>OV815326.1:177500-2677500 GCA_929108375.1 Gymnoscelis rufifasciata
GGAAATATTAAGGGAACGTGGAAATTAATTAAAGATTTGTGCAACTTTAACAATCAAAACAAATCTAGTCCAAATGAGCTACTTGATGTTAAAGCCACGCCAAGTGAGTCTTTAGATGAAGTTAACAAATATTTCACAACAATAGGAAGCGATCTAGCTAATACAACTCTTTCTAAGCTGAATATAACCGATGTTAAGCTTGCTTCTAAGGTTACGTCGTCGTTATCGCCATTACCAACCAGCAACTCTGTATCATTTTTCTTGACAGATCTGGACGAAATTAAAAGTACAGTATCCCATCTTAAGCCCAACGTTTGCCATGGTTGCGATAATATTTCCACACAAGTCATTAGGTTCTGTATCTCGGAATTGGCGCTACCTATCTCATATTTGTGTAACACTAGTTTCACTAGCGGGATCTTCCCAAAAATATTCAAAAATGCAATAATCACACCTATATTTAAAGCAGGTAACAAAAATTTACCTGAGAACTACCGGCATATTTCCTTATTGACAGTGATATCAAAGATTATAGAAAAGATAGCAAACAAAAGGCTTATGTCATATATGAAAGCCAACAATATTTTGTCGGAGAATCAATTTGGTTTTCGCTCTGGTAAGTCAACGGACGACGCGGTACTTGCTCTCACTTCATCTGTTACAAATTTACTTGATAGAAAAGAGAAATGTATTAGTGTTTTCCTTGACCTTCAGAAAGCATTTGATACCGTGTCAATTCCCATCCTACTGGCAAGGCTGGAAATGATTGGTGTGAGAGGGGTGGTTCATGACTGGTTTAGGGATTACCTCACGGACAGAAGTCAGATTGTTAGAGTTAACAATCATACCAGCAACAGCGCTATCTGCAGTTATGGTGTACCCCAGGGAAGTACATTGGGACCCTCGCTTTTCTTGGTGTACATAAACGAATTATGTGCTATCAGACTGGAACGGGGCGAAGTATTTATGTTTGCTGATGATACTGCACTGCTTTTTCACGAATCAACGTGGAGCAAAGTTCAACTTAGCGCAGAGAAAGGCCTATCTAAGGTCACTGCCTGGCTTGAAGATAATCTCCTAACGTTAAATACGAACAAAACAAAATACCTTTGCTTCCGGAAGACAAATGCTAGCGCACCGCAAATCTCTCTAAATATAACTGCTCACTCTTTTCCGTGCAATAGAAATATGAAAGTATCAACCGAAAAATATAACTGTGACTGTAGTTCCTTATCCTGTGTTGATACCATAAAATATCTCGGTATTGTAATCGATCACAGACTTACGTGGGTTTCGCATATTGACGCTGTTGCGAAAAGAGTGAGAAAGCTTATACTAGTTTTTAAGAAGCTCCGAGAAGTCGCTGATTTCAAACTTCTCATTCAGACGTATAAAGCTCTAGCTGAATGTATAATAACATACTGTATTTGCTCATGGGGTTGCGCAGCAAAAACCCACCTAATTAAAATAGAAAGAGCCCAGCGAGCTTTACTTAAAGTTGCAATGTCACTGCCACGAAGATACTCTACAAATGAATTGTATAAAAAATGCAATGTTCTCTCCGTAAGGAAACTTTTTGTGCTAAACTGTTTGAAAAGATATCACAGCGAAACTGTTCCTTCTCTGCCCACCACAACTAAGAGACTGGATAAATGTCCTATTCCCCCGTACCACTGCGAAATTGCTAGGAGGCATTATAATCGACTAGCCCCCAAACTTTATAATATACTACACTCAAAAAACAAACTTAAATTACTCACAAAACACAAATTAAAAAACACTATTACAGATTGGCTAAATCTCTGTACGTATGAAGATATTGAGAAAATAATATCGAAATAAATACAATAAATAAATACATAACGAGTAGGTAATTTTTTCCCAAATTGACCGACAAATAGGTACTATTATTATAGTTTTAATATTACGTATTATTAATTCTATGATAACCCAAACTAGTGTGTAAATATAAAATATTAAATATATATCTATGTATGTATTATATATTATTTTAATTAAAGTATTCATTTATAGTTTACTCATATTAGATTTAACTTTAGAAGCCCACATATTATTTAATCTAGTTCTAAGATCCAATTGATAGTTCATAAGATAGTTCATATGTTTATGTCCTAGACTCTACAACTCTATTACTGTATACAACATATACTAAATAGGAAGTTACTGTTCATCTGTAACACAGCTTTAGCTACCACAGGTGACAGAGTTCCAAAAATGTTATGTTTTCAAACTCTATGTGAATAAATGATTTTTATTTTTATTTTATTTTATTAAGAACTTTGATGAGTTAGAAGGACATGCGACATTCACCAGCCCGCACCTGGCCTAGGTGGTGAGTTATAAGCTAAATCTGTCTCATCGAGAGAGCGATCCCTGTGGCCCAGCAGCGGTGGGAACGTACCGGGGTGCTCACGCTAAGCTGCTCACCTGTAGTAAGACTTGGGGTGCGGGATCTCGTGCTGCTTCAGGGTCTCCGTGAGCCTCTGCAGGTCCTCGTCGCTGAAGCCGGTGCCGAGCTTGCACAGCGTCTGCGAGCACCAGGTTCACCCAACATGTGCTTATAGTTACAATCACAACAATCAGGGCTTATGTAACGAGTACCGCGGATTTTATATACTAAGCTAGTAGTGTCCCGCGGTGTGCGTTGATCGTTGAACAGGTATTTAAAATTAATTTATATTTTTTTTAACATGTTTTTATTTCACTGAATGGTTATTTTCTATTTTGATTTAAGGTTGCCATTCTCACATTATAAATGTAGGTTCATAGACAGTAGAAATTCACGAAGACAAGCCAAAAACAAATAAATATATTTATTTATTGATTATTTATGAATAGAAAAACTATTATGTAGAATTACTCACTAATATAATAAAACAAAATTATGATATACATTTTTTTGGCAGCCTTCCCTACAGAGTTCATTCACCATCTTTTCAGCCGAAGGACGTCCACTGCTCGACATAGGCCTCCCTCAAAGACTTCCAGTTACTTCATCTTACTGTATTTTTCCCTGGCATGGCAGGGGTCGTACCTGGCAGGGGTCATACCTGGCAGGGGTCGTACCTGGCAGGGGTCGTACCTGGTAGGTGTCGGAGTCGGGGTCGCGGCAGGCGGCCAGGAAGCCCCCGTAGGTGGCGGAGCGCCGGCCGCGCCCGTGGTACGCGCCTATGATCACCACGTCCAGGGTGTCTCCCACGCCTTCTAGGTAGTCTTTCTTCAGCTAAAACAACAGAGTTATACAGGCTCTCGTGATAAAACCACCACACGAAGAATAAATCGTACTTAAAGCAAAGCAAATAAATATGAATACAGCGGCTCACCTTGAGCCAGTTGCGGCTGCGCCGCGCGATGTCGTAGTGCGCCGCGGGGCCCTCCAGCGTCTTCACCATGAGGCCCTCGCAGGAGCCCTTCACGGACTCCTCCAGGAACGCCTGCACCTCCTCCATGCTGGAGCAGTCCTTCGACGTCGCGAACTGCCACTCGCCTGCGAACACTCACAACATCAAGCCCGACTCATTTCGGTTAGAATTCCTTGGATTTAAATTTTCCATCGAAAGTGGACTACGTCCACCGCGAATCCGCCGGTATATAAATTGAAAGTTTTGCGGCATCATCGGCGGATGCGTCAGGTTGTCGTTAATTTTAAAGTTAAAATTTTCGATAAGATAGTATCGATGAATTTATTAAGTTAGCTCATCCCTACGTACGGTGAGCACTGCAAAGAATTAGTGTATTTTCCAGACCTGGCACCTCGTTGAAGTGCTCCCGGAGCAGCGCGCGGCGCTCCCGCAGCGGGCGGCGCACGAGCGCGCGTCCGTTGAGGTACAGCAGGTCGAACGCGAACACGCACACCTGCACCTTGATGTCGCCCTCCACCGCGTCCTTGCGCTTGCGCGTCGACAGCACCTGCACACGCCACACGCCACGCACACCTCGCTTGTAATGCGGTATAAATTTGAAAGCAAAACGTTTATTTCTATAGAAGCACAGGGCATACATGGACAGGTCAACCTAACATAAATAAAACTTAATTTTAAAATAAAAAATTATCAAGTAAATAGCATCGTCTTACAGTTCGCTTAATTTTTAACCCCCGACCAAAAAAGAGGGGTGTTATAAGTTTGACGTGTCTGTCTGTCTGTCTGTGTCACCATAGCTCCCGAACGGATGGAGCGATTTCATTTTAGTTTTTTTTGTATGAAAGGTGAGTCTGACGCGAATGTTTTATGAAAATCGGTTGTGCCGTTTTAAAGTTATGGGGGTGAGAGTGGGTAAGGAAAACCGAAAATCTGCAAATATACTAGTGTGGGGTATCAAATGAAATCGCATCGCGTCCACATTACATAATATTATGTTGTTTTACGTTTAAGGAAATTAAGGGATTGGAATCGGGGGTTTTTCTTAAATTTTAAATTTAGATTTATTCTATACTGAGTTGAGAAGCGAACAGAGCAAGCAACACAGCATTATCAGTTATTAACATTTAGAATTTACTAAAAATGCTTGTCATATCAGGGAGCTATCATACATGAGCATATCAGTCCTTGTCAACCAGAGTTAGGTACTACGGAGGTACAGAAGGTCCCTGGGCTGTAAGTGTGTCAGACTGGTAGGCACCTGGAAGGGCAGTATCTGCTTGGAGTGCGTGTCGTAGGCCACCGCCTCGCAGTCCAGCACGCAGTCGCGCACCGCGGGCCGCAGCAGCGCGCCCAGCCGCCGCACCACGTCCGGGTACTTGCTGCGCACCACGCACACATACACATCATGACATATACCAAATTATTAAGTAAAAAACTAATAACAACATTTTATTATAAACGAAATTATTGAGGAACTTTTTTGGAATTATTATTAAGGGTACAAGAACTACCATGTTTTACTTCATTGGACCCTGTTAAGTAGAAAAGATCCAACCAAAGCTTCTTTACTATAGTAACATGGTACAGTTAGGTATGTAAATCGGAGAAAGGCATTACCTGTTTATTACTATATAGACCTAGGCCGCGTTCTAGGACAAGCGTAGCTTCGAGAGAGGCACCTCAGGTGTGGCTTCGAGCGCTTAATAATAATAATAAATCATTTATTTCAGGCATCTAAGGCCCATATAAACATATACCTTATAGACTAACATACATAAAAATATTTAAATCTTATAAACTAAAGTGTCAGCATCGTGGATCATCTGTTACGGCGGTGTCGCCTTGCAGTGTAGGCGACCGATGAACCGTCGAAACTTGACCCCTTGCGGCCAAAACTGCTCATTCAGGAACGTCGACAGATGTTGAGTTGGAACCCGCACCATAAATGAACCGAAGCTCACATTACTGCGGGATTCCAACCTTTCGACGCGAACCAAAAATGCAGTCTTGGTTCGGATGTATTCCACCACAGCCTCGGGGTTCACGGTGTGCGAGACGCGCGAGATGTAGATTTGCGTGGTAGGTACTTCCGCTCGGAACACAGAGTTTCGTTAATGCGGCGCGCGCAGCGGCTTGCATTAATTTATTGGGCCAGCGCGGTGAATGAGGCCTAATCTCTTTCGTCAAGAGAGAAGTTCCTGTGTCATATCAGTGGGAACGTTAATAGGGTGTTGATGATGATGATGATTGATGTTGATGTGTTGAATTTATTGTTATTTATTAGGAAATAGTTTGTTTTGTTTGAATCAATTCCTTTATGGTGTTTGTTTTAATTTGTATAATTGTGTCTAATTAATTACTGTAACTGGTGTAAGCCGTGGTGATTAAATAAATAAATGATGACGTCCATGAGTGACGTGAGGAGTGATACCTGGTGTTGTTCTCCTGGTTCCTGCTGAACACGGCGCGCCCGCGTCGTCGCTCGGCACGTGGATCTGTGCGCGCTCGCCGTCGTACTTCACTGGCACGTGAGGAGTGATACCTGGTGTTGTTCTCCTGGTTCCTGCTGAACACGGCGGCGCGGTCGAGCCGCGCGCCCGCGTCGTCGCTCGGCACGTGGATCTGTGCGCGCTCGCCGTCGTACTTCACTGGCACGTGAGGAGTGATACCTGGTGTTGTTCTCCTGGTTCCTGCTGAACACGGCGGCGCGGTCGAGCCGCGCGCCCGCGTCGTCGCTCGGCACGTGGATCTGTGCGCGCTCGCCGTCGTACTTCACTGGCACGTGAGGAGTGATACCTGGTGTTGTTCTCCTGGTTCCTGCTGAACACGGCGGCGCGGTCGAGCCGCGCGCCCGCGTCGTCGCTCGGCACGTGGATCTGTGCGCGCTCGCCGTCGTACTTCACTGGCACGTGAGGAGTGATACCTGGTGTTGTTCTCCTGGTTCCTGCTGAACACGGCGGCGCGGTCGAGCCGCGCGCCCGTGTCGTCGCTCGGCACGTGGATCTGAGCGCGCTCGCCGTCGTACTTCCACTCGCACGTGAACGAACACCCCTCGAACCTACAACCAATTACCCATAGTTACAGTAACAACCTCGTACATAAACGGCAGACACGGAGACTTCTCTGAGATAGGAATTTTCTGAACACAACTTCGAGTCATAGCAGAGCAGTAACTTAATCTACAAATACAAGATTTCCGCACAATCCACACAACATCTGGCCCTTCGGTAAGCTCTTAGCTTGAGTTACGGGTACTCGATACCTGTTAAACCTTATATAATAGAGGTATAGTCACATATAGATATTGTTTATTACAGATATAAAACAAACATACCAAGTGAAAGTGCTGGCAGAACATACAAACACTAGACTTCTCGGTGGGAGTCGAACCCGCTACCTCTTGCGTCGCAAGCGGACCTTCGCCTTCCAAAAAGTGTCCATATTTGCGCATGCAATAATGCTATTAACAAACGATGTGTTAGTGTTACCTGTTGAAGACCTCGTGCACGCCGCGGGTGGGGTGCGCCAGCATGGGCTTGAGCGGCACGCCGGGCGCGAGCCGGCAGTGCTCCGGCAGCGCCTCCACGCCGTGCGCCAGCAGCGCCGGGATCACGAGCTCGTAGTTGGGGCACTCGCAGTACGTCGTCTTTATCAGCAGCGCGTGCTTGTCCACTCGCGCCTGCAGGTTACACACAGTTCGATCGGGCGATCTATCGGTTACTAAATGTTTTTTTTTTATAATGAGGTACGCACTCTCATTATCTTTACTAGCGATAGGTGGCGATGAACCGCGATGTCGCATCGAGCGGAAAACCGATGCGATCCCAAATAATCTATCGCAAAGACTTATGTTGATTATGGACGAATTATGAACGAACAGTGTTACCGAATACTTTTGACCACAATTACACCTTGCATCGATGAACTATATTACACAACAAGATGAACACGTTCCCCTGAGGATGTTACCTTGAAGGCGTCGGGCGCCATGCCCCGGGCGGCGTCCAGCTGGGCGGCGCCGGGCGGGGAGCGCGCCGCGGCCAGCGCCAGCGCCTGCAGCGCGGACTGCTCGGCCAGCCCGATGCGCAGCTTGCCCTCCAGCGAGCGCACCAGGAAGCGCGCCTCGCACTGCCGGCTCGCGATGTACAGCGACTGGATCTTGGCGATCTTCTTGTTCACCGACGACTGGCCTGGGAGGGGAGGCACCCGCGTTAGCGACCGGTGCTCGTGGGTTCATTTTAAGATGGAAAAACTAACGGTTACCCACACTTATCTGGATCGGGGTGAGCTGAGAACTCAGATGCTCCCGTCACGCAGCTTTGTGAGCGAGTCCGTACGAGTAGTGCACGACTGACTTTTTGGCAAAACGTCAGGGACGGAAACCCCGTCGCAAGTAGCGCCGAATCGATAGGAAATAATATTTCCTATCGATTACACAACAAGATGAACACGTTCCATAATAATATTTCCTATGGATATACCATATTATGGTACCGTGCCCGTGTAATTTTTGTCTCACTTATGGATAATTATGTAGATGATGGCTGAAAGTCGTCGTCTCTGCTATTTTTCGATTTGTCATCCGAGTCACGGAGTCATGCGGTGCGCTCACCGGTCATGCGCGCCACCTCCTTGAGCGCGGCGAAGACGCGGCGCAGCTGCAGCGGCGGCTGCGGGAACATGGTGCGCTGGTGCGCGCGCGCCTCCTCGGCCGCGGCGCCCAGCCCGCCCGGCCCGCGCGCCGCCGCGCGCACCTGCGCCAGCGTGCGCCCCGTGCACGCGCCCACCGCCTTCATCAGGTACGTCTCCGCGATGCCTGGGGATATGTTGTACGAAATTATAGAGAGCCTCGTTAGGTAGCGGAGGCTTGAGTGGTACCACGTTGTCACATTTAAACATTTCTAATCGAACAAAGTTAACTAATATCATTGAGGCTTTATTCTTAGACACGACATCGGGAAACGACGGTCTCCGACATTCTAAGATAGAATACGCTCGATCCGTTCGTTAAAAGTATGACTCCGATGATGAGAGGCTAATACACTTTTGTCGAGCGCTCACCGAGTTCCAAGCTGTGATAGGCCGGCGCCAACTGATTTAAGCACAAGTACACACTCGGCAGAAGGTCCTCAGGGGTTAGAACTATCACCGACCTAGAAAGAAAAACATTTAACCATTCAATAAATAGAAAACGGTCAAAACAAAATAAAATAAAGCTATATTTTGCTATTCAAGTAGATTGGTTACCTAAAGTAGTTGCTGAGTATCTCAATGATCTTTAGTCGAGCTGAAACGGGTTCGATAGCTTCGAAAGTCTTAGCCAATGCCAGGTATGGCACCGGCTTGCCTTGCAACCAGCACGCATCTTTGATGGGGTGGTACTTCAACTTGGCAGGGTTATAGTCTGTCTCCGGAACTGGAATTAAAATCATATTAAATCTCCATGAATGTAGAAAGTTTTAATGAGAATAAGAATAATTTATTCCCATAAAACATGAGTGTAAACATGCTGGTATATTATAAGTGTTCTACATGTGTTGCTTATACTGGCATGCAAATTTGAGATGGCACAATGTCATATGTCTATTTTACAAAAAGAAATACATACTTGATAAATGATTACTATTATAATGTAGAAAATTCTTTATTACACACATCAATAAACAAAAATACAATATTATTAATAGTAAAATTAAACATAGCATGCCTAATGGGCAGTCTTATTGCTTAAAGCAATGTAGCAATTGTATGTAGATACTTCCTTATATGAAATTTTCATTTATTGTTAATATGTCAAGTAAGAAATTCATTATCTGTATAATATCATTCATCAATGGTAAACTTACCAGGGGTGACATCAAAACATATGTCATCAGAATCATTTGATACACTTTTGTTGAGAATATTCTCCTTCATATCATAGTTACTTCCATCACTTATTACCTCCTTCTTCACTTTTTTTATGCTTTTGGGAGAAGGGTTTCTTTCAGGAGACTTCTTTTTAGACGGAGTTTTAGGCGAGTCTTCATCACTTTTAGAAGATTCTTGATTTTGTGATTTTGACAATTTTGGGCTTTTTTTAACTTCTTTCTGAGGCTTTGTTTGCCCTTTTTTGTTCTTAGGTGATGCATAAGTTTGAGGTGAATCAGACTTTTCAACCTTAACTTTGATTTTATTCTCGTTTTGGGATTCTGATTGGGGTGATAGTTCTCCGCTACTTGTTGGAGATGCAGTTTGTGGAACAGCTTCAGATTCGCTGCCAGAGCTTTCTATCCGCTGTCTTTTAGGTTTCTTTTTCTATAACAAAAATGTGTTAAAGTAGAACTTGCATAACAAACAAAATCATAGATTTTAAACTGTTTTATTTTTACCTTTTCAGAGCTTGCACTGGGTGAAGCTTTAGATGTGTTAAGAGCTCCCGAATCACTGTCTGAGCTTTCAAGCCTTGCTCTTTTGGACATTCTCTGGAAATGAATTAATTATGTGAAACCTGGTTAATTGTGATCTCACTGGGCCAAGAATGTTGTCCCATTTATTGAGGGTTCCCATTAATCCAGTTTTCCAATTAGGCAGGTCTAAAATTATAGTTGTCTCATTTTGAGAGGACTCACTTATAGAGGTTGCAATGTTTGGTTATTACACATAGAGGTGGAAATTTTAAATACATTCTAATGCCAATTGAGCCATAGGGTCCCAATTAAAGAGATAAGCATGGAATAAATCTAGAATTCACATCCCATTTAACTTAGTAGGTACATATTCTTTAAGTTAAGAGCCTTGTTATTTTTGACTTCACAGAAGAGGATGTTTTATTGTCCTGATTATTTGATTATACAGTTGTTTTATAAAAAGGCCAAGATTATTATAGTTGTTACAAAAATGTGACGCATACCTTCTCTCTCCCATTAGTGATTGGTGATAAATCACCTTTTCTTTCATCTGTGATACCATTCTGTTCTTCGCTGTCATTCTTTTCAACTTTCACAGCTACTTTTTGTTTCTCTTCATCCCTTTTTGGAGGAGTGATTTTGAAAAATGATGTTATGCTTCTTTGGGCCATAATTGAGCAATTAGTTGCGTAGAAATCACTCCTTAAAACATTTGAATTCAATTTGCTTTTACTTCTAAGCAAATTTCGGCTAGTTCCTACTAGAACTCTTAGAAAACATGGAAACATAGATTCACTGTGTCATTGAATGTTCTGAAATTTTGCAAGTGGTATTACTATTTACGTGTTAACTAAATAGATATTTAATTTTAAAAACTTTAGGTTCCCATTTGTATTCAAAACTGATTTTATAATATATTAAATATAGACCAGCCTCGGCGTCTTTGGGAACTGTATGTAAATTTGTAATTCATCTACTGTCTGGCGCAAATCCTTCTCAGAGTCTAAGTGATCTAGATCATATAATATTTTACAAGTAGAAAACTGGGAACTATCTCACACTGTAAGACTTGCAGAAAATAACCTCTTTCTTTCTTACCATTTTCTAATTAAGAGGTCTTCACTTCAAGGATTAACTTATCACGTTACATAAACAACAGTGGTAGTGGCAAAAGTGTACAATTATATGTAGATTTATGATAGAAATAGTTTTTAAAAGTAAATTGTTTTGCTAAGCAAAACAAACAGATGTTTTTCATAAAATTTGGCGCGAAATATATAATATGTTCGGATATCATGCGTTGCGGTTGCGGTGTTCATGCATAACTTAGGTGATAAATCATGAAGTGTATATTCGGAATAAGTAGCATGTTAATCGTAGCCCACATCAAACCGTTAAAATTTAAATAAATAAGTTTTTAGTACAAACTACATTATTATTCTAAATGCTCGAAGTATGTTGACAACATTGTTGCAAAACTGTCAATGTGAAAAAATATTATATATTTATACCTTACAGTTACCTTTAAAAGAAACGAAAAATAATAGATACAGACAGTTCCTGTTAAAAAGTATAAAAAATTATAATGATCGATAAAATTAGAGATAAAAGAAATTAATAGGTAATCAAATTGTGCATTTTTTACTCAATATTTTTTTTTGCCACCCGGCTTATTTGTTGTTGTTCTACTTAATATGGACTTTTTTGAGACACCTTGTATTTAATATGATAAAATGATAATAAAGATAACCCATACCAAGGTCTTTTTATTTAACTGTTAACGCAATCATTATTTTTCTTTCATGTAAATTATAATTATTTAATTCGTTGTTCTAAGTGGTAACATTTTAGGTCCGAAGGAGTCCTGGGTTTTATACAAACGTATGTTTTATATCATGTCATGTAACACTAGGTCGAAAGATACCAGATACGAAATCATTTATTTCCATTGTTTAGTCTAATCATAAAAACGTAGAATATGAAATCCAAAAAACACAAAGAAATTGAACCTAAGTACCTACGTAAAGATAAATATTAAATATTGTTTTTACACTAAAGCAAAGAAGCGATTAGAAGCATTAGCTCATTTTTGAAGTGAAACTTCATGAGAATCGTTGTGATTTCAAACCGGATGCAACGGAAAAAACGACAGGTAAGAGACGCATATACAATAGTCGCCTGTAATTAGTGAGCCAGAGCGAGAGAGCAGATGTCGGTGTGTAGGTATGTATATTCACACTGTTCAATACTTGCTTGTATTTAAGCATTTAACGTGTGTTAGTGTATGTGAAAACTGTGTCGTCAATATCGACGCAAATAAAAATGAAAATTAAATTAAACTGAAAAAAAATCCAGAAACTGAAAATATGGAACTTGAGCAATAGAATAAGTAACATAATGTTAAATAAAATTTAAAATATATTTTAAAATTATTCAAAATACTTTCATTTTTAAATAATTAAACTTTGTAATTATCCTACCCTTGTTATATATCTCATTCTTTTGTCGATTTACTGAAGTTTCACTTCTATCGTGTGTGAATCACACACACACCTTTTTTTTGTTATTACAAATACTTACAATTATTATTTATTAGTCTTAACCGCGGTTAGTTAAAACCACGGTGACTAATTTATTACCACAGTTTCACAAAGTTTCAACGAACTATCCTACCCTCTAATATATTTTTCTGCCTGTCTAAACGTGGTGCTATAAATTCTTTTTGGTCCTGTCAAAAGATAAAGAAACAAATCAAAGAAATGGCGTATCCGAATGAAACGAGCTTGTTTTTTTCCGGCCATGTACAGAACAGAATTTTGTGTTTTTATTTAGCAAACGCTAACATAACATTTTATATTTAGGGGCTTAAATAATATCTTTTCATTTATTGTTTTCATTTTTTAATAGAATACAATAAACCTCGTAATTTTGTTGCTCAAGATTTTTTTTTTACTTAAAATTTGTAATCTTATTTTGCTAAGATGGCGCCCTCTTTAGTTGATCGAACTGTCAAAGTAAACTCGTGTCGTCCATGTTCCGAATGTGGTGTGACTTATTTTTGTTTTGTGACAATTTTTCATTTGGTTTTCTAAATGTGAAATGCAAAAGCATGTGTTATACGTTATAGTGCAACCTAGCTCCGGCTGAATGGATCCCGCGGTCGCGTGGTATCAGCCCGAGCAGGAAGGACCCGCGAAGCGCCTGTGGCTTCGGATTTGGGAAACTCAAAGTGAAATAGACAAAATGAACCTAAAAAATTTAGAAAACGCTAATCCTAATGTAAATAAAGCACAAGACTTTATAATAAATGATGTGAATGGTGAAAGTAGAAATAATAATTATTTCAACCCCGCGCGGAGGAAAGTGAACGATAACCGCGCGTCAACTTTTAACCTGAACAAGAACCACGATGCTCTGATCGGGGAGTACGGAGGGTGTCCGTGGCGGATACCCAACTACGCGTACAAGCCGGGGATCCTGGGGTGAGTGCGGGCGGGCTCCGGGGACTGTCAACGTGGGTGACGGTTTGGTTAGGTTGGCGAGCGCAGGGTGAAGTGCGGCGCTCGTCGGGCGCCTGCACTCCGCCACCGCTGCCAGCTGCCCAAACCACCGCCGACCGTCGGCGGTCAACAACCAATTCCCTATTCATAAACACAACTCAAATCCTGTTAATGAATTCTGAGATCTCTGAAGCTATCACTTTGACCTTCCAGTATAACCATAACACAATACTTACGATAATTTTATTCTTTTACATCACCATAACCCTTAGTTTTCAACATCTTATACTTGGTGTCTAAATTGCATTTATACTGCCTCGTAATCAATTAATTTTACATAAATATGTTATGCCTTGTCTCTTTCTATGGGAGTAAATAAACAAGAGTGTAGTAAATTTTTCCTTCATTCTGTTTTAGGCACACTATTGTGCTAAATATTGTTGCTTGTTAGTTTTCCTGAGTAATAAAATTAATTATTGGCAATCTCTTGTGTTATGAAGCTATTACAGTCGGTCCTGTGTAGTTTGTGTTGCCACCTTAGGTTTCCAAGTGTGTTTGTAGTAATTGTATTCAGTATGTAACTGTCATCTCTGAGGGGCTGGCTGTGCGCCAGACGAGAATAGATGGTCAATTAGCCCAATACCTGACGCTCACCTATTCTGTCAATGCCCTGCGCAATGTCACTTACTAAATAAAAGTTCTAGTGGTGCAGATATGTTGCCAACAAATGTTATGGGTTATTGTTTTGATTAGTTGTTTCTAATGTATATATAGAAAAACAGGCAGCACACAGAAATTAATATGTGATTGTATCCCTCACTATATTGTTATTTTATGGAAGTCTCTTGTAGAGGCTAGGTAGCTACAATATTTTGGCTGACACATAGGTTTTGTGCAATGTGTCATTAGTTGTCATAGCAATAGTATAGTAATAGTATATCAGGTATATCAAGAAAGTTAAATTTTTACTGCTAAAATTATTATTTATGTTGGTTTTTCAGTCCCCCTTCATATGAGAGAGAGAGAGAAAACATTTATTTACACAACACACATAAACAGTAAAATACAGTCAAATAAAATAAAAAAATAAGATATTTATATAATACTAAATCCTAAACAAAAATTATTGAGTGTGTTGTGCCAAAAGGCCTCAACTTCATATCAACTTATACTCAACTATTGCAAATGTTCTTTGGCTATTCACACAGCATCAATGTAATTAAAAGTAACTGATAACCTCAGGGTTTATGAGATGAGAGTAAAGAAATATTTCCAGACAATCCACACTACAACATTAGTGTAATATTTTATTATTTTCTGAAGACACACAGTTAGCTAATTAATATTAACTCGTTAATCCCCAAGCGGTAGCCGGTTACCGCTTACCTGACCTTATTACCTGAGGTGAGGGTCAAGGAGTTAAATTTAAATTTATTAGTTAACTGTGTGTCTTTTTATGTTCTTTTAGAAAGCAACAGGCATAATGAGTTATTATATTGTCCTTAACTGGCATTTATCAAGTGTCACTAAGCAAATAGTAACTCGTGGTAATACAAACAATTTATAATCATTAAATAATATGTACAGTAATATACCTAATAGCACTTGTCAGTGGATTGAGGTATTGAATGTGGTATGGGGTTGATAGTGGATGGATGTCTCTTCTATACCCTCGGACATTCTGAAACGCCACAGTCCTACTCCGCATCACGGAGTTAGGCTGGTTAAGGCCTTAGGCAGGGGGTTAATGCACAAAACAATCCTATGCGAGATGTCAGTGCAGATCTCAGTTCCCCCATTAAGAATTAGCTCTTGTCAGTCACCAATTGGTTTGTAATAGTCGCGAGGAATGCGAGCGGCAGACGGCGATAGCGGGAGAGCGGCAGGATGGCGGCCGCGGCCTGCCAATGCCGCTTACTCGCACGTAAGGGACGAAAACAACGTGTTCCTTTAAATACTTTTACCCAATAAAACTGCCTCAGAAATAAATGCCAATCTTAGTTATTTCGTGACAAATTGTCAATTAGAAAACGTAGATTCCTATTTTGAGCAATTTATCGCTACACAATCAATTGATGAAACAAATAAAGGAGGCTATAGACTCTCTGTTTCCTAAAATTCACTCAGAGCTAGGTAGACTATATATGGCTGCGTGGATAGTTAAGCCTACGTTCATTTCTGATCGAAGTAAAATTTACCTATCCGCATTGATGATACGCAAGCACACCGTTTCGGCATACTTATCAATTTATTGGGTTTTCCATTTTGTGATAATTGAAATATATCCTTTTCCTATGAATTTCCTCACATCAGCAATGCGGAAGCTCCGTGCGCCTGCATCAGCTATAAAAGTACATTTATGGTAAACCGCGACCTACTCTACAGATTCTTCCTACTCGCTGTGCCCTTAACAAGTGCCTTCGCGCATATCGCAGCGTAGCGTAACCCGTCTTAGCGAACATGCAGTAACTCAACTCTACAATTTATCACGATGCAAGCAGCCGCGCATTGCGTGCGAGGACTGCACTATAACTAGGTGTAGCCCTTATCTCTCACTTCAATCAATTTATTCACAAAGTACAATAAAAAATATCTATAATTATGTATGTCTTTTATATTAAGTATATCAGATGTCTAGTGCCCGTAACACAAGCTTAGAGCGCATATTAAATAAATAGACGTTACATGCCTAAATAAATAGATAGGTAGTTAAAGGAATAATAATTGTTTACAAATTATGTATTTCATTGTATTTGACGAGAATTTGATAACACTGAACATTAGCTTATTAGCCATTGTTATTTGTGTCTTTCACTTTTAATAAATATTTTCATTTCATTTCATACCACGGGGCTAGATGTTGTTGTGTGGATTGCCCGGAAATATCTCAAAGGAAATACATATAATAAAAAGAATCCTATTTATCCCTATGACAAGCTCAACAATAAAGTTTTCCGTATGAACTCAATATTATTGCGATAGTTTTAGCTTCTGTCCCTTGAGAAATCTAGCTAAATACATCGGAATTGTTTTGCTCGTAATTAAGTTACAGAAGTTACTCTATTGGGCAATCGGTTCAGCTCCTGACCTGAATGAAATGACCAGCTGAGCAAATAACTCGCACTATACATATAGTAGGTAGAGACAGCTGACTATATCGCTTCTAAAATCGTGTATAGCTGTTTAGTTTGATAATAAAAGTTGCGGAAATGTAATCCATCGCCTACGTCTTTGTATCTCGTCAGAATATCTTCATTCAAACTTGTTTAACTGCATTTAATCACAATAATTTTAAATGAATTTAAGCATGCTGTGTCTATCGCAATCTATTTTCATCCTTATAACGGATGGTATTCGAGGCGAGTACGAGTGGGTTTTCAGATCGAGGTCGTCTGGCCGCCGTCTGGCGCTAGCCTAGACCGTATTGTAACTTGGAATATGAGCAGGACAAACTACACTCCATTCTCCGTTTTAGTTATTATAATTTTCAGCCGTTTCCATCCCACTACTGGGCAAAGACCTCATTGCTTCCAGATATCTTGAGTAGCCACCATCTTCCAATCGGCCAGGAACTAACCCGGTTCATTCCACCACCTCTGTTTGTGTCTGCCGCGTCGCTGTAGAATTCAAAGGAGAAGTTTTTCTCAGTTTATTCAGCTGTGGTTGCATTGTCTGCGTGCAATTCAGTCTTACGTACTCTCATGTAACAATAATTAACCACTAATGCTCAAATAGCTTTGTGAACGGGCAATTCATTAATTTTACCTCTCGTCTCTGATCAGAAGCCCTTAGGAAAATGGAAGTGCTTAGCTGGCTGGCTTAGCTTAATCTGGAACTCCTACATAGTTACTTATCAGACAATAAAGTTGGAATTAATCACCTTACTCATTTAATATTATTCGTTTATTGGGCTACTCGGACATTCTATTGAGTCATAAGGTGTCTTTTATCACGTAGATAACAGCTGATCCACTAAAGAAATATATGTTTTCGCTCATGTTATAGTTGTTATGTTCAATAGCTCGCGAATACGCATAATTATAGTAGACCTTTACACCTTTCACTAAAAGGTTGTATGCTAAGGCCGAGCGGCAGGAATTCCAGTAACACTGCTTTTACGAGATTTCTGAAGGTGAAATAGGATCCACATAGATCCGGCCAAATGCAAACGACTCTGTAATAGTCTTTATCCACCCTCTCAAACAGAGTCTATTTGTTCAACGCGAATGCGGGCTTGACGTCACTCAAATATCTTTCAGTCATAGTGACATGCATCATTCCTGTGATAGAGTGTGATTGTGCCGTCACCTGGCAAGACTCGGTTCCGCGGAGCGCCTGCAGGCGTCACGCGCCACGGCGTAGCAAGCTTTGCAACAGGAGCCAGGCATGTCGACCCTACTCCTACGCCCATTACGCAATATAAACAAACACCAAGCTTGTTGCTGCCCGATATGTGTACAGATTATATAGCTTTCGTATTAAAATCCCACGTTGAAGTGTCTCTGATTATTACAACCGGAGGTCGTAAATATCTGCTTCCCATATGTGTGAATAATTTATCTGCAGTAATGAAAATAAAGTAGAACTATCTATTATCGCATCAGTTCGTGGCACCGCTCATTATTCCGGTCATTAGTTTGAGCGCTTCCGTCTGTCCATCGCGTGACTACTTTGTGCGACTGAACTGGATTTTACGAGTTTTCAGGTGTTGTGCTTATTCTAGGTCCTTGGGGAAATACTAAACATAAAACTGTAAACACTCGATCGTGAATCGTGTACTACAACTTAGGTGACTGTACCTAAGTTGTAGTACAAATTTCAATAGCAAAAGAAACTGATGAAATAGTGTCCCAAAACAGAAATTTATTTCCTACTTATCTTTAAGCACCTATGATTATTATTTTTTTTGTTTTTTTTTGTAATTTATTTTGACGTGTCTAAGTTTTGTAAAACCAAACTATGGAAATAAATGATTTTGTATCTTGTATTATAAACAGTAAATTAAGTCAAAAGTAACTGACTTTTTGTAATTTGGTAGAACATTATAACGTGTCATAAGTTAGTGATCACATTTATTTCGATCCTCGGTGTTATTAGGATCATTATTTTTTGACCAATTAACACTTCACTTGAAATTGACACTTTGGTATAACTTGTTACATCTTGCACGTCACACTAGAAGATGTTTTGAAATGTTGATTTTCCCACTTACTTTTTCTGTTGAATGTACATAAAAAACGAATCTAGTAGGATGCGCAATCTATCAACAATTTTGCGCGTGTTAAAATAATATTCGACCGTTCGCACACCGGCAGATAAAATTGTACATTATAGTCTCATTACGTATCTGGTATGCTCAACAAACAGACAGACCCTATTATCATCCGCAGCCCGATTTTACCTAGTCGTGTCGTCTTGCTTCTTCCCCTTATTATTATTATTAATAGGTAGGCAAATGTTTGTATGTGCACTTTTCTCCATGGCCTGGGTGTTTATATGTATAATAAAAAATATCTATGTATATTGTAAATTAAGCGGAAGCCATGATAACAAAGGGTGACGTATGTGTTGTGTTGCAGGCTCCACGAAGAGATCGAGCACTTCTACATGTACATGTCGCCGACGGAGACGGAGCACCTGGTGCGGTCCACGGTGGTGAACCGCATCCGCGGCGCGATCCTCGCGCTGTGGCCGCAGGCGCGCGTGGAGGTGTTCGGCTCCTTCCGCACCGGCCTCTACCTGCCCACCAGCGACATCGACCTCGTCGTTATAGGTGACTATCTCACTCGCCCACGCTACATGTACATGTCGCCGACGGAGACGGAGCACCTGGTGCGGTCCACGGTGGTGAACCGCATCCGCGGCGCGATCCTCGCGCTGTGGCCGCAGGCGCGCGTGGAGGTGTTCGGCTCCTTCCGCACCGGCCTCTACCTGCCCACCAGCGACATCGACCTCGTCGTTATAGGTGACTATCTCACTCGCCCACGCTACATGTACATGTCGCCGACGGAGACGGAGCACCTGGTGCGGTCCACGGTGGTGAACCGCATCCGCGGCGCGATCCTCGCGCTGTGGCCGCAGGCGCGCGTGGAGGTGTTCGGCTCCTTCCGCACCGGCCTCTACCTGCCCACCAGCGACATCGACCTCGTCGTTATAGGTGACTATCTCACTCGCCCACGCTACATGTACATGTCGCCGACGGAGACGGAGCACCTGGTGCGGTCCACGGTGGTGAACCGCATCCGCGGCGCGATCCTCGCGCTGTGGCCGCAGGCGCGCGTGGAGGTGTTCGGCTCCTTCCGCACCGGCCTCTACCTGCCCACCAGCGACATCGACCTCGTCGTTATAGGTGACTATCTCACTCGCCCACGCTACACGTACATGTCGCCGACGGAGACGGAGCACCTGGTGCGGTCCACGGTGGTGAACCGCATCCGCGGCGCGATCCTCGCGCTGTGGCCGCAGGCGCGCGTGGAGGTGTTCGGCTCCTTCCGCACCGGCCTCTACCTGCCCACCAGCGACATCGACCTCGTCGTTATAGGTGACTATCTCACTCGCCCACGCTACACGTACATGTCGCCGACGGAGACGGAGCACCTGGTGCGGTCCACGGTGGTGAACCGCATCCGCGGCGCGATCCTCGCGCTGTGGCCGCAGGCGCGCGTGGAGGTGTTCGGCTCCTTCCGCACCGGCCTCTACCTGCCCACCAGCGACATCGACCTCGTCGTTATAGGTGACTATCTCACTCGCCCACGCTACACGTACATGTCGCCGACGGAGACGGAGCACCTGGTGCGGTCCACGGTGGTGAACCGCATCCGCGGCGCGATCCTCGCGCTGTGGCCGCAGGCGCGCGTGGAGGTGTTCGGCTCCTTCCGCACCGGCCTCTACCTGCCCACCAGCGACATCGACCTCGTCGTTATAGGTGACTATCTCACTCGCTCACGCTACATGTACATGTCGCCGACGGAGACGGAGCACCTGGTGCGGTCCACGGTGGTGAACCGCATCCGCGGCGCGATCCTCGCGCTGTGGCCGCAGGCGCGCGTGGAGGTGTTCGGCTCCTTCCGCACCGGCCTCTACCTGCCCACCAGCGACATCGACCTCGTCGTTATAGGTGACTATCTCACTCGCCCACGCTACACGTACATGTCGCCGACGGAGACGGAGCACCTGGTGCGGTCCACGGTGGTGAACCGCATCCGCGGCGCGATCCTCGCGCTGTGGCCGCAGGCGCGCGTGGAGGTGTTCGGCTCCTTCCGCACCGGCCTCTACCTGCCCACCAGCGACATCGACCTCGTCGTTATAGGTGACTATCTCACTCGCCCACGCTACATGTACATGTCGCCGACGGAGACGGAGCACCTGGTGCGGTCCACGGTGGTGAACCGCATCCGCGGCGCGATCCTCGCGCTGTGGCCGCAGGCGCGCGTGGAGGTGTTCGGCTCCTTCCGCACCGGCCTCTACCTGCCCACCAGCGACATCGACCTCGTCGTTATAGGTGACTATCTCACTCGCCCACGCTACACGTACATGTCGCCGACGGAGACGGAGCACCTGGTGCGGTCCACGGTGGTGAACCGCATCCGCGGCGCGATCCTCGCGCTGTGGCCGCAGGCGCGCGTGGAGGTGTTCGGCTCCTTCCGCACCGGCCTCTACCTGCCCACCAGCGACATCGACCTCGTCGTTATAAGTGACTATCTCACTCGCCCACGCTACATGTACATGTCGCCGACGGAGACGGAGCACCTGGTGCGGTCCACGGTGGTGAACCGCATCCGCGGCGCGATCCTCGCGCTGTGGCCGCAGGCGCGCGTGGAGGTGTTCGGCTCCTTCCGCACCGGCCTCTACCTGCCCACCAGCGACATCGACCTCGTCGTTATAGGTGACTATCTCACTCGCCCACGCTACATGTACATGTCGCCGACGGAGACGGAGCACCTGGTGCGGTCCACGGTGGTGAACCGCATCCGCGGCGCGATCCTCGCGCTGTGGCCGCAGGCGCGCGTGGAGGTGTTCGGCTCCTTCCGCACCGGCCTCTACCTGCCCACCAGCGACATCGACCTCGTCGTTATAGGTGACTATCTCACTCGCTCACGCCACATGTACCTACATGTCGACACGGAGCGTACGTTCATTATCTCCCTCTTGTTCACTCTGGATAGCTGGATGACTTTAGTAGCACCTTATTTAGACCCCTTAAAAGGAGAAATCGTTGTCATTGGTGACTATCTCTTTCGCGTACAATTTTCAAGCTGCCTAAATATACCTAATAATAACATTTTACTAAAATACACAATAGTAACCTGCCCATAACATAATACACCAATGCAAAGGTGAATCGGAACTGTCACTGTATTTAGAATACCTACCTGGAAAAATTTTAGTTTGTACAATCAATATTCTAGTAGTTTCTTATAACATTCTCATCTATGCTCCATTTAGTAAAAATATGCTCTAATTTCATAACAAACTCCGCAAAGCAAGGCCTGTTAACGATAAGCATTTATTCACCTCGTATTTACGGTACTTTTAATAGAACAATGTTCTCGGATGCTCAGATCGCGTGCGTGGGCAGAACTAGGAAGCAAACCATTAATTCCGAGATAAGATATCAAAACACTTCCAAGTTATCGCGACAGATTGAATTTGAGGCCGAATAAACCGCCTTCTGTCGTATCGTCACCTCATTCATCAAACGCTTTCTGTAATCTATTACAACATTATCAGTAACCAAGATGTTTACAATCAGAGGGTATCTCATTCGTCCTTGTTTATGATTTAACTTGCAAGTAACAAAACTAACTCCCAGATCTCTTTTGATGATTAAAAACTGGCTTGTGGATAAATATTTGTACACATGTGTTGTTGTTTTGTGTGAGTGAATACGTACCAAAAAAAAAACACTTTCCTTGCTTTAATAGCGACACCTCGAACCAAGGTATCTTGTTTTGGTAAACGGGCCACGTTCTTACGAAAGATCAGTGTAATATCCGTACCTGATTGCAGAAAGCAATAAACTGGTTTCGATAAATAGAGCATCTCAGTTGCTAAGGAAAAGGCGAAATACCGCGATGTTGTTAATTGTCGAGTGAAAGTGGGGTGACTGGCCTCGCGGACGAATCTGCCCCGGTTCATATTCGCAGCTGCCGGTCCCGTCTTATCACGCGTGGGCTCTCCTAAACAAATGGAGCATTTCTTGAATGCCAACTTATATGAGCTAGAACTGGATATAGTACCTGATTGATCTAATCGACCGTACCGGAAAGAACAAAAGCGTACCGCGGTTTTATAGCGCTTGTGTAATCGTTGGAATTTCCCGCGTTCCGTAGGGACCTTATTCGCACAGAATCGCAAATTCCCGCTCAAAGTTTAATTTTAAACAGATAACCGTCGACGCCTAACCCTAAGGTCAAACCAGCCCCTTTCTAAGTAGCACCCCTTGCATATCCTTGCACATCAAAGCATTCACAATCTTCCTGCCAAAATATTGGATAACGCAATGTCTCAAGTGACAGTTTGTAACCTTGTGCAATGCTGGGTCCTGTTTGAGGTCAGGCTACGTGGTAGCTAATTGACATATTATCGCGGTCGATTGCGCGAGCTCGAAAATGATCGCCTTTATTTATTTAAGTGTGTAATATTTTCCAAGAAGCTATCATAGTGAAACCAATCCTACTAATATTATAGACGCCAAAGATTGTGAGGATGTAAGTGTATGATGATGCTCTTTCACGCAATCCAACAATTGGATGGATTTTGATGAAACTTCACAATAATACAGCTCACATATCAGAATAACTATTAAGCTTTTATTTACTAACTAAAATACCATTTTCCGCAAGAAAATTAATTATAGCGAGTATAACCCGATTTGGATCGAATTTGGCGCGAAAATAGCTTTTTTCCCAGAAAATGGCAATTTTTTTTATATAAACGGTAAACTAAAAATATCACTGATTTGATATCATAGAGTACCATTTCAGTGAGCCACTTTCTCAGTTTGTTTTTAAAAATAGGCGTGGAAGCTGCGTCACGAATATAACCTGGTAATCTACTATAAATAGAAGGACCGATAATATAAACAGACATCTTAGATTTCTGTAACCTGTGCGAAGGTGTTACCAAGCGGTAGTAATGTTTGTTACTCCGAAGGGCTCGGTCGGCGTTGATGCCGCGGCGCTGGAACAGGTCCACGTTGTTGTGGGTGAATAGAGCGGTTTGGAATATAAATTCACCTGCAATGAGTATTTTGTATTCCCTGAACAGCTCTCTGCAAGACACATCACTCGGGACGCCTGCCATCGCCCGAAGAGCTCGCTTTTGCATCCTGAATGCTCGCTCGACGTCCGCTGCGCGCGCCCAAAGCTCCACCCCGTAGGAGAGAGAGCTGTGGACTGTCGCGTAGTAACATGAGCGGACTACGTCAGGGGACGCCGTGCTCGCCAGCCTTCGTAGAGCAAAACATGACCCTCCTAGCTTTCCACAGAGTGCGTCGATGTGCTTATCCCATGCGAGGGAACTGTCCAGGTGAAATCCCAGCAACTTTATAGTATCTACCTGCTCCAGCGCCGCGTCACCGGCCATCACGCTAAGAGGATGTGGCCTTCCGTTGAGACTGAAGCACATGAGGCAGGTTTTTTCCCTATTAAGCGCTTGACCGTTACATTTGAACCACGATTCCAGTTTTTGTATTACCATGTTCAGCCTGCGCTCCAACTCGTCTAATGTTGGACCGGTGACTACTGCGGCAACATCGTCCGCATACATATATTTCGGCGTTGTCAATGACAGCAGGTAGGTCGTTGAGGAGCAGGCTATACAGTGTGTTCGAAAGACAGGATCCTGGGGAACACCCATGTCGTTTTCCAGCTTGGATGATATAATCCTACCCCCGTTCCCTACTACTACTTGGGTTCTTTTCAACATAAATCTAAATTTAAAATTTAAGAAAAACCCCCGATTCCAATGCTTTAATTTCCTTAAATGTAACATAATATTATGTAATGTGGACCCGATGCGCTTTCATTTGATACCCCACACTAGTATATTTGCAGATTTTCGGTTTTCCTTCCCCACTCTCACCCCCATAACTTTTAAACAGCTTAACCGATTTTCATGAAATATATCTAAGAACACCCGGGCCAAACGCACCTTTCATAAAAAAAAAACTAAATTGAAATCGCTCCATCCGTTTGGGAGCTATGATGACACAGACAGACAGACACGTAAAACTTATAACACCCCTCTTTTTTGGTCGGGGGTTAATAAAAGAAGTAAAGAGAGATAAAGTGGGGCCACGAATACCGTGAAACTGAAGTTTTTTAGCTATAAGGCTATGGTCAGCGGTGTCGAACGCGCGCGAGAGGTCACAGCTCAACAGGCCCGCCTCGCCAGACCACTTCCCGAACCATGTCCGCCGTAGCGCGACCCGCTGTGTACGCATACTGCCGATCCGATATCATGTTTTTACCCACATAAACTTTAATAGCCTATTATTAAAGCCTACCTCAAGTACTTTGCTTATTGCGTATACCAGTGAGATAGGGCGGTACGACTTTGGGTCAGATTTTTTACCTTTACCTTTATAAAGTGGACTAATCTTAACATTTTGAAGACTAGTCGGATATGTCCCTTGATGCGCACAGCTATTACACAAAAAGCTTATAGGGTCCGCTAACGAGCTAACAGCTGATTTTATTTTTTTTGCTGAAATACGTCACAGCTGGTTTTAGGTGCTATCTGAGAGGGGATGATTTTATTTACTTCAGAGGCTGAAAATGGACTGATCCTCAGCGATACATCGCTAGCGCTGGAGCCCGCAGCTAGCGCCGCTGTCACAAATTCCCAATTAAGGGCATCTACAAGCTCTATTTCGCTTTAAAAGGATGACCGTTAGCGTTTCTAAGGTGGTCCGTAAAGTAGGATCTTTCCCGTCCACGGCGACCGAATTCACTATTTATAATATTCCACATTCGTTTTGATTTATTTGGGTCGCAGCGGATCTGATCGGAGAAAAAGCGCGTGTAAAATACTACTGTGCTATTAAATAGTTATGTTGTGTACAGTGTCGGTGCGCCCGAAGCGCCTTCGAGGCCGCTCGCAAATAGATTGTCCATCAACAGCTGTTTACAACAATTGTATCACCGGACCGTTGTTATTATTTGCCTATGTACACTATTGCATTTTTAATCCCCGACAAAAAAGTTTTATGAGTTTGACGTGTCTGTCTATCTGCCTGTAGCATTGGCATCATAGCTCCCGAACGGAAGTTTTTTTATGTTTGAAAGATGTTGCGCGAGTGTTCTTAGATATGTTTGATTAAAATTAATTTGCTAAAATCGGTTTTAAAAGTGGTGAACTTGGGAAAGAGAACTGAAAATCTGCAAATATACTCGAGTGGTGTCTCAAATGAAAGCGCATCACGTGCGCATTATAAAATAGTATGACGATTTACATTTCAGGGAAATAAAGTTGTGGAATCGGGGTTTTATTTTAGATTTTTAATTTAGATTATAAATAATGCTTCTATAATGTGCGCGTAAATCCTCATTCGATTAAAGAATACTTGTTGATAAGGACAGTTTTAACTCGCTTAATCATTGGTTGGTCGGATTATGCTGCGTTACGATGGAAATGCGAAGATAACATAATTTATGCAACTGTGTGTTATTATGGTATCAGTGTTGGAGAGGGCAGCGCCGCAGCTCGCGTGCACGAACCCGCACGTAAACAAACCATTGCGTAACTGGAGCGACGGAGTAGATGTGCCTAGTAGCGCAACGTCATAACGTTATTTAAATATCATTCTGAAAGAAGTTTTGAAATGTTGTTTTAAAACGCACTCAACTATTTAATGGGTTTGTCGATAAATGAGAATTGCCCAAAACATAGTTTACACCTGTCCTAAAATTTTACCTTCAAAAAAAATACCTCAGAGATTTAAAAAACAAGACCTACGTTTTTCTATTTTATCCCTGTTTATTTTTTATTAACATACTCACTAAAATTTATATAATTGTATCTCAGTGGTATAGGCATGCATGACATTTTAGTCCTTTGGACATTAGTTAGTAAGTAATTGCAATAATATTATTTTCAAGTAAAGAAAGTAACGTACAGATATTTACACAACACATAATCTGCTACAATTCAGGGCTGAGTACCTACACTACACTATAATAGAATGACAACACAGAAAAATATGACAGCACATCTTACAAATGTAATGAAACAAACAACAGTCGCATAATATTAAATAATGAATGTAGTTGCGTTGCGCTACTGGTGCGCGCGCGCGCATGCATGGAGCACATACGCACGCATAGCTGCGCGCTGAGTCACGCGGAGGCCAGGTTGCTAATTCGTAGCTCGGACGCGCGCGCACTGGAAGCATCTATGACTGGCACATCACTACACTGATTCATGCCTGATGCTATCTCGTACGTACTCGATGTTTGATTAAACATTTTCATCATTACCTATTAAACGATACCCCAAATGACAAAGTTTGTTGACTAATTTTTGTTACTTTTACAAAATGGCGTCCAGTAGTCGCGATGTTAAATTTTCACATACGTCATGTCTTTAATAATAATAACACTCGCCGTACTAAGTGAAATAGATTGCCGTGTGAATCACGGAAATCAGCCCAGGCGTTTGATCTGTATAGTGGGACAAAGGAACATATTTACATAGACTGTCGGGTAAAGAGTTTTTTGTTTGTAGGTTGTAGTTTTATCTATGACCAGTCCCTCACAACTTGATGAAACGAGAAAAGAGTTTCTTGATCATAGAGGTCACAAATGTCATAAACCCTAAAAAAAGGGCATGTTTAGTTTCTCTGTAATTAGGTACCTAATACCGCCATCGGTGCTGCGTTGCGCGTAATATCCTCCATTAGGCTGTAACAAAGGGCGAGCGGCTTGCTGTATCACATTGTATTACGAATCAAACTACGGAGCTGGACATCATAAAACTTATTTATATAACTAAGAGCAATAAAAACTATTCATATGTTCTAAAACTTCAGCTCGTGGAAAAACTATTATTTCTATGAAATTGATTTAAAGGCTGTGCCCAAGTCTGCGTAAATAAACTAAACTGAACATTTATTTAGTTTTCTGGTCAAAATTATGAAATTTAATAGTAAATTTAGTGAATCTATATTAATATTATAAAGCTGAAGAGTTTTTTAATCTCATGAGGACTAAAAAAAATCTTCCAGTGATCGAAAAATAGGCTATAGACTGCCGTATTATACCGCTGGAACAAACGTTGGTATACATATTTAAAAATATTATTGTTAATTTAATTTTCATTGTTTTCACAATTTTATTGTTCCTGTTTTTATAATATGTAAGACGCACATATCTGCATAAACTAGTTATAATATTTGTTTTAAATGAATTTGACTCAATGAAATGATTATTGTTATTTATCTTTAACGTGTCTTATGTATGAATTTTTGTTATAATTTGTATAATAGGCCGTTCAAATTATAAAAAATAATAATAATGGGCAATGCCGTGGCATAAAAAGATAGTATTCTACATCTTAATATATATAAATCTCGTGTCACAATGTTTGTCCTCAATGGACTCCTAAACCACTTAACCGATTATAATAAAATTCGCACACCATGTGCAGTTCGATCCAACATGAGAGATAGGATGGTTTTTACGGCGAGAAAAATTTGAATAATTTCCGGGAAAATTTTATACCCGTGCGACGCCGGGGCGGACCGCTAGTTCTTATATATTAGATATAGTATAACATCGGTAGAGACGATAAAACTAAATAGTTCGTGTGATGTGCGGTCGCGCGCCGGCTGCGGCGGCTTCCGCGGAGGAAACGGATCCGCTGTCTTGATTGCCGTATTTATGGCCGCTAATAATAGCTCCATTGTGCATTTGAACATTTATTCGGGGACCCAATGTCAAGTGGCAACTCTAATAATACATCTATTTGGGGCCGCGTTTAATTCCTACGATAACTTTGTAAGAAGTAGTCTTCTACTGTAAATGACCGATATTGCGGACTTCAGCTATATACATAATATAACATTCCGTGTAAATTTGGGCCACTTAAGAGACAGTTAGTTGTGGCATACATACCAAAAACCTCGGCCGATTTTAATTATTCATACGTCGATCGATTCCTTAGTCTAGCGAGTGCTTGACGTTAGAAAAAAATTAATATGGCGAATACAATACGCCTTTATTTAAATAAAAAAAATTAAGGAAATAAACTGTCATGTGGGGTATCGTTGAATAGTTATTTATACAATGCAATTGGCGATGCAAAGATTCTAACTAGCGCCTCTAGTGTCAAAATTGTGAAGCTGTCTAAGAACAACACTTTGACAGTTTTCGTTACAATTAACGTCAGGGAAAAACTTAAATAAAAAATACAAATCAGATAAAAACAAACAACGTGTCGTTCTTAGACTTTTTCTAAATTTCGCCGCTAGAGGCGTAATGTTAAAATAAAATATTTTTTTGTTTTCTTTTAACATTTTTTCGATCTGATGGACTGTTTAGGTTTATATAGATTCAAAGTTGCGTGACTTAATAATCCTATTAAGTGAGAATATTAAAAAAAAAAAAACAAAAATGTTAAGTCGCCATCGGATTATATTTATTCTCAACTAGCGGCCCGCCCCGGCGTCGCACGGGTAAAAAAAGTTCCCGGCAATTTTTCCTTATTTTCTCACCGTTTAGACCTACCCTAGACTACGACAAACATTTTAAAACCATAATCAGCTCAATCGGCCCAGCCGTTCTCGAGTTTTAATCAGACTAACGAACAACAATTCATTTTTATTTATTCTCAATTTCAGCTTGTTGTAATGTTCCTTTGGGTTAGGAAGTGCTAAAGATGTGTGATTGTGTAGGTCAGTGGGAGAAGCTGCCGCTGTGGACGCTGGAGCGCGAGCTGGTGGCGCAGGACATCGCGGAGAAGGACTCCATCAAGGTGCTGGAGAAGGCCACCGTGCCCATCGTCAAGATGACCGACAAGTACTCCGACGTCAAGGTGAACCCACACCCACCCATACTATAAATAATGTTTATAATGTAAAATGTTTATTGCTTTCACAAAATTCACAAAATATACAACAAAATATGAAACCTCCTTTTAAGTTGAGTACTTGTATTAAATGCATTCACGCTTAAAATTAACTTTATCTTAAAAAAACTTAATTATCTTGAGACAACTTACACCTCAAGAATCATACGAGCCCGAAGTCGATTGCGATTGTGTATTAATATCGGGGTTCATAAAGCAAATAAGAGTTAATACAGCTTTTTCATAAGATTAGCTGTCTTAAAATTTTATCGTCTCGCGTTTGACATAAGTGTGAAGAATTTCAAAATTCTTTAATAGGATAGTAGATGACTTAACTTACTTAATCATTACAGTGTGAAACAAGTTGTAGAT
Source organism: Gymnoscelis rufifasciata (assembly GCA_929108375.1). Classification (NCBI taxonomy): domain Eukaryota; kingdom Metazoa; phylum Arthropoda; class Insecta; order Lepidoptera; family Geometridae; genus Gymnoscelis; species Gymnoscelis rufifasciata. The sequence goes on from OV815326.1 coordinate 207,213, forward strand.
TTAAAGTTAAAATTTTATTTAAACCGAAATACTATTAACACAGTATTTAAAAATATACACGATTTTTATAAGAGCGTTATTATAAAATTATTAAAATCGTTATATTTTCGTCTTTGATCACGATGGTGATTTAAGTGAGTAGTACAAAACTGTAATGTGTCGTATAATTAATAATTAATTGTAATAAATTTCTTTCCAGGTGGACATCTCATTCAACATGAGCAGCGGAGTGAAGAGCGCTGAGCTGATCAAGCACTTTAAGGTGAGCAGTAAGGGTAGCATGCAATTATGAATATATATAAATATTTCCGAACAATCCACACGACAACATACCCCGTGGTAAGCTCTAAGCTTGTGTTACGGGTACTAGACAAATATAGATAAATTTATTTATAACACCAAGTTACATGACAGATGTAAATATAAGTTATTTTTTTAAATAACAATAAATGATTATTATTAACAATAAATTATATTAATTTATATTATAACTTATCCTTTTTCATTTTACAATATTTGTTTATATTTCATTATACAATTCAGTTTTCAATTAATTACAATTCCGTCAGTTCGTAAGCCCGTTTATCGAGAAGAAACTGTTGTCAAGGTGCCACTTACGTAACCTCGACTTAAACACTGCAGCGGACATCATCAGACAGGCATCCGATATGCTATATTATGTTCGGGATAAGCTCAATAACTACCTTAACTATGACACTAGGCTGCTTGGCTTAGATATTACGCGATCTTGAACCTTAGGGTAATATTCAGGGCTGTAACTGTGAGTTGTATTTTCAGGAGAAGTACCCCGTACTGTCGCGGCTGGTGATGGTCCTCAAGCAGTTCCTGCTGCAGCGGGATCTGAACGAGGTGTTCACCGGGGGCATCTCCTCCTACTCGCTCATCCTCATGTGCATCAGGTATGCTGCATCTATCAGGTCTAAAATTAGAAAAACAATGTGCTTCGATATATTAATTGTTCCCCAAACTTTTGTAGAAAAATGCTCAAACCAGACCTGACCTTTTTTTTGACGTCGCGTGAATCTTTCAACATATTCTGTCTTCCAATTAAGCTAATCTGAAATTATTCTACAATAATTTTATGGTCATAGAGATTTATAATAAATATAATTAATGATATATATAATTCTTATACGAACAAAGATAAGGACTTTTGCGTCAGAACAAGATGGAAAAGAAAATAGTAAGTTGATATGTTTGCGGGGCACTACTTACGGCTACCGCGTCACGCCTACTCTATTTTATTTTGTCCGTAGAAGAGACGAGCATTGTTTAAAGGCACTAATGGTGGTATGTTTGTCAGCTTCCTGCAGCTGCACCCGCGGCCGGAGCGGCTGCGGCAGCCGCACAACCTCGGCGTGCTGCTCGTCGAGTTCTTCGAGCTGTACGGCCGCAAGTTCAACTACGTCAAGACCGCCATCCGCGTCAAGAACGGCGGCAGCTACGTCTCCAAGGACGACATACAGAAGGTACGCTGCGCTCTCTAATCTATCATCATCATCATCACCCTATTAACGTTCCCACTGCTGGGACACAGGGACTTCTCTCTTGACGACAGAGATTAGGCCTTAATTCACCACGCTGGCCAAGGGCGGGTTAGTGAATGTCACATGTCCTTCATACTCTTTAAAGAAGAAATACAATCAAAGCATTGTGTTGTATTATGTTTTTTGTTCTTGCAATATTGATATATATAATAATAATTGTAATATCTATAACATACTTACATATGATGTTCTCATACCAGTCTATAACGGCGTCAGAGAAAAGAGGGGACTCTTCTAATACAGGTTATTATAACTTACCAGAAGAGCTCCCAAACCTAGTTATAATTTGAACTTGTAATATTGTCAATAAATATTTATGTATTTTGTATTTGTAAATCAAATCAATCATTTATTTGCCAAATACATTTCAATGAAAGTACATGTCACGATATTATTAACCGTGCAAGTTCAACTACTTAAGTTGACTTCTTGGAGCAGTTTAAACTATGATGATCCCGCTTCGCTCGCCGATTTCGGCAACGGTGACTTAATTTTTATTTTTAAATTTTACTTTGCCTAAATAATAGACCTTTTTCCAGGAGATGAACGAAGGCCACCGGCCGTCCCTGCTGTGCATAGAGGACCCGCTCACGCCCGGCAATGACATCGGCCGCTCGAGCTACGGCGCCATTCAGGTCAAGCAGGTATGCCACTTATAGTCGTCCACCTTATATTTTGGTGCATGCCAGTAAAGTTCTCAGCAGCATTTCTCTGGTAGTCTGCAGTATTAGGGGCATTTAGCGGCATGCCATGGGGCCTGATGCTTTTTTTTTAATTGTATAGTAATTTGAATTCTTAAGTCAAGAACGGACAATTTAATGAACCGACCGCTCATTTGATAGGTGACCGAAAGTTATACCGAGATAATGTTGATATAATATTAATTTTACTATATGCGTTCACGTTCACGTAAAAGCCAAAATGTCACTCCAACTTATCACGCTCGTCATTCAATAGTTACCATAACCTAGTTTTACTGCACTCGAAACTTTTAACTCACTGCGGGTTCAGCTGAGTGTGTTTCGAGTTGCGCCTATAGAATGAATGTAGAGCTGTAAGGGTGTGGGTGGGGGTGTTCCAGGCGTTCGACTACGGCTACATAATCCTGCAGCAGTGGATGTGCGTGCGCGGCGTGCGCGGCGCCTCGGCGCTGGGCCGCGTGCTGCGCGTCACGGACCACGTGCTGCAGTACCGCCGCTGGGTGCAGGACACCTTCGAGCCCTACTTCTTCCCGGCGCGCTGCCTGCCGCCGCCCGCGCCCTCCGACACCGACCAGGTACCACTCACGCCCACCGCCCCGTACCACTCACGCCGACCGCCGTACGACGCACGCCGACCGCCGTACGACTGACGCCGACCAGGTACCACTCACGCCCACCGGGTGTACTACTGACGCCGACCAGTTACCACTGACGCCGTGCGGTGTGGCTGTGAGCTCCAAAGTAATGTCGCTAAAGTATACATTTCATGATTGAGAGTGCTCTGACGCAGTAGACAATCATTCAAAAAATATAAAAGTCACATAACCATTTAGTTTGATAAATCTGTTGTGAGGATTGTGCTTTCCAAAATAAAAACAGGTTTTCAGATGTCTTTGGTAATAGGTTTATTTTGCGAGTTTGTAGGAAGAAGAAAATTCTAAGTTTTCGTGTTATGCTGTATCATTTGACAAAATAAACAAAATTTATATTTAATAGAGTAGGTATTTTTGCTATGAGTCCTCTGGGTCAGCATAATATCAATGCCATTCGTCCTTATGTTCAGTATCGGGGACACACACAGCTATAGTCCAAACTCTGTATTATGTTTCTAAGTGCGAGCGAGTAAAATATCATCGCGTTCTTTTAAAAACCTCAACAATAACGATAGAAACCTTGGTTAGTGCATCAACTTTCATACCCGTTGATTGGTTCGACGCCCTTCTAAAAACTATGTTGCATTTTTAAAGGTTCCACAAATCATAGCTGCTCAAGGTTTTTTACAGTTTATTTGGGCAATAAATAATGTTTAAATTAGGTACTGTTTGATTGTTCCAAAGTCAAAGTCAAAACGTTTATTTCCTTAGAAGCACATAGCCTACATGGACAGGTCAACTTTGAATTATTACTTAAATTGAACCTGATTGAGTTGTGTGCAAATAGTTGTGTCTCTTCTTGTATTATTACGATTTCGTAAAATATATTGAAATCGCGTAGTTGGCATGCCGTGTTTAAGTGCACACTGATACGTCGCTTTATTGTACAGTTGCATTGAAGTTGTAAGTTTGAAATTTTATTCAGTTTTAGTGACATGTCTTCTGGTCGATTTTGGAGATTAAGCGCCTGTTCCCTTCTCCCTAGGGGATCTTTATCTCTGTACAAAAAATAAATCATATTGTACCTTCGATTATCCTATATTTGTTAAGTTTTGTCTGTTCATGTCCGTAAGTGTAAACCCTCTGAATCCTTACACGTGACCTCCGGGTGGTGCTAAGAACAGTCTCTGGTGGTAGGCTTCGGCCGCGGCTTGTCACCACCCTCCGGGCTGGGCCAGTGCGTGAAGCGATTACCTATTTCGTGTTTCGTAATGTGGCCCGGAGAAGCTCGTACCTTCTAGGTCTTCATGTCTGATCTTAGTCCACATCGTCACTTTACATCAGGTGAGATTGTGGTCAAATGAAGGCTTATCAAGCATAAAAAAAAAAGTTCGTTTTTGTGCGCACTTTTATTGAAACAATAATATTAACTTATACTTCAATCTTGCAGGTGATTTATTCTAATTGAGGTGTCCCGTATCCATTACTTTATCAAATGATAAAAATATTGTTTTATCATCATTTTATTCGCATTGTATTGGTATTTTTATTTTTGATTACACTTCAAATGGTTGAGCCGTCAATGTCCTGCATCGATAGTCATGACGTCGGTATCGGGCTCGTAGCTGAAGTCGAGCGTGCGCGTGCGCACGACGTGCTTGTAGACGTGCGCGGAGAGGCGCGGCGTGCGCGTGCGCTGCGCGCTGTTGAAGTCCACCTCGTACAGACCGAATCTTTCTCTGGAAATAAAAGATCTATGATTTCCTCTGACATTCTCACAGTTGGTATTAAAAGTTGAAATTTAGTGCGTATAAGACAGGTATTTTCAGATCAACTCATGACAAATATAGCCTTTGTGATACGAAGTTTCATACTGATATTGTTAAACTTCCGCGAATTGCTACGCAAGTTGTCAATGTAACCTTTTCTGCGTTTTTACAGTTTTTTAGTGCTCACGTTTAGTAACGTGGGGCATTAGACCCGCTTATATGGCTAGACTCGTGTAGAATACACGCTTCTAACCTGAAAGCCGTGAGCTGAAAAGCCGTTTAGGCTCAGTGGAAGGTCTTCTAACTTTTTCAAAGTTTTCAGAACATGCCGGTTACCTCACGATGTTTGCATTCGCCGTTAAAGCACGTGTTTAAATCGCACATAAATTTATCATAGAGAAAGTTCCAGAGGTGCTTGGCGGGGTTTAAAATCTTCGAAATCAAAGTCGGTTCATGCGTGTTCTGAAAACTCTAAAAAAGTTAGAAGGACATGTCACATTCACCAGCCCGCACATGGCCAGCGTCGTGAATAAAGGCAAAATCTCTCTCGCCAAGGGAGAAGTCCCTGTGTCCCAGCAGTGGGAACGTTAATAGGGTGATGATGAGGATGATGAACCTGAGAGCTTACTCACGTGTATCCGTATCTCCACTCGAAGTTGTCCATCATGCTCCAAGCTGTATATCCCAGAATGTCAGATCCATCCTCTATAGCGTCCAGTAACGCGTCGAGGTACGCTCGGTAGTTTGCCGCGCGAGCCTCGTCCCTTAAACCTGTCCACGACGAGAGCCCGTTCTCTGTGATGAATATCTTTGGGTTGTCGTATTTGACGCTGATTTCGCGCAGTAATTTGTAGAAACCCCATGGAACTGACTGAAAAGCATAGCAGATTTATATCAGACTGTAAATTGGAGTTTGGAAAACTAAATATGGTCAGAATATGTCACAGAATGTTCACCTTGGTAAATTCAGATTCTCCTATCTTCCATTCGTTAAGCTGATATAACACTGCACCTATATCGTCGTAGAGCGAAGGTGCGGGGTGGTAGTCCACCGTAGAGGCATTCCGGTACACGAGCCACGTTGTATAATGGTTCAATCCGAAAATGTCTGATGTCCCGCGAATGTATGCCACCTCTGAAAGGAGAAATACCCAGTATTGAAGTTATATTTTTCAATCTTTTTTACATCATCGTTCTTTCGGTCCTTGTCCCTTAACACGTGGAGCACATCATGTATTTTCCTTCGAATAGTACCTACTACCTTTCACACTATTTCCTTTCTTACACACTGTTCATTATTTTTGCCTTACTCTCACGTCTGTTTACAACACCACTGAAGTTTTAGTGTTATATTTCGTCACGACAGTTTGCTCGGTATCAGATCACTTTCAATATCTTCAAGTTAATGTGCGAGTGTCATACCTTCCGGTGTGAACTCCTGGAGTCTCGTCCGCGGGTAGCCCAGCTCGGCGCTTCTGGCCGCCACTCGCTGCTTCACAACGGCCGGGTAGTCGCCTTCTTTGGCGAAGATTGGGTTCACGTATAAACCCCACTGAAAAGTTATAAAATCTTTGTCATCAGTGATATTTGAATACTCCAAAAGTAGTTAATAAGGTTTTGAGTATAAGTTGCGTTGTCTGGAATTAACCAGCTTATTCTGCAAAACTATTAGGTAATAAAGATATATTAGGCTTCATGATCATAATCATTATTTTGACCTAGGGACGTCCACTGAAGAACAAAGGTCTCCCTCAAAATATAACCATAACCCACCGCGCTGGTCCAATACGCGTTACAAAACAATACAAAAACGCTTTATTGTACACAGCACAGAAACAAACACGTAAAAATATTAACAAATCAAGAGCTACAATGGGCGGCCTTATCGCACAAAAGCGAGTAAGTGAGCCAAAACCACGTTCGTTGTGCGGCAAGTGATATAGAGATATCTCTGTGGTTTGTAACCCCTTATCCCCTCAGTCAAGTCTCAATATTGACAGTTACCATAAATTACACGTATGCTAGAATATGTTGAGACTCACTATAAAATCGCGAGCATCAGCCGCAGCCTGGATGTCCTCTTGACTGTCCGTGGCCGGCTCGTACCACTGCATGCTGAATGAGATGAACACCTGGCCGCCTTCCCGCCTGAACTCCTCGTGGTACACTTTATAGGCGCGCGCGTGCGCTAGAAGCAGGTTCTTGGCGCACATGTAGTCGGCCACGCCTTTGATGTCGCTCGCGGGGGCCTTGCGGACGTCTCCGTAGCCTTCGTAGCACACCTGGAGACAACATATTGTTGACTATCGTACCAAATTTAGCTCTTGCTTTTCTGCAGTCTATATATCTAGTCTTTGGTCACTTCTTGTAGGATTAAATAGAACGCATGTTGGCTATAGAATATGATTTTGTTCCGCCCGCGAAGACTGAAAGGTGAATCTAGTCGGATGAAGACGAAGCGTTATTTAGAGAAAACTCAATTGTGTATTTACTCACCTGATACGGTTCATTGATCGTGATGAACCTCTTTACTTTATCACCAAAGAGCGTGAACACAACTCGTGAATAGTCGGCGAACCAATCGACGATCGCAGGGTTGGTCCATCCGCCCATCTCTTGTAGTTTCTGTGGCAGGTCCCAGTGGTAGATAGTTATGATGGGCTCTACGTTGTGCTTGAGCAGCTCGTCTATCAGTCGGCTGTAGTAGTCCACACCGGCCTGGTTGATTTTGTCAGTGAAGCTGTTGGGTAGGATCCGTGGCCAGGACAGCGAGAACCGGTAGTGGTCCAGTCCCAGTTCGCGTATCATTTCCACGTCGCGTTCTATTTGGTGGTACGAGTCGACGGCCACGTCGCCGTTCTGACAGTCGAGCGCGAAGCACGGGTCCGCGTGCGTCACGTGGTCCCAGATACTCGGAGCCTTCCCTGGAAACACAACATACGTTTTGGATCATCCACTGCTATGTTTCTGCCCACATCTTGTATCTTGTGGAACTACGATGATTTATCGACAAGTTTCATCGAGTTCTCGAAAATCCTGCCATCGTTCTGCTATCCACGATAAAGAAATAGAGATGTTTTTTTCTAGGACTTTAATCTATTAGTGTCATAGAGTGATAGATGTGATAGATACCGTCTTCATCCCAAGCACCCTCTATTTGGTAGGAGGCGGTGGCGCTGCCAAACACGAAGCCATCCGGGAACCTCCTCGGTTCGCTGCGATTGTTCGCTCTGGATTCGCTCAGAGCGACCGCTAACAGTAATCTGTAAAGAATTTCAACCACTTAAAATGTAGTCTAACTGGCCGTCTTGTCTGCCCGCAGTCTCTTGACTTGAATTGTAATACTTCAATATTTGTCGACTATGATATCCAAATCATTTTGATTCATAGCTGGAGAACATCTGAACCTGGTAGGATGTATTTTCTTCCTGTTATCTCGGTCTATCGGTAAGGTACTTACAGAAAACGGCAGCGCATCTTGTTGGTTTGGTTGTTTTAACAAGAGGCAGTGTCATTTATACTGTTTGGTTGCTATCTCGCAGTGTTCTCGCGATACTATCCGTCGAACTAGTCAATCCGCGTCGTATGCCAGCGATAAGGCTAAGCGCGCCCGTACCCTCTTCAACTTACGTTTGTATCTTATTGTGATATCTTTCCGTGTCAATGTCAACATGTGGTAAAAGGCTGATTTTATTGTCACGCGGACTGTATCTGCATAATGGCTCAGTTTGTAAAAACTCTGTGTTATTCTAAAAGGTTTCTATAGCGACCATTCAGATACTTGCCGATCCGTCAGCGCCGATGTTCAGCGTGACACGAAAGAAGCGTAAGTCTTTATATTATTGGATTAGTGTCTAATCTCTCATCAGAAGTATTGTTGTGATCTTTGGACATGTTATCGTAATTTAAGATGCATTTGCTATCATATTTGCTAAGATAAGACTACTTCAAAGATAAGATAAAATTGATGTACAGCTTTATTATGTTCATGTGAGGTAATAAAATCAGGCATCTCAGAAATACTGCTCAAGATCAGCTCCTGACAAGATAGCAATAGTCTTAGGATCTTGGTCTGCGGGCATGACAGTCATAATTATTATGTAGTGTGTGTCTTTTGTGTTCAAGTGATTGTATGTTCTGTAATCACTTTTCTCCTTGGTCAGGGTGTTATAATATGACTAGTATATAATACAACAATATAAATAAATATTTGTTACCTTCACTTAGGTTTTATACAATCTCAATTATATCTTGTTCAAAACTTACTAACCATGACTGTATGCTGATGCGGAGTGACGGCGCGTGCGCGTAGGCATGATAACCACTCTAATGTAGTAACAAATGCATAATCCTTTTGAACTGGTCCAGAATGCAGTGATTTCGGTAAATCTGTCCCGCATGTAACTAAACTGTAGCGAAGGTGTAGGTACTTTTTGTATGACGTAACGGATAAAGATTATCTATATAAATAAAAATGAATTCTTGTTCGTTAGTCTGATTAAAACTCGAGAACGGCTGAACGGATTTATCTTATCATAGTCTTGAAATGTTCGTGGAGGTCTAGGGAAGGTTTAAAAGGCGAGAAAAAATCGAATAATTGCCGGGAAAAAAACCCGTGCGAAGCCGGGACGGGCCACTAGTTGATAATATTTTTGAATGGTGTGACATCTCTATGTACACAATTTTACAATAACGTTTTCTTTATCTTTATAGGTAGGTACAATAAAATGAAAAATATACAATAATGTAAATGTGTGAATAATTGAAGTGTAAAAAATTTAAGCGAACTGACAAGAATATGTTAGGTATTTAATTGATTATTCATAGTTTTTATTTCAATTGACTACATATAAGTTCACCTGTCCATGTATGCCCTGTGTGTCTAAGGTAATAAACGTTTTGACTTTGACTTTGAATACACAATTTGTCATTTGTACAATAGAAATTTAATATAACTTCTAGGTCTTCATGCCCCATCTTAGACCACATCGTCATTTTACATCAGGTGAGATTGATCAAATGAAGGCTTATCTATCATAAATAAAAAAAACACCTGAACTTTATCTATAGATATAGGAGACCTAAGGAGTTGCGTTCAATAGTCCTATTGTTCTCTATTATAAAGTATTATGTATTTTGTAAGTTGTGTTTTAATAAGAGAGTGTTGTTATTGCAGGAGTGGTCGGACGGGTCGGGGGGCGGCGCGGGGGGCGGCGCGGGGCGCGGCACGTCCCCGCCGCCGCTGTCGGCGCTGCAGTGCTCGTCGCCCACGCCGCGCCGCGTCTCCGCGCACCAGAGCCTCATCATACATCACATCACCAGTAACAGCGACTTCAATAATATACCCTCAGGTGTGTACTGACATATCTAGGAGTGGTCGGACGGGTCGGGGGGCGGCGCGGGGCGCGGCACGTCCCCGCCGCCGCTGTCGGCGCTGCAGTGCTCGTCGCCCACGCCGCGCCGCGTCTCCGCGCACCAGAGCCTCATCATACATCACATCACCAGTAACAGCGACTTCAATAATATACCCTCAGGTGTGTACTGACATATCTAGGAGTGGTCGGACGGGTCGGGGGGCGGCGCGGGGGGCGGCGCGGGGCGCGGCACGTCCCCGCCGCCGCTGTCGGCGCTGCAGTGCTCGTCGCCCACGCCGCGCCGCGTCTCCGCGCACCAGAGCCTCATCATACATCACATCACCAGTAACAGCGACTTCAATAATATACCCTCAGGTGTGTACTGACATATCTAGGAGTGGTCGGACGGGTCGGGGGGCGGCGCGGGGGGCGGCGCGGGGCGCGGCACGTCCCCGCCGCCGCTGTCGGCGCTGCAGTGCTCGTCGCCCACGCCGCGCCGCGTCTCCGCGCACCAGAGCCTCATCATACATCACATCACCAGTAACAGCGACTTCAATAATATACCCTCAGGTGTGTACTCACATATCTAGGAGTGGTCGGACGGGTCGGGGGGCGGCGCGGGGGGCGGCGCGGGGCGCGGCACGTCCCCGCCGCCGCTGTCGGCGCTGCAGTGCTCGTCGCCCACGCCGCGCCGCGTCTCCGCGCACCAGAGCCTCATCATACATCACATCACCAGTAACAGCGACTTCAATAATATACCCTCAGGTGTGTACTGACATATCTAGGAGTGGTCGGACGGGTCGGGGGGCGGCGCGGGGCGCGGCACGTCCCCGCCGCCGCTGTCGGCGCTGCAGTGCTCGTCGCCCACGCCGCGCCGCGTCTCCGCGCACCAGAGCCTCATCATACATCACATCACCAGTAACAGCGACTTCAATAATATACCCTCAGGTGTGTACTGACATATCTAGGAGTGGTCGGACGGGTCGGGGGGCGGCGCGGGGCGCGGCACGTCCCCGCCGCCGCTGTCGGCGCTGCAGTGCTCGTCGCCCACGCCGCGCCGCGTCTCCGCGCACCAGAGCCTCATCATACATCACATCACCAGTAACAGCGACTTCAATAATATACCCTCAGGTGTGTACTGACATATCTAGGAGTGGTCGGACGGGTCGGGGGGCGGCGCGGGGCGCGGCACGTCCCCGCCGCCGCTGTCGGCTCTGCAGTGCTCGTCGCCCACGCCGCGCCGCGTCTCCGCGCACCAGAGCCTCATCATACATCACATCACCAGTAACAGCGACTTCAATAATATACCCTCAGGTGTGTACTCACATATCTAGGAGTGGTCGGACGGGTCGGGGGGCGGCGCGGGGGGCGGCGCGGGGCGCGGCACGTCCCCGCCGCCGCTGTCGGCGCTGCAGTGCTCGTCGCCCACGCCGCGCCGCGTCTCCGCGCACCAGAGCCTCATCATACATCACATCACCAGTAACAGCGACTTCAATAATATACCCTCAGGTGTGTACTGACATATCTAGGAGTGGTCGGACGGGTCGGGGGGCGGCGCGGGGCGCGGCACGTCCCCGCCGCCGCTGTCGGCGCTGCAGTGCTCGTCGCCCACGCCGCGCCGCGTCTCCGCGCACCAGAGCCTCATCATACATCACATCACCAGTAACAGCGACTTCAATAATATACCCTCAGGTGTGTACTGACATATCTAGGAGTGGTCGGACGGGTCGGGGGGCGGCGCGGGGCGCGGCACGTCCCCGCCGCCGCTGTCGGCGCTGCAGTGCTCGTCGCCCACGCCGCGCCGCGTCTCCGCGCACCAGAGCCTCATCATACATCACATCACCAGTAACAGCGACTTCAATAATATACCCTCAGGTGTGTACTGACATATCTAGGAGTGGTCGGACGGGTCGGGGGGCGGCGCTGGGCGCGGCACGTCCCCGCCGCCGCTGTCGGCGCTGCAGTGCTCGTCGCCCACGCCGCGCCGCGTCTCCGCGCACCAGAGCCTCATCATACATCACATCACCAGTAACAGCGACTTCAATAATATACCCTCAGGTGTGTACTGACATATCTAGGAGTGGTCGGACGGGTCGGGGGGCGGCGCGGGGCGCGGCACGTCCCCGCCGCCGCTGTCGGCGCTGCAGTGCTCGTCGCCCACGCCGCGCCGCGTCTCCGCGCACCAGAGCCTCATCATACATCACATCACGAGTAACAGCGACTTCAATAATATACCCTCAGGTGTGTACTCACATATCTAGGAGTGGTCGGACGGGTCGGGGGGCGGCGCGGGGCGCGGCACGTCCCCGCCGCCGCTGTCGGCGCTGCAGTGCTCGTCGCCCACGCCGCGCCGCGTCTCCGCGCACCAGAGCCTCATCATACATCACATCACCAGTAACAGCGACTTCAATAATATACCCTCAGGTGTGTACTGACATATCTAGGAGTGGTCGGACGGGTCGGGGGGCGGCGCGGGGGGCGGCGCGGGGCGCGGCACGTCCCCGCCGCCGCTGTCGGCGCTGCAGTGCTCGTCGCCCACGCCGCGCCGCGTCTCCGCGCACCAGAGCCTCATCATACATCACATCACCAGTAACAGCGACTTCAATAATATACCCTCAGGTGTGTACTCACATATCTAGGAGTGGTCGGACGGGTCGGGGGGCGGCGCGGGGGGCGGCGCGGGGCGCGGCACGTCCCCGCCGCCGCTGTCGGCGCTGCAGTGCTCGTCGCCCACGCCGCGCCGCGTCTCCGCGCACCAGAGCCTCATCATACATCACATCACCAGTAACAGCGACTTCAATAATATACCCTCAGGTGTGTACTGACATATCTAGGAGTGGTCGGACGGGTCGGGGGGCGGCGCGGGGCGCGGCACGTCCCCGCCGCCGCTGTCGGCGCTGCAGTGCTCGTCGCCCACGCCGCGCCGCGTCTCCGCGCACCAGAGCCTCATCATACATCACATCACCAGTAACAGCGACTTCAATAATATACCCTCAGGTGTGTACTGACATATCTAGGAGTGGTCGGACGGGTCGGGGGGCGGCGCGGGGGGCGGCGCGGGGCGCGGCACGTCCCCGCCGCCGCTGTCGGCGCTGCAGTGCTCGTCGCCCACGCCGCGCCGCGTCTCCGCGCACCAGAGCCTCATCATACATCACATCACCAGTAACAGCGACTTCAATAATATACCCTCAGGTGTGTACTGACATATCTAGGAGTGGTCGGACGGGTCGGGGGGCGGCGCGGGGGGCGGCGCGGGGCGCGGCACGTCCCCGCCGCCGCTGTCGGCGCTGCAGTGCTCGTCGCCCACGCCGCGCCGCGTCTCCGCGCACCAGAGCCTCATCATACATCACATCACCAGTAACAGCGACTTCAATAATATACCCTCAGGTGTGTACTGACATATCTAGGAGTGGTCGGACGGGTCGGGGGGCGGCGCGGGGCGCGGCACGTCCCCGCCGCCGCTGTCGGCGCTGCAGTGCTCGTCGCCCACGCCGCGCCGCGTCTCCGCGCACCAGAGCCTCATCATACATCACATCACCAGTAACAGCGACTTCAATAATATACCCTCAGGTGTGTACTGACATATCTAGGAGTGGTCGGACGGGTCGGGGGGCGGCGCGGGGGGCGGCGCGGGGCGCGGCACGTCCCCGCCGCCGCTGTCGGCGCTGCAGTGCTCGTCGCCCACGCCGCGCCGCGTCTCCGCGCACCAGAGCCTCATCATACATCACATCACCAGTAACAGCGACTTCAATAATATACCCTCAGGTGTGTACTGACATATCTAGGAGTGGTCGGACGGGTCGGGGGGCGGCGCGGGGGGCGGCGCGGGGCGCGGCACGTCCCCGCCGCCGCTGTCGGCGCTGCAGTGCTCGTCGCCCACGCCGCGCCGCGTCTCCGCGCACCAGAGCCTCATCATACATCACATCACCAGTAACAGCGACTTCAATAATATACCCTCAGGTGTGTACTGACATATCTAGGAGTGGTCGGACGGGTCGGGGGGCGGCGCGGGGCGCGGCGCGGGGCGCGGCACGTCCCCGCCGCCGCTGTCGGCGCTGCAGTGCTCGTCGCCCACGCCGCGCCGCGTCTCCGCGCACCAGAGCCTCATCATACATCACATCACCAGTAACAGCGACTTCAATAATATACCCTCAGGTGTGTACTGACATATCTAGGAGTGGTCGGACGGGTCGGGGGGCGGCGCGGGGCGCGGCACGTCCCCGCCGCCGCTGTCGGCGCTGCAGTGCTCGTCGCCCACGCCGCGCCGCGTCTCCGCGCACCAGAGCCTCATCATACATCACATCACCAGTAACAGCGACTTCAATAATATACCCTCAGGTGTGTACTGACATATCTAGGAGTGGTCGGACGGGTCGGGGGGCGGCGCGGGGGGCGGCGCGGGGCGCGGCACGTCCCCGCCGCCGCTGTCGGCGCTGCAGTGCTCGTCGCCCACGCCGCGCCGCGTCTCCGCGCACCAGAGCCTCATCATACATCACATCACCAGTAACAGCGACTTCAATAATATACCCTCAGGTGTGTACTCACATATCTAGGAGTGGTCGGACGGGTCGGGGGGCGGCGCGGGGGGCGGCGCGGGGCGCGGCACGTCCCCGCCGCCGCTGTCGGCGCTGCAGTGCTCGTCGCCCACGCCGCGCCGCGTCTCCGCGCACCAGAGCCTCATCATACATCACATCACCAGTAACAGCGACTTCAATAATATACCCTCAGGTGTGTACTGACATATCTAGGAGTGGTCGGACGGGTCGGGGGGCGGCGCGGGGCGCGGCACGTCCCCGCCGCCGCTGTCGGCGCTGCAGTGCTCGTCGCCCACGCCGCGCCGCGTCTCCGCGCACCAGAGCCTCATCATACATCACATCACCAGTAACAGCGACTTCAATAATATACCCTCAGGTGTGTACTGACATATCTAGGAGTGGTCGGACGGGTCGGGGGGCGGCGCGGGGCGCGGCACGTCCCCGCCGCCGCTGTCGGCGCTGCAGTGCTCGTCGCCCACGCCGCGCCGCGTCTCCGCGCACCAGAGCCTCATCATACATCACATCACCAGTAACAGCGACTTCAATAATATACCCTCAGGTGTGTACTGACATATCTAGGAGTGGTCGGACGGGTCGGGGGGCGGCGCGGGGCGCGGCACGTCCCCGCCGCCGCTGTCGGCGCTGCAGTGCTCGTCGCCCACGCCGCGCCGCGTCTCCGCGCACCAGAGCCTCATCATACATCACATCACCAGTAACAGCGACTTCAACAATATACCCTCAGGTGTGTACTGACATATCTAGATGGTGAGCCACGCACACGCACAGATATACACATATCTACCTAGAGAACCCCGACCGACTGTCGTGCTTCGTGGAATGGAAGCTAACTTCACACCGCGCGTCTGTTGTTGCCTCAAACATTTTCAAATAATATTTACATAACGTTGCCGCGTTTGCTTTGGACGTTTGATGTGACGATTTTTTGGTCGAAGTTAGGCTTTGTTCATAATAGTCTTATGCAATGTTTTACAATCTGTGAGTAAAATAATTCAATGGTTATAATTAAGAGCTAACAAGTCAAGTCTTGTGCCACTGGGAACATTCCATACATGACTGAAAGCATCAATTTCACAATTCTTAGATAAATGCCCAGAAAGGCAGATCGCAAGAAAAAAAAGGTGACAAATAAAAAAACAAGTCAACTTACTGACACCTGCCATCGTCTGACGGTCCAAGATTTCTCCGGTTATGATTAAACAGGCCCTCAATGCAAATTAATAGATGCCACTTAACTAACCACCCATCCTAACCGAAATGCTTTCTCCATTACAGGTGTCATACAACGGTATAGCGGCAACAACAGCAACGCGAGCAACGATCGGGTCAGCAACGAGCGAGTGAGCAACGAGCGCGGGGAGCGAGGTGACCGCGGCGAGCGGGGGGACAGGGGCGAGAGGGGGGACAGGGGCGAGAGGGGGGACAGGGGCGAGCGGGGAGACCGAGGGGGGCCGCCCGAGCGCGCGCACAACGCTGCCTCCGGGGACGTCAAGAGGAACCCGCGCTCATTCAGCTCGAAACAGGTAACTAATTGACTAAATATTTGAGCCTCAGATTCATAAGTTTAATAATTCAGTTCGGCGCGTATTTTAAACTGTGGATTGTTAAACGCAGTGTATGGCGTTCCCATGGACCAGAGATAGATAGGTAGGACTGCGGTGGAGTAGGCTACTAATTCCACAATAACGTATTCCGGTGCAGATGTTCGGATGGTACAGCTGTATCTTATACATTACCAAAGTGTGATTTGCATTGCTTGTGTGTAGTAACCAATGTGTGTGTTGCAGCGGCGCTACATGGGCGGGTCGCCGGCGCGGCGCGGCGCGGAGCGGCACAACAAGAAGCGCAGACACAACTTCGCGCCGCACCCGCAGCGATGACGCGCCTCCGCCCGCCGCCGCCCGCCGCCTGTGAGAGACACCATCTAACTACTGATTATGAAGTGTTCTGTCGAAAGCCCCATCGGAGCTATAGAATGGCAACTGCCAAGGTCAAAGTTTTAACTGCAAAGAAGCGCCATCTCAGCTATGTAGAGGGAACACTATAACTGACAATAAAGTGGTTTGACTAAAGCACCATCCGAGCTACAGAATAGCAACAGCTATGACTATAATAGAGCGATCCGAAAAAAAATGTGCTATCGGAGATTTCTCTTGAACCTTTTCATCATTCCGGCCGTGGAACATCCATCTATGGAGATTAGCCTCGCAGCCTCGCACAAGCCTCAGGCGGGTTAGACGATAACACAGTCCGTTGGAGCGTTGGAGTTTGGTGGGTAGATTGGACGGCCTGAGGTTGGCTATCCTAGCCAGCTCGAGGATTGTATTCGAAGCCCTCTATTTAGTTATGAAACTCAATTGAAATTATGCAGTTATCTGACAATGTATAAATACTCTGTGCTATCTGTATTGGATCCCTTGGTCACTCTCAGAGCAACTTAAGAAAAGGCATAGATGCAAGCGCTGTTGTCAAGAAGCATATCATAAAACGATGCGTTTCCCCGTGCGAGTCAGACAAGAGCCCTGGTGGTATTCGAGTGCTTGTGAGCGGCGCGCGTCGCGGACGTACTAGTTAGTGAATACGACGCTTTTACCCGTAGGTTTATCCGTCTGTTTGTTACCTGGCAGCTCCCAGGACGCGACAATAACCCCCACCCCACTACGTCATCAACAAACAGATGTAACGTGTGATATAGTGCTATAATGTGTTGTGGACTACGATACTAACCTAGCTAGGCGGTGCTCGGCCGCCATTTTATAAGCAATGACTAGATAAAATGGCGCCGAGCAGCGCCGCAGCGGGAATGCGTGTGCAATGTTCCGGTTGATGTAGGCAGAGGTATATCTTGTGATGCCTTGGTGTAAGATTAGCAGTAAGTAGATGGATATTTGCTTTGACCATACTTGTATAATTTTTCGGGTTAGTTTTGTATCTGACTAAGCGCGGAACCCAGCTGTGACTTCTCTACTATTAGCACTTGTGTTGAGAAATGGCTCATATTATGACAACTCCAATGGTTTTGATGGACAACTGCGGGTCCCTGCGAGCCGTAGTTGTTCACCAAGACGGGGCGAGCTCAACATCTTATTCTGAGAGTGATTCTGAAATTAGGAACCTTCTCGCAACAATTACATTCTCTTCTGACACTTAATTAAAGAAATATTTTTGCAAATAAATAAACCCACTTATAATATAACATAATCCATAAAGTTAATGCAAGTGCCGAGACAGAAGCCTTATACTACATATAGACTGCAAATAGATTAGACAGTAATAAGGATAGCGAACTGCTCATTTACATTATATAATTATTTAAAACTGGTAAAAAAAAAAAATTTAAAACTGTAAAAAATTACCAGTCGCCATAGTTTTTTATTACATTGAGATTAATTCATGTTAAATTATTGAGAAGGTGTTACAATTGAGTGAACCTCTGGCCTTTTTGATTCTACTGCCATAATCTAATCAGTTCTAAAAGTTATACACATTTGAACGGATGTACCTTTTCGTTATCACATACTTAAAGCTGACATAAGGTCAAGCAATCATATATCTATGATTAGCGAATATATATTCTAAATTGACTTAAATACTCTTATGAACTAGATTAGATTTTAATTTATAACTAAGTAGTGCAATTTGTTGCTGTTTTGGCGAAAGGCGGTTTTGTTTGAAATATTTAACGATAGTGAATTACAGTTTAATCAAAATGTCCCGTAAATAAATGCGCTATCGATATATGATAAGGTAACTAAACGAGTCGTACTTAGTGTAGCGTGCCTAAGAAGCCAGTTCGCTGCGAGTATAATCAGGAAGCACGGGTCGGGTGACAGTTACAATTAAGAAGTCACCGGGATGTAGTTGATCAAAGTTTAAGAGAACACCAACTAAGTTACATCATAAGGTTAAGTTCCACGTTCGGATCGCGGCGAGAACCGGCTGAGCTTAACTCATTAGTACAGGCTGTAGGCGCGACTGATGTCGCCATCTGTATAACGTTTACAATCATATCCTTGCCATTTATTTACACAGTTTTCTAATTAGTAGAGTGGTAATTCTTGCCTCTATGACAACAATATCACATGCGGTGAACACAGGTACCGTCATGAGCTTTTTGACTATTTGATTGTGATGTTTCTCGCATGCGATATCGAGGTGAACATTACCCAGACCCCTGAAAGCTATCTTTCGCCGTGGTCGGAACGTTTTTGTGCCTCGACGTAGACCAAATTTATAATTATCTAAGAACTGCTCTAGCGATCAGTACAAATCATTACTTAAGTAATACTACTCATAGATTGGTGTTTATATTATATACATATATATGGTATAGCAAATTATATCTGTTATCGTCAAGCGAGAGTTTTAACGAAGTTAGGATTACTGTTGTTAGTTTGGGTTTGATTAAGCAATCTGATGTAAAGAAAGACTTGTTCAGCTATTTGAAGTAAGTAATTAATACTTGGTAGATAAATAATATAATTTAAAATAGGAAACAACTGTATTTAAATGTATTTCGGTTTTATAACGGTTTCTATAGCTGAATCTGGCTGTTTATATAGGTTTGCAACCAGTGTCTCTGATCCATTTTTTTACATAATTGTGGGTAGTTACGGTGATTATTATTGTTCGTCACGAGTGTTTGCTTGACATCTGAGAAATAGTACTTGAAGAACTGTCTACTTTCGCTCGCTGTAATAGCCATGATGACTGATGAAAAAAAAGGTATTCTGTTTAGTCCGTCTGTTAGCACGTCAAAAAATACTGGACACATATTTTTTGCTTTATCCATTGAATAAGGAAGTGCCGAGATATGGGCATCAAAGTCCGGAGTGGGTATTTTGATTGTGACGTATATATTTAGTACATTTTGATCGAAAGCGTTACGTCACGCGAAACTTCAATGCGCTGTATCGACATGATTTTGGTTTGGAGGAAAAAGAAAAAATAATGGTACATATTTTTAATGTAATCGTAATAACGGACTTGTTATTTTTTAGTCATCTACCTATTATGCAGCGTGTGTCTCCGGCCACGACCCAGACCGCTTGCATGGCATGGTTCCTTATACTGTTAAGCTCTGAAATAGTAGATCTCTATCTTATCTTATAATTAGCTGTGTATTATTTATTTGTATGTATTGTTTAGTTTATATAAAATACCTCTAGTTTGTTGATAATATTATGTATTTTAAGTAATTGTTTTTGTAACCTGTTTAACATATTGTTGCGATATCACTAATTAAGTTGAAAATGAGATATTTTATTAGTATGTTCTCTTGAGGGCTCTGCTGGTTCTGAAACGTGTGTTATGACCTCTAATGGGCAGATTCTAAACTTCGGTATTCGATTCCATATCTCCTCTCGACAGGTGTTGAATCGAATGTCAAAAAACATTGATTCTGCCTGCTCCTAATCTTAAACACTAGTTAATTAATTTCCTTGTATATTTCGGTAATTGTGTGTGGTTTCTTCACGGATATTGTTTATGTCATTCGAACATTTCGTGATATTGCTTAAAATGGGTAACTTTTAAGATTTTATATTTTTTAAACGAAATTTGACAAAGGGAGTTCTGAGGACACGTGTAGGACCATAGCTAGTTCAGCCTGACAATCTTTGCGCATTTTCGCAGAATGTTTACAGTTAAAGTTGATTCAGGTTTCACGGAAGCCCACCCATCGTTCACTGCCATTGTCTTTCCAACGTGCTCAGGGTGTGCTTCAGTCCTCCGAATGTGTCGGAGGCTGTGCGGTGCGACGTCCACAAACGCGGTAAATTACAACTATTATTAGATTTGAGAATATTAAGACTTAAAACGGGTAACGTACCATTATTTGTTTTGAGTTCGGTTTTTGAGTTTCCCGATATCATCAAATCCGACGGTTTCCGCCAAATCATGGTATGTTAGCCATTATAAGTCCTAATATTAAAAGAAAACATGATATTTTAAAATGTTAGTTTGAGAATTTTAAACCAACCGCGATTCGGACGTTGGCATCAAATTATGAGATTTGTAGCTGTATTTAAGCTTTTGGTACGACAGTGAGCTTGCGCCGCGGTAGCGCAGTGTGTTAAATGCTATGTATTACAATGACAAATATATTTTGTGAGAACGTAGAGTAGTGTCGAGATGTGATTACTCTGCCTCAAGCGATAGCGATAGAATAGACAATAGGGGAACTACAAGTACATTATACATTTTAAGTTAATTAGTACACGCAATGATAGACAGAAGCCTTCACCATAAAATAAGTTATATACTAAATTATACGCGTAACGAGTGCAACTAAAACTTACTGTACGAACTAGCTCTAAGACTCTACACTCGCAGGCAGGAGAAAGAGCTCGCTCGCGATTACTTAATTATCAATTGTTTTAAATTGACCGGGTATTGTTAATGTAGTGTGATGGAAATGCATTTATCTTATAAGATTCTAATTTTCGCAGTGGGCAATTTTTCTTACCACCGAGTGTAACCAATGTTTTGTATATCAGTATAGCGAAGATTGGAATATATCGTAGTTGTAAACTTGTACATAACCAACTCACGTGTACATAGGCACCTGTACATACCATGTAAATACACTAAAAATATATTATATTTAATATTATTATAAATTTTGATTTAAAGAAAAAGTTTTAAAAATAATTGATAAAAAACAAAAAAAATAAAGACATACAGTGAGTATGAAGTGGAAAAACGATTTTGGCTTTTATTTTATACCCTTTTCATTAATAGAACGACTTCTAGGACTTATTCTATTAAAACATTGCAGTCAATAGAATCCATTTAAGAGCGATACCATTTCAATAGGATGAATACAGATAGCTTGCATGCTACTTAAGTTCGCTTCTAATAACACGCTTTGAAAATACGTACAACTCATTACCTGCGTAAATAGCATGGCAGCCCGTCCCACGCTGGGCGCCAGTGCAATGCACTCCGCCGCGCCCGAGCCTGAGCCAGACCTGAGTGTCTGGCCTAAATGAGCACGCTGTGGTGAGACTGCAACATCACAAACAATTTTCTGAATAAGTGATTTTTTAATCTAAACCCCAACAACTTATTTCTTAAACGTAGGTCGCTCGTCAAATGACATCGTCACAGAAGACTCACAAAGCACCCCAACTCGCCGACTTCAATCGCCATTGTAGCTTTTAAATCGACGACATAAAGACTGCGATGTGACAAATGGGTGGTAGAGCGGCGTAGTATTTGATTCCACGGAGGGTAGTAAGCACGCGTGCGCGGCGCGGCGTAAACATGCCAGTCGTGTGGCGGCCGTCGCCGGGAACGGACGCGTTCCAGAGCCGTAGACAACTACACCGCGTGTGTTATTGTGTGCTGAGATTGTAATAAGACTATCGTGTTATTTTGTAATTAGTAACGGAAGTTAAAAGTGATTTTTGGGGTAAGTACCTACTTATCCAAAATGCCCTCTTTTCTGTCTATTTTGAAGTTGTGATATTGTATAATAACAGCCTTCCAGTGACCTGTTTCGAGAAATATAAATAAATTACCCACTTTGCCGCTTCGGTGAGCATGTGATGCTTTTATGAAGTGATCATTAGGTTATGATCGACGAGTCGATTATCGCGCCACCAATACTGAAATGATTCATTCGTGTCGGAACTGCGATGCCGAGGCTTTTAGTGTTATTGTAGGAAGTAAAAGCTGAATAAGCATCTAATCAGGCTAAAAGGCGTACGCAAGGCATGCATGACTCATTCAAAACAGCTTTCTTAGGTAGGTACTAAAACAATTACGAAGTAACTTTTGTTCCATACTAGAAACTTACTTGCTATACAGCGTTAGGTGACAAATATTCTCATCAGCCAGGCAAAAGGTTTTTTGTTATGATCCTCATACATCAATATTTTCATCAGAAATAAAAATGGTGTTAGCTTAATGGAAGCACACTCGACTTTTATTCCAGAGGCCGTGGGTTCAAACCCCGCCGCGCAAATCAAGATTTAATTGTACTTAAATATTGTATTTGGATTGTAAAAGTAACTAACCCTTAAACTTAATAATTTAAAACAAAGGTATAATTATCTCAATACCAAATATAATACGATATGGCTCGCGTATAACTCGAATCTTTTAAAAACCTATTTGAAATAAAGCCTTGAATTGATGAATCATCGATTACGAGTAGGTACCTATATTAACCAACAAATTTAATTATGAATAATACTTAAACCATAAGAATGCGAAATGAAAGCTCCAAGAGTAACCTAACCACAATCGCAATAAAAATAAAAATAAAACGTGTAGACGACGCAGAGACCGCTAACAGTGGTTGTTCGCCCTCGCCTCCCTCGGAGCAGCGCCTCTGTTGCCCTCTCCTGCGTCGTTTGATATTTAAACTCAAAGGAATACAAATGGCTTGAGCTCGAACGCAGAGACGAAGGTAGTTAGGTATTTACGCACCTAGCTTTTGTTTCTATAATAAGGCTTAGTGGTCGGGAGTTTACGTTTTTGTACGGTCACCTGATTATTTCGAAGAAAAGGCGAATTAGTTCGGAAATAATGGAATAATGCTTGGGCCAAACCTGCGTGGCCAAAACGACTGCGAAACGGGAGCGTCTGCTGCGCGGCGGCCACCTACGCGACCACAAAGCGAAACTTTTTTTTAGGAAAAAGTCTCCCGTGTTAGACCCCGTTGGTTAGGCCGAAGCCTTAATCATCCCGTTTTTCCAATCTTTAGGTATTTTTTTATGTTCCGAATGAAGTGCTCTACATTTAAAACACACATTGGTTGTCATTACATATTTGAGTCAGTATAAAGAGCTACTAATTACGAATGGATGAAGTTGGTCAGTGTTGATGAACTACTCGCATAACGAAGGGCGGCGCCGCGCCGATGCAGGCGGCGACTGGCCTCGTCTCCTGCCGCAAGCCGCACGGTGCAGGCGCGGGGCTGGTTCACTTGTAGCTTGCCTCGCCCTGTTACACTAGTTTATTAACTGTGTTGACAGCTTCTGCATTACGTTGCAGGATGTGTAGGTACAGTTAGTGTCAAATTGATATAAGCATCTAGAGTACCTAGTCAAAATAATCTGAAAAACATAAAATCAAATTGATATAAACGGTTCTAATCATCATAATAGGTACCTATTGTAAGTGCTCAAAGTGGTTAAAATATCTTATTTCTATTGTTCAATATTTGTATAAGCTTGTATAAGCCACGTTGTTAAAAATGATCTGTGCAAACAAAGCTCTCAAAATCATTTCGACCACTTTGGGCGCATACAATATTATTGATGATTCGAACTGCTAATATAGTTTTTTGGTTTAATGTTTGTTTTTTAGAATATTTTAACTAGATATATCAAATTGACGCTTACTGTACCCATATTTACATTCTCAGGAGGCATTTGAAGTCTTATTTAAATGTATCCAGATGGCCTGGTTATATTTAGTTATGTAGGGAGAAGCGATTGTGTCCAGTAATGGAGTTACTTTTGGAAAACGTGCCATAAACTTTACTTAATCTAATATTACTACGCAATAACAGCTCTAGCAATTAACTGGAATACCTAATTGTTGACATTAATTTCTCCACCTTTTTACAATCAAAAAAGGATAATTAAACGTCATACCTTCAAAGAAATAAAGACAAAACTTTCCAGGAAACAAGGAATTGGATGAATCATTGATGAAACGAATGCCCGCCCATTAGCGCGCATTGCCTGGGCGGGCGGCGCCCTGCCCGAGTCTCCTATCTACATTATGCAGATAATCGACAGATCCCCGATCTGCTTACACGATAAGCTGTCTTCGGAAACTACACTAAACTTTAAGGTTCAGCTGCTGTAAGCTGGAGCTTAGCTTGGTACCTATTCTACATTTAAAGATTGTATGCATTGGTTGGACAATTTGGCCTTTCAATTTGCTTTCCACTTTAATAATAGCGGGGTATTTTGTTTACCTACACTTTTATAATGACCTTGCAATCCTATCCAAAGTCTTCCGTATTAAAATGAGCCTACTAAATATTTTAAACAAGAAAGTTTCTGATGATGTGGGTAAGTGTGTATGTGTGACTGCCTTGTGTATGTGTTGCTCTGCCACGCAAACACTACTGAAGGGACTGTGTTTCATTAAATTTCACAGTAAGTAATATCGCTTACATATCAGAATAACACAAGCCCTTTTAGAGGTAAAATCCATGAATGCGAGCTAAGTAATATTTGTCTGGGATACAGATAGCTGTTGTCTCAGAAAAGAACAAACGCTTCTTTTTACCGCGTAAAAAAAAATTCTTACACGGGCAAATCCGCGGGCGGAAAGCTAGTCCTCACATATAACCTTTCTCTTTGATCCCTGTATCCATTGCTGAATTAATATCCTTTTACGAACAGACACAAATAGTCAAGTAATAGAAAAACGTATCCTACACCCTTAAAAAGAAATATACGTTCTATTTCCTCAACAAGCTATCAAGAAACCCAAATAAGTGCCTTCCCTTAATCTGATATCGTGTTTCCGGCCCACACTTATCTCTCCAACGACCTCCCTATCACATCTCTACCAGGTCCCCTTCCCGAATACTGCCCTCGGCTAATCTGGACCCGAGAGATTTTTCACTTAAGTTATTTCCTCAGGTAAGACCTCTTAAGTGTGCACATACACGCAGCATCTATTAACATCTAAGTGGATAGGCCGAAGGATTGAGACAACTCCTACAGCTAGCAGGTAGTTAATCCTTCAAATAACGCTTAATCATTAATGACTTGGTAAAATAACCAAAAATAGCAGATTTTTTCTAGATAAGCATGATTGTAGCAGAAAATAATGCTTATCTAGAAAAATATCAAGTTACCAATTTTCATTAGATGGGTAATCTAATGATATTGACAAAATTAAGAATAAAAATAATATACTTAAATATTTATATAAGGTCCGCCTGAGGCGCAGGAGGTTGCGGGTTCGATTCCCGCCGCGGGACTACATAATGATACATAGAATACACCCAACAGAAATTGAAGATCGTTCATGATTATGTACGATCTACAATTTCTGTTCATTATGTATGTATTTACAAAAAAAAAATGTATCTATGTAGGTGTAGGTATATCAGTCACCTAACACCCATTAGGTGATGATGTGTGACTAGTCCGGAAATATTTATTATTTTTTGTTATTATTATATGTTTTAATTGTGTGACGGTCGTTACAATGTGTTTACGGGGGATTCAAATTAAAGTCAAAAGGTTTATTTTCTTAGCTCATTATGTTAGGGCATTCATTATGTATGCCAACAGGACAACTTAAAAATAATAATCGATCAATAAATAACATTGTCTTAACACTTCATACTGAGTTGAGAGGCGAATAAATTAACAAAGCTTTTATCAGTTTTTACAATTTTGTAGTTTTATTAGCAAAAGTTAATTTCAGAGTACTTCTAACATTTCATGGACAGCCCGCGTTGGGCGCCAACGTTAAAACTTTTGCTCGAGAATAAATTAAAAGTTTAACACTCGTTTCCATTCTGTTTACGCGGAGATTCCAGCGATTTATCTTTCTCATTGCACGATAGAATGCAGCAGAAAAAAAGTGCTTGCAATAAATCTTGCTAAATGGTTACCTCGCGGATTCTTACACATACATTTGGCATAGCCTTGACATCGCTGCTTCAAAGTATCAAACCAAGGTTTACATAGACAGCATATAGACTAACACCAAGGCTGAGATACATGCCTTACAAGGCAAAAAGCGTTAGGCAGACCCAGGTACCTAAGTGAATCACGTGGGAGCGAGTGAATCCAGGGGTTATTCGTCTTGTCTTATTCCCCGTGTAACGAAGCCCCGGACATGTTATACCAGATCGTAAATAATCTCTTAATCCAGCTCGATGAAGTTGCGATGTGGGTCACTTAACCATATCCGCTTATTGCGCGTCACTGCTATTCGTTTACTACTACCCTCTTAAAGGCGTGACGCTGCGTAAAGCGGGCGCGGGCGCGTATTTCTACAAATGTGCTATGTAGGGGCCCGGTTCACTGGCGATGGATCAAGTTGGTAAAGGCTCAATAAAGACCTTCCTATGCTAAAAATAACGATATCTATACTGATATTTTAAAGCTGTAGAGTTTGTTTGTATGATGATTGGTTTAATCTCAGAAACTACTGGTTCAATTTAATTTGGCACGAAGTTTCCCTTTATTCTGGAAAATCTATTGTTACAGCTAGTAATAAATACTACAAATAATTATGTAATACTTCATGGTCGCTAAGAGTGTACTAAAGGGATTTATCGTTATATGAAGAACTTAAATAATAGGTATCAATACCTAAGTGCCTAGGTAGGTTATTTTGATTTCCTTTATCGAATGAACAAGCCTAAGCAAAGTAAAAACTAGGTAGATATTACAGAACTAAGCTACCTCTTATCTTATAATGTGTACCTATATAATAATTACTAATATTAATATTTTACACACTTCATTAAGGCTTAAATAATTTTCCAAGAGTATACGCAAACTACATTATTCTATTCTACATTGTTTAATAATTATTTACCGTTGATTGAAAATTCCCATTTTCAATCAATCAAATAATTATTCTGTAATTGACATCTCAATCGCTTTGATTTATTTCAGCTGAAATTAATTTGCGAGTTCAATGAAATATAGCGAAAACGGTAGATTATTTTGATTCGCATTCAGCAGCGAATTCAGCGGTCAGAAGGTATCTAAATCGCTTCTTTGTGGCCCTCCCCTGGGGGATTACCATTGTGGCCGGACTTCGACCCTCGCTGCTGCAAACAGGCGATCAGTGGCTCCAACCTTCTGCTGCCCAATGACTCCAGCGACAAAGACTGGCTGAATCTATTCAGTGGCCAATCTTAACCGATTACGCTTTTAGTACATCGCTTTCAATGACCACATTTTAATTCTTTTGAGTTTATTTACTTCAATATAAGTCAACGTACCTATAACTAGGTAGATAGGTACTTCGTAAAATTAATGATGTCTGATCACGTCATAAGACCTCAGAATAATCGCATACAACAACCACTTACCTAGACAAGACAATGTACAAATTGAAGTGACTTGAGAATTTTCATAACCGGTTAGAACATCAGAATCTCGGCTGTTATTAGACTCGTCACAATGGCGAATAATATACAAACAAGAAATTCCATTATCCGCCATCGCCCGATAATTGCGCGAGGCGTGTCTATTTACACGAAATTAATACTCCGTGAAACCCTTTGTATAATTACCATCGCAACTTCGCCTGATTATTAGAAACGACGTGTTTCTCGCTGACTCGCTTCCGCTAGTATCCCCTGATTTCTATCAGATTCAACATAATATAAATTTATACTAAATGACGTAATATAGGAAAAGTTTAATAAGCATCGGAGAAGCGAATGAGCGGTATTCGTTCACTCGATGTTCAATAAATCGATCATAAAAGAATACCCAAGAAAAACAAGGATTATTTACGTTCTGCCCGCAATGGCTGAAATCCAAATATTACATCAGCCGAAGTTTATACGAGCTTCCGAGGAAGCCCTTGCTTAGAAATGTGAAAGGTGCCTACGTATTTGGTTTCTACAGGCTACGGCATCATTACTTATGTAGGTACTGCTGTGAGTACATTAACCAGAATCCCGCCCGATCCAATGCGGTGTGGTGTCACAAAGCAACTATTAAACAATTTGTTCCTTGGATTATATTGACTGACTGTAATAAATAAAAATAACAAGTTTGGGGAGACAATGTCTGATATGTACCTACTTGGTACCTACGATAAATTAAGCAAGAGTTATAGACGGAAGTGTACAATTTCAATAAGATAAAACTCATTTACGATTGTTTCCTAAAAATATAAAATAATGTTACTCTTGCGGTTGGCCCTCTGCTTCAATATTTTACAGTCGGAGTTATGTTAGTCGTAATAAAAATGTTATCAACAGTATAAGTCTAGGCGTCCCGTGCGTGACCCATTCTCACCTCGACCAACCCTCTCATTGTAAAATAAATCCTTTTTGTAGTTATGACGTTCGCAACTCGATAAAATATATCGATTACTAAGAGATGTTAAATTTTTTCCAAAATAACGACTTTGAATGTCTTGTGTTAAACATAACTGGAGATCTTTAAGAAATTAAAATGGACCAATTTGGAGACTAGCTTTCAATACCTTTGTCTCTGGGATGTTTTAAAATTCCTCTCGATTCTGATTCGAGATCCTTATCGTGGGATTACTGGAGTGTAATCCCACGATCAGAATTTATTAAAAAAACACAATCGATTCGTGAAGTATATTAGAGGTGCAATAAGTATGAAGTGAATACAAAATGCATGCACACATATCAAAACACTTTAGGAGTAATTATGCCTTTTCGTGTCCTGCTTGCACCATCGTTGACTTGCCTCTGCCTTCGGGCTAGACTGCGATCTAGACAGCCCATCAATTGTAAAACATTAGGCATAGGTAGGTAGGGTTTGGAAGTCGGCTATGAACTAGGCAAACACATTTTTTAATAATCGTGGTTTTAAACAAATTTATTTGAATTTTAAGCCCTGATCATGGCGCTTGATACGGAGTAGGTACGGCGTACATTTTGTCTTATTTCCGCGTAGATTTTGTTACAGCGACCAATATCAAAAAACTCAATTACCCTAATCCATGTCGTTACCCTATGCCTATGGTATGTAAATGCTGTTGGAGATCACAACGTGTTTTAATCCCATTCATTTGACAGATTTTTCATAACTTTTATCTTTATCTCCAAATGTATGGGATTAAAACATGTTATCTTCAACAGTCGTAAGTGGCAACTCGTATTTAGTGCTAATGTTGTTTAACAAACAAGGCATGTTCTGTGTGATGAAAACAAAGGAATGCGTGCGTCCACAATCTACATGTCAGCGGCAGTTTGGTATTCCTGATTGTTCCCACAGCCGCGTCCACACGTCGGCGGCAGTTTGGTATTCCTGATTGTTCCCACAGCCGCGTCCACACGTCGGCGGCAGTTTTGTATTCCTGATTGTTTCCCGCAGCCAGCCAGCCACAGCCACGGCCCGTCCTCTGCAATCACGCTTAATTGGAGGCGCTGGGTTGTTTGTACTCCCCAAATATTGTTGGGAAGGGCTTACGCGAAAACACAGTAAAAAGGTTAGCGGAAAGGTAGGCTTATCCCGGCTCGTGACAGAGTTTCAATCGCTCGATTGTTGGGCTTCTAAACAAAATACTTGTACATGTTTGTGTTGGGTTTGCATTGTTCAACTTTATAGGCCTTTGTATATTTATTTGTGTACAATTTGTTGATGAGGGCCTAAGGTGCTTAAGTCTAAGTTCGGTTCGGTGCTTTATGGTTTAACATTAAGTAATAAGTAGGAACATTCATTATGAATTCTAAACATGCTAGATGTAAAATTAAAGTGAAATAAATGTATTTATTACTACGTAAAGATAATAACATTTCTTAAAAAACTTAAATATATTACAAATACATAGATACAAGTATTATTTTTGTATGTTTGACGAGAATCTGATAACACTTTCCATTAGCGTAAAAGCCATTGTTATTGTGTCTTTCATTTTTAATATCTAAACATTTTCTATTAATTTAATTTCTTATTAGTCCTTATGAAGGAACCTTGCTCCTTTTCGTCTTAATATGTAGTCTTAGGATAGCCATTCATTTCATCATAATTTAAATTTGCTCTTATAATCGTTAAAATTTTAGCTCAGCATATTCAGCACAGCTAGTAATTTATTATTCTATGGCTCAGCCTGGCTTCTGCGTCTTTGATTGTGCTGATAAGAAGGTCAGTCGGTCGTTTAGCCTAAACTCTTCAGTATAGGTATACAATATCATTTTCTTGTCCAAAACATGTAATCCAGCTCTGCGGCTGCGTGATATACCGGCGCGGGCAATAAATCCAACATTTGGTATGTCGCGGCGCCGCGGCTCAGCGCCACGTATTGCGGTCTGCAGCCTGTGTGGCGGTCATCTGCTGTACTATACAACAATAAATTGACTATAATAATATTATAAAGCTCAAGGGTTTGTTTGTTTGAGCGCGAACTACACCCGGAAAATACTGGTCCGATTAGAAAAAATAAAAAACAGTTTTATATAGGCCATTTATTGAGGAAGGCTGTACTTTTTACTGCGACAAATTAAGATAAGATAAATATTCTTTATTGCACACATAATTAAAACACAAAACAATACATAAGCACTGGAGACTTTGTAACAGATTGCGGTCCTATCGCTAAAGAGCGATCTCTACCAGACAACCCGCAATACGATACTTTGTTCCCACGGAAAATCCAAAAACGCGGGCAACACTGTGGCGTGTACAACTAGTCGGTAAATATACATTATAAAGCAGGAGAGAGAGCAGGATACAGGGTACACAGGACTATAGATAGATACATAGGCTTACCAAAAATGTAGAACCAACTCTGCCCCAAGACCATACCAGTATTGCGTAGCCCATGTATATTTATGCCTTTGTAAGTAATATGCATAAAAATGGACTCGATTGACGTATGAATTTTAAATCGGCCCAGACGTTTGGTCTGCATAGTGCTACAAAGGAATATACAAACATACATAGACTGATAAACACATAATCACTCATTTGCGTCGCGCAGTGGGGTAGAAAGAAGTCCCATTGAACTCACCGCTGGTAAGGAGCCCGTGGGACAACCGGGACAGAACCTTTTTCGCCACGTTTCATTCCTTTTTCTACGCATTTTATCAATAATGAAGTTATCCTTTTTATCGTTTGAGGTTGGCTGGTAACTGTGTCAGCGATGCGGAGTTCTCGACGTGCGAAGAACGTGCAATATAATTAAATTTCTCCGCGAAGTTGAGAAGTAATTCGATTGTGACTGGTGTTCAACTGTCACCGTCCGTTGGAAACGAGAAATTTTCCATTTGTGAGGTTGAGCGAGGATGACTTTCGAGGTATTTTACACGTGCTTGTAATTACAGCCCAAATATAGCTTATAAGTATTAATAATGCTTATAGCCAAGTTAAAAGCCGTGTTGGCGAAGTGTGAGCACAATCGATTTTCATCGTCGTGGGTTCAAGCTCCGGCCGCGCACCTCTCTGAACCTCTGAATGCTTATACTTATTTGGGTTTTAATTCTAAAAATTAATAAGATAATTTACTTAGAGATTATCAGGAAATGTTTGCGACTTTTCTCTCTACTTCTGAGTAGTCATTCGCTAGGCTACCGACCCACCCTTAGACAATACTATATTAGTTTAACAGTCTTGTACCAATGTAGCACGATCAATATTATATTTATTTATTTTTAATTTATTTTGCTTACACATTAACTTATTCAGCATAGGTCTTATTACTAGCTTAACAACATGTACATGCAACCCGTTGGGGCACTGCAAAAGAGTTTGAGCCTACTTGAATAATTATCTAAAAACTAAGAATAATCAATGAAATAACATTGTGTTGACAGTTCGGTATCTATTAAAGTCGTGACGTTTCTCTCTTGAGCCGAAGCATGTCCACTGCTTAACCGGTGGCTTTCTAGTATACTTACCTACTTACAGAAATCCTAGAAGATAATGGACTGTATAGTACCTAACTCCAATTTATTTATTTACTAGTGGCCAGCCCCGGCTTCGCACGGGTTTTTATTAATTTTTTTTCCCCGGCAATTATTCGATTTTTTCTCGCCTTTTAAACCTTCCCTAGACATCCACGAACATTTCAAGACTATGATAAGATAAATCCGTTCAGCCGTTCTCGAGTTTTAATCAGACTAACGAACAACAATTCATTTTTATTTATATAGATTGAGGCAAAACTTAAGAAATACAAACGAGAAAGGCTTTTTAATTTAAGGATAAAACTTTAGGCTAATTACAAGTTTTCACGATTTATTGATAAGATTTTTTTTAATTATTATTTATTTATTTATTTCTGGTGAGTCATCAAAAAACCTACTCGAGAATGGCTGCTACTCGGCTCGGTAAAGAACTCCTTTATGACGTTTTATTATAATTATTACCTTTACATAGAATTATGTAGAGTTGGTTATTTTCTTTCAAAGCCATGTCCATTCAACAGTGGCACATTTCACGGAGAGGACACGAGGGGGAGCGAGGCCAGAACAAAATATGATAATTTATGATGGCCGCGGTTACAGCATTTAATTATACCGACGTTTTATCCGGCTTTTTGAATTAACTCGTACTTTAGCCACATCTATCTCACTGCTCACAAACTTTATTATTTCACCTCGCCAGTTAAGGATGCTAACGAAATTTCGAAACAATGAATACTTGTAAAGCTAGGAAATGTTTTGAAAGAGTACATTCATCACAAAAGCCTTGAATCACATGCTATAAATATTAGCAAAGTTGCATAACATGCGAATTAACGAAGTCTGATTTTCCGATTATCCGACTTTAAAGACCAGATTGAATAGGTTTTTTTTGGGCAAACTTGTTTCATCTTTGACCTCGTCTCTGCCTTCTGGCTAGACGGTAGTCAAAAGTAAGCCCATAAATTAATTGAAAACAAAAACAAAAAAAAAAGTACGAAGAAATAAAGCCCACTAAAACGAGTTTAATATTTGCAATAGAACAGCAAATCAGATGAAACTTTGAATGCTTAAGTATCTATGTAGGTACTTAAGTAGTTTAGTAGTTGTAGTGCTAAAATTGTTATTTATATACCTAGTCTTTAGGCATGTAATCTGCTACATGTTAAATAAATATGTTTATAATGTCTTTATCTACCCAATAGGAATTAAAGTCCAGCAACCTACCTATTCTTAAAAATATCAAGTCAAGTATGAGTAAAATAAATAGCAATCTACGTATACCAATATTATTAAGATGATGAGTTTGTTTGTTTTCGCGCTTATATCAGAATCAAAATGTTATCGTGTGAAAACCAATATATATTATCCCCACAGGAATATTCATAAAAACTTGAAAAGCCTTATGAAGATTAATATTTCCAGGTGCTAATAATATGACCTCATAATCTTTCAAAAGTTTCCGAGATCCCTCTTAGATGATTATCTTCAGGCTCAGAGTCGGAATATCGCCTTCCCTCTAAATCGTCGACATTTAAAAAGATCTTAAAGTTACTCAAAAGAAATTTATCTTCCCAATTGTTTAAGAGAAAAGGAAATCATCTATAGAGACTAGATACATTTACCTTGCTTTAGGGCTAATTGGTATTTACAAGGCATTTTTCAATTAAGGACTTTAAAGAATTGTCTTCAATGCAAGAAAAAATTATGCTGAGTCTCGTTAATTTAGGTGCTGGTTTGAGCTGTAATATTGAAGCCAAGAAATCGCTTACTCAATACTTTTTCCAAAAGGTCTTTCTTTACTTCCAAAAATAGGGCAAAGGTTACGATTCGCGTATTTTGTTAATAATCTTTGTTACCTCAGGACTTTTTTAATGCGAATGGATTTTGTTGAACACATAACTACTATAATTAAATTATTTGCACACCTACCCCTATAACTATATATGCCAATTATCCGATCCATTCAAGGTTGTCTGGTAGAGATCGATCTTTAGCGATAAGACCACCATTTGCCACATACATCGTTTTAAGCATTTGTCTATGTAATATTTGTTCTGCGTGCAATATAGAATTTCACTAGACCTTTCATCAGCATTGACGCTCTTTGTAAAATAACTTTGGCGCTCTTCGATTTGGAGCTCTTCAGCTTGGCGCTCCAAGTGGACTACCTCGTTTAAGTAGTAGATGTAAATTGAATAAATACTCACCCACGCAAGTTGGCTGACTCTAAAACCATCAAATGTCACGGTGGTATCGTAGTCCAAAATAATCTCAGATTGGGCTGAGAACCTGCTCTAAAGGGCAAGGTCTGTGCCGGCGCAGGGCTGCAGGGCTTCACAGATGGAGCCCTCAATTAAATTAAATTAAGTCATTGAATTAAATTCAATGACTCCATTCGTATGTAACCTACGTTTCGACATGAAATAGTATAAATTTATTGTTTTTTTTTTATTTCACAATACTCTAATTAAAATTCGAATTCAAATATGATTTTATAATTTTAAAATGAAAAAATAAATGCAATGAAATACTAACGTTTGTGTGTGTTGACCAATTTTCATTTTAGGAATTATTTTTGTTCAAAGGTTTTCAACTCTTGTTATTTAAGTGAGTAAAACTGTTTTTTGAACTTTATTTAATTTATTACATACATATATATATATGGCTCAGTCGTGAAGTGATGTCTGCTTGTATAGTAACTGGTATTGGGTTTGATACCCGCTGATAGAGTCGTGCTGTCTGCAAGTGTGTTTTGGTTCGTGGTTCAGATAAATTTGGCCATTTCGAAAAAAATAAGCTATATATATATCCGGTACTCAAATCCTGCAGTTATTACCTAATGCCTTTTCATAGGTATACATATTATCTTGACTTGTCCAAGTGAGCTTGTGTTGAGTGTTGTTATGGAAAAATGGCTTCAATAGAATTTTTATTTAATTGGCGTTCAAATAAGCTGTTCAATAGATTTTCCGGCGGGAACGATAGTGCCTGAGATTGAACTAACAAACAATCAAAGATAAAACTCTTCAGCTATATAATATTAGTAACGATTCTAACCTTAAACTACGGACGTAGACGTAAGTTATGTAGGTATGTTAATAAACTATAAAACGTTAGCGGCAATTTTGGAATTAATAATGATATTTAGATACCTATTCGATTTGTTAAAGAACAAACAAACATGAGGACAAATCGTAATCGTATAAATGGAATCTTCAAAGATATTTATATGTGTACCTTAATGCTATCAAAAGGCCCGCGAGCCAAGCCGCCGCCTTCTATGGAAAATTTCTATGGATTTACGATCCTCCTCACAAACAGGTGAATGCAGTCTTTATATAAGTAACATATACCT
Organism: Gymnoscelis rufifasciata; assembly: GCA_929108375.1. Classification (NCBI taxonomy): domain Eukaryota; kingdom Metazoa; phylum Arthropoda; class Insecta; order Lepidoptera; family Geometridae; genus Gymnoscelis; species Gymnoscelis rufifasciata. The sequence continues at coordinate 242,666 of OV815326.1, forward strand.
AATTCTGTTAGTATTTTTCCACTGTTCGCAAACAGGATTATTAAAGGTGCAGCTTTGCCGTTAAGTTTAAAACGGGCTGTTTGTATTCAAGTTTACATAAATACATGTAACTTTTATTTAATAAACAATATTTAATGTTATTTCCATTTTATTTGTTATTTTATTAGAAAAAATTGAAACTATGTACCTTTATACAAACCTGACCTGTAACCTATGTTATCAATAAAGAATCTTGTAGCTACATACATTATTCCGATGTTAGTCTGTACTCAGGAAGTTCAATTTGAGACATTTCCTGATTCCCCTATAGTCGGAAACCTGAAAATATCAAGTTTTCTTACAAATGGTAATTGTGAAACCAATACGGGTTATTGGTGAATAAAATTACTAGGAACGATTCGGATAGATATTTATTATTATATTAACTGATAAGGATCCTATTTGTTTGTAAACATGCAGCCAAAGATACCGTGAAGATGATGACCTTGCAAAAACTCACCTTGAAATTTTCGCGAACAAATCCAGAACTTTATAAAAAAACAAATTTTCACGATCATCGATCACGCACTACATAGCATATTTTTAGGACTAAGTGATTTTTATTAAGTTAAGTAACTAGACAACTTGGATGGATGGAATGGCCGCTCTAACTGCACCATTTTGCACTCTTTTTTTTATTCTTATTTTTTTAAGGGCATTTGTATGTACCTAACCAAACGGAATATCAATAAAAATATCTATTATTTAATCACTGACTTATTGAATTCATTTTACCTGTGTAGGTAGGTACTGACAAACGTTTGTTATAATGGTTATTATGAGTAATTAATAATTACGCTCCATCCGTTCGGGAGATATGATTAATAACTTGTTTAAAATTGATTACCTATATTAAGTGTTTGCAACTTCTTTTAACCCCCGTCCAAAAAGGAGGGGTGTTATAAGTTTGACGTGTCTGTCTGTCTGGGACATCATAGCTACCGAACGGATGGAGCGATTTTAATTTAGTTTTTTTTGTATGAAAGATGAGCCGTGAGTGTTCTTAGACATGTTTCATGAAAATCGGATGTGCCGTTTAAAAGTTATGGGGGTTAGAGTGGGGGAGGAAAACGAAAATCTGCAAATATACTCGAGTGGTGTATCAAATGAAAGCGCATCGCGTGCTCGTTACGAAATATTATGGTGTTTTACTTTTAAGGAAATTAAGGCGTTGGAATTTGGGGTTTTTCTTAAATTTTAAATTTAGATTTAAATAAATTGATTTGTACTAATTAAGCTATGTAACGTATTAGTTTTAAGTTTGTAATAGGTAACTTTAAATTAAATGTTTTTTATTCTTTATTATTCTTTTAAATGTGTGAATGCAATTTTTCATTTTGCTAAAATCGATGACATGGTTCCTATGAACAAATCTTCCTACGTCTTATATTTTCGGACCTTTCCATACTCACCGATTTTCCCAGCAGTAGGAACGTTAATAGGGTGATGATAAATGATGATTAACATCTCTGACATTTATTTGTTTAGGTACATGAATGATGTATAATTATAAGGAACGAAAAAGGGGGAATAGTAGGTACCTTCTTTTAGTAGTGTATACAGGCAAAACTTTTCACCCGCACTTTTTGTAATGGATATTTTGATGAGAATTAGGTATTCTCACACGTACTTAGTGAAGTTCAAGAAAACCACACAGTACTCACATCAAAACCTTAAGTTCAGTATTTTACTTATCTGTTAGACACAACATATCGTTTCAAGTCCGCTTGAGTTTTGATAAGTTAATCTAGATTGGTGTGCCGGGTTCAATCCCGCGACCTTTAGATTGAAAGTCGAGTGTCTACGTAATATTGGTACTTAGGGACTTAGTTGTTTTTTACGACAAATAAGAACAAAAGTCAACAAACTCTAACATAAAACATATTTAATATACAACATTAAGTACATTATACATTTAAAATTATAAAACCTATCTAAGTAGTTTTCCTGGAACTAATTTCCTTGTAGCTTACCGCTAATTATATTTACATATATTTGTTTACACCTTCGCATACAATTATTATAATACAAATGAGACAAAGCCACAGTATGCCAACTCGAATATTTACGACAATTTTGGCACAAATTTCACATCATACATTTTATAAGACTCAAATATGATTAGACTAAGTTTTTGCATAAAAAAAAAAAATTTAAAGCGACTACTCGGCCCCAAAAAGTTTTCCAATCTGTCGCTTTGCCAAATAAATAGATAAATTTACCATAATTGCATGCCACAATTATTTTAATATCTTATGCAAATTATTCTCATTGTTATTGTAAGTACTATAACTGTATCTCCTCACAGAAGGTTATCAATGACGTAATAATTAGGTACTACGGAATTCCCTCTGGTCTGCCTGAATATAAATCACTTTGGAAGTTCACGAAACTGTCCATTGTCCAATGTCCATCAACTTTCGTCCACAGAGTCCAACTTTAATGCACTACTCTCAGCTCGAATATATCCCACAGGGACCTAACATTTATTGTAATGAGGCGTTTCCATAAAAAGTTCTAATCACTGATTATTTTCTTCTGATAGTACCTCTCCATTATTGAAGGTCGGCGGTCATCTTCTTATCTTTTCTCTATCCTGAGTAGGTCTGCTGCCTTTCTTAATTTGCTTTAGCGTCAATTTAAGTCAATGTTCTTATTTTCAAAAGCTTACAGGTCAAACAATTTCAACGTAGATTAATATGCTGTTATGATTTTGTTACTAATTTAGCCCCCATTATAGAAAAAAGCCTCATTTAGATAAAGCTAAGAGTTTAAGTTTAATTAATTCTTTGATAGGCTTGAAAACACCGAAATTTCTATTTAATTAATTAAAAAATGAAATTAATATTGCCAATAAAAGATTTAGTTTTCCTCCATTTTATACACATGTTCTTTGAAGCAAAGAATAAATACCATAAACAGTTAACCTAATTACCATACACGCGAGGGACGAACAACCATATAATTAAACATTTACTAATTGTAATGATAGAACTTACTAGAAAAATTGCGAGGTTTTGGAAAATAATTATTTCATATACACACTACAACTATCATTGTAAACCTTTTAATCTCAGTTCTTTCTCTTCCTCACTAAATGTTCCGAAAGTCCTTATATGTGCTTTTTTTTCCTCACTGAGTGGTCCCGCTTTTGTCAGTCTTCTTCCACACACACGTTGTTAAACCTGACCTGTCCCGTAGGACACTGGTCCCCAGCAAACGCTGCCCTGTCATCCACAGAAGGCACCTTCGCTGTCGTCGTCACACTCCCATCCATCCATATCCATCTGTCTCCCTCCCCCGCACCATCACTCTTGTTCCCTTTTTTAACCTCTTTGTCTGTGTTGGTCTTAGAGATGCTGTTTGGTTCTGTGCTGTCTTTGAAGTACATTGTGGATATTCTGTTGTTTATTTCTCTTTGTACGTCTTCTTGGGTATGAGAAGTCACTGGTCCGTTTGCGTCTCTCCTGTATTCTGGTGTTTGGTTCGGAATTTCTTGGTTAGTATTAGTTCTAGAATTTGTATTGACGTTTTGTTTAAACTGATTTGTATTTTGACTATGACTGGGACTTTCTTGGTTACTTCTAGAATTTGCGTTGATATTTGGATTTTGAAACTGGTTTGTCTTTATGGGTTCATTGCCTTGAGTGTTTGTTTGTGTGTAAAAGCTAATGTTTTCGTCGCGGATGTTATCGTTTCCGTGACCTTGTTGGCTTGTATGCTGATTATTGGAATTACGATTTGGGGCATTATTTGTTACATAGGCATATATATCTGGGTTTTCTTCCCTTCTGTCAGGGTTAGGTTGCCCTCTTCCCCGGCTGCTGTGAACGTCATATTTGACTTCAGGTCTGGAGAAAGCAGCTCCATCTTGTAGATATGTGTCTTCGCGCGGTCTAATCTTCTGATTAACACGACTTGAATTTAAATTAGTTTTTAGTATTCCGTCTGTGTATGCGAAGTTCCCGTTTTGAAAGCCGCCGACCGTCTCTCGGCTGGCTTCGACCGCCCTTTGGCTTTGCTCATCGTTTGCTTTGCGCCGACGATCATGGAACTCCTGCGCAGCAGCTACGGCGATCACTAACAACAATACTTTTAGCATTATCACGTTTCAATTCATCACTTTCACTATTCTCTGGTTTTCCCGCAAAATCTGCTCCAACTTTCATCGACACAAAACACTGTAAATTCAGATATTCTACGAGGAGGTTGTTATCTTTTGCATAGTTTAGTGTTCACAGAATGACATCACTGTGTAATTAATAAGTAATTACTTGAGTAATTACGGAGAGACGCGTGGGTTGTCGAGCGAGGTGCGCGTGCGACGCTCTGCAACGCGAGTGGCTGACTGAATGACAACAAAGTGATCAGACGGCCGTGGCAGTGGGCCGTGACGTACAAGCAGACTCTTGTTAAGTTGTTTATGTAGAGATCTGGTTTTTTTGATTATTGGAAATTGTAGTTTGTAACAGTAACATCGATTCATGGTTTTAATATGAATTATATATATGTGGAAATGTTTTACCTGACGAAATTTGGTAGTCATGTTTTATAGAATTAATTATGAGTAAATAAGTATTACTTATTTAACAATCGGTGTCTCCGTTTTAATAAGATACTATGTCGAATTGAGAACTCCTTCGTTTCGTCGGTTAAGATGTTGAAACACCTTTCTCATTGCTTATTCTAATAACAAATCGTCAACCAGGCCCGAGGGGTCGGTTCGAGCGGGCCCAGTCTACTAAAGAGCCTTCAATGTGATCTTCGTGGATAAGTATTTTATTATTGATGATGTTGCGATGTTGAGATGTTGCGCGCTGCGCTGTACTAAGCAAGACGTGTTAAACTTTGATCCGTATCTTAAAATTGAAAAAGTGTTGTAAAAGTTAAAGACTTGGCACCAAAATTATACCAACGTAAACCTTCTTAAATAACCCGTAAATTAGTTCAAAAATAAAGTATAAAAATTAACATTTACACAGTGAAATCTCTAATTTTAAATCCGTAACCGGCTAAATATTTAGAAATGAATCTCAAATCCTTTGTTCCGGCTTAGTGCAAGTGACAAGTGCCGCTGAGAGGTTAAGCGTAGCGACCTTGAACACTGTACCCATCCTAAGACGACATGCCGAAGCTCCTCAAGAACGATATTTTCGAGCGTATATCTCAAGCAAGGTCGGTCGAGTTGACATTGCTACGGACTCGCATTCTCGAGACCCCGGCTTCGGATCCATGTGCACGCAGTACCTGCACATGGATCCTTTTAGCTCTTTGAACTCAATATCGTGTTATTATTGTTTTTCCTCTTTTTGTACTGAAAGTTTATTGAAATACAAAATGGCATTATTTTTAAACCAAGAAAATGAAATAGATAGCCATAATAATATTACGCCATACCTTACGCCATAATAGAAGAAGTCAATATAAATCAGAAATTCATCTAACGCATCTTAATGACACAGTACCGAATAATTCAATTATTTTCGACCAATCGATGCGTAGTTTGCGTGATATCTCACTAGGAAATGATTCACGTGTAATTGATTTGGAAATGCAAGTAGAGCAAACCATGCAATCTCTATCGACTGCAAACGAAGAGATTGACTCACTTATCCTTGAAAATAACAGCCTAAAGAGAGAACTGCAATCTGATAATAAAATCTCTAAAAACAATACAAAGCCCGATCCCAGAAAAAAAGCGCAATCTTCAGCCAAAATCTCCAAGTCATGGAATAATAAGGAAAGAATAATAAGGAAGTTAAAGATGTAACAGTACAAACAGACAAAACCAGTAATATAGGAAAAGGTAGAATTTTAGGACCAGTGCTGTTTCTCATCTACATAAACGACTTAGCAAGATGCCTTCCAGATTGGGCTTATGTTAATCTGTTCGCGGATGATACCCACATAGGTTTAAAGGAAAAGACTAACTCGCTACTTCAAGATAACATCAATAGTTCTATGCTAATATTATAAACATGGTTTGAAGCAAATGGCATAACTTTGAATGATAGCCAGAGTGTTATATTAAACTACAATGTTAAAAAGACTATTCGAACGACGGAGTCTAATACACATGAATTTCTTGGATATACTGTTGATGAGACAATAAGTCACGTCTCACATATAGCTATAAGCTTTGTAAGAAATTGTCTAGTGCATGTATGTACTTTTAAGGTTGAAACCGCTAATAGATAAAAAATGTCTAATTTCAGTATACTATGCATATGTACATTCCCTGATAAGTTATGCTTTAACAACATGGGGAAACAGTTGTGACATAAAAAGAGTTTTAATTTGTCAAAAACGGGCAATTCGAATAATCTGTGGTATTAGACAATTAACATCAGCTCGTAACTACTTTCCTAAACTTTAAATCATGACCGTGATCTCATTATATATTTATAAAAGCCTTCTAGAATCGTTCACTAAAAACTACGAAAAAAATATGGACAGACATAACTATAATTTAAGAAATAAAGAAAGACTAAACAAGCCGAATATTAGACTAAAGAAATACAATAAGATACATAAGTTCAACAAATTACAATATATCTAGCATTCAAAATTATTCAGAATTTAAACATAAAATTAAATATTTCTTTAAAAATAATCCATTTTATTGTCTAAACGTATTTATGAACTCTAATTTAACATGACATTCATTTTTACAGAAAATTAATAATAGATTTTTTATTTATGTCTGATGAGATGACTTTTGAATGTAGGTTCCTTTTTTATTTTAAAATAATTTTGAAACATTATAATGTACACTTGTTTAATAATAATTTAATATGAATCTATGAATCTTGTAATATAATATTTGTCAATTAATTCTATTCCAAAATGTTAATATTATTTTTAGTTGTTTCATATTTTAAGGGTTAAATTGTAAACTGACTTGCCTTATATAACATAACAACCATTGTTATAGTGTGGTTAAGTAGTTAGTTGTGGATAAATAAAATAAAAATATTTATGTTTGGAGACAATATCTCCAACTCAGATTACTTTAATTTAATCTATGGTGAAAATAAGAGTTAAAGATTCTCGATAACTCTTTTACACTAATTCTCGATTTTTATATAATGTAAGACAATGTTCTTAATGAATTAATCTTAAAGAAATATCAAAATTGTTTAATCAAAATTCGGCAGGCATCCTGATCTATCCATTCCTTGCTTGGATCTGTTTACTTCAAGAGTCAACTCAGTCAGGCAGCGACTAGCTAATAGTTATTTTATTGTTAGTAAATAGGTAGTTATAAAAGTTTTTGTTTTTTTGTACTATATTATTATATTGTATTGTTCATTGTGTCCATTGAGTTGTGTCTGTGGTTGTGTTCACTTTTTTATGTATAATTCGTGACCATCATTGAAAATCTTTAATTAGATTTCTGTTGCTATAGTAAGTTTATAGTGATACGAGGCTGTAGATTTTCCTTTCAAAAAACCAATACTATCCCTTCACTAGTTTTTACGCTTTTTACTTTGCCACATCCTTAAAAACTTTGCGTTTATAATATTTGTAGAATAGAAGTATTTGTCCTCGTTACTCGTGCGAAGGTAGAGCGGACAACTTATCATGTTATCGCTGTATGTTAGTGTACAAATTATTTTAGTAATCGAATAAGCTGTCAATGGCGAGTCGAGAATCGCTCCGCTGATGTCAAAGACCACTTAACTTCAATTTACCTTTAACTAATGTAACCTGTGCTTTAACTTAATCAAGGCTGCGTAGACCGAGGCCTGTCGCCTTGAGAACACGTCCTACTTTTAGTTTATACAAAATGACGACGCGGTTTTTTGTGATGACAGAACATTTCCATGGCCGATGATGATGATGGTGTATCTAATGAGCTTGCTACCATTAGGAACTTTTCGTACAGTTGTTAGGTATATGTATATTATGTGCCAGGGGAGCACTCAGGACGAGGTATGCTATGTTCCAGGGGAGGAGTCAGGATGATTGAGGATAGGGCCATATTGTGAGTATTTTGCACATAACATAAAAAAATATTGGACAATCCATGCAACAACATTTCGCTCGATAGTAAGCTCTAAGGCTATGTTACGGTCACAGGACTTCTAATGTAGTTATACTAACATATAAATACCAAAACGAATCCAGAAAAATATAACAAAAATAGCAAATGCCCGCGGCTTTGCCCCTATTGTTATTTACCAGGAAAACCGCTATGTCTATGCCGAATTTGCCTCAAATGAGGCTTTGCTCGCAATTTTTGGATTTTAGTATTATTCTGATATGTACGCTATGTTTTTGTGAAGTTTCATCAAAATCAATCCAGTAGTTTTTGCGTAAAGGAGCAACAAACACACCTACTTACATCCTCGTAAACTTTCGCGTTTATAATATTACTCAAAATGTTCGTATCGGACCCGTAAATATGAATAATCAGCCACTAATTGTGCCATAGATTTTGACCTCAAAGTAGAAGTCACAGATTAGTGGCGCAAAAATGATTAATTAAGTTGCATAATAATATAACTATAAAGACCCTCATTATAAAACTTATGTTAACTGTGCTGTCAAATTGATTACTAAATAAATTATGATTTTAATATATATTCGTACGAAATAACTTATAAAAATACTAATATAGTTAAGCTGAAAAGTTTGTTTGAGCTCATGCGCGGCTGCTTGTCTCGCGCTATCACAAGTTTACAAATAGTAATAGTTTATTCAACAACTTTTAAAACAGGGAATAGGTTTCTTAAATAAATAAATGCTGTAAATTAATTAACTCTTAACTCTCTATGGCTGTAACTATGTGAAGCTGAATTAAAAAAAATTGAATTGAATTATATAACCAAAAAAAATTGAATCCAAGATGTTATATATGGCTTTATGTAACAGAGAACATAAACATATATTTATATTATAAATACAAATTATTTTTCTAAATTTTACAATAATAAACTGAAAAACAAATCCACTAAGTCCCTGTGTCCCAGCAGTGGGTACGTTTATAGGGAGACGCCCTAGCTCCCTCCCTGCCCCAACGAATTAATAGAATCACAAAGAACTGCTAGGGTTTCCCATCTCCCGTTGTAACAATGAAATAGCTAATTAATTTGTATGAACCATACAAATGACTTCTGAACTTCACACAACAATTCGCGTGACGTAAATCGAGATCCTAGAATATATTTGCGGTAATGGGTTAAATTGGCAAAAAAATGCAAGAAATTATCGTGGTTGGAGTAACTATGGGTTTTTTAATGAACAAATTACGTAATAAAATATGCAAAGAGAAGACTAGCAGGTTCCCCGCGGTGTTACCCGCGTTTAAATGATTTGTTATCAAAGTTTTTAAGAAACATAGCTAAGATCACTTTTGACTGCCTGATCACCTTTCAAACAATAGCAACAGAATCGGAAATCGAAATCGGTTTATTCGTTCTTTGGGAAGGGGAAAATACCACAATAGTCTCAGCCAAACGAATTTGAGCATATTTGCCGTCCTCACATTTTGCACACTTAACTTGCAACTCAACTCCTTTATGGCCTGCTCTATAGATTTTTAAGGGGTTACTTACCATAATTTCAGTTTTGAGTTTCCCGATATTCCAGCACAGTTACATCAAGCTAAATACCCCGTTAAATCTAAATAGTATTAATAATTAAATAGCGTTATGATTTTCTAAATTTTTTACGGTACCAAGTATCAATTTATACTTTGATATGTAAACCTTTTTATTCATATTGCAATCGGGTTTTACTCACGTAAGCTGTGTCGGTGTTTTATATATCCTCCGACGTTTCAATTCCCCTCAGGAAGGAATTATCATCAGGGAAGCGGGAGTGTCTCTCCGCGTTAGTTTTAAAAGTAAAGCTTTTTATATAACAATAAATCTAAATTTAAAATTTAATAAAAACCCCCGATTCTAATGTCTTAATTTTTTTTATAACTTAAACACCATAATATTTTGCAATGTGCACGCGATGCGCTTTCATTTGATACCCCACACTAGTATATTTTTCTGTTTTCCTTCCCCACTCTCACCCCCATAACTTTTAAACGGCGCAACCGATTTTCATGAGACATGTCTAGTCAAGAAAACTAGCACTAAACTCACCTTTCATACAAAAAAAACTAAATTAAAATCGCTCGATCCGTTCGGGAGCTATGATGTTCCAGACAGACACGTCAAACTTATAACACCCCTCTTTTTTGGTCGGGGGTTAAAAATGATTAAAAATGAAACTTATTCGTTTGATTTTTTCAATCAATTCGAAATTTTGTCTGTTTTAAAGTGACAAAACATTTTTTTATTTCCTTTATCTATATTGTAACAATTTTACCTCAAGGATTGAATGCTGGCCCGTAGGTTTGCGCGTTGCACTGGGCAGGTTAAAGCGACGCTTTTAGCGCTTATTGCCAGTCGTTTTATACCTGCAGCCTCTGGGTCAAGCACAGCCTAATCGAATAGATTCCCGCTTATAATGACGCGAAGCTTTCCATTTCAAAAGCGTATTTATTGTATTCCCTTCCGTTCCACTCCACGAGACACAGTTCGTGTATCTCATTTACTTATCTCAGTTTATGAAGGATTTCGTTTGTATGTTTTGTGTCTTTTGAAACGTATTGGTATAATGGATTTTATTAAGAACTAGCGGCCCGCCCCGGCGTCGCACGGGTATAAAATTTTCCCGGAAATGATTCGAATTTTTCTCGCCATAAAAACCATCCTAAGACTCCACCGAACATTTAAAAAAAAGTCGAGTTATGCGCTTAGCAACACATTTTGCGATTCATTTTATATATAAGATTAATGTTTAAAATGAATAAAGTTGTTGTAGTGACATAACTACAATAGTTGGACATATGCTACCGCGGAGTTTTTTGTAGACATTATGATGTTCTTCAATATTGTTGTAGGTACATTATTTTGTTCTATCGCTAATAGTTTCGGCAGCGCATTCGACGACGACATTTTAAGACTCATTTTTCTACACCTTCGGTTACATTGTTCAAATTTTACCAAGGATCCCTAATTTTTTTAAAATGAAATGTAGCCTATGTCAAATTGAAAGAATGTAGCATTCTATTGGTAAAAGAATTGATTAAATCGGGCCAGTACTTTTCGAGCCTATTCATTACAAACATACAAAAATAGGTACAAATCTTTCCTCTTTATAATATAAGTGTAGATGTAGATTATTATTTTCCAAATACCAATCTAACTTAAAATATTATGATACTTACTATTAATATTTAATTTTGGATGATTGTTGTAGGTACTTAATATTGAGTATTTATTTTATGTAAAGAAAGTGGCGTGATTCTTGTGCTGCTTCACTTTGCTCTCGTGATTGAGAAGCACGAAGTCGAGCCATACTATCGCGGCGCTGTTCACGTGCAATTTCTTGTTCTTCTTCATTCCTTTCATTTGCAGTATTTCATATTCTTCTTGCATTACGGCTTTGTCGGGAAAGCTTCACTTCACTTCAATTCACCTAAAAATTTATTTCAATCATTTGCGTTTTGTTATTCCAAGTCAGATTCTTTTTTGTTATAACACGTTTTATAGTGACTGACGTTTCATGTCAAGTCACACGGGAACGCTGTCGAACGGGATGAAAAGTATCTTATGGCCGTCTCCTGGCTCTAGGCTACCTCCATACCAACTGTCGAACGGGATAAAAAGTATCTTATGTCCGTCTCCTGGCTCTAAGCTACCTCCATACCAATTTTCACCCAAATCTGTTCTACCGTTCTTGAGTTATAAGTGGTGTAACTAACGCGACTTTCTTTTATATATATATAAGAGATACATTTTATGGCTTCTAATGAGTTTTTAATGGTAAATCGTGATAAATGTAGACCACAGACAACTTTTTTATTCAATAATTATATCAGTTTATTAATATTTTGGGAAAATATAATCTGTAAAGTTGGGCGTTTAATCACGTGACTTACGAACCACTGATTTAAATTTAATAAAATTAAAAAAGTATGTACTAACTGTTAATATATTTTTTTGTGTTCGTTATTTACTAAAACGATTATTTTCATATACAACTTGGTTTTAGTCGTTTTTGAAATATTTTTGTATTTTTATACTTTTTTTATAAGTTATTTACTTCCGTTTGATTGCATTGAAGCTATTATATTTAATGGTAGGTTTACCATTTTACCATTTTGAAATCAACTTTAAACTGGTTTTTTTTTTAATAGTTAATCACCCTAGTTTTAATTATTTTATACCCAGGGTGCTTAAAATATGTTTACTAAAATACTCAAACAAATAGTACAAAACAATGCACAGTTTGCTTAAGTATAATAAAATAAGTGAAAGTACCATATAGACAAATTATTAAGTTATTTACACAAATAATTATTACTTAGATACTTGTTGAGATATGTTTTTTTTGTTATCGGCCATGAGCCGTGCTATTTAAACGTTATCCATTAATTACCAGTCCCCTTAAAAAAAAAAACTGCTGAAAATCAGGGTTGCCCCATGAGCAACTTTTCGCTGACCTGTGGCCTTATTGTTTTACTGCAACGCACACATGCGCTAATCGTGTAACTTATATCAAATCTTAAGAAAATAATGTATCCTTTTGTTTTTGCTCGATTTTTGTATATGTGTGATTGGAGTTACGAACCCTTCATCTACCCTGTATACGTTCTGAAGCACAACCTAACGTTATTTGTCAGGGTTGGTACATTATTTTGCCGTCAGTTGTCAGAACTGCAGACATTCCAAGATTATGCCGACGTGTGAGCACCGGGACCGAGAAGGAGTCCCTGATGGCTGCGAACTAGACGATGCAAAAGTTAGCCGTCTAAGCGATGAGATACAGCGGTTGACGTTTAGTTTATCCTGCCAGTAATGGTGCGCGCTACAAGATGATTCCGAAGTGACGTAATAGGGTAGACGACTAAGAAATAATAATTTAATATATACGTCACAAGCTCCCACTCCGGAACTTTGAAGCTCTACCTCTATATCTCGGCACTTTCTTATTAAATTAATAAACCAAAATATAATTTGTCCAGTATTTTTTGACGGGCTAAACAGAATACCTATTTTTTTATGAAGTCATCATGTCTATTGTAGCCACGCATACGCCAATCATCGTCTTCGCCCGAATACTTCTTTGTTGAGAGCTCTCTTAAATATTTATAAATAAATAAAATTAAATAAATCCTTCCCAACATTTCAACGCTCTATCTATCACGGTTCTGATACAGCCTGGCGACAGACAGACAGACGACGAAGTCTCACTAAAAGGATCCCGTTTTACACTTTGGGTCCGCACCCAAAGTGTAAGTGTAAATTCTAAAAAGTCCGTTCGTACAGCCCGCTACTCGCTTCTGCTCGAACCACGCCGCGTCGTTCAAAGGTTATTCCTCGTCTACTGCGTGCTCGAACTGAATGAGTCCATTGTCTCGCATGAAGATACTATCTCACGAGATATCCCCGGACCAGCGGGCACGTGCCCGCAATATATCTCTAAATAAGGACTTAGCGTGAGACAAGTAAGGCCTTATCTGCGGGGTTAAAAGCCTCTACGTGATTATCCATTTTATTAATTAAGGTTGGATTAGCTTATGTTTTAGATGAGTATTAATTTCGTCTGGCTATTCTTTGTGATATAATAATGAGGTATTTCTATTATAAAGGTAAGAGGTCAGCTTACTGTAACAAAAGATGACCTCTCTTAATTGGAAGCCATGTTTCTTTATTTTTAATTACAAATAATGATTGAAATGGATAAAGAAATGTGGTAGCGGTTAGCGTATTATTTTGATAAGCTTTCAACTTGTATCCGGGTGCAAGATACTTAATATAAAATAATTTTGACTTAATTTTAGTATGTAGTGCTAATTTGTGAGAGCAATAAGATCTATTTTTATTTTTTTAATATGGATTTGTTAGGTTGGTTCGCATTTAATATCATTAATCTAGCTATATTAAATCAATATAAAAAGTTTGTTTTATTTTGATTAGTTTCCAAGTGTTATATACCAAAGCGTTCGTCCCTCACCGTTGGATAATAACTGAAATATTCGGGAAAACCATTGTAGGTACAGTACATTGTTCGATGTTTCGATCGGCCAATTCCGTGGGAGCTCACAACAGGTCCGGTCTTTGTTTCGGGACAAGCCCCGGGCTCCGCCAAAACAAGCCTATTGCACAGCGAGCTATCGGCAAAATCACGAAATATTTACGAAGCAACATCGTTTCAAAGCTTTCAACCTAAGCCGTTGGACATGCTTTGAAAACACAAGTTCCATTGATTTTGTTAACGTAATACACGTAAATTGTGACAAATTTAATATGATTATATTGAATAGAACTGAAACGTCGGTTATACAAATTATAGTTACAATACAATACGATACAGTATACTATGAATTAACCGTTGTCAAACTTGAACAACTGACCTGTTTTAGTAAGATACGGCTGGCATCCACCGAGCACTGACTGTAGCTTAATTATTTGACAAATCTAGTTGGTGGACATTTGAGCTTTAATGGATTTCTATTGCAATTTGCAATGCAGCTAACCAGCTGATGCTAAGTAGCGTGTCATTTACGTATTCTAGTTATAGTATGAGTTTCGTCTGCTGACTTCATTTTTGTTTGAAATTGTGAGTGATCGTGGGATATTGGACAAAGTATTAAAACTTCCTTTGTAGTCTGCTACGAACTGGGAATTCGTATAAAATGAAATTCTGAAATTAAATCAACAGATATTTTGCAAAACTTTACGCTCAAATTTTTATCATTTGGCTTTTGATTTCCAGCTACAAGTTGAACTAAATCAGGACCTTGCTCGCTATTTTTCCGTCCCATCGAGTGTTATAAACACTGATCAAAGCCAGGGTTGTTTGAAAAATTGAAATAGTAATTGTGCATTGGAGTTGGAAGTAGGTCAGCCGTGCAATCGTGCGCCACCGGCCGCGCGGGACGGTGAAATAGCCTCCACATGCCCCTGTGATATAGCCAATAATAATAATAAACCATTTATTTCAGGCATCTAAGGCCCTTATAAACATATATTATACAGACTAACATATGTACATAAAAATATAATTCTTATAAACTAAAGTGTCCGCATCGTGGATCAATAGCCTGACTCATTGAATAGGCCTTATTAATATATATTGTATTTAGTTTGGAGAGGGAAATAAACTGTTTATTTCGCATTCCAGACCTTTGCGGCGCGAGTTATGAATGGAAAATGTTAAGAAACTAAGGTTATTTTTTTAATTAGTCATTATTCCTACTATATGCCTAAGAAATATTTTATTACTCAAGTTAGGATACCCATTAATGTTGTTTACAACTTGTTGTAACATTCAACGATTGATTGATTGATGTGCAATAAACGATTGATTTATTTATTACTATTATTAGTTGGATGTAACCTCCACTAAATAAGGATGGTAATTCAACGTGCTTCTGCTTGTCCTCAGTGAAAGGGAGATTGTGTTATCAGCTCATTAAATTATTCCGAAACTACGAAACATGCTATTTGTAGGTTTCCAACTAAGTATTAGTTCATGTCACCACAATACTACGAGTATCGTTTGTACTTTGCAACTGCAGACAACTTTACTTCGCAATTGCAATTGAACGACTGAGAGTTTTCGATGCGTGTTCCAAACTTGAAGCTTTAACTTCCGGAAGTCAATTACACAACTTGTTAGTAGTAAACAGCGCCATTTACATCCGGAGAATAAATATAGAAATAACTAGAGAGAGTTATAATTTTAATGGCTCACCAAGTTACCTCATTTCTAGTGCTGTTAGGGGCTGGGGGAACTAATTTTAAAGGTTTCACAGGCGAGTATTGTCAAAGGATTAGTTTGCCTAAATTTCCTACAAGCTGTCAGCTTCAACTACAATTACAACTGTTCAGGTGCTTTAGTTAATTATGAAACCTATATGAGAAAACTTGCATGTCTATCTCATCGGAATCAAATTAATACCTATTATGAATGCGTTATTACCGATATTTATCAGTATTAGATAATAAATAATAGGTATATTAGATAAGGAATATTATTAAATATACCTAAACTTATATTTCGGTCTATGTGATATCTACCGCACATTCAATATACATTTTGAAGTACCTATAACTGTGTTGAGCATGAGCTAAATAGACAATCAAAATGATAGGAGTTTTTCTGATTAAGAACATAAATTATACTTTTAATTGCTTACTTTATCCAACTCATTTTATTATATTAGTGCCAGACAAATAATAAATCAATTCTACAACATACTTTCATAAAACGTTCGCCAAAATACTAAAATCCGTATGACCGAACCGAACTTCGAGCAATATTTGGAACCGATATAATTGAGTACTGAAATAATATTCTATCTGAGCCAATTTAACAGATCCGAATAGTATTCTATTTACTCGACCAGTTCTGATTGCTAATATTGAAACATTCGTGATTATTGAAGTATCCGCATAATAGAATCTGTCGCATTACTTATCCATAGAGTATTTCCATTGTAATCTGTGGTATTACTAATATTTTAATGTATAAAAAGGGTACTTAATGTGTGTCATATCCCGTATAACAATTGTTGAAACTTCATTCATACATACATTATATTCATTTAACAATTTTGCAATATTTTATTATTTATCTTGATCTTTATCAAACACTTATATACCAGCCTCACGCATTATACTTATTTTACATGCGAAATTACAGAATCTGAGAAACGCACGCAGCCGTGGGTAAAATCGGGAAAGGTATTACCTTTCATACAAAAAAACAACTAAATTAAAATCGCCCCATCCGTTCGGGAGCTAGGATGTCCCAGACAGACAGACAGACACACAGACAGACAGACAGACACGTCAAACTTATAACACCCCTCTTTTTTTGTCAGGGGTTAAAAAAAGTCCTTAAAAAAAGCTTTCTATTCTACAGAAGACCATACTCTTATCAAAGATAATAATGCTTGGGCAGATGTAGCTCGGTCAACTAAGTTGGCCAAAATAGCTGAAGTTTTATTCAGTTATGTGTATGTTTGACTTGCATTTGTTTGTAAATGTTAAATGTATAAGTGATAACTATGTTGTATTGTTAAGAAAACCAATATTGTTATAATAACAACATAAGATATGAAAGCTGGGTTGTTCTCTTCGCTTCTCAACTCAGTGA
This sequence comes from Gymnoscelis rufifasciata, assembly GCA_929108375.1. Classification (NCBI taxonomy): domain Eukaryota; kingdom Metazoa; phylum Arthropoda; class Insecta; order Lepidoptera; family Geometridae; genus Gymnoscelis; species Gymnoscelis rufifasciata. The sequence goes on from OV815326.1 coordinate 259,877, forward strand.
TTTGAAATTATTTTTTTTTTATTTAAATATACTTTAAGTTGACTTGTCCATGCCCTGTGCTTCTACGGAAATAAGCGTCTTGGCTTTGACTTTGATATCAGGACGTTGAGTCACCAATACTATTCGTCCTCAACCTAATTTCCAAAGGACTGAACTGACTAATGTGTGTGTTTGAGCCGGGTGGTCCGTGGTCGCGGCTGGTCCGTGGTCAATTAGCACCGCCCTACTCTCGCTCTCCTGATTGGTAACTGTGGTGGACGGGGGGTTATCCCTTTGCTGAACTGTATGCTGTGAATTTTGCTTGGCGATTGCGACCATAATTCCTCTGTGATCTATCCTGGAAGCGTTTTTTGACTTTGAAAGAATCTTTAGATTATTTTAATAGAATAGGGCATATGACTATAAAAAGACTGTTATTTAGTTATTTTAACCGACTTCAAAAAAGGAGGAGGTTTCTCAATTTGGTCGTATATATATTTTTTTTATGTAGGTACATATTGTACGCGGATAACTTAGTCGTTTATGAATTGATTTTGTTTTTTTTTTGTTGGAAAGGGTGTATCATAAGCGTGGTCCCATGGTAAGGAAACCAGGATCTGATGGTGGAATCCCGAATAAATTGAGGGAAACTCTCAAAAACATTGTCTTTCCGACTTGTGTGTTCCGTAATATAATTCAATTGAATTTTTTTTAGCCCTATTAATAATGAGGGTCTGATGATGGAGGGAAAGGCAGTCGAGGGAAGGAGGGTTAGCTCAGAAATAGTGCTGTCACCTAGCACGTCGATAAAATCATCGATATCGATAAACTAAGACAAGTTAACTCGTTGTTTCAGATGGCGGGCCCCTTGGAGTGACCACGGACGGGCTGCTCAGCGCGCTGGCCCGTCTGCGCCGCCCCCCCGCCCCCATCCCGCACCCCGCACACCCCGCTCGCTCTGTGAGTATACATTTGCAGGGATCCACGCTAAAGAATAATAGTTTATTTATTGTAGGAGAAGAAATAGGAAACTGCTGGTCAAGTTTGCGCAGCGGGCAACGAAATTTACCCTTCCCCTAGCTAATAGTTCTTTTGATAGTTATGTTGTTTAGGTTATTTTGTAGTTTTTCATAAATTCATAAAGTCTTTATTGTACACAAAAAGGATACATTAAGGTTTAGTTACAATGGTCATGTACATAGGCGAGCTTAACCCTAAAAGAGTTTTCTTACAGCAAACCTGTGGTAATGAAGAAATTTGAATCATAATAGGAGTAGTTAGAGATGCAGTGTACATACAAGTTACATATAACACTTTTAAAGTTTTTCAACAATAACTGTTAGGTACAATAACTACCAGACAAATCGGCTACAATGTGTTTTAGCGACGCGTAATTGGATATCGACTTGTTAAAAAATATTTTCAGTAATTTTAAAATTTTATATTTTCATAAACTGAGTAATATGCATAAATGGATACATTTTTTTTTATTATTATTATAACGGGATACATACCATGATTGGATGTATTTTGAGCTGCAAGCGCCGACCAAGGCATATGCCGTTCTTGGCGCATAACGTTATACACAAGAATAATAATCATTTATTTGCATAAAACATGAGTATATACATGATGGTTAAATAAAATAAAGTGTTCTACATGTGCTGCCGATACTGGCGTGCAAATTTGAGAGGGCACAATGCGTTTTTGACACAAATGTGATATGTCTATTTTACAAAATAAATATTACCTGAAAAGCTTATTATTATTAAAGATACATACAAACCCATGGTCATATAAAAAGTTTTAGAGAACCATTTGCCTTTCACGTCTTGCAACTATAAATATATTAGGTTAGGTATTTCGCATCGTATATTAACTATGAGAAAATCGATTCCCCTATTATGCTAGTAAGTTCTAACAAGCGAGTTATTAAAGAGCCTAGGCCTTTTCGGTGTAATTATATATAAATGAAGAATAAAAAAAATTGTTCGTCATTCATACAAACCCTCACTGGAACTTTGATACTTTCTAATAATATTGATAAACCAAAAATAGGTGTCCAGTATCTTTAAACGGGCTTTCAGACGGACTTAACATAATACCTATTTTTATATAGTTATCACGCATATTGTACCTGCTTCATAGAAATGGCATGTCATTTACTTCTGAGCATATGTCTTAATGGATTCGTGATGTCTCTTTTATAATCTTCCACTTAAAATATCATCATTATTGTCCTTCTATTTTGTAATGTCTCTTCTAAGCTCCCTAAGCCCCGATTTCACCATTTTCTATGAACGCCATCAGATCAGGCTAAACTCATTTTACCGCCTAACTGAGATCAAAATGGTAGTACACCATACTTAAACTGTCATGTTTAAGTGGTTGAAATTGGTCTACTAAAACTCGATTTGTAGCATAAAATGTTGAAATATAAAATTGAATACCCTGAAATAAAGACACTGATAAAGCTTCTCTGGTGGTTTATCTCCAAAACTAGAACCTTATCAAAAAATACCGTGTAAATATCGTGTATACCTACATTATTTATTCCATCAACATCAAACATAATTATTAATTTAATGTCGCACTAACCAAGAACCAACAGTAATTAAATATTAAGCAAACAATTGAATAATTTGTGTGTCAATCATTGCCAGGGGCGGTCCGAGGCCTTGTTGCTACAACAATGGCCGTGTTGCCGGGGTAGGTAATTTGCCTGCGTACTGTGCTCCGGCGTCTCGGACATCCGCTTAGTGCGAATGGAGACAGTAGGGATGTGCTAGTGAAATCTACGTTTTATCGATATCGATAATTTGCCTATAATGATCATAATCTTTAAATTGAAGGCAGATAGACGCTCAGAGCATACATGGACAGGTCAACTTAAAGGTAATTAAATTTAAATAAAAACTAAAAAAAAATTCTGACCATATTACAAATTAAAAACTACATTAAGTTGAGGTCCATATTACCAACAATTAACTTATACTATGTCAGTCTTAAAAATTAGTCGCAATAAAATGAATATAAATACCTACAAACAAAATAACAGCAAACGAACAACGAGTAATATAGGAAAAATCCTATTTCATCATTATTCGAATAATCAAGGAAATAACATTGTATCGATAGTTCGCTTCAATTAACACGTAAAGTTTGTGAAGTTTAAAAAGATGAAAATATTTGTCAAATTTAATTTAAATTTGATCTTATTTGAATTAAATTTGGTACACAGATTTCTACAGCTTGAGTAGCGACCTAGGCTAAATAAAACAAACAAGTAATATGAGATACCGCAGAAAAGTCCACATTATACGCGAGTTCCTTGCTCACACTAAAATCCAATGTCTCGAGCACCGTCGCAAGGTTTCCTGTCTCCCAATCTTTTATAGGTTGCATTTCTGAGAATGTTCACAGGAACTTCATGACCTGATTCCACCATCTCCCTTCCACTCCAGGACAAGCAGACGCACGGTGAATTACCATCCCTACCTAGTGGATATTCCATCCACTCGTACTAAGCGATTCTCATCCACCTTAAAATTTTCACGGCAAAGGTCTGGAATTCGCTCCCTGCAGCTGTATTTCCTAATAACAACAACCTGAGTGTCTTCAAGATGAAAAATTGGTTGCCTGTAAAGTCGGTATACGGGCGAAAGTTTTACGTGACAACGGTAAAATAATTTTAATATGCAGGCGCCTAAGCGAAATAGAAGCGCAAGAATTGAACTGGTGTGTATGCCTATCTCTCTCACTCTCTCTCTCTCTCTCGCTCTGTCTTTCTCGCTCTTAGGCGGGCTAACTGTGCTCGAGTGGAAGGGACGCGTGCCTTTCACTTTTTATGTCTGTCTCTCTCGCTCTTAGGCGGGCTAACCATGCCCGAGTGGAAGGGACGCGTGCCTCTCACTCGATCTCATTGTGAGCGCATAACGTGAGCGGAGCGTAACGCAGTTTCTTGAAGTGGCACCCGGCAAACCAATTTATAAGACGTTGTCACGTCAAAAAAAATTGATAAAATGTTTATTTAACAGAAAAATTATAGTACATAGAAATTAACCAGCGATCTCCTACACTAGGCAGAGCATGTAGCGTGGAGATCAACTTTGAAATGAACAGAGCAGGTACCTTCTAGATCTATGTGATCCATCTTCTCCACATCGACACTTATCATATGGTGAGATTGTGGACAAACATATTTCTACATCTCATAAAAAAAAAACCGCGGGGCACTGCTACTTTACAAAACTACAGACAAATTCCATAAAGTTATGTTTTTACCTCAATAGGAACAGAAATAATGCCCTGAAGGGAGAAGGCACTTACTTAGTTCGCAATTATTCATCGACCTATTTAGCAAAGCCTATTATTTTAATAGACCACTCACAGCAGATCCTTTAATAGGATTATTACGAGTACTGTATAGAATAGCGTTCCTAATCTATACGTATTATTAATTAAAATGAGTAGTGCCCCGCGCTGTTGCCCGCGGTACTTACATTTCCCCGCGGCAAAAGGTACCCTATGTCCTTTATTGATTTCTCAGCCTTTAGAGAATCTGTGTCTTCAATATAATTTAAATCAGTTCAGTAATTTTTGAGTGAAAGAGGAAAGGCAGATTTGATAGCAATTATTTATATTTTTTTCAAACACACGGATTTGAACGGTAATTTGAATTAGGATATAATTTTCTGTTCAAATTTGTAATTGGCGCAGTCGACTGAAGAAAATAAATATTTTAAATGCATTATGTCAACCGGCCCCGCGGGGTCAGCTGCTATTGGAAAAATAATCTAAATTTAAAACAAAAATAAATAAGTAAAAAATCATATTATTTTGTAATGTGCATGTTATGAGACCTCACTGGAGTATATTTGCTAATTTTCTGATTTCCTTCCCCACTTTCATCCCCCATAACTTTTAAACTCTTAAAATAAAAATGTGCAATAATTTATGCGAACACTAAAATAACGAGTAGCCATACAAACTTGCAAACTAAAAATAAAGATTGGGAACCTATTTTATAAGGTCGGTTAAACTAAAAAAATCTCAAATACACAAGACATAGAAAATCTAATCACAAAAAGTTTAATAAAAATCACAAATCCTCGTTCTTTACCGATTGTAATAACTGTATGGGTCTAACTTGCAGGCAGTTTCCATTAATCGGTAAATATAAAATTATAAATAAATATAATTTTCCTTTCAATCGATTCATAGCAATGATTCACATAAGCATATCTTTGTGGTCTATGCTACATACAAGGTAATACTAATGACCTAGAGGTTAGTCCCCAGGTTGAACTCATTTAAGATGATGTGTTAATAAGGTCAAATTATGGACTTTAAGCCGTGAGTAAGTTTTAAAGCAAGGTTTAGTGTGCGCGTCGCAGTGAGTGTGCGACGAGTACCTCCGCTATGCCGGCCTAGCACGGCAATTTACTTGTCTATTCCACCCAGAATAGACAAGGATAAGTGTACGCCTCTTGCTGTTGCAGGAAAGAGATACAAGAACACTGATACACAAAGTCCGATTGGGATTAAATTTGGCAGCTGTAAAAAAGCTGCTTTTTATTATTAAGCTACGGACGGAAAGGTTGTGTACAATAAAGTTTTCTGATTCTTATTCTTATGATCTGTATAAAATAAAACAAATTTACCGCCACCGTTTTTCAACCAAAGACGTATTCTTCAGTTCAGTTTCTTGTTATTGGACTTTGCGCTTGAAGCGACAATTTGCCAGTGTCGAGTTAAATAAAATTATAAAGTGAAAAAAATGTTACTCAGTTGAACGCCATTTTGCCGTGATTTTTTCGGACGTATTCTGTATGCAAATCTGTTCAGCCGTTAAAGTATCAGCGAAAGTCAAAGTCAAAGCTCAATCACGTAGGGAATATGCACGAATTTTGTTTTACTGCTTCAATCATTTATACCAGTTATTTAATAACCAAAAATGTATAAAACACATTCATTTGCATACCCGCTTGCGGGTTAAATACATTATACTACTTGTACTATAATAATATCATGACATAAACTTGAATTGAAAATGTATTTGGCAAATAAATGATTGATTTGATTTGATTCAAAACATAAACCATTAAGACAAAAAAATATATTATGAATGGCAACCAATGCAATTTGACGTCACCCTTTGTTACGGCCAAGCGTTGCTATTTATAAATTTGCGAGGGAGTTTCAAATTGGTCCCATTTTGATGATTAAGTTTTACTATGAATAGATAAATATTTCCGGACAATTCACACAACAACATCCAGCCCCGTGGTAAGCTTTAGCTTGTGTTCCGGGTACTGGACATCTACTATCTACATCTACTGATAGTAACCATATTAATATAAAAGCCATATTTTTATTAACACCCAGACCAAGAAGTGCTTGCAGAACATTCAAACACTTGACCCCTCCGCGGGAGTCGAGCCCGCTACCTCTTGCAACGCAAGCGGACCCTGATTTTAAAGTCGTGTGCATATTCTCTATTACGGATAACAATAGTCTCCGAGAATCTCCTCTAAGGAGACGAGAAATAGGAGAAGCTCTATTTTCATCCAAAGCTATCACGTAATGGGTCAAATTAGGAGCTGAGTTCGTTTCCCTGTCCGGTAATGGGCGCGTCTCGTCTCCCGCCATTTCTTCACCATTATTGTATTAGGTATTTACTGTTAAGTGTGGAATACTATGAGAATAGGGTAGAAGACTAGGATAAAATAGTAAGCCCGTTATAACGATCATAAAAAAAACGAAAACTCAATGCGTTACAGTGCTCAGTGCATTGAAATGTTGTGGGACGAAACGATTCTCGCGCGATTTCGTTTAATTTCGCTGTCACAAGCATGCCGGAACTGTGATGCTCTATATATATAGTATTTATGGACGGGATAATAGACGGTCTAAACAGAACCCCATTTTTTAGGAAAGTAAAATGGATAGAGGATAAAAAATATAAATTATGTTTAAACAATATAGAAGTCAATTTTGGGGTGGAGTTTTAAATGATTGGGTTGATTGCAATAATCAAATCTAAAATTTGGTCCCTTTTGGATTTGAAGATAATCTCAACTTAACTTAAAAATATGAATACCCAAATAAGGTACTCGTTATTTCTTTATCAAAATACTTCTGAAAAAATAAAAATTTCACTAACATTCTCATCACAACTTCTCGATCGATCGATCTCGAGCGATCGCTTTCAACACTCTTCTCCAGATCTCAATATCTCAAGTGTAGCGTCTAATTTGTGCACTTACCCCTAAAAAGAAACCCCTCTTTAACCCCTGTACAGTCAACAGCAAAAGAAGATGATAGAAATCAACGTATCAAAACATCTTCTCCAACAACCTTCTCCAACTCTCAAATAAGACCAAAGTGTCAGTTATAAGTAAAGTTTGAATTAATCATAAGTAGTTTTGGAGGTTTTGTCTGTTCACGTCCGTAAGTGGTAACTCTCTGAATCCTTACACGTGACCTCCGGGTGGTGCTAAGAACAGTCTCTGGTGGTAGGCTTCGGCCGCGGCTTGTCACCACCCTCCGGGCTGGGCCAGTGCGTGAAGCGATTTTTTCGTGTTTCGTAATGTGGTCCGGAGAAGCCATCTACCTTCTAGGTCTTCATGCTCCATCTTAGACCACATCGTCACTTTACATCAGGTGAGATTGAGGTCAAATGAAGGCCTATCTAACAAAAAAAAAAAAAATTAAAGTAAATGATCATAAAAATGCCGAGGCGCGCAATAAATGTGTGATCACTTACACTTAATAAACTACAATAGTCAGTGACTTTTATTTATTTTTAACCCCCGATAAAAAAGAGGGGTGTTATAAGTTTGACGTTTCTGCCTGTCTGTCTTGGGACATCATAGCTCCCAAACGGATGAAGCGATTTTAATTTAGTTTTTTTTGTATGCAAGGTGAGTTTCGCGCGAGTGTAAAAGTGGGGAACAAAACCCGAAAATCTGCAAATATACTGGAGTGAGGTCTCAAACGAAAGCGCATCACGTGCACACTACATAATAGTATAACTTTTTACTTTAAAGAGAATTAAAGTTCTAGAATCGGGGTTTTTTTTAATTGTAAATTTAGATTATAGGTATGTATTAATTATTTCGGGACTTTATTTTATCAGTTTGTTTTGCTGTTGCCTGTACCTCAAGGGCCAGGGATCAAGTATATGTGGGGCCAGGGTAAACATAAATCAGGTAAAAGGGATTCCTGCCCTCTCATTAGGATATTTGGAGAAATGTTTTGAAACTTGAAAATCCTTACAACTGCGCTAAGTGGTTCTGTGTATTTCAAATACATAATTTTGTACAAAGCACGGCTTAAAGTTAAGAGACGCTAAGAGGCTAAAAAAGGTCTTAGTCGAAGTCAAACGATTATTTCCTTAGAAGGACACGACATACATAGACAGGTCATCTTAAAATTTATAAAACAATTTTTTTTTATAATGGATTAGCCTTCATATAACCACAATCTTACCTGATGTAAAGTGACGATGTGGTCTAAGATGGGGCATGAAGACCTAGAAGGTAGATGGCTTCTCCGGGCCCAATACGAAACACGAAAAATCGCTTCTCGCACTGGCCTAGCCCGGTTTTTAAACAAAAATAACTTTGTCTTGACAGTTCGATTCAATGTTTTATACTGAGTTGAGAAGCGAATAGAACAACACAGCTTTATCCAATAAAATATTGAAGTTATTGCATTTTTGAAGGTCTTAAAATAAAATTGGTGACGTCACTGCAACTATCGAATCCTTTTTCCTTAAAATTTTCCCTAAAAGTGTTTCACAAATTCTGTTTTTTTTTGTTTGTTTACTGTATTTCTGTACTTATGCGGCAACGTCTGAGAACTGTAAAGGCTTGGCCAGCGTGGTGAATTAAGGCCTAATCTCCCTGAAGTCCCTGTGTCTCAACAGTGGGAACGTTAATAGGGTGATGATAATGTTTGTACTTATGTGTATCCAAAATAAATGCTTATTTTTATTAGTATCGTAAATGTTAAAACTCTTCTTAGGTAATAATAAACTACCCTACCTACTTTTTAGCATAAGTGCATATCATAGAGTGACGTATAAAGTGATTCAAGGCAGGCATACATTTATAACAAGCTGTTACCTGCGGCTTCACTCGTGTAGAATTTGAATAGCAAAATATATGAAATAAGTCTATGTTGTATTTCAAATTATAAGCCATTTACTAATAATCACTATTTAATGCTTCAGTAAATTGTTTCAGCAATTGTTTAGCAGTGAAAACAAAAAAACACTATTTATAACATTTGTTAGATTACTATACCCTATTTAAAGGCTTAACGGCAACATTTTAAATTTCGAAAACGACTCGGACTTTCGTACAAACTTCCAACGACCGTTTTATTTTGAAAAATATTTAACCCGTGCTTCATGAATCTCAATGAAGAATCATTATTTTGAATTTCACCGAATAACTTCATAAACGGAAAACTTAATAAGTACACATTTTTGACCCCCATTTTACCCCTCAAAAAATGATTTTCGAAAAAATATTTTACAATTGTTTCATGAATTTTAATGAAAATTAATTTATACCGAATTTCATTTGAATAACTTTTATAACGAGAGAGTTTTATTCCAATTATGCACCCACATATTTACCTTCTTCGGGGGTGAAGTTCCAACAAAACATCTATAGTGCTCCCTTACGTTATTAAAGGAACTCATCTGCTAAATTTCAAGTCTCAAATCCCTATTGTACAGTTATAAAACCAGCAGCGAATTAAGGCATAATCTCTCTTGTCAAGAGAGAAGTCCCTGAGTCCCAGCAGTCGGAACTTATGTAGGGTGTTGACAGTGGCGGATTTACCAGCAGGCTGAGTAGGCTCGAGCCTAGGGCGGCAGATTCTGAGGGCGGCAAATTTGGAGAACGATTTTTTTTTACCTTATAGAATTCAAAAAGATTTTTTACGTTTACGTTTAATTATTGTGTAAATAGCATACATTACCCCGCCCATACATGATGTTTGAGTTTCGATTAGCTCAAAAAAATGCAATTTCAACAAAATTGTTGCATTGTAAAAATAATGTATGATATGACAATTGTTGAGGCAAGGGCGGCAACGCGGCAAAAACTATTCAGCCTAGCCCTTGTAAATTTGTAAATCCGCCACTGGGTGTTGAAGATGATGATAGTTTTAAAACCTAGTTATCTTATTGTTTAAGCTCTGCGTTGATGAGTCAGTCAGTCAGGGCATGTTACTTTGTACATGTATAATTTATAAACGAGCGAATTTGGACCGTATATTTGGTAGTCAAAGAAGCTTTTGTTTTTTTGCTAGAACGCGTCAATTTAACTTAACAACTGGGACTTTATTTAAACCTTTTTCTTTTTCGATAAACCTTTTATCAAAGAAAGTTATAATAGTTCGACTACGTTAGCGGCTTATGGGTATATTATGTCACTTTTGCCATTTGGCTACGGAACCTCTCAAATCAACTTATCAATTATTATATGAGGCAAATATCCTAATATTATAGAGATGAAGAGTTTTTTGTTTCCTTGAACGCGCTAGTCTCTTAAACTGCGAGTCCGTTTTGAAAAATTATTTCATTGTTAGATAGCCCATTTATTTATTTTATAAGATGTATCAACAAAGTGCATGTCCACTTTGTTGACACAAACATAAATTGAAATTAATTCTACTTTACAACTGTCACCTTGATTATAGATACAAACGAAATTGCCAAAAAAAAAACCACACAATATTATTTCCTGGATAGCTTTTGTTTAAACAATTTAGTTTTATTAATTTTAAGTTGCCCAGTCCATGTATACCCTGTGCTTCTAAGGAAATAAACGTTTAGACTTTGACTTTGACATAAGAAGATATAATATCACTCTAGCTTTTCGTCTCATTTCATTAGGTATAAGAAACATATAAGTTCTCTATAAAAAGCTCTATATATGAAACCTAGTACATGAAATCTTCCTCCTTTCCAATTAGAGTGCGCAGTTTCCAGTGCATCATGAAACGGCAGTTGGCCGCCATGTTGGCCCGGAACCGGAACCGAGCCAAAACGCTTTTAAAACTACCACTACTTAGGTAGATATTCCGCCTCTACGACCAGCATATTGGATGTTTTTTATGTTAGGGTTTTAACTGAACTTTGAATAGATGTAAGAGATTTTATATGTATATAAACTATCTTCGTCAATTTCACAATATCTCCCAAACTGTCAAAAACCGCGGAATATTACATAGGTATTGAGGTCACTCATCGCCTTGAGTGAAACAACGTGCGAAATTTTCTCATTCACGGAGATAAAATAGTTAGAAAAACTTGAAAACAGTAATAGGATCGCTTTAATTTTCCCACAAAAATAGAAAGAAAACAATAGATTTTGAGAGAAAAGAAACTCAATTTTTTTTTAAATAAAACGCATACGACGTTAAGCCATTTCACTTGGATGGGTGCAAATTTTTGATATTTTTTTACTATGTCATATTTTTTATTTCAATAAGTGAGTTAGTAATAAGTTATAAAAACTATTGAAAAACACGTAACCCTTGGTGTATGAGACTGACTCATACTTCTATACTTATTTATTTATTAACCCCCGACCAAAAAAGAGGGGTGTTATAACTTTGACGAGTATGTCTGCCTGTGTGTCTGGACATCATAGCTTCCGAACGAATGGAGCGATTTCAATTTAGTTTTTTTTTGTATGAAAGGTGAGTTTGGGAATAGTGTTCTTAGACATGTTTCATGAAAATCGGTTGTGCCGTTTAATAGTTATGGGGCTCACCCCCACAACTTTTAAACGGCACAACCTTGGGGAAGGAAAACCGAAAATCTGCAAATAAACTCGAGTGGGGGTATCAAATGAAAGCGCATCGCGTGCTCATTACTAATTATTATGGTGTTTTACATTTAAGGAAATTAAGGCATTGGAATCGGGAGTTTTTCTTATATTTTTAATAGATATATTAATACACATTATAATCTCTGTCAAGCAAGTGTTGTGTTGTTAAACACAGGAATTATAACATTGTTATTTCCTGATAAGAGGTTATTTAATGGGGCTATTATAGCAGAGATGATGTTTGCGTGTCACTGACAGCGGCTCTAGACGGACCTCGATTATGCGAATATAGAAATCTTTCAGTCTTACAGGTAAAGTTAATTTTTTTTTTCGTTTAATACGAAATTTGGCCGTGTTTATTATTTATATTTTCAGGGACACTGAACTGTTATTTATATCCTACTAATATTATACACGCAAAAGTTTGTGTCGATGTAAGCGTTTTTGCTCTTCCACGCAGAAACTTCGGAATGGATTTTGATTGAACTTCCCAAATGATATTGCTTACATATTAGAATAACACATTGACCCGTTTTAATCGTGGTAAATTACCACTTTTCGCAGGAAAATCAATCGAATTCGGGCTCTGCTAACAATATATGTTTGTCCTGCGAAAAGTAGTATTTTGGAAGTTATTTAGTTCTTTATAAATTCAACACTAAACTTGAATATGTCTATTTTGTAATTTGTACAAATCTGATTAACAGTTAATTATTTAAGCAAATAGTTTGCATCAACTCATCCAAATAGTATCGTAATCTATCTCAAACTAAGCCGCGGTTTCACGGCTCGCCGGCGTTGCTTGGAGGCAAGCAAATTCAATTTAATTAGAGCAGTAACGAGGATGGAATATTAATACAAGTGCCGTGGCCCGTGAGCGCTGCAGAACACGCCGCCGCACCGCGCCGCCGCCGCACCGCGCCACTGGACACACGCGCCGCCGCCAACGCCTACACTACACTAGCTATACCTCACTAGCAATGTAATTTGCATAAGATTGACAAAAGATACAAAATCATTGATTTTCATTGTTTGATTTTTCGAGGTCCACATGATAGCGGGTTCGATTCCCGCCGAGGGTTAGGGTTTGTATATTCTGGGGCACTTTTGGTCCAGACCAAGATAAAGAGAAAAAAACTAGTTCTCCGGTTATAATATAGACCTAAATCAACTGAGACTTGACTGAGCGAGATGGCCCTATATTTTAACCATTTAGTACAGTACCGTTAGTACAGTAACTCTGCTCAGGATTTGTGAAACAAGCCCTTAGAGTTGCATTTTTTTACTTTATCTCTCACATTTTCTGCGTATAACGTCAATGCACTGAAAACGTAGTTAAATTACTTATTCATAAATACAAGTAGTATCAACCCACTTTGTATTAGAATCTGGGATATCTTGGAATCAAATTCCTTTAGATTATTTTTCCTCCATTATTAAAAATCCTATCATTAACCAAATCCATCCGTAACCAAATGGCAAAAAAGGGAACCATTTACTTTTTTTTAAGCTAGATAAGCATTCATTTTACCACAATTACACCTGATGTGAAGTGACGGTCTAAGATGGGTCATGAAGACCTAGAAGGATGGCTTCTCCGGAACGGATGGGTAACGGAAAGTCAAAGTCAAAGTCAAAACGTTTATTTCCTTAGAAGCACATAGCCTACATGGACAGGTTTCCGATTAATATAAAATAAAATAAAAATTCGTTATATCTGTCTGTCTGACCGCCCGTATGACAGAGCCACTATGTCCCTAAACTTTGAGAACTATACTGTTGAAACTTAAGAGTAAGTTTCGTAAGTAGATTTTTTGTATGTTAGATTGGCCTTTATTTGACCACAATCTCACCTGATGTAAAGTGACGATGTGGTCTAAGATGGAGCATGAGTACCTAGAAGGTAGATAGATGGCTTCAAAAAAATCTATAATGAACATCCATGCAAACTTTCACCGAAAATTGCTTTGAACGACATCTGTTAATTGTAGATTTTTTTTTACCCTGGCCTGGATAAAGAGGTAGGCAATTTTAAGCGTATTTTTTACCACGTTTTTTCCTAGATCGCTTTTTAAATAAAACAAACAAATATAAACTACACAAAGTTTAGTTTTTTTCTAGTTTTTTGAAAACCTAAACGTGGTTCACAGAATACATCTACTTATCACGTTTAGACATTATAGTTTCGGTATAGTGGCTGTGACAGACAGACAGGCAGACAGACATGACGAATCCATAAGGGTTCCGTAGGTCTATTACGTAAAACTTTGCAGTAGCGTTTCTAGCCGTAGAGTGTTTCTAGCCAGTTTCTGATCTGTTTCAACCAATCGCGTAGCGGTTCGGCGCTGTCACTTTGCTGTTGCTGTCGCTACTGCAAAGTTCTACGTAATAGACGGGTCGATTTTTGCTATTTGGCTACGGACCACTAAAAACGATAACATAAGCATTGATTCTGCTTCTGAGCATTCTCCGACAACAGAACGATTATTTATCTTAATATATATAAATCTCGTGTCACAATGTTTGTCCTCAATGGACTCCTAAACCACTTAACCGATTATAATAAAATTCGCACACCATGTGCAGTTCGATCCAACTTGAGAGATAGGATGGCTTTTAAGGCGAGAAAAATTCGAATAATTTCCGGGAAAACGTTATACCCGTGCGACGCCGGGGCGGGCCGCTAGTATATTTATAAATCTTGAATGTAATCTCATTAGTGGTCCCGTGAAGTTGAGGTGAACCGCGAGATAACGGGAGAGCTCTCTTCATTAGACATCGCAGGCTGCACTCGGGCACGCCCCGCCCTACCTCTACGTGGATTATGTAAGAAACAGGGATGGTATATAGTCTATAATAATATAATATCGCGTTTGTTTGTCCTTATTTTCGCGATGAACTCTAAAATACTAAACAGATATATCTGCAGTTTTCAGGAATAAGAAGAGTAATTCAACAGGAACGGTTTTTATGAATGTTTTGTTAGGGATGTGTGAGAATTCGTTGAATTATTTAGTGGTTAATGAGTAGAGAAAAATCTCAAGCATTTACTTAGAAGGTATTGTTTAGTTATTGGTATCCATGACAACCAATAGACAGTCACTTTGCGATGCGCGTATTGTAAAACAACGATTGTCGGGTCACTAAGTACAGTATATTTACGCATCACTGTTTGTCATAACACATTACCAATAGTAGTTCCAGTGGCGTAGCTACCAGGGGCTAAGCGGGCAGTGCCCCCAAACCTTAATGACCCCCGACAAAAAAGAGGGGTGTTATAAGTTTGAAGTGTCTGTCTGTATGTCTGTCCCATCATAACTCCCGAACGGATAAAGCTATTAAAACTTTTGTTTTTGTTTCTAACTGTGAGTTTCGCGCGAGTGTTCTTAGATGAAAATCAGTTGACCCGTTTAAAAGCAAAGTGTAAAGTGGAAAACCGAAAATCTGCATACTCGAGCGATGTCTCAAATGAAAGCGCATTACAAAATAGTATGACATTTTACTTTTAAGCCAAGTAAAATTCTGCCTACGGGGGTTTAAATTTTAAATTCTGATTATATTGAACAGGTAATGGCAAAGTCCACTGAATCTGGACCATCAGAGCCTAAGGTCCTGTCACAACCATCGAACCCTTTGTTCAGCCATTTATGGCACATTACCGAGATGAGCGGCCATTATTGGTTTAGACCCCGCCCACAACCCCTGCTAAATTGGTTTTCGTGTTCATATGAATTATTTTTAGGGTGTTACTTACCAACGTTATTTCCACATTCGGGTTAAGAGATGATTCTAGGAGAATGTCGTGTTTTTATGAGTCACTTACGGAATTCAAACGTGAACGTTAAGCGCTGGCTCGTTGAGCAGACCTTCTATAACTACATATAATTTTTGACATAATCTGTGCTATCTATATTATATTATACGACCTCTGTGACTGCGGTGGGGTTTCGATTCCCGCCGGGGGACCAGATTTAGTACGATATACAATTTTTGGTTTCGGGTCTGGGTGTTTTCTATATGCATATGTATGTATTTACAATTTTATTTATTATTTATAAAGCCCTAACTTTTACAGTTCCTGAGATATATAGTTTATTGTCTGACCCGTTATTTTCGGTGACGAGTGTATTTAAATTGTGCCCAGGAGCACCGTGCCTCCATATTAATATTCCATCCTCATTACGCGGGACTAATCAAATTAATTTGATTGCTTCTAAACAATATCAGCGAGGCGTGAAACTGCGCCCGAGATTGTTCGTCCTTTGATTAGTTCACGAGAATATTGTGCTGAAATAATTATCTGCTAATCTAATTCAGTTATTCAGGTCTTGAGAATGAAATATGATGTTTCGTACATAATTATCAAAAGGCATGATGAGTACATACAAATAGGTGTTCTGTGCCAAGATATAAGGCATCAGAGTTTCAGAGTAGTTAATGATTGAAACCCTTATCTTTCTAATTACAAATAATTAAATGTATTATATTTTTCAAATTAATTATTGTAATATTTACAGACATTTATTCAAAACAAATTTATATGTTGTCATGTATAGTAACAATTTTATTCAATACTTTAAAACTAATTACTTTAATTTTATTTATTATTATTTATTATAAGCTATCGAACGCTGAATTAATTTCCTGATGAAGAAGTTCCCTAGATAATGGCGTTCCAACAAGCGATCCGCGCTTCAAAGTCAAGCTATGAGAATTGTTGACGATCCCTCGCTCACAGGTGATATTGAGCCGCTGGGTCTCAGGAGGGAAGGCTTGTGTTCCGATGAACTGTTTGATGTAGAGCCACCAGCTACCTTCTACAGTCGCACCGCTCGCCACCGGGAGATATATCATCCACATACCTTGGAGCCGTTCGACTGTCAGGTTATTTAGGAGGAAATTTGTGGAATAATCTCCCTCCCGAGGATTTCCCCATGGGCTATGTATGGGTTATTTCAAAAAGGGTATCCTGAAGCATTTTCGGAGCGGTAGCGCGTAAGTAATGTCTTTGATGTAGCAGGCATGCATAGGCTGTGATAGCCGACTTTCGATCAGGAGGGCCGAAGGTTTGTCTGTCATCTTTGTTGTATAAAAAAATCAATATTATTTTTCTTGATTAACGAAGTAGTTAACTACGTTTTCGTAAGTAGACGATCTTATGTCCTACTAGAATGCCCCGCGATGTTTCTCGCGTTATAATCGACTTTTCCGTGGAATTATATTTTTCCGTGTTAAAAAAGGAGGGCTGCGTCCTTTCTCGGACTCTAAAGACTCTACCTATCTATCTAGTTTTAGCGTGAAAGAAGAAAAGACAGACAGAGTTACTTCGCATTTATAATATTAGTATGGATTGTTTTTTCTATGTTTATTTGTTTAATTTTCAGCGGGATGCTAATAATTAATTAATCAATCATTTCCACTTCGTTAGAAACTTTGGGGAAATCAACCCTTTTCTTGTTTGAACAGGAAGTTTTCACTTGTTCATTATAGCGTGATTTAAAGGGATTGAGATTTCGAGTCTTGTAAGAGTCGAATTTATGCATTGCGAATTTCAAAGTAACTTCTTTTGTTTTTAATCAAATTTCAATCAATCAATCATATTATAAAAAACCAAAGAAAGTATTAAGTACATAATTAAGGCACTCTTTGTGTAGAGTATTCATTTCTTCATTTTAACCGACTTTAGAAGGAGAAGGTTCTCAAATTGGCATGTATTTGTAGTTCTCGAGTTGTAATGCAGATGTAACATCTTCAAAATTGTTCTCAATTTGTTTCGAAATTGTTGGGAAATGGTTGCACCCACGCGAGGGGACGGGGCAACGTTCTAACAGACTTATGCCGATGTCCGCGGCTCGAAAGAATGAATAATATTTTAAAAACTAAAACTAAGGTTTGCTGTAAGAAATCTCTAATAAGATTAAGCTCGCCTTTGTACATGATCTATGTTACTACTAACATTTTTGATTGTTTCTACAACGTAAAGGTAAACAAAGAACTTATGAATTCAAAAGTCAACCGGAACAAAAAATAACCGACTTTTAGTTTAAAAAATGGTATAATTCGAGCAGCCGGCATCGGCATAGGAATGTTGAGATTTGGAACATTTTTGATATTTATTTATTGAAGATAACTCGAGAACTAAAAATACAAGCCAAATGCGAAATGAAAGCTGCTGCTTGCAATCGGTTTAGAAGTTCTCAATTCAACTCATATTAAAAAAATGTCCTTATTTATTCCAAAATTACAACAGCTTTCATTAAAAAAATAATCATCATAATCATAGTCCACGCAGTTAAAAGTTAAAAAAAACATACGCGTCCAATTAGAACCTCCTTTTTTTAAATGAAATGAAAATTGATTTGCTATTAACATTAAGTGGTACAAAATAATGTTAGGGTTTTTACTACGTTCTAACTTAACCTATCTAATTATCTATTTATTTATAAGTTGTATCAACAAAGTGGACATTAACACAAACACATGAAACATAAATTGAAATTGATTCTACTTTACGAATGTCAGCTCAATAATAGATACAAACGTCAATGTCAAAAAAACCCTTAACTAATTACATGCATAAATTTTAAATAAAAGTCCATATAAAAAACCGTTAAATAAAACATTAATTAATTTCATTACAATACATAGTTATTTAGTTATGGTTGTTCGTTTCATCATCATCACCCTATTAACGTTCCCACTGCTGGGACACAGGGACTTCTCTCTTGACGAGAGAGATTAGGCCTTAATTCACCACGCTGGCCAAGTGCGGGTTGGTGAATGTCACGTGTCCTTCAAACTATTTTAAAGTTCTCAGAACATGCCGGTTTCCTCACGATGTTTGCCTTCACCGTTGAAGCACGTGTTTAAAGCGCACATAAATTTCTCAAGAAGAAAAATCCAGAGGTGCGTGGCGGGGTTTGAACCCACGACCTTCGGAATGAAAGTCGAGTGTACTCCCACTTAGCCAACACGGCTTACAGTTGGTTGGCTTACACGGTTGTTCGTTTACAGAAACTTAATTAAGTAATGTGAGACTAAAATCACTACAACGCATATTCATACCTACGCCATTAGAAAAAATCAACATCTCTCAGTTTGCGTCTCGCCACATCAATTTTAATTTTAACTTTGTATCTCATCTAAGGGCTTTGTCCTGTCCTGTCAGCGGCCCGTCTCCGCAACGGGCCGTTCTCCATTACGCGCGGTAAAACCCATTTGTTACTTGTCTCTGGCCGTTACAAACGCAATTTAGCGGCGCTGCGATACGAGGTCACATTTGAGGTGGTTTCAGTGACGGGTTATTGAGTTTGGGAGATTAAGTTCACTGAGGTCTATAAGTGGATGCAGTTAAATAAATTTGATGAGTATGCGATAGTCTACTAAACCTTGGTTTCCGTGTACACATTTAGCAACAATAAAATAAAATATTTAACGCAACGTCGCTTCACTTTATGAAATTCGCGTTTGTTGTTTAGGAGGCCCCTTATAATATTTATTTATTATGTAATTTAAGTATTGTTGTTCCCTCAAAACTTAAACTCTCTATCTATCACGGTTCTTTGTACAACAGTACTCAATAAAAAAATCAGCATTTCAGTATTTCTTGTTACTTGTTACCATGAATCGACAACAAAGCGTAGGGCGTCCACCGTCTAGATGGACAGACCACGTGGTTGAGTTGTCGTTAGGATAATAGTTATTGCGTTGTTTTGTCGTGTAGTTACGGTACGTGTGTTTTGTGTAAAAATAATAATTTAAATTCATTAATTTAATAATTATAACTATATCTTCAAAAAACCGCATTTGATACATATACAATTAGTTATTTATCATTAAAATTTAAGTTACAAACGTCTATAATATCTCGTATCTATAATAATAACAATAATATCTTAAAAAGTAACAAAATTACACAAATATTCCAAATTTACATAAAAAGTCCACTCTCTGGGTGTTTTTCATGAGCTAAAATTAAATTTGCGAATCCAAGTGAGAATTACTTTTGCCGTGAAATTTGCACACTCATTGGAATTTTACAAGGCGCGAGTTGGGCGGGCGGTAGGGCGGCGGCGGAGGGCGGAATTCTTTCGCCACTTGTGGAAGGAAATTGGTGCATTTTAAGCAGTTAATAAACTTATATTGAACTTTAGGAAAGAAAATTTTATCGTAGGGAGGGTGGTGGAGTTTAAGTAAACTGTTGGAATGTTTAAAATGGTGTCATTACCAAATCTGTGCTATTACTGGTATATTTGTCACCGGAAAATATTATAAAAATTAATATTATGAAACGAATAATAATCAATTTCTAGTAAATAAATCAACTTACGGAGAATCATCAACAGCTATTAAAATGTTGTATTTTACTTAATCATTGTAGGTAATTAATAATTAACAAAGTCTCTCCACAAAATCATCAGTAGACGCTGATTGGTTATATTATAAAACGAAGATGTAGGTTAAGTTATGTTTGTATATGAAAAAAAAAGCAGCGGCCGCTGTAGCGCCAGAAAGCTGTCAAAGTTTTTTTCTGTTCTAACGTTTAAATTCATGGATGGTTTTTATTATTTTAATTAATTACCCGTGCGAAGCCGGGGCCCGCGGGCGGGCCGCTAGTAACAAAATAAAAATAACAGAATTTGTGAACATTGTGTTAACTTTTTAAGATACAAACATCGAACACACACGACACTAAATACGTGAATGTCTAAACATAACTGATTTGTAGGTACGAAAAGTGTGATAATGAAAGTGTGCCTGTAGGTACTTAGGCACGCACAAAAAAGGAATAAGTTTCAGGTAAATATTACCCAATATGCTACAAATATGTCTTATAACACCAAAATTTTAACTACAATATTGTAAAAACTGATAAAAATATATTTTTCTATTCGCTTCTCTACTCTCTTCTCTACTTCTACTCAGTGTAAAAAAATTAAGAGAACTATCATACAAGATACAAAATCATTTATTTCTATTGTTTGGTTTTACTAATCTTAGAATTTATTCATTTACAAAACACAAATTCTTAGAACTATAACTTAAGATACGATGCTCGCCGCAGAAGTATAAAACTGTGTCGCGGTTTGCAACGCCTTCCAATTTATGTAACCAAAATACTGACTAAGAAATTGAGTAACACTATTAAAAAAATAAACGATACAGGACAAGAGAAAGTTAAAAAAATTACATTAGTAGACAAATTTTTGATAAATTTGTCCATAGATAGTGCATGAAATTTTTTAAAATAGATATAAATATAGCTGAATTTAGTTTATTTATAAAATTGTATGTTTGCGAGTGAGCGCGCGCGTGCGTTCGTGTGTGTAAGAGTGTGTGTGAGTGTGTGTGTGTGTGTATGTGTGTGTGTGAGTGTGTGTGTGGTGTGTGTATGTGTGTGTGTGAGTGTGTGTGTGTGTAAGAGTGTGTGTGTAAGAGAGTGAGTGCGTCATTTTAAAATGGGGTAGAGATTGTGGTTTATTGTTTTATTGATTATCTAAATGTTCTGTCTCCTGGTAGGATAGATTTTGAAGCCAATTTATTAGTTTGTGTTTGAATTGATGGAGAGTTAGGGGATATATACTTAGGGATTTATTAATCTTATTGTAAATCGTAGAGCTAATAATGGGTGTATTGCCTACCTGAGTTTTTGGTGCCACAAGATATGATTTGACAAACCTTGTCAGAACGTCGTTTTGTTTTGCACAGCTCTGGGTCAAATTGCAATTCAGTGTGCTTGCGTAGGACCGTTCGGAGTATAAAAAGTCGCCGGACTGTAAAATACAGTAAAATACAATTGACAATGTTTCATACTTTATTTTAAAATGTTTAGTTTATTTGACCTAAGTTGTCCTGTCCATGGTAGCCGTGTTCATCTAAGAAAGTAAACGCTTTTGACTTTGACTATACTAGGTACAGGGTAACGCTGGTTTTCAGACTAATCCTTCTGAGTGACTGATGATTGGTCCATTTGTATATGATTATACCCAAGGCAAAATCGTTTGTTGATCAATTAGCTTAATGATTAGCCGTTAATGATTTTCCGTAAGATTACAAATTTACTAGGAAATTGATCAATTCACTGGTTGTTTGTTGTATAGGTAATTACAGAGATTCCGAGAAGGGCCCTTGTTAAAAGTTCCGGATCTTTTCACGTATACCTAATTTCTAACTTTAACGCGAAGTTTTGGTATCAATGGACAAACAGTTCATTATCTAGGGATAGAGGGATAAGCGATATATAATGTTAAGTTGGTCGAGCGAGGGGGGATCTCAAAATAAGCTAAATTGGTGTTTACCTTATTTTCGCATATTCTTTTGTTTTTAAGTTCTTTCTCAATTTGTGTACGTGTATGTATGTGTGTACGTGTTGTGTATTTTATTTCCCTGTGTGTGCAATAAAGTGTTTTTGTATTGTATTTATTTGTATTTGTATGTTTATTTTCTGTTTTGGTGAACGATTACTTTTTTTAATATAGGATGATTCATGTTGTGCGAACACGTTTTGCTTTTCAAGTCAAAATGAAAACGTTTATACCTTAAAAGCACAGGGCATACATGTACAGGAAAGTCCGTTAACACATTAATTAATTAACAAAACAAAACTGAGTTGTAAAATCCAACTTCCACAACGTACTGAACCGCACGAAACTCAACGCAAACATGGCAGCTTAATCAAACTCCCCAAAAACATTAAATTACCATGCAGCGATTGTCAAAAACTAATCACCAGGTACCCTAATTACCTGCAAGAGGTAATTGCTGTGAAATGAAGGCTCTAAACACGATTCCGCTAATTGACGCGAAATAGCTCTGTTCACATCATTGCGTAGATTCAGTAGTTGCATTACATTCACTACGCTGATCATAACCATTGGTTTGGGAGACGAAACGTGACAATACAATCATTTAGTCAGGTTAATATATAATTGTAATTATTTCAAATGCGATTATATAATTGTTTTATGAATAAATGAATATATATATGAATATATCGTCGGCTTACTGCAAGAAGTCATTAGTCGCAAGAAGTCACTAACTGCGTTAGATACACCAATGAGTTCGTCTCGATGAGCTCTACATTTTGGTAAAACTCACTAATTTGTAGCTCTTCAAACTTAGAAGTTATGGCTTGGTAATAAAGTCAATAACTGCATTTTTGGTCAATCTGGTTTCATAAAATTCATTAACTTACATTAATAATATTTTACCAAAACAAAACAAAACACAATTGTCATTTTTATTTTCAAACATAATTCATTTATGTGACATATCAACATTTTAAAAATGCTTTTACGTTTACAAACCGTGGATTAAGTTTTGCTTGAATTCATTATTTGCACTTAACTAGTTTTGACGTATCATACTATTTGGGGAAAAAAATACTAACGGTTTTTAATGATTTCTATCAAAACGAGTAACGTTTTTATAGAATTCATTATATACACATTAATGACTTTTGCCGAAACATGGCAAACAACTTAATACAAGACTGAAATCGCCTGAATGATGTATTGTTTTATTAGTGATTTTTGTTATTGTAAAATTATACAGGAAAATGCATGTAATGACTTTTGCACACATACATTTAAGCCAACATGTAATGCTTGTTTACTTATAAGTTGCCGGCGAGTTTTATGAGATACAAGATACAAAATAATTTATTTCCATAGTTTGGTTTTACAAAACTTAGACACTTATGATTTTAGAGCTATGAGATGCAATTCAAAACTGGTAGTAATAATGACATTGAATATTGGTTTCTCATTAATAGATGATTATTACATAAAATAATGTAAGTACATACCTAGGTTACTACCCAGTTAGGTACCTATTTAAAGTTTCAATACCAACTTGTTTAATTCGTTACAATTTGAGAAATGAGCTAATCTATCTTGGTTTCAAATTCTACATTAAATAGTTAAGTAGGTATTTCTATTTTTATTAATACGAATATTAACGATAAAGCAATCGAAGATTTATGTTGTTTACGTGTTGCAAAAAAGTTGAACAACCACCCAAGGCTCCTAAACCTAGCGAACCTACCTGTGGTCTGAAGTTGATGGGAAAAAAGGAAGCGATGAGGTGACAGTTACCGAAATATCAATATTTCCTGATTTATTGATTTCTGTGGCCATTTTAGTTATTTTATTAAGTTTTTATGAACAAACAAGGTAATTCCTTAAGTTTTTAGTAATAAAAGACGTTATTTTAAGATTATTTTGTCTTTTATTACTTGAAAGAGGCCACTAATAACTTTGTTGCAGAAATACTTAACTCCAGTTTAGTCAAAACTTATTATCGCAAGAAATCATTATCTTTGCATTTTTAGCTTTTAAAAAAATTGCCATGATTAAATTTAGACTGATTTCAGCTGTTTATATTAAAATTAAATATCACTATATATTGGCGTTTAAATTATATTGATAACTGCCGTAGTTTTGATGATATGGGCTCTTAAAGTCATAAAAAGTTTAAAACTGATTTTGCCACACTTTTGGATTTGTCGGTTAATGACTTCTTGCAATAAGCCGACGATATAAACATTTGAACGCGTAATGGAAGATATTATCTTCTTGTTCACATATGTAATTTAGGCCCTTAACTTAAGTTGTTTTTTTATTATTGCAAATTTTTCTTATTTACAGAGATAAAATTGTTTGAAAAACTTGTTAATTCGAACAGGATGGCCTTAAAATTAAACAACAATGTGTATATTCTATTAAAAGGACAAAGGGTATAAAGATGTCAAAAATAACAAGTCCGTTATTAAGGTTATAAAAAAAAAATCTTGCAAAAAAATCAAGACGCCATGTGCAATGAAGTTTCACGTGACGTAATGCTTTTATCCTATTTCTACAAAATTTCTCTATATCTTAGATTTCTCTTACTAAATCTTCACTAATCCAAAACATCTAAATGGATCGCAGAATTTGTTTTTAACCGCATAACTCCTTAACTAATTTGGTCAATTATTTTTTTTAATGTTCGAAGAAATTCGAATATGATGTTAGAGTGCCCGTGCGAAGCCGGGCCGGGCCCCTAGTTGGTAAAAAAAATAGGTGTCTAGTATTTTGGGGCTGACAGACGGACTACACATTACACCATTTTTTATATGGCCATCATGCATATTCTCTGTTAAATCAAATGATGAAAGGGTTTCCAGAAATCTATTCATTAAATACAACTTAAAACAATTCCTACCCGACCCCCAATATTCCATTAAAAAGGGATGGTAAGTCTATAAGCGTCGAAGTTAAATAATTAATTTCGTATTAACTGTGAGTAAATTCGTCTGTTTTCGGGAAAGTTTTCTTTTCAAAAGTTTTTAAGTAAAACGGAAAGTCGCTTTTCTTGTTAATTACTTTTACAATATACTTTCTAAGAAGGATGTTGCTTTTTAAAATTGGGGAAGTTAAAGATCCATTTTTTTTTTACCACTGAATTTATTTATACCTATTATGTACCGAAGGGAGGCGCTGAAGGTATTTTTGTTAGCCAAATATGAGGACCGGTAAGTATGCTCAAATTCTTCTCGCTCAGACACCAGGCAAAATGAAAACCATGTTACCGGCGGCAGTTCTGGTCCCTTGCACTCCTTAACCCCTTCTACGATGATACTCATGTACGGATGAACCGATTTCAATTCTGTTTCTTGTGTTTGAAAGATGAATTAGTCTAAAGTGTTCTGAGCTGCGTTCCATAAAACCCGTTATGCTTTTTAAAAGATTATTATGACTACTACAACAGACATTAGAACTTGTCTGAACTGAAATGTCTTATTAGACATTAGATTTTCTTTTGCCATTATTTCACGGCAATCAAAAATCATCATTCTCCTGCCCTTATCCCACATTACGTGGGGTCGGCACAACATGTTTTTTCCTTCCATTTTCCTCTGCCACTCGTCATCTCAACACTCACTCCTTTCAATAACTTTTTTGGCAATCAAAAATCTAATGTTTAAAAATATACGTGAAATTTCTTACTTATCACGATACAGCAAGGACCTATTATGGAAATTGGTTAAGTCATTTAAAAGTTATTGATAAGTTGAGAGAATATTTGATTAGACTTTTACTCGAAATCTAACTTAGGGGATGGGTCATACTATAAATGGTCCCTCAAACCAATGGCATTCTGTCCACGCTTTTTAGTAAATAAATAAATAAATATTTCCGGACTACTCACACAGCATCACCTAACCCCAAACTAAGCAGAGCTTGTACTAATGGGTGTTAGGTTAGGTTAGTAGTGACTGATATACTACAAAGATACATATTTTTTTTTGTAAAATGATTACATAGAAAACACCCAGACCCGAAACCAGAAATGGTGAACGTATAAAATCTGGTCCTCCGTCGGGAATCGAACCCACAACCTCCTGCGCCTAAGGTGGACGTTCGCCCACCGAGCCACAAAAGGTCGTCAAATAGGATTATTATTTTCTAAAAAATTGGGTAAGAATGATACATTCAAAATTGTAAATTCTAACCCTTTATCTAAGTAATATTACTAATAAATGATAAATGTATGTAGGTCTATCTTATCTGTCTATATCAAACGGGAAAATAATGGATTCTATTAAATAATTATTCGACAAATTGCGAAAATGGATGTTGTTTGGGGCGTAATTCGGGAAATATTACGAAATATTCGTTGTTTTCGAATAACATTGATTGAGTTCTCCCTGGTCCCCATACTTTTGGTAAAGGTAAGTGGATTTTTAGGGTTCCGTAGCCAAAGGGTAAAACGGGACCCTATTACTGAGACTTCGCCGTCTGTCTGTCTGTCACCAGGCTGTATCTCAAGAACCGTGAGCTAGAGAGTTACAGTTTTGAGGTGTGATGGATTTCTGTTGCCGCTATTACAACAAATACTGAAAACTTACAATTAATAAATATTTAAGGGGGCTCCTATATAACGATCTTGATTTTTATAAGGTTAAGCAACTTTGCGCACAGCCAGTACTTGGGAACCGCTCTGACTTTCAGCTTCGTGCATCATTTTGCCCCTTTTAAAAATATTCTTTAATCCCATTTTCTAAACTAATATTATAAAGCTGAAGAGTTTGTTTGTTTCTAATGTAATCTAAATTCGATCGCCCATTTATCGAGAATGGCTATAAGTTATTTTTTACTGCGGGAAAACCCCAAAACACGGGAACGCCGTAGCATGTAGAGGTTTTAACATTCATGAAATTTCAATCGTTCCAAATATAAGGCTGGTTTTCTTTAAAACTCAACTTCTAAACCAATTTTATTAAAGTCACTCATCACTATTATTTTAATCACAATATTATTAAAATGTAAACTTTGAAAATTTCACGAATAATAATCGTATTTTATCTCTAACTTCATACACTAAAGTAATCGCTAAGTAGTATTAAACCACCAAACTTATAATGTACATAAGTTACAACTATGTAATCTTTCAGAGAGCTAAGTTAGTGACTTAATCTCCAGATCTGCATTGGAATCAAGTTATTACAATTGTAAATTAACTTGTTTGTTACAAAATTGCTGTAAAACTTTACAGTGTCTGGTTTCAACTTAAGCTTTTCTCCAGTGTATTTAATGCCACTTAAAATCCTGGCTTTGAGTTATCTGCTTAAATAACTTAAGATGCTTAAATAAGTCTTGTGAACCATTTATCTATACAAATACTGTTTTATTGACAATCATACAAAATAACAATTATAATTTAGTTATAAATAACATGTTTTAGAATTGTCCCCTTTTTAACCCCCGACAAAAAAGAGGGGTGTTATAAGTTTGAAGTGTCTGTCTGTCTGTCTCCCAAACGGATGAAGCGATTTCAATTTATTTTTTTCTTGTATGAAAGGTGAGTTTCGCGAGTGTTCTTAGACATGTTTGATGAAAATCGGTTGACCTGTTTTAAAAGAGAGTAAAAGTGGGGAAGGCAAAACTGAAATCTGCAAATGTACTCGAGTTTTCTCAAATGAAAGCAGATCACGTGCACATTACGAAATAGTATGACTTTTTACTTTTATGGGAATTTAGGTTCTGGAATCTGGTTTTTTTTTAAATTGTAAATTGAGATTATCCCTGACGCCGGCCGTTATAAAGTGTACTAGTATGAGAACATCAAATGTAAGTATGTGGTAGATACATTTTATAAGGCCCGGTATGGAAATTTTATGAGTAAAATCAAGTGTAACACGAAAAGCTGAGGCGTTACGTAGAAAGAGACAAACATATATATCTGTAGGATTGAACGTGTAAAAAAAAGAGATGGAATACATTACACAGCGTATCTCATTCTCGGGGTTTCCTCTTTGCGCGATA
This sequence comes from Gymnoscelis rufifasciata, assembly GCA_929108375.1. Taxonomy (NCBI): domain Eukaryota; kingdom Metazoa; phylum Arthropoda; class Insecta; order Lepidoptera; family Geometridae; genus Gymnoscelis; species Gymnoscelis rufifasciata. Next base: position 288,018 of record OV815326.1, read on the forward strand.
CTTCGTAGTCTCACTGTATATTATTTATATTATTTTGTAACATACTTTTTGTAATACGCTTTATTGAAGTAATATAAATAATCCGAATAATTACAGATATATGTTTGTTTCTCTTATCATTTTAGCAGATGCGTTAATTTACCCTTTTTTTCGATTCGATATATATCATAATTATCGTTTTTAAGGAGTAAACTCCAATCGTGCGTCGTAGCTGACACACACACAGTTTTTTTTTCATTTTTTTATGGGGATAAGCCTTATTTGACCACAATATCACCTGATTTAAATGACGCTGTGGTTTAAAATAGGGTATGAAGGCCTAGTAGATGCCTTCTCCGGACCACATTACGGAACACGAAAAAATCGCTTCACGCACCGGCCCAGCCCGGAGGGTGGTGACAAGCCGCGGCCGAAGCCACCACCAGAGACTGTTCTTAGCACCACCCGGAGGTCACGTGTGAGGATTCAGAGGGTTACCACTTACGGACGTGAACAGACAAAACCTCCTATTATTATTTACACCTCTCCTTTTGCAAAAAAGTACAACAATATTTTTTATTATACTTCTTTCTCTTTCTTTAAAAATCATGTCGATACAGTGCGTTGAAGTTCGCGTGACGTAATCCTTTCGAGCAAAATGTACTGAATATATACGTCACAAGCCCCCACTCCGGACTTTGATGCTCTATATCTCGGCACTTTCTTATTCAATGGATAAAGCAAACAATATGCGTCACCATCACCCCATTAACGTTCCCACTGCTGGGACACAGGGACTTCTCTCTTGACGAGAGAGATTAGGTCTTTATTCAGCACGCTGGTATTCGGGCGAAGACGTTAACGTCACTTCTCTGCTCTACAAGGTCATACACATTCAATAAAAAGACAAAAAAATACATAAAAAAGTTAAATTAAGGTTGCCTGGAAAAGATCGCTCTTAATCGATAAGGTCGCCCTTTGTTCTTCGTCCTCATATGTGTATTCTGGTCTGGTCTACGGGTCTGGGTGTTTTCTATGTATCATATGTATGTATTTACAAAAAATTGTATCTATGTAGTTCATCAGTCACCATATCAGTACAAGCTCTGCTTAGTTTGAAGTTAGGTGATGCTGTGTTATTAGTCCGGAAATATTTAAATATATTTTTTTTTATTGTGTGGTAAAAATATAGCACATGACTTGTGTCACATGAAATATAAATTCATAAAACGTTTGTCCTCTGATATAGCCACCAGAATCTAGATGTCTTATGGATTGTCCAACAATATTTATTGACACAGTATCTCAACTTAACAACTCTTCGGACGTCCTTCGGTGGAAATGAAATCAATTCCTCCAATAAAAATACAGAATCCGTGCAAATGGACCACTTGGAAGTAGATTCCCCCGTCCCGTCCCGTCCGCGCGCGCTAAGCGGCTGATGGGACAATTGAATTGATAGGGAGCAAGACCTTATTCACACTCTACCCACCAGATAACTGAAGGTGGTTAAAGAACGTTCCCACTGCTGGGACACGGGGACTTCTCTCTTGGCGAGAGAGATTAGGCCTTAATTATCCACGCTGGCCAAGTGCGGGTTGGCGAATGTCACTCTCTCCTTAAAGTACTCAGAACATGTCGGTTTCCTCGAGAACTTTTGCCTTCACCCTTAAAACAATTGGTGAACCAACAATGTTTGACTTTAAAATACCTACCCAAAATTTAAATATAGAATATCGATTTGTCAAATATTTGTTACATATCTTATTTTACAAATAAAAAAAACCACCGATTCCAGAATCCTTAGTTCCCTTAAAAATAAAAAGTCATAATATATATTATATATATTAAATATATATTATGACTTTTTGATTAGCTGTAATCTGATATTTTTAATGTAATTTTTTAACCTGTTCTGTTATGTGCTTTCTTCTTATTGAATATTATTTTTCTGTTTTTTCCTGTGTCTATTGTATTTTAACTGTGTCTGTTTTTGTGTACTGAATAAATGTTTTTTCTTTCTTTCTTTCTTAATATTTAGTAACGTGCACGTGATGCGCTTTCATTTGAGACCCTACTCGAGTATATTTGCCGATTTTCCTTCCCCACTTTTACCCCCATAACTTTTAAACGGGTTAACCGCTTCACATCATTTTTTTTTGTGTATAAGAACACTCGCGCTTCATACTTCAACTCAACTTTCATACAAAAAACTAAATTGAAATCGCTTTCGTTTGGAAGCTATAACGTCCAAGATAGACAGACATACAGGTAAAACTTAAAACACCCCTCTTTTTTGTCGGGGGTTAAAAAGGTCTCAATATCGTGTGAATAGGTCCTTACTCTGTATCGAGTTAGATATCTCACAGAGTACAACTCCGCCGTGGGGTTATGATGTCATGTAATATTCAATATGGCTGCTGTTAAATTATTCGCTGCAGCAACATTGTACATACATTTGTACGTAACTGCTGTTCGTGGCAGGTGCTGAAGTATGTACCTTGATAGTTTAAATATTACTAAGTAAAGCGAAATTGGATGCAGGTGGAACCTTCTCGAATGTGTTACAATGATACTTAGAAGCTATGGAGAGTGATGACATTTTTCTGCATAATCATAGTATTAATCTTAGAAGTAGGTATACAAAAATCACATAGTTAACTGTGTTTGTTTTCAGTACTACATATACCTACTCATTTTATTTTTATTTATAAATCTGTGTAAACGCCACTGCTCTCTTAATAAAAAAATCTGATCCATCCAAAGGTTGCCTGGAAGAGATCGCTATTAGTGATAAGGTCGCCCATTGTGTCACTGTATGAAACATGTATCTCTTATGAATGTTCCTATATTGTGGTGTTGCAATAAAGAATTTTGAATTGTATTGTATAATTTGTTCGGAGATGTGATAAAAAATATATGCATATTTACTAAGTATTTTGACTGGCTCAGTGGCTGTCTCAGTGGGTTCGATTCCCGCTGAGGGGTCTAGTATTTTTGTATGTTCTGCAGGCTGTCCTCTAGGTCCAGTGTCTAATATGTATAATGAAAAATATCTATGTTTGTATGTCTATTATATTAAGTACTAGTGGCCCGCCCCGGCTTCGCGCGGGTTTTTGTAAGATTACAGTCGTTTAAGGCACACGACACCATAATTGTTTATTCCACTGAACATTAAAATCCACTAAAACCAAAAATTCCCCGCGCTGTAAAAAAAACAAATAACAAATAAAGGCTTGTAGCAAGAAAAACAATGACACAATCAATACAATTACAGTCTCTTTGTCTCTGGCAATTTGAACTTAATTAAGACTTCTCGCTCCCACCGTTCTTGTTTCTTTTAAAATATATTCACATAAAAAAAAAACAATTTCTGTAGTATAAATAAAGAAATCAAAGAACGAGGGTCCTCGAAATAGCCGAGGCCTTGCATGTGCAACAGTGGCCGATGGGGCTGAAAAGTACATAATTACCATGGAACGTCTACAAGCAAAATTGGACAGATGATGTGGTTTATTATGTCCAGAATATTAAATAAAACACATTGTTGTGAGTTAGATCTGTTGTATTGCAGCTAGGGAGCGCAAGATGACATGTCTGAACTTGTTACCCAATCTTCCCACATAAATCCACTTTATGTCACTGACAAAGTAGAATAGTTCCACAGATGATAACATGACATGGTTAAATAAAAAAATAGTTGAACTTAAAATTGAGTGTGGTTTATTTAATGAATACATGCCTAAAACCACCCAGACCAGTCAAACAGAAATTGAAGCTCTTAAAAAAGGTGTTTTTTTTCAATTTCAACTTAAGTTACTTACAAATAATTGCTAAGGACTTAATAGATTTAAAAAGGTTCAATATATTTATGCAAAGCACTTATGTCTGAATGTTCACAACGCGAAAAATAAATCAATTTACAAATAGAGTACTCAAACCTATATACATAGGGATAGCACGAGACTAACAATAAAGATATCATTTTTATATTAACATCATTCCAGCTTGAGAACCATTACACAGGGGTAGTTTGAAAGTCTGTAGGGGTGATAAGCTGTAAGTTAATTCAATGATACAACCTTTTTCTTGAATTTTGATATTTCCAGGGTGGAATAGAAGGATACAAAAAATCTCTCTCTCTTCTCTCTCTTCTCTTTCGCGCAATTACTGGCTCTGCATGCAATCTACGTAGTTTATCTTGATCTCGAATAATGTAGAAACCGTTTTTACTGTAAATAAGCAAAAATAATATAGTTGTGTCTCACCCTGAAACATATAGATTGCTGCTCCCTAGGGAAAAAATCAACCACGAATTACGATATTTTTCAATTTAACTATTAGAACGGGAGTTACTCACTTGAATTCGGAAGACAATAAAAATTACGCAACGGGACATTAAATCTATTTTACCTAGATTGTGTTTCTTTTGTACCTAGACAACAATCGCCGTGCTAAAGCCGGCTGGTTCTTAATAAAATAAGTGGACGTCTTTGAGGGAGCCCCATGTCTAGCAGTGGACGTCCATCAATCCATCGTTAAATAGTGAAAACATTAACATTATACAACTTTAACCTTTAATCACAACTTCTGTTACAAAATTGCGCACGAGCTATAGACAGGTTAATGGGCGACCTTTCAGTGGGGTCTCAACCTACTTAATACAAAGAGTTACATCGAAAAGAGGCCTGCCCTTCCGCTAACCTATTTTAATGAGTCATTCTAACACTAAAATCCACGTGTTAAAGCTTTTTAAATACTTAATTTTTCCTGTAGTTTTTAATTTCCACGCGTTAACATCTGTAGGCAATGTGTATACTAATATTATAAAGCTGAATAGTTTGCTTGTTTGTTTGTTAAAATGTCTATGTCTGGTAGAGATCGCTCTTCAGCCATAAGTCCGCAATTTGCCTCATAGTCTTAAGAGTGTTTTGAATTATTACATTTCAATTAAGAGTGCTATGAAGAATTTTTAATTTCTGATGCAAAACAGGGAGTTTTAAAATTAACGTGTTATAGGTCTGTACACCTGTGGCATCGTAGCTCCCAAACGGTTGAACCAATTTTGATTCTGTTTTTTTGCATGAATAAGTAGAGAGTGTTCTTAGCTATGTTTCATAAAAATCGTTTAAGCCGTTTCATCAAAGATATGAGTAGCTGCAGTGGCAATGAAAAATCTAATGTTTAAAAATATATGGGTTCCAAAAGAAAGCGCATTACTAATAAGTTATATGGTTTTATATGAGGATTAATGCTTAGAAATAAACCCGACAGAGGTTGAATAACGGTTAAATGACAATTTGACCTTATGATGCGTAGGGTGTCTGTAATATTTTAAATTTAATTTTGTTACTTTTGTCTTAGTATTAATTTACAAAATAATACAATACAATAACACTTATCCTACACCAAAATAAAACAATATTTACAAGAATCTGTATACCTATAACATGTTTGTTATAAAGATCAAGGTAAGACGGACTGCGAGTGGTGTCTATGGCTACGCTATTGGGGTCAGTCACCCCCCGCCCCCGACTCCGCCTGCCTGACCCCTAAACCTTTGACGGGGTAATTTATTTTAGATTTAGACCGTGTCCTGTCCTGACCCACTAAGAATATAAAGATCTGTACTTTGTAGAATGCAAACAATTAAGTTATAACAGGAATTAATAGATAGATAGATAATATCTTTATTGCCCACCAATGATTACAGACTAACTAAAAAATAACAATAAACAGCCACATTTTTCATCATCATCATCTCAGCCGTAAGACGTCCACTGCTGGACATAGGCCTCACTCAAAGATCTCCAGCAGTTTCGGCTGGCAGCGGCCTGCATCCACCGTGAGCCCGCAGCCTTCACCAGATCGTCCGTTCATCTAGTTGGTGGACGTCCTATGCTGCGATTGCCGATCCGTGGTCTCCATTCGAGAACTTTTCGGCCCCAACGACCATCTGTTCTGCGTGCTATGTGGCCTGCCCACTGCCATTTCAAAGAACCCGTTTGGGTATGTCGGTGACCCGCGTTCTGCTACGAATCACCTAATTTCTTATTCGACACATATGGCTTTTAACATGGTTTCCCAATGCCACAACTTATTCATATTAAATATCCAATTAATCCACAAAGTTCAAGTAAACTAAGCGACGGTAAGTGTCGTCAATAATATGTGTCAATGGCTAGTTATATCAAGAGCTATTTGTATATTTTTGAAGCGAACTGTCAACACGATGTTATTTCCTTGGTATTTTTTATATTGAAATGTTTATTAAATTAACTTAAAGTTGACTTGTCCATGTATGCCCTATGCTTCTAAGGAAATAAACGTTTTTGACTATGACTTGGATTTAGCTCCTAACTCTATCTTTTAACCATTGTCTAACTTTACTCGGAGATGGTAAAAACTAGCTGTCCGCCCGTGGCTTCGCCCGCGGCAGAAAGATTTATTCCTTAAGTTGGAAAGCAGCTATGGCGTTGCCAAATTTGATCCAAGATCGGGCTGTGCTCGCATAATGATTTAACCCGCGAAAATTGCCATTTTACAGAGGAGCTTAAATAAATAATAACGAAGCAGCCTATGTGTTATTCTTTATTTAAGCTTTATTACTGTAAAGTTTCATTAAAATCTATTCACAAGTATTTGCGTGCAAGAGCACCAAACACACATACTTAATTACATTTATAATATTAGTAGGAAGTATATATATAAATGTTTCTGTTTGTTTGTCAGGCGGATGGGCGACACCCGTCTCCCAAGATCCAGTCGGCTCGGCCCCCTCCCGAACACGTCGCAGGTGAGCCTCTACACCACTACTCCACAACAGCGGCTACACTAGCTAGCCACAAGCAGTTCCCACAATTTTTCATACATTTAATAATACTCGGCGCACATGTGTGGACTGAGGCGGCTACAGTCGAAAAAATATGTAACTACATGTGATGCTCTTTCATTTGAGACCCCACTCGAGTATATTTGTAGATTTTCGGTTTTCCTTCCCCACTTTAACCCCCCTTTTAAACGGGTCAACCATGTCTAAGAACAAACATGTCTAAGAAAAATCGAAAAAACACCTTTAATATAAAAAAAAAATCAAATTGTCACAACAACAACAACACCCCTTTTTTTTGACGGGGTTTAAATATAAAAATAGATTTTAATGTGCAAAGTTGCAACGTATTTTCAAGTCAACCTTTTAAGTTAGTAGCAAGAAAATGAATGAAAAGTATTAACTTTGAAGTTTTTTTAAATATCTTTTAGTACACTTTACAGTCAATTTTTTTATATTTTTTTTCTGATATTTATAGTTTGAATCATTTATTAAAATGTTTTGTTTGTTAGGTTAGTCTATTCCTTACACGTGACCTCCGGGTGGTGCTAAGAGCAGTCTCTGGTGGTGGCTTCGGCCGCGGCTTGTCACCACCCTCCGGGCTGGGGCAGTGTGTGAAGCGATTTTTTCGTGTTTCGTAATGTGGCCCGGAATCATCTGTGTTGATCTAAGAACAAGGAACCTCTTTTTAATTTTCTAAAATATCTGTGGTGTTGATTGATAGTGGGATGTCGTACCTAGGCATAAGGGGAGGAAAATAATGATTATGATCACACTATTTATATTTATAATTTGCTATACTACATAATGTTTGGAAATTATTATGCGTATTTTGTGAGTTCAATTAAAATATTTCTATTCTATCACGCTCCGCGGCGCGTATTGCCTCGAAACTACGCCGCGCCGTAACGACACAAGTTCGCAACTAGTTCCCAACTTCCAACGGTTCGGTTACAATATTATACCAACTTTACAGCGCTGATTATATTACGATAATTAATGTTTGCGGGTTCACGTCGTCTACGATTTCATCGTGGAGTTTTGATCGTAGATCGTAAACGATGAAGTTCGTTTATATGTTTGGGTAGATGACTAAAAAATAATAATTAGTCCGTCATTAAGATTACTTTAAATTTATTTATATTACTAGAGGCTAGAAGTCCGCTCCGCCTAATTCAAATTGAAATCGAAGTTATTAGATTTTTTCTTGGTCTTCTTCGAACATTTAAAGAAAAATAATTGTCCAAATTGGTTTAGGCGTTGTTGAGTTATGAGCTTACTAACACATTTTGTGGTTCATTTTTATATAATAGATTCATATTTTTTCTCATTTCTTGCAAATGAAAAGTCAAGACGATACACTCCGGTAATTAGATGCTCTATATTTTTGCACTTTCTTATTAAATTGAAAAGTAATAAATACCAATATTTTGTGGCGGGCTACCGGACGGACAGACGGACTCAGCAGAATACGTGTTTTTTATGTTGTATACATTTAGAACAAATCACACGAAAGCGTTACATCTTTCATTATTTGCACGAACATAAGAAAAAAAAGCAAGGTCTTAAAATAGTCATAGATGTATTATGTTCTACCACATTCATTTGGCATGTAAAATCTTAACAATAATTTGTAAATTAAAAATTTATAAATTAGAAATGTCATTTGGTTATGAAATATACAAAACATGTCAATTAAAATATATTAGTGAACGAATTAATATTCTTAATCTATCCTTAAACATTATGTTTCTTACAGTGGTCAAAGTATTCATTCATTGTATAAAAACAGCAGTCAAGTAACCAATGCATTGATTAAAATGTGTTAAATACACCACTATAATTACTAATATTTGTATGCCTATTTCCTATGTTTCATGCAAATAAAGATTTATTATTATTATTAATGATGCAACTTTTATTTAAGCTTACTCAATGGTAGTTCTTTAAATATTTTGGGTAGACACGGTAAGGCACATGCAAAAGGCATTCTTTCGACTTATCGACAAGTTGAATCCAGGATAATAAAGCTCGTTACAAGTTTTATTTCTTAATTCTCTTTCGCGGGCTTCTTTGTTTGTGTGTTCTTTTTTCTTGATTTTGTTTGCAGGAAAAAAATAATGAGGTGAATTTTTTATCGTCTACCTAGTCAATACCAATACATTGTGAAATCCGGAACGAATACGACATAAATCGCGTATTGTGGCGCGGTGGGCGGAGGTCCGCTTGCGGTGCAAGAGGCAGCGGGTTCGATTCCCGCCCAGGGGTCAAGTGTTTGTATGTTCTGCAAGCATTTTCTCCTTGGTCTGGGTGTTTAGTATGTATAATAAAAAATATCTATCTATGTATGTCTATTATATTAAGTATATCAGATGTCTAGTACCCGTAACACAAGCTTATAGCTTACCCCGGGGCTAGGTGTTGTTGTGTGGATTGTTCGGCAATATTTATTTATTTATTTGTTTATTTATTTATTTATTTATTTATTTATTTTTGTTTGTAGGTGCAGACGGCAGCATGACAGTGGCTCGAGGCGAGGGCTCCCCGGAGCGGCTGGGCGGCGCCCTGCGCCGGCTGCACTACCGCGCCACGCGGCGCGCGCACTCCGCCAGCGCCAGGCCGCCCAAGGTCAGTGCAACGTCCATGTCCTGGAGTACAGGGTAGTCTCTATCTGACAGCTGGGGTGCCGCAGCGGGCTGTCTGTGACTTGCAGATAGACGCTAGCTAATTATGTCATAGTCATGTACTTTATTACTATTTTAAATTATGATTATACAAGGTGTTTCAATATTGGTATATAAAGCGGAAAGGGTGTGAATGGTACGCACCAGAGAACATATTTTTCTACATCATTTCGATTTAGTGGCCTTATTTTCTGAAAAAGGCCTCTTATTTTCTAGCCTAATCTAATCTAGGTTATGATTAGTCTCATATCACTTGTTTTATTTTTTTTAACGCCTGATAGGAGTTTGTGTTTATAATGTTAAATGTGATAAATTTTACTTTATCCGATACTTCTCTAGGTATCCAATTAAAATAAAAAATATCTAATAATTTAAGGCTGTCACTTACACAGAAATTGGATTTACAGATCTACAATTCAAAGATTTATTTCGACAAATTGGCATTTAATCCGATTATCCTAAAACTAAATATGGTCGCCTAGTGCGTGCCCACCACACCCTTTCCGCTTTTTATACCAATTTTAAAACTCCTTGTATAATACTTAGGTATATAAATTGAAACGAAGTCACGTATGAAGTACAGTATGTTACCTACGACGACTAAATTACAATGAACTACAGCACGTGGTTGTGGAAATAGATAGATAGATAAAGCGTTTATTTGTAGGTACACCATTCACACACATACAATAATCGGGCAAAAACATAAAAAGGATACAATATTAACTTAAAATAAGTTAAAAGTAAACATGATAAATATAATAATATAATAATAATAAATGATTAGCGCATGTGTGCGTTGCAGTAAAACAAAAAGGCCACAGCTCAGCATATTTTAGTTGGTCATGGAGCAACACTGATTTTCAGCTGTCACCATAGGAGTTTGCAAGCTGAACGAGATGCCGTAAAGTTTTTTTTTGTTGAACAATCTATACAATTACATAGTTAATTTATAACTTCACATAAAAACTATACGAAAATACGATGTAGTAACGGATCCCTGTCATTATTTAACTGTCGCTTATCAACGGAATTTGTCGCGACTATACATATAGGTACCTATGTCACTTTACTGTTGTGCTGTTACGTCTAGAAAGCGCACAGCACAGTTAACCGAATAATCGTATATTAGAACAGAACCACCATCCATCGTCACGCACACCGGTCGTTGCCTTTCGGGTTCTGTATCCAAAGGATAAAACGAGACCTCGGCGGGAATCGAACCCGGTACTAAATTAATTTCTCCAAACATTATCATATTCAAAATCCATACTTTTAATTCCTTAGATGCACAGGGCATACGTGGAGAGGTCAACTAATAATTAATTTAAATAAAAACTAAGAATAATCAGGGAAATAACATTGTCTTGAATTCACTTAATTTGTTTACACTGAGTTGAGAATCGAATAGAACAACCCAGCTTTCATCTCTTATGTTGTTATTATAACAATATGGGTGTTCTTAGCAATACAACATACACGTAGTTACATTTACATAATGTTTACAAACGGCGTTTGCATATAAAATTAAACATATTCATAATTATATTGTAACGTTATGATTACATTGTAACTGTACTATTTTGGCAGCATTTGAAAACAAATAGATTGGAGTTTGATTGAATTGACAGAGCATTAGCTGCGGGTAACTGCCCGCACTGATGGATGCGCCGCACCTGCTGAGCTGAGCTGAGCTCTGAGCTGAGCTGAGCTGAGCTGAGCTGAGGCTGGGATTAATGTGGGATTACTAGCCTATTTGATACATGCGGCCCTAACTAGCTCTCATATACATAATTTCGGGACGGGCAATCAAACCGAGAACACGCGCTAATCTCAATAACTACTGGTCCGTTCAGTTAGCGTTCTCGCGTGAAAATCCATGAAATACGGACAACGTAGTGACGTGAAAAGCTATTGTTGAATAACGTTTACTTTTTACAATACGCAGAATATTGCAGAACGGAATGGTATTGCTGAATATTAGGATTGGGTCAAGTGCGTGGGCATCGAGAATTGATGGGTCCCGGAGTTCAATTAATGTTGATAGATGGGGACGATGATGGATGCAGTTTCAATAAACCGCCATTTACAACATAATTACAGTGAAATAGGACTGGATATTGTATTAATAGGGGCATTTAAAAACGGTTAAGTACATAAATAGCGGGTCAGTCGTAAAACTAAATACATATTTACGTATCTTATACTAGCTGTGCCCTGCGGTGCTACCCGCGTTATGATGGATGAAGTACTCTTATCCAACAACATATTTATTTGAATAAAGATGAATATTATTATGTTGATACAACTTAAACAAATTATTTCGACCAAATTAGGTACCATAAAAACGGTTTTTGTGAGTTAATCTTAAAAGATAGACATATACTATCGCGGACTGTTTTTTAGATCATTAAAAGAGCTATTATTCTTTAATACATATTTTTTGTGTATCTTGAACCGTTTTCACGGCGCGGAAGGCTTCAAAGATGAACAATTTCTCCCGTTTTTTACACATTTACCACTATATCTTTGCTCCTATTGGTCGTAGCGTGATGTTATATAGCCTATAGCCTTCCTCGATAACTGGACTATCCAACACAAAAAGAATTATTCAATTAGAACCAGTAGTTTCGAAGATTAGCGCGTTCAAACAAACAAACAAACTCTTCAGCTTTATAATATTAGTATAGATATACATACATACATTAAAAGTGGTTGTAAAGGAAGTTGGTGGAGTAATAGGAAGGTATTCCTTAGCACCGGCTCCGAAGTTTGCTGTGCAGCATGCCTAATCGCTTAATCGCCGTACTTAGATGAAGAAAGTGATGAAAAATGTCATTAAAATATTTAATTATCAGAAAATATGACTTGCTTTAGTTTTCTTAATTTCGAGATTGTGTACATATACAAGGTGTTTCAAAATTGGTAAATACAGCGGAACGGGTGTGAAAGGCATGTACCAGCCGAACATAATTTGTTCTACAACATTTCGATTAGGAGGTATTTTTTCGGAAAGAGGCCTCTTATTTTGTTTATCCTAATCTAATATCTATAAATCGATTAATCGTAGAACAAAACATGTTCTCTTGGCATGTGCCATTCACACCCTTTTCGATTTATAAACCAATATTGAAACACCTTGTATACATAAGCTAATTTAATCTAAGTACTAAGCACATAATAGCTGCATCACCAGTGAATAAATAGGATATAACGTAATATTCCAGCAATCCTCCGAGCAGAATGCAAATTGCAAGCTTAGGGATTCCCTTTGAGGCAGCTCGGGGCTCGGAGCTCTGCGCTGGTACCTGTGTAATCCGGAACGCAATGTTTATTTTAACTTAATTTATATTAAAAAGCTTTCTTTACCACGGCTTTGCTACTGACGGACGATTTGGTAAAGGCTGCATGCACAAGGCCGCCGCGAAATAACTAAAAAACTAAACTAAACTGGAAGTCTATGAAATAAAAACTAAAAACGTTATTAATAACATTTATCTATAAGAATATTCATAGACTTCCAGTTTAGTTTAGTTTTTTAGTTATTTCGCGGCGGCCTTGTACATGCAGCCTTTACCAAATCGTCCGTTCATTATAGTTATACAGTTAATTAATTCCTTCTTGACAAATTTTAGTATTATATAATTAATAAAAATATATTTAACGATGTATCTACATATAATAATAAACTTATCACGAAATATTTCACAGACAAGTCACATTTGTGACCAAATGCATTGTGCCCTCTCAAATTTATATACTCATGTTTTATGCAAATAAATGATTATTATTCTTATTCTTATGATCAGGCTCATGTCTAGAAGTGGGCGTCTTACAGCTGATTTGATGAAAGGGTTATAGGTGTAGACTGAAGGTTGCTCGTGTAATATTAGCCCGTCACCCTTCACACCCGTGTATATGTTCAGCTGTCTGGCGAGCGGCCGGCTGAGATTGTTCTATTGATTTTACGTGAAATTATTTATTTTTAGTACACACATGTAAGTGAGAGGAGGCTATTTAACCAAGAGTGAGCCTTCAGGTAGGCTCTACTGACGTTGTTTTCATATATAGATAGATAGATGATTTATTGTACGCCACAAATATAATACAAATATTTAACAGTCAGTTAGACAAGATATCAGAGGTTTCTTCCCTAACTATAGGATACTATTACTTAGTAATCACATCTGATGAAATCGTTTCTATAAAAAATAGAGCCATGTCGCAAATTTACTCTGAGTAAAATCGGAATTATAGGACAGCGACTAAAAAAAAATAGCACTATAACAACTTATAAATATACATGACAAAACACGCTTTTTACATAAATAAAATATGATTAAGCAGTATAAAAAAACATCAAAAAAATATTACCGGACAATCCAAACAACAATATCTAACCCCGTGGTAAGCTCTAAGCTTGTGTTACGGGTACTAGACATCTGATATACTTAATATAATAGACGTACATGTATAGATATTTTTTAATATACATATTAAACACCCAGACCAAGGAGATAGTGATTGCAGATCATACAAACACTTGATCCCTCGGCGGGAATCGAACCCGCTAACCGCGCCACTGGGGTATTTAGATTTATAATGAGATTTACCATGATTTTCTGGTTTATGAGTGTCCCGATATTTCGGCACAGTTACATGCGCATTGATAACGGTTGAACACAAGTAGGTATATCAAATATCTCGTTTTATATCTAAATAGTATAACAGTAGTATTAGTAACTGCGATAGTTTCAAAAGTTATATGATTAATCAGAACCGTGGAAATATTCGTAATAATTTTCACCCAACACAATATGCAGGAGGCTTCAGGGCGATCAATCGATCTATCTGTGCTTTATTAAAAAAAAGACGTGTGGCACTCGGAGACTGCCGCGGTAAAGCATTTTTTTATCAACTTATGCAATTATAATTATATATTTATTATATTTATGCAGTATTTTTTACTTTGTTATTAATTCAAGTTACACTTTGAGCGTGGTGACCGATAAGAAAACAAATTTGTAATCGCATGCGCAGTAACCACCTAAAAGGCTGGTTGCTGAACTAAACAGACAAGCGTGATATATCAAAAAGTCATTAAAAGTTCTGCTATTTATCAATAGATGGAAAAACTAAAAAAAGTATCACCGCTGTCCGTTCGGAGTGGGGGTGTTAGGTTTTTATTATTTACAGAATTTCTGGATTCAGTCTCCAAGGCCCGCCATAGAAGCTATGCAATAGCTCAAAAATATTGAGCAATGCTTATCCTGGTACTATATTTATAACCAAACAAAACAAAAATAACTAAACCTTATTATCGAAGACTAAGTAAAGTTGTATAGAACCCCGCGTGAAGGCAACTAGTCACGCCGACAGCTTCCGGGCCGTTGCCGGCGGCGGTGACGTCACTAATGAGCCGACGCAGCCTCCGCCGGATGCCGCCGCACTTCCGCTGACGCCATTTGTTTTGTTTTAATTATGTTAATTTGGTCTGCGTAAGTCGTGAGTGGCTTCATTGTATTTTAATATAATGTTACACCAATGTATTTTATATATAACACAAATTAATTAATAATTTTAATGTTATTTGAGAATTTTTATTTAGCATGGTCGCATGCTGTTTTTGCCTATAATTGGTGTGACACTTAATAAAAATCGCCCCAATATTAGAGGTTGTGATATGGTTGACTCTGTTGGTGTAACTATTAAGAACAATCTTATAAAATACTAGCTGACCCCAGCAAACGTTGTTTTGCAAAATGAAAAATAGATTTTGACCGATTCTCAGACCTACTCAATAATGCTCACAAAATTTCATGAGCATCGGTAAAGCCGTTTCGGAGGAGTATGGCAACGAAAACTGTGACACGAGAATTTTATATTTAGATATGTAATAAGAGTGGAAAAAATATGTATATGAAACTATCCACATACACATCCCTAAAAACTGCTAGTTAACATTTTCATGAAAAGGATTATTTTTTAAAGTTAGTAGTTAGCCTTTGTGTAAGAACTCGCCTGCCACATGAAAATCTAACCTACCTTTATATGGTAAAAATGTTCATTGTTTTATAGTTATTTTATTGACAAAGCTTATAGCTACAACTGTGGTAAAGTACTACATTCCATTGTTATCTTCTTTTTCTCTACAATGTATAAAAAATAGTAATAAAAATAGTTTCCGCTGTGGTCTGTCTGTCTGTACCTATGTATGCTTAGATCTTAAAAACTACGCTTCGTATTTTAATCCGGTGTTTGAATAGTAACAACACTCCATGTGTTTCATTATGAAGGTTTACCTATATACTTTTATGTACTTTAACTGCGGGCAAAATAAATAAGACGCGGGAAACACCGCGGGGAGTTGCTAGTAAAACATAAATCTTTGAAACAAACACAACTAACAACAAACGTTTACTAAGAACTACCATAGACTAATAACCTCTAGTAGACTGACAATCCCTACAAAAAAATCGTGACTCGGAAAAAGCTAAAATTCCGGGCTATGCCTAGATGGCGCTGCAACATAGCCGTAAAATTTACGTATCAGCACTAAAAGCCAATAAATCTAGATTATTTCTGTGTTAGTGCACACCAACATTTTTATTTTGTTTTATAAGTGTGAAAATGTGATTGTAAACAATGATTTATTCTTTAAGTTTGATCGAAATAAATTTACTATGTTTATGTACCTGCTGACAGATGGCGTAGCGAATTAATGAAAGATAGAAGGCAAAGTAATACTTCGTTTTTAAACTAGATGGCCCTTAGAACAAAAATTAAGTACTTGAGGATAGGTAGCCAGGGGTCAGCGGCGTAGCGGCGCCGGCCGGCGCGGCAGCCGGCCGGCGCGTCGGTTGGCGGCGTTATCGTTGATCATGTTGAAATTGGCAAGAGTGAATGTCATCGGGAAGATCTACCTACTTTTTATCTCGTGTACCATGAGGGAAAATCTTATTCTATTTCTACATAAATCTAAATTTAAAATTTAAGAAAAACCCCGGATTCTAACGCCTTCATTTCCTTAATAAGTAAAACACCATAATATTTAGAAGTTAGGGCACGCGATGCTCTTTCATTTGATACCCTACTCGAGTATATTTGCAGATTTTCGGTTTTCCTTCCCCACTCTCACCCCCATAACTTTTGAACGGCTCAACCGATTTTCATGAAACATGTCTAACACCCGGGCCAAACTCACCTTTTATACAAAAAAAACTAAATTGAAATCGCTCCATCCATATAACACCCCTCTTTTTTGGTCGGGGGTTAATAATTTACCTTCCTATGCAAAGTTACAGATAAGCCTATACTAGATAAACTTTTTGAAATGGTCTAATAACTACCTATCTAGACAATTCAACAAAGTACCTATGAACTGAAATGTGTCCATCTCTCCCTACCTACGTATTTTAAAAATATGATAGGTTTATAAATAAAAAAAGGTGTGTGTGCGATTCACACACGATAGAAGTGAAACTTCAGTAAATCGACAAAAGATTAAGAAGAATAAAAAAAAACAAAAAAAAATACTATGCAAAAAGATTTTGTTCGGGCGGTCACCCATCCAAGTACTGGCGTCGCGCAAAGTTGCTTAACATTGTTAGCGTTTAAGATTGGCTTACCCGACAGGTAAGCCAATCTTAATTCCACTTCCGTTGCATCCGGTTTCAAATCAAAACATTTCTAAAGAAGTTTCACTTCAAAAACATATTTAATTAGTTACTTATCATTTATTTTGTACGTCGTCGGTCGGCGCTCGATCAAGGTTTGAGAGAGAAAGCAAGTATTGCTGCCTGCACTGCATTGGGGTACCTACCTACGTTAGGATTTGGTTTTTATTACCAATTTTGGGGTTTTATAAAGTGAACATTTTATTGTTATTTCGTAATAAAGTAAAAATTGGGTTAATAAATACCATCGGTAATCAACCCCGCAAGCATAACATCGTAATACTTATTTATAATGACTATAAATAACATGGAATCTATGATGATGATTTTGAATTACGTAATCTTATGTAACAACGATGTATATATAAAATAAATCATCATCATCATCATTTGAGCCGTAGGACGTCCACTGCTGAACATAGGCCACCCTCAAAGACTTCCAGTGATTTCGGTCGGTAGCTGCTTGTAACCACCGCGAGCCCGCTACCTTCACCAAGTCGTCCGTCCATCTAGTTGGTGGACGTCCTACTCTGCGTTTGCCGATTCGTGGTCTCCATTCAAGAACTTTCCGGCCCCAACGGCCATCTGTTCTACGCGCTACATGGCCTGCCCATTGCCACTTAAAAAAAATAATCATTAATAATAGGGCTTTAAATTCATAATATTTAATAATATTAAGGAACACACATGTCGAAAAGACAATTTTTTCAAGAGTTTCCCTCAATTTCTTCAGGATTCCACCATCAGATCCTGGTTTCCTTACCATGGGACCACCCTTGGGATACTAACTACCTTTCCAACTAAAAAAGAATAATCAAAATCTTAAACGACAAAATTATACGCGGACATACATAAATATATATATATATATATATATACGGTCGAATTGAGAAACCTCCTTTTTTGAAGTCGGTTAAAAAGGTTGTTTTTTTTTCTCATAATTCCATGCCAAGTTTTTTTTTTACCTTATTTATATATTTTGGTGCGCATCTGCACTTACTTTACAAAACAACTTAGGCATAAGATTTATTAATAAAAATATAATAACGTTTTTAAGAACCCAGGTTTGTTCTGCCTATCAGTATCAAATGTTGAAACTTTGACTTTGACGCTTCAGCGTCGCAACTTGTTGGCAATATTGCTAGGCAATGAACAAACGCGTAAACTCTTGAAAATTAAACAAAGTCTCCGTGCACTAGCTGACAACGCCGCAGAAGAAAGAGAAAACACGTAGAAAGAGAGGTACAATACTCAAACTACGCGCCCGTAGTTCACTACGCAAGCTGGCAGCGCCGCAAGTTTAAATAACGCCATCTCTTTATTTGCTGTGGTACTACTTTATTGTGCAGTTATCTAAACTATCGTGGCGAATACAATGTTAAAAAGAAATCAATCGTGTAAAGCAGATTCAAAACACTCATCGACATCTAGCGTAATTTTAGGAAAACTTTATCGATACACGTTTTCCTAAATGAGATTGGCAGTCTAGAGGTAATTAGTCTATGGAACTACTTACTGTCATTAATTTTGTTTATTTTTTAGCTATAGTTTTTTTTTAAAGTCGTTTAAAATATCTATGTACTTATATAATTGTTAATATTTAGTTTAAG
Organism: Gymnoscelis rufifasciata; assembly: GCA_929108375.1. Classification (NCBI taxonomy): domain Eukaryota; kingdom Metazoa; phylum Arthropoda; class Insecta; order Lepidoptera; family Geometridae; genus Gymnoscelis; species Gymnoscelis rufifasciata. Next base: position 306,796 of record OV815326.1, read on the forward strand.
TTAAAAAATTAAAGGCTGAATAAAAGAGTTCTCAGTTAAAATTGTGTTTGTACAAGATTAAATCTATCTAAAGGTAGGCACCCACTTGGGCGCGGCGAATTAATCAAGTGCTCGCGGTTCAGCAGGCCCCGATTAAGGCCGCGGCTCATCGGAGCGCGCCTCCATTCTCGCGAGGTATTGTCGCTACTACAGAACCTGGTATCTTACCTTACCTCTCTCGTATGTAAGTACCTACGGGTTTTTTTTATATGTAATGTAAACTTCAAATGCTCAGGCTTTTTACGGAGTCACTGGGAGTAAGCATTTATCACTAAGGATCCTCATCATCATTATCATCATAAGCACCCCAATTTACGTTCCCACTGCTGGGATACAGGGACGAGAGATATTAGGCCTTAATTCACGCTGGCCCAGTGCGGGTTGGTGAATGACACATGCCTTTGAAACTCAAGTTCTCAGAAAATGCGGGGATTTTTTCACTTGGTGACTGAAGTATGAACTAAAAAGATTTTTTTTTGTAAATACATACCATTGATACATAGAAAACACCTATTTTAGAAATCTGGTCTCCCGGCGGGAATCGAACCCGTAACCTCTTGAGGCTCAGGCGGCCCTTCGCCAACCAAGCCACTAAGGTCGTCATTGAAGCACGTATTTAAAGCGAACATAAGCTTTTCCAGGAGAAAAATCTCCTTGGTCGCATAGGTGTGCCAAGGGCATAGTGTTGTTAGCGTCCGCCGCGCGGCAGGTTCTCCCGCTTCTCAGTCGCTTTGGTCGCGCAGGTGTGCCCACAACGTAAGACAGCCGTCTATAACGTAACGAATTAACGATGGACTTTATTTCTCTCTTATTGTCAAGACGAAAATATGAAAAATATGATAGATATGAAAAAGACAAGAATTTCAAGTATAAGAATATGACATGTATTACGTAGTTCATAGAAGCAGATAAAGTAAGTTATATGTAACGTTATATAAATATGCCTTATAATACTCGATCTCGCTTGATGCTATTGATTAAATAGTTCGGTATTTTATTCCAAACCAGATGCATAATATACATTTTATTGGTAAATAACTCATTTTGGTTCAAAATGTTCAATTTCCGGCCAGCTTGTAAGATCAAAGAGTTTGGGATTTAAATTACTTTCCTTCCGTAAAATCTGTATAAGCCTCTGTTAAGTGATATTTTGTAATAATTTATTTGTTAGTCTTATTTGTTTTTGGAGCAGATTCCGCCCTATCATATATAATTGTTTTTTTTTTACAATATTTTTAAATTAAGTGATTGATAACTGCTGCAATTCTTTGGGAATATTGTTGTAAAAGATACATTAACCTTCAATAGATTTCGCCCAACTTTGATATGTGCATGCGCTGTGAGTGTTCTGCCATCATTAGTATAACTGGAATAACTCAAAGGAGAGTAAAACTTTTTTATTACTGTTTTGACAAATTATTCTCTAACTCTAGCTCCTTAAATGGACTAAATTTGATCTGAGAGACTTTTGAAAATATGCGGTATGAGTGTTCCGTTAAATCAAGTTTTCTATTTTTTACTAAGGACACTCACAGCATATGCACACAACTCTGATAAGTACATAATATAGAACCTCTTTGGGAAGCTATCGTCTTATTTATCTTATTATTATGTCGTTGTGTCCTCGCGTCTTCATGACTTATGTGACATGAGTGGTAAAAAATATATTATATGAAATGTTCTAAGTACTACAGTTACAGCGCCTAATCGCACCTGCACGAATCGCACCTGACCTACTCCATTAACAGCACCTCTTGACGCCCAGAGCTTGTCGTTGCCCTTTGTCGCACACGTAAATTACGAGGCGTAGCGCGTACTATCGCCTGCTCAAGTATCACATACCATCCGTCACGAACTCCTTTGTCAATGTCAAAGTCAAGTTTCACGTGTCGTCTTAATCGGCAATTAATTCGAAGCGTCTCAGTAATCTGACCCTAGGAACCCGGGCTCCACCAATTTCTGTTATAAATATCATTGAAAGTCCGTTTTTGGAGGTTTGTCTGTTCACGTCCGTAAGTGGTAACCCTCTGAATCCTTACACGTGACCTCCGGGTGGTGCTAAGAACAGTCTCTGGTGGTAGGCTTCGGCCGCGGCTTGTCACCACCCTCCGGGCTGGGCCAGTGCGTGAAGCGATTTTTTCGTGTTTCGTAATGTGGTCCGGAGAAGCCATCTTCTAGGCCTTCATGCTCCATCTTAGACCACATCGTCACTTTGCATCAGGTGAGATTGTGGTCAAATGAAGGCTTATCAATAATGTAAAAAAAAAAAAAAAAAAGTTTACAGAGATAAAAGTACTGAGGTGACAGCTAATAGTGAAAATTCTCCCCTTTTGTTAAAATGGTTAAAAAATCCAGCATTTTTTTTAAATGTCTCTATATAGTTCCTAATGTTTACAGGTAGTGAATAGAATAGAATAGAATAGAATAATTTATTTGCCAAAAAACATGTGTATACAGGATATTGTTTGTTTTTAATACAGTTTCAACATGTTTCACCAGTTGGTGTGCAAAGTTTCAATTACATAAAAACAGTCAGAATTATAATTAAAAATATAACATTAGACTACACACTTACATTTAATAATTAAAAATTAAGTATTGGAATAAAAAATTAAATAAGAAATTAAAAATTACATTAAATTAGATTACATGAAATACATTAAACAAAGAAATTCAAATATTAGCAATAGTATCATTTAGATAATCGTCTATCTTATAATAACAATTATTAGTCAACAAAATTTTAAGTTTGCTCTTAAACTTATTAACATTTAGGTCTCGATAGCTTTTAGGTAATTTATTATAAAGTTTAGGTGCCATACAAATTACACTTTTTCGAAGTAGAGCTGTTGTAGCCGGGTGAGTACGAAGCCTATCGGTATCCCTAATGCTCCGTCCATTCTTTGGCAGACGACAAAACAAGTCGGGATTACTTTTTACAAAGATTATTGTTTCAAAGATGTACATTGATGGGAAAGTCATAATTTTATAGTTTTTAAAATTATGGTTTGCATGAATCTGTGACTTTCAAACTAAACATAGCTCTCAAGCACCTTTTTTGATATTTAAAAACATTTATCGCATTAGTAGAGTTGCCCCAAAATAATATCCCGTACCTTAAGTTCGAGGATATTAACCCGTAGTATGCACTTAATAGAGTTTCCGTACTTACTACTGGAGAGAGTCTATAGAGAACATATATAAGGTTATTAATTTTTTTGCTTAATAATTCTAAATGAGGTCTCCAATTAAGTTTACTATCAATAGTTACTCCAAGAAATTTAGTAATGTCAACGTTTTGAATTAGTTTATTATTATATTGTATGTCAAATTTACTCAAAGCCGCAGTACCGCGTTGTCTAAAGTGCATAATATTGGTTTTACTTAAGTTTATCTTTAAGTTATTGTTATCAAGCCAGGCTATAATTGATTTGAGAGATTATTAGTGGTTTAAGAATGTTGCCCCCATCTCCTTTCGTGGGCCACGGCGTACACTAAGCTATCGCCTGCTTTACTCGTAGTACCGTAAACGATGGGTCAGTTATATTTTGATTATGGGCATCTTGACCTGATATTTTTATTTTTGATTATCTTTTTGTTTTGACATGATTGTGTTAGTACTAAAAACCAGCTGTAATTCTGACATATTATTTTATTATCAATAAATAAAATAAATACATAATAAATAAATAATTCCTATCTATATATAGACTGCCTCGGTGGCGCGGTGGGCGTATGTCCGCTTACAGAGCAAGAGGTAGCGGGTTCGATTCCCGCCGAGGGTAAAATTGTTTGTATGTTCTGCAAGCACTTTTCTCCTTGGTCTGGGTGTTTAATTTGTATAATAAAAATATCTATATATGTATGTATATTGTTTTAAGTATATCAGATATCTAGTACCCGTAACACAAGCTTAGAGCTTACCACGGGGCTAGATGTTGTGTAAATTGTCTGGAAATATTTATTTATTTATATATCATAGGTATGTATTTACAAAAAAAATGTATCTATGTAGTATATAAGTCACCTAACACCCATAGTACAAGCTCCGCTTAGTTTGGGGTTAGGTGATGCTGTGTGAGTAGTCCGGAGATATTTATTATTAATAAATGACTATTAATGACTATCAGTTCCACAATGCTCCGATTTTACGGTAAAAAAAAAAGTTTCAATAATTGGTTTGGCTGTTAAGATTAATAATAATAATAAATCATTTATTTCAGGCATCTAAGGCCCATATAAACATATACCTTATAGACTAACATACATAAAACCATAAATCTTATAAACTAAACTAAAGTGTCAGCAATAAAGTGTGTTTAATGAAGTGTTGTCTGGGAAATATACATATACATATATCTGTTTAAGTTATATTTGGTGTTACGTTACTATTATTATAACAGTATATTTATATAGTACTCTATCGCCTCCAAGTATCACATAAGATCTCCTTTGTCACAGTATCTACGTTAAAATCAAGTTTCACGTGTCGATCTAAATCAGCAATTAATTCGCAGCGTCTTAGTAATCCCGATACGCGGCTAAGCGACGTAGTCTGACGTAGTCTGACGTAGTCTGACGTAGCGGCGTACTTGACGGAGTACGTTCTACCCTCGTAACTGTATCCACTTGAGCAGGCAGTGAGGGGTTTTAAGAGGTTCGATATTATAGTCCTCGATTAATTGGCTATTGTTTTTGCTACGTAAAATGGTTCGGGTTTATGCGTCCTCTTTGGATAATTAATAAAGTTAATGATTATCAGAAAAATAGATGTCCCTTTATAGGTTGTCGAATTGAGGTTGGAGGTTTTGTCTGTTCACGTCCGTGAAAAGTAAAACTCTGAATCCTTACACGTGACCTCCGGGTGGTGCTAAGAACAGTCTCTGGTGGTAGGCTTCGGTGCGGCATGTCACCACCCTCCGGGCTGTGCCCTGCGGTGCTACCCGCGTTATAATGGTTGAAGTACTCTTAACCAACAACATATTTATTTGAATAAAGATTAATATTATTATGTTGATACAACTTAAACAAATTATTTCGACCAAATTAGGTACCATAAAAACGGTTTTTGTGTGTTAATCTTAAAAGATAGACATATACTATCGCGGACTGTTTTTTAGATCATTAAAAGAGCTATTATTCTTTAATACATATTTTTTGTGTATCTTGAACCGTTTTCACGGCGCACGCAACGGAAGGCTTCAAAGATAAAATAATTTCTCCCGTTTTTTACACATTTACCACTATATCTTTGCTCCTATTGGTCGTAGCGTGATGTTATATAGCCTATAGCCTTCCTCGATAACTGGACTATCCAACACAAAAAGAATTATTCAATTCGAACCAGTAGTTTCGGAGATTAGCGCGTTAGATTTGAAATACGGAATACTAATGACTAATTAAAATTATATAATTGCAAGGTGTGTATCTTTATTGTGACATGCCACTATGTGAGGTTTAATTCAATTAACAGTATCAGATCAACAGAATTAAAATAGATCAAGAAAATTTTGTTTGTATGAAATTATTCCCAGTAAAATGACATTAATATAAAAAAAAGGATAAGCTGCAATCATTAAAATGCATTTTCAAGTATTCTCCAGCTCCAGACCTGATTCCCATGTAGGGCACTAGGGCTCCAATAATTGGAGGCCTGCGCTATCTCGGATAACATTGATAACAGCTGATAGGGCGGGTACCTAACCTACTTCCGCCGACAAAGACAAATATTTAATTAAGTGATGCTGAGGGTTTATTGAGAGATGTGAGATGGAATCAGCAGAATGCAGCTTTTGTTGAATCGGTATTTGAGGGATTTCACTCTATTCAAATTCCATAATTTAATAATTATAGAATACTGGCGGTGCCCCACGTATAATGGATTTACCCGCGGTGTAACATTTTTTTCCGATGCAAAAAAGTAGCCTATGTCAGTTTCTAGAGGATCAATCTGTATACCAAATTTTATTAAAATCGTTTGGGTAATTTTAGCTAGGGAGTCGGACAGACAGACACACTGAGTTAATCAAGTACACTTAAAACTTCAAGTAAAGAAAGTTACTGAGGTATAACTACTTGTGATCATTTAAAAAGTATTTTTCTAAAAAGAAACTAAAGCAATAAACTTTTAACGTAACTCGGTTTACTTTTAACGGTTTTCGGATAGTTGATGGTTCGTTACCCATTGCCGCTATAAGTTTTGATATTGTTAACGCTACGATAGTTATCGAAGTAAAATCTCAAAAATATTAATGTAAGGATGATATATTTTACTTTAACATGCATAAAAGTATTCATAAAAAACTGCTATTTCTTTCATAAATAACGGAATTGGTTAAAACTCAAAATAAACCTATATATTCCTTATTTTGCGCTTGACTATTATTGAGATAGATAGATAGGTGAAGCGTTTATTTGTAACTCCGATCACACACATACAATAATCGGGCAATAACAAAAGGATACATTATTTACATAAAATTAGATATAAGTTGACATGATGAGATAAACAAGGGTGCTCTTCTATTGAACACTATTAAATTATATTAAACAGATTTAGCACAAATTTAGGTTTATTAATTCCTATAAGTATTAGTAGTACATTTAAAGTGAATTGTTGATTTTATAAAACATAGATCATATTCTTGAGCTTACGTGGTCTTTAGCACAATATGCCAGTCTATTTTAGTACATACATAAGCAAGTAAAGTACATTTTAATAGTATTTTTCCTTCAACATGAAAAACATACCGTCTGTTAAGGTTCACAAAATCCAAATAGAAAATATTATTCCATGAATTGCTCCCCAGACATGAGCATTTCTTTCCACTAAAAATAATTTAATTGAGAATTCCAGCCATTTTCCTTAACCTTATTTACCGAGGCAGGTACCGGCTTCAACTTAATCAAATCTTTTCCATGTTTCATAAAAAAGGAATTACTTTTGAGGATTTCTTTGGAACGAGGAAAGTTCAAATCGCTCAGTTACATAGAAACTCACCTTTGTACTCAAGACTCAAGCTTTTAGAATCACGATGTAATTAAAGTCTACGAAGTAACTGATAAGGCTCGGCGCAAACGGGCTATACGGTGGCGTTTGCACGCTATCGCTACAACTGTATGGTTTTGTCAGAAGCGAGCAACAACCACCAGTGTTCGAAGGCAACGCTTTTTAGAATCCGCTAAGCTTGGCGGGTGAAGTGACGCGACAGTGGCGCGTATTGGCAACTGCGCGGCCCGAAGCGACCACAAGCAACGAGTCGCGGACACTCCTTGTTTATTTATTGGAAGACCAAAAACTTACAAATACAATATAACACTAGAAAGATATAAAATATAATATAAATAAATTTAAATTTAAAATTTAAGAAATCGGGGGGATTAAAATGCCTTAATTTCCTTATAAGTAAAACACCATAATATTTAGTAATGTGCACGCGATGCGCTTTGATACCCCACTCGAATATATATGCAGATTTTCGGTCTTCCTTACCCACTCCCACCCCATAACTTTTAAACAGCACAATCGATTTTCAAGGAAAAACACAGTAAAACTACTAGGTACTATACTAGGTACGACTGTAGCGACTGTAGCGAGTGAGGCCACACGTTTGCGTCACGTTGTATGAAAAATCGTAACTGCTAGTTAGTAACTCGCGTCGTCTGCGGCCCGTTTGCGCCCGGCCTAAAACTAAAATATTACACTTGTTGAGTAAGCAGACATTTTGTCCTATTGTGGAAATGGGTTTGTGTCCTCGGATAACGTGATCAGATTGTATTAAGGGATCGCTCGGAAACGCCGAGGGTTAGACGCAGAACCCCAAACTCTTTACCTACAAATATTATTCTATTTGATTTATTTTCTATCTTTGTTGCTGTGTTTTTTGATTTTCCTTATTTTCTTAATGAATAGACCGCCTTCCGTGTTAATGTGCTATCTAAACTGTTTTTTTTTCAATATCGTTGGGTTGCGGCGCGTTCCAACGCGATTTTGATGATTTTGTTTGTTAATTCCAATAAACAAACAAAATCAACACTTCAGTTTATGATATTGGTAAACATACAAAAAATAAATTAAATAGATATATTTTTTTGTATATCAGTCACCTAACACCCATAGTACCTACTTACAAGATCTGCTTAGTTTGGGGGTCGGTGATGCTGTGTGTGTGTGATTTGATTACTGATGATTAGGTACTTGATTAGTACGTATATACTTATTTATTTAAATATAATATTGTTAGCGTTCTACAAAAATCCAATCATTTCGGAAAGCGGTCAGTTGCTTTACTCAAAATAGTTTCAAAGCTTCGCGCGCACGATGAGACCGAATTGCGAGCTAACGGGCATTCGGGGCCGACAGGCATTCGCGGTTGTCGGTTTGTAGTGCGTAGGCTTGAAAATAAAGAATATTGTAAAAGTTTCATTGTTTATTCTATAATTTTAAGATATTGTTATCAAAGTAGCCTTGATACAAACGCGTGATATATTATTCGAGTCCCTGAGTGAATAAATTTTACAAAATTGATATTTGTGTACCTTCCCATACCTAGTTTATATTATTTAGAGTATAACAATGATCCTTTAAATATATTAAAAGCTTTTAACCCAGTAACTTTGAAACTTCCAGTTTTACCGAGACTGTAGTAAACATGTATTCTTGTAGGTTGTGGGCCGGATGCTGTGCGGAAGACCGGATATTCATATCGCGGATAATCCGGAAGGAGAAACTTGTTACATCCTCTATGAATACGTTTCGTGTAATGTTTTCCAGGGTTTTGGTTGGTGTCGAACTTTGTAGATAACAAGGATTAACGAAATTACTAACTTCTGAATAAACTTTGCTTTATAAGCCGCTGTGTTTTATGCTTCTTTCAGTGTTGTATGAATAAACTTTTCTGTATAAACCACTATATTTTTTGGGTTTTCAGTGTTGTATGTATTTTCTAAAATCACCTTTAAACAAAACATATAACGTCAACAGTCACAGCGTTTAAACACCTTGTTGAATAAACTAAGCAACACGAAAGTGAAATTTACGGCATATTCAAAAGTTACAACCGCCATTTAAATCGAACATTTCATGTTACAGCGATCGTGTTGCGGTATCATTTAATTTAGGAGCTAAGCGCCTGTCGGAATTACAATGGCAACTTTCACGGGCTGCCATTAAAAGTTTCGCACGCGAGGGCGCGCGGCTGTTTACAATTTTAACAGACGTGACGTTGCAATGAACGATGAGATACGGTAATAATAGACTAGCTTTCATGGCGTTGCCCGTGTTGAAGTATATTCTAGCGGGAGCGATGTATTTTCCCGTGAAAAATAGGCTATTTTACAGTGAAAAAATGATTCAAATTGGACATGCATTTCCTGCGTTCCAGAATACCGGGGTTGCCAGGCGAAAATGATTCAGCTACTTTGGGAATTCGAAAACACCGCTATCTTTGGCAATTTATTAAAAAGTAAAATTAAGTAAATTAATAGAGTCTCATACAGTTCAAATTTGTTTTTGTTTAGCGCGGCATCTCACTTTTTTTAACGGAATTTTCTTCTGGCACCCCAACGGTTAAAAATAAACTCAAATTGAAAAATAAAAGTTGCATTGTATAGAAATTAACCAGCGATCTCCTACACTAGGCAAAGCCTGTATCGTGGAGATCGATTTTGTAATAATCAGATCAGATAATGCGAACTAACCAAACTTAACATAAAACATTTCATACAATTAATTTATAGACCAACATTTACCGCTGTATTTATAAAAAACATTTCTCTTAAGTATTAGAAATATTTATTATAAATAGAAATTTAGATAAAAACAATATTCATTTTAACCTAATTAAATCTTATGACTCGATATTTTTACAATCTAACCTTCTTATGCAAAATGGATTGCAAACTTATTCAATTTAGCTTTTATTTTTTCTCTTTCTAACAAACAAATGTCAATGTGATCGATAAGGACAAACGCATGCTAACGGCAGGTAATCTTACTAAACTTTTCAAGTCTAGTTAACTATTTCGCATGTGGGCGTTAAATAATTACATTTTAACTTTATTTTAATAAACTTCACAGTTTCTTGAGATTCTAAGTATTAATGTGATCAAATCTTCTGTAATCTCATCTAATGACTCATTCCTCAGACAACAATAGAGGCTTTTAACGTAATAAAAAACAATTTATAACGACGTAACTCGTAATAAAAGAGGCATAAAAGCCTTAGCCGCAGACAGGCGGAGCCGCGGACAGGATACTAGTCTGCTGCCTTTGTCGACGAGAGTACCTGCTTGGCCTATATTTATTTTAATGAAATACTCAACTCGTGCTTAAACTAAATAAAATGACGTAAAATTATACAAATGACATAATGGCTCCGCAACATCTGTCATTTTAATTACTTTAAGGGCCTGTTTCACCATTTCTGAATAAAATTAGACAAATGTCAAAATAAACAGTTGTTTCGCTGAGTCTGACGTGAAAGAGCGAGATAATTATTGACATAACGAAAAAAACGTAAAATTGAAACGTATTATGAACCTATCTAAATCTGGCTTAGTATAATTCTAAAAATTAAATATTTATTTATGATTATGTTTTTAGTAGTTTGTATTCTGTTCACGAGTTCTTGTGACAGCTTCCAGGCGACAAGGCATGTTGTACACCAAATTTCGAAGGCGATTCTCAGGAACCTTTCCATTCCTCCACCAACCTCTTTTCCAAACAGTTTAAAATAACATTATTTGCTTGTTAAAAAGCGAAGCGACAAGAATCGATCATTATCACCGTCTCCTTACCCTTAACACAATAAATTATTTTTGTTATTAGAAGCGCAACTAAAAAGTCTTTATTCTGTTTTTATTTCTTTTAGAACTTTTAATATTCCAGAGATATTTAGTTTTTTGATTAACCTGTTATTTTTGTAACTGAGTGTAGATATAACTTTTGAAACTATCATGGTTATCAACACTATTTAGGTATATGTTAAGGGATATTTACCTTGATTGATTGTCTTTCGAGTTTCCCGATATTTAGGCACAGTTACATTCGCCATGATCACGGTTGAATTGAAGCTGCAGCGATTTGGATAACAGTTACCCAAATGCAACTGTGCCGAAATATCGGAAAACTCTAAAGGCAATCAATCATGATAAATAAAATAAGCCTTTATTGCTGACTAAACTTAAATAACATGTGTGAATATAGTTCTCAGTAACCTGATCTAAAACTTTTTATTCTAAATGTATTTAGAACGACGTCCACTGGAGAGAGCCCTCTCGAAGCACAAGCTTCAGCTGGTTCTCCAGGGCTTTCCAATTTGGTTACATGTCCATTTGAAACCCGCAATTATTTTAATATCATCTTCCCATCTTTTCGATTGCCTACCCTTCTGAATCAAAAACAAGACTAACAAATAATGATTGTAAAGTTCCAATACAAAAATGAGCTAGAGTTTCTAATCGCTTCTTTGCTCTAGTGTAAAAAAAGCGAAGCGACCAGATACCATAAATTTATTTCCTACTTATCTTTAAGCAACTATGATTCTTTTTTTTTGTTTTATTGGAATTTATTTTGACGTGTCTAAGTTTTGTAAAACCAAACTATGGAAATAAATGATTTTGTATCTTGTATCATGTATCTGTCTTTTACCATTTCGTGGATCCCATTCAGTTACTAATCTCGTCGTCACGTAAATCATAAATATCCCGTTATAAATGTGAATAGTGAGTGTAGATGTAGTCTCGAGATAGACGGAGGCTGCAGCCCACGTGGCGGGCTTGCAGGCTGACCCAGTTCCCGCGATCGATAGCCGGCCGTTGAACCGCCAGCGCCACGCGGCCCTGTTGATAACACACCTCTTTACTTCCTATAATACACTCTGTGTTCGCGCCACTCTCATGCCAAAAATCGACAGCCCCGAAACAGTAGATAGATAAATGTCAGATGGCTGTCATGTTGACAGGTCTTGGTGACAGATCGTCAGTCGGACTGTACTACTCCAATATTACTTCTTCAATCAACCTTACCTACTTTGTACACTACATTTTATTACCAATATATTTCCAAAAGTACAAAGTCTATAATTATTTGTGCTCTTCCCGCACACTCTGTTTTCACCCGACTGTGCAACGCGAAGGAGTAGTTATGTCTTTATCAGTCTTTATTAACCCCCGAACAAAAAGGGGGTGTTATAAGTTTGATTTGTTTGTCTGTCTGTCATACTTCGTAGCTTCGGAACGGGTGGAGCGATTTCAATTTAGTTTTTTTTTGTATTAAAGGTGAGTCTGGCGCGAGTGTTCTTAGACATGTTTCATGAAAATCGCTTGTGCCGTTTAAAAGTTATGGGGGTTAGAGTGGGGAAGAAAAACCGAAAATCTGCAAATATACTCGAGTAGGGTATCAAATGAAAGCTCAGCGCGTGCACATTACAGAATAGTATGGTGTCTTATTTTTAAGGAAATTAAGGCATTGGGGGTTTTTCTTAAATTTTAAATTTAGATTTATTTGTATGTTTGTTCCTTTGTCCCACTATACAGAGCAAACGCCTGGGCCGATTTCTGTGACTCACACGTCAAACGAGCCTCTTAGTACGACGAGTGCCGCTAAATACATGACGTTTGTGACAATTCAAGCGATAAATGGACGCCATTTTGTAAAGAAAACCCTTGCATCAACTATATCATGTGGGGTATTGTTGAATAGGTTTAAAAATCATTTTATTAGTTTTCTTTCAACACTGTTCGATCCAATTGACGGTTTAGGATAGATATTGATGTTAAGTTGCGTTACAACCAATCTTACTTTAATATGCTTATAGACAATAAACAGGCAGCTTATTAATGTTGGTAGTATGTTGAAATGATAGTGATAGGGGTTAAATTTTTATTTCTGTATTGCTAGTAGTGGCAATTCACAACATGCTTAAACTTAACTAAGATGACGTCATATGACTAAAATGTCAGAAGATTTATGGCTTTCATGTAATATTAGTCTTATTTTTATGTTTAAACAAGTTGTTAATTGCCACCATTAGTGGATTGGAATCGGGATCGATTTAATATGCATGATACAAGTATTTCCATACTTAACAGAAGGTCTCCAATATTTTTGTGCAAAATTGTAAACACTTATAATGAAAATAAACATTTTGTATTTTATATTTTGTATGATTACTATATAAAATAAATAGGTATTCTGTTTAGACTGTCAAATAATACTGGTCAACTAATTTTCGCTTATTCTATTTAATTAGAAAGTCAAGATATAGGTCACCAGAGTTCCGGAGTTGCGGCTTGAAACAAGAAGTCAAGAAGAAGAGAAGGCTCTCTCTCCCAAGTATTTCATATATACCATTTTGATTGTAAACTTTATCACAGTATTGAAAAAGTAAAGGAAAAAAACTTAAGGAAAAAACGTGGACAGACTTGCCATACTAGTGCAGCTATGACTCGTCAAACGAGAATAACATCTAGAATTATTAAGAAATTACTTTAGTATTATTAAATTACTTTAGTAGAATTTACTTATTATATTACAAAGTTAAGTTAAAGTAAGCGAAAGTTTGTGAAGATCTTAGTAAGTTAGTGTGTAAACGTGTTTGTTGCTCTTTTATGCAAAAACTGGATTCTCTGGATTGATTTTGACGATACTTCACAATAATATAGCTAACATATTAGAATTGTGTTATTCCGTAATATTCCGCTTTTCGCATGAATATACAATTATTGCGAGCAAAGCCAGAATCGAGTCAAAATTGCCATAGATATAGCTGTTTTTCCGGTAAAGGAATAAAGCTACTTTTTACCAGATTATTATTCAGACAAAGCCGCAGGCGGGAAGCAAGTTCTACATAATTTCGTAGGTTTATTAGATGCCTCACTACTCGTAACCGCAACACAAGCAAACTTTCCACGCTTTACTGTTTTATATATGAGTAGGTATTTATTTATGTTGCTGGATATGAATAGTAGGTACCTATTTACTTTTAGAAATACCTTATTTCTGTGATAAAGACCAAATGACTCATGCGATGCTGTGGAAAGCTCCGGTTTCAAAACCGGCAAAAGCTGAGCTTTTTGTAACTAAATAATTGCTTTATTCTTTTATCTTATTTTATTAATTTATATTTCATGTTTATTATTGTATTTTTGTTTGGTTTATGATCATTATTTTTCCATTAATTTAATATGTATGAAATTTTATAGTAACGAATAAACTTTTAAATTTCATTTTAATTTGATTTAAACAAATAAGCCACAGGTTTTGGCCGGTTCAATCAATGTTTTTGTAGAAAGCGTTAGTAAGTTGGTTTTTGCTATGTTAAATAAGCCTTCATTTGATCAAAATCTCACCTGATGTAAATTGACGCGGTGGTCTAAGATAGGGCATGAAGACCTAGAAGGTAGATGGCTTCTCCGGACCACATTGCGAAACACGAAAAAATCGTTTCACACACTGGCCCAGCCCGGAGGGTGGTGACAAGCCGCGGCCGAAGCCTAACACCAGAGACTGTTCTTAGCACCACATAAGGGTTAACACGGACGTGAACAGATAAAACCTACCATTGCTACATTTGCTTGCTATTTTTCTGTGGTTTTTATAAAATTGATTATTGGTTTCGTTTTTAGTTTCAAAGTCTTGAATATATTATTTTTAGAAAAGTATAGTGTGCACATAAGCCATATAATACATCTTTGTTTCAAAATCTGTAAAGTTGTATGTTATAAATACTTAAATATGCTATAATGTAGATAAGACGAGACACCTGATAAACCACTGATGAGAATTAACGTATGACCTCTAACGAAACCAAGTTTAGAGTACAATTAGTTCCTAAGGTGGATGAATAAATTAATTACTTAATTAAATTATTTTACTTATTTTTCTTATCTACCTCTATTTTGCTTATTTTTAACGCAACGAATATTGTTCTCATAATTTATTAAGAATATTCTTCTAACAATAATAATTTGATGGGCCAGCAACAGTGTCTGCGTCCATAGATTCTGTTATCGCAGAAGTATAAGTATCTCAGAGCAAAATAATATTATTTGTAGTACATTTTAAATATGATATTAAAACATAAGCTTTTTCTTTTCGACTGTCCAAAAAATCCTGGCCTTAACAATAAGAAAACAAGAACAAATCTAATCAAGCCAGTTACCAACATGCAGCCGGCCGTGCTCTTAGCTCTCCTCGCATCCTTGTGTGCAGCTCAGACCCTGCCACAGGATATCACCCTAGAAACAATCTACAACAAGGTCGAATCTTCCCTCCACCCCTTTGACAAAAACAAAACGACACAATTAACCGCAATTCTAAAAAAATACAATCTGAATTCATTGAGCTTAAAAAACCTTTTGTCAGACAAGGAAGGAAAATGGAACAAACGCACGGGATCAAGAGAAATGGATGTATTTTTGAAGTCTTTGCGGACAAAACAAGTGGAAGAAATCGACGAGTCTCTTCTCAATGTGACGGAGAGGATAGCAAAACATGGATTCATCGCGCGAGAGTACACTGTTGAAACTAAGGATGGATACATGCTGGGCATGCAGAGGATCCAAGCAGAGGGTTCGAGGAAGAGAAGAGTCCCAATTCTGCTGATGCATGGTCTTCTCCAAAGCGCTGCTGTGTGGCTCGACGGCGGGACAGGGGCGCTGCCTTACCTTCTGGCTTCGGCCGGCCATGACGTCTGGCTCGGAAACACGAGAGGCAACTTCTACTCGCGCCGACACGTCTCTCTCGATCCTGATTCGAATTCCACCTTCTGGAAGTTCACCCCTGACGAAATTTCGAAATACGATCTCCCACCATTGATAGATAAAGTTTTAAGTGAAACGGGTGCAGTGAAACTGAACTATATTGGCTATTCGCAAGGAGGCGGGACGTTTTTCATGATGTGCTGTGAAATTCCGGAGTACTGTGGCAAAGCTCAAGGTGTCATCGCTATAGCGCCTCTCAGCAGACTTCTGCAGACGAAGTCCATAATGTTCCGACTGATAGCAGACTTCTGTTACAAATATGAGAAGCAGCTGCACAGGGCTGGTATATTCGAGGTGTTTCCGAAAAATGGTTTTCTGCAGCAGTTGTTTAATTTCGCCTGCCGATTTTCAGACTTGGGACAAGGGTTTTGTGGACTTTTCGTGGACTTGTTAGACGGTTATCACCCAGGATCCTTTACCAAGCAATCCTTCATCAACATGGCTACAAACTTTCCATCAGGGACCTCCGTGCGCAACTTAGCATGGTACGGTCAGGCCATAAGGTCCAGGAACTGCAATAAGTTTGATTACGGCTTTTCTAAGAACATGGAGATGTACGGAAGAGGTAAACCTCCAAGATATAACCTGAGTGCTGTGACTGCTCCAATGCTGGTGGTGTATGGGAGGAATGATGGGTTAGTGGATGTGGGGGATGTGAAGTGGCTGATGTCGAAGCTGCCCAACGCTGCGGTTGTGGAGGTGAAAGACCCGATGTGGACTCATCTGGATGTGATGTACAGTCAGGACATACCGACGATGTTGTACCCAGAGATTGAGCAGTTCCTGTTGAAACACGATGTTTCAGTGAATTAAAAGACAGGATTTCACTAATCTAGTGTTATAATTTACGTGAACGGCATAATAAATGTCACGATATGGACACTTTGGTATATAAGATTTATAGTTTTATGTTAGTCTGTAAGGAATATGTTTATATGGGCCATAGATGCCTGATATAAATGGTTTATTATTATTGTTATGTTAGTGTCACAGGTTCAGGCAAGCAGGGTTATGAGATACGTATGATTCTCTCATTCCCTCACTGGTCTGCAGGTGTGCATATTTACTCTACCGATTTTGATGAGACATTCATTAACCTTCAGACTCGCAGGCAGGTGATATATTTATGAATATTTAATTGTTTGCAATATTTAATAGTCGTGATGATTTGGAGTCTCGATGTGAATTTAAAGGTTGAAATAATAAAAACAGATCGCGCCGTGATAATCTTCTCGGCAAAAAATAAGAACGGTGTCTGTAACTGCTTCACTAATGTCATTTAATATTAAAATTTACATTAAATGTTAATTTATTTAAGGTTATTATACAGTTTAACTACTTAATAAACTATCTCATGCGTACCTAAGTTATATTTAGCATTATATTATAGTTTAAATAAATTTATTCACAGAATGCAAAGTGTATTTTAGGTAAAACAGGCATTTTACTTGGCATCGCCATAAAAGATTATGTTTGAGAGGTTATATGGAGTTATTTTTAGCCAATTTATTTACCGACCTTTTATATTAAATAACATGACTGTCCTATCGACTAAAATACATTTTCGTGAGTACTTCCGTAATATAAAAAATGTATCCATACTAATATTATAAAGCTGAAGGGATTGTTTGTTTGTTTGAACGTGCTAATCTCAGAACTGACTGCCTCAGTAGCGCGGTGGGTGAGAATACGTTAGCGGCGCAAGAGGTAGCGGGCTCGATTCCCGCCCAGGGGTCAAGTGTTTATATGTTCCGCAAGCACTTTCTCCTTGCTCTCGGTGTTTAGATAAGTATAATAAAAAATATCTACCAATTTATGTCTATAATATTAAGTACTAGCTGTGCCCTGCGGTGCTACCCGCGTTATAATGGATGAAGTACTCTTAACCAACAACATATTTATTTGAATAAAGATTAATATTATTATGTTGATACAACTTAAACAAATTATTTCGACCAAATTAGGTACCATAAAACGGTTTTTGTGAGTTAATCTTAAAAGATAGACATATACTAACGCGGACTGTTTTTTAGATCATTAAAAGAGCTATTATTCTTTAATACATATTTTTTGTGTATCTTGAACCGTTTTCACGGCGCACGCAACGGAAGGCTTCAAAGATGAACAATTTCTCCCGTTTTTTACACATTTACCACTATATCTTTGCTCCTATTGGTCGTAGCGTGATGTTATATAGCCTATAGCCTTCTTTGATAACTGGACTATCCAACACAAAAATAATTATTCAATTCGAACCAGTAGTTTCGGAGATTAGCGCGTTCAAACAAACAAACAAACAAACTCTTCAGCTTTATAATATTAGTATAGATGTATGCCTATCTATACTAATATTATAAAGAGGAAAGGTTTGATTTTTTGTTTGTTTGTCTCGAATAGGCACTGAAACTACTGCACCGATTTCAAAAATTCTTTCACCATTCGAAAGCTACACTATCCCTGAGTGACATAGGCTATTTTTAGTCTTCAAAAATAATATGATTCCTGACCAAACTCCGATAATGTGACCCATGGTGAAAAAAAAGAACCTAAAATCTTTCTTCAATCGCGAATGCTGCGAAAACTATTGAATATATAACAAAGTGATGTATTACAACTTTGTAGAACTTATCATTATCTACAAAAAACGTCGTTACATCATATCTCTATTATAGTTTTGTGACAATAAGCGATTTTTTTTGAAAAAATAAACCTTAAATCTTTCTTTAATCGCGAATGCTGCGAAAACTATTGAATATATAACAAAGTGATGTGATGTGTTACAACTTTGTAGAACTTATCATTATCTACAAAAAACGTCGTTACATCATATCTCTAACTATTATAGTTTTGTGACAATAAGCGATTTTTTTATATTAAAAAATTAAAATATGTACCACTTTTTGAAAAGGCTCTTTATTTGTATCTTGGTATTTATCCTTAACAAAATAAATTATTTATCATGTAAGATTGCTTTAAAACCTTTATATAACTTTTTGAATTATTAGATTCTGACATTCCATTCAAAAGATATTCATCATCATCACCCTATTAACGTTCCCACTGCTGGGACACAGGGACTTCTCTCTTGACGAGAGAGATTAGGCCTTAATTCACCACGCTGGCCAAGTGCGGGTTGGTGAATGTCACATGCCCTTCAAAATCTTTTAAAGTTCTCAGAACATGCCGGTTTCCTCACGATGTTTGCCTTCACCGTTAAAGCACGTGTTTAAAGCGCACATAAATTTCTCAAGAAGAAAAATCCAGAGGTGCGTGGCGGGGTTTGAACCCACGACCATCGGAATGAAAGTCGAGTGTCCTCCCACTTAGCCAACACGGCTATTTTTTAAAAAGAAAAGAAATTATCACGAGTTAATTTTAAAAATAACTAAATAATAATATTTTTTTTTTATTTTTTTTACGTGGCGTTGCGACAGCGCCCCCTATACCGGTATTTTCTAGATTCTTCAGTTTTTCCTTGATTCATTCACCAAACACTACTTATATTCCAAATTTGAAGCTTCTAGGTCTGCTAGAAGTGCCTTAGAATTTTGATGATCGGCGAGTCAGTCAGTCAGTGAGTGACAAAACTAAGAAATTTAAATAAAATAAATAAATAAATATTTCCGGAGAATTTACATAGCAACATCTAGCCCCGTGGTAAGCTCTAAGCTTGTGTTACGGGTACTAGATATCTGATATACTTAATATAATATACATACATATATAGATATTTTTATTATACTTATTAAACACCCAGACCAAGGAGAAAAGTGCTTGCAGAACATACAAACAATTTTACCCTCGGCGGGAATCGAACCCGCTACCTCTTGCTCTGCAAGCGGACATTCGCCCACCGCGCCACCGAGGCAGTCTTTATAATATATATTTGATATATATTTGACCCGTTATAATTAAATTTGAACCAGTATTTTAAGAATTATTCTTAAAATACTGGTTCAAATTGAAATTGAAATATACCGTGTCTTTACAATGCCTGCATGGTTACAGAAAATTTCAGTCTTCTAGTTTTATCCACAACGAAGTTACAGGGGGTCGAAAATGGCCTGAATTGCTTCGAGAAAAGGATGGTACGGCCGTGACGCATTTTTGCTCGACTTTATGGGGGGGTACTGTCGTGCCCCCAGATAAAAATAAATTGTATTTGTTCCCTATGAATAATTAATATTATACGTATTGCGGAAAGTCGTGTTGGCTAAGTGGGAGGACACTCGACTTTCATTCCGAAGGTCGTGGGTTCAAACCCCGCCACGCACCTCTGGATTTTTCTTCTTAAGACATTTATGTGCGCTTTAAACGTAACGAAATCAAGTGTACAATGTTGCCTATGATGAATAAACTACTATGAAACTATAATTTTGCACTTTTATAAAATACATCTAAACTATACACGGAACCCTAGGTGTAGTATGGTAAAAAAAAACTAAGAAAACAGTTTAAAATACGCTTCGTTCGCGCGGAGTATCGTGCGAATCTGATTTTTTTTAGTTTTCATGCTACAGTTCCCACGAGCATTCGTATTTAATATTGTATTTAAATTATTTTCTTTTCTTTTGTAACTTAACGAAAATTGACCAACAACAGTGTCTGCATCCATAGACAGATTTAGCCACTTTCCAGAGGACTGGCCGTATCTCAGAAGCAAAATTATATTATATGTAATTTTAAATATCATATTTAAACATAAGCTTTTTCCGAGCATATCGGAGCTACGCCAGTTTTAATTATAAATAAATATAAATGTTTCCGACAATCCACACAACAACATCTAGCCTCGTGGTAAGCTCTAAGCTTGTGTTACGTATACTAGACATCTGATATACTTAATATAATATACATATTTTTATTACTAAGCAGTAGATAAAGGAGAAAGTGCTTGCAGAATTTACAAACACTTGACCGTTGGCGGGAATCGAACCCACTATCTATTTCTACCTTCTAAGATAATCATAGTTAATTCCTTAACGCATAGCTCCTCCATTATTATGCCTCCTTAATCAAATATAATGCAACTATAAAACGAAGTAGAATGAACACTTCCGTGATAGTTGCACTGTAAGGTCCTGCCGGAAAAGTAGACCGGACTCGCCATCCTTGGCCACAACAATAAGAAAACAAAAACAAATCTACTCGAGCCAGTTACCAACATGAGGCCGGCCGTGCTCTTAGCTTTCCTCGCATCCTTGTGTGCAGCTCAGACCCCGCTACAGGATATCACCCTCAAAACAATCTACAATAAGGTCGATTCTTCCCTCCACACCTTTGACAAAAATAAAACGACACAATTAACCGCAATTCTAAAAAAATACAATCTGAGTTCATTGAGCTTAAAAAACCTTTTGTCAGACAAGGAAAGAAAATGGAATAAACGCACGGGATCAAGAGAAATGGATGTATTTTTAAACTCATTGCGGACAAAACAAGTGGAAGAAATCGACGAGTCTCTTCTGAATGTGACGGAGAGGATAGCAAAACATGGATTCATCGCGCGAGAGTACACTGTTGAAACTAAAGATGGATACATGCTGGGCATGCAGAGGATCCAAGCAGAGGGTTCGAGGAAGAGAGGAGTCCCAATTCTGCTGATGCATGGTCTTCTCCAAAGCGCTGCTGTGTGGCTCGACGGCGGGACAGGGGCGCTGCCTTACCTTCTGGCTTCGGCCGGCCATGACGTCTGGCTCGGAAACACAAGAGGAAACTTCTACTCGCGCCGACACGTCTCTCTCGATCCTGATTCGAATTCCACCTTCTGGAAGTTCACCCCTGACGAAATTTCGAAATACGATCTCCCACCATTGATAGATAAAGTTTTAAGTGAAACGGGTGCAGTGAAACTGAACTATATCGGTTATTCGCAAGGAGGCGGGACGTTTTTCATGATGTGCTGTGAAATTCCGGAGTACTGTGGCAAAGCTCAAGGTGTCATCGCCATAGCGCCTTCCAGCAGACTTCTGCAGACGAAGTCCATAATCTTCCGTCTGTTAACAGACTTCTGTTACAAATTTGAGAAGCAGCTGCACAGGGCTGGTATATTCGAGGTGTTGCCTAAAAATGGTTTTTTGCAGCAGTTGTTAAACTTCGCCTGCCGATTTTTAGACTTAGGACATGGGCTGTGTGGACTTTTTGTGGATTTGTTAGACGGTCATCATCCAGGATCCTTTACCAAGCAATCCTTCATCAACATGGCTACAAACTTTCCATCAGGGACCTCCGTGCGCAACTTAGCATGGTACGGTCAGGCCATAAGGTCCAGGAACTGCAATAAGTTTGATTACGGCTTCTCGAAGAACATGAAGATGTATGGAAGAGGTAGACCTCCGAGATATAACCTGAGTGCTGTGACTGCTCCCGTGCTGGTGGTGTATGGGAGGAATGATGGGATAGTGGATGTGGGGGATGTGAAGTGGCTGATGTCGAAGCTGCCCAACGCTGCGGTTGTGGAGGTGAAAGACCCGATGTGGACTCATCTGGATGTGGTGTACAGTCAGGACATACCGACGATGTTGTACCCAGAGATTGAGCAGTTCCTGTCGAAACACGATGTTTCAGTGAATTAAAAGACAGCATTTGATTAATCTAGTGTTATAATTTACGTGAACGGCATAATAAATGTCACGATACGGACACTTTAGTATATAAGATTTATAGTTTTATGTTAGTCTGTAAGAAATATGTTTATATGGGCCATAGATGCCTGATATAAATGGTTTATTATTATTGTTATGTTAGTGTCACAGGTTCAGGCAAGCAGGGTTATGAGATACGTATGATTCTCTCATTCCCTCACTGGTCTGCAGGTGTGCATATTTACTCTACCGATTTTGATGAGACATTCATTAACCTTCAGACTCGCAGAGTAGTAGATACAAAATTTATTTCCATAGTTTGATTTTACAAAACTTAGACACGTCAAAATAGATTACAAAAAAACATATAGGTCATAGGTGCTTAAAGATAAGTAGGAAATAAATTTATGGTATCTGGTCGCTTCGCTTTTTTTACACTAGAGCAAAGAAGCGATTAGAAACTCTAGCTCATTTTTGTATTGAAACTTTACAATCATTATTTGTTTGTTAGTCTTGTTTTTCATTTTGTGTTGGAGCAGATTCCGTCCCAAGCAGTTTTGTCCTCAAGGTAATCTGATATATTATAATAAGCTTTTTTACAAAGATTGTTTTTTACAATTTTCTTAAATTTAGTAATTGACAACTGTTGCAATTCTTTGGGAATCTTGTTGTAGAAGCGTATACATTGCCCTTTGAATGATACATTAACCTTATGCAGCCTAGTGGTGGGCAAAGCGAGTTTATATTTATTTCTTGTATTTACATTGTGTTTATCACTATTTTTTGTAAACAAATTAATATTTTTATGCGTATACATAATGGCTTCATAAATATATTGACAAATGACGGTCAATATGTTTATTTCTTTGAATTTATCACGTAGCGAATCTCGGGGACCCATATTATAGATAGCACGAACAGCCCTTTTCTGCAGTACAAATATGGTATTTATGCGTCCTACTCCAGCACTCCCCCACAGCAAAATACCGTATGACATAATGCTATGGAAGTAACTAAAGTAGACCAGTCTAGATGTTGCAATATTAGTTAAAACTCTAATTTTTTTGACTGCGAAAGCAGCAGAACTGAGCCTTTTCGACAATTTATCTATATGAGGGTCCCATTGAAGCTTGCTATCTAAAGTTATACCTAGGAATACAGTATTTTCAACGAGCTCTAAATTGTCGCCCTTTATTTTAATATCTACAGAACCTTGTTTTACATTAGGTAGTGAAAATCGAATACATTTAGTTTTATTTTCATTCAATAATAGATTATTGGATTCAAACCAATGGACTACTTTCGAAATTGCATTATTTACCTTGTCAAAGTTATTAGTGCGACGATCTATTTTAAAAAGAAGTGAAGTATCATCAGCAAATAATACAATTTCATGTTGATCCTGTACAAGATGTGGCAAGTCATTTATGTATATCAAAAAAAGGTAAGGTCCTAATATGGATCCCTGAGGTACACCCATTGACACTACGGACCCTGGAGATCGTTTCCCGTTGACATCAACTCTTTGAATTCTTTCGCTTAAATAGGAAGCAAAAAGATCCAAGGATTTGCCCCTAATTCCATAGTGGCTCAATTTCCTGATCAATGTTTCATGGTGCACGCAATCGAATGCCTTAGATAAATCACAAAAAATTCCTAATGCATCCTGCGACTTTTCCCAAGCATCATAAACATGAGTTAGTAACTCAACACCAGCATCAGCAGTGGACTTGCATTTAGTGAAGCCATATTGCTTGTTATGTAGTAAATTATTTGCATCAAAATGTAATGAGAGCTGGCTTAAAATAAGCTTCTCAAATATTTTACTAAATGTAGGCAGAACTGATATTGGTCTAAAGTTAGTAGGGTCCGTTGTATTGCCCGATTTGAACAATGGTACAATTTTACTATGTTTCATTAGGTCAGGAAACACTCCAGAGTCTATGCATTCATTGAATATATTAGCCAAATCAGGTGCCAGAGTAACTATTAGTGGTTTAAGAATGTGTACAGAAATACCCCAGAGATCTTGGGTTTTTTTTACATTTATCATTTTGAAGGCTTTAACAATGTCTTGTTCGTTGACATGTTTAAAATGAAAGATGTTTTTACAATCAGGTACGTTGTTTTTTAATAATGACACGGCAAGATCATGTGAAGAGTCTAAAGAGCTTGTAGTTGACATAGGAATGTCTGTAAAAAAACTTTCAAAAGCTTGTGCTATCTCTAAATCATTATTAATAACTGTTTCATTTACTTTAAGTTTGTATTCATTGTTATTGTTCTGAGTTTTGCCAGTCTCATCATTAATTATTTTCCAGGTAGTTTTAATTATGTTACTACTGTTTTTAATTTTTGAACTTAGATAATTTGATTTTGACAATTGGCAGACATTTTTGAAAATTTTTGAATATATTTTGACTTTATCTTTGAACTTTTCACAGGAGTTATATTGCTTTTCGCTATACAATTCATACAATTTTTGTCTGCTTTTATGTATACCTACAGTTGCCCACTCACTAAAACCAGGTTTGTCTGAGACTACAATTGATTTAGTTGTAAATATGACATTAAAAATGTTATAAAATTGATTGAAAAATGTACTATAAAGTTGATTGGGATTGTTGTTATAGTAATCAAAAGGAAGCTGTAGATCCCAACTACATTTAAACCTCTCAAATCGATTTGTAGTCACTGGTACAAAGCTAATTTTCTTTTTTATAATTTGTCTAGAACTCATATTAAATTTTACATATTGCCCTAGATGATCGGATTTTAGGTTACTTATTATATTTTTGCTGATTACATTTTCATTTAGGCTGGTAAAAATATTATCTAAACATTTTGCTGATGTGTCTGTTATTCTGGTTGGTTCCATAAATAAAGGTATTAAGTTATAGGAACCAAATAAATTGCATATTCTAGTATTTAATGAATAGATTTCTAGGAGATCTATATTAAAATCCCCGCAAATAATAATACTTTTGTTTTTTTTACACATTTTAAATAAAACATCATCCATAACCTTTTCAAATATTTCATATGATGCTGACGGTGGTCTGTATACGCTTACTACAAAACTCTGCTCCAACTCCACATATGCTATTTCAATTTGGCTTTCAACGGACAAGCATGTTATGTCTTGTCTATTCTTAAACTTTATTGCCTTATTTAGCAATATAACACTACCGCCTCGAATAGCATGTGTTCTACAGAACGAACTACCAACTTGGTGACTTGGGAAGTGACTGCAATGTTAGTTTAGGACATGATAATTCTGGTCCGGCTCGTGTTGATGGCCAGGGCTATGGAGAGTCATGTCTGGATAGTATTGCACCAGCATCATTACTCACAGGAAACCTGGATCAATGTACAAAAACTGTAGTGTACTGCGATGAACTTGGAAAAAATGTTGGTAAGTTTTTAAATATTAGTATGAAACATCCAATAGTAAATAATTGTTTTCCCTATTCTGATTTGCATCAAATCATGAAAAACATTAGAAGTGATACTTCAATAAATAAACTCACTAATTTGATAATTTTGATGGGAAATAGAGGAAATGTAAAGAAATCTGACCTAATTAAATATGTAGATGAACTATTTTCACTACAGGTGGGCAATATTGTATTCTATACATTTCCTTATAGCCAAAGTTTGCCACAAAAGGAAAATAACATTAGATATAATCTAAACATGACTTTGCATACAATTTCATGCAATAATCCTGTACATGTGATTGATATTAACTGTATAGTTAATAAAAAATATTACTTGACTAAAGGTAATTATTACCTTTCAAATTTTTACACTAGACAATTAGCTGATTCGCTATGTTATTTTTTAAGTACATCAGCCAATAATTTGGCTCATAAAAATGCTTCTTTTGAGCATTATAATGACACTTCTTGTAAGTCTTTGGAACTTTTTCCAAGTTTTTTAAATTAGATACTAAGACAATAGAGGAAGTCTCTTGCCAAAATTTAATTCAAATCAATAAAAACAAAAATAAATACCTTAAACAGTCAAATAATATGAATCACCCCAAAAAAATGCTAAAATGTAAACAAAATACAACATCTCCTACTACTAACCTGGTGCATCAAAATATACAAGGAATTAATAGTAAATTATTTGAAATAGAATTGTATTTAAGTTCTTTTAATATTGACATTCTGTGTATTACAGAGCATTGGCTTAAAGATTATGAACTGATGTTTAACCTCACTTGTTTGTTTGAACGTGCTAATCTCAGAACTGACTGCCTCAGTAGCGCGGTGGGTGAGAATACGTTAGCGGCGCAAGAGGTAGCGGGCTCGATTCCCGCTGAGGGGTAAAGTGTTTATATGTTCTGCAAGCACTTTTTCCTTGCTCTCGGTGTTTAAATAAGTATAATAAAAAGTATCTACCAATTTATGTCTATAACATTAAGTATATCAGATGTCTAGTACCCGAAACACTGGGCTAGATGTTGTCGTGTGGATTGTCCGGAAATAGTTTTTTATATTTTTATTATTTATCTCTGGAGGTTACTGACACAATTTAAAATTTAACCATTTTTGTAGTAGGGTACATCTGCTTGCTAGATAAGTTAGCGAATAACATAGGGTTGAAATCTCAAGTAATATCATTTGGTCGAACGCCAAACTCGAATACATAACAAATAACTTATATAAAATACAACCCCTTCCTTTATTTACCGCCCTCTCGATAGGATATCCGGGATGACAATAAAATTGTGTACCTTTCCGTACCGGCTGTGACGTCACCGGCTTATTTCCGCCTCCGGGTAAATATACGAGCGCTAGAGGGAGCGCGCGAATTTATTACAAAATGGAAACAAATTAAGTTTCTTGTAAGTTTATTGGATATTGTAGAGGAGGTTTAAATTGTGTACCGTCATAAAGTATGGTTATAAGAGGACCCAGTTAATAACAGTTATTTCCCATATTAATATTTATGGGAAATAACTGTTATTAACTGGGTCCTCTTGCAGGGAAATAATCTAATATTAATAAGATATACATTTTTGATTTAAATTACTCTTTCTGCTGTTAGTTCGTTTTTTTATCAATTTAATAAGAAAGTGCCATGATATATTGCATCAAAGGTCCTAAGTGGGGCTCTGAACTTATAAATTCAGTTGAAAACGCTCGAAATCTTTACGTTACGCGAACTATCGTTTGCAAGAAAAAAGAAAAAAATTGTACATATTTATAAATTATTTACATGGCAAACTTATTAATGTTTAATCATCTGCCCTATT
This sequence comes from Gymnoscelis rufifasciata, assembly GCA_929108375.1. NCBI lineage: Eukaryota > Metazoa > Arthropoda > Insecta > Lepidoptera > Geometridae > Gymnoscelis > Gymnoscelis rufifasciata. Next base: position 334,450 of record OV815326.1, read on the forward strand.
TGAGTATCTCCAAGACGAGGGTGTACAGTGTACAGGTTCTTATAATTCTAGATCTTCGGCGTCGATCCGTGACCACTGCAACACATTAGGTTTAATCTATAAATAAATAAAAATAAAAAGTTTCTTTAATCAGACAGGTTGTCCACACACATACAAATTTCAAAAATAAAAATACAAGACATTAAAATAAGTTCAAATTAAATTAAAAATAATCAAAAATAAATTAAAATAAATTTAAAATTAAATTGCAGCAGCCATTCAACAGACTCCCACCCAACCCATGGAGTCCAGTGAGTGAGGACTCTGTTGAATGTCTGCATGATGGGCGAGGCAAGCTTGCTGCCCACAACCTGCAGGATGGAGTTGGTGCTGCTCCATGTTCTGCGCAGCAGCGAGGCTGTTTTCTTGCGGATGATGGCGTGAAAGCCATCAACCTGGGCTTCAGCAAACATGGCGGATGCACTGCAGAAGCGGGGCAACCCCAACAACATCCTGAAGGCGTTATTGTACTGTACACGCAGAGCGCTGAGCGATCTTTTAGTAAAGCTAGCCCAATCCAATCTATATAAATAAAAATGAATTGTTGTTCGTTAGTCTGATTAAAACTCGAGAACGGCTGGGCCGATTGAGCTGATTTTGGGTTTAAAATTTTGAGTTTAAAAACGGTGAGCAAATAAGGAAAAATTCCCGGGAACATTTTTTACTCGTGCGACGCCGCGCCGGGGCGGGCCGCTAGTTTACAATAAAAAAACGTGTAAATATTGTTAATTATTTTATTTAATGTTTAACTAGAAAATAATCATTAGCATTTCTCCTTGGGCTGGGTGTATAAAAAAATATAAAATCAAATCATTTATTGCATTCATGTGTGTGCAATTGGTCTTAAAAATTAATGTGTGCTTACAACATGAGCCCAGACAGGGCATGGCAATATATATCCAACTAGCTGTGCCCTGCGGTGCTACCCGCGTTATAATGGATGAAGTACTCTAAACCAACAACATATTTATTTGAATAAAGATTAATATTATTATGTTGATACAACTTAAACAAATTATTTCGACCAAATTAGGTACCATAAAAATGGTTTTTGTGAGTTAATCTTAAAAGATAGACATATACTATTACGGACTGTTTTTTAGATCATTAAAAGAGCTATTATTCTTTAGTACATATTTTTTGTGTATCTTGAACCGTTTTCACGGCGCACGCAACGGAAGGCTTCAAAGATGAACAATTTCTCCCGTTTTTTACACATTTACCACTATGTCTTTGCTCCTATTGGTCGTAGCGTGATGTTATATAGCCTATAGCCTTCCTCGATAACTGGACTATCCAACACAAAAATAATTATTCAATTCGAACCAGTAGTTTCGGAGATTAGCGCGTTCAAACAAACAAACAAACTCTTCAGCTTTATAATATTAGTATAGATGTATGCCTATCTATACAAATATTATAAAGAGGAAAGGTTTGATTTTTTGTTTGTTTGTCTCGAATAGGCACTGAAACTACTGCACCGATTTCAAAAATTCTTCACCATTCGAAAGCTACACTATCCCTGAGTGACATAGGCTATATTTAGTCTTCAAAAATAATATGATTCCTGACCAAACTCCGATAATGTAACCCATGGTGAAAAAAAAGATCCTAAAATCTTTCTTCAATCGCGAATGCTGCGAAAACTATTGAATATATAACAAAGTGATGTATTACAACTTTGTAGAACTTATCATTATCTACAAAAAACGTCGTTACATCATATCTCTAACTATTATAGTTTTGTGACAATAAGCGATTTTTTTATATTAAAAAATTTAAATATGTACCACTTTTTGAAAAGGCTCTTTATTTGTATCTTGGTATTAATCCTTAACAAAATAAATTATTTATCATGTAAGATTGCTTTAAAACCTTTATATAACTTTTTGAATTATTAGATTCTGACATTCCATTCAAAAGATATTCATCATCATCACCTATTAACGTTCCCACTGCTGGGACACAGGGACTTCTCTCTTGACGAGAGAGATTAGGCCTTAATTCACCACGCTGGCCAAGTGCGGGTTGGTGAATGTCACATGCCCTTCAAAATCTTTTAAAGTTCTCAGAACATGCCGGTTTCCTCACGATGTTTGCCTTCACCGTTAGAGCACGTGTTTAAAGCGCACATAAATTTCTCAAGAAGAAAAATCCAGAGGTGCGTGGCGGGGTTTGAACCCACGACCATCGGAATGAAAGTCGAGTGTCCTCCCACTTAGCCAACACGGCTTTTTTTTAAAAAGAAAAGATATTATCACGATTTAATTTTAAAAATAACTAAAAAATAATATTATTTTTTTATTTTTTTACGTGGCGTTGCGACAGCGCCCCCTATACCGGTATTTTCTAGATTTTTTAGTTTTTCCTTGATTCATACACCAAACACTACTTATATTCCAAATTTGAAGCTTCTAGGTCTGCTAGAAGTGCCTTAGAATTTTGATGATCGGTGAGTTAGTCAGTCGTGAGTGACAAAATTAAGAAATTTGACCCGTTATATAATAATTAAATTTGAACCAGTATTTTAAGAATTATTCTTAAAATACTGGTTCAAATTGAAATTGAAATATACCGTGTCTTTACAATGCCTGCATGGTTACAGAAAATTTCAGTCTTCTAGTTTCACACAACGAAGTTACAGGGGTCGAAAATGGCCTGAATTTGGTAATAATTTGGTAATAAATTAAAGGATGGTACGGCCGTGCCGCTTTTTTGCTCGACTTTATGGGGGGGTACTGTCGTGCCCCCAGATAAAAATAAATTGTATTTGTTCCCTATGAATAATTAATATTATACGTATTACGGAAAGTCGTATCGGCTAAGTGGGAGGACACTCGACTTTCATTCCGAAGGTCGTGGGTTCAAACCCCGCCAAGCACCTCTGGATTTTTCTGCTTAAGACATTTATGTGCGCTTTAAACTTAACGAAATCAAGTGTACAATGTTGCCTATGATGAATAAACTACTATGAAACTATTATTTTGCACTTTTATAAAATACATCTAAACTATACACGGAACCCTAGGTGTAGTAGGTATGGTAAAAAAAAACTAAGAAAACAGTTTGAAATACGCTTCATTCGCGCGGAGTATCGTGCGAATCAGATTTTTTTTTAGTTTTCAATGCTACAGTTCCCACGAGCATTCGTATTTAATATTGTATTTAAATTATTTTCTTTTCTTAATTAACGAAAATTGACCAACAACAGTGTCTGCATCCATAGACAGATTTAGCCACTTTCCAGCGGACTGGCCGTATAAGTATCTCAGAAGCAAAATAATATTATATGAAATTTTAAATATGATATTTAAACATAAGCTTTTTCCGAGCATAACGGAGCTCGAGCGATTCAACACTAACCTAGGCCAACAAGGCCAGTTTTAATTATAAATAAATATAAATGTTTCCGACAATCCACATAACAACATCTAGCCTCGTGGTAAGCTCTAAGCTTGTGTTACGGATACTAGACATCTGATATACTTAATATAATATACATATTTTTATTACTAAGCAGTAGATTAAGGAGAAAGTGCTTGCAGAATATACAAACACTTGACCGTTGGCGGGAATCGAACCCACTATCTCTTTCTACCTTCTAAGATAATCATAGTTAATTCCTTAACGCATAGCTCCTCCATTATTATGCCTCCTTAATCAAATATAATGCAACTATAAAACGAAGTAGAATGAACACTTCCGTGATAGTTGCACTGTAAGGTCCTGCCGGAAAAGTAGACCGGACTCGCCATCCTTGGCCACAACAATAAGAAAACAAAAACAAATCTACTCGAGCCAGTTACCAACATGAGGCCGGCCGTGCTCTTAGCTTTCCTCGCATCCTTGTGTGCAGCTCAGACCCCGCTACAGGATATCACCCTCAAAACAATCTACAACAAGGTCGATTCTTCCCTCCACACCTTTGACAAAAATAAAACGACACAATTAACCGCAATTCTAAAAAAATACAATCTGAGTTCATTGAGCTTAAAAAACCTTTTGTCAGACAAGGAAGGAAAATGGAACAAACGCACGGGATCAAGAGAAATGGATGTATTTTTGAACTCATTGCGGACAAAACAAGTGGAACAAATCGACGAGTCTCTTCTGAATGTGACGGAGAGGATAGCAAAACATGGATTCATCGCGCGAGAGTACACTGTTGAAACTAAGGATGGATACATGCTGGGCATGCAGAGGATCCAAGCAGAGGGTTCGAGGAAGAGAGGAGTCCCAATTCTGCTGATGCATGGTCTTCTCCAAAGCGCTGCTGTGTGGCTCGACGGCGGGACAGGGGCGCTGCCTTACCTTCTGGCTTCGGCCGGCCATGACGTCTGGCTCGGAAACACGAGAGGAAACTTCTACTCGCGCCGACACGTCTCTCTCGATCCTGATTCGAATTCCACCTTCTGGAAGTTCACCCCTGACGAAATTTCGAAATACGATCTCCCACCATTGATAGATAAAGTTTTAAGTGAAACGGGTGCAGTGAAACTGAACTATATCGGTTATTCGCAAGGAGGCGGGACGTTTTTCATGATGTGCTGTGAAATTCCGGAGTACTGTGGCAAAGCTCAAGGTGTCATCGCTATAGCGCCTTCCAGCAGACTTCTGCAGACGAAGTCCATAATCTTCCGTCTGTTAACAGACTTCTGTTACAAATTTGAGAAGCAGCTGCACAGGGCTGGTATATTCGAGGTGTTGCCTAAAAATGGTTTTTTGCAGCAGTTGTTAAACTTCGCCTGCCGATTTTTAGACTTAGGACAAGGGCTGTGTGGACTTTTTGTGGATTTGTTAGACGGTCATCACCCAGGATCCTTTACCAAGCAATCCTTCATCAATATGGCTACAAACTTTCCATCAGGGACCTCCGTGCGCAACTTAGCATGGTACGGTCAGGCCATAAGGTCCAGGAACTGCAATAAGTTTGATTACGGCTTTTCTAAGAACATGGAGATGTATGGAAGAGGTAGACCTCCAAGATATAACCTGAGTGCTGTGACTGCTCCAGTGCTGGTGGTGTATGGGAGGAATGATGGGATAGTGGATGTGGGGGATGTGAAGTGGCTGATGTCAAAGCTGCCCAACGCTGCGGTTGTGGAGGTCAAAGACCCGATGTGGACTCATCTGGATGTGGTGTACAGTCAGGAAATACCGACGATGTTGTACCCAGAGATTGAGCAGTTCCTGTCGAAACACGATGTTTCAGTGAATTAAAAGACAGGATTTGATTAATCTAGTGTTATAATTTACGTGAACGGCATAATTATATGTCACGATACGGACACTTTAGTATATAAGATTTATATTTTTGTACCGTCATAAAGTATGGTTAATATTAATATGGGAAATAATTGTCAATAACTGGGTCCTCTAGCAGGGAAATAATCAAATATTAATAAGATTAAGACATACATTTTTGATTTAAATTACTCTTTCTGCTGTTAGTTCGTTTTTTTATCAATTTAATAAGAAAGTGATATGATATATTGCATCAAAGGTCCTAAGTGGGGCTTTGAACTTATAAATTCAGTTGAAAACGCTCGAAATCGTTACGTTACGCGAACTATCGTATGCAAGAAAAAAGAAAAATGTGTACATATTTATAAATTATTTACATGGCAAACTTATAAATGTTTAATCATCTGCCCTACTTGAGTATCTCCAAGACGAGGGTGTATAGATTCTTATAATTCTAGATATTCGTCGTCGATCCGTGACCACATCAACACATTACGTTTAATTTATAATAAAAAAAACGTGCAAATATTGTTCCAATAACAAATGATTATAGTTTTTATTTAATATATAACAAGAAAACAATCATGAGCATTTTCTCATTGGTCTGGGTGTATAAAAAAAATATATCTTGTTGTTGTGTGAGTTGTCTGAAAATATTAATTTATTAGAATCTTACTTTAGTCACATTAGATATTATTCATTTTCTTTGTTTTGTTAGTTTTTAAGTTATCCATGTCAACACTCACCGAAGGTTTTGTCTGAAAACCAGCGTTGCTACGCACCGTGCATTAAGCTGAAGCAAAATATTTTGGTTCACACACAGTAAGTACATTGTAATTAAATAATAAAATCATTTATTGAGGTCAATATATACAGTGAACTTAACTAATAGGATACGATGACACTACCGAAGCTTTACATAACATTAATAAAAACAAGGTAAATTGCTAAAATTAAATGACTAAAACAATTCAATATAAATATTCCTATTATTATTTATTTATGTATTATTAACTCTTGGCTTGCGTGATTATCTGTGTGTGTGGTGTGAGTATGCGTGTTTATGAGTAAGGGTGTGTTTGTGTGTGTGTGACGAATTAATTGGTTATTTATTTTTATGTGTAGATTATTAAATGGATTCTTTCTTTCTAAATTGCTAATACCATTCATGCCGTGCTGGCAAAGTGGAAGAACTCGACTTTCATTCCGAAGGTCGTTCGAACCACACGACGCCTTCACTGGAACTCTGGATTTTTTTTCTTGAAAAATTGATGTGCGCTTTAAACACATGCTTCAACGGTGAAGGCAAAACATAGTGGGGAAACCGTGTTTTTCTGAGAACTTAGATGAGTTTGAAGAACATGTGACATACATCAACCTGCACTTGGCCAGCGTGGTGAGTTAAGAACTAATCTCTCTCGTCAAGTGACAAGACCCTGTGTCCCAGCAGTGGGAACGTAAACAGGGGTCCTTATAAATACACCTCTCGCACCTCTTTCACGATAATACCGTTTGCAATTCAACAATATATTTAACATTCACAGGCAGTAGTAGTTATAATGATTCGGTTGGAGCCACTTTGTAAGCCTTCAGAAATAGACCTACGCCATTCATTCTGTTAGTTCCGGAAATAGGTCTCCGTGGAAATAGCCAAATAGTTTGGAACTTCGGCAGAGACAGAGCATTTATTATTACCAACACCACAAACTCACTATTGATACTAATATATAAATGCGAAAGTAAATCTGTCTGACTGTTCCTAAAAACTACTGAACAGATTAATTGATAGAGATTGAGAAAGGACATAGGCTACCTTTTAAATGTCCATCCGAGGGAAAGTCCATTATAACTTTTGTGACCCCGCGGGGCAGTACTATGTTTCTAGTAAGTAATATAATAAATTGTATTTGTTCCCTATGATTAATTAATATTATACGATTATACATATTATATTGCGGAAAGCCGTTACGGCTAAGTGGGAGGACACTCGACTTTCATTCCGAAGGTCTTGGGTTCAAACCCGCCACGCACCTCTGGATTTTTCTTCTTAAGACATTTATGTGCGCTTTTAACACGTGCTTGTTTTCGTGCAAAGCCCTGTGTCCCAGCAGTGGGAACGTTAATAGGGTGATGATGATGATGTATTGCATGTATTTATTAAACGGAAATAACGTATTGTCTTGCGGTAAAAGTATTCGCCAGTACTAACGGGCGAAAACTCTTAGTCGATAAGCAACAATGCCGTCATCGCCCAGCCGGATCGGATCGGATCACGCAGCCAGCCTTAAAGACCTAAAACACGATCCGGACCAACCGATGACCATCGTGGAACTAACCGATATCGGATCCCGACCGGGATGAATAAAATATTGGATAGTGTAGAAATCGGTTGACCCGTGGAAGATTTGTTGATGTGAACCGTCTTGGAAAGCATTTCTCGCGACAAGCTTCTCGCGTCGACCGACAGCACTTCTGACGGTATGGCCAACCACGCCGCGTTGACGTCAGTTCGAGCTGTCAGTCGGTTCCTCCGAATGCGTAGAAGGCGTTTTAGGGTACGTTTGACGGACACGTCTCTAAGCTGTCATAAACAGACGTATCTAATCTGTGATCGAAACTGATCCCCCATTAGCCCGCAGCGACACCGACTCCTAATACCCCAATTAGGGTAAATGGGGGCTATTTAAGGGTAGGCGAAGATTCGTTCGCTTCGTTTGCGGTTGAGTGTACGAATTGTTCGAGAAACATCTACCGGCTACGTCACGCTCTTTTTTCATACAATCTGTCATATGCTATGTGACTGCTTCAGTGGCGCGGTGGGCGAGGGTCCGCTTGCGGCGCAAGCGGTAGCGGGTTTGATTCCCGCCGAGGGTGAAAATGTTCTGCAATCACTTTCTCCTTGGTCTGGTTGTTTAATATTTATAATAAAAAATATCTATATATGTATGACTATTCTATTAAGTATATCAGATATCTAGTACCCGTAACACAAGCTTATAGCTTACCACGGGGCTAGACGTTGTTGTGTGCATTGTCTGGAAATATTTATTTATTTAAGTAGGAAGTGATAATTAAGTAGTGCCCCGCGGTGTTATCCTCGTTATAATGGAGTTCCCCGCGGTAAAAACCTAGCCTATGTATTAGTGTAGGCTCTAGAGAATCTGTGTACCAAATTTCGTTTATATCAGTTCAGTAGATTTTGCGTGAAAGAGGAATATACAGAGTTACTATCGCATTTATAATACTAGAGTTTGGATGAAAATAGGCGTCCTTTTAATAAACATGTTATTTGAATCTCCTACATTGCCAATCGGTTGACTCAATATTTACTTTGAATTTAAAAGTCGATTATACAAGGTGCTTCAAAATCGGTATATAAAGCGCAATGGGTAGGAATGACACTTATTATGCGAGCTTTGTTTTACAATTAGATTTGGAGGCCATTTTAAAAAAAAATATCTTAATTGATTTAGTTTTTTCAACCCCTGAAAGAATTTAAATAGTGAAATTAAATCTTTAACCACTATTTTATCCGTGATTATTTTTATAAGACTAAATGACAATTGTCATTTAATGGTTTTACTAAAATTTATCTCTCAAGGTCCCTTTTATAAATTGCTAGCTGAATCCAGCAAATCTTGTTTTGCAAAATGAAAAATAGATAGTAGCCGATTCTCCTACTCAATATGCTCACAAAATTTCATGAGAATCGGTCAAGCCGTTTCGGTGGAGTACGGGACGACACATTGTGACACGAGAATTTTATTTATTTAGGTTAGTCTGTTGCAAATCTTTTCCTACAATTTGTATATATAAAATCGTAAATCAAAATATCCAAGACAACGTGGGCAGCTGTGTCGTCTTGTTGAGGCTCACTCTGCAGGAGTGAACTGTCCGTGGATCTTGTGTTCTAGAAGAGTTTGTTGAGAGAGATTTAAAAAAACATTACGGGCAAAAGAGAACTCATAATTTGTTAGCAAACTTAATAATTAGGTTTAGTAAAATCTTACAGCATAAAGCATTAAACCGAATTAAATTTCAATAAATCAAATCAAATTAAATTGAATGACATATGTAATATTATATGTCCTGTGATAGTTCCTATCAGGACTCGAAGATCCCCTTATTTTTAGAGAGAGGACTATACAAGGTGTTTCGGATACGATATATAAAGCGGAAATAGAGTGAACAACTTTTCGATTAGCCTTTTTTTTCGCACAAAAGCCTCTTATATTTTTTTGCCTAATTCAATCTCTAGGTCATGTTTAGCCTCTTAACAGTTGATTTTTTTTAACCCTTGGAAGAAGTTATAATTATTAAATAAAAATTTACCACTGTATATTTATTGATGTAGGTTTAACTTTAAGAATCACTTCTATGTATGTATCCAATTAAAATAAAATAGAATAGTTTATTGCTAACATTCACGAAAAAATTGGATCTACAGATTTACATCTTAAAGTTTTTTTTTCGACAAATGGGTTTTTAAATCTAGACATCCTAAATAAATCTAAAAATGTTCGCTTGGTGCGTGCCCTTAGCCCACTTCCGCTTTTTATACCAGATCAGAATCCTCTTGTATATAGCAGTGGATGTCCCATAACCATATAATAAATTTAGCTAGTAGTAAGCTTAATAATAATGAATATCTGCATTTATTATATGGTTTTTCCTTCGTAAGAAAAAGGTACTCGTCTGGGCAGGTTGTTTTTATTTCCTTTTGCTCAAGAGAAACAATTAAATTCAAGGCCAGTAATTGTAACCTTAAAGAATGAATACTTCTTGCTTCAATTATCTATAATATGAATATTATTCGCAAAATGTGTTGGTAAGTAACGCCTGGATCAGCTTAGCCATATTTTAAATGTTTTTTGAAGTCCTAGTATGGTATTGACTGCGACATAATTCGAATCATCATCATCATTTCAGCCGTAGGACGTCCACTGCTGCTGCTGGCCCCAAATATTTCCAGTAATTTTGGATGGTAGCGGCCTGCATCCGCCCGCAGGAACCCGCAAAAAAAAAAAAAAAGTTAATTTATAAAGAAAATCGGATAATTGCAAAAAAAAACATTTAGGATTACCCGTGAGAAGCCGGGAGTCTATAGAAATATCTAGAAAATAAGTTATAGGTTATTTCTACGCAACGCGTTTCGGTTGGAGATGGAGCAGGTATTCCAATAACCAACCAACCGGTAGCTCTAAAAATAACCAACGTTTTTTTTTTTTTTTTATGATCGATAAGCCTTCATTTGACCACAATCTCACCTGATGTAAAGTGACGATGTGGTCTAAGATGGGACATGAAGACCTAGAAGGTGGCTTCTCCGGGCCACATTACGAAACACGAAAAAATCGCTTCACGCACTGGCCCAGCCCGGAGGGTGGTGACAAGCCGCGGCCGAAACCTACCACCAGAGACTGTTCTTAGCACCACCCGGAGGTCACGTGTAAGGTTATTGCAAAGTTCGTGAAATTTGAATAAATTATGTGCAGTTATTTCATACTCTTTAAGAAAATTGCTGATCTATTCCGAATGCAACATTTAGCCCCGTGGTAAGATGCAGCTGAGCTGGAACCATTTTGTAACGAAATAATTGCTTTAATTCAATCTTATTTTATTAATTTATGTTACACAATTGCTATTTTTTAAATGTATTTCTGATTGTACTTTGAAAATTTCAAGTTTCAAGCTTTTTGATTTGATTTGAGTTTCTAAGCTTGTGTTGCACACGTTTATGGCACGGCACATCTGATATAGGTGCTTGCTTGACGTAGGACCCTACTTGACAGCTGATCAAAAATAAAAAAACGTAACATTTAGCTGTTGCAGATTAGAACATGTTGCAATCTCATGCATTTGATAGATTTTTCACTCAACTTGTAACGCAGAAACAACAAAATATAATCAACATTTCAGTCTCAAGTCCAAAAAAAGAGTAATATTTAACTTAAACTGTTGATAAAATAATGTTTATTGCCATAATACGATAGAGAGAAATTTGCTTTGGAAAATAATTCATTTAAAAGAATGAATTGTAAATACACAATTATTAGTGAATTAACACTTTAATGCATACACCATAAATTACAAAATACATTATAACTAATTGCACTCTTAATAGGCAACTTTATCCCAGAATGCGTCTCAGACCAAGAAAAAAGAAGAAGATTATTTTGTTTCACAAACGAAAAAAAAACTAATTGTTAAATTGCGTTTGCTGAACACTCTGGTCCATGAGCAGGAACCAAAAGCGCCACCCTAACGCCTCAAGCAGACATTTGACCACTACGCCACTGAGCTGTCACAGTGAACAATAAATATGTTGTTATTTTAGTGAAAACTACATAATCGAGTCAATTACTAGTTATCGCGTAGTTAGTTATTTCCACGATAATCGTAACTAGTTTATCATCTGACCGTGAGATAATCGTTTGATACAGCAATGTCATCTTGCGATACCTTGATCTCTCTATCTTGTTTCTATTTTCTAATACAATTTATTTCCCTTTGACAACTTGATTGGGCCCTGGAACGAGGTTCTTCGTGAATTTCAGTATCTTCTATAATTACCTGAATTATATTACACAAATTTTAATATTTATTGATAGATACTTACCAGTTGTTCTTATTATTAAGTAATACACCTAATATACGTACACCTAATATGTAAGTATATATATATATATATATATATATATACTTATAAGTTGTAATGCTCCAACGGGGCTCATGTCAGGGTGTCTGTAATGTAACATCTGTATTGTGACCACATGGAGCAACGATCAAATGAATATGAATCGATTCTGATTACTCTTCTTTAAACCCCTGACGCAAAAAGAGGAGTGTTTTTTTTTATGAAAGATAGAGCTATGTTTGTCCACAATCTCACCTGATGGAAAGTGTCGATGTGGACGAAGATGGAACACATAGATCTAGAAGGTACCTATTCACTCTTGTCTTGAAGACACTCAGGTTGTAGTAATTAGGAAATACAGCAGCAGGGAGCGAATACACTAGGGAATAGGGGGTGTTATACGTTTTACGTGTCTGTCTATCTGTTTGGCTGCCTGCTTGTGGCATCATAGTTCCCGGACGGATTAAGCGAATTCATTTTTGTTTTATTTTGTATTTAAGGTGAATTACCTGTGTGTGATTTCGATATGTTTGATGAATATTGGCTGGGCCGTTTGACAGTTATGGGGGATAGTGGGGAAGAAGAACCGAACGTCTGCAAATATACTCGAGTGGGAACTCAAATGAAAGCGCATCACGTGAACACTACAAAATATTACGATTTTTTACTTATATAGTATATCTACGGTTTTGAAATCGTTTGTTTTCGTTTAGATTACTCATAAATGCTGTTATGTGCAATTGGATCCCCATGTAAGTTGATAGTTATATTCAACTAGCTGTCCAGTTCCGGCTAACCTTAATGCAAAAACCTTCCTTTTGAATCACTACCGATTGCATTAAACCGCATAATTATCCTTTTAAAAATTCCTTTAGATATTATCGCGAACATAAGCGGACAGACGTGGACGGGACTTGCAATTATTATAAGACGTATAGATAGATAAATAAATAATCCATTTTTTAATCTTAGATAGTCTGTTGGTTTTTTAAACTACTCTCATTGGCATCACATATAAAAGATTTCAGATATTTTTGTTGTTATATTAAATAAATAAAATTAAAATATTTTTTTTCATATATTATAATAATAGGATATTATGGCACTACCGAAGTTTTACAACTGTGTGGTAGTGTGAACGCCCGACTCTGGACAAATTTTCCTGATTTTATAGAAGCCATACAATACATTTTGACGTAACTTATAAAATACTTATAGATTACAATATTGACAATGATGATATTTATTCCAAATGAAAAATGAAATATATTTTTTTACAATAACGCTTACTCAAATATTGATTCAGATTGCTCGGTAGACGGATTTGCTGTGGTTAAACGAAAAAACACATGATTTCACGAGCGCTTAGTTACACAACCCACAAAAACGAATTATAAAATATCACTCATAATTCTAACTACGCGTGTTAAAATCCACTTTTTGTAATGTTATATAACATTCAACAATAAAACCAATTAATCACTATACATGGGTCTTAATTGCTTAAGCAATAAAACAGGGATTTAGCGAAATAATTACATTTTAACACTGAATGGCGAATAATGAAAATAATAAAAGTTGAGTGGCTTAGCGAGCGCAAGGTCACGGTCTCGGGCTCGGGTTCGATGCCCCGATAACTTGACACCAGATCTGCAGAGGTCAGCGAGTTCTGGTTGGCAGGCCCGCAAGTTGATACAATTAATAAAAGTTTCCGGACAATCCACACAACAACATCTAGCCCCGTGGTAAGCTCTAACCTTGTGTTACGGGTAAGTAGGTACTAGACATCTGATATACTTAATATATGTTTACATAGATATTTTTAGTATACATATTAAACACCCAGACCAAGGAGAAAGTCAGGAGTAGTACAATAAATTTGTGGGGGCCCAAAGCGCCAAGCTTGATTCTGTAGGCTTAGGTATGGTATGTTAACTCATCATCATCATCACACCATTAACGTTCCCACTGCTGGGACACAGATACTTCTCTTTTGACGAGAGAGATTAGGCCTTAATTCACTACGCTGGCCAAGTATGGGTTGGTGAATGTCACATGTCCTTCAAACTCTTTATAGTTCTCAGAACATGCCGGTTTCCTCACGATGTTTGCCTACACCGTTAAAACCACGTGTTTTAAAGCTCACATACATTTTTCAAGAAGAAATATCCAGAAGTGCGTGGCGGATATCTTATATTAAAAACCAAATTTCTAAAAGTGCGCAAAATACATTTTTCATCCAAAATGGCGCATGTGTGACGTCATTGTATCTGTAAATGACTTTTGTCAATAAAACTAAATTTAAAATTTAGAAAAAACCCCGATTCCTATCCCTTAATTTCCTTAGAAGTAAAACACCTTAATATTTAGTAATGTGCACGGGATGCTCTTTCATTTGTTACTCCTCTCGAGTATATTTTCAGATTTTCGGTCTTTCATTCCCCACTCTCACCCCCATAACTTTTAAACGGCTCACCCGATTTTCATAAAAGATGTCTAAGAAAACCCGGGCCAATCTCATCTTTAATACAAAACAAAAACTAAATTGAAATGGCTCCATCCGTTCGGGAGCTATGATTTCCAGACAGACAGACAAACACGTCAAACTTATAACACCCCTCTTTTTTGGTCGGGGGTTAAAAAAAGCGGCGCGCCGCAGATTGTCGACAGTGCTGCCATGCTAAGCAAACTTTTCTGTTAGTGAAGAGTTGCCAGGATTAAACCTAATCATGGTAAATATCCCGTTATAAATACAATAGTATTGTTAACCATGATAGTTTCAAAAGCTATGTTATCCTTTTTGTATTTTATTTTTAACATTTTAAACATTTTGTAAAGATATTGTATCTTGTGGCATCGTAGCTCTCAAATGGATGAAGCGATTTCAATTCTGTTTATTTTGCTATGAATATGAAAAAATATGTTTCTTTCATATTACAACTATAACCTGTTCCGTTCCGGCTCCGCGAATGCAAAAACCTTCCTCTTAAATCACTCTTTATATTGCTGAAAACTGCATTAGGATCCGTTCAGTAGTTTTTTATTCTATCCCATACAAAAATAAACAGAGACAGACAAAAGCGGTGGAAGGATTAAAATTTTTGTTTGTCTGAACGCGCTAATCTTAGGAACTACTGGTCCGATTTTAATAATTATTTCACTGTAAGATAGGCTATTTATTGTGGAAGGATTCATGTTTCTTTTTACTCGTTCGTTTCCGCGGGAAAATCCATGAACTAAGGGCAACGCAGTGGCGAGAATCACTAGTTATACATAAAAACCTTCCTGTTAAATTACTTTACCTATTGCTTAAAACTGCATGACGAGCTGTTATGTAGTTTTAGAGTTTTTTCCGAACGTAAATACAGACAGGCAGATGAGACGGAGAAATTAATAGAAAGAGAGAGAGAGTAAAAATAATTAATAGAAATAGCGGATCTAAAACAACATGTATCTATAGTTTAAAGTCTAAAGAAATTGAAACCTACTTATTGTAATTTTAAATAGGTGAGCTATGCTGTAACCACGTTGCGAGAGATCTGCTGAAGCGTGAAACTAGAAATAATGAACTAGACTGCAATCAGCGCTACCCGACTGCGGAAAGCGGGCAATGATACCGCAATACGCATACGCAAATACCTTGTTACAAGATTTATAAGTATTACTAAGGATTGAAGACTTCGGCTCAGTTATAAAATGAAAGATATTGGTGGAACGCCTGTATTTTATAAATTTTGGTGAACAAAAAGAGCTCGATCGATTTTATATTTAAACGAATGAGATCGATCGATCGCTTAGAAAGTGAAACAATACATTTATATACAAAAGCTGTCTAAATTAAATACCTGAGATGGTGTAGTACAAACAAATAAACTTAAAAGAAAAATATTTCAATAATCCCTTGATACTATAAATAAATATAAATATTTCCGGAAAATCCACACAACAACATCTAGCCCCGTGGTAAGCTCTTAGCTTGTGTTACGGGTACTAGACATCTGATATACTTAATTTAATATACATACATACATAGATATTTTTTATTATACATATTAATCACCCAGACCAAGGAGAAATGGCTTGCACAACATACAAACACTTGTACCCTCGGCGGGAATCGAACCCGCTACCTCTTGCGCCGCAAGCGGACTCTCGCCCACCGCGCCACTGAGGCAGTCAAGTTCATCCTCAACGTTCTCCAAAATATACAAGTGTTTTTACAATGCAACTTATTTTGAAAAGCACAAACCTTGTCTACTTAAAATAAGTTAAAAATAAATTGCACTCAACAATCACTTCCTAAATGCACAATTGTTCTTTTATCACAGTTCACGAAAACTTATTCAAATATTCTCTTACTTTTGGTAATATCGTCTTCCCCGTATGCTGGCTGTAGGTAACGTCTAGATGGTTCCATAGAGGATCTGCCACTTCCATAGCTTCCATCAAATTTGGCAGTTGGTTTATCAACCAGAGAACATCAGTTTTGTCCACTAAACCATCATTTCTACCGTAAATAGCTACGACAGGGGTAGACACAGCTGTTAAATTATAATCAGGGGCCACCTCATTACCATAAAGTTCCATATTTCTTTGTTTTCCATAGTCAAATTTGTGGAAATTCTCACTCTTCGTGCTCTGTCCGTATCTAGCCATGTTATGGACGGAGGTTCCTGCGGGGAAGTTCCCAAACAGAGTCTTTATTGTCTCATCCGTGACAGAACCAGGGTGCAACGAATGTATGTGATCTAAAACGTCTTTTCCTCTGTCGCATATATTTGCTGTGAAGTTGTTTAACTGGCAGAAGAATGCCAAAAACTCTTGTGTCATTGATCCTTTTGGCAGAACCTCCTGGTAGCCTACAGCGTTCCACGCAGGCTCGAAAGTCTCGAAAGACTGTAGGAATAGTCGGTATAACTTGGAACTTGTATGCTTTTGTCTTCCAGCAGGGGCGAGAGCAACCATTACCTTCGCTTTATCACAATAATGTGGCAACTCCGAACACATGATGAAAAATACTCCAGCACCTTGAGAATATCCTATATACTGCAACTGTTCAGCTCCTGTCACATTTAGAACTTTATCGACCATCGCTGGGATGTCATACCTCCCGATTTCATCCACGCAGAACTTCCAGTATTCAGGGTTTCTATCAGGGTCCAAAGTTTTATGTTTACGGGAGAAGTGGCTTCCACGAGCATTTCCGAGCCAGAGGTCATGGTCTTTCGCTAGGAGGTATGCGAGACCGGCGTCTGGTCCAGCATCGAGCCAGGAGACGGAGCTTTGGAGAAGTCCATGCATGAGCAGCACTGGTGGGCCCTTGACTCCAAGTCCTGATCGAATTCGTTGTAATGTCAGGATGTATCCATCGTCGGTTTCGACGGTGTAGTCTTGAGAGATGAAGCCGTGTCGTGAGACTCTGGAGGAGACGTTGAGGAGTGATTCCGGGGGGTAGCCGAGGGTGTGTTTGGTGGAGGTGCTGAGGGGGAGCGGGGGGAAGGCGAGGGCGAAGGCGAGCGCGGCGGCGGCGAGCGAGGCGGCCGCGCCTCGGGCCCAGTAGCCTGCTTTGCGGGACATGGCAGTACTGGCTGCGCGCGCGCAGGTTGTAGTCTTATAACGTGGGTGTAACGTCACAAGGCTTGCAGACTAGTTGTATAGCGCGGAATGGATAGGAAGGGCTTGGAAAATAAATTGATTAATATGGACATTTCTCTTTAAGGGACGATTTTTCAATACTCTCATATCGTCAAACAGTAACAGCAGTAACATTTAAATATAAAAAAATAAGTTAAGGTAGCTCGTATCTGATAATAAAGAAACTAACAAGTACTAAGAATTATAATCAATGTCTACGTCAAGGTCAAGTAATCGCGATATCAGTTGATAGTTTAATGATTATTATGTGTAAAATAATTTATTCAGATATGGATCTGTTGTTTGTCTACAGTTTTAAATAAATTAGATTATTTAGATTATTAAAATCGTAAGCGTGAATGTATCTTTCGACATTAAGCATTATATAATATGAATTTATTTTTAAGCTAAAATAATGTTATGGGATTTAAATAACAAAATCGATAGCTTCATTAATACATTATGTTCTATTAAATGGCCCGAAATGAGAAATTGTAGATCGTAAAAAATCTACCCCCAGCGGGAATTGAACCCGCTCTCGTCTTCACAACCGCCTATCTTGGCTAGATTGGCGGTTGTGAATAAGGTCGTCAAGTTAAATTAAAATCATTTTTTTATCCAAAAACTGACGTCATTATTTCGGAAAAAACAAATTGAAAAGTACTTAAGGTTAACAGCCTTAAGGTAATTAAACCTTCACTCGACATTGGTATTATTTTTATAAATATCATGTTATTTTTATTTCCGTTATCTCAGCCGTAGGACGTCCACTGGGTGTAGGGCCTCTCTCTTACCACTTCCGATAGTAAATATATTTCCGGACTAATAACACAGCATCACCTAACCCCACACTAAGCAGAGCTTGTACTATGGGTGTTAGTTGACTGATTACTACATAGATACATTTTATTGTAAATACATACATATAATACATAGAAAACACACGGACCCAATACTATATTTTGTAGATCGTAAAAATCTGGTCAGTAAGACTAGTAAAAATAGTCTCTCAGATTCTCCATTAAAAAGTGTTACATTGAACGTTACATTGAACTTAAGAATGACTTATAATGATAAATGTAAAATATTTTAGTTTAATTTTCCCTTTCCTCAAAATAACTGATTAATTAAGATTAATGATTGCCAGGGCGGATAAGAGAAAGAAAAAAACAGAGAGAAATGTATTTATTTGGATAACATAAACATTGGGTACATAGTACAAAAAAAACTATTATATACGCATTTATGTAACAAAACTGTGTTTATTCCATTTCAGTAGTATAAACAAGGGTAAGTGAACATAAGTCGTGAAAACTTAACTACTGATCCCTTTACGGACTAAGATATTTATTACGCAGGGGTCTTATGAACCAAGCCGACAAATCAACCTCAATAATCAAAATTTCAAATATAAATAACCTCCGATTCCAAAACCTTAACTTCCATATTAATCTGGGATATAAGTAAAAAATCATAGTATTTAGTGATATCCACGTGATGCGCTTTCATTTAAATTTTTACACAAATTTTTCACAAAAAAAAAAATTCATTCCCATAGCTTTTAGACGGTTTAACCGATTTTAACCCAATAAATCCACTTGTTTTGTAAGATCAATTTGTAAGAGATATCAAGGCGTAACAACAACCAACAGTGGCCCGTTATAAATTAAAAACGCCCATAAAAAATCCTCTGTCTGAAGCGCTTAGGCATGATGACTACATAATAAATAGGTCCAAAAATACTGGATACTATTTTCCCTTCATCAACTTAACCGGTGGGGTTCGTTAAGAAAAATCCGTAAAATACCATCGGATGCCGCGGTAACTTGCTTGTTGCATTATATTACTCATATCTCAAGTAGTTTTCATTCGACCTGGATGTTTTATACGTTTTTAGAATAGTAAAAATATATTCTAAGCCATATGTTTAAAGAAAATGCACAATATACCTTTTACAATGTCTTTTGGGGGATTTTTATTTCAACAGAATAACCTTCAAAATCTTCAATCAAACACTTTCAATTGACACAAACCACATAAATGATCAACAATTCTTTTGAATTCACAAAGCTTATTAAATCAATTATTATACATTATATTATTAGCTATTTGCAATATAAAAGCAACACACAGCAATATTAACGCTAATAACAATAAGAAATTGATAAATATTTACGGACCACGCTAACACGATCCGAACGCGAATAAACAAGTCGTTCTCAAATCACATTTTTTCAAAATATACTTATTAAAATCCAGCCAATGAGCATTTCCAATCCATGGCCAATGAGAACAAAAATAAACTGAATGAAACCTCTCCATTTACTTTGTTATTTTTGCGCTGCTGGTGTTCCCAAAGGCGCTGTTCGCAGCATTTTTTTCCTTGGAACCCAGGCATTCCCGCCAGCACCCCAAAGGTTAATAAGAAAGTGCCAAGTTTTTGGCCAAGGCCTTGGCTTGAGGCGTATACATTTCGTACAAAAAGCACGAAAGCATTACGTCACGCGAAACTCCTATGAACTATTATCTATATATATATCGTCTTGATTTTTCGGTTGCAAGAAAAATGTAAAACTAATTGTATATTTTTTTATATCAAATCCGGCATTTAATGTATTTTTTTAAAATTTAGTAATTTACTAGAAAGCTAAACTGAAAACTATTTCAGTTTAGTCAGAAGAAGTTCAAGGTAGGTTGAACTTGAACCTTAAACTTGGCTTTGAGCCCCAATTTCACCATTCCATTGAAGCCTACTCAATTGTGTTTCAATCGTATTTATTCCCAGCTTTCTATCAAACAAACAAACTCTTCAGATGATATTATAACGAATAGCACCTATAGATTATGTAACTAGACATTGTATATTATGTAAAGTATATTATATCTACCTACAGTTACACACCCAACAATTATTAAACAAACAAAAAGTGGTTCACTTAAAAACAAACCAGTTATTTATAATTTTAAAAACTATTGCAAAAAGTTGATTAAGTTCGGTTAATTTGCATATACATAATTACAGTCTTTACATATCACAATTAAACAATAAATATGTTAGTTAACCGACTTTTTACCTTTTTACCTGTCGGCTTTTGATTTTTTTTTAAATGATTACAAGTTGATTCTATATTATTAAGTCGGTCTATTAGTTCTTAAGCTGTTTTAGTTTTGCCGTAGGAAGTCCACTGCAGGACTCAGGCCTCCCTCAGTCACAATTGCCAATATGCGCTACGCTTGGCAGGCGGGTAGCTGAGCGCAGTGTGTTGTGCCCCGAGTAGACGCCTCTTCGTATTTACATAATAATTTCTAGTAAACATTAAAGCACAAATTCGTTCTTTAATTTCGCAACAAAATAAGTAAGAAATAAACAGAACTGAAAATTACACACAAAATTGAATAATAGCAAAAGAAAAAACGACAAAGTTATAAATGACAAGTGTAAGAAATGTTCAACATAAAATTACGACAACCTAACCTAACAAAAAATTACGATGTAAATTATACTCATTGTGGTTTATAGTTTAAGCAATGTAAATAATTCTGAACTTTGAGGTGACGAGACAGGAAAATGTAAGGAAAAAAACATGGCACATGTTGACCCCACGTGATGTGGGCAAGATAATGATGAATAATTCTAAACTATTCACAAGGCAGCAGATCATAATAAATCCATTTCTAAAGTAAACTGTAATTATCCTGCTGATTAGTTCTATACTATGTCGCTGCGTTCACTTGCCAGGCGCATGGCAGAGCTAAATGGCTGGATTAAGACAGCCTAGCCTTGGAGCCTTGTTTTTGTGGCTAGTACTCGTATATCAATGTTTTTATAAAATTCATAAATATAATTAACTAATCAATATTTATATCATACATAATATTAATTAAATTAAATTTCAACTGTTTTGCCTAAGCATTATATTGCTTGGCATTTTTCTGGTAAAGTATGTGAAACCTTATATTAAACTAAACATCGACTAATAGTATCAAATAGTTATCAAATAAATACATTTAATTTCATCATCATAGGACCCCAAACCGAGCAGAGCGTGTACGCCAATACAGTGGCGTGCAAATTTGAGAGGGCTCAATGCATTTTTGTCACATTTTACTGTAATGATAGAGCTCCATATATTAGAAATAAATAAATAAATATTTAGTAATAACGAGTTATTATAATCATATTCGTTAGTTATGACGTAGAAACATGTTCATGTTATATAACATTCAAACGTCGCGGATTCGACCCTGAACTTGACCGACAAAACTAGATATATAATTATGACGGAGTCTTGCTTAGTTGAGAAATTTCAATGTCAAGATATTTACGATAATATAGCCGAGTGTATTTAGAGACGCAAAATTGCATTCGACTGGCTCAGTGGCGCGGTGGGCGTGTTCCCGCCTGCAGCGCAAGATGTAGGTTCAATTCCCGCCTAGGAGTCAAGTATTTGTATATTCTGCATAATTCATAAAATGAAGGGGTTTATGTCATACATGTACAAAGTGCATATATAGATAGTATAGATAGATAACTCTTTATTGTACACCACAAATATGTTACAAACAGTAAACAGTAACAAGACAAAGGGCGGCCTTATCGCTGTATCTCTTCGTAACATTTGGATGGACAGGAAAGAAAGAACGACATAGACAGTGGTGTAACGTATGTAACGTTAACAAGGAGAATAAATACCAAATGAACTATTGTAAAATCATTTACAGATAAAATTTAAAAGTATGATTATACCTAGATACTTAAATAATTCCTAAACTATATAAATTGAAATTTTTGAATTGAAACTTCTATAGAATCGTAGTGATTTCAAACCGGATGCAAAAAGATGAAACGGAAATGGTAAGAGACACAAATACAATGCTTTATTTAAATTTCTTTGCGCGATACTTCGTAGTTGAGACTACGAAGTATCGCGCAAAGAGGTATTGCTGTATTTTATTTATATTATTTTGTAACATACTTTATGTAATACGCTTTATTGAAGTAATATAAATAATCCGAATAATTACAGATATATGTTTGTTTCTCTTATCATTTTAGCAGATGCGTTCATTTACCCTTTTTTTCTATTCGATATATCATAATTATAGTTCGTAAGTAGTAGACTCCAATCGTGCGTCGTAGCTGACACACACACACTTTTTTTTTATTCATCTTATTCTTTCGTCGATTTACTGAAGTTTCACTTCTATCGTGTGTGAATCGCACACATACCTTTTTTATACAAATTTGTTAATTTTGAGGTGGATTCATACTAAACCTAGGGTTCTGTCTATAGTTAATACACATGTCGCATTAAAGAAAAAACAAAGATAAGTAAAAAAATAACACGCAAAACTTCGCTTAACTTTATAAAAATCACGTTTGTCACCATACGACTCACTCAAACTTTCAACTCTATATATATCACGGTTCTTATATATATAGATAGACGAAGAAGTCACAGTAATTGTTCCGTTTTACATTTGGGAACGGAATCCTTACAACGGGCCTGCGTAAAGTATCTCATGACAGCTGGAATATTTTAAAAAGTATAAATTAACAAATAGTACAAATTACTCCAATGAACCGATACATTTAAAAGGTCAATTATGTGAGTACGTTGACACTTCCGCTCCAGTAATTAATATGTAACGGAAATGTAAATAATCTCGTGATGCATTGTTCATTCAATAATATTTACGTTCAAAGTATTAAGTATTTGATCTGGTTTAGGATAAAAGTCGGTTGTTGGTTTAGGTCGTTTTATTAACTCTTTGTTTGTTGAATCCAGCAGATCCAAGAGCAAGAATTTGGGAGCATAAAATTATACTCACTAACCCGTATTGACTAAGCCTGACTGGAGCCGTGTTGGCTTAGTGGGAGCACAGTGGACTTTCATTGCGAAAGTTGTGGGTTCAAACCCCGCCACGCAACTATGGATTTTTCTTCTTGTAAAATTTATGTTTGCTTAAAAACACTTGCTTTATAGACGATGGCGAACATCGCGAGGAAACTTTAAAGAGTTTTAAGGACATGTGACATTCAGCAAACCGCGGCCGAGAGAAGTCTGTATCCCACCAATGGGAACGTTAATAGGATGTTTATGATGAACTTTTTCAGTTAAAATTCCTAGAGCTAAGTTAATTTTGTTCTTCTGCGTAAAATGGTAGGTACAGCTCTAAGACTACATAATTTACTTCATTTATGTAACCTCTAATTATAAATGACTTTGCAACTCTGTTATGGAAAAACCTCTATTATCTTTAAGTAGTTAGAGTTCCGTAGTCAACTAGAAAAACCATTGTAGTTTTGACAAAATTCTATATCGACCAATAGTCTTAGAATTTTTCTGAAGGGAAGTCTTAGGCTGGGTCCACACTTGTATCATTTCGGTGTATCACGATCAGGCGTGGCGTATCGAGTATCCGTATCATAAGTATGGACGCTCATTTTATACTTTTATGTGATACTGTATCATTTCAGCGTATCAAATTTAACTTTACAAATATGGACGCTTCAAAAAGAAAATGTAACAAGTAACTTCAAGAGTAACAAAGTCCATACAACCATAGACAACTTTGCAATGTTGGCTTTCGGTATATTTGGATTATTAATCGAATACAGTTAGCTACTCCGATGTTTAAAATCGACAATCCCAAAGTGCTGTTCCTCTCGATCTCCTGTCAAATCATATTTGGGTCAGTGAGAAGTGAGTAATTTCGCGCATCGGATTTAATCAATTACCGTAGAATTTGCGAATAGCCGTAGAAACTGCTACGGCTACAGGGTTGCAGCCGTAGGCAGTGCATTGTGTAATATTTTGGCCTGAAAGCCGTAGAACACGGTAATTGCCGCAGCATTAAATATAAATAAAATAAATATTTCCGGACTACTCACACATCATCACCTAACCCCAAACTAAGCAGAGCTTGTACTATGGGTGTTAGGTGACGGATATACTACATAGTTACATTTTTTTTGTAAATACATACATATATGATACATAGAAAACACCCAGACCCGAAACCAGAAATTATAGATCGTACAAAATCTGATCCCCCGGCGGGAATCGAACCCGCAACCTCCTGCGCCTCAGGCGGACGTTCGCCCACCGAGCCACAGAGGTCGTCGTTTGGCAGCACTGCATCAAGCATTCACGTCCAAATTTGTTCAAAGCAACGCGTATCCCCTTTGATGATCGCGGAAAAACCGACACAGGATGGTTCGGGGTGTATCACGATACAGTATCATGATACAGTATCATGATACAGTATCAAAATACGTCCATACCACCGTGATACGCGTATAGGATACGCGGTGTATCTTGATACGCGATCATTGGAGATCGGGGGCGGATCGGGCCGTATCAGATACGGCATGTATCATTAACGCGTATCAGCTTGCGTCCAAACTAGCGATCATGATACGCGCCGAGGATACGCGACGGAGATACGATACGCCGAAATGATACAAGTGTGGACGCAGCTTTTGGTAGATAGATAGTTACAATTTTTTGTCACACCATTTTTACGAAAGAAATTCTTTGTTGAAGCTTGACGTGTCTGTCTGCTGTCTGTCGGCTGTCTGTCTGTGGCATGTGGAATGAAGCGATTTCAATTTAGATGTATGAAAAGTGTGTTTCGCGCGAGTGCTCTTAGACATGTTCGATGAAAATCGGTTAAAGCGTATAAAAGTTATATAATAAAGATATATGTTTCTTTTATGCTAGATAAGCCTTCATTTGACCACAATCTCATCTGATGTAAAGTGACGATGTGTATGAAGACCTAGAAGAGGGCTAAGTACAGTCTCGGGTGGTAGGCTTCGGCCGTGGCTTGTCACCACCCTCCGGGCTGGGCCAGTGCGTGAAGAGATTTTTTTGTGTTTCGTAATGTGGTCCGGAGAAGCCATCCACCTTCTAGGTCTTCATGTCCCATCTTAGACCACATCGTCACTTTACATCAGGTGAGATTGTGGTCAAATGAAAGCTTATCCAGATAAAAAAATATATATATATGCAGAAACTTTGTTGCTCACAGCGTGACACGCACTTAACCGGTTTTATATATAGCATTACATTAACATACTTATGAAAAAAACACATACCTATGTGTCTAATAATTTATGAGATTATTGTCACCAGGAAGCTAATAATTTAAAATTATTTTCAGAATATACAGGAGTTATCAAATTTAGCAACAGTTTTTGTACGAGTTATGAATTTTGTGAATGATAATTTGAATAAGGCTTTAAATAAATCTACTGAAAAAAAAACACATTTACATTTAGTTAAACATAATATCTTTTTCTGAAATCAGTATGAAATTTACATATTTAATTCAGTTTTTCAATCAAGATTTCCATCAGTTTAATTTTATTTGTCGTGACTTTGGTCATAATTATTGTATTTATACTATATTACATAATTAACTTTGTCTTTACTTTTCCAGTTGTTTTGGTTGGAAGTGGAATGCATCCAATTATTTTATTAAAAGGCCGACATTTAAGTTTGTACCCTGGCGTAGTCCACCATTTTGAATAAAAAAGTGATTTGTCGGATAGTGATGACACTTATGTCAACGGCCAGAGCAAATCTATAGAAAAAAAAATTTAACACTTTTTTTTTGTTTGTTAAATGTGATTTGCTATCGTATTTACATTGTTGTGGGGTGCTTATTATGTTTTTTTAATTATAGCATGGTTTACATCTTGTTAATGTTCACTAGGTACTTATTTTTTGTCGCCATTATTTTTCATTTTTCGGCTTAGTTGCCTGAAAGAAATCGGTTTCAGGGATAAGGTAACCTGTTGAACATGTAAGGCGTTATTAAGAAGTACTCTGTTAGATATATTGCGTGCAATAAAGTGTTTATTAATTAATTCAACCTTTGATTAATTGGGTAACATCCCTAGTATTGTAGACCGCCGACACCTTGCAACCACTTTCAGTTTTAAGATCTAGAATTTTGTTTAGATTACAATTACACACACATCCGTCATCCATCGTTTTTAGTTTTTCTCCAGTCCATCCAAAGGTTGTCTGGAAGAGATCACTATCCCGGAGTTGCAGGTTCGAATACTGTGCGCGAAGGTTACGGATGTGTCTTAATTTTTTCTGCATAAAATTTAAAAATACAAACACTTGTCCCCTCGCGGAAAAAACCCGCTACCTCTTGCGCCACAAGCGGACCTTCGCCCATTGCGTCACTGAGGCTGTCATTCTGGGGTTTCCTAATTGATGGGATATTTAAACAAATCTCTGAACCAAAAATATAAATTTATTAAATGAATCCCTTGAATCCTATGTAAAATAACTTACTGTTCCAATACTGTACGCATAACAAACACAAACACGTGAGTGTGAGTGTACATCGTAGACCCCAAACTGTCATCGTTCAAGTCCAAGCGTTCTCGAGATTCAGCCCTTACACCGCACAGCCATCCCGCAGGGGAACATAAAAAACAAGTACAAAACGATTCCCGGGGCCGGGATAAAACAACCCTATCATGTAAGAGCCCGCGCCCTAAGCCTTTTACTTCACCGATGTACACTCACACACACTATTACATGCAAAAAAGCTTATAGAATATATATTTTTTAATCTTGGCAGTCATTTTTATTATCATCATCATCATAATTTCAGCCGTAGGACGTCCACTGCTGGACATAGGCCTCCCTCAAAGACTTCCAGTGACTTCGGTCGGTAGCAGCTTGTAAGCACCGCGAGCCCGCTACCTTCACCAGATCGTCCGTCCATCTAGTTGGTGGACGTCCTACTCTGCGTTTGCCGATTCGTGGTCTCCATTCGAGAACTTTCCGGCCCCAACGGCCATTGTTCATTCGTCATTTAACCAGTGTGTGTTGCCAGTGATGACATATGGATCCGAAACGTGGTGCTTCACCATAGGCCTCATGAATAGGCTCAGAGTTGCGCAACGAGCTATGGCAAGGGCTATGCTCGGGTCAAACTCAAATATACACATAAACTCTTAGAATCACTAGGTATACATGTGACTGGAAACTTCATTAGAAACCGATGAGTAGTCTAAAACATTTTTTTTTAATATTTTTTTTTTATATTAATATTTTTTTTCTCCTCCTGTGCTAGTTAGAAACTGTGTTACAGCAAGGTAATGCCCTGCAAACCACGTATACATTTAAATCCCTCACAAAGGCGTATACGTAAATAACTTACCAGAATAACATACACTATGATATTAGGAAAGCATACATAAATTAAAACTTATTATGTATCTCGATTATTAAATTAATTGATTGATTATAAAGATAATTGCCCCCTGTTCTCGATAGCGGAAGTGATGTAGAGAAATCACTATAATTGAGTTTCTTAATGATATCTCCTCACGACATGTAAAAGTTGTAGGTTTGTTACCACAAATGTTATTATGTTAGTCATGCAAATGTTTAAATTGACTATTTCTAGAAAGGTACACATTATGTTGTGTTTAGGTTAGTCTTAGGCACGGTACTAACGGGCCATACTATAGCCACAGTGGCGGTCGAGTCGATGTAAATAAAATAAATAACCAACAATTTTCGGACAATCCACACAATAACATCTAGCCCCGTGGTAAGCTCTAAGCTTGTGGTACGGGTACTAGATATCTGATATACTTAATATAGTTATACCCAGACCAAGGAGAAAGTGCTTTCAGACCATACAAGCACTTGATCCCTCGGCAGGAATCGAACCCGCTACCTCTTGCACCGCAAGCGGACGGTCGCCCACCGCGCCACTGAGGCAGTCAAATAGTCAATTTAGCTAAGAGGTCATTACATTACACTGTCGTCGTATCTTTACATAAATATTTTTGGGAGGATATTACACTATCATTTATCACGATCATAGATATACATATAAGTCAATTATATTGGATAATTTAATATAGGACTGTGATTCATTTTCTCCTTGATCATAGATTTTAGACATAATATCCTGAGAGATTGGATCCAATACGGTCATAGAAACAGGTGTTGCCAGTTATTTTTAATTTTTAAGCTATTGCATAGCTTTTATCGCGGGCCTTGATCGTGAAGACCGAATCCAGAAAATCCGTAACGAAATAAAACCTAACCATAATTTTGTTGAAAGAACAAAAAACAACCATACTAAAAATTACGATGTCTTTTGGCAAATTGAATTTTCTGAGATCTGGTAACCCTGACGTTAATACCTGACATCTGTCACTGTCATCCATCAATCTGTCCAATCACGAGCCTCCATTGCAACCACTTAGGAAGTAAAATAGGATCAAACAACTTTTATAGTGTAATACACAGATATAACTCAAATAGTCAATTATCTTGGATCAAATATATGATCATTTAAATGATCCAAGATAAATGATGGTGTAATATGCTCCAGAAAATTACATATATTTTAAGGTTAGAGAGACGAAGCTGTGTGAATCGAAGCCACAAATATTAAAATACTAGCTTTGTCCGTGTTTTTGGTCTGTAAAAAATAGCCATAGCCTTCCTCTATAAATAGACTATCTAAAACTGCAATATTTTTTCAAAACGGACCAGTAGTTCTCGAGATTAGCGCGTTCAAACAAACTCTTCGCCTTATAATATTAGTAAAGACTTCACTACACAATACCTGAAAAAGCATTTACATAAATCCATCGTCACACAAACCCTTAGACCAACAATATCTAACCAGTGTGAGGTGATGTGTCAACAGAGATACAGCACTGATACCAAAGGGTTAAAAGCCTGAAATATCCATATAATATAATAAATAGAAGTTTTTGTTCGCGACAGTACTCGATAGTTTTGTCACAGATAACATAGGACTCGAAATTCGTCTGTGATTCAGAGAATCGGGGTAAGCATTATCATTAGGGGGAAAGGGTCGGTTGAATTGGTCTGTGCAGTTTCAATGAATAATTTCATCATCACCCTATTAACGTTCCCACTTCTGGGACACAGGGCCTTCTCTCTTGGAGAGAGAGATAAAGCTTTAATTCACCATGCGCTGGCCAAGTGCGGGTTGGTGGATGTCACATGTCCTTCAAACTCTTTTAAAGTTCTCAGAACATGCCGGTTTCCTTACAATGTTTGTCTTAACCTTAAAGCACGTGTTTTAAAGCGAAAAATCCAGAGGTGCGTGATGGGGCTTGAACCCACGACCTTCGAAATGATAGTAGAGTGTGCTCCCACTTATCCAACACGGCCTTTAATAAGTGATTTATTTTATCTTTATTAGATCTATACTAATATTATATATGCGAAAGTAACTCTGACTGTTTCAATTTCACGCAAAGACAACTGAACCTATGTTAATGAAATTTGTAAGAAAGGTTTCCAGAAAAAGTTTTTATGATTTGAACGAAGCCAGGGCTAGTCGCTAGGACCTAAATCATTATATATATATGTAAACATACCTAGCCTTCTTTATAGCGGCGCCTCGTGGGAGTAACCTCGTCGAACGACGTAAAAGTTAAATAAACCCCAGAGGGTTTTGCCGAGTGATTTTTGTAAGGCGTCCTAGGAAATATCCATAAATACATAAAGGTTTTTGCGTATTGGGTTGGCTTTATAGTAAGAGATAAAAACAATTGCACAGGTAGAGCAAGTATTCGTGGATTCTGTGGTAGGTGATTTAAGGAAGTTTTATCTCTTCAGAACTTACAATCTGTGAGTAATAATAATAATAATAAAGCCTCTTTATTTCCCATCACTTAAGTATTACAGTGTATACTCTTATATCTTAAAAAAAATTACTTATTATCTATACCTAATATTATCGTTTTCTTTGTATAATATTATATAATTTGTGGCTTAACTATTGTCTTGGATGGGAACCCCTGATTGGGTATAGGCCTCCTCCAGTTTGTTCCAGTTGTCTCTATTTTTAGCTTTATTGGTCCACTCCTTGCCAGCTGTAGCTATGATGTCATCGCTCCATCGCGTTGCAGGTCGTCCTGGTCGTCTGTTTCCATAAGGCCCTTTCCATCTCGTTATTTTTGTTGTCCATCTGCAATCTCTATACCGTGATACATGGCCGGCCCATCGCCATTTTAAGGTCAGGCAGTAGTGTAGGACGTCAATTATTTTTGTCTTCTTCCTTATAAATTCGCTTCTAATTTTTTGGATTCTTCTTATTTTTAGAAGGCTTCTTTCCATAGCTTTCTGGCAACGGACTAATTTTAATTTTAATTTTGTGTTGTAGGTCCTCGTCTGGCAGCCATATGTTAGAGTCGGCAGGATGCATGTGTCCATAACAATTTTTTTCAGGTGTAGTGGATAGTCTCCTTTCATTATTTCTTTGAGGGACCAGAACTTTTTCCAACTCATTTTTATTCTGCGCTCTAACTCTTCCTCTTCGTTTCTATCGTGGAATGATATTGCCTTTCCCAGATATATATATTGGTTTACGTACTCTAATTCATCTCCTTCTAGTTTTACCGGACATTTGTGGCTGTTTGTCATAATTTTGGTTTTATTTTTATTCATCAGAAGACCTACTTTGGCACTGTGTTCATTCAATTGGTTTATCATTGTTTCTAGCTTTCTTCCATTTTCAGCGAAAAGGACTATGTCATCCGCGAACCTAAGGTGGCTGAGATATTGACTGTTGATTTTGATTCCTTCATTTTCCCATTTCAGATCTTCAAAGATGTTTTGCAGCACTGCTATGAAAATCTTGGGTGACAAGGGATCTCCTTGTCTCACTCCTCGTAGAATTGGTATTTCAGGTCCTCGTTTTTCCAATTTCACACAGCTTGTACTATTGTCGTATATATTTTTCAGGATGTTTTGGTATTTTTTGTGAACTTGACATTTTTTTAGCGTTTCCCATATTGCTTCGTGTGATATTGTATCGAATGCTTTGGCGTAGTCGATAAAGGCTACATATAATGGTCGGTTGAATTCTTTATATTTTTCTAGTGCTTGCTGCATTACGTGTAAATGGTCTATAGTTGAGAAGCCCGATCGGAATCCAGCCTGTTCTATAGGTTGAAGATGTTCAATATTATTGCTAATTCTATTAAGTAATATTGAGGTAAACAATTTGTAGGTGCTAGGGAGAAGGCTAATTGGCCGATAGTTACCAATATCAATGGGGTCGCCTTTTTTGTACAACAAAATTATATCCGATTTCTTCCATTGTTGAGGTGCTTGTCCAGTATTTATAACTTTGTTGAATAGGAGAGATAGTGGTTTGGCCAACATCGCAATTCCTATTTTTAAAGCTTCATTTGGTATACTGTCTGGTCCAGGGCTTCTCTCTGTTTTAAGTTTCTGTACATACTTTGTTATCTCTTCAGTATCTACTTCAATGGGTTCTTCTGCAATATCGCTATGTACATATGTGTCAATTTCTGTACAGTTGTTGCTATTAGCATGGTTACTGTATAGATCTTTGTAGAAATCCGTAGCGCATTGTATGATATCTTTCCTCGTGTTTGATCCTGTAGTTGTTTTAAGTGTTTTTATCCAGTTTTTATGTGTAGCAAGTTGTTTGAAGGCTCTTTTTGTACTCCTGTATTGTGTAAGGTTCGATTGTATTATGTGTTTTCTGTAGCCCAGATAATCTTGCCTAATCGCCTTGTTTGTTAGTTTGAAAAGTATTTTTAATTCTTTTTTCATTTCTTTTGTTTTCTGTTTTAGTTTTAGAAGTTCTGAGCGCCTTGACATCAATTTCAGTGTAGCTTCAGTTAATATTTTGTTCATTGTCTTTTGGTTTTCTTCTTTCTTAGTTTTCAATATACTTTTTTTAATGATGTGTTCTATTTTATTATATAAGGTCTGGACACTCACATCGCCATTTAATGTTTCTAGTTCTTTCATGTTATTTCCAAGATTCTTAATATATAGTGTCATATCTTCATTTGTTTTTAGTGCATTTGGGAAAGACTTATACGCTTTTCTGGATTTCTTGTTGTTTCCTAGGAGATAAGTAGCTCTAACTAGCCTGTGATCGGAACTGAACTCTAGGCCATGTAAAATTTCAATCTTCCGTATATTTTTAGGTTGGTTAGACAATATGAAATCCACTTCGTTTCTTGTTTTCTCGTTTGGTGAAATCCACGTCCATTTTCTGTTCTGTCTCATTTTGAAGTAAGAATTCATAATTGATAGTTTGTGTTCGAAAGCAAATTCTATTAGTTTTTCTCCTCGTTTGTTTCTTTTTCCATAACCAAATTTCCCTAAAATAGTGTCTTCATTTGATTAATCTGTGAGTACAACTTGCTAAATCACAGAATAAAAATGCAAAGCTATTTTTTTATTATTCACCTTTATATTTTAACGAAGTAATAAACCCCACTTTCGATTAAAATAATTCTATTTTGTTAACTTTATGGTAGTTTTGGTTTATGTTGGTGACAAATTAACATTATTTTCTTCTTCTTCTTCTTTACTATATAACAGTATAAAGAAATCCCCAAAAAATATCTCAATATTAAAATATTTTGTTAATTTACAAAAAAAATAGTTATTATTTTTAACTACAGAATAAACCACAAACAAATTAACACTTCAGCATTTCTCTTTTTTTGTACTTCCTTATATCCACATGCCTCTTTTTTTTAATATTTCAGAGTGAGCTTGGCTTGGGACGTTCTGATGGTGTTTTTAACCCATTATGCCCCCTGAAAGTAGGAGTAATAAAGCATTAAGTTGATTAATGTCATATGTTTATAAACAAAGTATGCGCGGACGCTGGCTGGTGAGGGCCACAGCTCCGCAAACAAAGCCGGGTACGCGGCTATACTGTGGCCATTCTTGGAATAACTTCACGCGGACACAGCTTAGATAAGCAACCGTTGGGATAATTATTTCATGTAGTTTTTCTTTTGCATAGTTTTTATTATTTGAACCAGTGTTTGATCACAATCTCTCCTAGTGACGATGTCATATTATAGTATTTAAAATTCAGCATAAGTTAAATTAAATTCTTTCCATACAGAGGTTGTCTGAAGGAAATTGCTTTAAGCAATAAGAGCGCCCACTACGCATGCTAGGTTTAATTTTACTATTAACAATTTTGTATTTATGTTTATTTGTTTGTTTGAACTGATACTCAAGGCTGTTGTAACAAAAAAATTACGAGATTAAGTCAGAATTACGTATTTTTTTCATTTGATATCACTATGTGCCATATACATTATGTGATTTACCTCTAATACATAAAATGTCCATGTCACAATGTTAGTTACCGTACTCCTCTGAAGCTGGCTTAAGCGATTATTATGAAATTTTATATGCATATTCAAGTAGGTCTGAGAATCGGCTACTATCTATTTTACATTTTGCAAAACAACGTTTGCGGGGTCAGCTAGTAAATAAATAAATCTGGAGATTCAGGAGCCGTCTGTTTGACCAGCTACGTAGCCCCCACTGTGGCAAGCACGCTCCAGTTAACGCCTAATAAGGGAGCGAGGCGCTGGGCTCGCATTGTTCCACTAACACGTGGAAATAGCTTCCAGCCATACGTGGAAATAGTTGGGCATTGTTGGCCATTTTCATTACCAGTATTCTTCGCATGGGCTAAAAATGGCATAATGAACTCTCGGCTTCTAATATTAATATATTATAGAAGGGTTTTAAAACGAATTTTAATTATGTATATTAATTGTTCAGGAGAACGTTGAAACAATATTTTTGTGTGAGTGGAGACGTGTTTATTCGTTGGTGGTTGGAGGAAAACTCTATAAAGACTGATACAATGGATCTAATAACTCATATACAAATGCCTCGGGCATTGTCGGAGTTGGGAGTCTTTTTAGGCCTTTGTTTATGTGAATTTACTATGAAATTAATTTTCTTCTGTTTAATATTGTGTCTCAAAGCATATTTATATATACACCTCAAGCCATCTAAGACCACGCCAAAGGATTGATCTACGCCTCAATTTAAAAGTTTCTAGTAAAAATGCCTGTCCATTGACGCAGTCGTCACAGCCTAGGATAATATAGGCATAGAATAATAAATTACTACGTAAATAAACAATATCATAATTTTTTTAAATATTTTTTTTTCTTTTGGCTTCTACAAAATTGTAGTGCGCACCTGGATGCAATTAGCACAGGATTGAAATAACGGTGAGAGTAAAAGGTAGTTACTATACAGTAGTGGGTGAAGTCAGACTGTTGATGATGAAGATGAAAGCTTGACCTTAGGGCGGGCGGGTCTGGGCGGGCTTAGGCGTTCATAAGGCAACTCGCCGAGACAAGTTTATTAAGCTACGTGTTTGGATGAAAAGTAAAATACAGAAGGCTACGATATTGCGGGCAAAAATGGATCTCCGGATAAAACTGGATTCCACTGGGATAAACGGATAATATTGATTTATTAAATTGTGTACATTTGTAATGCGTTTTTTATATTCTGGAGGTGTTTGAGACTTTTGTGGCGGAATGATAATGTGTTTAGAAGGGATTTAGTTGAACCTCAAAAGCTGATAGTAATGAGATTATGTTTGTAAAGGTTTTACGAATAAATATTTTTATGCAATTAAATTATGCTTTTAATAAATCTAAATTTAAAATTTAAGAACTAACCCCTGTTCCGATGCCTTAATTTCCCTAAAAGTACAACATAATATTTAGAAATGTGCACGCCATGCGCATTCAATTGATACCCCACTCGAGTATACGTTTTTCGGTTTTCCTTCCCTACTCTAACTTTTAAACGGCATAACATGAATGCATGCGGCATGAAACATGATGTCCCAGACAGACACACAGACATACTGACTGACAGATGACTCTGTGTTATTTAAATGCTCAATTGCCACAGACATACAAACATATCGGACAAACCTAAGGTTAAATCAGACTGAGACGCGATGTAACGCGACGCGACGCGCCGATGCTTGAAGCGGACAAAGGTTTGCCGCTGTGGAGCGATATGCCGCGCCCCGCCCCGCTGTGTCGTCGCAAGACGCCGATTTGACGGAAATATCTCGAGGAAATAGGTGGTGTATTTTTTTAATAGAAAGGAATTTCAAATTTTGTCAAACCAAGCATAGAGGGCTAAGATGAGCAAAACACTACTATTCCGCCATTTTGAAATGAAAACTTGATTTTTCGGCTAGTAATAAAATGTGTGTCAATCGTAGAGTAAACAAAAAGTGTTAAGGAACCAAATCTCTAACATGTACAGTTTCTGAGATATTTGGATCTAAAATATGCAAAGAATATCTCAGCAATTAGTTTGTTATTAATTTACTCTGTCAATTGGCATAAGTTTTATCGCTGGCCGCGAAATAAAGTTATATTTCAAAATGGCGGACTCGAGACGACGAAGTATCAGTTATAGGGGCTCATCTTACCCTTTAAATACTGAATCCTACAAAAGAACAGGAACATTGTATTGAACGCTAACTATGACTCGTAGAATAATAGTTTTAATGTTTGACCTAAACTAGAAGTAGAAATATTATTTATTTGCTCAAATGTAGTTAAGTTCAGTTTCTTGTAATTGGACTTTGAGCTTGAAGCGACAATTTGCCAGTGTCGAGTTAA
Source organism: Gymnoscelis rufifasciata (assembly GCA_929108375.1). Taxonomy (NCBI): domain Eukaryota; kingdom Metazoa; phylum Arthropoda; class Insecta; order Lepidoptera; family Geometridae; genus Gymnoscelis; species Gymnoscelis rufifasciata. The sequence goes on from OV815326.1 coordinate 370,503, forward strand.
ATAAAATTATAAAGTGAAAAATATGTTACTCAGTTGAACGCCATTTTGCGTCCCTCAAATGGAGTTACAATAGATCTTATTTTATGTGAATGATAGTTCGGCCTGTCAACACGTGCAAAGAGTTTACTCCAAGAAACGATTTGAGTTATAAGGCCCGGTACGGAAATTTTATGAGTAAAATCAACTGTAACACGAAAAGTTGAGGCGTTACGAAGAAAGAGACAAACATATAGGTATATCTGTAGGATTGAACGTGTAAAAGAATGAGATGGAATACCTACATTACACAGCGTATCTCATTCTCGGGGTCGCCTCTTTGCGCGATACTTCGTAGTATCACTGTATTTTATTTATATTATTTTGAAACATACTTTATGTAATACGCTTGATTAAAGTAATATTAATAATCCGAATAATTACAGATATATGTTTGTTTCTCTTATCATTCTAGCAGATGCGTTCATTTACTCTTTTTTTCTATTCGATATATATCATTTATCGTTCGTAAGGAGTAAACTCCAATCGTGCGTCGTAGCTGACACACACACACTTTTTTTTATTTTGTAAATTTATTTTAAGGAAGTGTTATTGTAGTGTATTATTATAAATAAATGACAATTTTGATAAAGAGATGTATAATTAGATAGAGAGATAGAAACAGGCAACTCTAAGAGCAGAAGTAAACAACCTCTCGTCCATTGCTCGGTGGGTGCGTCTGCAGCTTTGACGTCACTAAGTATTCCGTGACGTCATTGCACGAACGTCATTTTGGCGTTTGGAGTGCTGATTGACGTCTGAGGTGCGAGGGATAGGCGACCGCGGGACTATGTTTGGCCGAATTTTGTAATTTAGATAGATAGATAATATCTTTATTGCACACCAATGCTTACAGACTAATTAATATAATCTAAAATAATAGCCACATTTGTAGAACAATCGGCTTTATCGCTAAAAGCGATCTCTTCCAGGCAACCTTTGGATGAATAGGATCTGCTAGGAACACGGAAGACGGTGCACAACTGTGCTTTATGTTTTTAGGACCGTACGACGCGATGCAATTAATTATTTCAGATTTTAGTTTATTTTTTCCATCACTTTAATAATACATAGTTACATTTCCATTACTATACTAGGTCAGTTATTTTATAGAAAAAATTAATTCTTTTCTAATTCAACCTAATTATTAAATTTACTTAGCTATATCTCAGGCCCATATAAACATATACCTTACAGACTAACATACAAACAAATATAAATCTTATATACTAAAATATCCATCGTGACCGTATCATGGTGTCACGGTGGTATCGCCTCGCAGTGTAGGCGACCGATGAACCGCCAAAACTTCACCCCTTTCGGCCAAAACTGCTCACTCAGCAACGTCGACAGATATTGAGTTGGAACCCTACCATAATTGAACCGAAGCTCACATTACGGCGAGATTCCAACCTTTGGACGCGAACTGAAAATGCAGTCTTGGTTCGGATGCAATCCACCACAGCCTCGGTGTAGTGTGGCTCACATAGTTTCTTTTATGTCATTTATGTCAGCATGTCAGAGCTCTTATGAGACTGCCCAGACACTTTCTCTGAGGCGAGGGTTTCTACGCAATCGTCTCTGACTATGTTGCCAATCCGATAATTAGACACTGGATTTCTGTACGTATGGATGGAAATAAGAAGTAACTTTTTGTATCTGTATTAATTTAAATGTATCTTTGTTTATTTTCATGTGTGTGATATGGGTCTTGTTATGTACCTGAAATAAACTGATTTTATTTATTTATTTTATTTATATATTATAATTTTTTAAGTTAGGTGCAAATAATCATATTTTATACATATATCGCCCTCGCTTGTCACTCGCACCACCGCGCGCCCGCTGGCCAGTGCTCGCGCCATTCAAGTGTCCGACTACCAGCTGTTACCTTTCTCGTGAAACAATCTCAATATTTATACTAATGCTAATGGAATTTAATGAAAAGTGATATAAAATCGCAATCTGCAGAAATTACTCGGGGATTTACCTTACCTTTGTTTTGGTGTGGAGAGTTTAATTTATTTAAAAAACAAAAACAAAAAAATATCATTTTAAACCGACGCGCGTGAAGTTCAAGACTCTATTTAGGAAATGTGAGTTTGTGCAGGTATTTAATGTAACTAAGGTGTATTAGGAACCATATTTCTTTGTAACTAGATCCCATCGAAAAGTCACGATTTTGTTTATTTTTGTTTCGAGCCTGTAGAGCCACATTACTGATGCCTGACTGCCACATACTAAAATAAACCCTACCCTTGGCTCTCATGAGCATAGAGTTATCAAAATACCCTAACATTTTATCTAGAGAATTGGGTTTGTGTAAACGAATTTAAGTTCGATATTTTCCCTAGTTACAGCTAACCTTGAGCTGATACGAAACTTTGAATCAATACTTAGAACTAAATGAGCTTTGTACTATGATTTTGTCAATAATATTCATGTGCTAGTGGCGCCCCGCGGCGTTGCCCGTGTTATATGAATGCAGCGTAGTACTGAGAATCCCTAAATGTTTGTGAAGTTTTTTTTTTGTGGTAATAACATTTTAAAACGAGCAGGAAACTCAAGATCAATAGTTATTTATTTGTTAAACGATTTTTTAATCGCGTGTTTTATTTAAATTTTCTAGTGCAACCTCAGATTAGGAAACTTTTTTGGTTCTGTAGTAAAACTAAATAAATTCTTAAAGAAAAGGAACCCAAGGAGGTTCCGAGTCTGAGGTTATAATAAATGAAAAAAAGGTTTTATGATAAGTTCGGCAGCAAGGAAGTAGAAGTAAATAGGTTTATTGATGTTTTGGAATCACAAACTGAGTGGACACTTTGTTCTTAATTCAAATTAACTTTATTCTCTCGTCACGTAATAAAAACGACATTTAGTGATTATATTATACTCTCTGCGTCTTTGCGCTCATATATCGAACAGAAATCTTACTCTTTCCGAGATGGGGTGCCGAAAAATAAGAAAAAGTTATAAAATGAAAAAAATACGTTATGCACCTATGAGTATTTTACGTGAAACAAATTACCCATTTGAGAAACAAAAACTTTCACGAACCATTACCTTCTAAACCATTACTATACTTAGGGTGTGAAAATACGTAGTTCAGTGCTCAAAAACTTAAGAAAAATTGTTCGACTTTCTGAGTGTACCTAAATAAATATTAAATGATTTCTATAGAGCCCTCTGAGTGGATTGTGTGAAATAAATCGTGCATAATGGAAGCCTAAGCTGTGGGATATGAAGAATCATGTAAGTAATATCTTTTAGGACTCGAAGGAGATATACTCGTATTTGAATATAATGTAAGCCGAGGGTTATGTAAACCTGAGGGGCGGAGGTACACTCAACAGCAGAACAAGCTGATGAAAAAGGTCCCAAAATAATCTATACAATAATCTATATAAATAAAAATAAATTGTTGTTCGTTAGTCTGATTAAAACTCGAGAACGGCTGGGCCGATTGAGCTGATTTTGGTTTTAAAATGTTTGTCGTAGTCCAGGGTAGGTCTAAACGGTGAGCAAATAAGGAAAAATTGCCGGAAACTTTTTTTCCCGTGCGACGCCGGGGTGGGCCGCTAGTTAAAAATAAAAATGTATTTTTTTAGTTGCATATTCATATTCATTTATTTGTTGCTTCATGTGGTTACAATAAAGGTGTTAACATAATAGATTCCCTGACATGAGCCCCGTTGGGACATTACATTATTAATACATTCAAAAATCACACACTTGGTTAATTAATGCAGATTCACAAGTGCTACCTTAATACTTATTCTATACGCAAACTGAGAACAATGAAACAATAACAACATAAAAAATATTCCAATTATTGTAAAAATATATTAAGTATTAAATTATGTATTGCTATTAATAATTAATTGAAGAATCTTAATTTACCGACGATAATTTCTTAGTAGTAAAGTAAAAAATAACATGTCCTTAGTATTAGTTTACTTTTGACAAATTAAAACTTCATTAAGAATTTACATATAATTTTTTACATCTGACACGTCACACTAGACGATGTTTTGAAACGTTGATTTTTATCACTTACTTTTGCTGTTGACTGTACTCGTTGATATAATATTTCTTACGAGTTGGATACAGAAATTTCTATCAAGCTTTCTTTTTTTATATTTTAGTCTCTATTTTTAGCTTGTATAAATAAATAAATATTTCCGGACAATCCACACAACAACATCTATCCCCGTGGTAAGCTCTTAGCTTGTGTTCTGGTAGTAGACATCTGATATACTTAATAAATTAGACATACATACATAGATAGTATGTACACTCCTACTCTTATTTTGTTTCAAATTTCTTTTCAATTCAATCATAAGGAGCTACACAAAGTATAAAAGTACTGTTTTATCTCGAAGGTATCCGAGGATTTGCGCCGATCCCCGAATAATCCCCTCATGGTGAAATAATGGCGGCCGTGATCCCCACGGATAGGATAATACTCCCCTTATTCAAATTTTCAATGCGATACATAAATAAGTAATACAATTGAATATATTTAAAAAACGTAGATGGGGTGTTACTTATTCTAGTGTCTTGGGCAAAGTATTTTGCTTCGCTGGGTTCCCGAAACCTTACCTAAAATAAATCCCTTTTAAAAGAAATCCTATTAGGTAAAAGGTTTCGTGGATATTATTTTATTATTTGTTTTTGAATATGAATGTTAAATGGATAAATCAGATTTTACGGCTTCTTTTCGAGGCTAAATAACGAGATTGTAAGATTTGTTTATATAAGATCAAAGTCCCAAAGTTTGTTAATACTTTTGTGCGTTTGATATTCTCCTAAGCTGAAAAGGCTAGTTAAAAATTATAAAATGCATAGTTTATTTCATAAGATACTAGCGACCCGCCCCGGCTTCGCACGGGTATATATTATATAGCCTATGTGATTAAAATCGATCCAGTAGTTTTGAGAAAACCGCGGCCTCAGACGCGCTATTTAAAGGCACGCTCTTGCCGCACCGGGCGGCCGGCCGGTGCCGCCGCAAACGCTACGTCCCGCAATTTTGAAATCTGTAATATCTTCGAAAATATTCACTTAAATCGTACGGTGTAAAGAGCTATATAGATCTATATTAAATGAACAATGTATTCAAGGTATTGAATTGGTTGAGGATTAATGCTGTATTGGTTAAAATCGCTTCGAAAATTAGCCATTATTTGTCCTAAAAAGTAAATGACAAAAAAAAGTTATTGTGAGTTATCACACACGTTATCACGGACTTTTCTGTAGACCTTCTCAATGTGTACAATACTTAGTACATTATTTTGATAAACCTCGTAGGGTACAGCCTGCGTTTGCAATGTAAGCGGAAAAAATGTAATTATTTACGACATCACATTAGAAATCTAAAAAATAACAGTACTTCTCAACTATTTAATGGATGTTATTATACATATAAACCTTCCTCTTGAATCACTCTATCTATTTAAAAAACCGCATCAAAATCCGATGCGTAGTTTCAAAGATTTAAGCATACAAAGGGACATAGGGACAGAGAAAGCGACTTTGTTTTATACTATGTAGTGATGTAGTGAAGATGAATATTCTTTATTGCACACATAATTTATAAAATTAAACATTACATAAACACTTGATACGATGCGATAAATGGTGGTTTTAAGGCTAAAGAGCAATATCTACCTTGAAAAGAAATCATATATATATATCTTTCCGGACTAAACCACACAGCATCACCTAACCCCAAACTAAGCAGAGCTTGTACTATTGGTGTTAGGTGACTGATAATACTAAAACAAAATCTACCTATTGCAAAAATACATTTTTTTAGATAAGCAGTTTATAACTCGCCAGCCACAAAGCGGTGCACTAGTTCTCAATATTATTCAGAACATAGTCAAATGATTCAATGAGTTAGCGGCGTAGCTGCTCTATAAGCTGCGTAAACGTTCCTTCATAGACTATGCGACTATGTTTAAAAACAAACTTTATAAACTATTAACCGAAAAATGCTATTATAATGTAAATGACTTTTTATTTGATAAGGGCATTAAAATGGAGTAATTGGTTAAAAAATATTTAAGTAATATGTTTAATCTCTATTTTCACATTGACATTTTATATTATAATTGTTCAAACCATTGAACATGATTTTTAATATTATAAATAACAATAATTATCGTAGAAGTAAGATAATATTAATATTATATAATTAACTAGATATACGAAAACACATTATAAATTAAAACTAAATTAATCCTAACAAGCCAAGTCAACGGCAAAACTTATGTTAGCTGAATTGCATAGGTACGCAGTTGCAGACTAATCATAAGTCCAAAATTCACTAGAGCGCCGATTCAGCAAGTCAGCAAAATACAGCTGCATCGGCGCTTCACCGATAGCACACTATGATAACTAGATTTAGTATATAAACTGTACAAAATTGTTAATAAATCACATTGGAACGAAGCACTGAGTCGCGTTTTACTCCGCCTCCCTCTACGAAGACCACCGGACCCAGAAGTACCACCAACCGCCGACGAGCTGCCCGGACGCACACCCTCTCACTGTGGCCAAGATACCTTTAGCCATCAGTACCTGATCGGTCTTGTGAGCCTGCTTGACCGGCAGTGAGAGTCCACTGGAGGAGCCGCCCAGAGGTTCCAACATCCACGGGAGGAGCCGCCCAGCACCCGCTGGTGGAGCCACCCTGCACCCGCTGGTGGAGCCGCCCAGAGGTTCCAACATCCACGGGAGGAGCCGCCCAGCATCCGCTGGAGGAGCCGCCCAGCATCCGCTGGAGGAGCCGCCCAGCATCCGCTGGTGGAGCAGCCCAGAGGTCCCAGCATCCGCTGGTGGAGCAGCCCAGAGGTCCCAGCATCCGCTGGAGGAGCCGCCCAGCATCCGCTGGAGGAACCGCCCAGCACCCGCTGGTGGAGCCACCCAGAGGTTCCAGCATCCGCTGGTGGAGCAGCCCAGAGGTCCCAGCATCCGCTGGAGGAGCAGCACGTCCACGATTTCAGCATCCTCTCACTGTGGCCAAGACTCCTTTAGCCATCAGTACCTGATCGGTCTTGTGAGCCTGCTTGACCGGCAGTGAGAAAACCCTTCCCTGTGCCCTTGGTTCCTTCCCACTATCCGTCTGTTACCTTAGGTCTCCTGGTAACAGATATCCCTGTTTATCTATATATGTATTTATTACACTTATATGGTTAGGGATAGGGTTGTAGGGATACACACACATTGATAGGGCTACACGTGTTAGGGATACACATACGTGGTTAGGGTCCAGACATAGGTCACATACGTAGGGGTAGGTAGGAGTTAGGCTCAGTGTTAGGCTACGTAGATTAGGTAGTAGTTAGTAGGAGCGCTCTGTGCTTATAGTACACCCGTGTGTACAACACTCACACGTAGGGCACCAAGCACGGGGCTATCCTACATTAGGCAGTTAGTTCTGTATCTCCGCCCAATCATCACACACCCGCGCGTTCACTAGAGACGTACGTAGGGTTAAGTGTAGGTTATTCATCATCATCTGAATCAGTAGTTCGCGCTCCTCTAATCCCTGTAGAGACAATTTACTGACAGACTACTTGACGTGTTGCAGTCTGAAGTGTAAACAAAAAAACACTCGGGTTGTAATACGTTCAATACAGACAAAAACACTTAGTTGCCAGTCATACAGAAGCGGTTCGGGCACCGGCCTCCCACAAGCGGGTCTCACCGGTGTTTTGAGAAGTCGCATATTCTGTAACACACAGAGCGCAACTAAGTGATAGACGAAGTCCCTTAAATAAACAGATAGGATAGGGTTAGGAGCAGCAAGAATAAACATGGAAAACCTCAAGACTGAAGACATAAACAACCTCATCAGAAGTCAAGAGACAGACTACAATGAAATCAAACAAATATTTACTAACATTAAGAAAGACTCAGTCACAAGGAAAACAGAGAAATATATAAAAACGAAAAGGATACGTCTCCAAGAGATATTTACCAGGACTACTACCAATCACGCAGTACTACTAGATGTACCGGTGTTAAAAGATCACAAGTATATGACTACAAACTATTATGCGGCTATTGAAGCTGTGTATAAACAAGTAATGTCGCATTTAGAAACATGTGAAACCAGAGCACAAATGCTAAACGACTTACTTGTTCCAAAAGACATACAGATAGAAGAAGAAGAAAGTACATGTTCACCAAAAATACTTACACAATTATTCCGCATTTCACAACTACAAAAAAAGCTCCAAGTCGTTACTCAAGCAATGTCAAATAACAAACCATCATGGTACTGGGAATCGCTGATGACAAACTTACAAAAACAGTGGCAAGAAATAGAAGCAACACACATTAATATTTTGATGGAAGATAACACCTTAGGCCACAGCTATTTCCAAGAAAAAAGGTTTGAAACAATGCAAACAGAATACGAACTGTTCATTGAATGTGTAGTTGATAAAATAGGAGAGAATAAACAGATGACTCACACCAACAGCAAAGTAAAGTTACCGACAATTACAATCCCAACTTTCAGTGGTAGCTACGAGTCATGGAACTCCTTTTATGATTTATTTTCGAAAATTATACACGAAGATAAATCTTTATCAGCTACAGAAAAAATGCAATACCTAAAAACTCATGTAACTGGTCAAGCCGCTAAACTAATAAAACACTTATCAGTATGCGATGCTAGTTATGAAACAGCATGGTTGCTTTTAAAGAAAAGGTACAAAAATGAGAGATTGATAATTATGAAACACATAGACAACATCATGGATATTAAAAAAGTCACCAAAGTAAATGCAGAAAACTTAAGAACATTGCACGACACGATAAATGAAAATTTAGAAGCATTAAAAACTCAGAATGTTGATACCACAACCTGGGACACCATGTTATGCAGAATACTCGGCAGACTTTGGGATTCAGAAACAGATGAAAAGTATGAACAGCAGCTCTCAGAACCTAACAAGCCTCAGAAATTTAAAGAAATGATGGAATTCTTAGAAAAAAGGTTTAAATGTTTAGAAACAACAAGTTCTACTAGCACATCAGAGAAAACCTACAAATCAAGCTATAACACAATTGAGTACCGCAAAAAGACAGAAGATAACGAGTGTTGGTATTGCAACAAGAAAGACCATACAATTTATCAATGCACTACATTTAAAGCAATGTCAGTAATAGAACGTCAAAAAACTGTACATGCAAAAGGAATGTGTAGAAACTGCCTGATGCACACTCTAGCTACCAAGTGTTTTAGCAACAGAACATGTGCATATTGTGGAAAGAAAGGGCATCACTCGTATCTACATCAAGATTATAAAAACATGACAACTGAGAATTCTTCTGGAGCTATGAATGGCGGGCCAACCTATAAAGCTAAAACAAAAACGAACAATGTACATACAACAACCATACCAACAAAAATACTTAAGACAACGTTACTAGCAACGGCTCTAGTACACGCAAGATCCTATGATGGCACACCACACATACTAAGGGTATTATGCGATCAAGGGTCAGAAGCTTCATTTTGTACTGAGCAAGTAGCACAACTATTAGCATACCCCCGAAAAAGAATTCAAGTAGAAATCACCGGGATTGCTGACAAAAAACCAAAGACAGCGAGTCATTCTATTGATGTGAAGCTGCAACCAAGATTTACCAGTGAATTTAAGCTACCAGTAATGCTTATAATCCTTCCAAAACTAACAAGTGCTCTACCAAACACAACCATACCACAATTGGAGGCCAGTTATATAGAGAATAAACTGATAGCCGATCCAACGTACTACAAAAGAGGGCCCATAGATATAATATTAGGAGCTCAAGAGTACAGTAAACTATTACTTCAAGGACTGCAAAAGTTTCACGACGGAGTTATAGCACAGAACACTGAATTCGGGTGGATATTCTCAGGAAACTGCAGTTACCAAAGTGAAAATACTATAAAAATACTTAGCATGACAACCAAAACTAACCATATTGATAAACTAAACAGATCTCGGGAACTGAAAATAGTCCCAGATCAATATAAACTAAACCACGATGACCACAAAGCATGCGAAAACTACTACCAAAAAACTATAAGAAACACAGATGGAACCTACACTGTAAGGATTCCATTCAAAAACCAGACCTAGAGTTAGGACACTCACGACAAAGAGCAGCAGCAAGACTGATGCAATTAGAACAAAAAGTTTCCAAAAATAAACGCTTACAAGAAAGCTACCAAGACTTTCTCAATGAATACCTAGAGATGGGACACATGAGAAAAGTCAACAAAAAAGAACACTACCAAGGGAAATATTATATTCCTCACCAACCAGTTATAAAGGAAGAATCCTTAACTACCAAACGAAGAGTGGTATTTGATGCATCGAGCAAAACAAGTACCGGCGTAAGCCTGAATAATAATTATGCAAAGAAGTGTTGAAAGAAATACCAAAAGCAAACCAAGAAGATAAACTGTTAAAAATACCATTAGACGAAACCAGAAAATCACTGGGAGTAGTACGGTCACCAAAAGGAGATACGTTATCAAAAAAAATCTAATTGAAGGACTAATTAACTACTAAAAATAAAATTATGTCATCCACCCTTTTACAGACGTATTAAGTATTGTAACTACGCCGGCGCCCTAGGCTACGTCGTCGGTCTAGACTTGTTTAAATATGCGGCGTAAGCCTGAATAATAATATGTTCACTGGACCAAGGCTACAAGCAGACTTGGCAGCAATATTATTACGATGGCGAAAACATAGAATAACATTCATGGCAGACATCGAGAAGATGTATCGGTTTATCAAAATAAACGAACAAGATATATATTATCAACGCATATTATGGAGAGAGTTTCCAAACCATGAGATTCAGGAAAATGTGTTAACAACCGTAACATATGGAACTGCGTCAGCACCATACTTAGCTATTAGAACCCTGCAACAATTAGCTATGGATGAAAAGACAAGATATCCAAAAGCAAGCCAAGTAACCCTTCAAGATTTCTACGTAGATGATATACTGTCAGATGGTAATTGTGTTGAAACAACGAAGGAGTTGCAGAAAGAATTAGTACAGCTACTGAAAACAGGTGGATTCAACCTAAGAAAATGGTCATCCAACAGCAAAGAAGTGTTGAAAGAAATACCAAAAGCAAACCAAGAAGATAAACTGTTAAAAATACCATTAGACGAAACCAGAAAATCACTGGGAGTAGTACGGTCACCAAAAGGAGATACGTTATCATTCCAGATAACTGTAAATAGTCGAGAAAATCCAACAAAGCGATTCATGCTATCAGAAATAGCAAAGTTAGTTAACCCAGTAGGGTGGTTAGCAACAATCAAACCAAAAACGACGTTACCTAAACTGGAATTTTGTACTGCTCAACTACTAGCTCAGCTGATGGAAAAAGTTGTTACAACAATAAAACTCAAAGTCGAAACCATTGACTGTTGGACGGACTCAATGATTACGTTAGGCTGGATAACAGGAGAAGCTGATCGATGGAAAAAAATTGTAGCAAACAGAGTTTCCGATATACAAAGACTGGCACCTCAAGCAAAATGGAATCACGTTTTGTCAAACCAAAACTCAGCCAACGTGATTTCAAGAGGAATCGAACCAAACAAACTAAAAGACTTTACACTTTGGTGGCAAGGCCCGCAGTGGCTAAAAACTAATAACTTACCTACTACTAAAACAGTGCCAGAAATATGCGAAGAAATTAAACGCAACTATCAGACATTCACAACGACCACTACCGAATCACAAAGTGGGGTATGGGAAAAGTTCTCAAGCTTTCAGAAAGTGATTAGGGTATTATCGTACTGCTTTAGATTCAAAAATAGAATAAGGAGCAACGAACCATTAAGTTGTGAAGAAATTAGAACAACAACAAATAAAATTCTGGCACTAATACAACAGGAAATGTTCCCTAAAGAATACAAAGCAATACAAAAAGGAATATCTGTTCAAAAAGGAAATAAGCTATCAAGCTTAGACCCATTCATAAACGAGGAAGATCAGTTACTAAGAGTTGGAGGAAGATTACAAAACTCAAATATTTCATATGATCAAAAACACCCAATACTACTACCACATGATCATCATGTAACTAAGACCATCATCCAAGAGGCTCACTTAAAAACCTTACATGGAGGAAATACACTAACCTTGGCATACATTCGCCAAAAATACTGGATTCTGGGAGGAAAGAAGGAAGTAAAAAGATACATATCGAAATGCGTCAAATGTATTCGGTATAAAGCATCAACATCAGTACAGAAGATGGGAGTACTACCCAAAGCAAGAGTCACAGAATCATTTCCATTCAGTCACACAGGCATAGACTATGCCGGACCAATACAAGTCAGAGCAATGAAAGGTAGAGGACACAAGTCATACAAAGGCTACATAGCTGTATTTGTATGTTTAGCAACAAAAGCGATACATCTCGAACTAGTAGGTGACTTGTCAACAGAGTCATTTATAGCAGCATTTCGTAGATTTACATCACGACGAGGTCCAGTATCTCACATGTATAGTGACAATGCAACAAATTTTGTGGGTGCAGCGAATTTCCTTTACAAAGAAATCCTAGAAATAACTCAATCAGATGAGTTTCAAAACACGATGACTATGATTGGAACACAATGGCACTTTATCCCACCATCGTCACCACATTTTGGCGGAATTTGGGAAGCAGGGGTAAAATCAATGAAACATCATTTGCGGAGAGTAATAGGAGAACAAACGTTAACGTATGAGGAGATGACAACGTTTTTGCACCAGACGGAAGCGTGTTTAAATTCAAGACCCTTGTGTGCCCAGAGTGAAGACATAGAAGATAATGTAGTATTAACACCTAGTCACTTTTTAATAGGACGTGAAGCCATAGGAATACCAGACCCTATGGAAAACATTAACACTGATCTACTAAATAGATGGAAACAGATACAGAAAATGAAAAGAGATTTTTGGAAAAGCTGGACTAAAGATTATTTACATCAACTACAACAAAGGTATAAATGGAAAACAAATGAAGAAAACTTAAAAATCGGGACATTAGTTCTTATAAAAGATGATCAAATCAGTCCAAGTAAATGGCCACTAGCAAAAGTAAAAGAAATCCACTCCGGTAGCGACGGCCTTACCAGGGTTGTAACCTTACAGAAATCATCAGGTGCAACTCAAAAACGATCAATCCATACTCTTATTCCCCTGCCAATCAACGAAAATCACTGAAAAACGCACGTAACTACATCATCAGTAATGTCAAATGTAGCAGCAAAATCTAGGCAAACCAAAAACCATAAATCAAGCAACTACTTACATTAGGTTATGGTTATACTGACATGCTTACAACTTTTAACAGGGGTATCATTAACCTACACACTAAAATATATATAACCTGGTTTTTATCCAGAAAATATAGGCACAGCAAGCATTCCTAGCCAAATTAGGCATTTGACCTAGCCAAAGTCAAATTCGTTTGCTGTCCTGGTGTGGTGAAGAACATGCAATTAATTAAAAACTGCATTGTTGATAAACTACTTAAAAATCAAACAAAATTTAAACCAAAACATTTAATAGAACTAACAACTTGTTATGGAAACAGTTATACGTACAAAATACATGGCTATCTAGTAAAAAATCACATCACAATTTAAGTTAGATAATCTGGACCCAAATCACGACACACACACCTACAACTAACGCAATAACAGGTGTTTTAATTATTATCATGTTACTAACAGTGTGCTACGCCCCACAGTTGGTCGAGTGCCCGCGCAACTGCCGAGCCAAGAAACCAACCAGCCAGTCTACCAAGGTCTCAGCTGAACTCCGAAATCACAGCGGCTATCGACCAACGATCACTGGAACCTCTTTAGAGCCAAATACCACCGAAGAAGCGACCAAGAGGAAAACACAAGCTGGCATTTGACGATCCTGACGAAAACCAAACTAGTATAGAATTATATGAATTAAAATTCTGCCCTGGAGAGGCCCCAGAATGTTCAAACCATTGAACATGATTTTTAATATTATAAATAACAATAATTATCGTAGAAGTAAGATAATATTAATATTATATAATTAACTAGATATACGAAAACACATTATAAATTAAAACTAAATTAATCCTAACAAGCCAAGTCAACGGCAAAACTTATGTTAGCTGAATTGCATAGGTACGCAGTTGCAGACTAATCATAAGTCCAAAATTCACTAGAGCGCCGATTCAGCAAGTCAGCAAAATACAGCTGCATCGGCGCTTCACCGATAGCACACTATGATAACTAGATTTAGTATATAAACTGTACAAAATTGTTAATAAATCACATTGGAACGAAGCACTGAGTCGCGTTTTACTCCGCCTCCCTCTACGAAGACCACCGGACCCAGAAGTACCACCAACCGCCGACGAGCTGCCCGGACGCACACCCTCTCACTGTGGCCAAGATACCTTTAGCCATCAGTACCTGATCGGTCTTGTGAGCCTGCTTGACCGGCAGTGAGAGTCCACTGGAGGAGCCGCCCAGAGGTTCCAACATCCACGGGAGGAGCCGCCCAGCACCCGCTGGTGGAGCCACCCTGCACCCGCTGGTGGAGCCGCCCAGAGGTTCCAACATCCACGGGAGGAGCCGCCCAGCATCCGCTGGAGGAGCCGCCCAGCATCCGCTGGAGGAGCCGCCCAGCATCCGCTGGTGGAGCAGCCCAGAGGTCCCAGCATCCGCTGGTGGAGCAGCCCAGAGGTCCCAGCATCCGCTGGAGGAGCCGCCCAGCATCCGCTGGAGGAACCGCCCAGCACCCGCTGGTGGAGCCACCCAGAGGTTCCAGCATCCGCTGGTGGAGCAGCCCAGAGGTCCCAGCATCCGCTGGAGGAGCAGCACGTCCACGATTTCAGCATCCTCTCACTGTGGCCAAGACTCCTTTAGCCATCAGTACCTGATCGGTCTTGTGAGCCTGCTTGACCGGCAGTGAGAAAACCCTTCCCTGTGCCCTTGGTTCCTTCCCACTATCCGTCTGTTACCTTAGGTCTCCTGGTAACAGATATCCCTGTTTATCTATATATGTATTTATTACACTTATATGGTTAGGGATAGGGTTGTAGGGATACACACACATTGATAGGGCTACACGTGTTAGGGATACACATACGTGGTTAGGGTCCAGACATAGGTCACATACGTAGGGGTAGGTAGGAGTTAGGCTCAGTGTTAGGCTACGTAGATTAGGTAGTAGTCAGTGGGAGCGCTCTGTGCTTATAGTACACCCGTGTGTACAACACTCACACGTAGGGCACCAAGCACGGGGCTATCCTACATTAGGCAGTTAGTTCTGTATCTCCGCCCAATCATCACGCACCCGTGCGTTCACCAGAGACGTACGTAGGGTTAAGTGTAGGTTATTAGGCGGTTGTACAATAATATTTGAATTTATGTAAAAAATACCTGATGACTTAGATAACAAAGATTGATTTAATAGATATATAATCAAATTTTTTTTTTTTTAATTTAGTAAAACCTTGCATTTATGTAATTTGAATGCCCTAGACTAAGGCAATACATGTATGGTGCTTATAATATTGATAAACAAGACCCTGTATGTAACCCATGTGTGCAAATAAATGATCTGTATTCTGTATGCAGAGTGTGCGCCCTTTGTTCTGTCTCTTGTGAACAATGACAGACGTATGACGTATTAGATTTCGGACCACGTCGGCGCCGGCTACTCGGTCTAGACTTGTTTAGATACCTGTTGGATGTGTTAACACACGGGGCTCGTCTCCGTATTCCATAGTTTGAAATTACCCATAATCTATATGCTGAAACGGTTAGCTTTGTCATATTTAAACTATATCACCCAAGTATAAGGTATTCATCTAGAAAAGTAGTTTGTTATATATTGTTCAGGTATAAAAAATCGGTTAGCGGCGTAGCTTTTAATCTAAATATTACGCAAATTATTTATGAACGCGTTCCTTGGAAGACAATGTGCTTTAATCTCGACTGTCACTTGAGTTCAAAAGGCATGATGATGATGACTACATCAAAAATAGGTACTCTGTCTAGTCTGTCTCATAGCCTGCCCAATAATTGACACTATTGCTTTATAATTAAATATAAAATGGCTAAGATATAGAGCATCATAGTTCCAAAATAGGGGTTTTGACGTAGATCGTTTCTCAACTCAGTATAAAAAATTTAAACTAACTGTCAAGACTAATTTTATTTCCCTGATAATTTTGTTTAAAATATTTAGTTTTATTCATTTTAAGTTGACCTGTCCATGTATACCCTGTGCTTCTACGGAAATAAACGTTTTCACTTTGTAGAAAAATTCGCACGAAAACGAAATCTTGATTTTTGTAGAGAGAGCCATCTACCTTCTAAGTCTTCATGCCCCATCTTAGACCACATCTTCACTTTACATCAGGTGAGATTGTGGTCAAATAAAAACTTATCTAACATAAAAAAAAATAAAAAAAAATATCTAATTGAAGGACTAATTAACTACTAAAAATAAAATTTTGTCGCATCTACCCTTTTACAGACGTATGAAGTATTGTAACCACGCCGGCGCCCTAGGCTACGTCGTCGGTCTAGACTTGTTTAAATAAATGAAGCTTGTTTGTTTACAGCAAGCTCGCTTTGTTATCATATCATTGAATATATTTAACTGAGTATTGCAGTTTTATGTCTTTTGAAGTAACATTAACTTTGAAGCGAGGTGATTTAAAATAAATAAATAGTTTTCTTTACAAGTATTACATAATTAAGAAGAAGAACAAGCCGTGTTGGCTAAGTGGGAGCACACTTAACTTTCATTCCGAAGGTCGTGGGTTCAATCCCCGCAACGCCTCTGGATTTTTCTTCTTAAAAATATATTTATGTGTGCATTAAAACACGTGCTTTAACGGTGAATGCAAACATCGTGAGGAATGTTCTGAGAACTTCAAAGAGTTTGAAGGACATGTGACATTCACCAACCCGCACTTGGCCAGCGTGGTGAATTAAGGAGTAATCTCTCTCGTCAAGAGAGAAGTCCATGTGTCCCAGTAGTGGGAACGTTAATATGGTGATGATGATGAAGTAGATGAAACAAATGTTATTGAAAGTTGTAGATAGCGGATAGATTTGATATCTTAACATTCACTTTAACATTAAATAAGAATGTCTGCTTCCTTTCTCATTGGAATTCTGCTCTTAGAATAGATTGATCGATGTATGTATGTGTTTGATTGGTACGTCTGGCTTAGATTATGTGTGATTGAGCGTAAATGTATTTCTGTTGGAATGACCTAACCATCATCATTGGCCATAGATCACAGGTCAAAATATAAGGGGGTTTTGAAACAATGTATCCCGCTAAACCTATTATAAGTGATAACATTCGACAGCCTCAGTGGCGCGGTGGTCGATGGTCCACTTGCGGTGCAAGAGGTAGCGGGTTCGATTCCCGGCGAGGGACCAAGTGTTTGTTCTGCAAGCACTTTTAATTTGGTCTGGATGTTTAATATTTTGAAAAATATCTATCTATTATATTAAGTATATCACATGTCTAGTACCCGTAACACAAGCTTTATAGCTTACCACGGGGCTAGATGTTGCTGTGTGGATTGTACGGAAATATTTAATTATTTAAATTATTTGAAAGACTTTCAAGCTAAGCTGAGCTATTGTTGGTACTTTACATTAGTGAGATATAAAGGTTCATGAATCGAATTTTAAAATGCCGTAATACTGCGATACTCAAAAATCTATTTAACATAGTAAATATGAAATCTTAATAATGAAGAATATGTATGTACATATTCTTCATTATTAAGATAATATGTATTATAAATTAAAGTCTCCGCCGCGTGTTAGAGATAAACTCAAAAAATATTAATTTATGGGATTAACTGGTAGAAAAGATATACATTAAGAGATAATGTAAGTACTATTTTGTCTCGATAGGTTAAGTTATCATCATCACCCTATTAATGTTCCCACTGCTGGGACACAGGGACTTCTCTCTTGACGAGAGAGATTAGACCTTAATTCACCACGCTGGCCAAGTGCGGGTTGGTGAATGTCACATGTCCTTCAAACTCTTTTAAAGTTCTCCGAACATGCCGGTTTCCTCACGATGTTTGCCTCGCCGTTACAGCACGTGTTTAAAGCGCACATAAATTTTTCAAGAAGAAAAATCGAGAGGTGCGTGGCTGGGTTTGAACCCACGACCTTCGAAATGAAAGTCGAATGTCCTCCCACTTAGCCAACACGGCTTCGGCTTCGGCTAGGTTAAGTTATATATATTTTTAATACTTTTTCCATAAGTGGAAACTTGTAATTGGCGAAGCAAAGATTCTAACTAGCGCCTCTAGTGTCAAAATTGTGAAGCTGTCTAAGAACGACACTTTGTCAGTTTTCAAAATTAATAAATACAAATCAGATATAACTTCAACAAATAAACAAAGTGTCGTTCTTAGACAGTTTCTAAATTTCGCCGCTAGAGGCGTGCGGATAACCTTTGCATCGCCAGTGGGCCGTCTCTGTGTTTGTAACTGACTGTTACAGTTGCAAGCTTTTATATAAGTTTGTTCATAATTTATACTAGCTGTTAGTTTTCCCAAAATTTTGTAAATAAATAAATAAACATACAAGAGGAAGGTTTTGGTGCTTAATTTGTAAAAGATGTGTGAGAATTCGTTGAATTATGATGATAATTGTTGAAGGGGACGGGAGAAATCAATCACACAGATTCTACAGTTTTGTTTATTTATAGTTATTCATGGCAACTGACATAAGCAGTCACGTTGCGTTGCACATGTGGCAAATTAACGATTGTTGGGTTAGCTAGTCATATACTAATTATTATAAATGCGAAAGTAACTCTGTCTGTCCGTTTCTCTTTCACGCAAAAACTACTGGACTGATTTTAATTAAATTTGGTAAACAGATTCTCTAAAGCCTGAGAAAGGACATAGGCTTTTTTGTACAGCGGGAAAATATCAGTCCTCGGGAAATCCGTTATAACGTGGGTATCGCCGTGGGGCACTTCGAGTTATAAACTTACCTTCTAATGCAAAATAGAGAGCAAAGCTGTCTAAGTTATGTATACATTTTGTCTCTTTCAAACATACAAAAATGTCAAAGTGCGTGGACAAACAAATGCTAACTACATTTTTATCTAATAACTAGCGGCCCGCCCCGGCGTCGCACGGGTATAAAATTTTCCCGGAAATTAATCGAATTTTTCTCGCCGTAAAAACCCCACAGATCCTATCTCTCAAGATGGATCAAACTGCACATGGTGTGCGAATTTTATTATAATCGGTTAAGTGGTTTAGGAGTCCATTGAGGACAAACATTGTGACACGAGATTTATATATATTAAGATAATAGGTTTAGTTCAATATTTTGCATAAGGGGGTTAACTTCACAGATAGACTATACTAGCTTAGAAACACCTTGAGCTTAAAGCCACGGAACGGGATTTCTGACAATTCTATAATATAGAGCTTTCCATTGACTTTATTTCTAGATATCCTCGATCTTTACCGAGATCTTGGAGAAATCGGTGAGGATAAACGGACAGTTTCAGATGATTGAGTGTACTTAAAGGTAATAGGGTACTTTGCGGAGCTGGGAAGGTACCTCCGCGGATATCGCGGACATTTTCAGATCAAAGCTGTGATAACGGCAATTGCTTATGTATAATTTATATATACCCTTATTATATACAATCGCCGTAAACAATTATTTTGTGTTTCTAATATTGTACACCGTGTTGTAAGCCGTGTTGGCTAAGTGGGAGGACACTCGACTTTCATTCCGAAGGTCGTGGGTTCAAACCCCGCCACGCACCTCTGGATTTTTCTTCTTGAGAAATTTATGTGCGCTTTAAACACGTGCTTTAACGGTGAAGGCAAACATCGTGAGGAAACCGGCATGTTCTGAGAACTTTAAAAGAGTTTGAAGGCATGTGACATTCACCAACCCGCACAATGGCCAGATGGCCAGCGTGGTGAATTAAGGCCTAATCTCTCTCGTCAAGAGAGAAGTCCCTGTGTCCCAGCAGTGGGAACGTTAATAGGGTGATGATGATGATGAATATTGTACACATCTATTCAATTAATTCACTATTTATATAATGAGAAATTTACTATATTTTAATTTATTTTTTCAAAGCGACAGACAGACTGTTGCGTTCGATTACTGATGCAAAGTTTTTACATTTATTCCATTCAATATGAAAACAAACACATGTCACATCTGTTAAATGATTAAGTATTATTAAAACAGTCTGTTTATAAACTTTACTTTATTTAAACTTAAATTAAACTGATAACTTCAAAAGTTGCAATTATGTGTACCTTATTTTATATCCATGTACATACATAAACATAACCTAGCCTACTTCTTCGTTCTATATTTCAACCATTCAGACTCCACAGATTATTTTGAGAGACGTCGTAAATAGATCAATTACGTGAAATTTAAACGTAAAATATGTAATACAATCCAACAGTTAATATTTAAAACAAAAATAAATATTTCCGGACAGTCCACTCAACAATATCTCCGTGGTAAGCTCTAAGCTTGTGTCACATCTGATAAACTTAATATAATAGGCATACATATAGAGATAGAGATGGTTTTCCTTTCCGTTAGTTGATCATTCAACTGTGACAATTCGTGTTTTTTTCATATACAATATATTTTGTCCTATAGCTTGTAATATAGGGGCCAGAAAACAGGAAAGATTCGAGTCATAAAACCGTTATCGACTGCTAAACTGTTATAACCATAACCAAACTATAACCGGTGTATCAAAGCTTTATTTTCACAATCGTTGCCGTGCCCCGAGCTTGTATAACCTTGTTTATTACTTAGAACCGATTCTGCGAGGTCTGCCTACGAACTCATAAAAGGGGCACTAAAAAGAGAGTCCTCAGAACCAAACTGTTTCTACTAAAAGATTTAAGGGTTTAGTGAGTAAAAAGGTTATCTTTAATCAACTTAAAAGGAGGAGATATTACTGCGAGCCACGCCCAGAGGCAGCACAACCGTAAGCAGTAAACGGAGGAGAAAGGAGTTTCTCTAGTTTAGAAGTTTTGTCTATGGCGAGTCTGGATCGAGAAAAGAGTTTATTAATCATGGAGGTCACAAATTCCATAACTACACACCTTAGCACTAGTCTGATTGCCAATCTAAAAAGCCTACTCACATTAGAGTATTCGCTTCAGCATTTCTAAGTAATGTTACATTCTTGCAAATGTTCTGAGTAATGTTCATTGCGAGTGTGCTTTCGTCCGTAACATTTCGTTGCACCTAGCGTAAAATTTTTGTTACAAGTCTTACCTATAACGACGACGAAGTCTCAGTCTCAGAAAGGTCCCGTTTTATCCTTTCGGTACGAAACTCTAAAAGATATCACAATTCGATTTATGCTCGCTCGCTCGATAGTTTTACCAATGTTAGCATAAGCCTTTTATAATAGCTTTAAAATAACCAAATCAGATTCATCTGGTATCACCTAGGTACAGCTGATATCAGCTGTATGTCGTCCACTGCAGGACTTAAGCCACCCTCATAGACTTCCAGTTATTTCCAGTTAGGCGCCTTGTGTACCTTTACCAAATTGGCCGTCCATCTAGTTGGTGGACGTCCTACGCTGCGCTTGCCGATCCATGGTCCCATTCGAGAACTTTTCGGCATGACGGAAAAATTGGATTAGTTGAACCAAAAGTAAAAGCAATATCTTCAGCCTGACCAAAATGAGTCGTGAACGTTTTATTCCTTTGCTTTATAGCCTCTTTCATCCCAACCTCAATAAGGAGGGAAATAATGGAGCATCTTGTTCCGGTACGCCATATTGGATTCATTTACGAATGTTGCCTGAAAAAAAAATGTTACAATAGTGAAGTTGACTAAAAAAAAAAGTCTGTAAAATATTTTAAAATAGTTTAACGTAAAAAGTAAGGTTTACCACTAACAAGAGCTTCGATCACTTAAAATCATTAAGATTAAATAAATAAAATAAACAATTTTATTCTATTTGCTTGCAAACGAGAAATTAAGATGATACAGCCCCTACATTGACGATAAATGTACGTTTTTTTATGAATTTTTTGGTTATATTTCTGAGCAGACTATGAGAATCTTATCTGGTATATCCTTCAAACCTACATATATGTTTTTTTTCCAAATTTAATTACCTTTAAACTACAAGTTTATGTCGGTCAGATACATTAACAGTTAGTAATAAGCTATAAACAAAATTAACCTACTTTTAATGTAATCTAGGATTTTATATATATCACCATACATATGTATGATAAGGTCATACACATTTTTTTCTCCAAACTAATTTACTTTAAAATATTAACATCACGTATTTCAAGTCATCACTTAATTAGCTACAATCTAACCTCGCTTCCGTTCCATTAGCAAATCAATAGCTATTCATTGTTAATGGATTTGTCCTTGAAAGATGTTCTTACTTAACCTTTAAACTCAAATATGTATTACTTTACTAGTATAGAAAACATTTTATTTTATTTATAAATCAAGGAATGCCAACAGCACACATAACATACGCATTTTCTTTTTTTTGTGATAGATAAGCCTTCATTTGACCACAATCTCACCTGATGTTAAGTGACGATGTGGTCTAAGATGGAGCATGAAGACCTAGAAGGTTATTCTAGGTCCGTCCCGGCTTCTCCGGGCCACATTACGAAACACGAAAAAATCGCTTCACGCACTGGCCCAGCCCGGAGGGTGGTGAAAAGCCGCGGCCGAAGCCTCCCACCAGAGACTGTTCTTAGCACCACCAGCTCTTAGTCACGTGTAAGGACTTAGAGGGTTAACACTTACTGACGTGAACAGAAAAACCTCCAAAATCTTGAATATGTTGGAGTCAAAGTCAAAGTCAAAACGTTTATTTCCTAAGAAGCACATAGCCTACATGGACAGGTCAGCTAAAATTAATAAAACAAAATTGCTTAAACAAAAAATATCAAGGAAATAACATTGTCTTGACAGTTTGCTTCAATGTTATATACTGAGTTGACAAGCGAATAGAACAACACTGATATGTGTAAGAAAAACATTAATTTGTGAACAAAAATATAACAGAGAACATTATTAAATTGAACTTAGATTTAATGAAAAAAACATTGTTTTATTTAAAAAAATGCTTTATAGAGCGACACTAGCGCCCACTCCAAGTTCCTTACACCTATCTGTACTAACTTGCTGTAAAATATATGTACGTAACTTCGCAACATTTCAGACCTTTTGATGGAATAAAACGAACAATGAGGAGAAATTCCTTCAATATTCTTTCAATCAACCTTTGCTTTGAGCCACTCGACTTTTCGATTTGAACTTCTAAGGATTGCGCCGGGAAAGAGCTCGGAATATTTATATGTGATTTACTTTGTTAAATGCCTTTTGAAACGGGAGATTTGCAAGTCGCCGTTAAATTTATGCAGCGTATTGAATACGATGTTTGAAAAAAAAGACTATGTATACATATAATGTTTGAGTAGAGTATTGAAAGAAATGTTTTTATTTTTTGGCATATACAACACAGGAAGACAGGAGGAGATATCTATCTATATAAATAAAAATGAATTGTTGTTCGTTAGTCTGATTAAAACTCGAGAACGGCTGAACAGAATTATCTTATCATAGTCTAGAAATGTTCGTGGAGGTCTAGGGAAGGTTTATAAGGCGAGAAAAAATCACAATCAAAATGTCTATCACGGTTGTTGAGATACAGCCTGGTGACAGACAGACAGACGAACTCTCAGTAATACTGTCCCGTTTTACCCTTTGGCTACGGAACCCTAAAAATTCTGACATTAAAAGTTCTTACAAGATCGACACCTCTTATCTTTAATCCTAATTTATATCTATCTCAGTACTTTATTATATTTATCACTGAAAGCTTATTCTCCAACTTCCATTATAAACCCCGCACAATGCACTTTGCACCTTAAGTGCACGGCGGTAGGTGCATTATTGTCTGCCCTCATCCCGCGTGAAAGCCTTCAATTGAGTAAGCTTATTCACGACACAGGGTTCTTTAAAAGCTTGGAGTGTAGAAGCACCCCTATTTGCGTTCCCACTGCTGGGACACTGGGACTTCTCTCTTGACGAGAGAAATAATGCCTTATTTCACCACACTTGGTGGTAATTGAATTGGTCTGTGTAGATTCAATGAATAATTTCATCATCATCACCCTATTAACGTTCCCACTTCTGGGACACAGGGACTTTTCTCTTGGAGAGAGAGAGATTAGTCTTTAATTCACTGGCCAAGTACGTGTTGGTGAGTGTCACATGTTCTTCAAACTGTTCCAAGTTCTCAGAACGTGCGGGTTTCCTCACGATGTTTGTTTTTACCGTTAAATCACGTGTTTAAACTTCACATAAATTTATCAAGATGAAAAATCCAGAGGTGCGCGGCGGGAGTTGAGCCTACGACCTTCAGAATGAAAGGCGAGTGTGCCCCCATTCAGTCAACAAACACGCCAAGCTTTTGGCTATACCCAAAGCTCATAGACAAACGTTATTCAAGTTCCGGGTGGTGCTAAGAACAGTCTCTGGTGGTAGGCTTCGGCCGCGGCTTGTCACCACCCTCCGGGCTGGGCCAGTGCGGGCAACGATTTATTTCGTGTTTCATAATGTGGTCCGGAGAAGCCATCTACCTTCTAGGTCTTCATGCCCCATCTTAGACCACCATCGTCACTTTACATCAGGTGAGATTGTGGTCAAATGGAGGCTTATCTAGCATACAAAAAAGATAGAAATAAAGCGAACTTGTCTCCACACCCCGAGACACAGTCGATCAATCCGTCCAAACTTTAGGGTCGACAAAGCCGCTTGTAAGAGTTAAGTAACGCTTAACCGATGTTTGTGAACCCTGTCTCTTTGTTTTACATAAGAAATTATTCATAGTACAAACCTTATGACAACCCGCACTTGGCCAGCGTGGTGAATAAATAATAAATAATCCACACAGCAACATCTAGCCCCGTGGTAAGCTCTAAGCTTGTGTTACGGATACTAGACATCTGATATACTTAATATAATAGACAAACATAATATAAAGATATTTTTACTGTACATATTAAACACCCAGACTAAGAACAAATGCTTGCAGAACTTATACAAAATTGTAATAACTGATAAAGCTGTGTTGTTCTATTCGCTATCAACTCAGTATACCATTGAAGCGAACTGTCAAGACAATGTTATTTCCTTGATAATTTTTGTTTAAACAATTTGTTTTTATTAATTTTAAGTTGAGCTGTCCATGGTATGCTCTGTGCTTCTAAGGAAATAAACGTTTAAACGTTTTGACATACACACACTTGGACCCTCGGTGGGAATCGAACCCGCTGCCTCTTGCGCCGCAAGCGGACCTCCGCCCACCCCGTTAACATTATGTGTATAACAAAGAGAATTCAATAAGCTCCAACCCAATTAGTTCTGTATGTTAACAAGATTACCGGTTTTACTAAATATCTCGAAGTTGTAAATTTAACTACGTGCAAAATCTGCATTTGACATCTACTTGTAACGAGCTAACCGGCCATTTGCTAAAACTTCCCCTAGAGTTGCCAGCTGGAAAACAACAAGTTGAGTGTTGCCACCTAACCTTTCCGTTTAGCGCAAATTACAGGATTGTAAAGCTGTGAGAGGCGACAGTGGCTGTTTAATAGATTTCGTTGGGTGAAAAAGATAATTAACAATACAATACAAAAACGTTCTATTGTACACATCACAGAAACATAAACAAAACAATTTGTGCAATGGGCGGCCTTATCGCTAAAAAGCGTTATCTTTAACCTTAATATTTATATATAATATTTATGATGTAAGTTGCTGAACATCAACTGTTTAGATAACGTTGAACACGTTTTTGTCCCGTAGAAGCATGTGTTTGTAAAATTGCGTTTAAAAAATGTTTATGGTATCAAACTAATTCCAATATTTTTGGCTAATCATAAAAACAAATTAAGGTTAATTTAATTGATTTCTCTTTTAGTATAATGATGATAAAAGTCTTTAGCGCGTGTTATACACCTAGCGCGAAGCTTGCAATGCAGGATGGCTTGAATACGAGAGGTCAAGTGTTTGTATGTTCTGCAAGCACTTTCTGCTTGGTCTGGGTGTTTTACATGTAAAATAAAAATAAAACATATATGTATATCTATTATATTAAGCCAAGATATGATTTTATTTTGTTTTTAAATTATAATTAACTAATGAATATCATGACATGTAGGTACCAATTAACAACATTATGAAAAGCCTCGGTCTGCCTCCCACTTGCTGCAACGCCCAACAGGGTCCACATTGTGAAACATGCATACACAATTCAAAAACTATGTCTTATATTTAAGTCAACCAATGTGTAAACAGCAATAAATGAATTGAGTAAGTAAGTAAATAAGCTGTCTAGTACCCGTATAACAAGCTTAGAGCTTACCACGGGGCTAAATGTTGCTGTGTGGATTGTCCGGAAATATTTAATAATTTAGATAGATAACTCTTTATTGTACACCACAAATAAAATACAAACTGCAAACAATAACAAGACAATACATTGGAGTACAAAGGGCGGCCTTATCGCTGTGAGCGATCTCTTCCAGGCAACCTTTGAAAAAAATGGTATTTATTTGTTTATTTATATTTCTTGAAACAACAGGATTTATTTAGGTACAAATTCTATAACATATGTAAAAAGATATCGCATTCATTACCATTTTGAGCCACTTAAGTTTTGTAGCATGTATGTTCAGATCTTTTTGTCACTAAGCACTCTTGGGTTCCTTTGTGTCGTGTGAAGTCAATTGTCAGCTTTGTGTGTCATTGTTGGTATTTGCTAAGCGTTTTTCGATTTGTTTGTGAAAAGCCCTTCTATGTCAATTACGGCGAGATACGCCTTTAAACGTGGCTCAATAGAGGGCAAATATATATTTTTTTATATGAAGTATATCTTAGCTGTATATTTTTGTCTGTTTGTTTATTACTGACTGCTGAGTGTAGTGGGTTTTATTCCCGCTCGGGGATTAGATAGATACATAATATCTTCATTGCACCCCAATGCTTACAGACTAACTTAAAAAAAACAATCAATAGCCACATTTGTTGTACAATCGGCGGCCATAGTTGTTATATATTCTGCAAGAACCTTTTCCTTGGTCTGGGTGACTGTATAGTAGCTGTGAAATGTGTTCTGTTAATTTATTTTTGTATCGAGTACCTATAAGCTTTATGCCATGTGCTGTGAATTATTCAGACTCATAATTTGTACCCATATTTTTCTTAAACTGGTTGAATTCTACACACATTTTTGACTGTAAACCATACATTTACATTTATATACATTTTTGCAAATAAATGATCTTTATCAAAGTCAAAGTCAAAGTAAAAGTCAAAACGTTTATTTCCTTAGAAGCCTATGCTTACATGGACAGGTCAACTTAAATCTAATTTAAATAAAAACTAAGAATAATCAAGGAAATAACATTGTCTTGACAGTTCGCTTCAATTTTTTACACTGAGTTGAGAAGCGTGTAGAATACGAATAGAACAACTCAGCTTCCATCTCTTATGTTGTTATTATAACAATATTGGTGTACAACATGGTTACTTATACATTTTACATTTACAAACAAATGCTAGTCAAACATGCACATAACAGAAAAAAAAACTAAATTCAGCTATTTTGTCCATCCTAGTGGAACCGAGCTACATCTGACCAAGCATTATCGTCTTTGATATAGTCCTCTGTAGAATAATAGGCTTTTTTCAAAAGACATTTTTTAATTAAAAACTTACTCTTTCGAATGGGTAGGTCAGTTATAAACTGCGGAAGTTTATTATAAAAACGGACACAATTTCCCATAAAAGATTTCCCCACCTTACGTAATCTAAATGTAGGGATATGTAGTTTATTCTTATTTCTAGTATTAACATTATGGAAATCACTCTTTTTTAGAAAATCTTGCTTAGTTTTGTGTGTGTTATCTTGTTTAGTATTTAAGTTAGTTATTATTTAATGACATTATTACTTAATTTAATAGTTTTTTTTGAAAACGACTAAATTATATTGATGAAACTTTACAAGAATATATCAGAATAACATATAGACTACTTATAACCGCGGTAAAATATTTTTTTTTGTAGGAAAATCAATTATTGCGAGTTAAGCCCAAATTGGATCTAATTTGGCACGGACATAACTGTTTTCTCAGAACCTAAAGGACAAAGAAACAGTATAGAAAATATATACGCGGGCAAAGCCTCTGGATTTTTCTTCTTGAGAAATTTATGTGCGCTTTAAACACGTGCTTTAACGGTGAAGGCAAACATCGTGAGGAAACCGGCATGTTCTGAGAACTTTAAAAGAGTTTGAAGAGACATGTGACATTCACCAACCCGCACTTGGCCAGCGTGGTGAATTAAGGCCTAATCTCTCTCGTCAAGAGAGAAGTCCCTGTGTCCCAGCAGTGGGAACGTTAATAGGGTGATGATGATGATGATGATGAAAGCCGCGGGCGGGCTAATAAGTAATAATGTAATTAAATAATAACTAACTTAAATACTAAACAAGCGTGAAAGAGCAACAAACTCGCCTACACATTATAGCCTTACAATTTTTCGCGTTTATACCACGTTAAATAGTGTAATTACCGCGATAAAATCAGTATTAATCGGGAAACTCGTTAGTATTTTAGTAAGTATTAAATACATCGACGTTTGTCGAGCAACGCCAGCACCGTATCAGTCGTTAAAGTTTACTGCGGCCGATAGTCAAAAGTTATAGTTTTCCGTTAATACCTACTATAAAATAAGGTTTTTCAATAAATGGCGTTTCTGTTAAAATTACATTTGCGATAGTGGAGTAAAGCTAATTTACTTCACTTCTTATATCAAACCTATATCTATAGAAGGTTTGTTTCATAAAATTCCTTAATTCACCACGCTGGCCTGGTGGTTGGTGAATGTCACATGTCCTTCAAACTCTTTTGAAGTTCTCAGAACATGCCGGTTTCCTCACGATGTTTGCCTTCACCGTTAAAGCACGTGTTTAAAGCGCACATAAATTTCTCAAGAAGAAAATTCCAGAGGTGCGTGGCGGGGTTTGAACCCACGACCTTCGGAATGAAAGTCGAGTGTCCTCCCACTTAGCCAACACGGCTTTACACCTTTGTTTATTTGTATATAATAATCACTTGTTGTAAAAAACGGCGTAAAAAGGCCTATTGTGTGTTTTAGCTAATTCAGTTAATTATATTTGCCAGAAATAGTTTTTTTTATTAATATGGTAGTTATTAAAGTATATCTTACCTTATGTTCATATTTTCATAGACATCTAATAGTTACAGATGTCTGGCGTAGCTAACGTCACTCTGTAGCATAGATTCGTAGAACTTTCGTAGCATATGTGGTTCTCGTAGAGTTTAACCATCATCTAACCTCGGCAGCTCTAGACATTATATAAATAATCATGGACATTATGGAAAATCTACACAACAACATCTAGCCCCGTGGCTCTAAGCTTGTGTTACGGGAACTAGACTCCGATATACTTAAATAATAGACATACATTGATAGATATATTTTTATTGTACATAAACACCCAGACCAAGGATAAGGATAAAGTGCTTGCAGGTCATACAAAAAAAATGACCCCTCAAGGGAAATCGTACCCGCTACCTCTTGCACCGCAAGCCTACGCCCAAAGCGCCACTGAGGCCGTAAATTTTTTCTTAATAGGTACTTAACATATTATTTTGAGTGTTACTTAAAACTTTAGGCAATTTCAAACACGTATTACATGACAGTTCTGAAACCGATTCGCAATCAACTCCCCGACAATGATTGAAGACTTCGTGTCGCAGTAACTGAGTGATATGTTGTATCACCAAAAATTACCTTTTACGAGGGTAAAAATAGGGCTAAGATATTTTGCGCCTTGAATCGCAAATGTATTTTTGATACAGGTTTTGCCTCATGTATAATATAACTAGGTTTTCAAGTCACGGCTTTGCTCGTGTTTTCGGAACGTTGTCTTTTCCCGGTAGGTTAAATTTAAATCTATAGCTCGATGAAAAGGCTATCTAACAATGAATAATTATTAAATTGTACCCGTAGTTCGTGAGATTAGCGCGATCAAACAAACAAACGTACGCTTTAGCTGACCTGAGACTTGCACAGTCCCGACCTGGGTAGATAATACATTTATTTATTTGATCACTTTTTGTTCGTGTCAATATCATTTAAATGGTAACTTAAACCTATCTTAAAATTTTAATTTATATGAAAATATCCGCAAATTTTTTCGATATCACGGCGTAATAATGGAATTTGATGGACCAAGTCATTTATCCTTTGTGTTGGTGGACGTCCTAAATTTCGCTTGCTGATACGCGGCCTTAGAACATTTCCGTTCCAATGGTCATCGGTTCACAACACAGACTAACTAGATAACTCAAATGCATGTAATTCGCGTGTTCACCCCGACGAAGCTTCGATGTTAGATCGCCGCTAACTTCAGAGCGGATGGACGCAAAAAATATTAAATAATATTCACATTACGTTGCCGCGTTTGCATTGAACTCTGTAGACGCATTCTGTAAACTCATTTCGATCCTTACTAAGCTGAATCCGCGGTGTGTTTAAAGTTTTGTATTCTGTAAAACTCGATAGCGCCTGAAGCGCCTCAGTGACGAGCGTTCGAAGTGAGCTCGGTCACTTGAGTGATTTCGAGTTCGGATTCGATTTTATACAGAATGCGTCTGCTGATCTGACTTTGTGTGTTAGGAGACGATAAATATCGGAACGATCGATACTGTCGCGTATCACTTCGACTTCATAATACCACTCACCAATTAAAAACTTTTGTGTACCGGAATATAATAACAGATTCCGTGGTTTAGATGAAGTTTGATGATAAAAGAAACATGTTATTTAAAAACAATTTGTTGCGTGCAAAACGTTCTGACTCGTAATTAATCTTACTGTATGCTTTCTGCTATTTTGCATTTATTTAATTATTTCAGACTAGTTTGCGCAAGGCCTTTGCTGCTGATCAATATTTTTCTCACTGAAACATTCTGTAACCTTGCTGTACCTATAACTATGTATAGTACCATAACCCTTTGTTTTTGTTTAAATTGTATGTAATTATATACCTAGTTTGGCCGCTCTCTTTCTTTGTTTCTATCCGATAAGACTAAACAAATATTATTGTTCCATAATTTTGGCAAATAAATACATTTTCATTTCATTTCATTTCAAGGTTTTTTATTGGGTCGATAACAAGACTCAGTGACCTAGCACAAGCGAATAACATCGCTGAAGTGGTTGTTGCTATTTCCAAGTTAAGTACTTACAGCTGAATTAAAAACAACCGATGGCCTAATTTCATAAAAAAACTCGATGTTGTAAACATTATTCACATAACAAAACAAAACGTCCAAGCCTGACGTAAAAGTCATTCGTAATTTGCAAATGGCCGCCGCTCAATTAATCAGCTGATTTGAATGGAGCCGTCCTACGGGTGTGTCCGACATGGCCGGCATCGGACAACGGACATGTTTGATGAATGAACCTATGTACCTGTAGCGGTTTTAAAACAAGGAAAATGTTAGTTTAACGAGGCTTAACTTAGATTTGGATAAGGTAGGTTACCAAGGGCTTAAGTGGGGTTAAGAGGCAATTCTGAACATCCATGTTTAGAAAATTGAGCAGTCAGTCAATCCAAAGGTAAATTTTTATTTAGTTTGATACCCTTCTTCTTCTTCTTTTAATAGATGGCATTCGTGACTGGCTATAAGTTTGATACCCATTGACCTTTTTATTATTCTACAATCTATTTGAAAATACATCAAAAATATAACTGTCACCTGCATAAATTAGTGTCGAGTCCATAAAAATACAATTTTCTATGGAAAACAATGACGTAATATTTAATTTGACTCTGACATTATGTTTATATATTTGTCACAGGGAAAACAGGGACAACTCTCGACGAGAGATCAGGCCTTATTTCACCACGCTGGCCAAGTGCTTGACCGGTAATTCGCCATTATAATGCATAAGTATAATAAATATTTCCGGACTAATTTTTTTTGGCCATTTGCAAATTTTTTTTTTTAAATTTGCAAATGGCCAGTATATTTAATATCGATAGTGTACGAGTAGGTCAAAAGCATAAAATTTTACTAAGAACCTTCATGTCTTTAATAAATAAATAGGTATTTTGTTTTCATATCTCAGCATTTATTTTATGAACTGAGCAAAAAGCTCTATAATTAAAACGTTGGTAGCTTTACCCGGCGATGGTGAAACAGGCCATTAATGGTAGTCAGAATAACATTATTTTTTTTTAATTTTAGTAGACATTTTAAAAACACGATGCTCAGAGCAAGTTAAAAGCATGCAGGTAAATAAATTACAGTGTTCTGAGTGCTGCGAACCAGCTCTTTTAGCGCTTGTAAAACAACTTTATGAGTCTGTCTGTTTGTAGCGTTTTTAGTGAATATTTAATGGCACTATCAACGCAGAGGGAATTTAATATTATACGGTTTTTATTGATAAAGTGCATAGGTGAATTAATTATTTTGAAAACGGGTATCACTCACGTTAATTATGACCATAATAAGTTTGTGGAATTGGGTCAGTATAGGGTTCTAATCTATCTAATCGATAGACTAACAAACAAAAACGTTAAAAACTTCAGAATTGTACGGTTTCTGAGATATTTTGGGTTTTCAACCAACACAAAACATTTTGAAAAAAACGT
This sequence comes from Gymnoscelis rufifasciata, assembly GCA_929108375.1. NCBI lineage: Eukaryota > Metazoa > Arthropoda > Insecta > Lepidoptera > Geometridae > Gymnoscelis > Gymnoscelis rufifasciata. The sequence continues at coordinate 403,371 of OV815326.1, forward strand.
GTAGGTACTAATGTTTCGTAGTAAAGTTAATTATTAGGCCTACAAAATTGATAATATTAAAATGGAAATAGTGTAAGATCTTTTTAGCTAAAAGTCCGGGTTCAATTTAATTTTTTTTTTACTAAAATCGATGATTGGTTCTTAAGAACAGATCTTCGTTTGTATACATATAATATAATAGTATAAATATGGTTTGCTGTAAAAAAACTCCTTACCTAAACTTACTTAAAACCCTATACTCTAAGGTTCCCTGTAAGAAAACTCTAATAGGGTAAATCTCGCTTTTGTACTTGACCTCTGTTATTACTAAGAATTGTATTTGTGTCTGTGCATTAAAGAATTTAAAAATTAAGTTTCAAACCTTCCCATAATTTCCGACACTGATGTTACATCCTGTACATACCTTTACTTACCTATCAATATACAAACCCACACTTGGCCAGCGCTCTCTCGTCTAGAGAGAAGTCCCTGTGTCCCAGCAGTGGGAACGTAAATACTGGTATTTCCGATGATATACCTATAAATTCAATAGGTATTGAGCTATAAAACGGAATACCTCAGCCGCATTGAAAAGTCTCTGTTCGTAAAATCTATGTTCTTTCAGACATTATGGTAATTTTACAAATTTCTCTGCTTGGAAAATTCGGGATCGCTCGATTTTATTGCCGTCTGTATGCTAATCCTTGCGCATACAATTGAGGCCTCCAATAAATTAGCTAAGGGTGAGTCTTGGCAGCATTATGAGTTCTATGTTCTCTATCTTTTTAACCGACTGCGAGACGCAAATAGTTGTAATCGGCCTATGTTTCCTTAAAGCACTATAAGGCGATTCATTTGATTCGCTCGTCAATCGATTTCTCTAAGTACGGCGAGTGTAACGTAACGTTAGGAATTATTCAAGATGGCGGCTATAAAATGAAAATATATTTCATTGGAAAACATAAGCATAGGGTCACAAAGTACAAATTATACGAAAATATACGCATTTAGTTAACAGTGTCGCGTATATTAATGCCGCTATTATTAGAAGTTATTTGAACATGTAAAAAATTAAAGTCAACATACACATGTCAAGAGTATCGTTGAATAGGTATTTCAAATAATTACGAAAACATTTAATTATTATGTAAACCACCACGCTTGACATCGCGTTTTTAGTAATTTAACAACAGCTTGTTCCCACCTGCAATCATTTTAAAAAACATTGGCGATTTTAGTTTTCTTGGTATATTGTTACTTTACAATACAATATTACTAATACTCTTAATTGAAACACAAATATTGTAATACAAAAGCATCAATCAGAGAATCTGTTTTTTTAAACGTTTTATTAGGGATCTGTGTAACATGTAGTTTCGAATGCCATAATGACGAAGACTGCCGTTGCAAAAAAAAATAAAGTGGTCCAATAGGCCGTTGTATCGAAAACTGCTAGATCAAATTATGGACTTGCAAAACACGCCATCGAGAAATATGTGTGGCGATCACACACTAGATCCAAAATCTTACTAGATCGTCCGTAAGTGGTAACCCTCTGAAACCTTACACGTGACCTCCGGGTGGTGCTAAGAACAGTCTCTGGTAGGCTTCGGCCGCGGCTTGTCACCACCCTCCGGGCTGGGCCAGTGCGTGAAGCGATTTTTTCGTGTTTCGTAATGTGGTCCGGAGAAGCCATCTTCTAGGCCTTCATGCTCCATCTTAGACCACATCTTCACTTTACATCAGGTGAGATTGTGGTCAAATGAAGGCTTATCAATAATAATAAAAAAAAAACTGTTGTGGCGACTAAAGTTCGTGTCCAAATCCTGTGTTTTATGAATATATCAGAAATTTTACCAATTTGACATTCTTTCTTGTTGCATTAGGATTCTCCTGTAATAATAGGGTAAGATAATTTAAATAAATAACAATTTAATGCCAAATTATTTGTATTCTAATCAAAATCTGTGCCTGTCTGATTTTATTCGCAACAATTTTTTTTTAAATTATAATGTTCTTATTGATTCACGCTGAACCTTAAAATAGGCAAGAGTAACCCTTAAAAATGAATGCTCCAACTAAATTACTATGTACATACCTACAAACGCTATTTTGTTTTTGCAATGATATATGCGAAAATTTAATATAATAAATAGGCTTCTCTAAAATATACAATTTGATTTATTTCGTATCAAAGAAAAGTATGCGACTAATAAAATATGTTTTTATTTATGGAGGTATTTTACTGTTATTTTTCAGACTTGAGTGATCCAATTTATATTTAATGGACGAAAAAAACTTGAGAAGGTTCTCAATTCCAAATTCAGACTTTTTTAGATTTGTATCGTCAGAACTATTTTTCTCCGTGAATTGAATTTGATGTCTATATTTTTCATTTAAAAGCTGTAGGTTGTATGTTGGTAGTATTTCATACAAACAAACAAACTTTGAAAAAAGCTGAAGAGTTTGTTTGTCGCTAATCTCAGGAACTACTGATCCGATTTGAGTAATTCTTTTACTGTTGGATGGATATAAACTACTTCTTACCGCGTTAAAATCATCGTTCCTGCGGGAAAATCCATAGAAGACGGGCAACGCGAAAAGCTACTATATTATAGTGATATTTATTGATCGGTTGATCTTAGTTAAGATAGTTATTCTTATTTCAGACACCAATATTACTTTTAATCAAAACCGCGTTGTTTTTTTTTCGCGCGTTGTTCCCTTTGCATAACTTTTAATAAACAAAATATGAAAAAGAACAACATTTATTTAACTAATTGAATTCGAATCACGAATATCACAGACATAAAGCACTTAAAATAAATTTGAACAACATATATCGAGAGATTAATCGAGTAATCCTACTCGATGGAATCGTCACACGATATCGATATATGAATAGTGTGGGATCCAGGGTGCAGGTCACCTATGAGAGAGCTTAATGCAATTTAATGATAAAATTATACCTACATCTATATTATAATTGAAGACGTCAGTGGGTGAAGGTGATATACAGAATTTTCGGTTTTTGGTGATTTTTGAGCAGATAAATAAATAATAAATAAATATTTCTGGACTAATCACACAGCATCACCTAACCTCAAACTAAGCAGAGTTTGTACTATGGGTATGAGGTGACTGATAAACTACATAGATACATTTTTTTGTATACAAATACATAGTTATTAATACATAGAAAACACCCAGACCCGAAACCAGAAATTGTATATATGTAGTACAAAATCTGGTCCCCCGGCTGGAATCGAACCCTCAACCTCTTGCGTCTCAGGCGGACCTTTGCCCACCGAGCCACAGAAGTCTTCAAGTGTATGTATAATTATAAAAGCGAACCCATTTTTTTACCACTCACTGATTATTCACGAAATACAGTTACTAGATATCTGATAATATAGAATACCTAGACCGCCAGAGCTAGGGTCAAGGGCGGCGGGGTAGGCTTGCGGAACATTATAAAACTTATCCATTTCTTAAATTTTATAATGTATGGGTATTTTTGTTTCGTAACATTATCTTGCTCTAATACCACAGACGAGCAATATTTGTTAGAAAATATTTCAGTAATCAGCAACCCCCTAATCAATCACGATCACCCGGTAAGCTAAGATGACACAATCAGTAAAAATATTGTTCAAACAATATTAACATACAATTGGAGAAGCAAAATGGCGTTCAACTGAGTAACATCTTTTTCACTTTATAAATAAAATGAAATAGCTTTTATTGCTGTTTCTTTCTTACAATACATTTTTTTATATATAAACTAAAACTAACATAACTTTATTAAGTACTGGTTGTGTTTGTGGAGCAGCTTTTTCACTTTATAATTTTATTTAACTCGACACTGGCAAATTGACGCTTCAAGCGCAGAGTCCAATTACAAGAAATTGAATTGAATTGTAACAATCAATTTATTGTAGAGTTCGCAACTAAAAGAAGCCATGCCCAGGATCTCGGTGTAGAATGTAATCGAAATAACGAAGTGAATCTCTGATGGTAGAACGTTCGAGAATACATTTTATATTTCGAACGGGATTGTTCGAAGTTTGAATAATGCTTTCACCGTTTAGCGATTGTGGAGTACAGTGTGTTATTGTGAAACGAGGCAGAATATATATAGATAGAGAATATATTCTGAAGAATATCAATGAAAAGATCGATGACTTGAAAATAGACTGCTTCAATAATTTCGAAATATTACATACGTAAGCAATTATTTCTAAGTTTAAAGTGCATAATTTCATAGTCAAACTTATGGCTATTTTTATAGTCCCTCGCAAATGAGTGTAACGCTTGTCCGAAACAAAATGTGACGTCAAAATGCATTAGTTTCCATGGCTATAACCTTTTTTTTATCAAACTATGAGTTACTTTCTGAACCAAGCTGTTAATTTACTTAAAAACAAGGGTTTTTTTACCCGACTGCGCAAAGGAGTGGTAATGTGTTTAACAGTCTATGTATGTACGAGTATGTTCCTTTGTCCCACTAGACAGACCAAACGCCTGGGCCGATTCTATGATTAAAACGTCAATCGATCCCTCTTACTACGGTGAATGTCACTAAAAGACATGCCGTAAGTGAAAATTCAATTAATCAACTACTGGAAGCCAACTAGTAAAAAAAAAACATTTAAGTAAACAAACTATGTCAAAATACCTGTTATGTGGGGTATCGTTGAATACGAATTCTCACTTAAAGGGCTTATTAGACATTAAAAAATTCGCAGTCGAATCATATTTTTTCTTTTAAGTGATAACCATGTTGTACACCAATATTATTATAGTAACAACATAAGAGATGGAAGCTGAGTTGTTCTATTCGCTTCTCAACTCAGTGTAAAAAATAGAAGCGAACTGTCAAGACAATGTTATTTCCTTGATTATTCAGAGTTTTTATTTAAATTAGCTTCAAGTTGACCTGTCCATGTAAGCATAGGCTTCTAAGGAAATAAACGTTTTGACTTTGACCTTGACTTTGACTCTTTATGGAACGCATTCTTCCTGAACGATTTACTAATAATAATAATTAATCATTTATTTCATGCATCTCAGACCAATATAAATTATACCTACTAAAATATACCGTACAGACTGACATACATATTAAAATCATATATATCGTGTCCGTATCATGGTATCATCTGTATAACAATGTACACATGATACAATAGAAATAAATAGGTAAGTTTAGATAAGCACACTATTAGCTTGTAAAAATAGCCCTAAGATTCGAAAATATAAAAATCATAATTTCAGCTTGTTAACCATTTTTACGGACCAAAGGTAGATGGTTACACAACTTGCGAGAGAAACATTTTTACCTGTAGCACAGAGCTACGCGATTTTGGCAGCGCGCCAGCTACGCCGTTTTGTCTACAATTAGAGAGCGAGGGATGCACGGCTTTTTGCTCTGTGTTTTTGCTAAAGGGTTTGAATTCTAACTTTATTTTGTGAATAAACTACTTTGCTGTTTTTACATTTGACAGTCAGTTAGACGATACCAGTTCAGTTTTTTGTAATTGGACTTTGCGTTTAAAGCGACAATTTGCCAGTGTCGAGATAAATAAAATTATAAAGTGAAATACTAGATGTTACTCAGTTCAACGCCATTTTGCGTCTGAGACGATATCATCATCAAGTGCTTCTAAGGAAATAAACGTTTTGACTTTGACTTTGACATCATCTTCCTGACCTTTTAAATATTTAAAAAAAAACCTTATAAAATTAAGTAATTCATCTATTGTAGCATAAAGGTAAATGTAATTAAGTATAGGTTCGTTTTAGGTTTAGCATTAGATATTAGGTATTTATATTATATAAACCACCGCCCATTTGTAATTTTTTCTCTCCATCCACGGTTGTCTGGAAGAAATTGCTTTGAGCAATAAGACCGCCCATTACGCATTCTGGGTTTAGTTTTAATTTCTTTTTGTATTGTTTCTTCGTTTGGTGTGTAAAAGTTATTTTCTATGTATCTATCTACTTGGGGTCGGCAAACCATGTTATCTGCTTCCATTCCCTCTATCACCCGTCATTTCAACACTCACCTCTTTTTTAGAGAAATTAGGCCTTAATTCACCACGCCAATTCACACGTCCTTCAAACTCTTTAAAGTTCTTAGAACATGCCGGTTTCCTCACGTTGTTTGCCGTTAAATCACGTGTTTTAAAGCGCACATGCATTTTTCAAAAAGAAAAATCCAGAGGTGCGTGGCGGGGTTTGAACCCACGGCCTTCGGAATGCAAGTCGATTGCTCCCACTTAGCCAACATGGCATTTCTCACTTAATTCATAATCTGAAATGCTGGCTTCTTTTTGACATATAAGAGTAAACATGGTTTATAAATGATTTGACATCAAGACAAATTAATTAGATTTCGTACCAGTAGTTGCGCGAAGAGATCGTGTGTACTTGTACCTCTTTCTTGCAAAGGCAAAAGGCGTATCCTTTGTCCTTGTCCTTGTCTATTCAAGGGTGGAATAGAAAGGCTGATGATACAAAAGACATCAACACTCAATGTTCCTTTTAGCTCAACGATTTTCCAAATTTCCACGGAATCAGTATCCCTTGGTGAAATTGGAAATCTACTTAGAGTTTAATTGATACTCTGTTCAAATTGAAAATCGAGAAAATATTTGCATTACGGGTTTCGATTTCGCTTAAAATTTGAAGATAATATCTTTCGGGTTATTATTTCTGGGGGATTACAACTGTTCGCGAATTGGAATTCAGATTCTATTATGTTCTTACCGGAAATAATAAAATATGACTGTGCAGTCTCATTCATATTTATAAATCAGAGAAGAAATATTGAATGATCTGAAGATATGAAACGATTGCTTTTGAACTGAATAACATTGATAAATTACGTTTGAAAAAAACTACTTCATCATCTCATAAAACTCCAGGGTTGCTCTCGATTTCTCTGGGATCCAATCTCAGCAAGCGTAGCCGATTCCAATAAAACGAGAATTTTCAGAATCAACTCACAACTTACGGAGATATAGAATGACAAACATACAGAAAAAAACAAAGACATTTACGTGAATTGAGAAACTTTTCCTTTTTTGACAGTTATAAATATAAACATTATTTTATGTAAATAATGTTCTCGATTCCATCCGATTTACATTATTCTAATCCAGCATTCGGATTCAGCGCTGGATTTCTGCTGGAATAATGAAAACCAGCACTCGAATGCACAGGATCCACTGAACAATCCAGTGCAAAAAACTAGGCCTGCTGGTTACTTCCGTTTGTTTCTACTGTAAAAAGATCTCAGTAGAACATATATGCCCCTCTATCTTACAATGAGGGGTTTCGGGGGTTGTTTTACTGTTTGTGGGGGTATGTTACTGGACTGGAATAATAATAAACCATAATTTAATATAGATAAAGATAACATTTTTAATTACGTTCAGATTACTGCAGGATTTGGCGCTGATGGGTCGCTTACTAATTATAAATACGTCAATTAATTGCAATTTTGAGCACCGAATTAGGTACTATTAAAAAGCACTTTGGCTATTAATTAACAGTGCTTAATTGATTGCAAATATTACCTCTTCGTAATGCGTTCAAGAGGATCGAACTGTCAATTAATTCTAAATTGATTCTTGTGTAAATCTCGTTCCAATTAGCTCGCATAACGCTGTAGTGGACTCACAATTCAATTTCGCAAGGGCCTTTTAAACATCTTGTGGTATTTACATTTCGCTTAACATGTGAACGAAGCTTAAAGCTTATTTTTAGATTTTATTTGTACGTTTTCATTTTAATATCAGAAGGTTCGATTTTTGAGCTCTCTGAATAAAATTCTAAAAGGCAAAACAAGAATATTAAAAATAAGACTACAACACTTTCTCCTTGGTGTCAAATATGTATTTAATGTTTATCCATTATTTTAAGTATATCAATTGCCTAGTACCCGTAACACAAGCTTAGAGTTTATCACGGGGTTAGAGTTCATCATTTTGATAGAAAAAAGGTTGGTATTGAAGCATATTACGGATTTTTTTAAACTCATATAATTTAATATAGATTAGGGTTTTATGATAAAGCATACCATGTAACATACATATACCTAAGCCATTCTTAGCCGCATATCTGCAGTTTGAGAGCTAAACACATCATCATCATAACTTCAGCTGTATATCGTCTTAGCGTCTTAAGGATCACCCACAAGAGCTTTTTTGTATCGTTTACTTATGATAAATAGTGACTCATTTTCGAAGCGATATTATAGATATGATAGCGAGCAATACAACATTAATTGCACAATCATAATCCCATAATCCCACGATGCTGACACTTTAGTTTAGTTTATAAGATTTATAGTTTTATGTATGTTAGTCTATAAGGTATATGTTTATATGGGCCTTAGATGCCTGAAATAAATTATTTATTATTATTATTATTATAAATCAATTTTTCTTTTACCAGGTATATATAATCAATACGGCTATTTAAAGCATGTAATTTAAATTAATATTTTCTTAGATAATACAGTTAATGTAGGCCAACTAATACTATAGGTAGGTGAATCTTTGTATTGTCTAATGTTGAAAAAACTTTCTGTTGTAGGTATATTTAATTTTTCTAGCTTTCCACGGCACGGCGTTGACCGTGTTTATTCCATTCTCCCGCGGTAAAAAGCCTATAGCCTTCCTCGATGTATGAACTATCTAACTGTGAAGTTATTATGTAAATAGGTCCAGAAGTTCCTAAGATTAGCGCGTTCAACAAACAATCAAACTATTTCTTCAGCTTTATAATATTAGAAGGTATAGACCAGCATTACACCCGTGCGAAGCCGGGGCGGGTCCTTAGTAGGTATCATCATCATCATCACCCTATTAACGTTCCCACTGCTGGGACACAGGGACTTCTCTCTTGACGAGAGAGATTAGGCCTTAATTCACCACGCTGGCCAAGTGCGGGTTGGTGAATGTCACATTTCCTTCAAACTCTTTTAAAGTTCTCAGAACATGCCGGTTTCCTGACGATGTTTGCCTTCACCGTTAAAGCACGTGTTTAAAGCGCACATAAATTTCTAAAGAAGAAAAATCCAGAGGTGCGTGGCGGGGTTTGAACGACCTTCGGAATGAAAGTCTAGTGTCCTCCCACTTAGCCAACACGGCTTTTTACTTAGTAGTTTTTACGTAGTTTTTTTTTGCTTAGTAGGTATATAGAGACAGTATTCTTACGTTATGTTCCTTCCAGGCCGTGCTGGTGATGGGCAGCAGCACCACCTCGGACAAGACCATCAACACGAGCACGGACTCCGCGGCCACCGCGCTCACCTCCGTCACCGGCACCGACGACTCCATGGAGGCGGAGCCCGAGGAGCCCCCGCAGGCGCTCATCGAGGCCCCCAGCCAGAACGGACACGACCCTCCGCCTACAGGTGAGATATATTTTACTAAATAGGAGATCCCCGAGAATCCCCCTTGCGCTCATCGAGGCCCCCGCCGCGGCCCCCAGCCACGACCGGGAGGATACAGGTAAGATACTATCACTATTGGTTATGTGACTATTGTGGCGTTCCTAAGTGAGTAGTTTTGGCCGAAAGTGGTCAAGTTTCAACAGTTCATCGGTCGCGTACACTGCAAGGCGACACCGCTGTGACAGATACCATGATACGAACACAATGATATTTTAGTATATATGATTTATATTTAATGTATGTCTGTCTGTGTGTCTGTAAGGTATTATGTTTATGTGGGCCTGAGAAGCCGGAAGTAAATTATTCATTATTATTATTACTATTGAACAAGGACCAGCGCAAGTATTTTCAATTCAATTAAATTAAGGTCATTGTTTTCGGACAAAATGCGATGGCAATTTCTTACTAGCGAAACTACCACGGTTATAAGCACTATTTTAATGTCATAATTTATAATTTATAAATAGCGAAACTTCATAAAACCGGTAAACTCACTTGCGTTATGACACATTAATTGAATTCGTTAACTAATGCCATTATGTTCTTTATTTGTTTCCAACGCAAATGGCGTTGTTTTTGCTCACTGCTACGATAAGCGCCTGTTTTGGCTTGCACGTTAACTTTATCAAAATTCCACAATGCAAACCACAACACAAATCGCTTAAAAGGCATATACACTACAACTGGCCACTGTTCTGGCGATAAAACAGTAGGTAATGATTGTGTACAAATTTGACGAAATAACAAAAATCACTACATTTTTACTGTAAACATTCGAGAAACTCTATAGAGTGCCTTAGTTGACAGTGTTCAAATATCGAAAGCGTTTTCCAGATATATGTGTATATCAGCTAGTGATATTTTTCTCTTGTTATAGATATATCTCAAATTCGTTATTATATGATCAAGGTTCTGAGAACTGCCTTCCTGAAATATCTTAGACGACCCCTGTGGCTCGGTGGGCGAAGAACTGCCTGAGGCGTAAGAGGTTGCGGGTTCGATTCCCGCCGGGGGATCAGATTTTGTGCGCTCTACAATTTCTGGTTTCGGGTCTGGTTGTTTTCTATGTATAATAATGTATGTATTTACAAAAAAAAAGGTATTTATGTAGTATATCAGTCACCTAACACACATAGTACAAGCTCTGCTTAGTTTGGGGTTAGGAGATGCTGTGTGATTAGTTTGGAGATATTTTATTTTATTTATTTAAAAGAAAATGCCAAAATAATACGTAAGGGAAGGTAAGTAAACCGGAGCGTAGAGACCAATCAGGTTTCGCAGGGTTTTCCCGCTGGGCCAATCTGTACAGAGCCTGAAATTTTGATTGAAATCACTCCAGCTGTTGTTTTGCTATTAATGTTGGGTTTCGTTTGAGCCGTTAAAGAAAACAGACTTTACATTAGCATTTGAATATAGATTTGAAGCAATGTTTTATGAATAAAGAAGTATTTAAACTAAACAAAAACTAAATAAATAATTATTTCCACACAACAACATTTAGCCCCGTGGTAAGCTCTTAGCTTGTGTTACGGGTACTAGACTTCTGATATACTTAATATAATATACATAATTACGTAGATAGTTATTTTTTATTATACATATTAAACACCCAGACCAAGGAGTAAGTGCTTGCAAAACATACAAACACTTGACCCCTCGGCGGGAATTGAACCCGCTACCTCTTCCGCCGCAAGCGGACTCTCGCACACCGCGCCACTGATTCAGACTTCATCATCATCACCCTATTAACGTTCCCACTGCTGGGACACAGGGACTTCTCTCTTGACGAGAGAGATTAGGCCTTAATTCACCACGCTGGCCAAGTGCGGGTTGGTGAATGTCACATTTCCTTCAAACTCTTTTAAAGTTATCAGAACATGCCGGTTTCCTCACGATGTTTGCCTTCACCGTTAAAGCACGTGTTTAAAGCGCACATAAATTTCTCAAGAAGAAAAATCCAGAGGTGCGTGGCGGGGTTTGAACCTACGACCTTCGGAATGAAAGTCAGGTGATTCAGACTTATAAAAAAGATTTTATAAGATAAGATTACTTTTAAATGTATTCATTTTATTAGCGTTTCACTTCTTGTAATCGAAACAAAAAATTAAATATTAATTTAAGTCTAGTATCATTTTAAGTTCTTTTTTAAATGCGAAATATGGAATAAAGCTCGACTCCGAAGTGATTTTCTGTCTGCCTGCTGCCTTTGATCATGACGGCATACTCTGACTGGCTCAGTGGCGCAGTGGGCGAAGGTCCGATTGCGGTGAAAGAGGTAGCGGGTTCGATTCCCGCCATGGGGTCATGTGTTCGTACGTTCTGCAAGCACTTTCTCCTTTGGCTGAATATAATAATGTTTAATAAAAATATAATATAAAAATACCTATATCAGATGACTAGTCCCTGGAAAACAAGCCAAGAGCTTCCCACGGGGCCAAATGTTGTTGTGTGGATTGCCCAGCATTATTTATTTATTATTATTATTAGACACCAATATTGCCATAAAATCTCAAAAGTTAATTTAGAAAAGTAAAACTAAATATATGAGTTAATGAAGCAAATATATTGTAAATTAATTTCAATAAATCCTAATTTAAAATTTAAGAAAAACCCCCGAATCCAATGCCTGAATTTCCTTAATAGTTAAACACCATAATATTTTGTTTAAAGAACACTCGCGCCAAACTAAATTGAAATCTCTCCATCCGTTCGGGAGCTATGATGACAGACAGACAGATACGTCAAACTTATAACACCCCTCTTTTTTGGTCGGGGGTTAAAAATAAACACAACTAACAACATCTTTCAACATCGTCTCTTGTATGTCGTGGTCCGCTGTTAGAAAACTCTTTTAGGGTTAGGCTCGCCTTTTGTACATTTTCGCTCAGATATTAACTTTTATATGTGTATCCCTGCAAGCCTCCTTCACCCTGAAATTGTGTAGCTAAACTGTAAGCTTAGATATCATTCACCCACTCAATCACCATCCTCATCTAAATAGCCTCAAACAAGTAATTCCTTTTCCAGCACCTCCCCACTACCACAGAGTCGACATAAACAGCAGCTGCGAGATAAACTCCCCCGCGTACACTAAGCCTCAGTCAGCCACAGATGTCCTAGAGTCCCCCCGGCCCGGACCAGCTCGGTTCATCTTCGACGTACCACTCCCAGATCCCAAGAGAACCAGGAACAAGACGCAAGTTAGCATTGGGAATAGCGGACCATCTACTTCCATCCAAATAACTCCTAAAGGTTTGTAATAGTTTGACAGCTATGTGATCGCTTGCATAGAATAGATACTATACAGGTCCAAGGATTCTACCTTGTGAAACACCAAAGCAAATCGATTCCCCTTTGTGTACGCTAATTTATCTATGCAAACGCATGGGCGATCGCAGCATACGTAATAGTTAACCTAATGAATCAACAGGGAATGTCACAAGCGATGTACTGTTGTTCAAATAGGACGCATTCTGTAACGTTGTCAAAGGCTTTGCTAAGGTCATGTTCGCTGTAACTTTGTAGTGTATCTCTTGTTGATTTTCACTGTTTAACTAGAGGTAGTATCCTCGGAGGAGGAGGACTAGAGGTACCTAAATCATCATACATTCGCCGACCTTCAACTCCTTTCAGAATTATCATCATAGGCTTATTAATTGGAGTGATTTATAGCCTGTACATTACAAATACTGAGTTATAAGATTTGTTGTGTCGTAAGGTATACTTTCGTATAAGTTATCGCGAACGAATTCTTCAACTTTCTGTCTTATTTCTTGTAAGTTAAGACAAAAGTCAAACACTGAACCTTCGCATATTGAATATTTCTGTGCTATTTGCTATGATTATTCAAAAAATATCTAGCCTTATAAAACGATTCACAGAACCCAAAGCCGACACACCAAAGAGTCCAAAACCTCAATCAAAGCTCGAAACCCACTTCGACTTCGAACCCATAGTGAAGAGACGGGGTTCAGAAGACCCGAAAAGAAGAGCATCGGAATCCAGAGCGAAGAAGAAAGAGAAAGAGTATTACAAGGATGAAGTGATGAAGCTAAGAAGACAGTTGGAAGGGACAGAGGTCTTCGCGACGAACAGGAGGCGGTCTTCTGCGCACCAGCATTCTGTTCCACCACCTTCTTCTAGAAGGCAATCTACAGGTGATTTAAATATATTTCTGTTTTTATAACTTTCCACAGTGCTTGCTTATAATATAATGGATAACTTAAAAAGACGAATGTTCAGGTAGAAACGTGTCATATGACAGAAAGGTCTCATAGGTCTTTGTACACAAGATAATAACTAATTTGCTTTACTTGTAAATTATTCATATAATTAATAAACAATATTTCATATTGAAAAACTGAGTGTACCACAATACATAACACGATATTAAAGATAAAGATAAATAAAACATTATTGAATACCAAAATAAAATAATATTAACTCAAGGCACATAAAAGAAAGAATCAGAATGGACGAACTTATCGCTATTGAGAAAAAAATAACTTGAATTCAATCAATTAAAAAAAATACGCATTGTATTTAAAAATATCCTCCTTTTTGATAATCATTTTAATATTCAACTAACCACAAATAAAAGTACGTGGTGTCTACTGCTGCTATGCAAACAAGTGTATCGAGAACATACTAACTAGGATAAATCAAAATAATCTATTCTAAAAATCTAATTAATATTTTCTTTATACCCCAGCCGCCCAGGTCCATGTAACCGCCAACCCCCTGGACTCCGCCTCCACCACCATCCCGGCGGGGCGGACGACCATCGTGGTCCAGCAGCCGTCCCTCTCCCTGGACTACGGCGGCTGCGCGACCCTCCTGCTGCAGGACGGCATCGAGAGACGCAAGAGCAGGATCTGCACCGACCATATACAACAGTTGCTGGATGTCACCAGTCAGTTCACCGCGGAGGATCTTCATGACTTTGATAAGCGGTGAGTCTAGAATTTAGATGGTTCTCCTTTGCACCGTTTTTGTTCCCACTGCTGGTACACAGGGACTGCTCTCTTAAGAGGGATTAGTCCTGGACGCTGGCCAAGTGCGGTGAATGTCACATGCCCTTCAAAGTAAGATATCGATCAAAAAAATTTGGAAAAAAACTATTGAATAACTAGTAAAAATAGGAAAAAGGTATTTTTAAATACCAATTCAACGAACACACCACATCATAGTTTGTTGACATACATTTTATTTTTTTTACAAAATGGCGTCCAGTAGTCGCCATGTTGAATTTTCACTAGCATCATGTCTTCAGTGACACTACCCGTAATAAGAGGAACCGATTAACGTGTGAATCATAGAAACAGCCCTAGAGATTGGTACAGTGGGATAAAGGAAAATACATACATACACAGACTGTTAAACACATTACCACTCCTTTGCGTTGCGTAATTTAAACATATTATTACGACAAGTAGAATTGTGGTTTGAAACTAGGATATAGGTACCTTAATTTCACTCGCTTTGCACCGAAAGCAATCCCCGAATAATTAGAAGTTGAGACGAGTTCAGATCTGACAATTAGCACGCGGCAGTTCATCATAATTACGGATTAACTGCTGGTTAACGTTGCCCTTAATTACGCTCTAACCTGGCTTGTGAATCTCGCGAGATGAGTTTTATAAGCTTGCGCTGGTGTTTTTAGACCTACTTTGCCCGTAGACCGGGGTACTCCAGAGATCTCACTGTTTCAAAGCTTCGTTATTACAAAAGAAGAAACACTTGGGGTTTCGATTCCCGCCGAGGGGTCAGGCGTTTGTATGCTCTGCAAGCACTTGGCCCTTGATCTGGCTATTAACAATAAAAATAAAACTATATTATGTATGTCTATTATATTAAGTATATCAGATGTCTACCACCAACACAGGCTTAGAGCTTACCACGGGGCTAGATGTTGTTGTGCGGATTGTCCAAAAATATTGATATTTATTTATTACCTTATATCGGTTTCTTGAATAATAAAAATATATGTTAATGAACAAATAAATCAGTTCTTTGTTAGCCTCCATAAAAGCAACTTGTTTAATTTTTTATTATTTAAGTTCATATTAGTTTTATTATCTAATGTTTGTAATCTAAAGAGTTAGTTTGTTTGAACGCGCTAATCTCGGGAACTACTGTCCCGATTCGAAAAAGTATTTCAGTGTCAGATAGCCCATTTATCGAGGAAGGTTATAGTCTACTTCGGGAAAATCCATTAAAACGCGAGTAACACCGCGGGGAACTAATACTTATATATAAGGAAGAGAGCCTAACGACCTTTACATAACACCTTATCGGCATAAAAACTTATCTGCGTATTTACGTATTCATGAACAGTCAACGTTAAATTGATATAACCGTCTAGAGTAATCAAAATAATCTGAACAGCATAAAAAGATATTGTTATAATCTTATATAACTCTAGACGCATATATTTATTGCTGACTGTACTGACGTAGCTACGTAGTTTTACATGTGTACGAGAATACGTTTGTCGGTTAGGTACCTACGTAACATACCACAGTAAGCAAATAAATTTGATAAGTATCAATTAGACTTATACTTCACCTAGGGTTCCTGGATTCTTGTTTAGGTTTAAGACATTTGCAATTAAAAGATTCAATTCAAGATGTCACACCCATCCAAGTACTGGCCTCGAGCAAAGTCAAAGTCAAAAACATTTAGTTCCTTAGAAGCACAGGGCATACATGGACAGTAGTCAAATTAAATTTAAAAAACTAAAAATGTTAATATAAAAAATTACAAAGAAGTAACAATGTCTTGACTTGACTTCGATTTTTAACACAAAGTTGAGCAACGTTGCTAAACCTTGAAAAAATCACGTTTGTTGCATGGGAACCCCCTATTATTATTTATTTATGTGTTTAAGTATTCAAACATCCAAAGGTTGCCTGGAAGAGATCGCTCATAGTGATAAGGCCACCCATTGTACTCCAACATTATGATTATATACTAAGTCTATGTTTCACCAATATCCTTTCAGTAGTTTAAACACATTTACGCACAACCTCAAAAACTCTTTTTCATCGTTTTTTTTTGCTGTTGACTGTACAACGTAACTACGTAGCTATACATCTCCGTAGGTACGTAACACACCGCAGTAAATGAGATTCAATCAGAAGGGCCCGTGCCGGCCAGATCCGGGCCTCATTACCATATCTCTCAAAGTTGTAGCCCGTTGTTGCAGGTATATGCTGACCTTTAGCGCGGATTAGCTGGTACTAAGAAATATAATTATTAAATTAACTTATTAATAAATAAAAAAAAAATTAAAATAATAATAAATATTTCCAGACAATTCACACAACAACATTTAGCCCCGTGGTAAGCTCTATGCTTGTGTTACGGGTACTAGATATCTGATATACTTAATATAATAGTCATACATATATAGATATTTTTTACTATAAATATTAAACACCCAGACCAAGGAGAAATGCTTGAGAACATACAAACACTTGACCCCTCGGCGGGAATCGAAACCGCTACCTCTTGCGCCTCTTGCTTTAATATTATGACTCGAGAGTTTTTAACGCTTTCCGTTCCGTATCCAAAGTATACAACGTCGGTCGGTTAAAAGGCTGTATCTCAAAAAGTGACATATTTGAGATGAGATGCTCGGGAAATGAGATGCTACAGGACTATCCAATAGATAGGATAGCTCCGTTGAATTTTGAGGGAATTTTCAAATATCAAAGGGAGATCCCATACAATAAACATGATTTTATAAAGTTAATTTCTCGTTGCGCTCGGTCAATAGGTAGGTACTTAGATGGGTGACCGCTGACTGGTGTCTATAAAGTCATTCGATTTGGATAGAAAAAAAAACCTATTACAAGCCCAAACTTATTACTTAAAATAAATA
Organism: Gymnoscelis rufifasciata; assembly: GCA_929108375.1. Classification (NCBI taxonomy): domain Eukaryota; kingdom Metazoa; phylum Arthropoda; class Insecta; order Lepidoptera; family Geometridae; genus Gymnoscelis; species Gymnoscelis rufifasciata. The sequence goes on from OV815326.1 coordinate 420,701, forward strand.
ATTTAACTACTAGTTCCTCGCTGTTTATAATGCTAATATTGGAGTGGGAGAAAACAAAATTTTAGTCCACTCATAAAATAAACGTGTACTTATTGTAAACTATTTTGTTGCCAGTTAGACGATTCTTATAAGTAATTACCCATAGACTAAAATGCCCACAGGAAGTTTGGCTTCGCGCCAAATAGTGATGTTATTAAGATAATGGCGGGAAACGAACGCCGGCCGGAAATTGAACCCGCACCTCGCTACGTTATCGAGTTCTGATTGCAAATAGCTGGGGTTATTGGGGCATTTCTCCAGGCGTTTCTCCCTAAAGGCTTTTCTCTTGATGAAAAGACATTTAATTAGATATTTTGGTAATTTATTAGGATTGATTTTGGGTATAAAGACATTATAGCCAAGTAATTTGTTTAATTTGTTTCATCACGGCAAATGAAGTTGCAGATATCGGGAAAGTAAAAAATGATCCATCCTAAAATTATCTATAGATGTCTATTATATTAAGTATATCAGGTATCTAGTTCCCGTAACACAAGCTTAGAGCTTACCACGGGGCTAGATGTTGTTTTGATTGTCCGGAAATATTTATTTAATACTAGCGGCCCGCCCCGGCGTCGCACGGGTAAAAAATGTTCCCGAAAATTTTTCCTTATTTGCTCACCGTTAAGACCTACCCTGGACTACGACAAACATTTTAAAACCAAAATCAGCTCAATCGTCCCAGCCGTTCTCGAGTTTTAATCAGACTAACGAACAACAATTCATTTTTATTTCATCATCATCATCATCACCCTATTAACGTTCCCACTGCTGGGACACAGGGACTTCTCTCTTGACGAGAGAGATTAGGCCTTAATTCACCACGCTGGCCAAGTGCGGGTTGGTGAATGTCACATGTCCTTCAAACTCTTTTTTTAAAGTTCTCTGAACATGCCGGTTTCCTCACGATGTTTGCCTTCACCGTTAAAGCACGTTTTTAAAGCGCACATAAATTTCTCAAGAAGAAAAATACAGAGGTGCGTGGCGGGGTTTGAACCCACGACCTTCGGAATGAAAGTCGAGTGTCCTCCCACTTAGCCAACACGGCTTTTTTATTTTTATTTATATAGAATATAAATAATCTCCGCTATTTCACAGACGCTTTTAACAAAAAAAATAAAAATTAAAAAATAATAATAAAGTACTTCAAACTCATGTCAGAAAAAAATGATTGAAAACTATGTTGAATATTGAACTTTCGAGACATAGACAATAGCTCAAAGAGTACCTATATAACCACCACGTATGCATAGCTTATCAAGAAAAATCATAGACAACCTATAAAAAGACATTTATTTTACACTTTTGTTAACCTGTAGATAATAACAGACAAATAATTAGCAATAAATGAAAATTGCGACTATAATTTGAGATTTAAACTATCCTATCTCTCAAGTTGGATCGAACTGCACATGGTGTGCGAATTTTATTATAATCGGTTAAGTGGTTTAGGAGTCCATAGAGGACAAACATTGTGACACGAGATTTATATATATTAAGATTGATTCTTTATTGAGAAAATGGTGAAATTTTAAATTTTAATGTTTATTATGTGATAAGTTAGATAACACTGATTAAACTTAAATAAACCTGGTAAACTTTCATATTCTTGATATCATCACCCTATTAACGTTCCCACTGCTGGGACACAGGGTATTCTCTCCTGACGAGAGAGAGTAGGCCTTAATTCACCACGCTGGCCAAGTGCGGGTTGGTGTGAATGTCCTTCAACTCTTTGAAGTTGTCAGACCATGCCGGTTTCCTCACGATGTTTGCCTTCACCTTTTAATGCACGTGTTTTAAAGCGCACATACATTTTTCAAGAAAAAGAGATTAAAAATCTAGAGGTGCGTGGCGGGGCTAGAACCCACGACCTTCGAAATTAATGTTGAGAATCAGGGGAATATAGTTAGTACATGGGTTAGGGAATACAGATAATATATTAGCAAAAATGTCTGCGCGAGTAAGCCCTCTTTGTCTTGCTGAAAAAATCAGAAGTATTATCCCGTCTGGGAACAAAAGGAATATTTTTAATTAAGACATTCCTTAAGAGTAATTCTCTCAACGAGTTGCCGGATTATCAAGCTTATCTGCTTAATGAGATGCTGTAGAGATAGGTGCAGGTGCGAAATAATCTTAATTTGAAGTCTTTTTGCACGGCCATTCGTTTTTTTACCGTTAAGCTGGTGAAGGATTGTCGAGATTGTAACGAGGATTTTAATTAAATAGAAGAAGTAGAAATTAAATAGAATCAGCTTAAGCAACCGACTTAGAGGCAAACCAAACTCAACCGTTATTTCGATATTGAGTGCACATTTTATCATAGCTTGCTTTGTTCTGAGTTATTTATAATATACATATTGTTTTAATTGACTGCCTCAGTGGCGCGTTTCCTTGGTCGGGGTGTTTAATATGTACAATAAAAATATATCTATCTATGTAAATATATTTTATTAAGTATATCAAATGTCTAGTAAAAAAAATATCTTACTACATATGATATGTACATTTGACGTTATCAAATGCGCACACAAGATGAACTTAGAGTTGTGTGTGTTGTCACATAGTAAGATGTCATAAATGAAACAGATATGAGTTTGGCTATACCGTCAAGAAATTTTACAAGAATACAACAGTATCTACATTTTTAAAGGCTTTATAACTACTTAATATTACCCCATATAACCTGCATCTGCATATACATGAAAAAGTGCTAAGCGAGCGAGGGTAGCAAGCGTGCTGTGATAACGGCCAAAACCACAAAAAGACAAACACAATATTAGTTAGCATAGCATTCTTGCCCTGTCCAGCCTTATTTCATTTATTTTAAATACATGAAACTCTTTCATTACATGTTTAACCCAATTCAATAGAGGCCATTAAATTCCACGATAAATTTAATTTAAATTAGTTATTAAATACTTTAACTGTTCCGGAAACATCAGAGCAAGAAAAATACTATACTAGTTTGCATAGCATTCTAGTCCTATCGAGTTAAAAGTACCTTAGTTTAGGTTACCTACTCAATAAAATCATTTACCTTCCTGGAAACGTTGTCAGAGCAAATGTTGTATGTTAGGTTAGAAATTGAGCTAAATATAAATAAATATTTCCAGACAATGCACACAACAACATCTAGCCCCGTCGTAAGCTCTAAGCTTGTGTTACGGGTACTAGATATCTGATATACTTAATGTAATAGTCATACATAATATAGATATTTTTTATTATACATATTAAACACCCAGACCAAAGAAAAAGTGCTTGCAGAACATACAAACACTTTCACCCTCGGCGGGAATCGAACCCGCTGCCTCTTGCGCCGCAAGCGGACCCTCGCCCACCGCGCCACTAAAGCAGTCTAGAATCTAGGTTATTCACAAGCACGTCCAAACTATCGATAGTTATAACGTGTACCCACGCTGGGGATGCTCGACCGCGTCATTAATCACTGGGGTTGTCGTTTATCGCCTGCCACCAGGCCCGCAGTTTAAAAAACATCCATTAGACAGGTATTTTATGGTCTGTCTATTATAACCTAGTCGAATAATAGGTTCTTATCAAATAAAAACGTATTTTCAGACTCAGAATAATATTTGACAAACATTTAAATAATAAACACAGTTTATGTTAAATGGGAGCATATAATGCTTTATTAATCAGTTAAGGAAATAATTCCCGTCACTATTCACTCTCTGTACGAGACGTCTCCACAGTGGAGAGTAAATGTCCTCTCCAAAGATGCTTAGGATGCTGTTTCTTTAATTAATTGAATATATTGAATAATTTTAAGGCATAATAAAACAGCTTTGTTGTTCTTTAAGCTTCTCAATATATAATTCCAGTGAAGCGTAATTTCAAGACAATATTATTTCTAGAAATACAAAACTAAAAATTAGATTTAAGTAAGCAAATTTTTAGTTTATTTTGTACGTAATTTTTAATATGTTTACTAAACTTTATCTGACTTTGCCGGAGGGTCCCTTGGATTTCATGGAAATATTTTTATAAAAGTTTGATTAAGTTCACCCTGGTTCTTAAAATATATTATATTACTAGCGGCCCGCCCCGGCGTCGCACGGGTATAAAATTTTCCCGGAAATTATTCGAATTTTTCTCGCCGTAAAAACCATCCTATCTCTCAAGTTGGATCGAACTGCACATGGTGTGCGAATTTTATTATAATCGGTTAAGTGGTTTAGGAGTCCATTGAGGACAAACATTGTGACACGAGATTTATATATATTAAGATTATATACCACGAGTTACATTACGAGTATAATTAATTAATAACGGGCACCACGATTATTACACTCATGATCAATAAATCAATTATTTATTAAAAACATAAGAAAGTATAACATAGTTAATTCATTCCTTAGGACTTCACCTCCTGTGCTTTAACGCATATAGAGACTGCAGTTAATTAAGGCCAGAGTTAAACAATTTTGAAATTTAAAAATCCTCCCAAAATAAAAAGGACATGTATTTTTTTGTGAAACTTTTTTGTCCGTTCACGATTTTTTATGTAAAGGTCGCTGCTTGCAATTTTGTCCGATGCTTTTAATCAAAGATCCTTAACAAGGTAAGTATTAAATTATCAATAACATATGAAATAAATTGTTACTAGATTACTAGTACGACGTAGCTAACACAGTATTTAATTAAAGACGATTTTAAAAATATGTTTATTAAATTTGTAATATTTTCATGTTTCTTAAACGCCTCTTCTCAAAATGGCATTGGTATTCCTGCCTGAGTGACGACAGTAGGTAGTGAAAAGCTATAATGTCTCCTACAGCTTCTGTAGCAGATTACTGACACTTGAAGTCACACGCACGCCATTTTGGAGAGCAACCGTTTTTTCAATTTTGACAATTTGAAATTCATTATTTAAATAGTTTTTTTACTGAAATATTATTGTAGTATGTTTATAAAGAAGCCGTGTTGGTTAAGTGGGGGGACACTCGACTTTCATTCTGAAGGTTATGTGTGCTTTCAACAACGCTTTAACGGTGAAGGCAATCGTGAGGAAACTGGCTATCTGAGAACTTTAAAGAGTTTGGAGGAAATGTGACATTCACCAACCCGCACTTGGCCAGCGTGGTGAATTAAGGCCTAACCTCTCCGCCTAGAGAGAAGTCCCTGTGTCCCAGCAGTGGGAACGTTGATAGGGTGATGATGATGTTGTTTATAAAGTATTAAGGTAAAATAGCTTATATCTTAAAATCTTAAAATTATGCCCATGAGTTGGGCAATTTTTAACCCCCGACCAAAAAAGAGGGGTGTTATAAGTTTGACGTGTCTGTCTGTCTGTCTGTCTGTGTGTCTGTCTGTCTGTCCGTATGTCTGTCTGTGGCACCATAGCTCCCGAGCGGATGGAGCGATTTCTATTTAGTTTTTTTTGTATGAAAGGTGAGTCTGGCGCGAGTGTTCTTAGACATGTTTCATGAAAATCAGTTATGCCGTTTAAAAGTTATGGGGGTGAGAGTGGGTAAGGAAAACCGAAAATCTGCAAATATACTAGTGTGGGGTATCAAATGAAATGACGCATCGCGTCCACATTACATAATATTATGTTTTTTTACGTTTAAGGAAATTAAGGAATTGGAATCGGGGGTTTTTCTTAAATTTTAAATTTAGATTTATCGTAACTGTGACACAATACTAGTATGTACAAAGCGTTTGAATGCTCACAAATTATTCCTTTATTCCTATTCCATAAAGTATTGGTATATCAGAACTTTACCCCATTTAAAAGATAAATACCCCTAAACAGCCCTAAATAAACAGGTGGGCTGGTCTGCGCAATTCAAACTTTTCACTTAATTCACGAACTTAGGCGATGTTTTTAATTAGTGAATCCAAATTTGTCGTTTGGAATAAATGGCGTCGATTATCCTTGACTTAGTTGACTTACTTGACTAGACTTGGGAGTCTTTTAACCTACTGCGCCAAAAGGAGGGTAAAACAGTTGCTTTTGAGGAACTTGTTTAGTAGGCAACTAAGTGTTTTTAATAAATTATTGATTAATGGATTAATGATTGTTTTCGGTATGCACACATCAAAAGAATAATGAACAATGACTTAATAATTACATTTTTAAACGACAATCTCTACCATACAGCTGTTTTAATAATATAGTTGATATAACTTTTTAAATTATCATGGTTTTTAACAATACTATGAAATTACTAAATATAGGAACTTCAATCGTGAAGATGGCTTCCAATTGTCAGGAGCATGGAATCCTGTAGTGCGGTTATGCAAAACTCAAACATATGTAACACCGGTTATTCGCCAAGACACGGTCAGTGTAGTGTGTCGTGATCGAGTTGCGTTCGAGAATGAAACAAGTGGTAGTAGCACTAGTGAGTGTCAACCTCGCAATAAAAGACTCAGAAAGAGGGTAGACCGGTTCGTTTGTGAATAACCGTCTGCCCAAATCGCAAACACAATGACAATTCAGTTGTTTCCGTGATTATGGCGCTTGCAACAGCGTCGAAATATCGGAAAACTCAAAAACCGTCAAATCATGGTATGTTACCCGTTTTAAATCATAGTAATATGGTTATTCATAAAACGTCATTGGGGTCATTACCACTGTGGTCTTTCTAGTGTTAACGGACATAGGTACTCTGAATCAATCAAGGCATTCATTCTAGTCCTCAATGGAAGCCGCAAATTAGCGCCCCCACAAATAGGCTTGATTCAACTCCATAGCCAGTTATTATTGTAAGGTGGCTATATGTATGTACACGACTAAAATAGCTGCTCTCGAAATAGAAATCGTTTTCGTAGTTTTTCACGAGGGAATTAGTTATTTTCCCGATAAGAAATAGTCTATAGGGCTACATAATGTGTAGATTATGCTCTTGATGTTTGATATAACTAAATCTAAGAAATTTTTTGTTCATATAGATTTTTTTTTTTTTAAAGTATTTAAAAAAAAGTAATATTTATTTTTTGTGAGTTTGAATTAAGTACTTTATGTTTTCCTTTTTACTTAGTTTTTTGATGTTCATTTGGATTTAAAATGGCATTAAATGCCTTAATTTTAAATAATTTTATCGTAAAACCTGAAATGATAGAACTCCATTATGTTCGAAAAAAAATTATTTATTTTATTTTGTCCAACAATATTAAAAAGTATTATTTTGATTTGATTTGTAATCTAGTGGTTATTTTGCGGCTAAATAGTCTAAATAAACAGTTAGATAGGTAATAGACTGTATAAGTTTTTGCATTACAAAAAACCCAGTAAATCTTATGCCTGCACCATCTTCGAGTCAAGTTAGACATGATTCAAAATAAAGCTATTTCGCTCAGTAGCATTATGACAATGCGAGATAGGTCTTGACAAAACTAACCATTGTAAGCTAACTCGGATTTTGTAAAATAAGCCCTTTCAAATGAAACAACTAAATAACTACCTAATAACAAAGAGAATAAATACCCTTTATGGTTATAATCCGAGATAATTAAAGACGTCACAGCTGGCGGCGGTACGTAAGTGATGACGCCGCAATATGGTCGGATTATATCCTGTCCGCGACGTGAAGAGGGGTTTAGCGAGAGAGTTGATGAAAAAATAATCCACGTCTTTGAGAATGCTTTTAATTAATCTTTGTTGGAGAAAATACATCACAATGTATTCACAGAGCAGGGTTCAATAAATGCGTATCATAAGCACCCCTATTTAAGTCCCCACTGCTGCGACACAAGGACTTATCTCTTTGACGAAAGAGATTAGGCCTTAATTCAAAACGCTGGCCGAGTGCGGGTTGGTGAATGTCGCATGTCCTTTAAAATCATCCTTGTTCTCAAAACATGCTTAACATTTCATAACATTTTACAAAAATAAAAAGAGTACAAAAAAAAAACTTTGCTTTTAAACATATATTAATTTAATGATAAATATTGAGTATGTAATAAGTTTCTTACCTACTATAGTCTAAGACTACTTTTGTATCAGTTGTAATGTCCCAACGGGGCTCATGTCAGGGTATATATAAAACTTAACACCATTTGTAACCACATGAATCAACTAATAAATGAATATGAATATGAATATGAGTGTGGCTTGGGGTTCGAACTCACGACCTGGCGAAGTCAGGAGTTCTCCAACTTGGCCAACACGGCTTTATAAATTCTCATAGATCATCATTATTTTAAGTGTAGGATGTCAAATGCTGAACACGTACAAAAGTGATCAGTCGCGTAGCACATTTTGTACGTTTGTTTGTAACGCAGCACCGGGCCTTAAGGGTACTTGTAACTTCGTCAAGATTTTTATGGAACTTACACAATAAAGACCGATATAAAAACTTGTACACTTACAAATACTTCATGTACAATTATATTATATCACAGTACAATTATTATAATCATTGTACTAATAAGCTTCCTAATTAGCTTCAAAAAAATTTATAATGTAACGTTCAGTTTGTGATTTTAGTAGAACGCATACAGATCTTTTTTCCCAGTCTTGTTTTAAATCATTTCAAAATAAACAAATGTACACGTACAAGTTGAATAGATGGTGAATTAGATTTAACTTTTTAAATAGATATAATAACGAATAAATTTCGAGAAAACTGCTCTGATTTTTATTTCTGGTTAGCTCCTAGCGATCAAAGCGACTGAGAAGCGGGCGCGTCTGTCGCGCAGCGGTCGCTATCTATGCTAGTCGTCTAAATCATAACTATTTATTTAAAACCATAGAAAGTATTACATATAAACGCAGATTTTATAGACTTGACATCATAATTATAGGATTCCTGTCTGACTCGAAGGTTTCCAGTTTTTCATCATCATTTAGCTATTAGACGTCCACTGCAGGACATAAGCCTCCCTCAAAGACGCCCAATTATTCCAATCGGTCCCTACTTGCATCCTCCGTGAGCCAACAAGTTTAATCAAGAGTTTGGGTTTGCTGCCTGTTATTGCGACTAAAACCTTTGTGTTGAGAAAATCCTTTCTGTAGTTTTTACATGAATGTGCAACAAACACACCCACAAGCGAACATACATCCATCAACTTTGGCGTTTATATATTAGTGGGATGTGGAGGTGTTAGATTATTCCAACAACACAGCCGCTGTAAACAAAACATTAACTCAAATCAAATGTATCAATAACCGTCTTAGCGCAGTCGCGTAAAATAAACTGCCCAAAAGACAGATCAAGGATAATCGACGCCATTTATAAGAAACGACAAATTCAGTAGGATCCAGCAATTAACCAGGCGTTATTTTTGATTACTGGACCGAGTGAATTTCGTGAATTAGGTGGAAAGTTTGGATTACGCAGTCCGGCCCACCTATTTGTGTTGGGGAGTTTATTGGTATATCTTAAGCCAACTTCCATATTTATTAAGGACTTTTCCACGGAAGCACGTATTTCTTTCGCGATAAAAAGTAGCCTGTAGCCTTCCTCGATAAATGGGATATTAAACACCAGAATATTTTTCAAAGAGTACCCATGATTATTGCGATCGAGCAAACATAAAGATATTCTGTATTCATATTCATTTATTTCTTAACAGTTATTTTACAAATCGTGTTGAAAATTATTCTTATTTCTAAGTCTTAATCTAAAATTAAATATTAGGTCCTTACATATGAAATTGGCGTTTTTCGTACTGGCCACTTTAATCACAAATTTCTCCTCTTTGGTAAGGAATTCCAAATTCAAATTTGTACAGCTATAGACTCATGTATTTGTGCTTCGATGATCGTCATTCATTTGTTTTTTTTCTTCTGTTTTTTTCTGTTTGCGTCACTCATTTTACAAAATGGAAAACTTAAAATATCGCATTATTTACGAGTACGAGTTCCGCCGTGGCACTAGTGCTGCGGAAACAACTCGAAGGGTGAATGATGTGTATGGCGGTCGTGTTGCAAAAGAAAACACAGTTCGTTTTTGGTTCCAACGTTTTCGTTCTGGAAATTTCGACTTGCAGAACAAGCCCCGTGGACGGCCTGAGACTCAAGTTGATAATGAAGAGTTGAAGGCTATTGTGGAAGCGGATCCATCGCAAACCACGTCCGAGTTAGCTGCAGGCTGCGGTGTTAGTGATAAAACTGTTTTAATTCACTTGAAGCAAATTGGGAAGATTAAAAAGCTTGAAAGGTGGGTACCTCACGAATTGACTGAAGCAAACCGGCAAACGCGCGTCGACTGCTGCGTTACATTACTAAACCGGCACAATAATGAAGGTATTTTAAACCGAATCATTACCTGTGATGAAAAATGGGTTCTTTACGATAATCAGAAGCGCTCAGCGCAATGGTTGGATCCTGGCCAGCCAGCCAAATCCTGCCCCAAGCGAAAATTAACCCCAAAAAAGTTACTTGTAAGCGTTTGGTGGACTAGTGCCGGTATTGTTCATTACAGTTTTCTCAAATCTGGCCAGACTATTACGGCTGATGTCTATTGTCAGCAATTGCAAACCATGATGGAAAAGCTAGCGGCTAAACAACCTAGGCTGGTCAATCGCTCCACGCCACTGCTGCTTCACGACAACGCTAGACCACACACTGCGCAACAGACGGCTACTAAATTAGAAGAGCTTCAATTGGAAAGTCTAAGACATCCTCCGTACTCCCCGGACCTTGCTCCAACAGATTACCATTTTTTTCGAAATTTGGATAACTTCTTGCAAGGGAAAAAATTCAACTCCGATGGGGCAGTCCAAATCGCCTTCAAAGATTTTATTGATTCCCGTCCGACTGGTTTTTTTAGTAAAGGGATCAATGAACTACCTATAAGATGGCAAAAGTGCATAGAAAATAATGGTTCATACTTTGATTAATTAAATATATTATATTAAAAAATATTCGACTTTTTGTTCCTCCCATACAAAACGCCAATTTCATATGTAAGGACCTAATATCAAAAAATACAAATACAAATACAAAATGTTTTATTTTCATTACCAGTGTTTACAATTTTGCACAAAAATATTGGATATCAAAATAAAATAATAAAGCATGTCAAAATAATAAATAACAATAATAATAGTACATATTTAATGGAAGTTCTAATTGTACTGCAATTACATTCAATTTTTCATTCATTTTGGTAAAAAGTTACAGTCAGCACAATATTTGTCAGAGTAAAAATAAAGGTGGGGCTTCGCCAGCGTATTGTCGCGACAGGCTACGAAATAATGACACCATCGTCGCATAGAGACAAAATCATGTTCTTAGAATGTAAAGACGCTTTGTGATTCCTTTCTTCCCCTTTAACGGGGATCTTCAACGGGGAAGAATGGAATAAGCCATAGAGACGGTGGTAAATTAAATCTCTATTGGAATCCGAAAATTCCCGAGCCTTCAATACAACTGTATAGAATTGTATGCGCTATGACGTGCTCCTGGCTTTGTGGTCATCTCTCAACTCTTAACATACTTGCACTTTCTTTGCTCTCAGTTTCCAATGCTTTTGCCAGATTGTTTTCAATAAATAAGTAAGTCTAATAAATAAATCTGCGTTTATGTCCACACAAGTAAACAGACTGTCCCTAAGTGTTTTACTATGTACCTACTTCTCAGGGCTTCCGGGAAACTTTACAGGTATAAGAAAAATTACTTTCTGAACTAAAAAGTTTGTGCTTTAATGAGTTTTGTTTCAATTTGTAATCGGAGAGAGAACTTTTTAAATTAGTTGCTGAATGTTACCAGCGTTGTTATGGATTACCCCTGGAAATATTAAAAATAAAATAAATAAATATTTCCGGACAATCCACACAAAATAATCTAGCCCGTGGTAAGCTCTGATGTTGTCTTACGGGTACTAGACATATCAGATGTCTAATTAATAAAGATAATTAGTTTAGAAGACATATGTATATAGATATTTTTATTATACTCAACTTACAATTAAACACTCAGACCAAGGAGAAAGTTAGTTTACATTTCCCACGGTACAAGCCTTTACCTACGGTTTTGCCCGCATTTACTTCAGTTATTTAAGGTAAATCTTACGGGCACATTACGTTTTTGCGGGATGAATATCCCTATCAACTGTCTTTCAACGTAGGTATAACCATTATGTACATATATTTATGCAAAATTTTGAGAAGTTGCAACAAAAACACTTGCGTTCCCATGTATGATATTACTTGGGATGTATATTTCGAGTTTAAATAAAAGAAAAAAGAAAGAAAAACACAAATACAATGACTTTTTTTTTATTGTTTATTATTTTCTGTTTTTCCTGTGTCTATTGTTCTACTTATAACTGTGTCGTACTGTGTACTTATATATGTGTGTGTACTGAATAAATCCTTTTCTATTCTTTAATTCTATTCTATTCTATGACAAAGTACATGGAATTACTACATCTAATCATAATTTAAAAGTACTTATACCTACTTAAAATAATTTCGTGTAATTAAGGGTCCATAGCTCAGCATATTTCATCTGTGCCGAGCACCCGATAGGAACTATGAACACTATATAAATTACTAAACATAATTAAAACCATAAAACATTGATAGATTGTATAATTTATTGATATTATTCTATATAATTATTGATATAATTGATTGTAGTAATTTATTTAATATCTATCTCTGACTTGTATGTTAACGCTATCCATATTTTCTGAATGACAGTACTCCATACCCTAAGGTTTTCTGTAAGAAAACTCTAATACGGTTTAGCTCGTCTTTATAATAATAATAATCAAATAATCAATTTATTGGTAAAATATAAGTTTACAAGTCAATAATAAAAAAAAGGTGTGTGTGCGATTCACACACGATAGAAGTGAAACTTCAGTAAATCGACGAAAGAATAAGAAGAATAAAAAAAGTGTGTGTGTGTGTGTCAGCTACGACGCACGATTGGAGTCTACTACTTACGAACTATAATTATGATATATATCGAATAGAAAAAAAGGGTAAATGAACGCATCTGCTAAAATGATAAAAGAAACAAACATAGATAGATCTGTAATTATTTGGATTATTTATATTACTTCAATAAAGCGTATTACATAAAGTAAGTATGTTACAAAATAATATAAATAAAATACAGCAATACCTCTTTGCGCGATACTTCGTAGTCTCAACTACGAAGTATCGCGCAAAGAAATTTAAATAAAGCATTGTATTTGTGTCTCTTACCATTTCCGTTTCATCTTTTTGCATCCGGTTTGAAATCACTACGATTCTATAGAAGTTTCACTTCAATATAAATAATACATGTCAATACAAATATAAAATCATATGTAAAAAATAAATTAAGGTTATGTCAATCCAATCCAATACAATTAAAAACAGCAACAGTAATTATAATTATAATTCTATGTCAAAAATGTCACGTGATACGAATGCCCGCTCGATAAGCCACCTTACCTTAAGTTTGTGCTTGAATGAGGCTAAACTAGGCGCATATACATGACCTTTGTATCATGATTTTTTTTTCTGTGTCAATATAGAATTTACTAGCTGTGCCCTGCGGTGCTACCCGCGTTATAATGGATGAAGTACTCTTAACCAACAACATATTTATTTAAATAAAGATTAATATTATTATATTGATACAAATTAAACAAATTATTTCGACCAAATTAGGTACCATAAAACGATTTTTGTGAGTTAATCTTAAAAGATAGACATATACTATTGCGGACTGTTTTTTAGATCATTAAAAGAGCTATTATTCTTTAATACATATTTTTTGTGTATCTTGAACCGTTTTCACGGCGCACGCAACGGAAGGCTTCAAAGATGAACAATTTCTCCCGTTTTTTACACATTTACCACTATATCTTTGCTCCTATTGGTCGTAGCGTGATGTTATATAGCCTATAGCCTTCCTCGATAACTGGACTATCCAACACAAAAAGAATTATTAATTCGAAGCAGTAGTTTCGGAGATTAGCGCGTTCAAACAAACAAACAAACTCTTCAGCTTTATAATATTAGTATAGATGATTGACTATAAGACAAATCCAACTTAAGGTCTATTGATTCGTTCAATTCCTTTCATCCTTCAGCGCTAATAAGTAACAAACATACAACACACATCTACCTCTACATAAGAAACTCTCACGTATATATTATTAAGATACCTCGCCTTAATATAACCTCGGGCTGACAAATGAGTTGATTTCCTGAGACTTCATTAAGGTGGGAGCCCTGACTTCAAAGGGTTGTGATATGACGGAGATAACTGTATGTAGACCTTCTTGAATTACCTACAAATTTTACATACTCGTGAAAGTACAAAACAGAAATAAATAAATATTTCTGACAATCCACACAATAACATCTAGCCCCGTGGTAAGCTCTAAGCTTGTGTTACGGGTACTAGACATCTGATTTTTTTTATTTTTTTTATTTTATTAACGTTTACAAAAATAAAACATTTTTATTTAACTCATAAATAGCACAAAAACCACTAAGGTTTAAACCCGTGCTATTGTTATAATTGGCACACATCTAATTATATAAAATTCTCGTGTCACGGGGTGCGTAATCGAACTCCTCCGAAACGGCTTGGCCGATTTTGATGCTTATCCGGTATCTATGAGAATCGGCCAACATCTATTTTTCATTTTGAAAAACAACGTTTGCCGGGGTCATCTAGTAAATTGATATTTTTATAATTCATATTAAACACCCAGCCAGACATAGGAGAAAGTGCTTAACGAACATGCAAACACTTGACCCCTCGGCGGGAATTGAACCTGCTATTTAAGTTGTATCTAGTTCAGTTCGTTCCTAGATACAATTTTACTTAGAGTCGAATCACTTAGAATTTTACTTACAAACAAACAATGAATGAAACAAACAAAATCTTTAACTTTATAATATTTTTAATTTATAACTTTACTAGCGGCCCGCCCCGGCGTCGCACGGGTATAAAATTTTCCCGGAAGTTATTCGAACGGCGAGAAAAATTCGAATAATTTCCGGGAAAATTTTTTACCCGTGCGACGCCGGGGCGGGCCGCTAGTTTGAATATATATATCATCCAAAGTCTACGCGCAAGACAATGGGACTGTTACTGCCAGTTACCATGGATACCAATACAATACAATACATATGAATACCTATAAATAAACAAAACTTTTGATATAAATCCCCGACACGTCATAATTTTAGTAATTCTAACACATCCATAACAAATTATACTCCAAATCCATTAATTAATCTAACTATTACTGGAAACTGCATGAAGATCCGTTTTGTAGCATTTGAGTATTTTCGAAACATAAAGACAGACAGACGCGGCGGGGGGGGCTATAGTATGTATTTATTTTTAATTCTTAAAGTTAAGCGACGTTGGTTGAAGTCAGTACATAGTACATGACCGCTCTGACTGCAACTTTTTGCTCATTTTTTTTTGTTTTTGAAGTGAAACTTCTTTAGAATCGTTGTGATTTCAAACCGGATACAACGGAAAAAACGACAGGTAAGCCAATCAGGTTAAGCAACGTTGCGCGACGCCAGTACTTGGATGGGTGACCGCCCGAAAAAAATCTTTTTGCACAATATTTTTTTTTTAATTATCTTATTCTTTTGTCGATTTACTGAAGTTTTACTTCTATCGTGTGTGAATCGCACACACACACCTTTTTTTTATTAGAATAAGTGTCTAAACTGTTGACATAATATGGAACCCTTGGTATATGAGACTTTCTCATATTTCATTATTCTACATAATCTCACAAAAACATCGGAAAAACAAGCAAGTACTTATCAAAAGAAAATGAAAAGAATTTGTCACCCTACACCTTGTTTGTAAAATAAATATTTAGTCCACGAAAGAATGTATGCTCAGGAAGTCACTAAATAAATAAGTCACATGTTTCCAGCGGTCGGAAAGGATAATAGTAAACATAAGGTCAGCGTATTTGATATGTATGAAGTTTCCCTTCAATAGAAAACAAATATTGTATATTACAAATATTATATATATCGGCCTAGCTACCCGCCCCGACTTCAAACGGGTGCAAATCTTTACAATATAACAGATACAAAATCATTTATTTCCATTGTTTGGTTTTATAAAACTAAGACACGTAAAAATAAAATACAGAAAACATAGGTGCTTAAAGATACGGTGGTTGTCTATCATTAAAATAAATTAAATTGTTACAAAATTATTACATTTCTTTGGAAATATAGACCATTTTTGGTGGTGTAGTAGTTTGTTTAAAAGTTATCATTATTAAAATTGTAATAAGTATTTTCGTCTTTGATCACGTGACTCAAAACGCTGCTCTTCAAAATGGCGTTGTTATGCCGGACTGTGACGTCACAAAGTACAAAACTGTTAAGTCTCTTACACCATCTGAATCTGGTATTAATGAATGTCACGAGATCCACCTTGGTGGTATTCCTTTTTAGCAATTTTGGCAATTTGAAATTCATTAAGAAATACTAAATTATAAAGCATTGTCGGTCAAACCGAAATATTACACACATTGGGCAGCCAAATCGAAAAATCGTAAACAAAAAATGCTCTTCATAAGCCTTTCCGCTTTAAATAGCAATTATGAAACAAATTTCTCTCTCCTCTATAACTATAAAGTATATTAATCGTAATTTTTAAGCCTATGATGTTACTGAAAATCTCAGTGCCTATTCAAGTTTATCTTATCAGTCCCGACAAGGACCTGTCAAATAAATCTTGAATTGCAAGAACGGTTGTAAACTGTTAAACAGAAACACCACGCTTCCTACTTAATTAGCATAATAAACCCTGCTTTTGCTTTTATTAGAGCATAAACATTGAATCTGTATAATTTTCGGCTGTGGGATACACACTCTACTTCTGTGTCGACAATTGTAATTTCTGCTTACAGAGTTCCACAGATATCCACAGTGATAAATTTGATGAGTATGTGATGAACTCTTACCTAGAGCTCCGTGCAGTTTTTATATTAGATATTAAAACCAAATTCTAAGTAAAAAGGGATGCAGTTAGAATTTCCCTTCGCACCGTTGCTTGAATGTATAATAAATCTAAATTTAAAATTTAAGAAAAACCTCCGATTCCAATGCCTTAATTTCCTTAAAAGTAAAACAACATAATATTTAGTAATGTGCACGCGATGCTCTTTCATTTGATACCCCACTCGAGTATATTATGAAGATTTTCAGTTTTCCTTCCCCACTCTCACCCCCATAACTTTAAACGGCTCAACCGATTTTCATGAAACATGTCTAAGAACACCCGGGCCAAGCTCACCTTTTATACAAAAAACTAAATTGAAATCGCTCCATCCGTTCGGGAGCTATGATGTCCCAGACAGACAGACAAACACACAGACAGACAGACACGTCAAACTTATTACACTTCTCTTTTTTGGTCGGGGGTTAAAAATCACGTGAGAAATACATCAGCCCTCAAAATTTCAACTCACTTTCTATCACGGCCATACAGCCTGGTGGCAGACGGACCGACAAGCAGACGACGAAGTTTCAGTAATATGGTCCCTTTTCATACTTTAGGTGGAGAACCATAAAAAATAATCATCAAATCCCTTTACGAAGAAGAATATTTACAAACACAACAATTTTAACTAAGCCTAGTTCAAATTCCTCTTATTTTGTACAGCGTGTTTGAAATGGAGATTTATTATGAAACTACTTATTATTATTTTTTTTTATTTTAAAATAATTTTGAAATATTATAATGTACACTTGTTTAATAATAATTTAATATGAATCTATGAATCTTGTAATATTGGTCAATTAATTTTATTCCAAAATGTTTATATTATTTTTAGTTGTTTAATATTTTAAGGATTAAATTGTAAACTGACTTGCCTTATATAACAACCATTGCTATACGAATATAACAACTTTTCGAAAGCGGATATATCAATGAGCAACAGTAAGTTATCTCAGTCGATCACAGTGTAACGACCGCCCAAAGGCCGCCCTAGTTCGCCGCCCGCCCAGACCCGCTAACTACGTAGTAACGTCAAATTGATATGAGCGTTTAGAGTTATCAAAATGGTTTGAAAACACAAAGGCTATTTTGATACACGACTTACGAATCTTCGTTATAATTATATAAGATAGAGTAGTAGTATGATGTTTTGAACACTTGGCCTTCAAAAGAATTTTTTTGTATGAAAGGTGAGTTTGGCGCAAGTTTTCTTAGACATGTTTCATGAAAGTCGGTTATGCTGTTTAAAAGTTATGGGAGTGAGAATGGGGAAAGAAACCGAAAATCTGCAAATATATTCGCGTATCAAATGAAAGTGCATCGCGTGCACATTACTTAATATTATGGTGTTTTACTTTTAAGGAAATTAAGGCATTGGAATAGGGGGTTTTTCTTAAATTTTAAATTTAGATTTATATTAATTTTAAGTTGACCTGTCCATGTGATTCTAAGGCAATAAACGTTTTAACTTTGACTTTGTAAATAACAATATTTGAATATTCAAACTACATATTCCAAAAATGCTTTTATGGCGGAGCAAATAGTTACTATGGTATGACTATGGTAGCGGGTTAGATAAATACTTGTTTTTCTTCGTTTTACATTGCAAAAATACTAATATAATAGAGGAGAAGGTGGTAATATGGCCCCCCAATTAGTTTTTTAAATAAAATTAAAAAAAATATACGATATTTTAAGAGTCAGTTCAAATCAAAAGATACCTTACCCGGAATAATGTTTCAAATAAAAACATAGGTAACAGTTTTCACAAATTTGAATATTTTTGAAATTAGGCTAAAAGTAAAGAAATACGAAACGTGTGGTAAATATGGCCCCCTGGGGGCCATATTATATATATGATAATTAGCGACAGAAGTCGCAGACATAATAATCGCCTTCTGCTCCAGCACAATCATTATGTGCCCACATTTCACAGCTTTGACACTTTACCCATATTTCCCCTCTAGCGTCATTAGAAAATAGGGCATTACATTAGTTTGGACAGCCAGTTTCATTTTTTCGGCATCCCATTGTTGTCTCTTTCTTTTTGGCTTCGGAGAAACCACCCTCCGGGCTGGGCCAGTGCGTGAAGCGATTTTTTCGTGTTTCGTAATGTGGCCCGGAGAAGCCATCTTCTAGGCCTTCATGCTCCATCTTAGACCACATCTTCACTTTACATCAGGCGAGATTGTGGTCAAATGAAGACTTATCAATAATAAAAAAAAAAAAAAAAAAAAAAAATAATAATAATTCGAGGCCTCTGAATACAACGAAATACGTTGAGGTATAATGCACATTGTGATATTTTTTATTAAAATGACACCATTCAATACATAAAATAATTTCATACATTTAATATGGCCCCCAGGCCATAATACCAGCAATATTAGGGGGCCATATTAAAAGATAGCGCTCATTTTAAACAATTAACGACAATCTCAAAAACAATACAAATATTTAGATTTTACCTTAGAAATATTAAAGATGGGTTACTATCCTTTCTCCTCAATGCAATCAGACCACACAAAACACGGTTTTAGCTAACGTTTATTAGATTTATTGCGGAAGAAAATTCTTTTGAAACAACGTGTTGACATTGACGAACACCTCTGACGAATGTCGCACTACGAGCACAGCATCGCTCTCGGTTGACTTTAAATTTGCGGGAGCATGTATTCGTCTTAATGCATGTAGTAATTCATACATGGCGCTTCCCGATGTTGAGATACGATAGGGGGTCATATAACCAACGGCGGCCATATTACCACCTTCTCCTCTACAAATAAACTGCATACCACGACTTTATGTCGAACTTCGTGCGTAAATTGTTTAATGCTGCTCAGATATTTATGGCAACTCTAGTAGTGTAGTCTTAGTGTTCATATAATTCTGGCGCCGTGTACGTTAATTGGTTACGTTATTGTTGTCGCGGGAACTGGGCCACGAAATAATCGAACTTTGGAAATATTCCAACGAACGGCTTCGTTATTAGTTTTCGGGTGTAATTTATCTTTTAACGACTTCGGTGCTATGTGGGATGTGAAATGGTTGGTTTTTGAAGTTATGATCTTCTATTGTTTAGCGTGTTACCTATTTATTAATAGTTTTATATGCTTATTAACTTAAAAGTTATATATTCGTCTAAACGTTAACGCCCGTATCAATAAACCAAACTCTTACTAACGATCTTGAGTGCGCATTTGATAAAGTCGAACTTAAATATTTGACGTTTCAAATCGAAGTTAGGGTTGAGTTGGGTTTATTAATTCAAGCCTAAGAGATTTGTTGTAAAATACCCCAAGAGATTGCCTATATAAAACTAAAATACATATCTTGGTTCAAAATTGTAAAAAAGAAACATCTCTGTTGAACCAATTAAAAGCTAATTACATTAGATTTACAAATTAAGAGTTATTTATAAGAATTGAATCGGGTAACATAATCATAATTTATCGGTTAAGTTTTCCAATATTTAGAAACTATGCAAGGGTTATCACGGCTTAAGCACGGGGGTCATAATGCACTCTATCAACTTATAAATAACTTTTCACGTAATTCATTATCATTTCAGCTGTAGGATGTTTACCTGGACATAAGCCTCGCTCAATGATTTCCAGTTGTTTCATGAACTTATCCGCGGCCTGCGTCTACCGCAAACCCGCGACCGTCATCATATCATATCGTCCACCTAGTAGGTAGATGAAATTTTTTCGTCTCATTCTAATGTAAAATGTAAATTATCCTTTCAAAATGTTTGCTATAACTTCAATAATGTATTACCTTTACTTTACATGTAAAGATGTGCCAACATTTATGCATACCTACTCGACTACCATTTAAAAAAATGATTTTGCGACTTATAAACCATATATCAATTGATAGAATAAAATATGCCTAAAATGCTTAAAAACAAAAAGTGCTTAGGAACCAAATCTCTAACGTAAATCGGTTCTGAAATATCTTATTGTTTACTAAAATACCGCTCAAGACAAGCAGTAAGCATTATTTTAATTAAAAATAATGCTTATTAGCTGTGCGTTCAATCTATAAAATGAAACCACGCGATTCCTTACGTGATAAATTTAAGGAAATAAATATTATGACTGTTGCTTCACAATATATTTATGAGAACTTCTTGTACACACACAAAACCAAGCAAGATTTTCTAAAAAAGAGTGATTTCCACAATATTAATACTAGAAATAAGAATAAACTACAAATCCCTACATTTAGATTACGTAAGGTTGGGAAATCTTTTATGGGAAATTGTGTCCGTTTTTATAATAGGCTTCCGCAGTTTATAACTGACCTACCCATTCAGAAATTTAAGCTTTTAATTAAAAAATGTCTTCTGAAAAAAGCCTTTTATTCTATAGAAGACTATATCAAAGATGATAATGCTTGGACGGATGTAGCTCCGTTCCACTAGGATGGACAAAATAGCTGAATTTTGTTTTTTTTTCTGTTATGTGCATGTTTGACTAGCATTTTGTTAATGTTAAATGTATAATTAATTGTAACCATGTTGTACACCAATATTGTTATTATATCAACATAAGAGATGAAAGCTGGGTTGTTCCATTCGCTTCTCAACTCAGTGTAAAAAATTGAAGCGAACTGTCAAGACTATGTTATTTCCTTGATTATTCTTAGTTTTTATTTAAATTAGCTTTAAGTTGACCTGTCCATGTATGCTTATGCGTCAAAGGAAATAAACGTTTTGGCTTTGACTTTGACTTATTTACTTAAGAAACGAATGTATTTTATCATTTTAAGTCAACTTTGTTAGTTCATCTGAGAATAAATATCTTTAAAACGAATAAAAATGTTGTACTCAAATATTTCAGACACCGTTAAAGTAATAGGAGGCTCGATTCAAAAATGTTGGAATCCCGTTAAGGCTAACCTAATACCTAAACCAAGTAACAGTCTAGACGTATGTAGGTACAACCCATGACCTATAGGTCCACAAATCTAGGACAAGCGGTCCGAATACTCAACCTAGATCCTTATCGGTCACATTAGGTCCGGGTCGCATAAAATTAACATAAACAAGGGGAAGACTCTATGGGGTACAGTACAGTGTGACCAACTTTACTGTGTCAGTAGCTGTGGTTTTAAAAATTATATATTTTGCCACATATTGCTAAAGAAATATTTGTTCATCGTGACATGAAATTGACACTTAAAGCCGCCTGCTCAGCAGTTTATGCTGTAATTGCATTGGTGCACGCACAGAGCTTCTATTTTTTACACATCAAGCGTTTAACGGACTTATTATTGATTAAAACTTTTAATCACACTTTTAATTTAAAAGTCTTCAACTTAAGTCGTTTAATATTTTTTAACACTTAATAAAAGAGCACCAGCTATAAGTCGTATTATTAAAAATTCAAAAAAGTAAGCTTGACTATTCATTGGCAAAGTCATCAACGATTTTTCTTTATATTTTCGTTATATAATATGCCCAAAATGAAAATAATGGGGTATAAGTAAAAAAATAAGTATAAGTCCGTCATTAATATAATTTATAAACAAAACCTTGTATTTTTTTTATTTTCCTTCCAAACAAAATATCAAGTCGATACGGTTTGATGTTTCGCGTTATGTATCTAACGCTTTGGCGCGATTTGAACGAAATTTGTATGTTGCAAGCCCCCACGGAACAATTATTTATTAAAAACCAAAGAAAGTAATTAACGCAGTCTCTCGGACTTTACCTCCTGTGCTAGTAACTGCAAAAGTCGGAGCGAGAAGAAGTTACTCTAATTTACGAGAGAGTTCCTCTCAGAACATATTACTTGAATTTAGTGTCCCTGGGCTTCGACTTCTCGAGCTTATTATATTGATAAAGTATTAAAAAGGTGTCTTGTGTTTTTGGACTACTTATTTTTAATAAACAGATTACTTATTTTTTACGTAATAAAGTCTACTAAAGGTATACTTAATGCACCTTGAATTAACTCAGGTGAATTAAGTATACTGCCCCTGCATATTGTGTAAAATTTATGTTGCATTTAAAAAAAATGTTTTAGTGTTATTCTGCTACAGATAATGTGTGGCACTGTATTCGGGGGTTTCTATGTGGGCCATGGGGGTGTAATTATTTGTACCCGTGTCGGAGTTGACATATTATTAAGTGAGCTTAGGGTGAAGGGTTACCAAGTATGTTGTGTTCCAAAAACGTCACGTTTAGATTTTTAAGATTTTACAATAAATATTGTGAAAGAAATTTACGAATTTTAATTGAGATTTTTTTATGTTTAATTTATTTAAATACCTAAGTAATGCGTTATTTGCGTACTGCTGGCGGGTTGAATACATGCTAGTTGTATACTAGTTTAGACTTTGCTGACTTGTACTAATAATTAAATAACCCGCAACCTTCTTCGCATAGGCGGACCTTCGCCCACCGAGCCACAGAGGTCGTCAAATGAAATGTCAATGATAGATTTTATTTTCCTCTTAGTAAGGCATGATTACTGTGTACGTTACTATAAAATTCAACATAGCAACTATTGGACGCCATTTTATTAAAACAAACAACAAACTATGTCGTTGAATAGGCATTCAAAAATCATTTTTAGTTTTCTCTCATAATTTTTTGATCCAACTGATGGTTTAGGATCTATAACGTTTTAAAGTTGAACAAGCATTCTCACCTCGGCTTAAAAACTGTAAAAAAATCCCAAAAAAGTTAATTTGCAGTCGGGTCATAATTTTTCTGTATTGCAACTTGTGGAAGACTCATAAAGATAAATCCAACCATGCAAATAGCTCATTTACGATTTTTTTTACATAATTCGGTATTCTAATAAATATGTACTTACCTACTTACGTAATTAGATCTATTGTTATTTTCTATTCTTCATTTCTATTCACAGTAACATTTAGAATTGAAATTTCGGGGTAAATGTCCCATTAATCCAGTGATTAATGAAGCCTCGTAGAAACAGGTCAGTGACCCCCAAACTTTACAAGTCTTTCGAAAATTGCGAAACTTCTTTCAAAGCTTTTTCTAGTAATCGTCATTAGTCTGAATGTAGTTATAGAAACTATTGAAGCGATGAAATAAAAGTTTATAAAGAGATTTATTGCAACAATCTTATAAAAAATAATGGGTTCAGTTAGTCAATCATTTATTAAAAACCAAAAAAAGTATTACATAATCTACGTAGTCCTTAGGTCTTTACCTCTTGTGCTAGTTATAAACTGTGTCGCAGCAAGGTGTTACCCGCACACCACGTATACATATAAAATACCTTACAAAGGCATATAAATATATCACATTACATACAAGATTACATTTAAGTTATATAATTTACTTATTTTCCAATATTTATTTGAATTACACAGCAATTTTAGACCTATTGCCCACCTACGGCTGACCGCAGACTGGGCCCATCGTTACCTACACGCCAAACAAAGACATACTTAACAACAAAAAAACATGTCATACGTTAAAAAGTCGTCATTACGGGAATATCGGCGTATAAGGAAGAGATGGCCAACATTTTAAAAAGTCAGCATTACGGGAATATATTATTTGAAGTTAAAGAAAGAATGGCATATTAGTGAAAGTCGGCATTGAGTTCCCTAGCTTGGTCACCTTGCTTTTGGTGAGAATGTTTTATCAGCAATGTCGACCGATTGCTATCACAGACGTGTAGGTGTGTAGTAAACGAGTGGTACCTACGTTTTGCTTTCGTATTGCATTGTAGCCTTCCGATTTCATTTCAGTTTTATATAGAACGAAATCCCACAAAATCGGTAAATCTAGTCAATTTTACAAACTATCGGTACTAACCGAAATATTTACTAGACTGCGCGACGCAAAGCAGTGGTAATGTGTTGATCAGTCTATGTTTGTTTGTTCCTTTGTGGCACTATACAGAATAAGCGCCTGGGCCGATTTTTATATTTCATACGTCGGTCGGTCGATTCCTTTTATATTTCATACGTCGGTCGGTCGATTCCTTTTATATTTCATACGTCGGTCGGTCGATTCCTTTTATATTTCATACGTCGGTCGGTCGATTCCTTTGAGTCCGGCGAGTGTCACTAAAGAATGATGTCGCTGAAAATGCAATATGGCGACAACTGGACGCCACTTCGTCAAAATAAAAAAAGAAAGTCAACAAACTATTGTCATGTTGTAAAAAAGGTATTTAAAAATAATTGTTAGTTTTCTTTCAACATGTTTCGATCCGGCTGACCGTTATAGTTGCGTAGCAAACGTTCTCACTAAAATAGTAGGACTGGTTATATTTTCTCATAACTTCAGCTTGTTTGAATGCTCGTAAATAGTTACAAATAGTTCGACGACATAAGCGGCCTGCCATGATGATTTTATTGTATCTCAATCGATTCCCGATTAAGCCGTGTTGGCTAAGTGGGAGCACACTCGACTTTAATTCCGAAGGTCGTGGGTTCAAACCCCGCCACGCACCTCTGGATTTTTCTTCTTGAGAAATTGATGTGCGCTTTAAACACGTGCTTTAACGGTGAAGGCAAACATCGTGAGGAAACCGGCATGTTCTGAACATTCAAAAGAGTTTGAAGGACATGTGACATTCACCAACCCGCACTTGGCCAGCGTGGTGAATTAAGGCCTAATCTCTCTCGTCAAGAGAGAAGTCCCTGTGTCCCAGCAGTGGGAACGTTAATAGGGTGATGATGAATCGATTCCGCTTTTGAAATAGTGAGATCCGTCTCGGGTCCAGTTTATACTTCCTTACCTCTTTTTTACCATAGATCTCTTTGTCCAGATACGGCAGTCCACACCACTCGCGCTCGCAGTCAGTCAAGGCGGGGCGCTCCCGGGCCTCCAGTCAGCTGTTAGGGCTTCCGCAGCAGAGGGCGCGCGTCGCCTCCATGCCCAACACGGGCGTGGAAGAAGAATACTATAGACTCAGGCACTTTAGCATCACAGGTAAGACGAAACACAGCAGACGAACAACGTATAACCATTCTATTTAGTATTAGTTATTGCGTCTACAAATCCCTATTATGCCACCTTGCATAATAGGGAATATGCACATTTACTGCCTTAAACGGTTATACTAGTTTTAACATTAACAAATATATATAAAACACATCCAAAATATAAACCAATAAGCTACAAAATGTATTTTAAAATCATACTTTTCGGGCGACTAAAACGAGCCCATTTTGACGAGAGTGTCATATAAGGTCAGTAACGAAGTGTTTGGTTCACAAACTTACTGAAAGTTTTATAAAATCAGTTTGCTATGGAAGCCAATAAGTAGACAATATTATATCAGCCAAGCGAAGCGTTTTGGAAATGCAAGGAAATATGTTCTGCAAGCACTTTTCTCCTAGGTCTGGGTGTTTTATATGTATAATAAAAAATACGTATGTATGTACCTACGTCTATTAAATTAAGTATATCAGATGTCTTGTACCCGTAACCAAGCTTAGAGTTTACCAAGGGGGTTTAGATGTTGTTGTATGGTTTGTTCGAAAATATTTAATCATTATTAAATATAAAAATAGTCACTTATTGATGATAAAGTTTCACTATGAAATTATGGTTAATTTCAATTTGTATGTTACTTTAACGATAAAGAATACAAGAGAATAGATACAGTCACTCGGGGCTTCTCTCGATAATACAAAGTGCAGAAGAATTTCGACCTATCACGTAATGGCACGTTGGTGTAATTGGTAGCGCGCTGGGGCGCTATCCCAGAGATGGAGGTCCGAATCCTGTGCGTGCGAAAGTTACGGATGTGTCTTATTCTTTTTCTGCATAAAATTTATAAATAGATACAGTCAATTTTAAAGTCTATACATATATATATCCTATTTAGGGGTACGGATAGGAAGATGTTGCAGTGACTCATGTCACGGTACTTGCATGGTTGCAGGTAAAGGCGTGGTGAACCGGGGGGACTCCCTGCGCTCGCGAAGATCCAGATCCAACACATCCGTGGCCTCCAGCGCCTCCAGCACCGAGGCCGGCACGCGGGCCTCCGCGCCCTGCTCGCTCGCTTCCTCCAGGTAACAAACAGGGGAGAATCTACGCGATTAAATCAAAGTCAAAGTCGAAACGTTATTTCCTTAGAAGCACTGGCCAACTAAAAAAATGAAAGTAAAATATCAAGGAAATAAAATTGAAGCGAAATTTCCAGACAATGCTGGACTCGCTGGATGCTGTTTTCGCTTCAATTTTTTTTACACTGAGTTTCGAAGCGAATAGAACAACACTTTTGTAGTTATTATAAGTTTAGTGTTCTTATACATATTAGTTTATAAATATAAATTATCAATTAACAATTTACTTTAAAATGCTCGTCGTAGTGTTCGGTCAATGTTGTGAAGAAAAGAACATCACAGTGAAGTTAATTTGATAACAAGAATTTCTTTAGAAATGGAAAAAACATGATACATCTTATTATAGGATTTGCTAGTTTTCATTTGTTGTTTTTTTTTTATTTGCTAGGCAACCAATATGCAATATAATTATTGAATAAAAAATTGAATATAAAATTATTTTTTATCAAATAAGCATCTCGGTGAAAGTAGTTTTTCAGGGATCTTAGACTAAGATAGATAGATAGATGAAAAGTTTATATTTTGTAACTCTAATCTCGCTTATACAATAATCAAAAACATAAGAATACATTAATTCTGCTGCTTCAGTGGCGCAGTGGGCGAGGGTCCGTTTGCGGCGCAAGAGGTAGCGGGTTCGATTCCCGCCGAGGGGTCAAGTGTTTGTATGTTCTGCAAGCACTTTCTCCTTGGTCTGGGTGTTTAATATTTATAATAAAAAATATCTATATATGTATGACTATTATATTAAGTATATCAGATATCTAGTATCCGTAACACAAGCTTAGAGCTTAATTACCACGGGGCTAGATGTTGTTGTGTGAATTGTCTGGAAATATTTTGTCTGGAAATTAACCTTAGATCAGTTATAGGTTAACATAGTTGGCGCAAGTTCGTGAATCATTAATAAGCTACTGCAATTAATTTATTGAAGCATTACGTCATGCGAAACTTCAATGCTTCTTCTTGATATTTCGTTTGCAAGATATTAGAAAAAATGGTGTACAGTTCTTTTAAATAATCTAAATGCTAGACTAATTAAATTTTTTTCCGCCATCAACCCTATCATTATTGGAGTTTACTCCCTATTAAACGATTTGAGTTATAAAGGCCCGGTACAGAAATTTTATGAGGAGTAAAATCAAGTGTAACACGAAAAGTTGAGGCGTTACGTAGAAAGCGACAAACATATATATCTGTAGGATTGAACGTGTAAAAGAATGAGATGGAATACATTACACAGCGTATCTCATTCTCGGGGTCTCCTCTTTGCGCGATACTTCGTAGTCTCACTGTACTTTATTTATATTATTTTGTAACATACTTTATGTAATATGCTTTATTGAAGTAATTTAAATAATCCGAATAATTACAGATATATGTTTGTTTCTCTTATCATTTTAGCAGATGCGTTCATTTACCCTTTTTTTCTATTCGATATTATATCATAATTATCGTGTCTAAGTTTTGTAAAACCAAACTATGGAAATAAATGATTTTGTATCTTGTATCTTGTTCGTAAGGAGTAAACTCCAATCGTGCGTCGTAGCTGACACACACACACTTTTTTATCAACATCTAACGGTATGACCTCCTTGTCCCCAGGGACTCGTCAGCAGGTCTCAGCTCGTACAGGGTGCTGGTGCTGGGCGCCCCCGGAGTGGGCAAGTCCAGCCTGGTGGGGCAGTTCATGACGTCAGAGTACCTGCACGCGTATGACACCAGCATTGGTAAATTACCACATACTTAAATGTATTAAATTTTAGATTTAAACAAAAGTTTTCATAAAACAAAAGCTTGTTTAATAAAATCCGAGTGAACGATCAATGGTCGGTTATATAACTTTTATAAACTATCATGGTCATCAAAACTATTTAGATATATAAGGGGATATATACCATGATTGATGATCTAGTGATGCATCGGCTTGTAATAAAAGACTGAGAAAGATGATTGGCCTTTTTGTCTGCCAATTATTCATTATTGACTTTTGACTTTTATTTTTGCTTTTGAATTTAAGACAATATTGAGGACATTTATAATAATTTAGTTAGTATTAGTTACGTAGTAATTTATTATTCTATGGTATTAGTAATATTTTTTTCGTAATAGATATTCAGATACAACAGGAAAAATGCGAATAGAATTAATTTTATGAATTATGAATAAAACTGTTACCCAAATCGCTGCAGCTTCAGTTCAACGGTTGAACTTCAACCGTATAGTTTATGTCACAATGTGAATCCTGTTGGATGTTACAGCAAGAGGGAGGCAGACCAAGTCTTTTGAATGCTGGTTGTTTTTTTTATTACATTAGTACAAAAAATATAGTTTAATCCTTTCATCCGTCGTAGGTTCTCCAAATGTCCGGTATTTAGCGTTGATCTCTTAACCTGGTTCTTCCTTGCAGATGACGAATCAGGAGAGCGATCAGTTTGCGTGCTGCTGGCCGGCGAGGAGTCGGAGATCACCTTCCTCGACGCGCCTCCCGACCATGTGGTGGTTAGTGTCTGTCTGTCTGTGACTAAACTGCAGTTAATCTTAATCGTATATTGACCCAATCAAATATATAATAATATAATCAATGTGAAAGTAACTCTGTCTCTTCCCTTTTCACTCAAAAACTACTGAACCGATTTAAGTGAAATTTGGTAAACAAAAGTCTCTAGAGCCTGAGAGAGGGCATAGGCTACTTATTCTGCGGGAACGTGTCGTTCCGCGGGAAAATCCATTATTAAGCGGGTGAAATTTATAATACATTATAAAATTCGGAAAGAATTGGTCAAGCCGTTTCGGAGGAGTACGTACGTTAATTAATATCGTGACATGGAAATTCAATATATAATGCTAGTTATAGGTAATTATAGAAAAAAATCCAAAGTTACCCCTTTTTGTAATGTTTTTTCGATATAATGACTGAACTACTGATATTTCTATTTATATTTTTGTACGTAATGAAAGTCACTTAATATTTCTAAACATATTCGCAGAGTTTGACTTGGTAAAATGGTTTTCTCAATTAATATCTTTAAATACCTAAAAAATGCACGAGCCCGACGGCTTGGCAGGTCGCGCGCTATTTCGCAGACAGGGCTAAATGGCTTCCCCTGCAGGAATAGCTAGGCTTGAGAGAAGTCATCGGTGGGGTGGTGACGATGATGAGGTGGTGGTGGTTGCAGACGGAGTGGTGCGCGCACGGGTACTGCGTGGTGTACTCGACGGCGGAGCGCAGCAGCTTCGTGGAGGCGGAGCGGCGGCTGCAGGCGCTGTGGGCGGCCGGCCGCACCGCGCGCCGCGCCGTCATCCTCGTCGCCAACAAGGCCGACCTCGCGCGCTCGCGCCTCGTCACCACTGACGGTCACCACACATTCACATTATAATACACATAGACATAGACATAGACATAGACATAGACATAGACATAGACATAGACATAGACATAGACATAGACATAGACATAGACATAATTTTATTTACTACAGAAACACACACAAAAATAACACAGACTCAGAATCAACATACATTTTTAAATTACGAAACATTTTTAAGTATATATAAAAACACAGAGTGAGCAGGTACGTGTGTGCTACAGCAGTAAAAGGGCAACGGCTCAGCTCTATGTCCACTGCTGTTAACAGTGAACGCTGGTATTCTGCCGCAACCACACTAATCAAATCAAATGTTTATTTGCAGAATACAATTTTTCAAACATGTCAAGAACTTAAGGACTAGATGTAGTTGTATTCAACCCGCAAGCTGGTATGCAAATATTATCAAATGTCAATGTTATGAAGCTACAAAATAAAGAATAAATTAAATAATAAACAAAAAATAAAATTTAAATTAGGATCTCAATACAAAAATTATATTCTATCATTTATTTCAGGCATCTCATAGTCTCATAGACAAGCATTTTCTTTATTGTAAATGTTAAACTTAAAATAGTTACCTATAAATAAGAACTCCAAAATTTTAATAACTACAAAATTGTAAGAACTGATAAAGCTGTGTTGTTCTATTCGCTTCTCAACTCAGTATAAAACATTGAAGCGAACTGTCAAGACAATGTTATTTTATGATTTGATTTTATTAATTTTAAGTTGACCTGTCCATGTAGGCTGTGTGCTTCTAAGGAAATAAACGTTTTGACTTTGACTAGTCAACGAGTTCAAAAACGTGAAACATGGAGATAATTTATTACCTTCTGTAAGATCGCACGAACTGCACAATAAACTTCTTCGACTCTAAGTCCCGAATAACTACATTCGTGGCAGGAGCCACGGGCTCGCGGCTACACCCCTATGTCACACGGTCCCCACTGCCTCGCACTCTCAACTCTCTCAACAAGATGATAGCTATCTATCCACATGTTCACATATTTGATGATAATTGGAAGCTATTTATTAAAAAAAAATTACATTTTGTGAGATTGATCTGTGATTTGTATTGTTTTTTATTTTTAATTAAATTGTATTATGTATTATTATTATAATTTTTGGTTAATTTATTTTAATTTTAATAATGTAATTGTATTTTAGTATTAGGTAATTAATTAGTGTAAGTGGTTATTGTTAACCGTTCTATCAAGGTCTAAGGTCAGGAATAACTTTCAGGTTCCATGATACATAGCACACTTTATACTTTTTTATATTTCCACGCCCTAAACCTGCGCGTCAGCCCAAATACTGCAGCTACCTATTCGCTTCAGTATTCTTTCTGTCACGGCGGTATCCCCTTACAGTGTAGGCGACCGATGTACCGTCGAAACTTGACACTTGCAGCCAAAACTGCTCATTCAGGAACGTCGACAGATGTTGAGTTGGAACCCGCATAAATGAACCGAAGCTCACATTACGGCGAGATTCCAACCTTTCGACGTGAACCGAAAATGCAGTCATGTTCCAATGTATTCCACCACAACCTCGGAGATCACGATGTGAGAGACGCGCGAGATGTAGAATTGTTATGTTCGTATTAGAGTGAGTGATGTCAATAGGGGTGTGAGCGAAGGCAATAGGGTAGATGACTAAAAAAATGTAACCATATTTTTTGTTTTATTGAAAACGAAAAATAAGAAAATACAGTTAAAGTCTTCAAAATTTATAAACGTTAAGGAGTGACCTAGTAATAAACTCAGCGACTCACCCAATTTCTTTGCCCCTAATCGATAACCAATAGCCCCATAATCGCTCGAGACGCAATTTCTTCAGACGTAATTAAAAATCTCATTACAGATTGCCTCTTTCTCCGCAGATAACAGTTTTTGATCCAGAAGTTATAAATACTTTGGAAACGCGAGAATTTGATTGATCAGAAAAGTTTTCAAAGCCGATATAATTTTATAAGGTTCTTATATTAAGTTGTAATTGAGTTTGGACACGAAAGAAATGTAACAACGAAATTATGAAAGTAATACAAGAAAATTATGAAATTAATGGGCGTTGGGCGACGATTATGTTTTATTTAATTAATTAATGGGAACTCCATTACCTACATTGTTGAGGGTTTTGTTATAATTTAAGTAAAATTTGATTAATTTGTGTCTATATTACGGATGATAGAAAATAAATGACATAGACTCATACTACTAATACTAGAGTACCTTCCGTGTTCAGTTATACACGTTTTGCGATAAAAAGGGGCGAGTGTCGAGACGATGACCTATCCCACGTGATTTGGGGCAAGGAAAACAAAATAATGACGATTTAAAGATGGATATTTTAATCACTAAGGCCCTAGCTCTAGGGCTTATTTCGCAAAATCCGAGTAAACTAAGCAACGTCAATAATACATGTCCATGGTAGGCTCTATATTTTAACCGTTGTCTATTTTTACTCGGATTAGGTGAAATAGGCCCATATTCTGGTTTTGTTTATTACTTTGTAGAACTTGCTTGTCAGTCGAAGTTCAACGGTATTTATATTTATAAATACTTAAGATTATAAATATTTTCATATTGTAAATGCGTTTATGAGGTAGGTATTAACAATACATTGAACAAAAAGAGCACAATATAGGAAATGCGCATTTCGAAGGTGCTCCCACCTGGTGATATCAATTTGAATGTTTAACCCATTCGGCCTTACATTTAATAATAAAAGTTTATTTGAATATAAAACAGGTTAAATATAATATATTACATAATCATGAAAGAGAATACTTAAAACAATTACTTATAACCTAGTTCCAACACAAATAGGTTACCAGCTCAACATGAAGGCTGTGTCAGCAGGTTTATACTGACACAGGTTTTCAGTGGTGCCTCAGATAATACAGACATTCTAAATTTCGCATAAGAGCTGCCACGTATAGTTTAATTCAATTCAATTTATTTATTTCAGATAAAAATCCATACAACACATACAATTCAAATATCAATAACGAAATAAAATGTCAACAAAAATTAACTTAAAACATTATTTATCTATTACTAAATTAGTTTATTGAAAGATATTAAGCACGTTTCTTTAGCAACTTATCTATATCTTCCAGAGGGCAAAGCACTAGCGACATCGTACGAGTGCAAGTTCATAGAGACCTCCGTGGGCATCAACCACAACGTGGACGAGCTGCTGGTGGGGCTGCTCACGCAGATCCGGCTGAAGCAGCAGCAGTCCGTCGCGCGCGCCGAGAGGCAGAGGTAACATCATGACACCCTCTCAACCCTCAACAGGGATGTTTGACGACACAACGTCTTGTAATTCGATGTAGCCGGCTGCACTTACAAAACATGACTTTTGGAGGTTTTGTCTGTTCACGTCCGTAAGTGGTAACCCTCTGAATCCTTACACTTGACCTCCGGGTGGTGCTAAGAACAGTCTCTGGTGGTAGGCTTCGGCCGCGGCTTGTCACCACCCTCCGGGCTGGGCCGGTGCGTGAAGCGATTTTTTCGTGTTTCGTAATGTGGCCCGGAGAAGCCATCCTTCTAGGTCCTCATGCTCCATCTTAGACCACATCGTCACTTTACATCAGGTGAGATTGTGGTCAAATGAAGGCTTATACATCATATAAAAAAAATGACTCATACGGCGTGCGACTCTGAGGCGTTTAAATTTATAATACCCTAGTTACTTATAAATAAGAACTCCAAAATTGTAATATCAACAAAATTTTAAAAACTGATTAAGCTGTGTTGTTCTATTTGCTTCTCAACTCGGTATAAAACATTGAAGTTAACAACAAAATTGTCAATAACATTATTTCCTTGATAATTCTTGATTAAATATTTCAATAAAGACCAGTAAATCAATGCGTTAAATATTACCCTGAAAGTATTATCCATAAAAGTATATCCAAATGGTATTCCAATACCCGTTGTCAAAGAAGTTCAAGATTTTTGAAATCAGTATTAAGTATCACTTTGCCGTAGCTGCGTACGAGCTAATGTTAATTCCAATATTTACTTGAGAAGAGGGAGTTTTCTCGAAGCCCACTCGATTATGATTTATTTTATATTAGCTATAGCACAGTCGTGGAAGGCCCAGAATGGAATGGCGGGACGAGCTGGACTCGATAGCGCATGGCCTGATACCGCGTTGAAATGAAAGATTAGGAAAGGGAAGGGAGGCCTTTGCCCTGCAGTAAGCCTAAATAATAATTAAGCACAGTTGTATGTATGCGCTGATTATTTATTTCTCTTACTTTTCAGGAAACGCAACAATTCTCGTAAGACCCGCAACAGAGCGCGCTCGCCGAAGGAAGTGGAGGAAGCACCGCCCACCTCCGCCGCCAGCACGCCCCGGAAGCGAACCCGCCTCTCAGCTAGTGTTAAGGTACCGACCATTGTGGTCACTTACACTAATAACCCGCTATCATTTTGCCTACTTCTCTGTGTTTTTATCAGTATGTGAATCTCAGTAGATCGGTGGACGCAACTCTCGCCGGGAAACTAGATTTTGTAAGATTTAAATCTATTATAATACGTTAAATGTGTTAAAATAATGTAGTATGTAATTTCTGGTTTCGTATTTGTGTTTTATTTTATTATTTCATACCATGACTGAATTAGCTAACGTCTCGTCTGTGACTTGCAGAGTGCTTACTTTTAATACTATTAAATTATGATTGATTATAATAATATTTTAGTAGGTTTATAGATTGAAACGAAGTCAAGTGTACAGTATGGTACTTATAACAAATAAATTACTATTAACTAAGTATCAGAATGTATGAACTATCCTATGCTTTTTAGAGTTCCGTAGCCAAATGGCAAAAAACTGTACCCATATGGATAAGTCTTATGCGTCTGTCCATCCGTATGTCACAACCATTTTTGTAAAGGAATTGAATGGGCAAACTTGAACGCGATATAACCACCCCATCACTTGTATTCAGAAAAAAACATCAATTGCTCAATAGCAGAAACTTACGTGATATTCATTACGTTACACATACTCGGGTAACTGGAGCCTAACGCAGCTGTCCCTCGCCAGGTGCGCGGTCTGCTGGGCCGCGTGTGGGCGCGCGACTCCAAGTCCAAGTCGTGCGAGAACCTGCACGTGCTGTAGCACTCCGCCGCCGGCTCCGCCTGCTTCCCGTTCTTCGACTGCGCCGCCAACTACGCCTGAGGCGCACGATATACTACGCCCCAGATCCAGCATAAACTACGCCCGATATGCAGTCAACCTTTATAAACTACGCTCCGGCGGTCACCAATCTTTACAGACTACGTCAGGAGACGAACTTCAATGAACTACGTACCAATCACCTTGTAAACTACGCGCCTGCAGTTACAACCCTGTATAGACTATTCATACGCAGGCATTGTTTTATAAGCTATGCCTACGTATGTATATACGTATAGTACATTAATAGACTAAGCCTTGATCCAGTCAACCTTAATAAAACTACGTTAGTAGGTAAACTATGGCCAAAAATCTACCAACCTGTATTAACTACGCCATAGGCCCAGTCACTAAGGCCCTGCTTCGCCATCTTGCAGTACGTAAGTAAGTCAATAGTTAAAATATACAGTAAATAACAGTAACATGCAACAGTGCGGGATAGCTCTTTATTTCAACCATAGAGTGAAATAATCCCTAACCAGTATAAACTACGCATAAAGACGCAAGTCAACTACGTTCCAGGCCCACTTACCAACCTATATAAACCAACCTGAACAGTACGTCAATCAGCTTCGCACCTGATCCAATCATCGACCCGTATAACATTAATATTTAGGTTGAAAAGCTTGTGTTTCAGGTGTGAGCTATCCTTCTCAGTAGAATATACAAGGTTGATGCTTGCCCAAACTCTAAACTATTTGGTGAATATTACCTAAAGTAAATTTACTAGGAGTAAACTACGTCTAATGTGCAGTCATATCATGAACTAAGCAAAAATTGCAGCTAACGTCCAAAAACTACGCCAAAGGTGCACAATACTGCAAAAAATGCATTATTAACGTACTGTGCGACTTATATTTGCTGTAGTTTTTAAGTAATTGTTATATAAAATCGGGTAGTTACATTTTAAAAAACCAAGCAAGATTTAAAAAAAATATTTTCAATATTTATGAGCTGCAAAATAAATTGGCGTGGATATCAAATGTGAAATTTAAAAAGGGAAAAGGAGTCGGCGATAAGGCCGCCAAGGCGATACATATTTAGTAAGAATTTACATTTATTATGTCAAAATGTGTTTTTTAGATGGATTAGGACTGATCAAGTATTTGGCATATACGATAGTCTTAGAGCTGGAGGAATCAGTGATGCTTTTTTAGGCTGATAGATGGCGTTTTATCAAAAAAATTAA
Organism: Gymnoscelis rufifasciata; assembly: GCA_929108375.1. NCBI lineage: Eukaryota > Metazoa > Arthropoda > Insecta > Lepidoptera > Geometridae > Gymnoscelis > Gymnoscelis rufifasciata. The sequence goes on from OV815326.1 coordinate 457,485, forward strand.
AACACCAAGACATTATTGTATTCAGTTTTAACTGATCTTATCAAAAACATATTCGAGTGTTAGAAACTTAAATTATAATAAAAAATATTAACCATTAAATAATTAATTTCAGCGCCATCTAGCGAATGATGACGTAAATTCTAAAAGTGAAATTTGTATATTATTATGTAACTGTTTGAGTATTATTAGTTGTAGGACTTTAAATGTATTTATAAATACTTCACCGGAACATAAAACTTTATTAAATCAGTGTTTTGTGTGTCATTTTATGATATTAAAGAAATTTTACTATAGACGATTAAGTTTTGTGGTATTTAGCAGACATGAAATTTATTGTTGTAAATAAGTTTTATTTAAAAAATGGCGAAAAGACACAAAAGTGATGAACAGTAGTGTAAATAAATTTTCTTCTTTTCATTCTAAAGATATACCCAAATATTATTTATTCAATCTTACTGTTCTAAGTAGTTGATACCTATATTTATTGTAAATTGTTTTATGTCCTTATTTATGTTACGAGCCAACTATTAAAATGGACTATGTGTGTTGTTCCCAGACAATTGTATAAAAGTACGTTATCCATAAGTGTGCAATTTTCATGGCTTATTTCTGCTTACATTAATAATAAGCAGTATTTATTTCCTTGCTTATATCTGAATCTTGAAAGTTTTACGTCTTTATAAGATTTCTTGAAGATTGGGTCCACAGTCTCAAATTTGAGCGTAACGAACTAGATTAGATGATTTAAGTAACAATTACCGAATTTTTCACAGATTCGTTGAATATAACACCAATCTACTAGTAGAATCTAGTTAGAGCTCCATGGAAAGGTAAATTTTATATCATTGTGTAATGGAATATTATATTACATAATAAATAATCTCGTTTAAAACAACCGACTTTAATATCTAAAAAAATGTTAGGGTTGCTCTCGATGTCTCTGAGATCCCATTATCGGATTTTGACGGTGACTATGTGACCATGACTATACCCTACCGAATAAAACAAGAATTAAAAAAATCGGTTCACAACTTACGGAGATATCGCGTAACAAACATACATAAAAAAAAAGACATTCAGTTGAATTGAGCACCTCCTCCTTTTTTGAAGTCTGTTACAAAGATAGTAACAACATTCAACTTTGTTTTACGCAAGCAATGCATATTGGTGGAAATTATTTCATAATAATAATTAATTGTATGGCAGCTCTGATATAATTAAACAGCTATGTAAAATAGCTTTTTCCAGCAAGAAAAAAAACAATTATTATCATATATGTTATGAACTAGATAATTATTATTCAAACCCTAGTGTCAAGTTTCTTATTAATTAGTGTGTTAGTTAAATTAGATTATTTAGAAAATATGACTTTATTTCAATTTGAGTGCCTCAAATAAATTAATTATTTAATCCCTCCGTAATATAAACCCATTGCCTTATTTTATTAGAAAGTTCATTTCTTAGCGAATGTTAGAACATAGAAACTAAATTTTACATTATTATACTAAACATAATTATTGGATATTAAATTTTTATATTAACTAGACAAACTTCTTACTGTTTAACTGTAGCTAAGTTTTATGTAACATGTCATTAGATGTGGACTGTTTGATTATTGATAAAATAAATGATTTCAACCCTTAAAACTTAATCATTATTATTTAATTAATTTTAATTTGATAGACATAATGTAGTTACTTTGTGTCCAATAACAGTAATAATAACTGTACGTCTTTTGATTATATTTAAATAATTAATTTTAATTAAATACATTTATTTGAGAAGAGTCAATTAATCCAACAGTCCAGTTTTGAATCGGTAGATGGTTTATGGTAAAAGCTTCCTATTGTATATGGTCATTAATTGTAAGTCGTGAGTATTATAAGATAAACCTTAAAACCCCAGGGTCCAACGAAACACCAATTTCATTCCTCGCTCTTGGACTGTCCTGGCCCATCCTAGGCTCTTTAGATCATCCTAGGTTCTTTCAACCTTCCTAAATCTACAGCAGTAAGATATTTTGATTATCAATTCTTTAAAAAGTCGAATGCTTTATTATATTTTGTAACGGACTAGAAATTAATGATTTATGTGACTTTTTTCGTTAATTTTTATTACTAGGTATTTTGTAGAATGCCAGTATGATTTAAATACTGGGTTGAACTGCAACCCAGAACATATAAGTATTTTCTATTAAATTATTTGAAACTATAGTTTTTCTCACGCATAATACCCATCAAGACGTATTTATCAGGGATACAATGACAATAAAATAGTCATGAAAATCGCGCTTACCGTTCATATCGTTGCTTAAAATAAACTTTTATATTGGAACTTAGTTATCAATTTAACTTAGTTCTTGTGAATTAACATTAACATTGCTGCTTGTAGAGTTTCTTAATCTGGGGGCACGGCAGTGCCCCCACCAAGTCGAGCATTAATCTTAGTTGAACCAATTCTACCTTCCTTCCTGTTGCTCCCATCAATTCACCCTATTTATTTACCACCTAAGTAAAACCCCATTGGACCACGTTAAGCAATATATATTATACACGTTATAATACTATATATTTGATAGTGTCATTAGGAATTTCATAGATGTAGGCATAGCTTACTGTAGAATTTTATATAAAACTTAATAGTGGATTTCATGTAATTATTGTGTTGTTGTAAGTATTGATGTCTTTTATGTGGATTTAAATAGATTTAAAATATTCTGGTATTGTCAAATGTATTAAAAACGTAGTTATGGTCCAAAAACTAAAACTGCTATGAACCAAAAAGTATCATACACTGATTGTAGGCATTTCACAATAGCAGATTTATTCGTTTAAATACAATTTTGCCGTGTCTATTCCAGTTATAGTTAAGCTAGATTTTTGTTAATAATAAAATTATAATATTCCTTAAAATCATACGCATAGTAAACTTTTATATAAATAGCTCCAAAATTAATCAAATTGCTTTGAAGATAGTATTAAATTTAATTGAAATTTATCCATACTCGTAAAAATATACTTACTTTAACAAAACATAAGTAAATTTTTTTACAATATAACAATTTATTAATTGCAATATAGAAATTATACAAAATTGTGAAAGGACTGCTATTATGAAACATCATTTTATCTGATAATTACATATCTCTTATACACGATTATTTCAGAAAATTTTTGCGCACAACAAAAATATCAGCATGAATTATGTGTATCTCGGAGTTTCGAGTATTGTGTTAATTAAAAAAAATGTATTACAAATTATTCTTAAAACGATAATTTGGTAGGTATTTAGTGATCAACGGTAATTTATCTGTTGTTTAATGTAATATTTCGAAATATATTCTTTTTTGTATAAATATATTGGTGTTTTACTTTTAGTCTTGATGTAAAATGGCCGAATTTCTAATGTAGCTGGTGGCATAAAGTGCAAATCAAACAGACTAGGTACTTATAAATTACCTCTTTTTATGTCTCTAAATGTTTTAGAAAGTGGAGATTTGAAAAAAAACTTGTCATAGATTAATTTGAACCTTAACTGCATATACCAATTATTTTCCATTACGATAATTTAGCATCAAGGGCTTGCTAATAAGCTTTTTATTTAAATGAAGATGCGATGAAAAAAAAATACAATTTATTTTTAGGTACCGTAATCTTTATTAGTCTATAAAAGTATTAGTCTATGCTTAAACAATTATCCAAAGACAAGTTGTAAATCACAGAGATACTTTACAGTGGTTAAAGTTACTATAAAGTACAATTTACCACCGTGAGTCACTTCACTCACTTCTCATTTGGGACCTTTCAGATACTTTCTATCAAAAGTGTCAAATAGATTTAAGATCGACAGATTTTTTAGTCGAAGCGTTTACGAGTATTTGGCAGTGTCACGTTTATTTAAAACTTAGTTAACTATTCCGTCGCAGCGAATGTACGTCGCCGGACCATTTGTACCATGAGGCAGTACCATCAATGGTACAATTGGTACTAATTTGTCCCAATTGTACCATTGATGGTACAACTGGCACCAAACTGTACCGACTTGTCCCACTTGTACTATCATCTCTTGATGAAATCGAACTCGACGAAATCGACCGGACTTTTAGCAGTTATACCTACCTAGTTAGATCGTTTGAAATTTCTATTGCGTATGTTACTAGATTATTTGCTATATCGATTTCGAGGTTGCCTGGAAGAGATCGCTGCCAAGCGATAAGACCGACAAGATCCCAATATTATATACATTTTCGATGACAGCAGCAACTGTCAAAACTAACCTGATTAACTAACTGATTTTATATTTTTACATACTTATTACGTTTTCTACCGCGGGAAAACAATTCCCGAATTTGACTATTTGACTATTTTCGGAAGATTTAATATTTTTTTCACGTTTGTTCTAGGCTAAAAACAGTATGTTAAGATCTAAAGAGCATTCGGAAACCTGCATCCCGGATATCAGTAGAGCGGAAGTTAACAAAATAATTACTGATACTTTCAAGAATGCTCCTGTGGAAGAGACCATACCTACTGTGTATAAAAATACAGTGCTCACTTTAAAAGATAAGGGCTTACACTTAGTTAGCAACATACCGCCTTACTTAAATGTGAAATCTGTAATGTACAGAAGACGACGTAAAAAGGCAAGAACTGACAAAATGGCTTTCAATAACGCAGAAGAAGTGCTGATACCTCCTGATTATGAAGATTTTTTACTCGCAGACTTCATAGACGACCAACATCGCATACTAATTTTTTGTTCAGAAAATGGAAGGAATATTATGAAAACAGGAAAAGTTTTCTTGTGCGATGGCACATTTAAAAAATGTCCAAAACCATTTTTACAACTTTACGTAATTTTTTGTGACATAGGGAGCAGTTCTACTTGCAATAAAGTTGTACCAGTTGTATATGTACTACTGACTAATAAAAAGAAAAATACCTATAGTATCATGTTCGAAATTATAAAAAAACAAATCCCGGAATGGACGCCCAATAAATTTATAACAGACTTTGAACAAGCGGCTATAGCTGCCATCAACGGTGTCTTTCCAAAGATTAACCATCACGGTTGCTATTATCACTTTCGAGAAAAGTTGCGGAGAAGAGCAAAGCAATTAGGGTTGACAGATTGGTACTCGAAAAAGATTGTGAGGCTTTGCAATATCCTGCCACTACTACCACCGTCAAATATTGATGAAGGGTGGAAGTATATACAAGATGAAGAGGCAAGTGGAATAGGGGTTAACCAAAATTTAAAAAAGTTTATGAGTTATGTGAAGTCGTACTGGATGCCAAAAAAAAATATTTGGTGTAACTTTGGTCAAAGACATCGCACCACAAATACTTGCGAGGGCTGGAACGGTCAGTACAATAGAAGCTTCAAAATACGACCTACAACAATGTCTGGATTTTTAAAAGTAATTAAAGACGACTCTGACTTTCGTGCAATAACCGAGCCCTTAGAAAAACGAAAATCATGCGTGAAACAAAAAAATGAATATATTCAGCTAGTTCAAATGCAATTAGTCCTTGGAGAAATAAATGTTCCACTTTTCCTAGAAAAAATGTGTAACTGTTAGAATTTGAAAGTAAAAGTGAGTAAAAACATTAAATTATCTTTTTAATTAAGTGTTTTTTATGTTTGACGAAAGAAATGTTTGTTTTTATTTAAGTATGTAATTAAAATATGTTTTACTATGAATTCTTATTTTTATTAATCCGGTCTAGTCAACTGATATACGGCAGTTTTAATTTTGACAGCTGTCATTGAAAATGCAGGTATTGTTCCTACCTTTCATTTGAGCCTACAACCAGAAATCTAGCAATAGTAGTAGTCAATGTGATGATGTGACATTAAATGTCAGCTCCGCAATGTACCGTAAATGTCAGATTCACAGTAAATGTTGACAGTTACTGTCAATGTTACAAAATTCTGAAAAAACCAATGATTATAATCCGGTTTGTTATTGTACCGATACTGTATAGATTAAGTTTAACATTAAGACTTACGACGATACTGTATACATTAAGTTTAACATTTGAGACTCTTAGATTTCACAAATTCAACATTAAGAGAATTAAAAATTAAATAAAACAAGAGAAAAAACATCCAAAATACGAGTGAACCCGGGCGCCATACTAGTTTCATTTATCATGGTACACTTGGGACAAATCGGTGCCAATTGTACCATTAATGGTACTGCCTCATGGTACAAATGGTCCGGCGGCAATGTACTTGTAAAATTCAACATAGAAACATTTCTTTTGAAGCCCTCAAACTATTCTTGAAAAACGCATGATAATCTGTCCTGTAGTTTAAAAAAAATATCAGAAAATGATCCAAGCTGACTCAGCGCGGAGCTCAGAAGAGTAATGAATCATTTAATATGTATAATAAAAAATATCTATGTATGTATGTCTATATATTCAGTATATCCAATGTCAAGTAACCGTAACACATGCTTAGAGCTTACCACGGGGCTAGATGTTGTTGTTTGGATTGTCCGGAAATATTTGATTGTAATTTATTTTCAATCATAAAATATATATTACAATCCAGAGAATTTCCCTTTAAACACTAGGAGTTCTTCTTAAAAACAGAAGAGACTTCGTAACAGTTACTTTCTGAGGGATCACAAATGGAGCTAATCGCAATAGTTTCATATACAGCATTCTTATGCCTAGTTGAGTTGGAGACATGGTTGAAGCTGTTTCGAAGGTTCAGGACTTGGAGACGTGGTCGGAGCTGGTTCAGAAAGTCAGGTTGTCGAACCACTGCCACATTTTCGGCTTGGTATAATCCAGCTCATACTCCTCGCATTTCTGGCCGGTTAATCTGAAAATGGAAAGGTTTCCATGAGATATGGTCTTTGGAAGCTGAGGATAGAAACTCAGGGGATATATTGCGGACAGACATTAAAAAAAAAGACGTGTGGCACTCGGAGACTGCCGCGGTAAAGCATTTTATGCATATCATTTTATATCAACTTATGCAATTATAATTATATATTTATTATATAAATGCAGTATTTTTTTTTCTTTGATATTAATTCAAGTTACACTTTGAGCGTGGTGACCGATACTAAAACAAATTTGTAATCGCATGCCCAGTAACGCCGATACAAGCAATGCCACCTACAGGCGGGTTGCTGAACTAAACAGACAAGCGTGATATTTCAAAAAGTCATTAAAAGTTCTGCTATTTATCGATAGATGGAAATACTAAAAGTATCACCGCTGTGCCGGTCGGAGTGGGGGGTGTTAGTTTTTTTCGGTACGGAATCTCTGGATTCGGCCTCCACGCTCAAGGCCCGCGATAGATGCTATGCAATAGCTTAAAAAAGGATTATTTTGTGCTTGTTTTGCTAGGCGGGAACGCTGCAGGATGCCTCACCACTGGACCGCTTTTGGGTCCACGATGCGGTGGGCTTTCCCGAAGTATAAGAACATGTTTCTCGCTCCCGACTTTTTGCCTGCGGGAGTCGTATAAAATCCCTAATTAGTTTTAAGTTTAATATCATAGTTTAAGATAGTCTGTAAGATATTTATTTATAAGCGTTTGTAAGGTTTGTATATGTATACGTGGTTTGCGGGTAGCAACACCTTGCTGTAACACAGTGTCTAACTAGCACAAGAGGTAAAGTCCTAAAAACTGCGTCAATAATGTAATACTTTCTTGATTTTTAAATAATGATTGGAAAGACTGAGATCTTAGCACGTTGAAGTATCTGAGGCTCATCTGCGCGAAGACGAGTGAGTGGGTCTACTAGTGTACCTGGTTTTCTTGATGCATTTGACGATGGGATGAGCTCTCCTGAAGCACTGCGGGCCCAGCACGTTGAAGTAGGTGAGGCCGATCTGCGCGGAGACCAGGGAGCTGGTGCGCCGCAGGCACTCGCGGAACTGCTGGTCGCAGCTGCAGTGGGATCTGGAAACCAGCACCGAGGTCAGTGAACTGATAAAGGATTTTATAATTTTTACAGCTGCCCACGTCATCCTAGAATGCGAGGGAGTAACAGCACAGCGACGTGAAATCCTTGAGAACCCAAGGTCACTCCGAGAAGCCTGCGAAGACCCCAGGAAACTTCTGCGCTTTCGGTCGGAGTTGGGCTGGTTACACTAGCGCCCCACTCCACGCACAATGGACCACCTTTGAGTCTAAGTGCGGAAAAACAGGGCCCCCCTAACTAACTAACTAACCCTTAAAGCCTTTAAAAGACGAATACAACGTTGCATTCCTTCATCGTGTCTTACTCTGTCGAATCAGATTTTTGAAGGATTTGGGTCAGTGGCACAGTATTTCTGCGCTAATAATTTCTGTATTTTCTGCTTTCATTATGTATTATTTTCTTTGGTTTTAATAAACGCTTGATTGATTTCAATGCTAGATTTCACACGAGCTGCAGTTTTTGTCAGATCTTAAAAATGCTTAGGTACGCTCTATCTAAGTATCTTAGAAATTATGATTCCGTGTGAATAGGTTCAATGCCTTTTTTATTTATTTATTTATAGAAAGGACACACCACACAAAGTAACACGAAATACATACATTTTTTTTTTCGCATAATAACAGGGCATCACATTAAGTAGGTACAATATAACATTTTAGGTATTAAAAGAAGTTTCAATGTTCAATAAGTAATTTACCATTCTACCATCTTTGTACAGACGACCTCAGCTCAAGGAACTATTTTCTCTCAACTTAATCTGTGAAGATGACTTCCAAACCTACTGTCAGGTCAGGCCACTATTGACTTCATCTTTGTGATTATTCGGATTAACTCTGACCTTGCTACCATTTCAGTAATCAGTGATTTTATTTTAATTAGAAACAAGGGAATGCTAGCAAACATCTATACTAGTTATTATAACATTATAAACAGGTTGGGTTTGTGAGATTCTGAGATTGTCGTCACAAACTTGACGACCTCTGTGGCTCGGTGAGCGAACGTCCGCTTGAGGCGCAAAAGGTTGCGGGTTCGATTACCGCCGGGGGACCAGATTTTGTACGATCTACAATTACTGGTTTCGGGTCTGGGTGTTTTGTATGTGTCATATTTACGTATTTACAAAAAAAAATGTATCTTTGTAGTATATCAGTCACCCTAACACCCATAGTGCAAGCTCTGCTTAGTTTGGGGTTAGGTGATACTGTGTGAGTAGTAAACAAAAAAAAAAAAAACTTATTTTTGCCGGAAATATGTTAAGCAGGAAATCCATTACAATACGGGTTAAGGACTAATGTCCTCCTAATGGACTTCTAATGGAGGACATTATTTGATACACAGATATTTTTTTTGAAGTGAAACTTCTATAGAATCGTAGTGATTTCAAACCGGAAGCAAAAAGATGAAACGGAAATGGTAAGAGACACAAATACAATGCTTTATTTAAATTTCTTTGAGCGATACTTCGTAGTTGAGACTACGAAGTATCGCGCAAAGATTGCTGTATTTTATTTATATTATTTTGTAACATACTTTATGTAATACGCTTTATTGAACTAATAAATAATCCGAATAATTACAGATATATGTTTGTTTCTCTTATCATTTTAGCAGATGCGTTCATTTACCCTTTTTTTCTATTCGATATATATCATAATAATAGTTCGTAAGTAGTAGACTCCAATCGTGCGTCGTAGCTGACACACACACACTTTTTTTTATTCTTCTTATTCCTTCGTCGATTTACTGAAGTTTCACTTCTATCGTGTGTGAATCGCACACACACACCTTTTTTTTTATTTTTATTTTTTTTCATAATAGACTTTTTATATTTTCTTGGGTGCCTCAGCTGGCCGAAGTTAGTCGCAATATTGTTCCATCCACTGTCTGATTCAGGCATTTGCATAACTTGCCGCTTGAATATTATCCTACTTTTAACATTTCTGAACAATTAAAAGAACATTAGACTAAATAGGCAAGAGCAGAACTGTTAAGTCACAAGTGTCGCGATAATGTCGCAACAGTTATCTAATGGGGATAGCCGCACGAGACGACCAACACTTGAGTTAATCGACCATTACCAAGTTCACATATATCTATAATATAGATAGAAAATACTTTATTACACACCGAACAAAGAAACAATACAATAAGAAAATAAAAACTAAACCTAGAATGCGTAATGGGCGGTCTTATTGCATAAAGCAATCTCTTCCAGACAACCGTGGATGGAGGGAATAAATTTCAAATGTAACGGACGGTGGTCTTTACATAATATAAATACCTAATATCTAATGCTAAACCTAAAACTAGCCCGTACTTATGTAATCTGTGCCTATACTTAATACGTAGTTTATCGAACCTATATAGTGGTATAACTAGTTGGTTCAATAAGCAAAATTAATGGAAGTCTTTCACCAAATAGATTGGCGAGTTTCAATTATCAAATAACTATTGTATAATAAAGCTAACCGGGAGGTGAGGTTGGCAGTAATTTTGACTTTATCGGGGGATTGAAATATAAGCAAATATGTAATTTTGTTATTATTTAAAAATATAATTAATATCCAACAACAACGACTTTTCCACGGTAAAAAGTCAGCCAGTAACGTTCCTCGATATAGGCTTCTGTCTTGAATAGGATCTAACAGTGAAATATTTTTAACCCCCGACCAAAAAAGAGGGGTGTTATAAGCTTGACGTGTCTGTCTATCAACGGATGGAGCGATTTCGATTTAGTTTTTTTTGCATGAAAGGTGAGTCTGGCCCGGGTGTTCTTAGACATGTTTCTTGGAAATCGGTTGGGCCGTTTAAAAGTTATGGGGGTGAGAGTGGGGAAGCAAAACCGATAATCTGCAAATATACTAGTGTGCGGTATCAAATGAAAACGCATCGCGTCCACATTACATAATATTATGTTGTTTTATATATAAGGAAATTAAGGCATTGGAATCGGGGGTTTTTCTTAAATTTTAAATTTAGATTTATTATCTAATAGGACTGGTAGTTCCTGAGACCGTATTGTCATTTTTGCTCGGATTACCTTGAAGACAAAACTGCTTGGGACGGAATCTGCTCCAACAGAAAATCAAAAACAAGACTAACAAATAATGATTGTAAAGTTTCAATACAAAAATGAAATAGAGTTTCTGCTAGCTAATCGCTTCTTTGCTCTAGTGTAAATAAAGCGAAGCGACCAGATACGATAAATTTATTTCCTATTTATCTTTAAGCACCAATGATTATTTGTTTTGTTATTTCTCTTTTCGAAGTTTTCTAAAACGAATGATTTTGTATCTTATGACAATGTTTTTCATTCTTAGTGACTTGCATGCTATTTCTCTTAATTTGTACACCGAAATCGGTAAAACATGTTGCTACCTACGAACATATTTGACTGTGCACCATACATATACACACGTTTTTAAAGAAAAATCTTTATTCTTATCTAGAAACCCTTTCCAGCTGCGTAAACAAACTAGCAACAAACTTTAATTAGAAACATGAGCAATTAAGGTTAATGTTAATTTATGGCCCTTATTACTCTAAATACCTACCGTTTATCTCCATAAAAATCTTGCTCAATCTAAGCATAACTCTTAGTAAAATTATGTCAATTATAAGTGAAAGTGGTTGGTTATGCATTTTACGCACGTAACTATAACAATCGGTTAGGCTGCTGTAATAGATTCAGATTATTGGTTCTCTTAACTGATTGAAAGTTAATAATACCGTGAACATAATATGTATGTGTATGCAAACACGAGTATATAATAGAAATAAGAGCTCTTTTTTCAATCAGTTAAAAATTATTAATAAATCTCTCGGTTTTATTGTAGACATACACTCCTCATAATCTATCAAATGGCTAAACCGATTTCTATAAAACTTGTTGTAACCTTTACGCTTGAACTCTCCGGTAACCTGTTTATAAAGCAAAAGAAACAGAATAGAAATCGGTTTGGGCGCTGCGGTGCCACAGACCGCAACACTTTTAACCCCCGATGCAAAACGGGGGGTTATTAGTTTAAGGTGTGAATAGGTCCATCAGGGTTAAAAGGAGTAACAGTATAAGGATGTTTAGACAAAAAATTTTAGGGTTCCGTAGCCAAATGGCAAAAAACGAAACTCTTATGGATTCGTCATGTCTATCAGTTTGTCAGTCTGCATGTCACAGCTACTTTTTAACCCCCGACCAAAACAGAGGGGTGTTATAAGTTTAACGTGTCTGTCTGTCCGTCTGTCTGTCTGTCTGTGTGTCTGTCTGTGTGTCTGTCTGTCTGTCTGTGGCACCATAGCTCCCGAACGGATGGAGCGATTTCAATTTAGTTTTTTTTTGTATGAAAGGTGAGTCTGGCACGAGTGTTCTTAGATGTGTTTCATGAAAATCGGTTGTGCCGTTTAAAAGTTATGGGGGTGAGAGTGGGTAAGGAAAACCGAAAATCTGCAAATATACTAGTGTGGGGTATCAAATGAAATCGCATCGCGTCCACATTACATAATATTATGTTGTTTTATATTTAAGAAAATTAAGGCATTGCAAGATAAATACAGTTTATCTTATGAATGTAATAAATAGGAAGGATTCCCATTCAATGTTTTTATTGTATAAACGAATATGAATAATACAATTGTCGAGACGACTTTAAGATTATACCTTGAAAACTTATGCAAACTTAAAAACGGAAGTTTCTTCAACCCCTTTCCTACAGAGATCTATACTAATATTATATTTCTGAATAGTTTTTTGTTGATATTTTTGTTTATTTGTTCTTTTGTTTGAACGCGCTAATCTCAGTCAATAAAAAAAAACTTTGGTGTAAGATAACCTATTTATAACGGAAGGCTATTAGTTTTTTTACCGCGGTAAAACACGATGTTCCCTCGTGAGTTAATAACCTCTGTAAAGTTTAGTACAGCAAATAAAGTCTTACTCGGAAATCTATCCAATACCATAAACATGATGAAACGTGTATGAATGAATGAGCACTTGTATGGTCCCATGAAACCTGTTCACCTACTTCTAACCATTGGTTATCTAACGAGTATCCTACGTAACGCAACACTGTCCACTGGATCTGCGTTTTGACATCGCGATACGGCTCACTTAGGTTTTAAAATCTAGAATTACTAGTGTTTATTACAAGCACTGGGTTTTAACGTTCCTTATATGCATGACGAAAAAATCGAAAAACGATTTTTTTTTGTTGTTCGTAATGTGGTCCGGAGAACCTTCTAGGTCTTCATGCCCCATCTTAGACCGCATCGTCACTTTACACCAGGTGAGACTGTGGTCAAATGAAGACATAACTAACATAAACAAAAATAATAATTAAGAAGCCAACTACATTAAAAAAAAAGGAATTCACTTTAGTCCTTCTGTTAGCCTATCCTGTTAGTATATCTATAATACTGAATTATACGAATACTAGCGGCACGCCCCGGCTTTGCACGGGTAATTATTCAAAATTGTTTCAAAATTATTCGAATTTTTCTTGCCGTAAAAACCATCCTTAAACTCCAACGAATATTAAAAAAAATAAATTGGCTAAATTGGTATAGGCGTTGTTGAGTTATGCGCTTAGCAACACATTTTGCGATTAATTTTTAACCCCCGACAAAAAAAGAGGGGTGTCATTATTTGACGTGTCTATCAGTCTGGGACATCATAGCTCCCGAACGGATGAAGCGATTTCAACTTAGTTTTAAAAGGTGAGTCTGGCACGATTGCTCTTGGACATGTTAACGATATCCTGTTGAAGAAGATGGCATCGATCGGATGTACTACCAAGCTGCTCGAGTTTTTTGCGAGCTACATGAAAAATCGACAGCAGTACGTCGAATACGCGGGATTTAAGTCCGAACCGTATTCAACCCTAACAGGAGTAAGTCAGGGAAGTAACTTGGGACCGTTAGAGTTCTCCATTTTGATCAACGACCTATCAGCGGTTGTTAGAGACTCTAAATGCTTGCTTTTTGCTGACGATCTCAAGTTGCTTCTACCAATCAGGGATGAAAAGGACTGTGAGCGACTTCAGCAAGACATGGATAGAGTAGTAGAGTGGAGTATTCTTAATGGTTTGCAGTTCAATATAGATAAGTGCTCTATTATTACTTTTAGCCGAGCCAAAACGAAAATTGAATACAACTACCAATTGGACGGTAAACCATTACGACGCGTTGAATCGGTGAGAGATTTAGGGGTACTCATGGACTCTAAACTGCATTTTCGGGAGCATATAAGTAAAATATGCAAAAATGCATTTAAAACACTGGGGTTCGTGTTAAGACAGGCTAACAGCTTTCATAATATTAAAGTTGTGAAAATGTTATATGAAGCTTTAGTTAGGAGTAAATTGGAATGCAACGCCGCCATTTGGGCGCCATATGAGGTTAAATATAATATGATGGTAGAGAAATTACAGAATAAATACATAAGATACCTATACTGGCGACTGTATGGCGTGTACCCTTTCTACCCTCTGATGTATCCAACCTTGTTTGTCCTCGGCATGGTTGGATACGAAAAGCTTGAATTGAGAAGAGAAGTTGCGATAGCCAGATACGTCCTGAAAGTGTTCAGGGGGGAGTTGTGCAGTCCGGCAATTTTAGCAGAGATACGATTGAGCGCACCGGATGGGTTCGTTCACCGGCGCAGGCGACCGCCCTTACTGGTGGTTCCGCGAGGCAGGACGAATCTACTCAATAAAGCACCTTTGATACGCGCTATCCAAACGCTTAACCTAGCAGCCGAGAACTTGGATTTACTGCATTGCTCTCTGAACGAGTTCACAAAAGCAACGTTATACACTTTGTTTTTTAAATAGGCACAATTACCTTTTTCTTTTATGTATTATTATTATTTTGTTTTATTAGTTTTTGGTTTGTGACATTCTTTATTTATTATTGTTTTTTATTTTTGTGATAGTTTTAATTTGATAATTTATAATGTTTTTAAATTTATGTAACAAACTTCTGACATTCTTCCTTATTGCATTGGGTTTTTTCCTGTAATAATAGGGTAAGATACATAAATAAATAAATAAATAAATAAATAAATAAATGTTTCATAAAAATCGGTTGTGCCGTTTAAAAATTGTGGGGGTTAGAGTGGGGAAGGAAAACCGAAAATCTGCAAAAATCTCGAGTGGGGTATCAAATATTCGCATTGCGTGAACATTACACATTATTATGGTGTTTTACTTTTAAGGAAATTTAAGGATTCGAATCGGGGGTTTTTCTTATATTTTAAATTGAGATTTATTATTTATAAGAAGATTAAGGTAAGAGAAAACATACTATTGATTGCAATGCTCAAATTGGTGTAACCTACATCAAACATAAACTTGGTTCGGGTCAATTGGTGTAACGTTAGTTTTTTGAAGAAAGTTGGTTTTATATGGGTGTATGTGTGGTTATAATTTTTCGTTCAAGCTTAGAATTAGTTTAAGAGCAATGCTGGTTTGCCAAGATACATACACACCAACTTAACCTTCTTCGGTCATAGGAATACAACAATTCGACTTATGTAAATGGATCACATACCTACTCAGTTACAACATAATTACGACGGAAGTCTGCAAAATTCACAGTTAAAATGTGTAGCGTAACTGTTTTTTTTAAAGCTAGAATTCTATTATTATGCTATTCGAAAGATCAGAAAAAAACTAAAAACAACTGTATACTCAACTTATTTTACGTGTTTTGGTGGTTAACCCAATTGAACCTGCAACCGACGATATGTACAATATCTATGCTGCTGATGATATGGGATTAGTTACCTGTTAACGAATTATTAACTACTAACTAAGCGACAAAATATTATCAAGCGACAATTTTTTTATTTCCGCACACGACCATTCAGTAGGGCGACGCGGCAGTTTATTTCGTGATCTTAACCCCGCTTATTGTCACAAAACTATAATAGTTAGAGATATGATGTTCTGACGTTTTTTGTAGATAATGATAAGTTCTACAAAGTTGTAATACATCACTTTGTTATTTATTCAATAGTTTTCGCAGCATTCGCGATTAAAGAAAGATTTAAGGTTTAATTTTTCAAAAAAATCGCTTATTGTCACAAAACTATAATAGTTAGAGATATGATGTAACGACGTTTTTTGTAGATAATGATAAGTTCTACAAAGCTGTAATACATCACTTTGTTATATATTCAATAGTTTTCGTAGCATTCGCGATTCAAGAAAGATTTTAGGTTCTTTTTTTCACCATGGGTTACATTATCGGAGTTTGGTAAGGAATCATATTATTTTTTAAAACTAAATATAGCCTATGTCACTCAGGGATAGTGTAGCTTTCGAATGGTGAAAGAATTTTTTAAATCGGTGCAGTAGTTTCAGAGCCTATTCGAGACAAACAAACAAACAAAAAATCAAACCTTTCCTCTTTATAATATTAGTATAGATTATAAAGCTGTAAAGTTAAAAAAAACCTATTTAAAAAAAGTTTATTGTCATAAAAAAAAACATTTAATAAATATATGGTCCCATAAGCTCCCGAACTAGTAAAAACTGTATTTCAGGAGCCAATGGCATCTCCAAAATGAGGGTCTGTTACAATTTATGTCTCTAAAAATTAACAAAATTAAGGTATATATAAACAACAATAAAATGTATGCTATAGAAAGAAAGGAAAAAGTTTGAATTAATATACACATGTTTATACATGATTGGTTCAATATAATGTTTGTTTGAACGTGCTAATGCGCAAAATGACTAGTTATTTCAGTAAAGTCAAGTTCAAAGTGAAAACGTTTACTTCCTTAGATGATCATGGGATACATGGACAGGTCAACTTAAACAAAGAATAATCAAGGAAATAGTAACAATACTGGTGTACAATATAGTTACCACATATACATTTAACAGGAATGTTGCTATTAAAATACCTAGTCTTTTTGCTTAATTTACATACAGTTCCTTCTAAAATTAACTACCCATTTAATTACCGTATTGCTAAAATCCTTATATGCATGTAATCATACAAAGTCATAAAATCCTAAGTAGGCCTGTAATTACAATGTAAGATATTTTATCGTAATAAGTTGTAACAAAACTGTTACGCCAGATTGTTGTGAAGTTTCACAAGTGTGTGTATGGAGTTGTATGGGGCTAGCCATACACTCTGATTGGAAGCTCATCAACTTTCAACGTGTTATTAGGGCTACCACGATGCCATCGTACAAACACGCTCCGTATCTATATGTATTTATATAGATACATTCAGTACGTTGTTAATTTTTTTTCACTACAGCCAAATGATAATTTGGATTACTTTTATTAACTGTTCTAATGTTTGTATGCTCCTGTAGCAGAATCAATTGTCCTAATCTAGTCTTACTATTATGTAACTGTATTTATGTAACTATCTAATATTTACACAACATTTAATATTAATATACTAACTTACATAACAGATATTATTAGAACGAACGAAGTGAGCGAAGTTGCTGTTTATAAATGACTTCAACGCGTTCGCCATACTTCAAATATTTTTGGAGAATCTTCCTTTTTGTTTTTTACTCTTCTTGTTCTTCAGGTGCCACTTCATCACTGAAGGTTGGCAGTCAGCTCCTTAAATTTAGCTTTGTTCATGGCGATCCTGCACAGCTGTTCCACAGTTTAAATGCCAGCTTGTTACTCGGGTCTATACGGTTTAAGTTATTTTTTTTGTAAATTCTACACAAACGAAGAACAGGTTACAGCTTATTCGGTCACCCGTTATATATATAAAGCTGAATAGTTTGTTTGTTTATACCTTCTTAACATCATCATCAGCTTTTATCGATAAGGCCGGCGATTGTACCACTACGCGTTTTTCTGTTAATTTTCGGTAATTTAGTTCGAAATGTTGTGCAATAAAGTTGTTATCTATCTATCTATCATCAACGTCATCTCTAAAACGTTATTCCCGCAACAAAATGTAAAAAACATAGATTAAACTTGGCTTGTAAAACTGGTTTTAAAAATGGTAGCCCTACAAGAAGTTACGTGATATCCCTTCAAGCTACAATTACAGCGACGCGTTACCGACGCTGCCGACAATTATCGAAGTCGGCATCGATTGTGCAACGATCACTGTGGGGGGATTACGATAAGGCACATGGAACTAGAGCCTTACTGACGAAAAAAGTAAAGCTTGGTAGGTAAGGTGTAAAATAAAATAAAAACACAACAAGCTTGTTTCAATAGCTTTCAGATAAAGTAAGTGGAATCATCCTACTCAAAAGCATTCCATCGCTAGACGTAAAAGAACACTAAGGACCGACGCCGGATTCGCGCCCAAAAAAGTTGTCGAAGTCAGCGGTTTTTCGGTGCAGCAAAACCGTCGAAGGCAGCGGGTTATGTAGGGGGTACTTTACCCCCAAAAAAGTCATTGCTAGACATACGCCTCCCTCAAAGATTTCCAGTTATATCTTTTGGAAAACTGCATCCATTACTCTGTACCTAACAGATACCAGGTCACTCGTTCACCAAGGTGGACGTTTCAAACCAGCGGCACAAAGCCACTAAGCCACAAGCGTCGCCAATCGCTTGTCTTGGCTCAACGACCGTTTCTCAATCACAACCGCTCATTATTATTATGTCTTCAACTGTGTTGTCTGGGGAAAGTAGTAGGTTTGATTCTTGGGACAAAACGATTATACTTAATAGATGTCTGTGACAAATAAATGACCCGTCTTTGTTTACATTTATCTAAATGTAGTGAACTAATTTATGTTTATTAATTGCTTCTCTTACGTTTACCTACGTTCTTACGTTTTTTAGGGTTTCGTACACGTTAAATGGCAACCCAGTACTTTTATTAACTTCCAACATAAGATTGTACCTACGTGTAAAGTAACTATGAATTATGATAAGTAAAAGTGCATTTGATATTTTATCTATATGTTTTTATTTTACCGCTATAACAACAAATGTTTTATTTTTTTATTTATAAAAAAAACACACACATAACTTACAGATATCTTAAATTAAAACGTTATATACGGCACATACTTAAAATAAAATAACACATCATATAAATATTATAACGACTAATAATCTTCTATGAAGGATAACTTATAAACACTACGACGTACTTTCAACCAGTTTTGTTTTATACGACAATTGGCGATCCTATAGCTCAAGAGCGATCTCTAGCAGAATGCTAATTTCCGGATCATCAGCCCCACCCGCTTACCTGGTGAAGAGTCCAGTGTTGGTGAGCCCGTACCGGGACTCCCCGGCCGGTATGTACAGCTTGCAGGCGTCGTGCTGCCGGCAGCAGGTGTCCGTGAAGAAGAACAGGCCCAGGTCGCTGCCCCCGGCCCGCGCCTGCGCGGAGTGCCCGTCCCCGCACCATACCGTGCCTGGAACATGGATGAAGGGATGACAGTCAAATGGATGGGATGGATAAATAAAAAACTCCGGACAAGTCACACAGCATTTCCTTTCCCCAATCTAAGCAGATCTTGCACTGTAGGTGTTAGGTGGCTCCCCCGGCGGAAATCGAACCCGCAACCTCTTGTTTTCAGGGAGATCAAGATACAAGATCATTTATTTCCATAAACTATGGTGGTATGGTGGTATGGTTTAACAAAACTTAGACACGTCAAAATAAATTACAAAAAAACAAAAAAAAATAATCATAGGTGCTTAAAGATAAGTAGGAAATAAATTTATGGTATCTGGTCGCTTCGCTTTTTTTACACTAGAGCAAAGAAGCGATTAGAAACTCTAGCTCATTTTTGTATTGAAAGTTTACAATCATTATTTGTTTGTTAGTCTTGTTTTTGATTTTGTGTTGGATCTTCGCCCACCAAGCCACATAGGTCGTCGGATGTGATGGGTCTCTTTATCTCTAGGCCTAACCACAGGCACACATCTACCTAGGCAACGCAAGTATCACTATTTGTATCGAAACCAAGCGGGCCCACTATTGCCTGTATTATGAAGTCGTAGTGATACGCGACAGTATCGCTCGTTCCGATATTTATCGTCTCCTAACACACAAAGTCAGATAAAACGTCCAAAGCAAACGCGGCAACGTAGTGTGAATTATTAAATATATTTTTGAAGCTAGCGGCGACCAACCTCGGCGCTTGGTCGGGGTTCAGACACGCAAAGCATTTGCGTTATCTAGGTATGTATGTGGATACATCGCACATGGAAAACATGGAGATAGATAGATCTATTTCTGTGGACCTAAAACTGCGTTATGCCAAACACGGACAAAAGTGATCCATTTTTCCCATTTGTATGTAGGCTGTGCTATGCTGTTAACTAATCTACTGCAGGATAGTCAACCAACCTAAAGACCCTTATATAGACCTCCTACGATCACAATGAAGGGATTTGAAAATATGCTTGGTGGGCGGATTAGCGAGAGCATTTATGGTCCAAGACGACGCTGCTGTACTGGTTTCTTCCATTTTATTGATTGTCCGGATATATTTATTTATAAGGTCGTGGGTTCAAACCCCGCCACGCACCTCTGGATTTTTCTTCTTGAGAAATCCATGTGCGCTTTAAACACGTGCTTTAACGGTGAAGGCAAACATCGTGAGGAAACCGGCATGTTCTGAGAACTTGAAAAGAGTTTGAAGAGACATGTGACATTCACCAACCCGCACTTGGCCAGCGTGGTGAATTAAGGCCTAATCTCTCTCGTCAAGAGAGAAGTCCCTGTGTCCCAGCAGTGGGAACGTTAATAGGGTGATGATGATGATGATGATGATTTATTTATTTATGTATGCCATGTGCTTCTAAGGAAATAAACGTTTTGACTTATACTTTAATAACATATGTCAAATATTTTGTTTGATTACATAAACAGTAACAAACCTGGATATATCGCCTGCACCTTATCCTTAAACGCCTCCAGCACGGAAGTGGCAACATTGGCCACATTGGTGACGCCTGCCGCGACTCCGGACACGAACCCGCGATCCGTGTCCAGGGAGCCGTTGGCCTTCGGCTCCATGAGCTGGCCGAGCGGCTTCGAGAGGCCAGAGGATATCGACTTGATGAGCCCGCGCCCGAACTGACCTGAAATTATAATGATGATCAACCCACTTAAGCTTTACACTGGTGCAAATATGTATCATGGGTGCTTTCATTCCGAAGGTCGTGGGTTCAAACCCCGCCACGCACCTCTGGATTTTTCTTCTTGAGAGATTTATGTGCGCTTTAAACACGTGCTTTAACGGTAAAGGCAAACATCGTGTGGAAACCGGCATGTTCTGAGAACTTTAAAAGAGTTTGAAGGACATGTGACATTCACCAACCCGCACTTGGCCAGCGTGGTGAATTAAGGCCTAATCTCTCTCGTCAAGAGAGAAGTCCCTGTGTCCCAGCAGTGGGAACGTTAATAGGGTGATGATGAAATATGTATTAAGGGCTATCCACACATCTCCGGGTCAGAGCGTTCTTGCCCGGGCTGTCAGGGCGTCCGTGCGTCCTAGCATGCTCCGAGACACTAAAACAAGGAAACTTATCCTTAGCATAGCGCCTAAATCTCAAGAAGATTCAAGAAGACCTTGATCTTTGTGTCTTTTGCGGAAAACTGCATTATAATTCATAAAAGCCGATATCTAACTCTATATACATTTATATTATATGTTATTCAGATAAATTTGCCTATAATCAGATCAATTTGACACTAACAAAATCTTATTATACAAAACTAAATTAATATTTCACTTATATACCACAGTATTTGTTGTTGGTGTATTTTTTGTAGATCTCTTTGCTATAATATATACGTCTATAATGTGTTGATTTTTTACTATGTTAAGACAGAGTCGGTCGGAAATTCGGTCATATCTCTCCAACCCCAATCCTCTTAGGTTGGAGAGTAATGTCTCCCCCAGCAGATATTATAACTATCAACAACACACAGACAAAATAATTCATTAGTTAGTGATATTTTTGGTGGCGAAATCTCCATATGGGCCAAAATTTCACGAGCTTACAATTGCCAATAGCTTATCTCATAACCATAACATTTAATTGATATTATATTCTATCAAGAACAATGGGAATCTTCGGAAGATACCTTTACCGGGGTTCCTAACCAATCACTTAGTTTTTAAAACACGAGTTCATTTTATAATTTTATACGAAATCAAGGATTTCAGTTAAATTATTCATCGTATAAGAGTCCAGTGAAAGCCCTAAAACACGCAACCAAGTAAATTGAATGCAAGTCCTTTACGCAAGCTCTGTGCGAACAGTAAATACACGCAACAGTCCAATATTATTTTGTCACCTGCTTAGCGTGAGAGCGTTGCCCAATAATCAGCAGATTTCAGAGGATCGTCATGTTGAGACAGCATAATTTCTCGTATTATACAAGATACAAAATATATAATAAATATAACAAAACATTTATTTTAGGCATCTCAGGTCCACATAACAGAGTAACATACATCATCATCAACCTATTAACGTCCCCACTGCTGGGACACAGGGAGTTCTCTCTTGACGAGAGAGATTAGGCCTTAATTCACCATGCTCGCTCGTATAGCTTGGTTGCACTAGGATGGACGAAATAGCTGAATTTAGATTTATTTTCTGTTATGTGCATGTTTGACTAGCATTTGTTTGTTAATGTTTAATGTATAGTGGTAACCATATTGTACACCAATATTGTTATAATAACAATATAAGAGATGAAAGCTGAGTTGTTTTATTCGTTTCTCAACTCAGTGTAAAAAAATAAAGATAACTGTTACTATCAAGACAATGTTATTTCCTTGATTATTCTTAGCTTAGAACAAAAATCCAGAGGTGTGTTGCGGGGTTTGAACAAACAACATTCGGGATGAAAGTCGAGTGTACTTCCAACACTGCTTTTTATTTAGAATTGGGAGCCATGTATCAATTAATATCTTACCTAATCCCCCATTCTCCTCCCGACTCCTCAGCCTCTCTGCCTCCAAAGCTTCACTCTGCTTCTGCATCCTCTTAAATAAATCGAAGATACTCTTCGGAACCACCTTCTCAGCAACTGTCTCAACCACGCTTTCCACCACGCTCCCAGCCAGGCCGAACAACACTGATATAGCGTCAGTTCTAGGCGCAGACGTTGGCAACGTATCCTTTGAATCGTAATAATCTTCTGGTACGTCTCCTGTGACATCTGTGTCGAGCTCTGTGAAGATTGGAACGTTTTCGATGTTCTCATCGCTATCAAAAGAGTTTTTATATTTAGGTGTCGTTTGAGTTTGGTTAACTTTCAGCTTATGTTTGTTCTTCTTTTTAGTTTTGTTTCTACGACTTTGTCTCGTATTGTTTTTTGTTGTAATTTCTACCAAGTCAGTAGTGTTCAGTATATGAGTTGACAGATCTTCTGTTTTGTTTTCATTATTTATTGTTTCAGGTAAATCTACTTTGGTTATTAAATATGTGTTGTTCCAATTAATTGTACTCGATTCGTAATCTAGGTTAGTCTCAGTCGTAGTGTCTAATGTGGCTTCTTCTAGGTCATATTTTGTTGTATAATCAAATTCCAATAATTCGTTTTCTGTACTCGGTAACTTGATAGGTTCTACTGTTATATTTACACTAATTTCTGTTGTTGATATTACTTTTTCCGTTGTAAACAGCGGTATAACTGTTAAATCGTCATTTGTACTATCAATAAGACTTATTGTAGGATTTTCTGTTGTACTTAACAGCTCTAAAGGTATAACTTTAAGATCTTCAGTTGTGGATTCGATATCTATGTTATTTTCGTTTCTTTTTTTGACATCGTCTTCGTCGTTATTTTTACTGAATTTATTATTTTCATCTATAGTATATTTCAGACTATTTTTATCAAAATCATTGGCATAAAACGGGACTATGCCATATTTTTTGTTGAATTTTAATGAGTACTCTTCATCGAAATCTATTATATTGTTATTAACATCATTATCATCAGGAGTGGTAGTGTCTATAGATTTTGATAGAGAGAGAGGGAAGCTTATAATTAATATGGCACTTAGAAAGGGAGACATTTTCTTTCTCACTCTATGGTACATTGTGTTTGGGCCATCTGAAACAAAGAAATGAATGTCAATTAGATACACGAATTACATTCTTAAATTGAATAATTATGTTTTAACTAAAATAAAAATAGTGGAGTAGGTACATTTAAACTCTTAAAAAATAAACTGTTTGGCCCAACGGTCATATACTACGCGTTATGTGGCCTATTTTTTGTCACTTTTGAGACACTAAATAATACGACATTTTATCTGCACAAGAAAACAAAAAGATAACTATAAATCTACACCATGTATATTATACAGTTATTTAACGGACATTCAATGTTCCGGACGAACCAATCAAATTCAGTTGAACATGTTATAGCTGTCAGAATAAATACATATTTCGGAAATTAGGCTCGTGTGTAACATCCGATGGTAATGTTACGTTTAAACATTACTTCATTTCCTTCTGATTACGATTATGAATATTATCAATACTTGTTTCATTATAATTAACTTAACGATTAGATACCGCAACTTCGTTTGTTAGTTTCAAGTATTATAATTACATAGGTATTCCTATTCTTAAAGATATTGTTGTTAGTCGAGTACCTTACCGTATAATAATAGATAAGATACGTGAAATTTATAAATTTCCACGCGACATGATCGTGGAAATAACGGAAAGACAAAGACAATTTAGTAATTGCTGTGATCATGGCGCTTGCAACAGCGTCTAAATATCAAAAACTACAACATTACATTACACACAACAACACACTAGACTAGATACATTTTAATATTCTGTAATCGTTAGATCAATAAAATTAACCGACACTATTTCCCTGCATATATTTATATGTATTTAATTCTGAATAAATGATTTTGTATTTGCATTTGTAAAAAACTCAAAAACCGTCAAATCATGGTATGTTACCCGATTCAAGTCATAATATTTTCTATCGAACCCGAAACCTCTTGCGCTTAGGCGGACCTTCGCCCGCCGAGCCACAGAGGTCGCCAACAAACTATACTAACCCAGCCTAAGGACAGGCAGTGCGATACTGCAGAATAATCTCGACTAACAATGCCTTACGCAACCATCTTTTCCGTTTTTCTACAAATTATATCGGAAAAACATTAGACAAAGTGCATTACGAAACTTTCACATCATTGAATACTTTGTCTTGATATATTAAGCGATTTTTATATTGAGTCGTTTCAATCTTTAATAATATTCCACAACATTACAAAATCCGATTAAACTAAGCAATGTTCAATTAGCCTACATATTCAAATAAAAGGAATTGGACAGTCGGTTTGTGACATTAATTCATGTTTTTTATTATAGGCACTCGTGGTATGTGCCTACGCACACATAAAAATATTTCGATTTAAAATTTTAGTTTCTCTATCTATTGCTTATAAAACGACAGGGCTGATTTGACGGAATTTTCACTGGCTTGATACCTTTGTAGTAATAAGGTCCAAAGGCTTATTTAACCGAGAAAAATATTCCAAAAAAAAAGATTTAACGAAGAAGCTGAAAAACTAGTTCGTGCATAAAACACTCTAATTATCATATCAAAAGCGAAATTAAAGTTATGAGTATATTAACCGAATCAGTAACTACATCTAGAATTCGAACCTGCGACCTCGTTACAAAACTCCGTACTATGCGTTAATTACTGCCAGTAACTGTAACACTCAGCCAAGGTCATACACAGGTATTTCCTAAATATGGCGATTCATACAACAACTGATACGTCCAAATAGATAAAGCCCTGGCCTATTTTGTGTATGTTTACATAATACGTCTGATATTTGGAATTCAATTGGCATACATTAAACAAAATAAATAAATATCTCCGAACTAATCACACTGCATCACCTAGCCCCAACTAACCAGAGCTTGTACTATGGGTGCTAGGTGACTGATACTACACAGATAATTTTTGTTTTTTGTAAATACATACTTAATACATGGAAATCACCCAGACCCGAAACCAGAAATTGTAGATTGTACAAAATCTGGTCCCTCGGCGGGAATCGAACACGCAACCTCTTGCGCCCCACTCTCATCCCCATAACTTTTAAACAGCACAACCGATTTTCATGAAACATGTCTGAGAACACTAGCGCCAAACTCACCTATAAACTAAATTAAAATCGCTCCATCCGATCGGGAGCTATGATGCCCCAGGCAGACAGACAGACACGTCGAACTTATAACACCCCTCTTTTTTGGTCGGAGGTTAATAAAAGAAAATTGAAACCTCAAATGTGTGCTGAGTGCATTTACTCGTTATCAGTTGAACCAGTCGATCATTATTTTTAAGAATGTTTCTTGGAGTCCGGAAATGGTTGTTACGCAGAGAAAAAAAATGGTAGGATAGCACAATCTTGATTGGTCGGGCAAGCTAGTGCAAAATAAAACTATTGATATTTATTAGATGAATAATACCTTGACATTATCTGAAGTAAAGAGCCGTCTATATAAACAGTTTAGCAATATTCGGCCGTGAATTAGAGTTTGGAAATCTGATTCTGTCAACAAGAGTCTGTCATCTGAAGCATTCACATTCATTTAAGATGATGTTTACAATGCTGGAATATAAATTACTGTTATGAGAGCTGATTAAATAAACCAGTAAAAATTTACTCCTTTCCGTTTCTCATTATTTTTATTCCCACATGAATAAAAATAATGAGAAACCATTACTTTTTAGCCACATTTAAAAAAAAATGAATGCCAAGTACTAGCCTCGCGCAACGTCGCTTTACTTTATAAACAGCCCGTTATGTTTACCTCCTAATATATTTATTTATTCTGTGTTTTTAATAGCGGCAAAAGAAATACATCAACCCTGAAAATGACAACTCTCTATCTACCGCGGTTCTTGAGATACAGTCTGGTGTCAGACAGACAGACGGACGATGCAATCTCAGAAATAGCCTTTTACCATTTGATTTGATTTGATTTGATGCGTTTTATAGTATTAATGAATAAAAATATGAGAACAGATCTAATAAATTTTCCCAATTGTATTAATAGACATTGACATTTTTTATTTAATTATGATGACATTGAATTTATACTTCCTGACTATAATTTGTAATTATTATTTTTTATTATTATTTGTATAGGTATGAGATATTTTGTTAAATAATTATTGTTTATATTTATTATGAATTGTAAAACTTGACATACCTTGTATAACGCCCTGTGTTATAATGATGGTAATAAATAAATTGAAATTGATACGGAACCCTAAAAAAAGAAAAAGCAGAACACAGTGTTGCCAGCAAATTATCTGAATCAACATTTCGAAGGAAATCCGAGTATATTGTTTTGTACAATAAGTCTTCTTCTTCTTCTTTTAATAGATGGCGTTCATACAATAAGTCATTGTAATCAGGAAACAAGACAAGACAGCTTCTTGAAACAGTTATAAAGTTCAGCATATGTCACATTGGCGGCGCCACTGTTATGAACGACACGACAACTTTTTCCATTAACTGGGAACCCGTTATGTCTCAGCAAGTGCGTGTAGCGCCGAGGTTGTTGAGGGCTACGCACAACATAGCGGTTTCTGGCTTATAAATTATAAATAAAGTAATCTTTTATTAAACAAATCATCCATTCTATTTAGATTTATGACGGGATATTTACCATGGTTGATTGTCTTTCGAGTTTCCCGATATTTCGGCATTTACATGCGCCATGATCACGGTTGAACTGAAGCTGCAGCGATTGGAGTAACAGTTTATCAATCATGGTAAATATCCCGTTATAAATCTAAATAGTATTTATTGATAACCATGATGGTTTCAAAAGTTAAATAATCCATAGTTTATTAGTAAACTTAATGACTATTGATATTGACTTTATAAAAACAATGATTCTGTAAGCTGTTAAGATTACTGAAAGAATAGAGAGAAGTGGTAGGTACCTATTAATTAATATGTATTTAAAAAGAAATATCTTTGCATGTGTAACAATTTGTTTTATCAGTGAGGTGTTAATATTACTGAAGAAGTGAAAAAAGCGTTTCAAAAATGGTTTAGTTCTAATTAATTACATTTTAGGTCATCTAATAATATCAAACACTATTTTTATTAGAGGAATGACGAGGAAAGATATTTGTAAAAAACCTACGATTAGGTTCAGTAGTTCTTAATCTTCTTATATATTTAAGTAAACTCCGTTGTATTTGTGTATTATTCTTATCTATCTATGTTATATCTTTATTATTAAGTAATATCTTTTACCATTTAATAGAAAAGCCCACGTTAATTTGAGATAAAATATACGTGTAATAAAAAGAAAATAAACAAAGATATTTATGGTAAATAGTTGAAGGTATTAGCACTAGCATTAGCATACCTATTCACGTTCCCACTGCTGGGACACAGGAACTTCTCTCTTAACGCGAGAGTTTAAGCCTTAATTGAAGGTATTATTATGGTTTTAATTAATTATTACTAATAGTTCTATCTTCGCGGAAGGCAAATACAACTTTATAATAATTAGTTAGTTCCTTTAGCGGAAATTAATTACGTATTCGTTGGTAGGCAGCTCATTTCTGAGTGCTGAGTCTAAGTTCCACAAACGTTTTCGAATGACTTTACTATCTCGTTAATCGAGCTAACGAAATTCGAATCGAAAAGCAATGGCATGCAAGTTGGAGTTCCTATCGACAAAAACTATACGAAAGCGTTCACTCACCGTGAGCATAGTTAAATATTTTTGTTAGGGTGGTAGCATGACGTCATCAAATCATTAACCGGCAAAATTCAGAATGATATTTTTACTAGTATTTTGTCAAGAAGCAGCTGTCTATCAAAAATGTTATGATTATTCTGTGTTTTGTTTACGTTTGAAATGAAAACGTTCGAGTAGGAAGAAGTGGCCGGCCGAAAAATTAATAATAAATTGAAACTATGAGTTAAACAGTCTAAAAATAAAGACAAGTTCATGGAGCAGTGAGTGTTTGATAATTTATTTGATGTTTAGATCTATTTATGTGAAGTTGTTTCATCGACGAAGAAAAAACTAAGTTTATTGTTGTTTCTAGGCATGGAGACCTCAGACATTGGGATGAACCTGGGCCATCAACATCATATGTTGCCCCAGTCAAAGAATGACTGTAACAACCCCAGTTCACAATATTGTCACAATATTGGATTTGTTTTTGAGATTTATTTCACAACATTGGAAGCACTGGAAGGTAAGACTTAACTTTTTTAAGGATAACATAATTATAATGTTAATAAGATTATAATAACATTAATGTATTTTTACAGATGCCCATGCACTCTCCTTTAGGGCTCTGTGAGAGCAATCTGATTCGGCCTGAGCCTGCTTGCTTTGGGCAAACACCACCTTGCCATGCAAGAATTCCTTGAAGAATTTTGAGGCTAGCACAAAATTTTCTACAAGCTGAAGAGTTTTGGAGAAAGTTTATAATAGAGTAACATAAGCTTGAGGAGAGAGCAAAATATGATTAGGGAGATGGAAGCGCAGAGCCAGAGATTGGCAAGCAATAGGAATAAGAGTTTAAGATAAGTTAGTTAATAGACTCTGTAATGATTAGTTTATATTTTTGTAAATATAAGTATATAAGTTTATAAATTTAACTTGTCAATTCTGACTGTCTAATTAGGTAAAAAAATAAAGTTCATCTTATATAATTTTGTTTATTTATTCATTGTCACAATACAATATCCTTAACCTTATAATCCTAAGCACACTTCTATAAATAGCAATAGTACATTAACACAATATATAACTGAGAACTACATACATATATATATCACACACTATTTATCAGTCTTCTTACTAAAATTGGTCCGCTGGTAGCTCCAGCTCCTTCCACATAGTCATTGTAACCCGGTTCACTATTTAAGTTTCCTGGAACTAGATATGATTAATTGTAACATAAATAGGTATTTTGTTATAATATCATATGAAATATTTTACCTTAACTAGACCCACCTAAATCTTACTCGGACACCGAGTAAGATTTAGATCAATGCCAAGATTGATAACTATGTTATGCAATACTGAGTATGCTATAATAATAGAAGCATATTTGAGTGGCTTGAAGTGGATGGAGTGAACTCCATCCTTCTCTAAGCACTACCATCTGTTTTTCAGCATTTGAAAATGTATTTTCTATTATTACTCTAGCCCTCATTTGCTTGTTATTATAATTGGCCTCTGGTGTACCAGTATTTGCATCTAAAATTGGAGTCATTAGCCTGGGCGCTGAGGGTATCCAGAGTCTCCTAAAAATAAATAATTATGTAAAAGATAGAATAGTGAAAGGGATCAAAACATAATGCATTTTAATAAATCAAGTACCTAAAGATACTTTACCTATATAGAAGCCAGACCATTTCTCTATTTTGGTGCAGAGATTGAATTTATGTATTCAAGTCACTGTTTTCCCATACAAAGAATCATGCTTTGCACCTCCAAACTTAGGGTTAACATTTAAAATGTAGTATTGATCATCACATAGGTAACTGAAAAAAATATCATTTCATTGTTTTGCTACTCAAATTGGCTTTTTGGCTGTATGAACCAGAAGCAAAAAAGAAGAGAGCCGTGAACACCTGCGAAGAACAAATTAATTAGGTGTCGAAACTATAGCTAGGTACTTTTTAATATTTTAATTAATAAATAACAAAAAGTACATAATATAAGTTCCAACAAAACGAGTTGAGAGGACCTTAAATTCGTCAATTGTTTTAATTCTCTGCACAAAAACTTAAAAGCTGTCTTTGTAAGACGATATCCAAGCGAAAAAGAAACGTCCGGCCATAATTTATTTGTAAATATTAATGATTTTACTGAATAACTTTGCACTCTCACCTCTACTCACTGAGAAATTCTAAGTGAATGCTAGACGAATACTTTTTCGAGCGCGTTTACTATTCGAATGTCAAAAATGGTAACACGAACTCGGGAAAATTTTCAAACAACCAATCAAATGCGTTAACGTTCTCACTTTCGAACGTGAGCGTAAACGAGTCGACGATCGACGGTCGATAGTGAATCTCAAACTAGCAAATTATGTTTCTCAAGTTTGCCACAAGAGGCGCTGTTTCGATCCCATACAAATTATAGTTAACGTTCTCACGATCGAGAAAGTTAACTACAATTTGTAAACTCAGACTCAGCACTCGGAACATGAATTAGATTTAGTAATACCGGACTCTTGGTAATTAATCGCTATATCAAATAACCATCTCTGAAAATTGAACAGTGCGTAACAATGGCTGACCTAGAAATAAATATTATGACTTAAAACGTTAACACACCATGATTTGACGGTTAATGAGTTATCCCATATTAAAGTTGAATATTGTTGCACTATTCAAATGACAATGGTTTGGGGTGGCTTGTAACCCCAAACCATTGTCTATTATTTTAAGTCAAGGAATTTCTTTGTATATATAAGTAGGTATATATAGTTGACTTAGTGTTTAAAGAAGCTAATGTCCATTCTCAGGCTCTAAAGAAACTATGAAACTAAGTGTATTGTAATGTACCTATGGTTTGAATAAATGAATTGAATTGAATATGTACTAAACATCATTTTAATCTATTTTTTGCGTGAAATAGGAAAAGATAGACAGACACCGAGCGTATTCGCATTTAAAATATTAATATGGATTTATATCAAAATAAAGTATTTTTTTAAATAATACACAAAATCGAGTTGTACGTCACAAAAAATTAAATATCCGTCAAGAAAGTCAAAGTCAAAACGTTTATTTCCTTAGAAGCACATGGCCTGCATGGACAATATAGCGCCTAGCATTTACAGCTTTAGTGTACAGTGCCCTCAGGGAATGAGTTTAGCATTGACATACAAGAACCGTTACACAATAGTTATCATTATAAAAGTTATTGTTGTGGTTACCTAACGAAACGTGACAGACAAACATGCGGCCCTAAACTGAGATAAATCTCGTTTACGTCAGAATTGGGCAAAAACTTGACTTTCACAAATTGATACTGTTCGTTAATGGCTATCGCTCAGTTATTCGCAATGACGCGGTTTTTAAGGTGCCAAAATAGTTACGTTAGTTACTAATAAGTAGATTTTTAATTTTGTTCAGGAAATAGACCGACCGAAAAGACTGCATATATATGATTTATTAAATTTTCAGTTTAATAATGCTTTTGAAATTAAGTATTCCTTTGTTTGAGTACAAATAATGAAACAATAATATGAAGAAAATACGTAACCCGACTTAATTTTTTTGGGAATTTTTACAGTCCGTACAGTTTTATAATATATATAAGCCTATTAAGTAGATATGGTTGTTACACAACTTTAAACAACATAATGTAGATCCTAAACGGTCAGTCTGAATAAACATTTAAAAAAATCTAAAGAATATTTTAAATACCTAATCAACGATGCCACTCATGAGTTTGTGGAAATATTTTTTCTCTATATTTACAAAATGGCGTCCTGTAGTCGCCATGTTGAATTTCACTAACGTTAGTTAATAGCATCAATAGTAACACTCGCCTTACAAAGGGGAATCGATTGACGTCTGAATCATACAGCTCGGCTCAGGCGTTCTGTCTGCTGTACAGTGGGACAAAGGAACATACATACATATGCTGTTAAACACATTACACTCCTTTGTGTTGCGCAGTCGGGTAATAAGTAAAAATATTTATCCATATAGAACGCTCGGGGGTTTTGTTAGCTGTGGAATAATAATTCAGTGCGTGCAGAAATGTCTATTGACCTACAATTTAAATTAATAACAAATCGATCGGTCATGTTTACGGTCTGTGTAGATATTTAATACACTACTGTCAGGAGTCGTTAATTGGTTTTACGTTGGAAATCCATTATATAGAAAAAGTTAAAAATGAATCGTATTCTGCTGTTCATCATCGTCATTCATCGTATCCCCTTTTCTTTAAATATCTAATTGAATAATGCTCACAATTGATCAAATGCAAGATTTTTGGGATAAATTAATAATCGAATAAGTTCGATAAGTCAACACCGTAAGATTAATCTTTAAAAACACTGCAAGGCGACACCGCCGTAACAAATGATCCACGATGTGGACACTTTAGTTTATAAGATTTATATTTTTATGGATGTTGATCTGTAAGGTATATGTTTATATGGGCCTTAGATGTTTGAAATAAATGGTTTAATTATTTGTTTCTGTAACAAATTACATGGTGTTATTTTTTTTTTAGCTTGATAAGCCTTCATTTGACTACAATCTCACCTGATGTAAAGTGACGATGTGGACTAAGATGGAACATAAAGACCTAGAAGGTAGATGGCTTCTCCGGGCCACATTACGAAACACGAAAAATCGCTTCCCGCACTGGCCCAGCCCGGAGGGTGGTGACAAGCCGCGGCCGAAGCCTCCCACCAGAGACTGTTCTTAGCACCACGCGGAGGTCACGTGTAAGGATTCAGAGGGTTACCACTTACGGACGTGAACAGACACAACCTCCTAAATTTCTGTTCTAAAGATCCTCATTTACCTAAGCTTAAAACTTGAGTCACTCATCATAGAAGAGAAACTCAAGAGATCTCTATAGAGAGATTAGGTAGATATAAACGAAACAAAAAAACCAACCTACAACAGACTAAAATCTACATATCTATGACCGTAGGTAGTTACGATTGCGAAACCCAGTGGTAATGTATCTGCGTGGGCAACTGGCCATTTTGGTCGCAGATCTAAGATATGCCTTGTGGTGACGTGAGCTATGGGTTCTGAGCCTGGAAACCGAATGGTTCACCGAAATACCTCATTATACATAAATAAATATATCAACACAACAACATCTAGCCCCGTGGTAAGCTCTAAGCTTGTGTTACGGGTACTAGACATGTGATAAACTTAATATAATAGACATACATATACAAGGTGTTTAAGATCTGGTATATAAAGTAGAAATAGGGTGAAGGACACGCACTAGGCAAATATTTTTTGTTCTAGGATTTTTCTATTTGGAAGCCCATTTGTTAAAAAAAAAAGTGTAAATCTATAGATCCAATTTTTTCGTGAATTATATATATAAACTAATATATTTTTGTTTTAATTGGATACCTAGAAAGGTAATAACTAACGTGAAACCTATCTCATTTAGTATCAATAAATAATCACTATATAAACAGTGGTTACATTTTTTTATTTAATTTGTTTAACTTTTCCAGGGGCAAAAAAAAATTGTATCAACTGATATGAGGCTAAACATGACATAGAGATTAGATTAAACTAAAAAAAAGGCCTCCAAATCGAAAAGTTGTAGAACAAAATATGTTCACCTGGTGCAAGCCATTAACCCTTTCCGCTTTATATACCATATGCGAAACACCTTGTATAGATATTTTTATCATACATATCAAGCACCCAGACCAAGGAGAAAGTGATTGCAGAACATACAAACACTTTATCTGTCAAATGTATGGGAATGGGATTACAACATGTTGTTATCTCTAACAGTCGTAAGTGGCAACTCGTGGTAGGTGTTGAGATAACTCGAGAACCACTAAATCTTGAAAGCACCAGTGCTTAAAAATAAAAGATTAAATAATCCGTTCACAAAGAAAAATAGTCTGAGGCAAGAAACATACAATAAAATAAGCTGCCACTTACGTAGGTAACATTCACTTTTATTGAAAAAATATTCTACAAGAATCGTCCTCTGAATATTACAAAACTTTAACCTTAACGAAAGCTATTTAAAATATAACGTTCCTATTAACTTCAGACAAGGTTCCATCGAAATGTTATTAAAATCATTTACGCAATTTATGATTTCATAAGAAATTCTCCGAATATATCGATGATTATGAAATTTTACATAAATATGTGAATAGTTCTTGGCCTTGAGTTCATTGTCAGGGTTCCACTCTTGCGCAGCTCATGAGAAAATAATATTGACCAATATCTATAAACAATAGTTGTTTATAGTTTAAATCATTTCGAAGTTTCATGAGAATTTCACAGATCTGTATTTTTTTTATTTTATACAATATATTGTACGAATTTGTTACAAAATAAGTGCCTATGTGGCGCGGTGAGCGAAGGTCTGGTTGCGACGCAAGAGGTAGCAGGTTCGATTCCCGCCGAGAGGTCAAGTGTTTGTATGTTCTGCTTTCTCTTTGGCCCGGGTATTAAATATGTATAATAACAAATGTATATACGTACGTTTATTATATTAAGTATATCAGATGTCTAGTGCCCGTAACACAAGCTACGAGCTTACCACGGCTAGCCCCGTGGTAAGCTCTAAGCTAAATTATCGTATGTTGTAGTGTGGATTTTCCGGAAATATTTATTAATATTTAAGTAGATATGATTAAATACGGTATGTAACCAAAACGGAATAACTGGTAAATAATTCACCGACAGAAATCAAACACGCACCCACCGACGTCTCAGGTGGATTTTGTCATTGTAAATATGTTTAGAAATAATTAAAAATCAAAGTGTACGAGGACATAGCATTAAATTTTAAGGTGAGTTTTAACTAACTAATTATATTGCTTTTAATTTTACAAACCGGTAGGTATTACTTCCTATTGCGGTAGGTTAACCTTGTTCTTGAAAATCTAACTTTTGACCGTAGTTTTTTTTATTATTTACCTATTAAATTTACTACTAATGATTTTACTTTGAAACCAAAACTAATCACTTAATATGTATAGTTTTCTTCTAATATTTGTGCGTTTTAAAACACGCGCTTTAGCGGTGAAGGCAAACATCGTGAGGAAACCGGCATGTTCTGAGAACTTTAAAGAGTTTGAATGACATGTGACATTTACCAACCCGCACTTGGCCAGCATGGTGAATTAAGGCCTAATCTCTCTTGCCAAGAGAGATGTCCTTATGTCCCAGCAGTGGGAACGTTAATAGGGTGATGGTAATATCCGCCGAGGGATCAAGTGTTTGTATGTTCCGCGAGCACTTTCCCCTTGGTCTGGGTGGGTAATATGTTCATAGAATAAAAATATCTATATATGTATGTCAGTTATATTAAGTGTATCAGCTGTCTAGTACCAGTACCACAAGCTTACCACGGGGCTAGATAGTTGTGTGAATTGTATAGAAGTGTTTACCTACTTCTTATAAATAAAATCCTCGTGTCAGAGTTTTCGTTCCCGTACTCCTCCGAAACGGCTTGACCGATTCTCATGAAATTTTGTGAGCATATTGAGTCGGTCTGAGAATCGGCCAACATCTATTTTTTATTTTGCAAAACAACGTTTGCTGCGGTCAGCTAGTAATATATAAAATTTCCATGTCACAAAGTTAGTTACCGTACTCCTCCGTAACGCCTTTACCGATTTTTACCAAATTTTATAAGCGTCAGTAGGTCTGAGAATCGGCTACTATCTATTTTTCATTTTTCAAAACAACGTTTGCTGGGGTCAGCAAGTTTATTTATATAATAAGAGATAGTGTTATTCCAAGTACGTCATTTTTATAAATTAATACATTCATATTCTTTAAATAACATATTTAAAAACGAGTTACAGTAAACAGCTACATATATCAGTCATTCATCACATTTTTTTTTGTTAAAATCAAAGAACGCTTCATTATTAATGTTCACCGAACATTGGTTTCATAACCTATACTAATATTATAAAGCTAAAGAGCGCTCTTATCAAGCACTACTGGTCCGATTAGAAAAAAAAATTCAGCGTTCGATAGCCCATTTATCGAGGAAGGCTATAGTCTACTCTTTACCGCGGCTAAATACGTATTTCCCGCTGGAAAATCCCAAAAACACGAGCAATGTCGAGTGTAATGCTAGTTTCATATAGTACTTGCAAGTTAATCTGTGAGTCGAGACGTGACTTACATAACATCATAATTAAATCATTTACTTAACGCAATATGTACGAATAAGTTACTTCACGACTTACAGACCGACAGATGTTATGGCATACTCAGCTTACGATTTTATATATATAATAACCATACATTTAAGTAATTATTATTAAGAATACTTTATTGCACAAGAAAATAAGGAATTGTACTACAGGTGGGCTTAATGCATTTTATTATGGTTTGTATAAAATGCATATTTTGACTTCCCATGAGGCATGTGTTAGCCAATGTTAATAAAATAAATAAGTACCTATAGGTAAATATTTCCTGACCATCCACACAACATCTTGCTTAAAATAAAATATAAAGCCCTTTACAATATTATTAAAAAGTATTTTGGTAGCAAACACAAATAAAAATATGATGTAAGAGTATAATAGTCTGCCTTATCGCTATGAGCGTTCTTCCAGTCAACCTTAGGAGGGACTTTATGAAGACATAACAAAAATATAATATGTGATATATCATCTATAACAAAATTAGTTTTTCTATGATTACCAACTTGTATTCAAATTATTTTTCAGATAATGTGCTAAAATAAGATAATAAAAAAAATACACACCTAATTAAAACTGTGTTCCTTTTCCCACAATCTCTTTTAGTCCTTGTATGACAGTGACACAGATAACTTTCAAAATTCAAACCAAATTCCAAAATAGTCGTTCACAAAAATAACAAATATTTCACTGAAGTCTTTACTTTTTATATAAATCAACAAGGAGTCTATAATAGGTATGCTTTTTTTTTCAAAAACAAAATCCAAAAGTTCGTTCAATTAAAAAAAAGTTTTTATTCAACTTTCGTCGAATAAAACTTTATTTCGCAATTCCCGCGCTCGCGATTTCCCGCGTAACTATTACCAAGATGGCGGGCGCGCGGTTCGCTCTCGGACTGAGAAATGGCGAATGGTAAACCATTTCAAAACTCAAAGGTCGTTTACTTGTAAGGCGATCTGTATGTATAACAATTTGATAGCTTTATGCTATTATACTTTAGTATCTGATGCGAAGGCCATTTCATTTTGTGGCCATTGGTCAAAGATTAATAGATTTTTGGACGGATATAGCTTCCGTCCTACCGCAAGCTATTTCTGGAGGTCTTACCAAATATTAAAACCTATTTTTATCTCGTTTCATACTTACGGAGTTATATATTCAGTACGTAGTTATATACTCAGTATAATACATTGAAGCGAACTGTCAGAACAACTAAATTTCCTTGATAATTTTTGTTTATAAAACATATTTTTATTTAATTTAAGTTGACCGGTAATGTATGCTTGGTAGGTATGTAATGTATGGTATGTATGCTTCTAAGGAAATTAACGTTTTTACTTTGACTTATGAGTAAGTTCCTACTAAAATTATTATTATAACCAAAACTTAATGATAACTTTTAAACATATTATACAAGGTGTTTCAAAATTGGTATATAAAGCGGAATGGTGAATATCACGCACTAGTAATTATTTATTACGAAAGTTTTCAGTCTATCTTATATATCCATAATATTACAAATGCGAAATTAACTTTGTATCGGTCTTTACGAAAAAACTGCTGAACCAATTTGATACCAAATGAAATTTGATACACATATTCTTGAGCCTGTGAAAGGACATAGGCTACTTTTAGCTCAATTAAATTTAACAAGTCTCGTGATAAACTATCAAACGGCGACACAAAACGGTCCATTTAGTGAAACTGCGGGCAGATGTGGCAACCGCACGCTCCGCCGCGCCGACCTCCGATCCTGACATCCGCTAATTTGATAGCCATCTGATGCTGCACCAGATCCTCTTATCATATATATGTATACCTACGACACTTACATCGGCTAAATGCTGGTGGATAAATAAGAACTCCAAAATTGTAATAACTACAAAATTGTAATAACTGATAAAGCTGTGTTGTTCTATTCGCTTCTCAACTCAGTATAAAACATTGAAGCGAACTGTCAAGACAATGTTATTTCCTTGATATTTGTTATTTAAGCAATTTAGTTTTATTAATTTTAAGTTGACCTGTCCATGTAGGCTATGTGCTTCTAAGGAAATAAACGTTTTGACTTTGACTTTGCAGGTTCCTGTTATCTCGCCTCATATCTCCGGGTACCATACCACACATATTGGCCATGCCCTCAGAATCGCACATTGCCGAACGGCACACCTGAGTAGATTATATAACCTATTCGTAATTTTGTGTATGCGTGTTACACCGTATATAATAGACAGTTACTTAGATTTACGACGTTGCTAAAAGCAACATAAACAAAACTTGACCCATACGACTCAAAAGTTTTACTACAATTTCACTTACGACAAAACAATTTGACTTCATACTTCTTTATTTGATGAGATATCCAAATTTTAAATATACAGATCGATAGAGGACAAAATTTCCAGTTGAATGGTATAAAAATGTCCCTTACGAAGAAATGTCCCCTACGACATTTCAAATTTCCAGCGTCGATATGTATATATATTTATATGTATTTTATTATTCAATTTTTTTTTCGTGATTATATCAATATCATTGATCGGTATCATAAAAACGCATCTCACATCATATATACACATCTTGAAATTTGAATTTTTTTGGAGAAATATAATTTTCTGATATTTTGTATTATTTTACCAACTCTTGACAATTTAGCTCCGAATTTAAAGGTTTTCAGTCCACCACCTGGGTTGCGATGACGCCGACCTTTGCCCTAATTCCTGTAGCTTTTATGACACTACCCAGACCAGATTTAGTTTCAAATGCTCTTCTAAGGCTAAGATAAAGCTAAACTGTGGGTTTTAAGAAGTTTATCACCCATACAAGCTCAACCTGCAAGTGTTAGAATTTGAAGGAATAGTCCGAAAGCATTTATAACAGTAGTGGTTGCTTAGTAGTCGAAATAAGATAATCGTTACTAAGTAGTCGTTTTTTAGCAATAGAGACAGTGATTCAAGAGTTAGGTTAATACATAGGATTATACGATGGACAACACAAACCTGTTCATAATTCCCATACAATATGGATTCTACACAATTGCATAGAACCACAGATTAGAACGTACTTCAGCAAAGACACGCTCGGCTAAAAAAGAAAAAAAACCGTAGGAAATGTCAAAATTCCACTTCAAATGTCCAAAGTCCGAAAACACGCGGCCGATTGAATATCAGTTGTGGTTTGATTAGGCATATCAGGTACAGATCTCGGCGTCTCATTACTCGTGCATTACGACATGCCAGCGATTGCATCTTGCCATTAATTTGAGCGAGCCCTTGTTCCCTAACACACTCAGCCGCAGATACTACTGAACTACTTACATTCAGGTATGATATAAAAAAAAAGGTGTGTGTGCGATTCACACACGATATAAGTGAAACTTCAGTAAATCGACAAAAGAATATGAATAAAAAAAAACAAAAAAAAATACTATGCAAAAAGATTTTGTTCGGGCGGTCACCCATCCAAGTACTGGCGTCGCGCAAAGTTGCTTAACCTTGTTAGCGTTTAAGATTGGCTTACCCGACAAAGTAAGCCAATCTTATTTCCATTTCCGTTGCATCCGGTTTCAAATGACAACGATTCTAAAGAAGTTTCACTTCAAAATATACTTTTACAATACAATACAATACAGAAACGCTTTATCGTACACAACACTGCCTGTGTTACATACACACGTAAACACACAGCACAATACAAGTGGTACAATGGGCGGCCTTGTCTCTCGATATAAGATGAAATCGATCTCTTATAGGCAACCTTAGGATGGAAAATACTTTACTTAAAATGGAAAGGAGGTCTTTTGGTAGGAAGGTTTTGGCTGAAAACAGCAACTGTTCGGCACATGCAGAGGCAACGCCTGCGAAATAGGCGTCTCAATCTGAAATCTCACAATCTGTACGTGTCAACAAAATCGTTATTTAGATTTTTATGTTGTATTTTCTATTATTTTAGTTTGTTTTTTAATATACTTACTTTATTTTGCTGTATTTCTGTTGTCGAAATAAATTTCTTTCTTTTTTTCTTTTTGGTCTGGGTGGTAATTTATATTAATTATTTTATAAAAAAATAATGCTATGTAACGAGATTATCAAAGCAAAACTACGTCTCATTGTATAATTAATTTAAATGTAAAATTTAGTAGGTACAATTAATGATGGATATTTTTTAAGAGTTTAATGACATCACCGAAACATTTACTAAGTATATTTTACAACCATTGAAATGAAAAGTTGATACGCACACAACATTTTGTGGTCGACAGTACTTCATAGTTTTCGCAACAGTTCCCTACGACCTTGGTTTATGAGGTTTAAGATTACATGAGAACCGTTCTCCGCAGCTTAATTCTCAGTAAGTATCAAATTAAATAATATTCATTAATGGCCATATTGCACGTGAACCGATGGCCGATGGGCACGTAAAGCACCGTCGATTGTCCACCAACAAGATGGATGGTTCGCGGTGGCTGCGAGTGGCTTAAGATCGATATAATATAAATCATTAAGGGAATATTATTTTATGGGCAACAGTGGACGTCCTGCGGATAATATGAATTATATTTAAGGAGTCGACCGACAGTCGATTGTTAAATAATAAATACCTAAATATTTCTGATCAAAACATGTTGCCAAACTAAGCCGAGCTTGTGTTATGAGTGTGTCGGATATAAATTGAAATCAAAGATGTTCGAAACCTGGGAAAAGCGCCCCATTTCCTGCATAAAAATATTAAAATTGAGGTTTATCACTTATTCAAAATAATTAATACTGATAAACAGACAAAATATTCTTATAAACACTAACTTACTATTTATTCATCATCTCCATCCTTTGAGTTTATTAGCTCAGGTAGTCTATCCTTTTAAGGACATCATGATAACGAACAAGGGTTACACATAACAGCAAATTCCCAGCGCATCGCAAATATCAGATATAGATAAAATCCAAAAAAAATAAATCAAAAATCCCAAGAAATGAGTAGCTGTCGGGTTTTCTTAATATAAGCTTGTAAGAAATTATTTCAAAAATTGCCTTGTAATCTATAAAAATTACGAAATCATTTAATCTGCCCTACTGATAATGAAATAGTGGCCCGGCCACTATTTCATTATCAGTAGGGCAGATTAAGCGATTTCGGATTTTTTTTGCGTTTTATCCGAAGTCTTACTGGCCTTGGGAGGGAAAGTGGAATATTTCCTTTTTTGGATGTCAATTGTCTGATAAAAATGAATGTTTAACGTCAGTT
This sequence comes from Gymnoscelis rufifasciata, assembly GCA_929108375.1. NCBI lineage: Eukaryota > Metazoa > Arthropoda > Insecta > Lepidoptera > Geometridae > Gymnoscelis > Gymnoscelis rufifasciata. The sequence goes on from OV815326.1 coordinate 499,558, forward strand.
TTAGAATTATGGTGTTCATGTACTTAGAATAAAAAAATATATATTTTTTCGGACTAATCACACAGCATCACCTAACCCCAAACTAAGCAGAGATTGTGCTATGAATGTTAGGTGACTGATAAATATACTAAATAGATATTTCCTCTTTTTTTGTAAATACAAACATATAATACATAGAAATTACCCAGACCCGAAACCAGAAATTGTAGATCGTACAAAATCTGGTCCCGCGGCGGGAATCGAACCCGCAACCTACTGCGCCTCAGGCGGACTTTCGCCTACCGAGCCACAGAGGTCGTCAAGAGTTAGTTAAGGGTATTATGGTTGAGGTAGATTTAAGTCATCAAACAATAAGTAAATATGTATGTGACATAGTTTTAATAGTCATCAACACTAATGTCAAATTATTTACAACTTACTACATAAAATATATTGCTGTGTCTGATAATAGGACCTACTCATTAAGAAATGTAGGTATACCTCTATACAATTAATACGTAGGTTCATTACAAACCTATAACATAATCCACCAATAGACCATAAATATATCAAGGTATATCCACTTGATTAGTTTATTTAATACCTTACAATTAAACAACTACTTTATACATTATAACTAAAACATATTATATAACCACACAGGCTCTTAATAAACGTTAATGAGCTTCTAATTAATCATTAAGATTCAGAAATTAATTATATAAACAGATTTTTCAACTCTCTATCAATCCAGTTGAGATCCAGCCTGCTGACACACGGACAGACAGACGGCGAAGTGTCAGTAATTGGGTCCCGTGTGTAACCCTTCCATCAAGGAACCCTAAAAACATGATCCAAGCGTGAGGCGGTACTAGTTAAAGTTAAAAGTTAAGTTACATTTCAGTATAAGTAGCAATTATTTGTAAAATATTCAAATTCTGTTACATCATAAACCCACGATATTTTATTGTGCGTTGCTATAACATTTACAGTAATACTTAAGCAAGCAAGTTGAATATTCTGTTTCTTAAACTCCGCTCTGAATTTCCGTACCTCTGATATAATAAGTAACCTCTAATAAATGCCTCTAAACTTTTACGTAGAGTATATTTTTAGTGTTCAAATCAATGCCGCCCGGCCCGGAAGAAAAGGTCTATACTTGAAGGTTAAGTAAGATCAGACCTTCATTTCTATATTATACATCCAAACCCTCCAATAATAATCGAGCCCGGACCGAATCTCTGGGTACCGAGCGGAAGCACCTACCACGGAAATCTACATCTCGCACGTCTCTTTACACCTGTAAACCGTGAACTCCGAGGCTGTGGTAGAATACACCCGAACCAAGACTGCATTTTCGGTTCGCGTCGAAAGGTATGGTGCGGGTTCCAACTCAACATATGTTCATGTTCCTGAGTGAGCAGTTTTGGCCGCAAGGGGTCAAGTTTCGACGGTTCATCGGTCGCCTACACTGCAAGGCGACACCGCCGTAACAGATGATCCACGATACGTAAACGATGGATATTTAAGATTTATATATTATAGGTATGTTAGTCTGTAAGGTACCTATATGTTTATATGGGCCTGAGATACCTGAAATAAATAATTTATTATAATCTACCGAATCACAGATGGAAAATTAAATCTTATTCTCATTAAAAAGTAAAATACGATGGGAACCTGTTATCGCCAGGGAATCGTGTGTCGTCTTTCGAATAAGACTCTTCGAACTCCGGTCCAATTTTCTCGCTACCATAATCTAGGGAATTCAACAAATCCATCTCCTTCCTCTGAAAAATCTGATCAATCAATATAGTATCCAACTTCTTCTCATCCTCAATCTCCACCGTAATTCCACTTATATTATCAACGTTTTTATTAGTTGTAGAAGGCCTTTGTATTGTATTTATAGTTGTTGTGAAAATATCTTCGCCTCTGAAATCTAGCTCTTTACCAATATTCTCTTCAACCCAGTCGATACTTGTTCGTCTCTCGTTGAGAGGGATGACGTCTAGTTTGTAGTCTACCCAAGGTACTGTGCTGCTATCTTCAATGTATATAACCGGGTCTGGCTTTAAAGATGCTGTTTCTACATATAAAGCATCTTCCATGCTTGATTTCATGTCATTGAAAACAACATCTGATATGTTTACTTCTTCTTTCGGTGAAATTTATATATGATTGGTACTAGTTATATCGTCATTATTAGTAGTCATGTTGGTAACTGTGGCAAAATTATCATAGGGTATGGAACTGGGTTCAGTGTTTTTAAAAGTTTTAATATAGTCTTCATTGTAACTGTCATCTTCCAGGTCCATTACATGATCAGCCACTGAATTATCATTCTTAGATATGTTGCTATCTTCAATAGATGATTTTTTATCTTTACTGTCTTTACTGCTTTTTTTCATTGAATCTGAATCCAAGAAATTGATGTCTTCTGTACTAGTTTTCAATATGTCTGCGAGTCTAAGAGCTTGCGCTTGTACATTTCTTAGAGAGGGCTTCATATGATCATAGTTTAGAACTTTTTTCTGCACAGGCTTAATGTTTGGAGCACTTTCAATTGCATCTATTAGTAGATCAATACCATCATTATCTGTAAAACATATTGTAATTAAATCCAAAGCATATAAAATAACAAGTTCATGATAATTTTATTAATACTTACTTGGTCTTGTTTTCTTTGGATGCTGTTGTTTAATTAAGTATTCGAGCATCAGTAACATAAAGTCCATTGGGTCGTTATCTTTGAATGACCATCTTTTCCTTCTAGTGGAATTCAAAGCCTGAGCCAGGTTTTTGAGTTTTCTGAGATGCTCTATTATTGTTGTTGTGTAAGTGTCGAGGGACGTATTTTTGCTGTTGTAAGTTTTAATTGGTTTTGGAAGAATTTCAGAGGAAGTACTTTTATCCTCATTCTTAATTAATTCGAAGATTTTTTGCATAAAAGTATTTTGAACGATATTGTAGTTAAAAAGTAATTTCTTAATTTTATTCAAAGTGTTCAGTGAGATCTTTTTCTGGTTTCGCCTGACGTTTCTTTGACATGTATATTTTTTATTATTTTTATAAATCTCGTCTAATACTTCGTGGAGAATGGCTGCAAACTTCCCAACTGAGACTTTATAGTTGTGAATATTCTCTTTTACAAATCGATTTTTTGATTTCTCTGTTTCATTTAGCGAATATTGATCATTAAATGTCCCCTTCAATATAGCATTCAAATTTTTTAAGTCTTTGTCAATAAATTTATTAGCTTCGTCTGTTACATTACTCGGAACATGAATATCATGCAATAGTCCTTTTATGATTTTAATAGTTTTGAATACCTTTTCGGTTTCTTTGTTTAGATCATGCAATTTAGTTCTCAGCGTAACCTTTAAATATTCATTGTTCGAACAAGCTCCGACGTTTTCGCACAGTAGTTCAAGAGTGTAACCTTCATTAGTTTTGTGAATTTTTGTTTGATTATCCTTTCTTTTAGAAAATATTTTCCTGAATATCTTTCTGAGATATTTAAAAATACTATATTTTGGTTTCTGCTCTGGCCGTGTAATAGATTCTTCCTTTTTAATTATTAAATTTTGTAGCAAATCTTGAAAAGTACTCTTGTTTTCAATTACTTTGGTAACATTATCTCCGATTAATCGCACTAAAGCAGTTTTAATATGTTTTGTTATACTTTTTTTGTAATTGTATTTCTCAGCACTTTGTGTGGCTTTCTTTTTTGAATTTCTAGTTTTAATCTTATCCTTAATCCGTTTTATTAACTCAGTATCGTCAACCGTGCCATTACGCAAACCAAACCGTTTAGAAATTGAGAAGTTGTAGCCTTTTAAATTTGTTTTATCTATTTCTTCAATCTTTGTGTCATTTTTGACCAAAACATAAGGTTCTGTTTTATGTGTTTTACTATCATGGTCTACTTGTAAATTAAATTTATGAATTTGAAGTACTTTAAATTTGTCTTTAACAACAAATTTCTTACTTTTAATGTTTTCATTCGAAGTTATGGTATAATTATAATTTGTCTCTGAATATGAGTTTTTAAAAACATTACTTTCTTTTTGACTTTTTAACTCTTCATTTGTATAATGTATCATATTTTGCATTTCGTTGATAGTTAAGTTCGTGTCATTAAATGATTTTTCTGTTGTAGATAAGTAGTAACTCTGAATGTAAACGACATGAGCAGTTTTCAATGTAGTGATATCTGAGTTATTTGAGATAATAATTTCATAGAGACTATTTTCTGTAACGTGCGTTGTTTTATTATTTCCAATTTTTTGCAAAATATTCAAATTTGTGAAATTCTTATCAGGCAAGTATTCGTCATGTTTGTTAGTAGGATCATTGGATGCTGTCTCAATCAGTTTATTATGAGTACTATTTGTTATATTTGAGGGATTGTCGATGATCGTCGTATCTGGAATTTTGAAAATCATATTAATTTGTAAGCTACATGTTTTAATATTAGACGATTGCAATTAATCATAATACTTCTAATTATAATATTTATTTTCTTACCCGAAACGTTTAGAATAGTTGAATATTCATTAACAATTGTAGAAACTTTATCCGTTGTAGTCAAAGTTGGATGACTAGTTGTGAGTTCTGTAGTTGTTTTGTTTTTATATTTTTGATCTAGTTTTTTTACAGACAAATCAATATTGTCTAGAAAAAATAACATGTGTTAATCCAAGGAATAGTTAATTATTAAGAAACTCAAAATATACGTATAATTTTTTTTAAGTTTAAGAAGAGAATTAGGTTTAATAAAACAATAAGCTCACCAAGTGGATTCACTTTACTTTCACTTAGATGCTCTATTTCGACGTCAACTATTTTGTGAGCTGCGCGTTTATTTCTCCAACCATTGCGATTCATGGACAATTTCTTCTTTCTTTCATACATTTCTTCTATTGTCATTTGTTGCCATGTCTTTTCTTTGGGTTTAGGTTTAGGTTTCGGCTTTTTCTTTTCTATTCGAGGACAAGGTGCCAGGTTTCTTAACATCTGTGTTCTATTTTCTATCATAGCTCTTTGTTTAGCAAATAACTTTTCCATAGTCGATAGGACTGTTTTTACAACCTTTCGCCCCATTTTAGACTTCTCAAAGTCATTGTTAGAGGCCATTGCTACGGGTTTATCCTGTTTATCAGGTTCACTATCTCTTTTGCTCAGGACTCTTCTTATAACTTTTCTTATACGTGTTTTTGGTACTTTTTTAACTCGGAGTTTTAGAGTTTCCTCGGGTGATACTGTTGTGATTGTTATTTGTTGCTTGTTGGGAGCATAGGTCTTTCCTGCTGGACGATTAATAGTTTTGACTTTTTTAATGTATTTTTTGCGTTTAAGTTTTTTAGCATTCTTTTTGTTATGTTTCGGCTTCTTTGTAGGTTTAGGTTTTTTAGTTTTTTTGGTGGTTTTAGGTTTTCTAGTTGTCGTAGGTTTTTTAGCAGGTTTCTTCGGTTTTTTCTTCTTGTCTTGTTTCTTATTGGGTTTCTTTGGTGGTTTCGTAGTCGATGATGTTTTGTGCTTGTGTAGTTTCCTCAATATTGATTTAGGAACCGGTACTTTGCTGCCATTCATACGTTTTTTCCTTTCATCTGAAATAAAATGAGCATTTGTTATACATAGACAAATCAAAATATATTGGTGGCAATTCACAACATCATCAACCTATTAAAGTTCCCACGTCTGGGATACAGGGACTTCTCTCTTAAAGAGAGAGATTAGGCCTTAGTTCGCCAGCCACGCTGGCCAAGTGGAATTCACAACATGCGCAAACTTAAAGCTAAGACTAAAATTACATTAGAGCCATACGCCTTCTGTAGTCATAATTATGACGGCATGTGAGTTGAGTTTAAGCATATCGTGAATTACCACTATTGATAATATAAGTTCAGTATTATTTTTTGTTATTTCTTTACTAATATTATAAATGCGAAATTAACTCTGTCGCTTTGAAACACAGATACTTTAGAGCCTGAGAAAGGATTTAAATTGATTTTTACTCAGGCCTATATCCTACGGTCAAAACGAACAGACACAACTAGCACTATTAGTTATCTTTGTTTAAAAAAAGTGCTACCAACCACCATTACAGAAGCTCATGATGTGACAGTCCCATCGTCCATTGTTATCGCAATCACAAACAGTACAGCCAATGCACCAGTCAGCTGGAAATATAGCAAACACATCAAATGTTTCAAATAAACAACTTGATACGTTCTTTAGATAAATAAAAAGTATATAATGATTATTTTATTAACCGACTTAAAAAAAAAGGAGGTTTCTCAATTCGACCGTATATTTTTACCAGTTCATTTATTAACAAACTTATGCGTGTGTGTGTTCAATTCAATTTGCCAGTGTCGAGTTAAATAAAATTTTAAAGTGAAAAATATGTTATTCAGTTGAACGCCATTTTTCGTTCGGTATTTATTTATCCCTTTACTTACTTCGTCTTCTTCTTATAGTGCCTCTCCATTACTGAAGGTCGACGGTCATCTTATTAAACTTTTCCTTATCCAGGGCTAGCCTGAATAGGTCTTCTGCCTTCTTTATGCCTGTCCATGCCTGATGTTACGCCAGGAAGTTTTCCTACTACCAACAGCCCTCTTGCCTGGTATTTTCCCATCATAATTGTTTGCAGCAGTTGATAACGGTCATGTCGTAAGTTATGACCAAGATATGCAACTTTTCTCTGTTTGATGGTTCTTACCAGACGAGGTCTTATGATACCTATTCGTTTTAAGACATTGATGTTGGTCTCCTTTTGCGTCCAGCTTATACGCAGCATGCGACGATACAACCACATTTCGAACGCCTCTATTCGCTTACGAATGAACTTTACTTACTTGAATTACTTTAAAGTAATTTCATGTGTCAGTCAAGACGGATAGAGAGAACGTTGACGTGGACGCAAAATGGTGTTCAACTGATTAACATCCTTTTCACTTCAAAATTTGATTTAGCTCGACACTGGTAAATTGACGCTTCAAGCGCAGAGTCTAATGACAAGAAATTGAATTAAATTGACAAGTGGTCTAAGATGCAGTTTAGGCACTACAACAATCTTAATACTTATCTTAGCATAAATATTTTTTTTTTATTATTGATAAGCCATCATAAAAAAAAGTACATAAAATATTTCTCATAGTAAGAATAATTACTAATCTAACTAATTAAAAAATAAACTGAATTTTAATTATTTATTATAATAAGTTCTCAAATTACTACGAGTAGGTATAGAGGTACATTATTATAAAGCTAGGCAAAATGAATGAACTGTTATGAAGGGCAGGATATGTATTAAAATGATTGAGCGTTAAAATTACGGTTGGAAAGGGTAATTAAGTATAAATACAATATGTTTTTACCCGGAGGACATCCATCGCTGAAACTGGACTTAGGGACACACTCCTTAGGAAGTTCCTCTTTAAAAACTGAAAGTTTAATAATAATCAGTAAATGATAATATATAATTGTACCATCAACACTCTATTAACGTTCCCACTGCTGGGACACAGGGACTTCTCTCTTGACGAGACAGATTAAGCCTTAGTTCACCACGCTGGCCAAGTGCGGCTTGGTTGAATGTCACCTGCCTTTCAAACTCATGAACATGTCGTTTTCCTCTTGATGTTTACTTTCACCGTTAAAGCGTTATCGGTTACTAAATAAAAAAGGTGCCTGTTTTGACCAACTGTTAGCTCGTTCGTTTTTTCAAATCAAATCAATAATACAAATTCAAGACAATAACAACGGTTTATAGATTTAGTAAGAAAATGCCAAGTTAAGGACGATTCACACATATCAGTGAGCCCACAGTTCCGACACTGTACCGTTACAGTTCCGTATCCGTGCGACTGTGGTGCGTCAGTGCTTCAATTCACACATATCAGGCACAGTACAGTTCAGTTTCCCTTCAGACTAGCATTGACGTCGATTGTTTTGATGGCATTCTTCAATACATGTCAGTGATCCGTGATAAATAAATAAATATTTCCGGACTACTCACACATCATCACCTAACCCCAAACTAAGCAGAGCTTGTACTATGGGTGTTAGGTGACGGATATACTACATAGATAATTTTTTTTTGTAAATACATACATATATGATACATAGAAAACACCCAGACCCGAAACCAGAAATTATAGATCGTACAAAATCTGGTCCCCCGGCGGGAATCGGAACCGCAACCTCCTGCGCCTCAGGCGGACGTTCGCCCACCGAGCCACAGAGGTCGTGATAAAATATCGTCGTCGCCGATCAAGTCCGTGATGGCCGGTGCCGGCACTGACACTGACGGTACTGAGACGACACTGACACGGACTAGTGTGAATACATCCATGGAGAATGTTTGAAAGAATAATTATCACTGATGCGGTACTGTGGGCTCACTGATATGTGTGAATCGTCCTTTATGGAGCATCAAAGTTCTTTATTAAGGTTGTGTAATTTACAAATTTAGTACAAATCGCACGAAAGCGTTTTAATTTATTTTGCAAGAAAAATTAAACAAGAGGTGTTTTTTTATATGCAAAATGATGGACTATTTTTTTTAAGTAACTTTACTACTACCTCTTTGCATAGTAACTTTAGCTCCTGATATATTCTACTGTCACTACATTCAGATTTGCCATGTAAACATGCCAGGAGATTACCTTCGATTCTAAAAACTCTATTCTATGCGGCATTTAAACACTTAAAAGTGAATCCAGTTTTTTAAATTAATGACGTAATTAACTAAAAATGGAAATTACTAAACTTATCCGCGGTCCGCTCACGCAAGAGGTAGCGGGTTCGATTCCCTCCGAGGGGTCAAGTGTTTGTATGTTCTGCAAGCACTTTCTCCTTGGTATGGGTATTTAATATGGATAATAAAAAATATCTATGTATGTATGCCTATAATATTCAGTATATCAGATGTCTAGTACCCGAAATACAAGCTCAGAGCTTACCACGGGGCTAGATGTTGTTGTGTGGATTGTCCCGAACTATTTTTTTTATCGTCTCCGCTACATTCCCTATACGCTACTTTCACTAACTGAAACTGAGCAATGCAATGCTCAAGTCTAAAGGCGAGAGCCCACCGCGGCGCACGGAGCGGCTATGCTCGTGTATTAAGCTTAGCTTTATTAGAAAACTAGTGGCCCGCCCCGGCTACGCACGGGTTTTTATTCAATTTTTAACCTTCCCTAGACCTCCACGAACATTTCAAGACTATGATAAGATAAATCCGTTCAGCCATTCTCGAGTTTTAATCAGACTAACGAACATCAATTCATTTTTATTTATATAGATATTATGTGGTTGTATCCACTCCAGCCCACGGAGAGGCTACGAATGAATTGACGTCATTGATACAGGCGTGGCTTGCTCGAATAGTCGGTTACATAGCTCAAAACTATAACACCTGGAAACTTGAAAACTAAGAGAAAGAAGCGGGGGTTGGAAGTTTGTACGAAAGTCTTTGAACTAAGAGACTTAAAAGCGGTAAAAATTGAGGTATGTATGTTAGTAACTTACATTTTGCGGCTGCATTTCCGAACAAGAGGTTTGAAATACCGACGAGGCCACGCCGGTGCCTTGGTTTACTGAAATCAAAGAAACAACTACTGAATAATAACTCATACAACAACTATGTTAGAGCAACATGTGCTTAGTTACATTAAATTAGATAAAACATTGTAATAATTGTAGAACAGTCTCTGGTGGCAGGCTTCGGCCGCGGCTTGTCACCACCCTCCGGGCTGGGCCAGTGCGTGAAGCGCTTATTTCGTGTTTCGTAATGTGGTCCGGAGAAGCCATCTTCTAGGCCTTCATGCTCCATCTTAGACCACATCGTCACTTTACATCAGGTGATATTGTGGTCAAATGAAGGCTTATCAATAATAAAAAATATATATATGTATATATATAAATATACTTGTAGGAAATAATTTATGACTGAAACACAAGATTCTCGATTCCAAGCATAATAATACATCATTTCTAATTAAATTTAAGGGAGTTTTTGTCAACATTAGCTTTAAGTGATTTTCTGAATAAATATCATTTATTTAGGCTGAAAACCTTTCTCGACCCTACCTTTCCTGACCCTACGCGCGTACCATCAACGTAGCTGCAGTGTGTGCATTGATATACGAGTAGCTACGTCGACCGACAGCGCAGACGGTCGGTCGACCACTGTTTCCAGCCTTAGGTAATGAGTTTTAGAACACTATACTTCCCATCTTTGGGTTTATTTCGCTTGGCCGGGACCTACGGCGCCCATGCAAAGATATCGGGCCAAAATAACCCTTTTTAAGCTTTGGCGCTCTTCGGCTCACGTAGCAAAACGCGGGTCACCGACATGGCCAAACGGATTAGATCGTTGAAGTGGCAGTGAGCAGGCCAAATAGCACGTAGCACAGATGGTCGTTTGAGCCGAGCAGTTCTCAAATGAAGGCCACCGATCGACCATCAACAAGATGGACAGTAGACGTGGTCTCGTCGCTGGCTAATTAAAAATATATTTTCTTCGTTAAACACCCATAAAATTAAACATATATTTTTCTTCCCTCTTGAACAATGTAAAATACTATATATCTTACCTGGGTCCAGTGAGGCAGGCGCTATCTTGGAGACATGCGAGGGTGCTGTTCTGGCAGAAGCAGCGCGAGCAGTGGCCTCCTGGCTGGCTCCTCAGCTCCTGCTGGTATACCTCCAGCTCTGAGCAGGGCTTGTTTATCTCCAAGATGGTGCTGTTCCGGTCTTGCGCTGTTGAAGTTGTGAATAGAATATTATACACATAACAGGCACGTCGACAATAATTTGGTAGATTACTAAAAAGTCAAACATCGTGAGGAAACCGGCGCCGGCGTGTTCTGAGAATAATCTACATGAGCAGAAGAGCGCCAAAGCTATTCCCAAAAGCGCACCATTACAAACATTGTTACATACATTGTTTTGTAATTTAATAAAACGTATGTTGATTTTGAGTCTGTATTATTTCTTGTGTGAGTTTCTGTGGTAAATAAAATTATGTCTATGTCTAATCTCTTCTAGAAATCTTTTTAAAGAGTTTGAAGGACATGTGACATTCATCAACACGCACTTGGCCAGCATGGTGAATTATGGCTTATTCTCCCTTGACAAGAGAGAAGTCTCTGTGTCCCAGCAGTGGGAATGTTAATATAGGGTTACGATCCAGAGAAAAATCCAGAGGTGCGTGGCGGGGTTTGAACACACGACCTTCGGAATGGAAGTCGAGTGTCCTCCCACTTAGCCAACACGGCTTCTTTATAATATAAGTATAGATTTTATTATTATAAGCTACATACTTTCATTTGACCAATTGAAAGTAGAAACAGTCTAAAGGTACGCGTACACTGATGTCATTGTTGACTGTTCACGTGAGAACTACCAACTACTACATCAATGTTTAGTAAGCAGTGACAACTACCCCGTCATTCCGTTGCTTTAAGATAACAAACATATAACGTCATCTGTCACATTTCTTAGAAAATACGATTTTCTGTGCGAAAGTTTGTGCGTGTGCGGATTTAAAGTGTGTGCTTTTTGAAATTTTTCTCTTCTCGCAAAAACTACTGGATGGATTAAGATGAAACTTTACAGTTATATAGCTTACATATTAGAATAGCACATAGGCCACTTTTTACCGCGGTAAAATACCACATTTTAAACAACATCAAAAGAGTCGTGGAAAAATTAATTATTGACAGCGAAGCCCGATTTGAATCAGATTTGACACGGATTAAAAGCTGTTGTTCCTGTAAAGAACAAAAGCTAATGTTTACCGCGGGAAATACTATTATTAGGCGGGCAAAGCCGCGGGCGAGGAGCTAGTAAATAAACATCAATATTATTCGTTCAATCTACACAATACGTAAAGTGGTAAGCTTGTGTTACTGGTACTAGACATCTGATAAACTTAATCTATAATTTAGACATTATGTAAACATATAGATCAAGAAGAAGGTTAATTAAATTTTTTTTTTTTTTTTGCAGAAACAATTAAGGCACTCCGTAATCTTCGCGCGCAGGATTACGGATGTGTCTTAATATTTTCTGCATAAAATAAAAAATTAAATAAAAATAGTTTAACCTGCAAAGTGAGGTTTATCACTTATTAAAAACATTAAAGGAGAAGGTTGTTGCAGAACATACAAACACTTGGGTCCTCGGCGGTATTCGAACTCGCTATCTCTTACACCGCACGCGGACATTCGCCCACCGCGCCACTGAGGCAGTCGGACAGTCAGTACTCATATTTGAATATAATATGTATGTACTTACATACATACATAAACTTGATATCAATAACGTACACAATTCTTTTGTTACAAATGTGGACGTATGAAGTCATACAAACAATAAACAAGCTGTTCACGCGAATGGCTTCATATAGCGACTGCTTCGTTTTGACGCTAACAAGTAGCGAGTTTTAACCGACCATCGAAAACGGACGGGTTTTTTGATGAATATTTTTATAATGCCTTGATTATGGAATGATTATATCATTTGTGAGAATATAATATTTCCATTTTAAATTACGGTAGAGAGAATCGGGGTAGTTGGAAAGAAACTCAAAATGTTGTTTGTGATTAATAAAATATGACGACTTCTTGAGGTATTCCTGAGGAAAATTGGTGCACCAATTTTGAAGAAACCCAAGCCGAAGTGTACTAAATTAACTACCATACAACTAGTTTCTTAAGATAAGCAATGCCTAGAAACATGTAAAACAAAAAATGTGCTCACGCCTAGAGAGAGTGGAGCGTAGCGTAAATAGTTAATAGGGTTTCTTAAAGTCAAAGTCAAAACGTTTATGTCCCTAGAAGCACATAGCCTACATGGACAGGTCAACTTAAAATTAATAAAACTAAATTGTATAAACAAAAAATATCAAGGAAATAACATTGTCTTGACAGTTCGCTTCAATGTTTTATACTGAGTTGACAAGCGAAGAGAACAACACAGCTTTATTTATTTATTCTTTGTGCACAAAAAACAATGTACAGAGGAGGACTTAATGCTAGAAGCATTCTCTACCAGTCATCCTGGGCGTGCATGAAAATAAATTAGGCACTATCAATATCAAACTTATTTTAATATATATATATATATATACATACTAGCGGCCCGCCCCGGCGTCGCACAAGTATAAACTTTTCCCGGAAATTATTTGAATTTTCTCGGCGTAAAAACCATCCTATCTCTCAAGTTGGATCGAACTGCACACGGTGTGCGAATTTTATTATAATCGGTTAAGTGGTTTAGGAGTCCATTGAGGACAAACATTGTGACACGAGATTTATATATATTAAGATAAAATGATTAAGTATTAATAAATGCATATAAACAACACAGCTTTATCAGTTATTACAATTTGGAGTTGTTAAAATTTTGGAGTTCTTATATTGTTGTAACTATTTAAATTATAAGTTTAACATTTACCATAAAAAAATGCTTAAATAGAAGTAAGCAGTTGTATCTATGACTAGCTGTAGCCAGGATTAACATTATATTAGCGCAGCGACTCACCCTTGGCCGGTCGCAGCAGCAGCAGCGTCAGCGACAGCAGCAGTCTGCTGCGGGGGCTGTGCATCGCGACGAGGGCACATGGCGAGTGAGCCTGCTGCGCCCGCGCGCAAGTAAACAGCTGCTAAGTATGCAAGAGTACGTGTGGGACGGACTCAGGACCTTAGTCTATGGAGATTTCTAGCACAGAGGTAAAGTCCTACAGACTGCGTTTATAATGTAATACTTTCATTGGTTTTAATAAATGATTTCTTCTGTTCGGAAACTCAATAATTTTAAGTTAATTAATTTAAAAGCCATTAACTCTGCCATTAGCCATCAAGATGCTATCTTCCAAACGCAGGTACAGTGTTACTCGTCACCAAGTCCCACTCCACCTCCACGCATTCACAAGGTGTGTTTTCATTTGTTGGAACTACATTTAGAGTGATTTTACTTAATTCACCTGGGTTTATTCACCCAGGTGTATTAAGTACACTTTATTTCATAGCTAAAGATGCGCTCCGTTATTCTAACACGAAATATAACCCTGTGATTCTCCGTCTATACCTAGTTCGATTTCAGGGGCAATAATATCCTTTGCTGAACACAGAACTTTAAAGATTTCTATATATTTTGGTGGGATATATTATTTTAACTTAATAGACATCATATTAAATTGTAATTAAAATTAACTACCTAAATATTGACATTGTATTATTTATAATTTTTTTTTCTTTATTCTTAATTGACATTGCATGTCAAATCTGAATTGACGAAGTATGTAGAACTGTATAAATAAACAAATTTCATTTCATTTCTTATAACAAGTCTTCCCTGAACGCTGTTGGTAGTTACCTACGCTTTATATTATACTTATAAAAGTTTTTCACACACACAAAAAAAAATCAAAATCAGACCAGCCGCTTAGGAGGAGTTCATTGACTAACACACGTACAGAAGATTTATATATATAATAGATTTCCTACAATTTTATATTAATGGAACGTCGTCGGAAAACAATAATTGCTACAGTAACATCGATGGTACTATCTAATGACACACCATTGATGGTACTATCTAATGTCACACCATTGATGGTACTATCTAATATCACACCATTGATGGTACCATCTAATGGTACCACGGTGAACAAACGCGCCGAACGTAATCTAGTATAAATCCTAAGTCCGGACCAGCAGTCGGAACCACAAACGGTAAACATATTTGGGAAACCGAGGCTCAGTTCCACGCGGCCACAGTACGGCCGTTGCTGGACAGGATGGCGTCTGTCGCTCTGTTTGTTTGTTTGTCAAATCTGCTCTACGTGGTTGGTAAGATGCTACACCATTCCGATACACGTGTCTAACCTTACAACAACACGACCCGGCCTCCAGATATAGGTACCCGCGGTAGCAACCTATGTTCCCGCAGCCTATATCCTGTAGCCATTAATAGTCATATATATTGATAATATAATTATACGTCACAATTACATTTTGGTTGGAGGTTTTGTCTATTCACGTCCGTAAGTGGTAACCCTCTGAATCCTTACACGTGACCTCCGGGTGGTGCTATGAACCAGTCTCTGGTGGTAGGTTTCGGCCGCGGCTTGTCACCACCCTCCGGGCTGGGCCAGTGCGTGAAGCGATTTTTTCGTGTTTCGTAATGTGGTCCGGAGAAGCCATCTTCTAGGCCTTCATGCTCCATCTTAGACCACATCGTCACTTTACATCAGGTGAGATTGTGGTCAAAAGAAGGCTTATCAATAATTATAAAATATATACAGGGTTATTTGTTATTGACCAGCAACCTTCTGTGACCAGGTACCTATCATCATCAGGAACAACTTTTGTTCTACGACTTTTGAAATAACTCAATAGGTACATTATTAGAAATTGTTAAAGATTCTATTCCAGTGTGGTGACTTTTGTAGATCCATGTTGCATCACGTGACCACGATTGCGCGCGCAAGTGCTGGCGATAATAATAAGCAACGCATTTCATTTCACTAAATCCACAATCCCTTCATACTTGACCATTGACCAGGCTTAGGACTGGCTACATTAAACAGTTTAAAACAAATAAGTAGATAGGCCTATCTATGCAAATTTGGTAGTTAGGTATTAAGTTTAACGTAATCATTTATACCATTTAAAGTTTAATTAAGTAATATCAATTTGTAAAAAGATAGTTTTTATTCACTTTCCACTGTTTAATGTAGGCGTATTTAAAAAGTGGAATCAGCGTATTTACAATAACTAAATGATTAGCAATTAAAATAATATTTACAAATTAGAATTACCTCGCAGGTTCAAATCAGGTGGCGGTGAGTATCGCGCACATAGCGTTCAAAATAATCGCCTTCACAACCAACACAAAGCCCACACCTAAAAATCAGCTGTTCGTTTACATTACACGATCTAATGTGATTTCACCACCACTGTACACCATTGTTTTTATGTGTCCCCATAAATAAAATCTTATTCCATATTGGCGGCAGGCTTCCGACACATTGTCATCACACCTAGCCAGCATCCTCACTATTTCCGTGTACTCGATATTGGAGTTCCGATACGCCATGGTAATTAGTAGGTACAATCCGTACGAAACATCGATAATGAGACGATCACAAGGACACATGTGCCGCGCGCGCATCCGTCTTGACGACTGACTGAGCGAGCGGCGGGCGGCTAGCTCAAAAGGGCGCGGGCGGCGCGGCGCGGCGGGCGGCTAGCTCAAAGGCGCGGCTAGGTCAAAGGCGCCGCGTGCCGCCCAAAGGTGTGCAAAGATTTAAAAACGTGGAAGCGCCTATTTCAATTAATATTTATTTTTGTATGGAAATAAAAAGTTGCTTAATTTTAAAAGTCGTAGAACAAAAGTTGTTCCTGATGATGCTAGGAACCTGGTCACCGAAGGTTGCTGGTCAATTAAAGATCACCCTGTATATATTGGTTACACTGTTTTTTTAGTACTAATAATGTCAAAACAAATAAATCATCAAATTCAATTAGGTACTTAATAAATATGTCCAATTGCAAATAAAAAAAAACAAATAACAAATAATAATTATTATTTTTCAATTACACATTTAATAGATTATGGTAAGTTTAAAATAATAAATCAATTACAATTCAATACAAACGGAATGTCAATACAAGCAAATTAATTAGCCTTCCTCGATAAATGGGCTGTCAGACTCAAAAAACATAATATTAGGTCCTTACATATGAAATTGGCGTTTTTCGTACTGGCCACTTTAATCACAAATTTCTCCTCTTTGGTAAGGAATTCCAAATTCAAATTTGTACAGCTATAGACTCATGTATTTGTGCTTCGATGATCGTCATTCATTTGTTTTTTTTCTTCTGTTTTTTTCTGTTTGCGTCACTCATTTTACAAAATGGAAAACTTAAAATATCGCATTATTTACGAGTACGAGTTCCGCCGTGGCACTAGTGCTGCGGAAACAACTCGAAGGGTGAATGATGTGTATGGCGGTCGTGTTGCAAAAGAAAACACAGTTCGTTTTTGGTTCCAACGTTTTCGTTCTGGAAATTTCGACTTGCAGAACAAGCCCCGTGGACGGCCTGAGACTCAAGTTGATAATGAAGAGTTGAAGGCTATTGTGGAAGCGGATCCATCGCAAACCACGTCCGAGTTAGCTGCAGGCTGCGGTGTTAGTGATAAAACTGTTTTAATTCACTTGAAGCAAATTGGGAAGATTAAAAAGCTTGAAAGGTGGGTACCTCACGAATTGACTGAAGCAAACCGGCAAACGCGCGTCGACTGCTGCGTTACATTACTAAACCGGCACAATAATGAAGGTATTTTAAACCGAATCATTACCTGTGATGAAAAATGGGTTCTTTACGATAATCGGAAGCGCTCAGCGCAATGGTTGGATCCTGGCCAGCCAACCAAATCCTGCCCCAAGCGA
The DNA here is from genome assembly GCA_929108375.1 of Gymnoscelis rufifasciata. NCBI lineage: Eukaryota > Metazoa > Arthropoda > Insecta > Lepidoptera > Geometridae > Gymnoscelis > Gymnoscelis rufifasciata. The sequence continues at coordinate 517,016 of OV815326.1, forward strand.
AAATTAACCCCAAAAAAGTTACTTGTAAGCGTTTGGTAGACTAGTGCCGGTATTGTTCATTACAGTTTTCTCAAATCTGGCCAGACTATTACGGCTGATGTCTATTGTCAGCAATTGCAAACCATGATGGAAAAGCTAGCGGCTAAACAACCTAGGCTGGTCAATCGCTCCACGCCACTGCTGCTTCACGACAACGCTAGACCACACACTGCGCAACAGACGGCTACTAAATTAGAAGAGCTTCAATTGGAAAGTCTAAGACATCCTCCGTACTCCCCGGACCTTGCTCCAACAGATTACCATTTTTTTCGAAATTTGGATAACTTCTTGCAAGGGAAAAAATTCAACTCCGATGGGGCAGTCCAAATCGCCTTCAAAGATTTTATTGATTCCCGTCCGACTGGTTTTTTTAGTAAAGGGATCAATGAACTACCTATAAGATGGCAAAAGTGCATAGAAAATAATGGTTCATACTTTGATTAATTAAATATATTATATTAAAAAATATTCGACTTTTTGTTCCTCCCATACAAAACGCCAATTTCATATGTAAGGACCTAATACCTACTCAAACATCTATACATATTTTACTAAGCTGAAGCGTTTTTTTGGTTGAACGCGCCAATATCAGGAACTACGGGTCCGATTTTAAATATACTTTCAGCGTTAGATAGCCTATTTATCGAGGAAGGCTGTAGGCTACTTTTTACCGCGGGAAAATACGTCATTTCCACGGGAAAATCCAAAAACACGGGCAACTCCGTGGCGACAAAAGCTAGTCTTGATATATTTAAATCTCGTGTCACAATGTTTGTCCTCAATGGACTCTTAAACCAATTAACCGATTATATTAAAATTCGCACACCATGTGCAGTTCGATCCAACTTGAGAGATAGGATGGTTTTTACGGCGAGAAAAATTCGAATAATTTCCGGAAAATTTTTATACCCGTGCGACGCCGGGGCGGGCCGCTAGTGTTTTATAAATTGTAGTAATATTTTGATTATACTATGTATGGTATTAGCACATACGTTATCGGAATAATTATTTGATTTAAATATAAAAAAAACTTGATTCTCATTCGTCAATACTCTGCAGGGATTAAAACTCTGAAACATTTCGTTGTTTTCCGAATAACTTTGTTATATCGCGAATACGCTGATGTTTAAAAACGCGATTAAGTAGCTATTGTTTAATGTTTTCGTTTTGGTTTCCGATGTGCCGGCGCAGGTTTTACCGCTAAACTGTGATTTTCCTAAGTTTTTAGGACCAATTGAAAGACCGAGTGCGTCCATTATTATGGGCAATTTATTACATTCATATATAAATAAACAATTTAATTATTTATTATATTAATTATACAATGACTGCCTCAGTGGCGCGGTGGGCGAGAGTCCGCTTGCGGCGCAAAAGGTAGCGGGTTCGATTCCCGCCGAGGGGTCAAGTGTTTGTATGTTCTGCAAGCACTTTCTCCTTGGTCTGGGTGTTTAATATGTATAATAAAGATATCTATGTATGTATGTATATTATATTAAGTACATCAGATGTCTAGTACCCGTAACACAAGCTAAGAGCTTACCACGGGCCTAGATGTTGTTGTGTGGATTGTCCGGAAATATTTATTTATTTTATTTATTTATGAAATAACCCTTGCATCATCATCATAGTCGCCTTTTTATGAGCCTAATTTTCTTTTTAGTCATAGTTTTTCGAATCGATTGAGCCTGTCGCACATGGCTTTATTACCTCATCATCGTCATTTTAGCCGCAGGACGTCCACTGCTGGACATAGGCCTCCTTCAAAGATTTCCAGTATTTCTGCTGACCGCGGCCTGCATCTACCGTGAGCCCGCAGCCTTCACCAGGTGGACGTCCTACGTTGCGCTTACCGAGCCGTGGTCTCCATTCTTCAACTGTTCGGCTCCAATGACCATTTGTTCTGCGTGCTATACCTACCTGTCCACTGCCCCTGCAAAGAGCAAAATACAAAAACATTTATTCAACAACTTAATATACAGTAACAAGGTTTGAGATCCTCTTTTAAGTAAAATAAACACCTGTGTTAGAGGAATCTCGCTCTGCCATAAATACTAACATTACAGTAAAATAAGTGTCTACAAAATTAATTTAATATTATTGCGAATCTGTTTATAGCCTAACGTCCTTATATTCATACAGCTGAAATGATGATGATTGTCAACCTCATTTTTCCAGCATTCAGTCCCCACGAAGATACCTTCCGTTACAAGATAGTACGAAGCCTTAGGCATGAGACCTGTTCCATCTGTATGGGAGACAACTGCTGGGAGCTTCCTGGACCCCGCTGCCAGTACTACGTGGACGCCAGCACGGCTTTTGGTATACTGGACTTGGACGAGCAAACTGAAGAAATGCCTTCGGTCATTGAACCGCTGGTATATGACATGATGCAGCAAGGTAAGGCCAGGTTAAGACCTCTCTGCCAGTACAATTTAGACGCCAGCGTGGTTCTCGGTATACTGGACGCACTGAAGAAGTAAAGACCAGGGTAAGACCTCTCTTTCAGTACAACGTGGACGCCAGCGCGGCTCTTGGTTTACTGGACATGGACCGCTATACCCAAGAAATATGTACCTTTGGTCAATGTCAAAACGTTTATATCCTTAGAAGCATATATAGACAACTCAACTTAAAGTTAATAAAACTAAAATATTTAATATAAAATTATCAAGGAAATAACATTTTCTTGACAGTTCGCTTCAATTTTGTTTACTTCTGGTAAAAGTTAAATAAAATAATTTAAGACAAAAAATATTGATTCACACTTTAAACTTTTTTTTCGTCATAATGAGCTTCGTAGAACAAAACTACTCCTAGTGAGCTCACCTTTCTAACCCCCTCCGCTTTCTATGCCAATTTAAAACACCTACAAATACATACTTATACACATATTTGATGTATGATACATTGAATCCTTTTTCAGGTGCTGCGTCGTGGTTTTCACAGGACTGTATTCCTTTCATCTCGCAATACACCGATTGTGATAAAGGTAAATATTACGGTGTACGGGTTAAAATAGCAGGCACGCTACAAGACGACGGGTCCAGGGAATTACGAAGCTTTTTATGAAAATACATGTGCCATATTAATTTCAACATATTTTACAATTTTGTCTGTTTGTCCCGGTTTATCTAATGAACCGATTTTATCGAGACTCTCACGAAGCTATTTCACCAGGAAATACATAGAACGCGCGCATAGAAAGTCTGAAAGCTCTCTTAGATATTATTTAAGACTATTATATTCACAGAGAACACTTGCACCGGCTGTAAGACATGCGCGTGCGACGGCAGCGGCCACTGGAACTGCCAGGGTCTGCAGCGCTGCAGAGCGGACCTGGAGCTGAATGTAGACCACCACACCCTCGCCTCAGTGCTGCACAATTTGAAGAGTAAGCAGTCTCGTTCACTTACGACTGAATAGGATAAATGAATTAAAAAAGTGTGTGTGTGTCAGCTACGACGCACGATTGGAGTTTACTACTTACGAACGATATTATGATATATGTACCTACATCAAATAGAAAAAAAGGCTACATGAACGCATCTGCTAAAATGATAAGAGAAACAAACATACCTATATCTGTAATTATTCTGAATGTTTATATTACTTCAATAAAGCGTATTACATAAAGTATGTTACAAAATATTAATAATTGTGTTCAATTTATACAAATCCAATTTTAGGATGATTGATTTCTTTCACTTTGTATTATAATATCATTCTTAAATACTGCAAAGAACAAATTAATTAGGTGTCGAAACTATAGCTTCTTTTTAATATTTTAATAATTAAATAACAGAAGGTATTTATTATATGTTCCAACGAAACGCGTTGAGAGGACCATAAATTCGTCAATTGTTTTAGTTCCCTGCACAAAAACGTAAAAGCTATCTTTGTAAGACGATATCCAAGTGAAAAAGAAACGTCCGGCCAATTTTTTTTTTGTAAATATTGAATTTGATGATTTTACTGAATAACTTTGCACTTTCACCTCTACTCACTGAGAAATTCTAAGTGAATGCTAGACGAATACTTTTTCGAACGCGTATTCGAATGTCAAAAATGGTAACACGCATTCCAGAGACACAACAAACAACCAATCAAAATGCGTTAAAGTTCTTATTTCGAACGTGACGTTTCGACGGTATACCATCTCATTCTTTTACACGTTGAATCCTACAGATATATATGTTTGTCTCTTTCTACGTAACGCCTCAACTTTTGTTAACACTTGATTTTACTCCCCATAAAATTTCCATACCGGGCCTTATAACTCAAATCGTTTCTTAAGGAGTAAACTCCAAAAATTGTCTAGCTATTAGCTAGAGCTTCACTAGAGCTTCACATCAAAACAGTGGCTCTAAATATCATCATCCACAGCCAGTTTTTGCTTCCTTTTGCCAGTTTTTATTCCCCGATTTTGTCCCGTCCACAATGGTCCTGTGCTAAACGCTTCCACTGGCGACCGGCGACGCGTACTATGTTGTCGACCACCTCGCTACGGGACGTCCGACACATTGTTAGCTCATCCTGGGCCACTAGTCAGTTATCGCTATGCTCCACCTATCATCACCTCGCTTCGCAATGTGTCGCGCCCAGCTCCATTTGAGGTCCATGATCCCAAGTCCCAACAACCTGCTCTTTCGTATTATTCCCACCATTCAATATTTCAGGAGACAGATTCTCAAGAAGGAAGCGCTTCGCTGAATCCTACAGCTCGGAAATGGAGACCAGCTTTGCCCCTCGGCAGATGGAATACCTTGAGAACATGTCATGGCTGTTCGACACATCCACACAGACTACGAAGTCAAGGCTACAAGCCACACGAAACAGGACAGAATCTGTAGCTACAAGTAAGTCCATACTAATATTATAAAATTCTAAATTTGGGTAGAATAAATTAAGACTAAGTAACGTAGCTTACTAGCAAAAGGCGGTGCTCAAACCCACGTCCTCCATTATATGCATAGATGTGCTAACCGGTACACCAAATCTCTGTGTAAAAACTAAATCAGAAACGTTTATTTATTTTATTTATATATGATGAATGAATAAACGAGTTGTCTTGGTTCAGCTAGAGCTCCTTCAGCTGTTAACTTACTAAATACTAAATTGCAAGTAAGGGCTGAAATCATATCTTAACCAAAGTTATGTAAATTTCAGAAACCACAACGATAAAAGATGACGATATCGACACTGATTACGTTGACTTTGAAGATGTTCTTAACGGCGTGATGAATAACAATCAAACAGAGACAATAAACCCGAACAATACTAAAGAATATACAACAGACTACATGGATCTGGAGATTGACCCTCTGGATAAAAATGAATCTACACATTACTTACAAATGTTCAATGTAATTGACGACGTTAATAATATTTCTATTGAAACGGAATCTAGGAGTTCAACAGATGGACTAGAAACAACTAAGACGGAAGCTTCACTTGGAATAGGTATGTTTACTATTAATTTATCTTTAAATAATAATTATATCTAAAGCTAATTAAAAGCTATAGATTAACATAATAATAAGCTTCTTTGCTCTTTAAATACAATCATAGAAGCCAATCGCTTTATTCTTATGAATAATTAAAACTTCTAAATTCTAGATAAAACAGATATGAACCTGAATCTGATCAATATTGAAAACGACGAAGAAAAGGGTAACGATACAGCACAATATAACAATCTGAACATAATGAAGAGAGATGTTATCGAGATGGCATACGATGACATAAATGACACGAAGCGATATGATGAGAAAGATGCTTTTAAAATGGATGACGAATATAATGCAAATAATACAGAGAAAATTGGGCTTGAAACCCGTAATATAATGAAACGAGATATATCATCTCTTGATAATAGTACAACCTTTGAAATAAGAACTGAAACTGTTGCACAAACAATAGTTAACGATACCAACTCTATATGTTTAAAGAAAGATATATTCAATCCTTTATCCAAAATAATTAAGGATAAAGAGCAAGAATTGAAAAATCTGTTGAAAGTAAGGGATAGTTTAATAATATTTATAAAATCTTACAATAGCATACAAAGGCTGAATGTATCGTACCAAGATAACCTCGACGCTACAACCAAAACAACGTTTAAAAACAAGTCAGATATTTATCCCGAGATTCAGTACAATCTTCGCAAACTTAGCACAAGTACTCTAGATAAATTGCTGTATAAATTAAAAAGAGATATCTACGAAGTAATAAGAGACGTTGTTGGATTAAAGAAAATAACAGACACAAACGACCTTCCTAAAGATCTAAAGGATTTGATAAAAGCTATGGGAATGTATGTTCGCAAACAAAAAAATACCACTAGCTTAGAGCATAGTACAAGACATAAAAGTCTAAGAAGATTGTTGCTAGACGACGACGAAACAAGTGGAATATTCAACAACACTAAAGATTACTTGATCAAAATATTTGAATTACTTGATAAAGACAAGCCTAAGTCAGAGACGTTAAAGTATTTATCAAAAAGTTCTACAAAAATTATCAAACGTGTTATTAAAAATAATTACCATGATGATTTCGCCGCATTTGGGTCTAGAGTATACGAACCCAGATATAATTTTAATTATGACTTACAAGAGATAGGTCAAAACTGGAAATATATGACAGCAAGGATAGCAACTAGCAACCTTGCAGATAAGTTGTACGCTCTTAAACAACTTCACCTATGCTTATCATGCGACATTAACAAGTTAACTGATATCCATACATTTATAGACTTTGCTGACAGTCGAAGAATGATACCTGTAGATGGTGCAGCTGAAGAAAAATTTGTAGATAATATATTAAAAGTTCTTATGGAAGTGAAAGACAAAATATTAGTTATTTTGAAGCACGTTGTACCCAACACCAATATCAAAGTAAAAAGTGGTTCTCATTTGAAAGACACTAAGAAAAGATCCTTTCTAAGAAAGATTAAAAGCCTATTAAGGGGATCAGCCAAAGATATTACAAATCTTGTTCGCCAAAAAATGCCAAAGAAAGAGATAGTCCACGGCATCGCTAAAAAAAGACTTGAAGAATTATCTAGAAATAATTATGACGAATACCAAGATACTCTTCGAAAATGGCAAACAGATTTTAACATAATCTCAAGATTTAGAAGGTCACCAGATATAAGAAGTCACATGAATAATATTATTCCTAAATACCTGAGAGGCAAATTAAATCCTGCAATAGTTGCGAAGAGGACTCATTTAAGCATGCAGACAAAATAAACAAGCGAACTTCCTTAAGGTAGTTTAATTATCAAAGATTTTTCTGACATATCTGTGTAATATTTTCGGTGACCTCAAAGATAAATTTCAGGGATATATAGAAGCAAAATGGTGTTGAACTGAGTAACATCTTTATCACTTTATAATTTTATTTAACTCGACACTGGCAAATTGTCGCTTCAAAGCGCAAAGTCCAATTACAAGAAACTGAACTGAACTAAATTTTAAGGACAGCAAACACAACAAACATTTCTACGATTAAAATAGGTTAGACAACTGGGTGAATAAATTATTGTAATACTGTTGATGATATCATCATCGTCATTTCAGCTATTAGACGCCCACTGCTGGACATAATCCTCTCTCAAATAGGACGAATATTTCCGATCCGTCGCTAATTGCATCCACCGTGAGCCAGTTCATGATCTAATAATTCAATTTATTTATTTACAATAACAAGAAAAATCACAGCGCATATACCTCCTCCAACGGTGATAAAAATGAACTGAAGAGCAAAAATGGAAATATTGATAATTCAGCTGGTTTTGGTGTAAAACTATTCCTTATTTTTACAGTTACAAAGAATAATAAGATAAGGATTAGAAATACTACTGTAAAAGTACAAAACACTAACGTAAATATTTAGCCTTTGAATGGCGTCGAAATACTCAAACCGCATATTCGGACGACACATACTTAGGACTAAAATCATTGGAATTTAAATAAAGAAGTACAAACAGTGAAATTAGTATTTTATTTGTATAAAATTATAAAACAAGAAATAGAATATAGTAAACTAGTATTCTAGATTGCCATTAAAATCTAGCTCATATTTTTAAGATTCAGCAACTGCTTCATAAATTGATCTTGATAAGTCTGGAACGGTTTAGGTTCTTGAAAATCTATTAATGGTTCCACTTGAAAATATTTTCTTCTTGGAGCGGGTTTTGGCTTTTCAATTTTCATTTGAATCACTTCTGAAAATTTTCGATATGAAATTGTAAGGCATTTAACATGTCGACATTTAAGTATATAAGATTTGTATATATAACTAGCTGACCCCAGCAAACGTTGTTTTGCAAAATGAAAAATTTATAGTAGCTGATTCTCCAGACCTACTGTATACGCATATAAAATTTGGTAAAAATCGGTAAAGCAGTTTCGGAGGAATACGGTAACTAACATTGTGACATAAAATTTTTATACCTATACTTTTGATAGATATGATCTTTGAAGTTAGGAACACACCTACATTGCTTAGACAACAGTGAGTGCTTGTAATTTAATATGAACTTTATACCATAGCAATAAAGCTCAAATTGACTACGTTTTAGTTACAAATCATTTGTATGGGAAAAAGAAAAGGGCTATTTTTAGGGTTTTTCCAGCAATAATTCTAATTTTTCTCGCCGTAAAAACCATCCTTGAACTTCAACGAACATTTTAAAAAAAGATTTGGCCAAATTGGTCCAGGCGCTGTTGAGTTATGCGCTTACCAACACATTTTGCGATTCATTTTTATATTATAGATTATGTCTGTTAGTCTGTAAGGTATATGTTTATAATTATGGGCCTGAGATGCAGGAATTCAATAATTTATTTTCTATATTTATCGGAATAATACCAACTTTTTTCAACCGCCACATGCGGGTAATTTCGTTATTATTATTATTATCGTCTAGTAATATAAAATCTCAAACGGCGAAAAATTAACTATACCTGGAAATTTAATATCAGATTCACTCGGAGTAAATGGGTTTTGTTTATCGACCGTATTATTCTGTCGTTGCTTTGCAAAAATTTTGTATAACTCTCTTGCTAGTTGTATGTTCCCGATTTGTAGATGGGTCAATATTTTTTGAGCGATATCATATTTCATATCACCTTTAGATTCACCAGTCGCATCTTTTGTTTGTATGTACACTGTGATGCGATTTTTTATCAATTGGTTTATGATTTGATCTCTAGTTAGTTTAGTAGCTTCAGCTTTATCCTGATTAATTATTTGTTTTTTTGTAGAGTATACATTCTTCTCTTGATTGGCTATTTTAAATCTATTGGCCATTGTCCTAAAGGGCCTCTGTTTTTCTGTTGCAAATCCGAATTCCTTCATCTGTTTATATTTATTTTGTTTCTGTGGTAAAATATTATATCTATTTTTGTATATAATGTTATCTAAGTTCCTGAAAACTTTTAAGTTTAATTGTATATTCATGCCCGCATTTTGTGTAAATTCACTTATTTCTGTTAAATCATCAGGACTTACTGAATATTCTTGCAATGACAGTCGTATTTTATCTAAGGCTTTTATGTATAGTATAGTGTCAGCAAAAATTGTTCTAACTAGCACAAGTCTCTCAGATGGAGGAACATCATGTAAATATGCGTAGCTTTTGTACGAATTTGATCCCCAAGAATTAAATTTTTCTATGAATGCCTTAAGCTCATTTATAGTTTGCGCTCTGTTGTCCATATTCCTACGATTATTGGGTGAAGATAATTTAGCCGCCGAATTTTTGACTATTCGTTCCCATACAACAGCAGATTTAGGCCTTTGTCCCAGAAGTATTTGAGTATTTATTCGTCTTGATTGTTGAAATTTTAATTCATTTTTTAGAGTTTTGAATATTTCCTTAATATCTTTTGCAATTGCATCGTTTATACTTTCATTTTCTGTGGATTTCCTCAATGTCTTACTAATATCGTCATTGTTTTCTTTAAATATTTCTTTATTGTCATTTATAAGATTAGACAAACAAGGCAGAGCGTCCGCTATTTGTATATCTTTAAATTGGTCTTTGCCATCTATATTCTTTAGCTCAATAACATCATTTAGGATAATTTTTAAATGTTTTTTAAAATTATCTCTAATTTCTTCAAATTTATTTAGTTTTGTATTCGTTTGACTAGACGATTGTGACTTTAAGCCGTCTTTAATTTTGCGAACAGGTTCCTCCTCATAAGTTCTTAATCCTGTATAAGTGTTGGGTACTGTTGGAGGTTTTTCCGTTTCAACAAGCCTCACCAAATCCGACAAAGATTTAATTTTAAAAAACTCTGACAAATTAAGCAAAATATCTCCTTCTATCGAAGGTGGCATTATATTGTTACGTTTCTTAAATAAGCATTTAGGATTGCTTTGAATATGCTCCAAATAATCCATTACTATTTTATCTTTTGTAGTAACGTTAAGATTCTCTATGTTTGGTAATTTACTTTTTAAGTCAATCATTGCAGCCAAAGCGTTACCACCACGAATAGAATCTAGGAGTTTTTTACTATTAGCTTTTAGAACAAGGAGATTTGTGATAGTTTCTAACGTTTTTCCATACAAGCCTAAAGACGTTTTTTCACTTTCTGTTAATATTGAATCTACATTTGCATCGCCATTTATTTCTCCAGTTTTTGATGTCCGCAAAATGGCTTGCACTTTTTCATATTTGCTTAATAGCTCTAAAACACCTGTTATTTTGCTTAGCGCCGCAGGTGTTCCTGCAACAGGATTCTGTTTTGTTTGCTCTATATGTTTATCACAGTCAGGATTTTCATTTTCTTTGATATGTTTTTTAATTTCTTCTATATTTTTACACAAAGATATATCTTCCAAATTTTTATACTGATTGACTGCAGTGGACAGCTTGTCTAAAGCAGTTTTCAAAAAGTTTTCTTGACGTCTGTTTAGTGGCTCTTTGAATAATTCTATTAAATCGGATATTTTTTCGTGCTTTAATATTTCAGTATCAATCTGATCGTGACTAGCCTCTTTTTCCATATTCCATAACTTATTTAACAAGTTACCAGCAATAAAAGCCATGGCTGTCAATGTATCATTTTCCGGGTGAAAAGTAATGTTAGATATAACTGGAGTTCCTTTTTCACCTATTAGTTCCGAGGTTCCTCCTTTCAGTTCATTAACCAATATTTTTGATAATTCTTTGTCCTTTGTCTCTTGTGTATAATTTCCGACCACGTTATGTAACTTTGTATGTACAAGTAAATCGACTTTATCATCGTGGAGAGCGACTGTATCGACAGTGTTATCGTCTCTATGGTTGTCGTCCTGAGTGCCGATGCGAACAGCACTCGAGGAATTGTTAAGCAGACCAGTTCTTCTTGATATTTGAGGTAGAAGCGGGACTTTCTGAACTGTTATAGTTCCTGAAGTATTTTTAATCTTAAGAGTATCTGAAACATTGCCTTGTATTAAGCCTGTATTTATGACATTAACTCTTATCAAAATTACTTATACCTCGATATGTTACGTCACTATCTAATAAGTTCTCGTTACGATTATTGACTATTGACTGCAACTAATACCGAGATTGATTTTATATATCTCCCAAAAAATCACACTAAAAGGAGTGTTAGCTCATCTCATCTCAGCATATTGCTAAATGATCACCTTTTGTCACATTTATTATTGTTCTTTGTTTACTTTTTGGTTTTTACTTTGTGACAAATAAACATTTCTTTCTTTTTTTCATTTGTAACGAGTTTACATTTAGTTATTTCAGTATCTATACATACTATCTAAAAGGAAATTAGAACCCCAACCTACCTTCATTAATTTCGTCAACAACATGATGAAATATGACAGTTCCGTTCCCCTTAGCTTCTTTCTTCGTTTTCACATTCTCTGAGTTGCTAGCTCTCTTAAACCGATATCCGCCATCCTTAGTATATTTAAACCTAGGCTCATCTTTTCTATACTTCATATTATCAGTATTTATCAACGTGAGTATTTCATCTGACATATTTAGCACGGGTTCATCTGAAAGTTTATGATATTTTGTAGCATCTTCTTTGTTAAAACTCTTATTAAATACTCACTCACCTTTTCCAGGATTGTTATTGGAGATTTATAGGTTAGTAGGTGCAAAATGAGACGCATACGACAAAAGTGCAAGTTATTGTTTCATACCAATTACATAACCTGAAATGGTAAAATGTTCAATGAAAATAGTAAGGAAATCTATTGTTATACAATTTATTCTTCTGGCATCGGCAACAAATACTCAAAAGTGACAGATCGTCAGATATAATCGTCTTCAGTTCCTACTGGCTAGTCCTTTGTCGAAGACGCTTAATGGCGTTCAACTGAGTAACATCTTTTTCACTTTATAATTTTATTTAGCTCGACACTGGCAAATTGTCGCTTCAAGCGCAAAGTCCAATAACAAGAAACTGAACTAGTCCTTTGTCTATGTAAATATACCTGTCTGACAGATATTTACTAGAACTGCCTAGATTTATCATCATCATCATAAGCACCACTATTTACGTTCCCACTACCGAGGCACAGGGGCTTCTCTCTTGACGAAAGAGATTAGGCCTGAATTCAACTGGCCAAGTGCGTTACTAATGTCACATGTCCTTTAAACTCTTCTAAATTCTCAGAACATGCCGGTTACTCCTCGATGTTAGCCTTCACCGTTGCAGCACGTGTTTAAAAGACAAAGCTCAAATTTATGTAAAAACGTAGCTTATATTTAACCAGCGAAAAGCGTGACTCAAAGGTGTCGTCACTTACCTAGTACAAATTCATTAGGGCGTTTCTCCTCGCGAATCTCTGAAGGCATTGGGACAAGGGGACGTTTCTTCTCGTTTAGCTTTTGTGCCAGCAGTTCTGAGAAATATAACGTTTTAAATACATTTCTGCTAGGTAGGTACTAAAAGACTATGTATCGAGATAAGCAGCAACATAGCTTACAGGGAACGATGGCGGCGCATTGCAAGAGCAGCTACTCAACATGAGGACCCCCCATAACCACGACACGACCACTCTGTCAAGAGTGACCGACTAAGAAGAAGAAGAAGAAGAAGAGAAATAAGACCTTTGTTTGCCAATAATCTGTCAACGACTGGTAGAAAATACTCCGTTCCAAATAAGTATAGTTGGCTTAACTTGCTAAGTTACATAGAACTAGTTGTACCTTATCAAGTTCATTAACTGCAACATTCAGTTCGCTCTCTGGTATAAAAGGTGCTACGACAACAACCTCGCTCTGGTCTGGGAATTGTTGGACCTCCGCGCAGGTTCATTGACCGCCTTGCCAGAGCTTTGTTCGTTGTTGGCCGATGATGCTGACTTGGGTAGGGTAAAATACCCATTCCAACTTGGTCCCTTCATACTATAGTTGGCATAAAAAGCTTACCTTTCTCCAGCTCATTCAAAGCGGCATCCAGTTCGCTCTCCGGTAAAAAGGGACCATCACCGAGGTCGCTCTGGTCGGGGCACCCGTGGACCTCCTCGCAGCTCCACTGACCCTCGCCAGTACACATGCACTTGGAACAGCCGGAGCAGAGGTTCTCTATAAAATAACTCGAAGTTCAGCTCAGGTATTGTTAGTAGAATGTTTTCTTAAGTTATCTAGTATGATGTATGACATAGAGACGAATCGTAGGATTTCTAACTCGATGGGAACTCGCGCTCGGTGGAGTCAACATCGAGTGATCTCGTTTCTCTCGCTTTTGCTCGCTCTCTGTCTCTCAGAACTATACATATATAACGAAGTTCTTCTGGTCGTTAAATGGTAAATCAGATCGGTTCTGTCATGGTATTTAATTTATCACGCGATCGACATGTGCGTACAAAGTTTCAGTTTGAACACCCGGCCCTACGCGGCTTAGTAGCACCACTGCCTCGTCCGCTATTTGGCAGGATACTATGGGCCATTCATCATCACCCTATTAACGTTCCCACTGCTGGGACACAGGGACTTCTCTCTTGGCGAGACAGATTAGGCCTTAATTCACCACGCTGGCCAAGTGCGGGTTGATGAATGTCACATGTCCTACAAACTCTTTAAAGTTCTCAGAACATGCCGGTTTCCTCACGATGTTTGCCTTCACCGTTAAAGCACGTGTTTTAAGCGCACATAAATATGCTATGCTATGGGCCATTAACTATTAATAAATAAAATTAGACTAATTCTTACCTTCAGTGCAGTCTGTATACTGAGACACGAAAGGAACACACGACTGTGAACCGGCGCCCACTGTAACATGATACTAGATATAATAAACAAAAATAAATATTTATAAACCTATCATAATAGAATAAACTTTATGTTCTATACAAAATGTAGAACAACGACTTTGAGTGGTAAAACTCTTAGGTATTTAATTAAAGTATTTACTTTTTTGAGATATCAAATTATATTTTAAAAGGATATAAATATTATGTATTAAATAAATAGAAGGCAGTACTCACCAATAAATAACTACATTATTACTTAGATCTAACCATTATAATAGGTGTAATTTCAGTGCAATTAAAAATGCGGGTGCAAAGTGCCATGCGAGATCAGATAACCCAAAATCAGGTAAAAATAGTGCATAACTAAACAAAAGAACAATTTAATCACTTCACAATATAAAATTAAAAACACACATCACATCACGCACATAAAATATGAACTCGAAAACTTAAACCACAAAATAATAACAAAGCAAATGTAATCAAGTGTCGTGGACTAAAGTCAGTCGAATTCGGGATCCACGTCATCTCTCGTGTGGTTGCTTCTTGGCAGATCTTTCGAAAGCTTTAATATCTTAATAATAATCTACACATTTGTATCGATTGTCTTCGCCAATTGTGTCATTCAATCTAATCGTTATTAACTATAAAGTCCACGTAGTCTCCATTCTCAGCCTTCGCCAGAAGATTCTCCTTGTTTATCTTCCTCCTCAGTAACTTGATCTTGTTCCTCACTCTGTTATGAATCCCTCTGCGATGTCCGTCCGAATGTCCGCAGCAGAGCGAGTCGCCTCCTGCAACACCAATCTTTCATCAATTTCGAAATACAGATCAAAGAATTAGATAGGGCTTCGAGAGATTGGCTTGCAAAAGGCGACAAGCAAGCTATCAATAAAACGTGCCAGTTCTGTATCTTCCTTTATTGTTCTTCAAATCACAAAAACACAACAAATAATAACAATCACATATCATCAAAGTGCAAATGAATAGACACAACAAACAAAACTATACAATAAGCAACAGCAAACTATCTAAAAGAGGAACAGACAAAACTGCAGATGGTAAATCAGTCCATACCACTATCAACCAAGTCGAACATGCCAGTGTCCATAGTCCTTCTAAGTCTCCAGGAAAGAGACCGGAAATACGTAGGCCGGTCCTGTTTGAAGAGGTACCGGTACATATCTCTCATGGCGTTAGGCTCTCGGAGGAAGCGATAGTGCTGGCAATACCAGAGGTCCCGTTTCATACAGCCGGCGTGCTCGCCTCCCATGGAGCAGACGCAGTAGAAGCAGATACTGAGGTTTTTGTAGTCGAGAAGACTGTCGATCTCCGAGCCGGCGTTGATGGTAGAAGCATTGACTGAAGGATTGTTGCTGTAGTAGGAGTGCCCACGCTGGCACTTGGCGTCCCCATTGTATGCGATCTCGTCGTTGTGCCACAGGTAATCTAAGGTTTCAAAGTTTTGACTAAATGAGTAAGCTTGAATAGGCACGCGTGAATGTTGAGTCACCTAAAGCTTACAATATATTATCTACAATAACTTAATAAACTACGAGTAGCTATTACAATAGCTATGCACTACTAGTTTTTTAAAGAATTAGCCAAATACTAGCCTAAAAATCCTCGTGGATTAGCTTTATGTAATTACCGGTCCAAAGCATAATATATCTCGCAATCTAGCTCCAGTAATTAAGACTGATCTGTGAAGATGGCACTTTGCACCCGCACAGCCACCAACCTCGGCGGATCCTAGATGCAAGAACCTTCTCGTGGTCCATCGGTTCATTCGACTGGAACTTATCCATCAACTCTCCCATCCTGATACACTCATTGACGTTCTCAGCTGGTCTTTTGCTGCAGTTCTCGTCTTTCCCCGTAATAGAACACACACAGATCTGACAAGTTTTGTCCTCGGTTTGGAAGTTCATGTGGGATCTCAGAGTATTTCTACGTTTGTCGTATTCCTCAGAGCCTGAGTTCGAATCTTCAATCTTTAGAGGTGTCTCTTCGACGTGGATGAGGGTTCTCCCAGGGATACATTTTAGGCCCAGATCTCGTAGTTCCTCTTGTTTTGGTAAAACGTGGTTGAACCAGAAGTCTAGAACGTGATGGTGGTTTGTAAGTTTTGTAGAAATGTATAGTATAGCCTCATGTTTATTCATTATTCTATGCCTCATGTGCAGTTTATATGTATAACCTCTATTGAGGTTATTCTTAACAATTGCGTAACGTCTCTGAATCTAATATACCTCAGTTAACGTCTTTTAACACGCTGTTGACCTTGCTTGAAGACGAAGGTATGAGACTAGTGTGTGTTGCCAGCGATGAAATATGGCTTCAAAGCGTGGTGCTTCACCATATAGTCATGAATAGGCTCAGAAATGCGCAGCGAGTAATGGCAAGGGCTATGCTCATATGTTTTCTCTACGTGATCGAATCGGGAATGAGGAGATACGTAGAACGCGGGTCACCGACATAGCCAAGTGAATAAGATCACTAAAGTGGCAATGGGCAGGCCATGTAGCACGTAGAAAAGTTTGCCGTTGGGGCGGAAAGTTCTAGACGGACGACCTGGTGACAGTCTCGAGGGATTACGGGCTGCTACCGACCGAAGGAACTGGAAGTCTTTGAGGGAGGCCTATGTGCAGCAATGGACGTCCTACGCTGGAATGATGATGATGATAATCAATTTTCTGTTTTTTTTTGTACGGACCGACAAAATTGCTAATACGATAATTCATTATGATAATGATGATAATCAATTGTCTGTTTTTTTTTTGTACGGATCGACAAAATTTCTATGATGATACTCCATAATTTTTGATAAGAGAATACGAGGCAGAACTGTTACCAATAAAATAGATTTTAGAACCCGCCAAATCTATACCTAATATTATAAAGTTGAAGAGTTTGTTCGATTGTTTGAACTCGTTAATCTCAGGAACTACAAGATCCCTATGAAAATTTATATCAGTGTTTGATAGCCCATTTAGGCCATTTATAGGCTACATTTACCTCGGGAAAATATGTACTTTTTGCGGGAAAACACACGATCAACGCCGTGGCGTGTAAATCGACTTACAATAAAATCTTACTTGTAAGTTTTTTTTTTATTTAGAAATTGTGCACATAAAATTAAAATTTCAATTGAACAGACTTCGTTTCATTAAGATAGCAGCATACGCAGTTCGGGAGACGGGTTTATGTGACTGGAACTGAGAGTATATTATACAAAAACACTTTATTGTACGCAGGGAAATAGAATACAACACAACACGTAGAAAAACAAATTACTTTCATTCCGAAGGTCGTGGGTTCGAACCCCGCCACCGGCCTCTGTATTTTTCTTGAAAAACGTATGTGCCCCTTAAAACACGTGCTTTAACGGAGAAGGCAAACATCGTGAGGAAACCTGCATGTTCTGAAAACTTTAAAGAGTTTGAAGAACATGTGACATACACCAACCCGCATTGGCCAGCGTTGTGAATTAAGGCCTAATCTCTCTCGCCAAGAGAGAAGTCCCTGTGTCCCAGCAGTGGGAACGTTAATAGGGTGATGATCATGATGATATAGAAGTATTTCTTACCAGCTTCAACATACTGAAGTGTGATGAGGACAAGCAACAAAAGACAGGTGTATTTCCGATCCATGGTCCCAGTATACCGGGCAGGCAGACCGGGCAGGGCAGGGCAGTGGCAGGACAGGCAGCACTGACCGGTGAGTCGCGCGGGAATGGTTTATATCGTTCCGGCTCGTTGCGTCTCTTGATTCATTGTGTTGGGGGTGCAGGGGTGGAGTGAGGTGAAGGGGGCTAACTTAGAATCAGTGCGTTGAAATGGTAAGGGAAATATTATGGGTTTCGAACACCGTCTTAGAGACTATATTAAAGCTTAGTTATGTCTTTTTAAATTTCATGGTTTTTAACAATAGTAGGGGTTTATTTCACCATCTCCAAGTTAAGTTAGGCAATGGTTAAAATATAGAGCTATTTCGCTCAATTCCATGTGACAAAACGAGACGTTAGTTAATAGTTGACGTTTAGTTGTTGACATAACTCAACATTGCTTAGTTTACTCAGGATTTTGTGAAATAAGTCCTGATCACAGAACCGAAATACTCCTATCCTGTCCTGAGACCCGTTAGAAGTCTTAATAAAGCTTAGGGACTTATCAACCCTAACCAAAACGTAATATTTCTGTTATATTCCAGTTTCTGACACATCTACTAATCCTCTTGAATCAGCGTGGTACACACCACTATTATGGTCCTATCAAAAAAAACGATGAAGATATAAAACTTTATTATCTAAGTACATTTTTCATATGATTGAATATAATCGATTTGCAGAAAGATCAACTCGTCTCAAGGTCAACTTACATCTGACATCTCATATTCATATTCATTAATTCGTTGTTTCATGTGGTGACAATTTAGGTGTTAAGTGTTATAATATACCCTTACATGAGCCCCGTTGGGACAGACGTCACAGCTCTCATCACGTCCACATCGCAGCTCGTCTAAAATACTTGTCGATATTGACTCGTCTTAAGACCAACTCGTCAGAAAAAACTGTCCTACACAGAGAACTTGTTTGTATAGAGAACACTTATGCAAACAAAAACGGTTAATTTCCTATCGAAGTCCATTTGCCCCTGGGCTTGCCCCTTTGGTCCTTAATCCGTCCCCCGACCACAATGCAGCACAACAAGACGACCGCTTCTTATCACTCCATTCTTATCAGCACCTGCTTTATACATCTGCTCGTGTAATTCTTCACATAATCGACCTTGGAACATTACTTCGATTAAGTTTATTTTCCCTTAAAACTTTCTTTTAAAAGTAATTTTAAGAGTCAACTAATGAGGAGTACAGAATTAGGCATCTAAGAGTTAGAATAACCTACAACGACCACTTTGTCTTATAGATTTATACTACATAATTATAAACCGAATAATTAATAAATTGAAATAAAATATCAACGTGTTATTTTTTACTTGAAATGTTGTAATGGTAATGATCCTATATCATAACATATTAGTGAGTTCACTTTAGCAACTTTTATAAATAAGTACATTTTATAAATAAAATTTATAAAAGTTGGCTTGAAGCCTTAAGATTTAAGATTTATAAAACCAAACAATGGAAATAAATTATATGTTATCTCTTATAACTTAAAGTTTATATAAGATGATAATATTAATCAGTATTTACATGTTTTTTCTTTTTCAAAAATATTTTTGTCACTATCTCTATCTTGCTTTGGGACCTACGTGGCTGGACTTAGCCGTCTATAGTTAAATATATGAAAATACACTTAATAAAGTAACAAAACAAGAATTACTTTACAAATCAACTTTACTATTAAAACGGGAGTACGTAAATTCAAAAGAAATTATAAAAAATATACATTTCCCGAGACAATAAGTCTATTCTTATTTATATTAAGTTCCTAAGTTTGTTCCTTATTTATAATAAGCTTAGTTATTCCTATTTAATTTTTTTCTCCATTACTCATAAGATGTAATCGCAATCGCCTTGCTAAGCAGGCCTAACCACCAAAAACGGTGTTATGGGTTGGCATATGTCTTGCCATATTCTTTACGCTTGGCAGGCCACTAAAGCAATAATTTATAAGAGAAGAATAAGAACAAAAATGTATAAATCACAAAACTTTAATAAAAAACAAAGTTTTACAAACTATGTCTTACTATTTATGTATAAAGCAACTATCAGTCGTTATTTAAATTTAATGGAAATCTTTGCTATTAGAAAAATCTTAAATATTTTTTTATAAGTTCGATGTATACAATATAACTGTTATCTCTCTCTTTTACTTAAAATATTATGTGTCATATGTACTTAGGTACACATAACACATCTCACTACAAGTATATTTACTTACCTATATACATATGTACAAAGGTAGGTAATATACATTAAAGTCTCTTGCTTCGCTTTGGTAAGTCACTGTTTGCGATAATTCCAACAGAATGGAACGGAATTTCATGCTGTTTTGAATCAGTTTCAAGAGTGGTCAATTTATGTAAAATTTGCAAAACAATATAGTTATCTCAGGTACGAGTACCTTGTAGAATATACATATAAGATTTTATTTTATATGATTGATAAAACTATTTTATAAACCAAAACTTTGATCTTTTTATGTTTTTTCTTTTTACAAAGTTATAAACCCCACTTATAGGTTACAAGGCGTAACCCGCAGTTGCAAGTGTAGAAGAAATTGAAGCGATGACGCAGTAGCGAGGTTAGTTTAGCGGTCCGAACGTCCATGCGTATAATGGAAGACGTGGGTTCGAGTCCCGCATCTCGCTGGTAAGCTACGTTACTTCCTCTTAAATTTGCTACACAAATTTAGAATATTAAAAACTCTGATCGTAAGAAATCACAAGTTAAGGCACATTTCCTTAAACTCTTTAAATTCGGATAAATGTATAAAGAATACAGCGAAACAGGCGATTCTTCCTTTAAAAGTACAATGGTTTCACAACATTAAAAAAAAATAACAATATCACTATAAACAGCTTTTACAAACAAAAGTGTTATAAAAATCGCAGGCGCCATCTTGCTCACTAACGCCATCTATCTTCTTCCAAGCGCTATACATCTCTGCAGGCGTATAGCTATGGGAAGAAGCGAGATAGAAGTACCCGCAACGGAAAGAGAGCCAAGGTTTGAATGGGCTTAGTCTAGGGTCGTGTTTAATTGTGTATTTAAGTTTCTGTTGGGCTACTAAGTAAGTGAGGTAGACATCTTCGAGGTTCATTAGAGGAGTTCGGAGCGCTGTGTCCAGGATACTTTTCAGGTATTTTCCTAGAAAAAAAAAAGAATGTTTCCAGACAATCCACACAATAACATCCAGCCCTTTGGTAAGCTCTAAGCTTGTGGTACGGGTACTAGACATCTGAAATACTTAAAATAATAGACATAACATAATTATTTTTTTTATCTTAAATATTAAACACCCAGACCAAGGAGAAAGTGCTTGCAAAACATGCAAACAATTGGGTCCTCGGCGGGAATCGAACCCGGTACATCTTGCGCCACAAACGGACCTTACCCACCGCGCCACTAGGTAATATAGAATTTATTATTGAACCAAAGTCATCCATTGTTTTGTTCTCGAGGTGTTTCTATCTGTTTAATAAATGGATTATGCGATAGACAACATTAACGGGGTTTCACTTATTCATAATTCCCACACAATAAGGATTCCACACAACTGCAGTTCACTACATTCGTAAGTTAACAGTCTATATTTTGACACAACTGTAAATTAAAAATAAATTTGGAGATAACTAGTGAAATGCGAGTTATCGACAAAGCCAAACTGATTTGTTCCTAAAAGTGGTAAGGCAGGCCATCCATAAATAAATATAAACTCTCTCCTCTTTCACGCAAAGACTACCGCGGACAATTACATTCTGCAGGAAAATCCATTACAAAGCAGGTAAATTACCGAAGGACATTACTTTTTGGAGGTTTTGGCAGTTCACGTCCGTAAGTGCTAACCCTCTGAATCCTTACACGTGACCTCCGGGTGGTGCTAAGAACAGTCTCTGGTGGTAGGCTTCGGCCGCGGCTTGTCACCACCCTCCGGGCTGGGCCAGTGCGTGAAGCGATTTTTTCGTGTTTCGTAATGTGGTCCGGAGAAGCCATCTTCTAGGCTTTCATGCTCCATCTTAGACCACATCTTCACTTTACATCAGGTGAGATCGTGGTCAAATGAAGGCTTATCAATAATTTAAAAAAAAATAAAAAAATACTAGTACATAATTATACTCAGAACTCCAGACTCGGAGTCAGAAATCGTAGTACTAAATCTGGTCCCTCTATCTCCTAGTCTGCTAGAGGTATCTCACCATTGATGAGGTATCCAGTCCCGGAGAGGTACTCGGGAATAGAGTCATCGGAATGCAGCCAGCGAGGGACGAACCATTTGTTGTACTCGTCCCGATGTAAGCTGGACCCAGTTATTCTGTAACCTGGAAATAAGTAAAAGTTACTGATGAGTGACAGCTAAAGATTTTTTAGGAAACCGAGCTTTAGAAGTTATAAAGATGAACATGGTAATTGACAATTATTTAATTAATAGATATTTTATATTTCTACAAGTTCTTTTGGCAACATAAATAAATAGTAGGAATAGGCATACAATATCAAAAATCATTTATTTCCATTGTTTGATTTAATAAATCAAGTCCTATCCTTTATATAAACGTTAAAATTGACAAAATTGGCAAATGGCTAAAACAGTTATTTTACTCAAGGACTTTTTGTTTATAAAAACCACTGGGGCCCTATAGTCTTTATAAAGACTTAATTGACTTGGTCCCACTATCATCAGGCTGTATCTCAAAAACCTAGATAGATTTAGCGCTATCTTCGCGATTTGCAAACAATATCAGGTCATGAAATGCTCAAGATTTAATAAAGTACACACAACGTAGGACGTAGGCGAAGGAAGGATAAGACCAGAACATACATAGATACATAAAACAAGTAATCAACTGTTATAAGAACTCACAAAAACTTTAGAATCATTAATATTGAAACCGGCTAACCGACTAACTGCTCCTCTTTGTGCTCATCCATCAGCTTCCGCAGCGTCCAGGGATTGACTAGCACGTCATCATCAGTCTTCATCAGCCAGCTCGCCTGGGGGCAGTTCCTCAGGGTCCAGTGCAGCATGAGCGCCGTCTTCAGCGTCAGGTTCTGGTAGTGGTCGCGCAGGTTGAACACTATCATGTCGGAGTGCTGCTTCGCTTCGAGGTAGTTGTCTACCTGGGAAGGAGGGTTCTGTTAAATATTTCTTGAAAACTTACAAGATAACTTGATATGGGAGGCAAAACGGATTCGTTACGTAACGCTAGTGACGTAGCCGCCAGCCTATTTATTTATTTATTAGACACACAAAACACATTACAACATTTACAACAAACCATTACTATCTAATCTAAACCTTATATCTATGTTGCAATATAACCATAAATGTGCACTGCAAATTTAAGAGACCAATAGTTAACAAACATAATGATATCAATCGCAAAGAAAGAAGAAAACTTAATATTATTTAGGGGAGCGTGTGTGATGGAAAGGGTCTGTACTACTCTGAGAATCTGGTAAAGAATGCCAGATTCTTAACCAGATTCTCAGAGTATATGAATCTCACCATTTCACTTGGCTCATCGCCCGCCACCCCCAGGATGAAGTAGGTATCAAGGTGCTTCGCCCAGGTGCTCCTGATGACGTCACGGTGCTCCACGTGCGAGGGTGCGCTGGAGACCAGCACCAGCGGGGCCGGGGAGTTGGCACAAGGGGATGAAGGCTCGATCAACACCTCTCTGGAAATAAAATAGAGACTATTAAATCTAGACTAATAGTTCCATTAATAATTTCAACAGTTTTATAGAAACTGGTACAATTGCGGTCTGATTGCAGAGGTTCTTACGTTTCCCTAGTGACGGTTTCGTCGTGTCCTACCTGTGTAGTTTGTACCTGTATGGAGCCGGAGTGACTCGTAGCGACTTTTTTATAAACAAATATAAATATTTCCGGACAATCCACACAACAACATCTAGCCCCGCGGTAAGCTCTAAGCTTGTGTTACGGGTACTATACATCAATATTATAGACATACATTTATAGATATTTTTATTAGACATATGAAACACCCAGATCAAGGATAAAGTGCTTGCTGAACAAACAAACACTTTCACCCTCGGCGCGAATCGAACCCGCTGCCTCTAGCGCCGCAAGCAGACCCTCGCCCACCGCGCCACTGAGTTTATGTAGTTAAAGTTCATCATCACATCAGGAAACTCTCAAAAATCAGGGTTGTGTTCCCATTCCTCCAAAAAGGCTAATACATACTACTTATAGGTTTCTTTTTATCAGAAAAACAACATAGGTTTTCTCTCTCTGATACCAAAAAGTACGGGGAACGTTCTCCATGACGCGTAAAAGCGAGTCTTACATATGATCCATGTAATGCTTCAGATCGGTGGATCCCCTGAAGTGCGCGAGGTTCTGGTCTGGCGGAGGAGGTGGCTGCAGCGCGGCCCTCACGCCGTCCGACCAGGAGTACCCCAGGAGTACCAGCGCCACCCATGTCACTATCAGCACCACCCATCTGCACCGGTGACGAACTCCTGGTGAAGACATATACTCCGTAATGCTTTTGGGAAGTCAAAATCAAGCTATAATGTGCAACTGTTCATTCTGTTTATTTTTTAATATGTATTTTCTGTCGTATATTGTAGTTGCGATGAAAACTATGGTGAAAGTATAATAAATAAATAAAAAAGGTACAAATGGCGGCGCTATGAGCGATCTCTTTCAGGCAACCTTGGGATGGACAGGAAAAAAAGCAAATATGACAAGTGCTGTGGGTTAGAGAGAGAAAGGAGAAGCCAGCATAATAATAAATATATGTGTGAGAAAGGGACGTCAGACAGACTGGCGCCGTAAACCGTAAAAGTTTTTACGTATTAAACCGGTTTATTACGTAAAAGTTTTTACGTAATAAAGCGGTTTATATTCCCTTATGGAGTTATCACATCATTAAGCGTTTTTATTAACTCTATTGATGATTTGTATAAAATGTTGATACTTCCTGTCATTTAGATCATAAACAACATCCATACTCTTCCATACTTATATTATAAATGAGAACGAAAGTAACTCCGTCTGCTATAAAGGCCGTCAACAGCCAATGTCCGTATGTTTTGTATCTATCATGGTTCTTGAGATACAGCCATAAAAGTCAAATTCAAAACGTTTATTTGCTTTGAAGCACATGGCCTACATGGACAGGTCAACTTAAACTTATAAAACTAAAAAAATATCAAGGAAATAACATTGTCTTGACAGTTCGCTTCAATGTTTTACACTGAGTTGAGAAGCGAATAGAACAACACAGCTTTATCATATCAGTTATTAGTTACAATTTTGGAGTTCATACACTTTGACTACGGAACCCTAAGAAGGGAGAGCTATGGACATTTTATTTTATGGCGCCGCCAGAAGATGGCGCCACCCTTCACTAAACAAGATGTCCCCTTTGTTTCATGATTATGTATGAGTTTCACTTCGCTTCGTGGTTTAATGGCTCACACATACACAGTATTCGTCACATGAGACTTCCTTATACAAAATAATTTTACTTATTCTATGAGAAACGTAACAACCGTATTTTAATTTTGGTTATAATCTTATATACATATATAAAATTCTCGTGTCACAGTTTTCGTTCCCGTACTCCTCCGACACGGCTTGACCGATTCTCTTGAAATTTTGTGAGCATATTGAGTAGGTCTGAGAATCGGCCAACATCTATTTTTCATTTTGCAAAACAACGTTTGCTGGGGTCAGCTAGTATAAAATTAAATTCTCGTGTCACAATGCTCGTTCCCGTACTCCTCCGAAACGGCTTGACCGATTCTCATGAAGTTTTGTGAGCATATTGAGTAGGTCTGAGAATCGGCCAACATCTATTTTTCATTTTGCAAAACAACGTTTGCTGGGGTCAGCTAGTATAAAAATAAATTAGTTGAGGTGTCTGGTTGTTAATAATAGCTTTATAATAATTGTATTTGAAATTTGACAAATTTAATCGTGTAGAAATCATTTATACTAGGTAAGATGCATCATCATCATTACAACGTATTATTTGGGCATTAACTGCAGAACATAGGCCGCCTTCAAAGATTTCCAGTTACTACGGTTGGAAGAGGCATCCACCGTGAACGCAGCCTTCTAGTTATCCGTCCACCTAGTAGGCGGACGTCCTACGCTGCGCTTGCTTATCTGTGGCCTCCACCCAGAACTTTGAGGCCCCAACGACCATCTGTTATTTTGCTATAACAACGTGTGTGTTTCATTACGTGTAGGAAAACTAGGTTACAAATATAACTGTTTTATCATACAGTATGTCCTATATGTTAAGTTAAAATTCGCAGTACTTGCAGAGTTATCGTAAAACTGACAAAATTTGGCAATGGAATTCAACATGGAGCGAGGAATCGGAAGGGAATCTTGGTTCTGATACGATCGGTGTCCAATAAGTTGGTTGGACGATTTAGTTGGATAATATATGCGCGCTATCATTAAGTTACTGTTCTATTGCTATGCTATACAGTGCAATTTAGTTGGCCAACTGGAAATTGGAAGTCTGCGGGAGCTCTTAATGTTGTCTGTTCGTAGCTGATTCAACGGGAGTCTCACTGGCAGACGTGGCTAGTCAAAGTTATAGAAAAACGAAGTAGCATTTATTTTCCTTTATAAATAAATAAATAATCCACACAGCCCCGTGGTAAGCTCTAAGCTTGTGTTGCAGTTCTTGACATCTGATATACTTAATATTAGGTCCTTACATATGAAATTGGCGTTTTGTATGGGAGGAACAAAAAGTCGAATATTTTTTAATATAATATATTTAATTAATCAAAGTATGAACCATTATTTTCTATGCACTTTTGCCATCTTATAGGTAGTTCATTGATCCCTTTACTAAAAAAACCAGTCGGACGGGAATCAATAAAATCTTTGAAGGCGATTTGGACTGCCCCATCGGAGTTGAATTTTTTCCCTTTCAAGAAGTTATCCAAATTTCGAAAAAAATGGTAATCTGTTGGAGCAAGGTCCGGGGAGTACGGAGGATGTCTTAGACTTTCCAATTGAAGCTCTTCTAATTTAGTAGCCGTCTGTTGCGCAGTGTGTGGTCTAGCGTTGTCGTGAAGCAGCAGTGGCGTGGAGCGATTGACCAGCCTAGGTTGTTTAGCCGCTAGCTTTTCCATCATGGTTTGCAATTGCTGACAATAGACATCAGCCGTAATAGTCTGGCCAGATTTGAGAAAACTGTAATGAACAATACCGGCACTAGTCCACCAAACGCTTACAAGTAACTTTTTTGGGGTTAATTTTCGCTTGGGGCAGGATTTGGCTGGCTGGCCAGGATCCAACCATTGCGCTGAGCGCTTCCGATTATCGTAAAGAACCCATTTTTCATCACAGGTAATGATTCGGTTTAAAATACCTTCATTATTGTGCCGGTTTAGTAATGTAACGCAGCAGTCGACGCGCGTTTGCCGGTTTGCTTCAGTCAATTCGTGAGGTACCCACCTTTCAAGCTCTTTAATCTTCCCAATTTGCTTCAAGTGAATTAAAACAGTTTTATCACTAACACCGCAGCCTGCAGCTAACTCGGACGTGGTTTGCTATGGATCCGCTTCCACAATAGCCTTCAACTCTTCATTATCAACTTGAGTCTCAGGCCGTCCACGGGGCTTGTTCTGCAAGTCGAAATTTCCAGAACGAAAACGTTGGAACCAAAAACGAACTGTGTTTTCTTTTGCAACACGACCGCCATACACATCATTCACCCTTCGAGTTGTTTCCGCAGCACTAGTGCCACGGCGGAACTCGTACTCGTAAATAATGCGATATTTTAAGTTTTCCATTTTGTAAAATGAGTGACGCAAACAGAAAAAAACAGAAGAAAAAAAACAAATGAATGACGATCATCGAAGCACAAATACATGAGTCTATAGCTGTACAAATTTGAATTTGGAATTCCTTACCAAAGAGGAGAAATTTGTGATTAAAGTGGCCAGTACGAAAAACGCCAATTTCATATGTAAGGACCTAATATAATAGGCGCAAACATATATATATATATATTTTTATCTATCTATATAAACAAAAATGAATTGATGTTCGTTAGTCTGATTAAAACTCGAGAACGGCTGAACGGATTTATCTTATCTTAATCTCGAAATGTTCGTGGAGGTCTAGGGAAGGGAAGGGTTTAAAAGGGGAGAAAAAATCGAATAATTGCCGGGATTTTTTCCGATAATTACCCGTGCGAAGCCGGGGCGGGCTGCTAGTTATACATATAAACACCCAGACTAAGTAGAAAGTGCTTGCAGAACATGCAACTAACCCTCGGCGAGAATCGAACCCGATACCTCTTGCGCCGCAAGCGGACCCACTGCGCGGCAGGCAGTCTTTCTGTGTCTTTGCTCAATTTTGCAAAATTATAAATAAATAAATCTATACTAATATTATAAAGCTAAAGAGTTTGTTTGTTTGTTTGTTTGTTTGAACGCGCTAATCTCCGAAACTACTGGTTCGAATTGAATAATTCTTTTTGTGTTGGACCAGTTATCGAGGAAGGCTATAGGCTATATAACATCACGCTACGACCAATAGGAGCAAAGATATAGTGGTAAATGTGTAAAAAACGGGAGAAATTGTTCATCTTTTTAGCCTTCCGTTGCGTGCGCCGTGAAAACGGTTCAAGATACACAAAAAATATGTATTAAAGAATAATAGCTCTTTTAATGATCTAAAAAACAGTCCGCAATAGTATATGTCTATCTTTTAAGATTAACTCACAAAAACCGTTTTTATGGTACCTAATTTGGTCGAAATAATTTGTTTAAGTTGTATCAACATAATAATATTAATCTTTATTCAAATAAATATGTTGTTGGTTAAGAGTACTTCATCCATTATAACGCGGGTAGCACCGCAGGGCACAGCTAGTAAATAATAAAGCCGTGTTGGTTAAGTGGAAGGACACTTGACTTTCATTCCGAAGGTCGTGGGTTCAAACATCGCCACGCACCTCTGGATTTTTCTTCTTGAGAAATTGATGTGCGCTTGAAACACGTGATTTAACAGTGAAGGCAAACATCGTGAGGAAACCGGCATGTTCTGAGAACTTTAAAGTGTTTGAAGGACATGCGACATTCACCGACACGTACTTGGCTAGCGTGGTGATTTAAAGCCTTAACTCTCTCGTCCAGAGAGAAGTCCCTATGTCCCAGCAGTGGAAACGTTAATAGGGTGATGATAATGTGTCGATTGTTTTATCAATTTAATAAGAAAGTGCAAAGATAAGGTATGTACTTCTTCCTCATATGAGATTTTGGTAACTATTGTTTTATTTTGGTGTCCTATAAAGTGTTTTTAATCCCCAACCAAAAAATAGGGGTGTTATAAGTTTGACGTGTCTGTCTGTCTGTCTGGGACATCATAGCTCCCGAACGGATGGAGCTCCTTCAATTTAGATTTTTTTGTATGTAAGGTGAGTTTAGCACAAGTGTTCTTAGATTGTTTCATAAAAATCGGTTGTGCCGTTTAAAAGTTATGGGGGTGAGAGTGGGGAAGGAAAACCGAAAATCTGCAAATATACTCGAGTGGTGTATCAAATGAAAGCGCATCGCGTGCACATTACTAAATATTATGGTGTTTTACTTTTAAGAAAATTCAGGCATTGGAATCGGGTGTTTACCTTAAATTTTAAATTAAGATTTTTGTATCGGAGAAGGGGCTTGTGACTGCGAAACTTTGTACAAAATGGTTACGTCACTCGAAACTTCAATGCACTGTAACGTTTACATCTTTAATATGCAATAAAAAGAAAAAATACGGGTACAACATTTTTTTTTAATCTAATAATTTTTTTTACGTCATCTACCAAATTATATTCCTTATAAATAAATACACACTATTACGTTTAAAAATAATTTAATAAAAAAAACCACCCCGGATGACACCAAAGTGTACAATAATCGGACAAAACCTCCCTAATATTGTTGTAAGGTACTTAATTTATTGCCGAAAGTTGCATGACTTTCACCCATAATCACAATATATGACATGATCTAAGTCCATTATTAAACTAAAGCGAATGTTATATTCCAAACATTTTTGGGGTTCGCTACTCAAGGTTCAAATTGATGGATAACCAAGTTTCACCATCTTTGAAGTAATTATGTTAAATTAAAATTGACGGGTAACCAAGTTTCACCATCTTAGAAGTAAATGTGTAAATTGTTAAAATAAGAGCTATTTCGCTCAATCACATGTGACAAAGCGAGATAGATCTTGACATAACTAAGCATACTACTTACCTTGGATTTAGTTAAATAAGCCTTAAATATATAAGCTGCTTCATCCGGAAATAACTACCTCTTGAATAACCCTACCCATTGCAGAAAACCGCATAATGATCCGTTAAGTAGTTTCTGAGTTGATCCCAAACATAAGGACAGACAGAGGCGGCAAGGGACTTTAATTATATGTATAGATATTATAAAAACTTGGTTGTCTGTCCGTCCGCCTGCTCTCAGGCTAACTATCTCAACCCTATATCGATTAAGAGTTATTTTTTTTATGAAAACGTGTAGATATTTCTGTTGTCGCTATATCAAAGGGTATTTAGTCGTTTCATACCGCGAGCTGTTCAAACCACGGTATGAATCGCCCAAATTATCTTTCAGAATTTGTCGTTTCGCCCAAAATAATGGGTCCAGGTGAAGTCGGATAGAAAAGGTTTTATAGTTAACGTATAAAAATTTTACTTATCTTACATATTTTCGGCGAGAAACTATTCTATGAGCCCATGGTCGATTCATACCGTGGTTGATTCATTTAACAGCTCGCGGTATTAAAAGACTAAACCCATAAAAAAATACTAAAATACACTCCCATAAAACAAACGAGATTTTAAGAAAAATGGCGTCCGAGAGCTTTTTCTTGTTTTACTTACCCCTAAATAAATACATATCTATAGAATTTTCGCACTTTAAACATCGTAGCATCTTCTCATCTCCAATAGCTCTCCCCGGAGATAACACAGATCAAAACGTGACCTGAAATAAAAATAATAAAAATAAACAAAAAATCATCTATGCAACATCATCAGCAACCCTATTAACGTTCCCACTGCTGGGACACAGGAAAATCTCTGAGATTAGGCCTTTATTGACCACGCTGGCGAAGTGCGGGTTGGTGAATGTCACATGTCTTTCAAACTCTTCAAAGTTTTCAGAACATGCTATACAACAAAGGAGCTAATTTCTGTCACCAAAAAGGTAAAAAAAAAATTCATCATCATCACCCTATTAACGTTCCCACTGCTGGGACACGGGGACTTCTCTCTAGGCGAGAGAGATTAGGCCTTAATTCACCACGCTGGCCAAGTGCGGGTTGGTCAAAAAAAAAATTAATGATGTAAAATTTACTGGCTTACCAAACTTACTTATGAAGAAACAGAAATCTACTTCATGACAACCTCTGTGGCTCAGCGGGCGAAGGTCCGCCTGAGGTTGCGGGTTCGATTCCCGCCGTGAACCATATTTTGCAGGATCTACAATTTCTGGTTTGGAGTCTGGGTGTTTTCTATGTATCATAATGTATGTGCATATTTACAAAAAAAATGTATCTATTTAGTATATCAGTCACCTAACACCAATAGTACAAGCTCTGCTTAGTTTGGGATTAGGTGATGCTGTGTGAGTAGTCCGGAAATATTTATTTATTTTTATTTTATGTATAACATACTCACTCACATAATATTATAATTGTTTCGAACTATTATAAAGTTGTGTTATTTTGATAAATTCATGTTTAATAATCACAACCGTAACCTAGAATTAATAAAGATAACTTTCATAATATAATTTAGTAGTAGGACAACATGACGGCGTCAGTGGCGCGGTGGGCGACTGGCCACATGCGTCGCAAGAGGTAGCGGGTTCGATTCCCGCCGAGGGGTCAAGTGTTTGTATGTTCTGCAATCACTTTCTCCTTGGTCTGGGTGTTTAATAGTATAGTAAAAAATATCTCTGTTTGTACTCGTATGTATATTATATTATTAAGTATATCAGATGTCTAGTACCCGTAACACAAGCTTTATAGCTTACCACGGGGCTAGATGTTGATGTGTGGATTGTCCGGAAATATTTATTTATTATATTTTATATTATAACCCATAATGCCCTAGTGTTAGCAACACGAGGCGCCCCTGTCGGCGGAAGCTGTCAGAAAAACAAGAAGAGGGCGCCAAGAACTAGGGAATAGACGACGGTTGACGGACCGGCGCGGCCATGATTTTTCTAGAATGTGTCAGATGGACATTGGATATAATTTGAACCTAAGTCGAGTCGTAAATTGATTTATAAAGTAATAAGATATTTTCATTTCTATCAAAGTTTATCATCAGAAGTGAGATAAGGGCATTTAGTAAGTCCACAAATAATGGGAAAACAAAAGAAGAAACGTACGCGTTCAAGGCGGAGCCCTAGCTCGAGCTCGAGTTCCAGCAGCTCAAGCTGCGAGGAGCGCACGCCCTCGCCTCCTCGAAAAAGACAGAAAGGGAAATCGAAAAAGGTACCACAAGAAACTGTGAGTACAAGTTCTATTACATTACATAATATGATACCGGAATTCGACCCATTGTGCGATAATGTAACCGCCTGGCTAAATGTGATAGAATCTTATGAGAACACATTTTCATGGACTGATAGTATGATTCGATATCAAGCGCTAAACAAGCTGAAAGGTTCGTCAAAAACTTGGTTCGATTCATTATTACGCAATGATCACAATTGGATTTCGTGGAAGTGGGTAGAATGGAAAGAAAAAATTAGGTCAACGTTTCAAGTGAAACGGAATATGTTCGAATTGCTTAAAGAGATTGTTGAACGAAAACCGGCAGAAAATGAACCATTATATGCGTTTTTTTTCGAACAAAAAGCGAAAATAGATAATTTACGTCTTAATTTTTCGGATTGTGATATAATTTCAATTATAATAGGAAATATCGGTGACAGTAACATCAGTGCGTCAGTAGAAGCGAGCAACTTTCAATCATGTGACAGTTTAGCAGGATTTTTACACAGCCACACGTATCGAACAAAATCTGTAAAAGTTGTTCAATTACAACATAAACTAAACCGCGAGAATACTGTTAAACTGTCCTCGTCCAATCAAACATCGTCTCAGAGCGTAACTCTTTCTAACAACCCAGTCTCGTTACCCCCTAACAATAGTCAACAAAGTACTGGTTTATGTCAACAGCGTAAGCCGCTCGAGTGTTTTAACTGCGGAGGTAATCACAAAAGATTTCAATGTAGTGTCAAGTGCGGAATACCAAAAGCGGAGGTTTGACGGTAATCGGATAAAAGCTAAGCAATACCAGGAAGGTGACTTAGTGTTGATCAAAATTGTAAGTCAGTCCAACGACGGGAAGAGCAGAAAACTGCTGCCTGTGTACAAAGGGCCTTTTCAAATAAAAAGCGTTTTAGGCAATGACAGGTACCAGGTTACTGACTTAAGAGGCTGTGAGAGGAGCTCAAAGCGGTACACAGGAAATGCGGCAGCCGAGAACATGAAACCGTGGATTAAGATTCACGACTACAACCTGGATGACAGACCATGTTAGCAAAGTGTGCCTACTGAATTATGCTCTAATAATTAAGTAGGTATGTATGAAACCAAACCTTGTTATTTATTTTATGTTTACTAAACTTAGTGGAGTGTGTTTAATTTTTTCAATTTCGGTTTTATAAATGTTGACATGAAATACATTTCTTAAGGCTGGCATTGTGTTCAAGTTTGATACCCGGTTTGTTATTTTGGGTTTATGTGAACTAACTACTAGTCGTGCCTAAGACTAAAGGTGCGGTGCTAAAAGTTAGAGTGGGTTATCCTAAGACTAAAGGTGAACCTAGACCTAAAATTACACACATGGGTAATAGTTTCTGTCGTATATTCTCACGAACCTAGGTATAGTCTATGGTGTGTTGATATACGAGAGAAAACTAAATGCATAAATTTGTTGACATGATGACCGAGGCAGTTAATGAGTGACAGTTGTGAACTAACATTACAGTAGCATAGTTCATAACCCATAATTTATGTAATGTTATAGAGTTGTCGTGTCTGGGGGCATACACGATGCAGCATGGCCGTGTTAGCAACACGAGGCGCCCCTGTCGGCGGAAGCTGTCAGAAAAACAAGAAGAGGGCGCCAAGAACTAGGGAATAGACGACGGTTGACGGACCGGCGCGGCCATGATTTTTCTAGAATGTGTCAGATGGACATTGGATATAATTTGAACCTAAGTCGAGTCGTAAATTGATTTATAAAGTAATAAGATATTTTCATTTCTATCAAAGTTTATCACTAGTTACTTGTGATTACGAAGGCAAGAACTAACCTCATACGGAAAGCACCTTTGTCTCGCGCACTTCGCACTAATAACATCATATCCCGAGAACTTGATCTATTATTGTACACTGAACGAATTCGCTAGTATAACCATGCATAAATTATTATATTATAGAAATAAAGAGATAAATTTCGATTAGTACAGTATTGTATTTGGTAAAGCCAGTAAAAATTGTTGTAAAAATAAATAATTCATAAATATTTGTCACATAAAATAGTGTGATTAAATCATAGTAAGTCATAAAGAATATTTTTTTATAAAGAGTCCATCTCTTTTAAGTTTTTATTATCACTCAATTACTTTTGTAGACCGTTTAATTATTTTAATAACTATTTGGTTAATTACTTTAACGAATGTTTAGGTTATTGATTATTATTTTTTTTGTTATTTTTTCTTAAAAAATTTTAATCTATTACTTAAAGCTACTGCACCATAATAAATCTAAATTTAAAATTTAAGAAAAACCCCCGATTCCAATCCCTTAATTTCCTTAAACGTAAAACAACATAATATTATGTAATGTGGACGCGATGCGATTTCATTTGATACCCCACACTATTATATTTGCAGATTTTCGGTTTTCCTTACCCACTCTCACCCCCATAACTTTTAAACGGCACAACCGATTTTCATAAAACATGTCTAAGAACACTCGCGCCAGACTCACCTTGCATACAAAAAAAACTAAATTGAAATCGCTCCATCCGTTTGGGAGCTATGGTGACACAGACAGACAGACAGACACACAGACAGACAGACAGACAGACAGACAGACAGACAGACAGACACGTCAAACTTATAACACCCCTCTTTTTTGGTCGGGGGTTAATAATAGGAAAGTTTCATTCAAATGTACTTTCACTTTAACCAGATAATGATTTACAACCTATATGGAAGCGGAGGAAACAAAAAGATTTCTAGTTATATTCGTACATAAGTAATTAAGGTTTCACCATTTTCGAGTAAAATTGAACAATAGTTAAAATAAAGAGATATTTCGCCAGCCCCACGATGTGTATAAACATTCGTAGGATTCTAACAAGAGAAAAAGCTTACATTTATTTAATTTTCTAGGAAATGTATACATTTGCATAATTTTGTTATATTTCAGTGACATAATCTGGACAAGAACAGAATGCCGTTGGGGCTGTAAAGTTCTCGAATGGAGACCACGAATCGGCAAACGCAGAGTAGGACGTCCACCAACTAGATGGACGGACGACCCGGTGAAGGTAGCGGGCTCGCGGTGGTTACAAGCTGCTACCGACCGAAGTCACTGGAAGTCTTTGAGGGAGGCCTATGTCTAGCAGTGGACGTCCTACGGCTGAAATGATCTGGTCAAGCTGGATGGTAATACTCTTAATCTGCCAAAAGGTATGTACGGAGGTATGACGTCATATCTGTCGTCATAGCAACGCGTGGATGGTTTTATTTGCATAGTGTCCTTGAGTGTGTATTTGTTAACTACGTAGGTATACGATTCGTTTAATAAACATAATCTCCATTAAACTTCGGCCAAACCTGTGCGACCAAAGCGTCTACCGCGACTCATACTTTACTGTGACTTTTTGTACACAATGCGACCACAAAGCGGGACGTATTTAGGCAAAAATCTACCGCTTCCGTGTCTCTTCCCGCTTCCCGCGTTGGGATTGGCTATACGCACCCTAATATGGTATTTGATAACATGTTCTTAATTATATTTAAATGCCATGGAGGGTCATTATTCGTAGAAGGGCAAGATTAAAATAGATCGTTATCGTTACTATACCTCTAATTTCGTTATCTAACTAACGAGAGCTATTGTTTTAATTAATAGTGTCAATGTGTGTGTTCAATTTCTTAATTAGTTCGTATCCCGGCGGATGGGTAGGTTTCTACAATGAAACGTATCATAAAATTAATTTCGATAACTCAACTCTTCATTAGCGACATCATAAAACTAAGGAAGGGTTTGCAAGTACCCCTATGCTTTGCAGGCGCGTTTTGGCGTAGTATGAAGTGCAGAGCATAAAAAGACACTGCCGCTCAAATTTTCGTTTAATCCCCAGCATATACCTCTATAATATCTAGGAAATTTATAAATTTACGGGTTTTGTTATGTTCCAGTAACATAAATAAATAAAGCCATATCTAAGGTAATTAAATCTATATTACAAACTTATTTCTTAGACCTTCTTGTATTTACAATACATACAGGGTTCCCAAAAATGGTGGATAATCCTGATCCTGAAAAATGGTGATTATGTAACCAAATATATTTTTTTCTAAAAGTCCGAGATCTACGAACTTTTTTGTAAAATTAAGTAAAATCTCTTTATTCCTCACATTTGTTGAGAACACGTCTGGTATATGAGGCCTCACCTTAGCAGTTTGTCAGAAATTGATATTTAGGGACTTCTAGTTAATTCATGTTAAGTACTACGTAGTTGAGTTATTATTTAGGAGAGCACGGTAAAGAAAAAATATCGGAACTGGGCCTAATATAGCGGCCGTGATTTCAACTCATGTGAGGAAAACATGGAATTTTTCAAATTGTACAAAAAAATAGATAGTAGATTGTTGGAATTACATTTTTTTGTGAGTTCCACACACACCATGTGAGGAAAACATGGAATTTTTCAGATTGTACAAAGAAATCGTAGATCGTTGGAATTCGATTTTTTTTTGTGTGTTTCACCTCCTCCCGCGCTCACTATAAGATTGTCCACTATTTCTGGGAAACTCTGTATAAGCGGAAAAGCCCTCCCGTGGTGATTTACTGATCTTATATAAACAAGGAGTATTTACTCACTTGAGTGGTATGAGTCACCGCAACGAGGCGTGTGTTGTGTGTTTCATCTATGGTTGAAGCTTCGATATGTTTGTGTATGGTGTATGTATGGTATAATACTCATTGGCAAATTATTTAACAAGCAAGTTAACAAGAGATTCGTTATTTGACTTGACCGTGATATTCAACTGTTATTAGAACGTTTTATAAAAAACTAATTGTAAAAATGTGCGAACAGATGCAGTCACCGGTCGACCTTCCAAGTAGGTTGTGTCCGAACGGAAATTTGACTTTATTAGATTTTATAAAATCACAAGTTTGTTGTATGGGAGCCCTATACAAAAGGAGATAGTTTACGATTTTTCTATAACAGCAACAGAAAAACCTCTTCCCTCAAAATTACACTATTCACGGTTCTTGAGATACAACCGTACATACAGACAGAAAGACAACGAAGTCTAAGCTAAGATAGGTCCTATTTCAATCAAAACCTTAAAACTATTAAATTTAGGTACCTAAAGGATGCCAGTTTTCGAGCCTTTAGCATTTCGCCCAAAAGCCCGGCCGGCCGGTCCGTTTTAACAGTGTAGTGCGAGTGCTGTGGAATGCACTACCTGCGACCATAAAGTTTTTACTCTATGCCCGGACAAGGTCATTGCACTGGGCCGGGCCTCACCCAAATTGCTTAGAGGGATCGTCAAGCTCATTATTCTCATATATTGTGCTCGTGTGCGTCTTTTAAATTAAATAATAGTGTTTATTGATGATATACTTTAATTTATAACCATTATAAGACACAATTTGGGTTTTGGTGTGGTTGCCAAATACCACAAATTACAATTATGACGTGTCAAAATTTCAAATTCAGTTCAGTTCTTATTATTGGCATCGCGCTTGCCATATTATGCTACGACTTGCCAGAATTTCAAATTCACAAAATAATACCAACAGCGCCAGATTAAAATAATGACAGATACAGTAGGTACAGCTGCAGCTGTAGACATAATATGTCGTAGATATATCAATTACATTTGTAATTATAGAAAATAAATATATCAATACAATTAAATAATCCAAAAATCTATATTTACAATTTAAGCACAATGTCCAAAAGAAATTACATAATGAAAGAATAATAAAAATAATGTTAATTTAATAAAATACAAAAACTTGAAAGTGATACAGAAGAAACAACGCTTTTTTTTATTTCGGTGTAGGTATTATTTGTTTGAAAAAAACTAAATACATTTTCCATGATACGATGTAGGTATTATTCTTTTTTCAAGAAAGAACAAATGAGAATAAGTATCGGGTATGTCAATGGACTGGCTAAAATATCGTTTACAGAGAAAATGGCCTATGAATTTATAAGTAGGTATGGGCCATGGGAAGATATCGAGAAATTTTGTGATGTTAACACTCCAAACAGACAAACAGGAAATAGTCCTAAGATTAGCACGAAGCCTTAGTCGTAATTTGGCTGTTTTGAATATTGTTTTACGCCAATTGTAGTCATACCACACATGTACCTCGTATAAGCATAGATTATTGAGGACTAAGGAAATACAGACTTAATAAATAAATAAAATTATGTTAACTGCATTATCATACGACTGGGAAATAGTCTGAAATACTTAGGTAGGTACTTATAATAAAAAAAAACTATTTATTGAAGGCTATGTTCTCATTTTTACCGCGGTTATAAACCTAATATCGCGAAAACATAAAGTAGGTATAGGTACTTAGCGTAAACAACTTGTTAATTAATATACCTAATAATTAACTAGCTGTTGACGCCGTTAATCAGAACATAATAATATTGCAAGATTTGTATTATACCACTTAATTAATAACTATTGTTAGAATACAAAACTAAAAGTAGGTACCTAGGTACCTACCTACTTTTTAGTCCCTCCTCAACCTCAACTTTTCGTCAATCTCAACTTTATTAAAACAAAAATACCAAATTACTTACCAATTAATTTTAATAATCCATTTTGTTTCTATGCAAAGCAATCCATTACGCAAAACATCAAAATATTGTCACCATTGAACAACCAACACAACTTTAAATAGACAAAACTTTGAGTACATTCAGCCCATAATGTTTTAAATATCACATATTTACAGTTTATCACTTTTACTCGTAAAAACACAAATAAAACACACTCAGGTAGGTTTCCGTAGGTAAATTTAGGGCTATTTTCAACACCAACTCAAAAGAAAACAAACTTTAGCTCAATCGCGCTCAAACAACTGAGTTAATTTTGGATTTTTAGTTCCCCCCACTTTGTTTTGGAGTTCTGTAGACCCCGTAGAAAACGAGACACCAGAAAATTATAAAAATAGTGAACCCGTCCGCGTAACGCAGACATCACGCGTCGATTGACGAAATTACTAACGAAAACAAAGAATGGAGACATGATTCCTGTTGTAACGAATTTGTGAGGTTATGTCAGCACGTTTTTGCAGTTGTGCGAATCTGAACTTTATATTCTACTAGAAGCGCTAGAAGTGTTAGTTGTGGGTATGATAATAATAAGACTCACGTCTCGTAAAGATGTAAATTTGTGTTACGTTTTTTCTGTGTGGTCTACACACTGAATAACAGCGCGCTAAGTAGGTAATAGTAGGTTTTTGAGACCGCAAAGTTTTTGAGGTCGTAGATCGGTCAACACCGTTTAGGACGTACACCAAGTGCATGAGATGCACCTAGGAAGATTCGTTTTGTAAAACTGTTTTTGATTTAATTATGCACAGTTATCCATGACAATGGTCCGATTTTTACTATGATAGCTTTTGATGATTTCAAGTTTTCTGATATTTCTACGCTATTGCAAGCGCCATGATCACGGCATAAACTGACTAAACTGTTATAATGGGGCTTCAACATTAATTTAAAATTAACGAACCACTAAAGGGTTATATAATGAAATAAAATTGTCACTTTATCGTCTATCAAGCATTGAGTTATGACGTCGAATCAGATATCTTCAATCTGCCATCTTTATTGTCTTTTTAACTTTATCCTTACGTTAAACAAATCGACTTTAATAACAACTAACCGTTACGAAAAAACTTATTTTTGTTTGATAACCCTATCAAATATCTACAAACTTACTTACCATTTTGGTTTCTTTCTCCGAGTGTATCACGCCGAGGATTTAAAAATAATAAGTAAAATATATACGGGACCACAGCACGATAATTTTGCTCACTCTTGCCTATAATCGATTGACGTAACTCTGTTTATCTTTGGAGATATTTTTTATCGTAATGTAAAGATAGGGAGTGGGCGCGCGTTTCATACAAAGTACTAATGTTAGGATTATAAATAGCAGCATTACCTATATATTTAGTACATTACTTGCGGCAACTGTCTCGCCTTGCACTTTACACGGTACCACTGAAAACCAGCGCTGCAGCCTGCTTCCTCAGCACCTACAGCACATGCTGAGTGGCAACCAATTTACGTCCGAATTTTTTACACATGTCTAAAAATCTAACTAAAATTAATGTTATAGTTGCTCTGTATTGTGTTTGTATTTTTTTTGACGTAAATAAACCTTTTTCTATTTCTATTCTATTTCTATAATACGTTAATAATTACTTTCTCTTTGAGCCTATAAATACTTACTCTGTCATGCAAAATATTTAGCATAGGTACTCATTTTAGTGTAAGCTATTTTTTCTCTTTTTTAGCCTCATTGATATAAATAGGCTATCGAGCGAGAGCTGAAATAGTTTTTCAAATCGGTCCAGTGGCTATTGAAATTTGCGCATTATAAGAAACTCTTCAGGTTTATCATATGAGTAAACATTACCACAAAAGCTTTGTTATTGGGCAATTGCTCCTTCAAGGTAATCACAGCGTGTAAAATGTAGTAGGGGCCACAACAAACACAAGTTTAAATAATAATCTAATTTTACAATTTTTTAAGCTATCGGGCCTTGAGCGTGGGGACCGAATCCAGAAATCCCGTAACGAAAAAAAACCTAGCAACCCCACAGTGGTCTGACGGACAGACAGACATGTCAAACTTATAACACCCCTCAATTATGTCGGGGGTTAAAAATAAAAAATAAAATAAACAAAGTTATGAAATCAACTAAAATTAAACATAAGTGTAAAACACCAAAACAAATTACAAATTACTTTAATTAATTATAACTACTTAAATAGGTTAAATAAAACACTTAGTACTACATTATTATTTTAATTTTATTGTCAATATCACAATACCTATCTTTGGTTTATCTTATTATATTGATACATACGCAGGATAGATAGCAATAACTGGAATATTTTTAACTAATTCTAATTACCTTATCGTGTAGCGTACCTACTCTTACCAAACATATTTAAAACGATAAAAAAAAACACAAAAAGACCTTTGAACTATCATACATTCTATAACATTTGACCCTAAGCATTCTTTAAAATGAGTTCAACTATTATCGCAAGGGCAAAATGTCATAGTTGGTTGAACTCTAACCATGGACAAAGCTGGCGAACTAAAAATGATGGTATTTAAACCTAAAATGTTGTACTTATTCTAACTA
Source organism: Gymnoscelis rufifasciata (assembly GCA_929108375.1). Classification (NCBI taxonomy): domain Eukaryota; kingdom Metazoa; phylum Arthropoda; class Insecta; order Lepidoptera; family Geometridae; genus Gymnoscelis; species Gymnoscelis rufifasciata. Next base: position 558,668 of record OV815326.1, read on the forward strand.
AAATAGTTTTTGACAATATTTTTTTTTTGTACTGTATCTCTTAATATATTTATATAAAGAATTTTGAGACGAAATTTGAAGACTTGGATTTACTTGGATCTCACAACTTTTTACCGCAGAACAACTGAGTTGCGCGACTTGGTTTTTTTGACAAGTATTGTTTTTGATGGGATAAGCCTTTATTTGTCCACTGTCTCACCTGATTTAAAGTGACGATGTGGTCTATGATGGAGCATGAAGACCTAGAAGGTAGATGGCTTCTCCGGACCACATTACGAAACACGAAAAATCGCTTCACGTACTGGCCTAGCCCGGAGGGTGGTGACAAGCCGCGGCCGAAGCCTGCCACCAGAGACTGTTCTTAGCACCACCCGGAGGTCACGTGTAAGGATAATAGTCACTACATCAAAAAATAGGTAATCTACTGTTTAGACCATCTGAAAGCCCGACCAAAAGTTCTGGACAAATATTTTTCGCATTATCAATTTATTATGAAAGCAAGCATTATAATGCATATAAGCAACTATGGTCCGTGTTTTAATGGAACCTAAATGAGTGACAATATTAATTAAATTGTTAACATCAGAAAGAACTTACTCAAAAATAAGTTCAGAATAATCTTTAGTTCTAAAAGCTTATCTTAATTAATCTTACTCCTTAACCATGTTAAACTATTAACCTAAGAATTATTATTATTTATTATTAGTATTATGTATTAAAAGCAGAATAAAGCTTAGAACGCATTGCCTTTCCAATAGTAGCTTTATCATCATCATTTCGGCTATTAGACGCCCACTGCTGGACATAAGCCTTCCATAAAGACGACCAATTATTCCGATCGGTCTGTCTGTCCATATTAGTGGTCGTCTCTGCGCTTACCGATCCGCGGGCTCCGCGGCCTCCAATTGAGAACCTTTCGAGAATAGCAACATAATGGACCATAGTCTATTCTGGAATTAATTAATTCCCTATTTGTTATTCGACTTAATTAATATTAAACGTACTTAAGGGTAACTTATAGCTATTTATGCATCCAAAGGTTGACTGGAAGAGATCGCATTTAGCGATACGGCCGCCGATTGTACAACTTGTGATGTGGCTATTGACTGTTATTTTTAAGTTAGTCTGTAAGTATTGGTGTGCAATAAAGAAATTTTCTGTCTATATATTTCTTATTAAGTATATCTTAATACAGTTTAGTTGTCTTCGTCATCAGAAGGTTGTTTGACCCAGAAACCCCAGGGGGCATGGCCGTCGCTCTTCGTGGGACCTCTGTACACCTTGATTTGTACTCTGGCTACGTCATCTGGAAATATATGACGAATTATAAATAAATATTTCCGGACAATCCACACAACAATGGTCTAAGCTCTAAGCTTGTTTTGTTTTACTGATACACTTCATATAATAGACATACATACCTAGATATAAAAAAGGTGTGTGTGCGATTCACACACGATAGAAGTGAAACTTCAGTAAATCGACGAAAGAACAAGAAGAATAAAAAAAAAGTGTGTGTGTGTCAGCTACGACGCACGATTGGAGTCGAACTTACGAACTATAATTATGATATAATATCGATTAGAAAAAAAGGGTAAATGAACGCATCTGCTAAAATGATAAGAGAAACAAACATAATATCTGTAATTATTCGGATTATTTATATTACTTCAATAAAGCGTATGACATAAAGTATGTTACAAAATAATATAAATAAAATACAGCAATACCTCTTTGCGCGATACTTCGTAGACTCAACTACGAAGTATCGCGCAAAGAAATTTAAATAAAGCATTGTATTTGTGTCTCTTACCATTTCCGTTTCATCTTTTTGCATCCGGTTTAAAATCACTACGATTCTATAGAAGTTTCACTTCAATAAATAAATATCTTTGGACTACTCACACAGCATCACCTAGCCCCAAACTAAGCCGAGCTTGTACTCTGGCTGCTAGATGACTGATATACTACATAGATACATTTTTTTTTGTAAATATGTACATACACAATGATACGTAGAAAACACCCAGACCCGAAACCAGAAATTGTAGTATAGTAGTATAAAATCTGGTCCCCGGCGGGAATTGAACCCGCAACCTCTTGCGTCTCAGGCGGACCTTCGCCCACCGAGCCACAGAGGTCGTCTATATCTTTATTATACATAAATATTAACATCCAGACCAAGGAGAAAGTGATTGCAGAACATACAAACACTTAACCCCTCGGCAGGAATGGAACCCACTACAGTCAGAAAAAAAAGGCCGCTTAGTCATATTTTAAAAAGAAACCCACTACAGTTAGAATATAAAAGACCGTTTGGTCATATTTCAAGAAGTGCTGACGATCCTACACTATATCGATTTTATGTTATTTATGTCTAGAGGATTCGTGACTTCGACTTGGTCATAGTTTTACCATAATCCTAAGCTGTAAGATAAGATTTTGTATTAAATACAAAATCTTGTACTATGTGTTGTATGTTCTGCAATCACTAGTATGTATACCAGTGTGTTCCTAAGGTGAATACATTTTTCTAGCTGTGAAAATTAATTATTGTGTCGGCCCCTGGACTATTTGAGAAAATATGCGCAAGCAATACTCAATTGAACTAACACCGCCTTATAATTTACGCAGAGCAACAACGAAAGTGTAGGTATCTATACTAATATCTATACTAATATTATAAAGCTGAAGAGTTTGTTTGTTTGAACGCGCTTATCTCCGAAACTACTGGTTCGAATTGAATAATTCTTTTTGTGTTGGATAGTCCAGTTATCGAGGAAGGCTATAGGCTATATAACATCGCGCTACGACCAATAGGAGCAAAGATATAGTGGTAAATGTGTAAAAAACGGGAGAAATTGTTCATCTTTGAAGCCTTCCGTTGCGTGCGCCGTGAAAACGGTTCAAGATACACAAAAAATATGTATTAAAGAATAATAGCTCTTTAAATGATCTAAAAAACAGTCCGCGATAGTATATGTCTACCTTTTAAGATTAACTCACAAAAACCGTTTTTATGGTACCTAATTTGGTCGAAATAATTTGTTTAAGTTGTATCAACATAATAATATTAATCTTTATTCAAATAAATATGTTGTTGGTTAAGAGTACTTCATCCATTATAACGCGGGTAGCACCGCAGGGCACAGCTAGTGCCATATAAAAATACTAGCTCACCCCAGCAAACGTTGTTTTGCAAAATGAAAATACGATGTTGGCCGATTCTCAGACCTACTCGATATACTCAGAAAATTTTAATGAGAATCGGTCAAGCCGTTTCGGAGGAGTACGGGTACGAACATTGTGACACGAGAATTTTATAATGAGAATCGGTCAAGCCGTTTCGGAGGAGTACGGGAACGAACATTGTGACACGATAAATTTTTAATAAAAGAAGATAAGATCTACTTATACCTACTTAGTATAAAATAGAGTTATCATCGTTTTCTAGTCGTTTACATTGCTTAGCTTTTACTAATAAACTCGTTTGTTTACTAATAAGCAGTTTTCAGCAAAAGGAAGTGTTGATTTCAATTTCAAAATCATATTCTATTACTAGGTTTCCACGCCGTGGTGCCGCCCGTCGGCGTCGTGTTTAATGTTTCTTTCGCGAGAACGACATAGTCTCCCGAGGAGGCCTTCCTTGATAAATAGGTATCGAACAGAGAAATAATTATTGAAATCGAACCAGTAGTTCCTGAGATTAGCGCGTTCAAAAAAACAAAGTCTTCAGCTTTAAAATATTAGCATAGAATAGTAAATTACTTAGCTGGCAGGTGGAGAATTAAATAGTCTTTAAACCAAACACAAAGGTCGCTAGTTTTGTATTTGGTAGTGAGCTAACAAAGAAAGTGGTTTAAAATAAAAATTAAAAAAAGAGATCTAGAGTTTATTTGTTTGAAACCGCTTATCTCAGGAGCTGCCTAGAATAGAAGAATAGAATAGAAAATATCTACCTACCTATCTGGATCTCCTATCTATATTCATTTATAGAAATAATCTTGAATTTCATTTTCTGATTTGAGTCAAGCAATGTAACTCACCTTTCCTATCACCCGCGTGAGCGCCATCATCATCATCATCGAATTCTTGGGGCCGCGCGGCCACGAGAACCACGACGGCCAGAAGCAGCAAACACGTCCTCTAAACCAACATCAAAAAACAACACATAAAGAAAAAGTTACTCTGTATTTGTACCTATACTGTCACGGTACAGATTTACCCATAGAGAATATAGATATAGGCACTTGGTTTTAATTCAATTTCTTTGGATGCAACTAAACATAGTGATTATATTTTCTATGCTTGCAACATTCAAATTGACTTACGCGCAAATATTTAGAGTAGGTACTTCAGCATCAAAAAAATTATGTGAATTGGATTCTGAACTCCTAGTTCTATAGACTAGGAATACAACCAATCAACTATGTTTAGATAAATAAATTAATGTCAAATGAGGCATTAAATAAAACAAATTGCTTTTCTGAACTGCTTATAATTTAAAATCTTGCAGTGGGTACATATTCATAACTTGGCTTAGTCATATTTATTATTTATAGAATAGAAAATACTAATTAAAAGCATTTATGACCTTTTTTGTCTGTTCCTCCCTGGAACATGTTAATGATCCATGTTATAAATGGACATAACATTTGTACTTAGTTCCACAGTAGCAGGCTCTAATAATTCTGGTTGACCAGGACTGATAGGCTCATGTTATAATAGCTTCCTTATATGACAAACATTTTTTTTTATTGTAAATGTTAAACTTATAATAGTTACCTATAAATAAGAACTCCAAAATTGTAATAACTACAAAATTGTAATAACTGATAAAGCTGTGTTGTTCTATTTGCTTCTCAACTCAGTATAAAACATTGAAGCAAACTGTCAAGACAATGTTATTTCCTTGATATTTGTTATTTAAGCAATTTAGTTTTATTAATTTTCATTTGACCTGTCCATGTAGGCTATGTGCTTCTAAGGAAATAAACGTTTTGACTTTGACTTTTGTACATGTTGTGGAGAATGCACTTAGAAAAACTGTTCACTACACAAAGTTCTTACATAATTATTAAAAACTATCCTTAAATTAACATAATTACAATATATTCATTTAATGGGCATAAGTAATCATTAGCAAACTTGATTACTAGATTCCGAGGCCTTGTCAGAATCATTCCCGCTATCTGTAGACACTGCAACTTCATTCTTCTTAACACATACTTCTTCCTCCTCGTCCTCAGTAGATGACGAACAATCTGACAGATCTGCGTCAATCCATAACTTGGCTTTCTTTTTTCCTTTCGATTTGTCCTCAATTTTCCGCTTTGTGCCAGTCTCAGAGGTGCCCGCGGCTTGCCAGCCAGCATCAACAGCTGAACTTATTCTCTCTGGCAACTCCTGACGTTCTTTCTCATACGCTGGAGCCAGGTTCACGTCAATTTTAGGCTCAGCAAGGAGTTTCTCTATTTTTTTCTGTTTACGCTCTGCTGCTTCGCGTTCCCGATCTTCTTGTCCATCGAGCCACTTACGCAGTCTCTTTTCTTCATTTATGTCACGCAAGCGACGTCCGGACAGGTCACGGCAAGCTTCGCGATTGGTAGTCTTCTCAATCTGCGCGCCAATAGCACGTAACATGGAACCAAAACCTCCCTTTCCACCAAGGAGTCTAGTAGACACCCTGACTACTTTATCTAGTCCAGAGATAGGTAGGGCATCTGGGACTCTTTCTCCGTTGATAGAAACGTAGAGGTCTTCTTCAGGAAGGCCATATTTTTGTGAAATCTTGTGCTTGAGTGACGAAACATCACTGTATTTAGTTTCGGTGAGGAATTTGTTCTCGAAGTAGACGAACGGCATCTTTGACGTGGTAATGGCAAGGATGTGTAAACTTATTATTACACTTATTTTTAAATATTCCAAACTAAATACAAATTAACATAGACGCGAGAAAATCGAAAAATCAACAAACTTGTTTTTCTTTACTGGCTGATGACATCCATGCCATGACATGACATGACACTGGGCACTATGACAGTAACTGACAGTAAGCACGCAGTATGATTTTGACAACACACAAAATAATATGACTGACAACGTGCTTGCTCTTCCATACGCTTTAAATACACAGTCAAGCTCAAAAAATCTCCACTCTACGTATACAATAGTAGTGAGCGTTGAATCGACGAACCGTTTTTTTAAACTGTTTTTCTACAGACAACGTGTCGACTGTTTTCTTATTACGGCAAAAGTAGTTTTTTCTACGAACAGGTTTTTTCATTCAACGTCGACGATAAACGCAACGCAAACGAACGAAACACAAAGACAGATTCAACTACATACACGACCGACAACGACACGAGGACCACCCGAAAATTAACGAACAAGCCGCGAGCGAAGCGCGAGGTAAAACGCGGTATGCGAGCGAGTGAGATGTCCGTCGCTCAGTTGTTTGAGAGCGTAAGAGATGTATGTATGTTTGTTCATTCCGGGTCTAAGCTTAGCGCTTGAGCCAAACTGACCGAAAAAACAGGTTAATTGGGCACAGGTTTGTTAGTTTTCGTGTCAAATAATTAGTTTGTCTAATTGACGTGACACGTGAGGTCAACGCCTTTTTGTTTGGCACGAAAGTATTACTTCTGTTATAGTGAAAGTTCTTTTTGCTGTCTAGATTCTTAATTCTATTCAACTGCTCACTCAAACATACTAAATTAAATAAACCACGATGATTAAAAACAACGATAGATGAATTACTTACGTTCAGTTATCTTTTCAATGTAACTACGAACTTAATTTAACGCATAGTTCCTTAAGACAGTGAACGAAAATCAGTCGACGGACAACCAGACTGGTTGTCCGTCGACTGATTTTCGTTTCGTTTTTTTCAACTGGTTGAACCAGTTGAAAAAACTGTCGCGACATTCAACCGGTTCATTCGTTGAACTACGAACGAACCAGTTAAACGTCGACCGTTTTTTCAACCGGTTGACCGATTATAAAAAACGGTTTCGTTTCGTTTACGCAAAAATAGTCAACGACCCACCAGTAGTATACAATAATATTTGACATTTTCCGGGACATAATATTTAGACATAATATTTGTCCGTAGCGGGGGTAATATGGGTTGGTAGATACCGACAGTAAAAAGTAATTTTAGTTTCATTTCCTTGTATTAATGTGTTGTGCCTTGCTCTGTTACACTAAAGTTATGTAAAAGATTAATGTATGTACTTACGAAATAACCCATGGAGTCAAAATTTATCACGAAACTGAAAATGAACAACAGCCTGCTTTACGATAACGTTCACAACATAATGACATAAAAATGACAGTCTGAGCTATAAGTAGAGCATTGCGCTCTTTTTTTTATTGGAAACCATCGTTGATTATTTAATTTCACGCTACAATAACCACGATTTACCGTACTTTGCTGAAAGTGAAAGTAGGTGTAAGAAGGTAGATATTGGAACTATTTTCTTATGTAAGATTCTATAGATTGCAGTCAAAAAGGCCATCGATTCAAATCGATTGGACTTCATGTAATTACTAATTAGTAAACAAGTAGGCATTTATATTTACACGAACAATTAGTATTTAATTATATAAACAGGGTGTCTGGCAGTGAATGGATTACCTTAAAATTGGTTTTTACCCATTTCAAAGTTCATGCAGAAAATATAAAAAATCGATTCCAACAGGTATGTACCTCAGATGCAGCTATAATATTTTACCTCTAAGATAATTTCTTGTTGACTATGACCACATTACTTTTTATTTAATTAAACAATGGACAGAATTAACACTTAGATACTAGTCACTCGATTATTACCTTATTTAACTTATGGTTGCTATTTACTTCGTCATTATAAAAAAAGAGGTGTGTGCGATTCACACACGATAGAAGTGAAACTTCAGTAAATCGACAAAAGAATGAGGTGAATATAATATAACAAGGGTAGGATAATTACAAAGTTTAATTGTTTAATCATGAAAGTATTTGATTAATTTTTAAAGATATTTTATATTTTATTTAACATGATGTTACATAATCTATTGCTCAAGTTCCATATTTTCAGTTTCTGGATTTCTTTTCATTTTAATTTTATTCATATTTTTGCGTCGATATTGACGACACATTTCGGCATTAGTTTTCGGCATCTTATAAAATTTGTTATTTAGCACACTGCTAGATAATAACACACCACGCTGACATCTTACTTAAAAGCTGTAATACGCAGCCGCATACAGTGTACAGTAGTATTAGCTCACGTAGTTTTCACATACACTAACACACGTTAAAAATGCTCAAATACAAGCAAGTATAATATTAAACAGTGTGAATATACATACACACCGACATCTGCTCTCTCGCTCTGGCTCACTAATTACAGGCGACTATTGTATTTGTGTCTCTTACCTGTCGTTTTTTCCGTTGCATCCGGTTTGAAATCACAACGATTCTAAAGAAGTTTCACTTCAAAATGATTACAATACTCAAACAATTTTTCACAAATTTACTAAAGATGTTCAAATTATTTTCCGTTTTCACTCCGGATAAATGCTTTTCTAAGATATCCAATAGCTAGGTACCTTTATTCATTTATTTTCAATGCGGTTGCCCTGACACGTTTATGAAAAATTCTTAATAAAAAATTGGCTTTTGTACAGATATGCGTTGTAGCAGTTCCTTGAATTTAGATCCGGTGAACCAGACACCCGATCCATCTGTACGTGTAACAAGTGAACATCGTCTAAAATTAAATATAGGTACCTATTTACTTATGTTCTATGGATGGTGTGGAAGGTGTACTAACAATATAACTTTCTAAGTAGGTACTACTTATTTGTTTGCCTTCATTTTCATTATTTCAATCATATGTTAGTTTTACTCAATAACATTTTATTTATTTAACAGACTGCACTTAGTACGACGGCGTGAGCGATGTAACTTGTAATATAAACGTGTAAAAGATAGTTTCATTTTAATTCTTATAGGTAATTTTATTTAGGTTATGTATATTTATGAAATATATTACAATGTAGTTTTAATACATAATGTCGTTATTATTTCATTTTTTTTTAATATTAGCTTGTTACAAATCTATGCACTGCTCGACAATTAGCTTGTCAAGCCATCAAATTAATGCCGCCATTATGCTGTGCTGTCATGTCAAATGTCTGCGGGACAGCCAATAAAAATTGAGCTATTTTCAAATTACAGGAAGTTGTGGAGATCCAACAGAAAACTGGTTGATTTTGGAGGCATCTCATTTGGTTTTTTCTCCCAAAAATGGCTCAAAATGTAAATCCGCACTACGCTTCTTCTTCCAACCCCGCCAAACAAAATGAAGACACGATAAAACTAAAGGACAACCATGCAGTCAGCAAACGGTACGTAAGGACATTATTTTCACTATTGTTTTCACCTTTTCTTTGAAATTCATGGTTTTATGTAATAATGGTCAATATCGACACTTATTTCTGTTTAAAAAAGCTACTAACGCGCTATGTCATAAATTTATAGTTCTTGTCTAACGGTTTTTCTTGCCACCAAAACATTGTTGGCACTTTGTAATCTCGATCGATTTCTGACTTTACGATTATTCTCAAGCCTAAAATGGTAATTAATTTCGCGATTTCTATCAACAGATTGCAAAAGGAGCTAATGGAACTGATGCGATGCGCAGACAAAGGCATATCAGCGTTCCCGGAATGCGACAACCTGTTCAAGTGGGTTGGAACCATAAACGGGCCCCTGGAAACTGTATACGCCGGCCACAAGTACAAACTATCCTTAGAATTCCCCAACTCTTACCCCTATGCACCCCCCATGGTCAAATTCATCACACCCTGCTTCCATCCCAACGTGGACACCTGCGGGATGATCTGCCTAGACATTTTGAAAGACAAGTGGACGGCACTGTATGATGTGCGCACAGTCCTACTATCCATTCAAAGCCTGCTAGCTGAACCGAACACTGCGAGTCCACTGAACCAGCAAGCTTCATACCTATGGGCGAACCAGGACGCATATAAAAAATACTTAGATGAATTTTACAGTAAAAACAAAGACTCATAGTTTGATTGTTCGATATGCGTTGTATTTGTGTTTGAATGATTTGATTGCATGTTTGTGACAGGTGTGGCGAGTACATGGTGGTTGACTGCATTTCTTTGTGACTTACTTTAGTTTTGTTTGGAGATGTCTCAATATTTAAATCTATAGAAAATGTACACAAGCAATATACTTATCACAATAATTGAACTGAATATTATAATTCTAGACATTTTCCAGTATTTATAGTGACTATCTGTTCTGTTCCCTTCGTTAAATTCTTAGAATATCTTTGCTAATATAGGTTTGCTAATTATGTGTTCAATGAAAATATTAGTTCTTACTAATCATGGGTAAAACATAGACATATTAGATAATTTTAATATTTAGCTATAAATGTTATTACTTTCTCATAATATTTATTGTCAACTATTTCTTTCATAAAACTTTATTTGTGTAAAAGCTTGTTGAAGTTTCTAAATTATTATGTACTGGCCATTCTGAGAGAGATTGCGGATCACATACAAATATATTTCTTTAGTGCAATTCAAAATGTTTTTTATTTTCCTAAATATACAAACTGGTCAGTCATTGATCCTTTGTAAATATTTTTAACGCCATTTAAGTAGAACATTTTATTATTGAGTTTGTTAGGTTAAAACATGCTGACCACAGAAAATACTAAATTGATTAAAAAAATATATATGAATCATATCGTGAAAGGATCTAGCCTTCTTTTTCCCGAAACTAACTCGGTAGGTCTATTACATAGAACTTTTACATAGAACTTTGCAATAGCGACAGCAACAGCAGAGACAGCGATCGCAACGCTATTGATTGAAACAGATCAGAAACAGGCTAGTAACAATTGGCATCCAAGCGCGTAGCGGTAGCGGCTTTGCTGTTGCTGTCGCTACTGCAGTTTTACGTAATAGGCCGTGTGTGTCAGGATGGCGTGTCTCATGTCTGAATAGTCACAGGTTATGCACCAAATAACTGTACCTAAACTGTACCTATATGGAAAAAAACTGTACCTCAAGCAATTAGATATAAAATAAATTGTGATATGGACACGCCATTCTGACGTCAGGTTGGCGCGCATAATCGTGTATCTCCCCAACGTGTGGGAACTATGCTCTGAAACATATATCAATAAACTGTACCTAAACTGTACCTCATAAAACTGCCAGCAAAAAAATTGTATATGTAAAAGTAGCCTTTCGCGATAAAAATAGGCTCTGTTACACTGCCCCCGATAGATGAAAAAGCGCATCTAATTTTTTTTCCGGATTTGTGTTATATAAATTGCCGGAATCAGGAAAAAAAGGCGCATCTACCTCTCTTTAGGTATAATATTTTTCTACCTGGCTTCGATCCGATTTTAGCACAACAAAATAAGCAGTTTCTCCACACATTTCTACACCTAATCGATGATAAAAGGTCGTATTTAGCTAAAACTTAGTTGAAAAGTCGCATTTATGTATAAATGCCATTAGGCCTTGCATATTTCATTTCGGTAATTTAAAAGACGCATATTTGACCCTATTTCTTAGAGGAAATTAATAAGTCGCATGTAACCATTTGCGCCTAACGCACTTATTGGAAACTCCTTTTGTGCAATAAGAAAAAAAGTCCACATATGCCCTCATGCGACCTTTTTATATAAGTCAAGGATTATCTAGTGTTTTGAATGCTTAAGCAATAAGGCGCATATAACCAAATGCGTCTATTTTTTAAGAAACGTAGTTTTAGAGATATCTAGATATAAGAATAAAAGTACTGCAATAAGCGTTCTAGATTTAAAATGCGCATCTGGCTATTTGCGTCTATTCAATCAAGGACATGGTATTTTTTCCCAATTTTTATACAAAGAAGAAAAAGTTTATTTCATTTTTAGTTAGATAATATGAAAATATTCATATTTTCAATAACCGAGTTCAGAGACCATAAACGTGGCCATTATTTTTAATTTTTAATTAGTAATTATTTTAATTTACCAAAAGACAGCAAAGGATTTCCCGTTTAATTTACTGAAAAAAAAAATCTCCGTTTTGACTCGTTGTTACATGCGCCTTTTTAACTATCGGGGGCAGCACACTGAAATATTATTTTATGTATAGTTTCCAATTATACTATTAAAATGAAACATGTAATTTTACCCTATCACGGATCGCAACACCGACATCGAGAGACAAATGGGTCAATAAGGTCAACAACCCGCGTGACCTAATTTGAACCCTCAACGAAATAGGGTGATGGATATGACGTAGGTAGGTATGCAGCGGCCGTTTCCCTATATGCGATTTTGGACGTAGAAAGATGTCTCCTGCGTGTTACCTTTTAGATTGAGTTAATAATAATAATATAACTCTTTAATACACACTAAGATTATATCTTAGCATAGAATAATAAATTACTACGATCTTAGTGTAAATTTAAAATTTAAGAAAAACCCCCGATTCCAATAACGTGTTAATTTCCTTATAAGTAAAACACTATAATATTTAGTAGTTAGGGCACGCGATGCTCTTTTATTTGATACCCCACTCGAGTACATTTGCAGATTTTCGGTTTTCCCACCCCCATAACTTTTGAACGGCTCAACCGATTTTCATGAAACATGTCTAAGAACACCCGGGCTAAGCTTACCTTTCATACAAAAAAAAACTCAATTGAAATCGCTCCATCCGATCGGGAGCTATGATGCCACAGACAGACAGACACGTCAAACTTATAACACCCCTCTTTTTTGGTCGGGGGTTAAAAACAATACAAAAATTAAAACTACGAACAATTTCAATTTAGTATAAGCTCAGTTAATCTGTTTAAAAGTTATGAAGGGTGAAAGTGGGGAAGACATACCGAATATCTGCAAATATACTCGGGGGAGGTCTCAAATGAAAGCGCATCACGTTCACATTACAAAATAGTATGACTTTACTTTTATGGGAACTAAGGATTTGAAATCGGGATTTGAAATTTGGTCAAAAAATCAATAAAATGTTGAAAATCTATCAAATATTACATAAACATTACATCATCATCACCCTGTTCCCTCTGCTGGGGCACAGGGACTTCTCTCTTGACGAGAGCGATTAGGCCTTAATTCACCAAGCTGGCTAAGTGCGGGTTGGTGAATGTCACAAGTCCTTCATTCCTCGTCTGTCTTCCTGTCTTCGTTAGGGATGTAGGGACTACTGATTTGAACGGATCATTATGCTGTTTTCAGCAATATGTAAAGTGACCAAGAGGAAGGTTCTTGCATACAAGTAAAAACCGGCACGGGTCATCTTGTAATAAATATATAAATACATATTTCAATCGTATATTTCCACTTGATTTCAATAAATAACATTATTTACAGCTAAAAAATAAATTATCAGTACGTTTTACAATAACAATAAATTACAAATACAACTTAAATCAGCTAATATATTGTTTCTTTTAAATTAAGGTGTAATAGGTTATCAATTATTTATTTACCTATGCAAATGACTTTTGAAAGTTTGCCTAAGTCAGGAAGAATGTGTGACTAACTTAAATAAAATAATAGTTAAGTGTTGATGAAATTAAAGATTATCTATTTTCGATTAAAGTGAACACGGGAAGAATATTTAAAGAAAATATATATCTTTTTTATGCTTGATAATGATAAGCCTTCATTTGACCACAATCTCACCAGATGTAAAGTGATGATGTGGGCTAAGATGGGGCATGAAGACCTAGGAGGTAGATGGCCCATAAAAACCACTCGCTGTTTGCTGGAAGAGCAAAATTTGTATTTAATTAACAATTTAGTGATTTGGTTCCTTAACAGTTTTTTGTTTGTAAGCATTTACTCTGCCGATTGACATGCGTTTCATTACTGGCCGGTATTTTTTTTTTGCAAAATGGCGGCTAAGTACATTCGCCAGGTTACACACAAAAATGTCGAATCCCTTTCTGGAAAAATTTTACATAGCGTCAAAACATGCAAAATCACTATATACATTTGGAAATAAAGAACGGAAGTTGATTACAGGTCGGATCTGAACAAGTATACAGAAAACTTTGTAACTACATACCACATTCAGGGCAATACTATCATCTTAAATGAATATTCGTCTTTTCATAGAGCCAGCAACAGTTTTTGCTTTACCAAAACAGTTAGACATAAAGATTTACATTTTTCTTGTCAACTTAAGGTTGCTTGGAATAACTCGCTTACAGCGACAAAGCCGCACAGGGTACCCGTTACACTTTGTAAGGAATATGTTTAATTTTATGATATTAAGTTATGAAATTCTTTGATTTAAATGTCAGTGTAATCACAAGAAAACGTGACACGGTTATTAATAAGTTTTTTTGTAGCTAGTACATTTACAATTGTTTGTTTCTTTAATTTATAATTAACGTTGTTTATTATATATTGTTATTATTAATATTTTGGCTCCTCCAGAGGTTTCATAGATATCCTGTTTGATTTATTAATATCTTGTTATATCCTTAATACATTGCAATAAAACGTAGTTTAAATGAGCGTGGAGATCTTATGTAAGGAATGTCTTATTGAATTATAGCTAAAACTAGTGTTCGGATCCCAGTCACTTACTATTCGACTATATTCCCTACTCAAATTCCAATTTAAATATTTAAGGATTATTTTGGAAACATTTCTCTAAACAGATGAGGCACACGGTGTGACTAAGTGCAAAAATGTCCTTAATCATAATTCTTTACCAACAACATATTAGGTTCATTATAATTACTCACATTTGGCCAAGAGCAATTTAAGATAATAATTTCAGTTAGTATTATAATATAACACATATAATTATCTTCTATCATTTCATCATTATTACCCGACTGCGCGACGCAAAGGAGTGGTAATTTGTTTAACAGTATATGTATGTTTGTTTGTGTTCTATACAGACCAAACGCCTGGGCCGATTTTTATGATTCATAAGTCACTCGATTCCTCTTAGTTCGGCGCGAGTGTCTCTAAAGACATGAAGTAAGTGAAAACTAAATATGGCGACTATTGGACGCCATTTTGTAAAAATAAAATAATAAAAGTCAGACAAAGTATATCATGTGGGTTATAGTTGAATAGGAATTTAAAAATATTTTTTAGTTTTTATCAACATGTTTCGATCTGGCTGACTGTTTAGGATTTATATCGAATTAATCGTTGCAAAACAACCATTCTCATTGAAATAGGCTTATGGACTGTAAAAATTCCACAAAAACAGTTCAGTTGCAGTCGGGTCAGTTTTTTTTAAATTTCAGATTGTTCTACATTAATCTTGCTTCATAATCTGTCAATAATTTGCAAAAATTACATCAATGATTAATTCCGAAAACACTTAAAAATCAGACTAGCTCTTAACAATAATAAGTAATATTAGCATACATATAAGAGTGATAGCGAGCACCAGAATGCAATGCATCTTCCTATTCTTCCTCTGATAACGTTCCGCTGTCTGCAGCTGTTTGTATCCCTCAAACACCGACACCTGAGTTTGTTCTATATTAAAATCTATCCTATCTAACACTGTTCCCTGCTCATGCACCATTTGGCCTAAGTCTTTGAAGATGTCATTTAAATCTGTGATGGATCTAACTATTTTATTAACTTCCTCTTCTCTTTCCGTCACCATTTTTGTATTTTCCTCTTCCATGAGCAACATTTGGGTTTGCGTCAGCATTTTGCTTTGCATATGAGGCGATTCCTCGTCTAGGAACTGAGCTCCTGAGGTACTGGGGAGGGAGAACAGTAGGTCAGTTTGGTTGTTGGTCAGCCCTGGTAGGTCGTCGTTTAGGCTGAGCTCCTCGAAGTTGGGCAGATCTAAGTAGGCGTTGGATCTCTCTTCTCGGGACGTGAGGGACCTGAGGTAGCCGGATTGTGCTGTGCGGAATGTTATGGAGAGTTCTTGGAGCGTCGTGACAAGCGCTAGCACCACATTGGCTACTAGTTTCTGATCCGTTTTGCTACCTGGAAAAGTAATGATGCTAGATTTATAAATGGACTAGCTGCCGCCCGCGGTATTGCTCGCGTAATAAAAAAATGTGAGCTTCGGTTCATTTATGGTGCGGGTTCCAACTCTGAACGATCTGTCCACGTTCCTGAGTGAGCAGTTTTGGCCGCAAGGGGTCAAGTTTCGACGGTTCATCGGTCGCCTACACTGCAAGGCGACACCGCCGTAACAGATGATCCACGATGCTGACACTTTAGTTTCGTTTATAAGATTTATGGTTTTATGTATGTTAGTCTATAAGGTATATGTTTATATGGGCCTTGGATGCCTGAAATAAATGATTTATTATTATTTAATAAACTTTCCTGGTATTAAGTAACTTAACTTAACTTTAACTAACTTAGGTAACTTTTGTCCATTACTGGGAAGGGCAAATTGTCTCATGTCCATACCAAATTTGACTTAAATCGGTCTTTTCTCATAATAATTGTATTTTCCCGCTAAAAGCGGTTAATAGTGGTAAAGCTGCCTAAGTGTTATCTTGATAAGTAAGCTACAGCATTGTAAAAGTTCATCAAAATCTATCCAGTAGTTTTTGCGTAAAAGAGACACAAACACATACACTTACTTATATCCTCATGAAATTTTGCGTTCATAATATTAGTATGATAGGATAATAATAAGTGTACCTACATATTATACATTTTCAGCTGTGGCCACCGTTAAGTTAATTGTTTTAAGTGTAAGGAATCAATAGAATCTAAATATTGTATAGTTATAATCGGCATACTGAAGGGACTGAAACTCTTTTATAGCGCATTCGCGAATAATGTAGGACTATGTTCTGAGGAGTGTTTCAGCGCCGGACGCCGGGTATGTGGCTCTTGACGACTTGTCTAAGCTATAGTGTCGTATAATACTGATTATGCGTACGTACGTGGTGTTGAAATGTAGTAAGAGCGAGTAGTGGCGCTGTTCTGAGGAGCCGTCCAGACCCGGACGCCGGATCCTTAGCTCTTGTTGGCTCCTAGCTATAGTGATTTATACCTAACTAGCGGTCCGCCCCCGCTTCGCATCTAAACCTTCCACTTTAACACACACAAAATATTTCATAAACTCCAGCCTTTTAGGAGGAGTTCAATGACTAACACACATACAGAAGATTTACATACGAGTATCTAAAGATACTGACCATGGTTCGCGTGCCGTCTGATGGCGGAGATATGTGCGTGCGTGGTGTTGAAGAGGCGCGCTAGTTCGGACGTGAGGCGCGCGATGTGGCGCTGCTCTGAGGAGTCGTCCAGCGCCGGACGCCGGATCTGTCGCTCTTGTCGACTCGTCAGCTCGGATAGCTTCGTACGCAGCCTAGGAAAATTGACGAATAACACATACATTTTCATACACAGTCTTCTGTCTATCTTTACACGACACGGCATACGAATATCTATATAATGTATAGATAAAATAATCTGTTCATTCACATTCCCAGGAGTCACGGAAGATCATCATCATCACCCTATTAACGTTCCCACTGCTGGGACACAGGGACTTCTCTATTGGCGAGAGAAATGAGGCCTTAATTAACCACGCTGGCCAAGTGCGGGTTGGTGAATGTCACATGCCCTTCAAACTCTTTAAAGTTATCAGATCATGCCGGTTTCCTGACGATGTTTTCCTTTACCGTAAAAGCACGTATTTTTAAGAGCATGTACATTTTTCAAGAAGAAAAATCCAGAGGTGCTCGGTGGGGTTTCAACCTACGACTTTCGGATTGAAAGTCAACATGGCACAGAAGAACATCATTATTTTATTGATGCAATTTGTATTTGGTGTGAAATAAATATCTCTTATTCTAATTCATAATGGTATGCGACATGGTCCAAAAGTTTAAATAGGTTTTATTTTAATACCTGGTGATAACATAATGCGCCTCCTCGAGCGCGTCGTTCCAAGGCGGCGGCTGGGGCGCGTCCCCGGCCTCCAGGTCGCGGGAGCCCGCGCGCATCAGGCGGACACGCTCATTGTCATGACTCTGAAAGTAATAAATACAAGAAATAAAAAATATATACATATAACCCCACTGCGATTAGACTTGTTCGGGAATATGATTTTATCTATTATATTCATATAGTTAAAATTATTTTCTTTGTTATCTCTTGAGTTTTGTTATTACCCATTTTGCCTCTTCCATCTTATATAATTTATTCCAGTCCATCCAAAGGTTGCCTGGTAGAAATCACTTTTAGTGATAAGGCTGTCCATTGTGACACAATTATATGTATATTTAATTTTTGACAAGATTTTTGTTTTGTAAATTGGTGTTCAATAAAGTTTATTGTATTGTATGATTTGTCATTTAAAATCAGCCATTTTGCTTTATAGGGTTCCGTACCAAAGGGTGAAACAGGATCCTATACCTAAAACTTTGGTCTGTCTGTCTGTCTGTCTATCCGTCAGTCACCAGGGTGTATCTCAAGAACCGTGGTAGATAAAGTCGAAATTTTGAGGGATGTTGAATATCTGTTGCCACTATAACAACTATTACAAAATACATGCATAAGTAATACATAAATTTACAGTATGGGAGATCCCATACAAATAAAAAACGTGATTTTTATAAAGTTAAGCATTGTTGGACGAGGCCAGTACTTGGATTGGTGACTGCTCTAAGGCCTCGGTCTCGAATTTTGCGGGCAGCGGGGCGGCGGCGGCGGCGGCGCGGAAGCGGCAGGATCTTATGCGTATCGTCAAATGGACCGGGTCTCGAAAACAGCGGCGCGGGGGCGGGCAACGAGCGGTGCACTCCAGTCGAGCGGTGACCGTCCCGCGTTGCGCGTCTTCATTGTATCATTGTATTGTACTTTTTTTTTGTGACGTATCAAAATGTACTTGGACGTGCAAGAGCAAATTATTTCGGCAATCTTTGAGAGGAGACCCATATGGAACAGCAAAGATGTGAACCATAAAAATAGAAGAATAATTAGGTAATCAATTATGGGAAGAAATAAAAAACGAACTGAATATTGAAGGTAGAATTTATTTTCCTTGCCCTATAGTAGAGATCCACTTCTTCTTTTGCCCACAATAAATCGAGCGTTAGGAATACATTTGAATCAAAAAGATGTCGCCGATTTTCAGACATTTCGTTTGCAAATGTCGACAACACAACCACGAAAACAACACTACACCGCTACATTGCCGCGCGATCTGCCCGCTGGTTTCGAGAACAGGTATGCGTTGAACGCCCCTCTCCCGCGCCGCCGCCGCCGCCGCCCCGCTGCCCGCAAAATTCGAGACCGAGGCCTAACATATTCAACTTATACTGTTCCGTCGTTTTCTACTGCTGTAATTTATTAATATTATGTTTATTTTGGAATTTTGAGTCTATACTCCGTCCAACCAGCATAGAGCATATTTACTAACAAACCATCTGACAGCTGACAGTTCAATCAGCTTATGCAGGGGTAAATAACATTTTATTATAATTATTTTGATTGAATCAATGCCTTTATGGTGTTTATGTTTTAATTTGTATAATGTCTTATTAATTACTGTAACTGGTGTAAGCCGTGGTGATTATATAAATAAATAAATTATTGAGGTTAGCTCTTGCCTGCGGATTCGTTTGCGGCCTACGGCTATACGTAATTTATTGTCCTTATTCAATTTTATTGAACCAAACATTATAAAACTTGACTGCAACAAACAAATTAGTACTTGCATAACCTATCAAGATATACCATGTAGTGGCTATTATCTTGAGCTTTGATGGGTGTGTCTCTGGGCTATGCTAGATATTTGATGTAATTGATGTAGGATTATCTTGGAACGAAAGGAACGAAGAGCAAGTGTTGCTAGCTGGTTTCAGCTTACCCTATTTAGTGGTGTTAGATAGGAGAGAGAAAAGTATTGAAAAATAAAAGGATGTCTTACATTTGTAAGACATCCTTTTATTTTTTTATCACTTTTTATAGTAACAGTGATGATGAGTAGATTGTCCCAGAAGAGAGACACATGTATTGAAAAAATAAAATGAAGTCTAATGTAATGAATGATCCATAAATAAATATTTCCTTTAATTTCCATTTATAGTTATTTCATCTTCCTTTAGCTTGTATTACATTCTTTAAGAATAGGTAACGATTAAAAATTGCCAGTAGGCTGATTTCACTAGGCTGTCTTGTTTAATTGTGCCACATAAATTTACATCAAATATCTAGCATAGCCCAGAGACACACCCATCAAAGCTCAAGATAGTAGCCACTACATGGTATATCTTGATAGGTTATGCAGGTACTAATTTGTTTGTTGCAGTCAAGTTTTATAATGTTTGGTTCAATAAAATTGAATAAGGACAATAAATTACGTATAGCCGTAGGCCGCAAACGAATCCGCAGGCAAGAGCTAACCTCAATAATTTATTTATTTATTTAATCACCACGGCTTACACCAGTTACAGTAATTAATATGACATTATACAAATTAAAACATAAACAACATAAAGGCATTGATTCAATCAAAATAATTATAATAAAATGTTTTTTACCCCTGCATCAGCTGATTGAACTGTCAGATGGTTTGTTAGTAAATATGCTCTATGCTGGTTGGACGGAGTATAGTTTAGTTTTGCTATTAATGAGTGTGTTTCAGTGTTAAATAAAAATATGCCGAGCTAGGCATGCTCATATCATACTTATAATGAACTTAACCTTACATCTTTCAGACAGAAGAAAATAATTATATCAGTAACATTCATATTTATCAATCAAAACATTCGAAATACTCTATCATTCTTTCACTTACTGTTAAAAATTGTCATATATTGTTAGATAACATGTATAAAATATCACCTGATTATGTTGATGTGTGTGTTCATTAAAAGTTGCATTGAGCTTTAAATGAATAACCATATAAAAGTAGACACCAAAATTTCGATTCGAAACACATGATTCCGCTCAGACTACTACGTCATATATTTTTATTTTTGTTGTTATTTTTATTCAAGTGTTTCTTTTAATTATATGTTTAATTATGTGTATGAACTGTTGAAATACACAGGAACCTGGGTGTGTGGTGAGTATGTCTAATACTTGTAACTTTTTTTTGATAAGTTTCTACTTAGCTAACAACCGATTTTTACTTAGAAATATTTCAGGAAAAATTACATCGTAAATAAAGCATTAAACCTATTTGAATGCTCGGAACTTCAACAAAATCAATAAACTTTCATAACTATCTTGATAGATAACATACCTGTTCTGCAAATATTTGTCGGCCTTGTATCGCATTGTTACGCATAAGCACGTACACTTCTGTGATGCTCCGCGACACCATTTTTATTAATTACCTGCAGCGCAGTCTAATTATTTTCGAAATTATTCGCTGTTTTTCAATAAATCTAGATTTAAGTGCATGATGACCTGACTAACATTGACAGATACAGATTTACTCATCTGTCTGACTATGACAACACAACAGGCCAGGCAGGCATGCTAAGTTACCGTTCGACTTATTACATTCTCCGTCGCGTCTTTTTACATATTTAACATTTTTTGGTTTTAAGTTAATAAAAGTTAGCACACATGTATCGTTGGTTTTGAATGAGTTTATGATTTCATGAAAACGTGCGCAAAAAACTGAAAAAATGTTTCTATACATGTACGCGACTATTGGCCACTATATAGACTGACTGATTATTAACCGGAAGTAAATGTATTTTTATTATGTTGTTTGAAATGAAATATTGTCAAATATTAATACGTGAAAATAGCATATTTATGAATTTAGTAAACAAAAGTAGTCTTGCGCATTTTAGTTCGCGACCGGGAGCGATCAATTTAGTTCGCCGGTCTTTGGCGAACTAGGTCGTTCTTTTAGTTCGTCCGCTCCTTTCACAAATTCCGGTTAGAAATAGTTAATAGATCAGTCGTTCGGCGTTCGCTTCGTCGCGCTGTTTTGTTTATTATTATAATGTTCATCAATCAGCTTGCAGTAGTAAATTACTTACTATTTCAGTATATTAATAAAATATAGTGGATGAATATTGCAAATGGATTCGTTTATTAGTTGATTGCAGAAAAGAAAATTATATTAGCTGTATTAATATTACGAATGTGTTTATTTATGATAGATAATGAATAAATAAAAATATATTATTTTGCAAATAATCAACGTTTTAATATTCATTAAGTTTTTGAACATGTTTTTGTACCTACATAATTTTTCAATGTATAAAGTATTTTAATAGTAACAATAACCATTTAACATTACAAATACGAGGTGGTTACCTGTTATCGGTTATTGTTGTACTTACCATAACAAAACATTCGCCACGCGCGCACCGCTGACTGACTGAGCTAAAGAGCGAAAATGAACGAACGAAAGTTCAGTCAGTGCCCGCTCTCGCTCACAACAAATCCGCGCTCCGCGCGCCGCGTCGGAACTAGTGAACTAAGGAGCGGTCTCTCTGCGAACTAGTTCGCGTAGTTCGTACGAAAGAGCGGTCTTCCGAACTAGGTCGTTCGCGAACTACACAAGACTAAACAAAAGAAAGACGCGCTCTCTCGGTGGTGCATGTGGTTATTGTTTAACATTTTGTTTTTATTCAGTTTTGTCGTTTTTATTATGCAGACTGTTAGTTAATAACATAAAATGCCTAAAGTGGTTAGAGATTTACTTCACAATGAAGTGTCTTATGATGAGCCGGACCGTATGCCGGAGAAAATTCACATATCACGTCTAGAAATATTTATGTACGTTGTAGCAATAGTAGGTCATTTTATTGATCTGGGATTAGATATAAATATTGCTGCGAGGTACTACTTAGCACGGAGACTCACAGAATTCGGCTGGACCCTGGCGTTCATACTTATTCCCGCGTTCGTCAACACAGCTGTTTCTATACGAATGTAAGTGGTTTTCCTTGTTATGCTTGTTTGCGCAGCCTTATAGAATAAAACTTAGTAATGATGTAATAATTATTTCATGACTATCCTGTAAGGAGACCTCTATAACACTTAAGGTATAATGGACCAATCTTAATACAGAAAACCATAATTTGAAGTTTTTATGCCTAGTTTTTTTCCCCTCGATTTTCCTAAAGAACGATTACTCTCCTTGAGTGTTTTAATTTTAATCATTAAATTAAAATTTAACAATTGTGTTGTAAGCCAAGCGAATTAGCTCGCTAAAGTGGCAATGGGCAAGCCATGTAGCACGCAGAACAGATGGCCGTTGGGGCCGGAAGTTCTCGAATGAAGACCACGGATCGGCAAACGCAGAGTAGGACGTCCACCAACTAGATGGACGGATGACCTGGTGAAGGTGAAGCTGGCTCGCTTTGGTGACAAGCTGCTACCGACCGAAGTTTTTGGAGGTTTTGTCTGTTCATGTCCGTAAGTGGTAACCCTCTGAATCCTTACACGTGACCTCCGGGTGGTGCTAAGAACAGTCTCTGGTGGTAGGCTTCGGCCGCGGCTTGTCACCACCCTCCGGGCTGGGCCAGTGCGTGAAGCGATTTTTTCGTGTTTCGTAATGTGGTCCGGAGAAGCCATCTACCTTCTAGGTCTTCATGTCCCATCTTAGACCACATCTTCACTTTACATCAGGTGAGATTGTGGTCCAATGAAGGATTATCGAGCATAAAAAAAAAAAAAAAGTATCTGGAAGTCTTTGAGGGAGGCCTATGTCCAGCAGTGGACGTCCTACGGCTGAAATGATGATGATGAATTGTGTTGTTTTCTTTATTGACAGGCAGATAATTATTTAATGTTAAACCATTTTAGCAGTAAGAGCTTATATTATAATTTTTAGGTATGCTTTGGATAAACAACAAGTGGAGTCATTGTCCAACGAGGTGACGAAGCGGAAATGGCTTCGTGTCTTCATCCTGGTGCTGCAAATGGCCCCCATACTGAGGTTCACCGATGCACTGATGTGAGTACTCTTCAAATATTATCTTCTCACTAAAATATTAAGGTGCTCCCTCACCGGGAGCATTTATGTGTAATGTAACATAATAGATTAGACTTTGGCCATTATGTTACAAAACTACCACCTACTGACGAGCATTCCCTTGTTAAGTATTTTAACACAGTCATATCTTTCTTTTTTTGCAATGTGCATGAAGTCTATAAATTACTAGCAGACCCCAGCATACGTTGTTTTGCAAAATAAAAAATAGATGTTGGCCGATTCTCAGACCTACTCAATATGCTCACAAAATTTCATGAGAATCGGTCAAGCCGTTTCGGAGGAGCACGGGAACGAAAACTGTGACACGAGAATTTTATATATAAGATTTGTACCAGTCAGTGTATCAAATCACACAACAATAATAATTTAAAAGTCTAGTTCTGTTAACTGCTTTAACAAACCCTAGTCTTATTTTTAGAGTTAATGAAACAAATACAAAGACAAATTTATCTTAAGCTGAGTAATATACGGATATCTATACAACAACAGACTACTTTGAATAGATAAAGTTACTCTCTGTTGCACCATTGATAAAAACTTGAGCCAATGTAACTTAAACAAAGACAGCCTGTCTACAGTTAGGTTTTTAGAAATGCAGAATTCTGAATAAAGACTTGTAACCTAGTTTGTAATACAAGCCACACATTATTTATAATGTTCTGATAATATTGTCGTCGTGAGTAATGTAGGTAGGCGTTGTACGCGATAAAAATACTTTTCTCGCTTATTAAAACTATACGAGCGCAATGTCGAGCAAGGTTATGATTTATTTGTGTCTTAACGTCGGCTTTTGCTCTTAAACGTTTAAGATTTCGAGTGTTATTGTGCTCGGGTTTTCGTCACAATGGTTAGTTCTGTGTACGGTTTAAAAATCTTTAATTCTCACTAAGATTTTACAATAATTTGCTAACTTGACAAACCAACTTGTAAATATATAATTTTACAAACAGTAACGTATGGGTCTATCTTACCTTCCATCATTAACCACCGCTAAAACACGTGTTTAAAACGCACATAAATTTCACGACAAAAAATCCAGAGGTGCGTGGCGGGGTTTGAACCCACGACCTTCGGAATGAAAGTCGAGTGTGCTCCCATTCAGCCAACACGGCTTTAATTAATTAAATAATAGTTAATAATAAATATAAATAAATAAATATTTCCGGACAATCCACACAACAACATCTAGCCGCATGGTAAGCTCTTAGCTTGTGTTACGGGGACTAGACATCTGATATACTTAATATAATATACATACATACATAGATATTTTTTATTATACATATTAAACACCCAGATCAAGGAGAAAGTGCTTGCAGAACATACAAACACATACAATAATAGATTTCTAGGTCGATGTGTTAACCCCCTATCCTCAATTACCTATATGTTTTGCTATTTGAAAAACTATTATTATGTTCTTGACATGTTTGAAAAATTGTATTCTGCAAATAAACATTTGATTTGATTTGATTTGAAGATGAGTATAATTTAGAATGATTTTGAAACAGCTACGCGTTGAAGTCCCGCCGCTCGGAGCGCGCGCGCGAGAAGGGCGCGCAGCGCGCCTACTACGCGCTCATGCTGAAGGAGGACGCGGACGCGGCGCTGCTGCGCGTCTTCGAGTGCTTCCTCGAGGCCGCGCCGCAGCAGGTGCTGCAGACCTCCCTGCTGCTGGCCAGCACTGAGTTTGCACGTGAGTTAACCATTCGCTTAGAGCCTACACAAAGAATCATAACCATCAACAGACGCGTCCTCGGACGTAAGGCATGGCCCAACTAAATAGATAAATCGTATTAATAGTTTTGACAAGTTGAAATTCGGAAATGTTTAGTCTATAAGAAAGGCTAATAATTGAGAATGGTTGTTCAAATACAAAATGAACAATTACAGTCTTGAAAAATTACAAAATGGCTTCCAGTAGTTGCCATATTGAATTTAAGTGACGTCTTGTAATAACGTTTTAAATCATTTATTTCAGACACAGGTCCATAAATTAAATTAATGTGATCAGAAACATTACAAAATTAAAGAAAAATAAACATAAATAATATAAAACTTAGACAGTTACTGTCCCATGCAGAGAGCGATCAATCTAGGAAAAATGTTCCTTCAGTGATCACTCTCTGCACAAGAGACCTCCATAGTGGAGAGTAAGTATCATCTCCGACGGTTTTTAAGATATTGTTTCGACTTAGTTGTAGTGTTTTAGTGACACTCGCCGGACTAAGAGGAAATTTATATAGGTAGTAATAATCTTTGGAAATGTGACTAGTGTTAAATATAACAGATTGCCAAGTCGCAGAGTTAAAAAAATAATAATAGTAAAAAATAATGTTTGTACAAGTTGATGTCGGTATTCCACAGTGCACCAAAGCCTCTCGATAGCGTCGTCGGTCGTCGGCCTGGGCTGGTGCCTCGGCGCGTACCAGCGGGCCATCCGCTTCGCCCAGGACAAGGACAACATGAGCTGGCCCGGCACCGTCATGCAGACTGCCTACCACTTCCTCATCACGCGTGAGTACCGTCGGTCGTCGGCCTGGGCTGGTGCCTCGGCGCGTACCAGCGGGCCATCCGCTTCGCCCAGGACAAGGACAACATGAGCTGGCCCGGCACCGTCATGCAGACTGCCTACCACTTCCTCATCACGCGTGAGTACCGTCGGTCGTCGGCCTGGGCTGGTGCCTCGGCGCGTACCAGCGGGCCATCCGCTTCGCCCAGGACAAGGACAACATGAGCTGGCCCGGCACCGTCATGCAGACTGCCTACCACTTCCTCATCACGCGTGAGTACCGTCGGTCGTCGGCCTGGGCTGGTGCCTCGGCGCGTACCAGCGGGCCATCCGCTTCGCCCAGGACAAGGACAACATGAGCTGGCCCGGCACCGTCATGCAGACTGCCTACCACTTCCTCATCACGCGTGAGTACCGTCGGTCGTCGGCCTGGGCTGGTGCCTCGGCGCGTACCAGCGGGCCATCCGCTTCCTCATCACGTGTGAGTACCGCAAATACCGCGTATGACTAATGTTTATAGGTTCCGAATAGGAACAATGGCGCAGACATCGCGACAGGCCAAGATTATAGCGAGAGGAGTTATGAAGAATTCAAAAATTTGTTTTTAACCCCCGACCAAGAAAGAGGGGTGTTACAAGTTTGACGTGTCTGTCTGTCTGTGTGTCTGGGACATCATAGCTAGATGGAGCGATTCGCTTCTCAACTCAGTATAAAACATTGAAGCGAACTGTCAAGACAATGTTATTTCGTTGATATTTTTTGTATAAGCATTCTAGTTTTATTAATTTTAAGTTGACCTGTCCATGTAGGCTATGTGCTTCGAAGGAAATAAAACGTTTTGACTTTGTATGAAAGGTGAGTTTGGCCCGGCTGTTCTAAGACATGTTTCATGAAAATCGGTTGAGCCGTTTAAAAGTTATGGGGGTGAGAGTGGGGAAGGAAAACCGAAAATCTGCAAATATACTCGAGTGGGGTATCAAATGAGTGCGCATCGCGTGCACATTTCTAAATATTATGGTGTTTTACTTTTAAAGAAATTAAGGCATTGGAATCAGGGGTCTTTCTTAAATATTAAATGTAGATTTATTAATTTTGTAGTTATTAAAATTTTACCTATTATAAATTTTACATTTACAAAATAATGCATCTCATATCAAGCAGCTAACATGAGCATTTCAGTCCTGGACTCCTGGTCAACCAGAATTATAGAAGCCTGTCAAAGTGGAACTAAGCAACTAGCTGTTTTTTTGTAATTTATTTTGACGTGTCTAAGTTTTGTAAAACCAAATTATGGAAATAAATGATTTTGTATCTTGTATCAACATCTGTCCCAGCAAAATTATCATTTATATAATCATTTAATAACACGCTTTGTTCATTAGACTTAGGCTCTAGAGAATCTGTGCAGCAAATTTCATTTGAATCGGTTCAGTAGTATTTGAAAGAAAAGTTTTTTCAGATTTATAATGGACTCCTGGATGGATTATAAATCTGAAAAAACTTTTCTTTCAAATACTACTGAACCGATTCAAATGAAATTTGCTGCACAGATTCTCTAGAGCCTAAGTCTAATGAACAAAGCGTGTTATTAAATGATTATATAAATGATAATTTTGCTGGGACAGATGTTGATACAAGATACAAAATCATTTATTTCCATAATTTGGTTTTACAAAACTTAGACACGTCAAAATAAATTACAAAAAAACAGCTAGTTGCTTAGTTCCACTTTGACAGGCTTCTATAATTCTGGTTGACCAGGAGTCCTATGGATTAGTATGGCTTGTTTCTTTTTACATTTATAATTATCTTATTGTGTACCTACTTCAAATTTAAAAATAAACACATATATTCCAATTATACCATTAAACTATTAATATACATTTTATTCATTTATTTCCAGTGAGCCGAATAATATCAATATCTATAATCGCGTACATGTTCCCGTACTGGGCGATCCTGGCGTGCTGTCTCCACATCCTCGTCATGGCAGTTCTGATCCAGCTCCTCGACAGATCCTCATTCTGCTCCCACAGCCGTTTAGTTGACATTGCCTTTTCAATAGCTTTAGGAGCAGTTTACCTTTTCACATACATTTTGCCTATAGAGGGACGCACGAGATACAGATATTCTATGTATTATACCTTATGCTTTCTACAGAATGTAACTTGCGGCATACTCTGGTATCTGTATGTTAATGATGTCGAACGCGCGTCTGTATATTTCTACCCAGTTTTAGTGATGAGTTTCGTGCCTTTTACAGTTGGTATTTGTATAATGGTGCTGTACTACTCGTTCTTTCATCCAAGGTTGAGGAAAATCACAGAGGCTGATGTTATTGGGGTGGGGAATAGTTTTATTGTGGAGTTTAAGGCTGATGGTAATATTTAAGTACAACGGTTCCAAAAATAACGGTCGAAGGCGCAGCTAAAGAGTCTTAATTCTGTTTTAATTTTATTGATCGAAATATTTCTGGAGATATTTAGGTAGATAAATTGATAACTCTTTATTTTACACCATAAATATAATACAAACAGTAAACAGTACCAAGACAATACATCGAAGTACAAAGGGCGGCCTTATCGCTGTGAGCGATCTTTTCCAGGCAACCTTTTTACTTTTTTGACTGACCCGTTATTTATGAAACCGACTGTAGATGGAAAATCTAAATGGTAACATATGTAAGTACGTAATATATAATTGTCTTAAATATTTTACAAGTGGAAATGTATATCATAAATTGATTTCATGAAATTTACAGTATATTAGTATTTCGTTCTTAAAATTCTGTAATTATTTAAAAACTAGGGAATCTAAATCATTTTTTGATATCATGTTCTTGTTTTAATATGATATTTACTTACTTATAATTAGGTATGTAATGTCTTCGCTAGGTATTTTATAATCTAGATTGGAAGGGTTATTTTAAAATGGTGCCAATATTTTTGTACATGTTTTTGATAATGTGATAGATGGTGCACATTGTTATTCAGTATTACTACCTAAGCTCTTAATTGGTAGCTTGTAACTTAGCCCCAATTTCACCATTGCATGTAATTGATTTTTATCGAAACAATGAAAAATTAAAATTTTATGTCGATTTCAGTTATGCGGTAAAACAAGTTAAGCCTCACCTGATCCCGTTTATAGCTAATGTTGAAATAGGGGCTGACTCTCTTATGCATAATATTTAGCAGTAGTGGAAGTTTTTCCTTTTTAACTAACTCAAATGTTTAAGAGATCAATTAAGACAAACAAATGCTAGCTGCATTTTAATTTTATTTAGCTGACGATTATGCATAAGAGGATAACTGTTTATTAATACAGTAATACCACGGTTATGCTCTCTAAAAGGAAACAGAATTTAATTATTTTATTAATCGTGTAATATTTGCTGAACTGCTAATATCTTTAATATTAACTTAACAGACTGCTTATGGCAACTAGTATCGGCTGTATAACCAGTACCTTGCGACTGCTTTGAAAGTCGGTTAAAAATAGTGTATCTTGATAAAGTTATTCAGAATTATGTCACGAGTCCAAAGTTCTTGCTCAATTTATCTAACTACGTTCTTATATTATCAATAATCCTTTAATGTAAATTATCAGAGATCCGTCATTCTTTTTTATTTTTTAATTTCGTTGGTACTCTGCTACTGACCATACTCGAACACACGTAGGACCATACCTACGGTCAGTTATTGTTCTACATACCAATGCTTAGCTCACATTGTCTATAGAAAATGTATTTTTTCTAACCTTACTTAACAGGGTGCGGGTTTGAAAGCAACCAAATGTTATAATTTTGCAAGTTTTGCCAACCAGCCATTAGTTTCGACACCTTGTACTAAACTAAGTTCTAGGTTTGTAATATAGCCACGATCGTCTGCGGAAAGTTCGTCGAAAACAATTCGCTGAAAAAACAATTCGCCGAAAAACACAATTCGCCGAAAAACACAATTGGCCGAATCACATTTGAAAGGGAGTACCACGCAATAGTCCAAGATCTATCAGCAATAGTTGAAAATCTCTGACTATTCCCCGCTGTAGTTGATCATTTCTATAAATATTTTCCGCTATAGTCGAAAGTCGGTGAATTGTGATTCGGTGAATTGTGTTTTCGGCGAATTGTCATTCGACGAATTTTCCGCAAATCAGCCACGATGGCATCATACCTCGACTTAGTTACATAGGTTGTCCATATATTATGTATAGCCAACAGAAAGTTAATAATGTGCCTTATTTAACTGTCTTTTAGCATATCTGAAACATTTAACTTAAAGCTAATAGTCCAATATGGGATGGTATAATTTTTTTACTGGATTTAACAAGTTTTTTAATAAGTATAATTATCTAAGTAAGAAATAGACACGTAAATATTTTCGATAAGAAAGAAGCCATAGTTGATAATGATATTACGATAATTTATATTTATTATCGGATTTTTAAACGAGATTGCATTTCATAGAATTAGTATTTTTAATTCGTCTTCTTGGCCAATTAGCTTTTTAGTTACCAATTTTATTCTTTATATTTTTGTACTTATTTTTACTTTGAATCTCTTACATATACTTTAATAAATGAGTCAAAAAATAATTGCTGTTTTTATTTTTTCACTCCATAGGTCTATGAGGTTAAATCATATATAACTTTTGCAATGAATATTTTATTTTGTAACAATTATAAACAAATTAATAAATCCTCATTTCATTTATTCCAGGATGAATATTAATCTTATTTTACAACATCCAATAAATTTTCTTTGTATTGAATTGGTGGTTAATATTTACAATATGCCAGCAGTTAAATGTAACATTTATTACCAAATAAATGGTGCTCTTTCTCTCAATATTCTTAACCCATACTTATTCCATTCACTCTGATCTATCCAAAGCTCAATAGCAGACTCCAAGCAGGACATAACTGCAGCCCCTTTCCACACTGTAATTGCAGGATCAATGTCCTTAGGAGCTGTCACAATCTCAATCTGCTCAGTCTTGTAATTGTAAGGTATTTGCAACGCTAATCTGTTTTGCAACCATATATGCAACCCGCTAGCTTTGACCGCACCTCCTACGACTAAGATACTGCTGTACATTTTGCGTTTTAGTTCCTCAGTCTGACATCTGTCTATGCATTGGAGTATTGCTGTGTCTAAGGCTAAGATCTGTCCGGGAGCTAGGGTTACAACTTCAGATGGTCCATTATCTAATGTGTCTACTACAATGTCTTCATCCGGGTTAACATGAGTTTGAGATTCATTGACAGGCTCTATTTGTTGACTGTCATTAGCATTTACTGTCGGATCGGCTACCTCTCGCTTCCTACTAGTTTCTCTCAAAAACTCAGCGTCAAAGGGATCTTCAGGATCACTTGGTTGATTTGTTTGTATTTTACTAGTCTTAGGTCCAGTAATTTTTAGTAAATCTGTGTAGAATAAGGCCAGAGGTGAGATGATGCATTCGTCTCCCACTTGTAGAGTGTATTTGTTGACTGCATCTCCAGGGTGGTCTACAAGGAATGACTTTTCTTGAGGCCCGCAAACATCTAAGTTGACATGACAGAAGTGTTCATACAAGTTTCTCATTAGAATTACATCTCTGGGAACATTCTCGTTCCAATTTTTGTATGGAAATGCGCTTTTGTGGAACATCCATGATAAAGCTTGACAGACATCTCCACCTCCGTAATCCATCCGAAGCCGAGTTGCTTTATGAGATATACCATCTTCAACACAAGATATTGCTGTCTTCTGATCTCCAATGTCGACAACACACGCGGAACCGATCCCAGCTCCAAATGTAGCTCCAACACTCTCTTGAACTAAAATACAGCTTCCAAAACCTAAATCTTTTAGTAACAATGACATAAGACTCTTGAGATGAGTTCTCGAGTACAAATCAGGTACTACCAACACACACCTATACTTCACAAGTTCTATCAGCGGTATATCAAGTTTATACTCAATTATAGAACTCCATATTGAATACAGATCATTCAGGACCGAGGATATTGATCCCCCTACTTCAGTGTGCAAATTGAAGTCTCCTCGTCCATATGGAAAGTGTAAATTGTATGGAAGCTCAGGATCTATGTCTAATACGAGGTCTCCAACGACTATTTCGCAGTCGACTTGGGGCCACGGCTCGCCTTCTTCCCGAACTATCTCTGGGAGAGACCTACGATTGAAAGCCGCGATTTGTTGAGGTGGCGTCGCGTATCTCCTCGCTCCGTTGGACTGGACGCAAGTTTGAAGCGTGTGGGATATCTGTAAACGACACTCTTCGAGCTCTTCGATCAATTCTTTGGTCTTTGGCACGCTTGGGGGCATAAACGGGTCTCTGTAGATTTTACCCCCTGGCCGGCGTTTCCTGGCTATGCAATGCAGTTGTTTCACTGGCATCAAGTCTGATGCTCGCCCTATTCTTACGTACAAAGATCCAGGATGTATAATTATTATTCTGTTCGAAGGAAACTGTTGGTATTGGTCAGCTGTAGGGTCGTGAATGCTCATTTTATAGGATTTTTTCAATGTTAGCTGAAGAAAAGATAAATAAGTACACTTGAATCACCTAAAATCAATTTTGTTTTGTCTGATTAATTCTTTTTAAATCGAATTTTAATGAAAAATTTATAATAAACATAAAACGAAACGCCGACCGAGAAAGTTAAAGCTAAAACGTAGTGATTTAATACTATCTATAACAAACATTGGTTTTGGTTAGACCTATTTCTACTCATTCAACCTTCTATCAGAATATGCAACCAAATAAAACAATATTCATATCCGCTTAGCTCTAAAATTCAAACCTTTGCAATACAGTGTCTTAGTCTTTTAAAGGTCTAAGTAGGTGATAAAACTACTGCAACTTTATCTATGAATGTACAATATAGTTTGGGTTCTAAGTCGGCTTTTTGGATCTTCGAGGTTGTTCAATGGAGAAAAAATAAAGTCATGCGAAATGTAATCTAATTATTAATGAAATATATTTTTAATATCATGTGAATACTCATTTCCCTCCAATAAAGTAAGAAATAAGGGATCGTGCACCAAATTAGCTGAGCTGAAATCAATTAATACATTTTTAATAATAGTAGGAAAGCTCGATAATAAATGAGGAGTTCATCGAGAGTCATGGAGCTATTGGGTTGTGAAGCTTAGGAGATTATATACAAAATTGTATACATATTATGTTACCTATACCTATTCATCGGTGGGAAGACTAGAGTAATATGTTCCAATGATGGCGGTGGAACGTGAAAATAAATTTAATCGGGGCGTCAGATTTTTTGAGGGGATGTTAATTGATCTGATGTGACGCAAACCTGTAAGCATTAGTTCAATGTGTAAAATATTTGCAATTTCGTTAAACTAATTACAGACTCGCAAAAAGTAAAATATATACTGGTATATGGTTAATGTTTGTGTCCTATTGTATCGGTATATGGCGCTGCCATATATTAATGTGTGTGCCATATATGAGTGCATAATATCTGAATCTGACGCGCTCGAGATGTCCTGAAATCTCGTCTTTGGCCTCTACTATAATTCCTTATCTTTGTATAGGTGCTAATTTAATTTTATTAGTAAAATTATATATCATTAAAATAAGTATTTATGGTAACTTACTGCTCTTTGAATAGATTAGCGAGAGGACTCCATTTCTCAGGGAAACGGGTTGTTTTTTCTTGTTTCTCCTTGGCTAGATCAGCTGTGAACAACGTGCTATTATTTTATCATAATGATATATGATTATGACCAAGGTTTACCTAGCTATTTAACAGCCCGTTAACACCCACTGCTGGGTAAAACAGAAAATTATTCTTAAAACAGAAAAATATTATTTTTCGATAGTTTTGTTACCATCACTGATTGTGTTCTAATAATTTACGAAGCATGAAAATAATTGGTGTTATAAAAACATACATAGTAACCACACGCACCCATTCCACATTTTTTTTAATTAAACATATGAACTTATCTATATAAACTTATATTATAAACCTAATTAGTTTGTTTGTTTTAACGCGTAAATCTCAGGAACTTCTGGTCCGATTTGGATAATTACTTTTAGAATTCAATGTCAAAGTAAAAAAGTTTATTTCCTTAGACGCTTATAAGCATCCATTCACAGGTCAACATAGAGCTAAGAAGCAAGTCGTAGCATAATGGCAAGCGCGATGCCAATAAAAAAAAGGTGTGTGTGCGATTCACACACGATAGAAGTGAAACTTCAGTAAATCGACGAAAGAATAATAAGAAGAATAAAAAAAAAGTGTGTGTGTGTCAGCTACGACGCACGATTGGAGTCTACTACTTATGAACTATAATTATGATATATATCGAATAGAAAAAAGGGTAAATGAACGCATCTGCTAAAATGTTAAGAGAAACAAACATATATCTGTAATTATTCGGATTATTTATATTACTTCAATAAAGCGTATTACATAAAGTATGTTACAAAATAATATAAATAAAATACAGCAAATACAGCAATACCTCATTGCGAGATACTTCGTAGTCTCAACTACGAAGTATCGCGCAAAGAAATTTAAATAAAGCATTGTATTTGTGTCTCTTACATCATTTCCGTTTCATCTTTTTGCATCCGGTTTGAAATCACTACGATTCTATAGAAGTTTCACTTCAATAAGAACTGAACTGAGCTAAGAATAATCAAGGTAGTAACACAGTTCGCTTCAATTTTCACTGTCAGAAAGCCTATTTATCGGGCTATAGGCTACATTTTATACGTCCTTCCCGCGGGAACATCCATAAAACACGAGCAACGCTGTGGCGTCACAAGGCTAGTTTTATAATCTACTCACAAAAATATAAATTAGCAAAATATAATTATAATTACCTGGTTAAGAGGCATGTTATAATAAAGTTAAAAACAGGCCCTCTAAACAGGGTTTATTCTAACATTATGTTTTAAATGCAAATCTCAAGATTGTTACCTGTGGACGCGTTGACAATACGCAAGTGGTCGCTCCTATTTGTATAGGCATCTAGTAAAAGTTGCTCGAAGAATTTTGGAATAAAATTACCGATGCAAACCTGTTGAAAATATACAAAAATATTTAGTAACATATACACCTACCTTAAGGTACAATGATTAAAGATTATAATTTTTTTAGGTACACTGAGACTGCTGAGACAACAAGGAAATTGTTCTAATAGTAGTTTACGTCAAAAACGTTGGTTTTTTTTTATGCTGTATAGCCTTCATTTGACCACAATCTCACCTGATGTAAAGTGACGATGTGGTCTAAGATGGAGCATGAAGACCTAGAAGGTAGATGGCTTCTCTTTCACTTTACGCAATGGCCCAGCCCGGAGGGTGGTGACAAGCCACGGCCGAAGCCTACCACCAGAGACTGTTCTTAGCACCACCCGGAGGTCACGTGTAAGGATTCAGAGGGTTAACACTTACGGACGTGAACAGACAAAACCTCCAAAAGTTTGCTTAAAGTTTTAATGACAAGAGTACCAGTAGATAAAAGGTACCTTCTAGATCTATGTGTTCCATCTTCGTCCACATCGACACTTACCATCAGTTGAGATTGTGGACAAACATATTTTAGATCTCTTGTAAAAAAGTCGATTCAATTTCTTTTAATTGGACTCTGCGTTTGAAGAATTTGTCAGTGTCGAGTTATACAGTGAAAAAGATGTTAGGTACCTACTCAATATGTGGATGCCAAAGATATATCAAATCAAATCAAGCAGGTGTGCAAATATAATTCAATGACAAAAATCCTTACTGAAGCAAAATAATTAATCTTTAATTTATGTATTACTAGCGACCCGCCCCGGCTTCGCACGGGTGCAATGCTGATACTAAATACACTACAGAAAAACTGTGAACGTTGTTTATAAAAACATAGCGGCCCGCTCCGGCTTCGCACGGGTATAAAATATATAGCCTATGTGATTAAGATCAATCCAGTATTTTTAAGAAAACCGCGGCCTCTGACGCGCTATTATTAGGTACGCTCTTGCCGCACCGGGCTTTTTAAATCTGTAATATCTTTGAAAATATTCACTTAAATCATACGGTGTAAAGGGCCATATAGTTCTATATTAAATGAACAATGTATTCAAGGTATTTAATTGGTTAAGGATTAATGCTGTATTGATTACAATCGCTTCGAAAATTAGCCATTATTTGTCGTAAAAAGAAAATGACAAAAAAAAAAGTTTTTGTGGGTTATCCTTAGGAGATAGGCATATACCATCATGGACTTTTCTGTAGACCTTTTAAATGTGTACAATACTTAGTACATTATTTTGATAAAACTCGTAGGGTTCCGCCTGCGTTTGCAATGTAAGAGGAAAAAATGAAATTATTTACGACATCACATTAGAAACCTCAAAAATAACAGTACTTCTCCACTATTTAATGGATGTTATGATACATATAAACCTTCCTCTTGAATCACTCTATCTATTAAAAAAAACCGCATCAAAATCCGTTGTGTAGTTTCAAAGATTTAAGCATACAAAGGGACATAGGGACAGAGAAAGCGACTTTGTTTTATACGATGTAGTGATAATTATTTTATGTATTAATTTATATTATTTTATTTCATAAATGTTAACAATAATAAGAATAAGATTCAAATAATATGTATAAAGATATCTAAATATAAGATTCTTATATTGCCATGCCCTGTCTGGGCTCATGTTGTTAGCACATAGGTATTAATTTTAAGACCAATTATTGTACACAATAAATGATTTGATTTGATTTATGTATTTTTAGATTTAATAATCCGGGCATACATATCCGTCTCACATTTAATTTTGGTTTATGTAGTTTTTCAGTGTTAATATTCATGTTTGTTTATTTTTTTTTGTTTTTTGATTGTTGGGATGTAAAAGTATTTTATTTTGTTTTTGATAACCCGTCTCCCGCTGTTGTCGGCCATATTAGCCAGTCACGGACGCCATCAAAATAGAAGAAGAAGAAGATAATTAGAGTCAAAATTATGCCTATAGAGGGCGATATTTGAGGGGGCTACTGAGACATACCGGAAATATTCTACTTATGCAAAGGGTTTTAGGCCATAGTCAAGAGGACTTTTTACCTGTACATTGTAGAGGGATGCGTTTATGTCCTGGGCGTGTTGACGAGTTTTAATCTCCATGATCGTTACTAAGCTTTCCTGCATCGTCTCGTTAAAGCTGCAATAGTTGTTCACCTATGTAAGTTTAATGAATTAATCTGCATTGATTCGTATTATTGTTTTATAAACAAGGAAAACTAAAACGTAAGAACTTGTAGTAAAAAGCGGTTATTTTAAAATAACAAATTAAAATAACCGCTTTTCACCGATATAGATCTATACCTACCTTCGGAACATATTAAAACCTAAAAAAAATGTTCCGTGTCGTTATTCCGGCTAATCTTTGAAACGGATGTATCGATATATAAGGGACTTTAACTGTAGCAAGAGAATTAGGTAGGTACTTAGGTAACATATACCAAGACATAAAGAAAAATTTCCATGAGAACATCCATAAAACAAGCTTTGAAATATCACAGTTACCTTTGGCTGGGTAATTGAAATGTTTTTTTTTATTTGGATTTATATAGGGATATTTACCCTGATTGATTGTCTTTAACTAATTAATTATAAGTTATTTATTATATACGATAAAAACTAAGAAAGAGAGCTGTGGATTTTGTTTATTAAAAAAAGGTGTGTGTGCGTTTCACACACGATAGAAGTGAAACTTCAGTAAATCGACAAAAAAATGAGATAAATAAAAAAAACTATGCAAAATAATTTTGTTCGGGCGGTCACCCATCCAAGTACTGGGGTTCCGAAAAGTTGCTTAACCTTGTTAGCGTTTAAGATTGGCTTACTTGACGTATTTCCGTTGCATCCGGTCTGAAATCACAACGATTCTAAAGAAGTTTCACTTCAATAAATACATTGATGTAGTTTAAAAACGACTCACAGCACCGCCTGATGCATTAGGCAATGCGCACACGCAACTTCGTCCGGCAGTTCGTTGTGGCAGGTGGACACGGCGTCGAAGTTCCGGACGTCCTTAAAGTTGTCCATCACCGCGTGGAACTGCGCGCGGATCTGCGCGAGCTTCTCTACGGGATCGGCGAGGCAGTGCTCGATTATGTCTACCATCTAGGTTGAGTAATATTTTTTTTATACTTTTTCTATAAGTGGAAACTTGCAATTGGCCGTCTCTGTGTTTACAACTGATTCTTACAGTTGCAAGCATTTATATAAGTTTGTTTAGAATTAATACTAGCTGTTAGTTTTCCCAAAATTGTGTAAATAAATCTACAAGAAGGTTGGTTAGAAATGAAAATAAAATGAAAACGAATTTATTTGAGACACATATAAACAGAATAATAAATAAATAATAATAATAAATATTTCCGGACAATCTACACAACAACATCTAGCTCCGTGGTAATCTCCAAGCTTGTGTTACGGGTACTAGACATCTGATATACTTAATATAATATAACATACATATATAGATATTTTTATCATACATATTAAATACCCAGACCAAGGAGAAAGGTGCTTGCAGAACATACAAAGATAAGATAAGATAAGATAATCATTTATTTGCTCAAAACATAGGTAACATTTTGGTCTCATATAAAAAATATTAATAAGTTCGGCTATGTTTTTGCCTGAAAGTAGGCGTACAAATATTAAAAAAAACATGCAAGAAATTAAATAATTAAACATCACAAGTCAATTGAAAATTAAAACGGAAGTTAAATATAAATAAATTAATAGAATTACAATAAAATTATTTAGTGTCAAATTTGTCTGTAAGATATTCTTCAAGAGTATAATAAGCTTTATCTGTCAGTAATTGTTTCACTCGTTTTGTAAAAATATACAGACTATCAACTTCTTTTATATTTTTTGGTAGCTTATTGTATAACTTTGGCCCCATACAAAATATACTCTTTGCAAATATTGCTGATTTGTGATTTGGCAAAACAACTTTATTTACTCTCTTGCTTTTTAGATTACCAAATTCTTTTATGTGTTGTCTAATGAATACAACCGATTCAAGTATATAAATGCATGGAAAAGTGAGAAGGTTTACACGAGTCTGTGAGCTTGAGCCTGGCTATCGAGCGTATACATCTCTTTTGTGAGATGAATATTTTCAACCGATCTGTGCTATTTCCCCAAAATATTACTCCGTATCTAAGAGTAGAGTTCACATAAGCGTGATATGCTGTTAATAGTGTCATCATATTGGCAAACAATTTTACCCTCGGCGGGAATCGAACCCGCTACCTCTTGCTCTACAAGCGGAAATTCGCCCACCGCGCCACCGAGGCAGTCAAATTAATAAAATTAAGTAATTAAGTAAAATTAATTATTAAAGCCACATAAACTATGTCCCAAAAAGGCTTCCAGCTCAGCGTTTGTTGACTTGTTTGTTACAAGACATCGCTGATCTTCCGTTGGAAGCCCTTTGAGTCACAGCATGCCATTTAGTAAACAAAATAATTTAGAAATTTAAATAGATGAAACAATATAATTTAAGAACAAAATTAACAAAAAGTCGGGAGTTGAGCCGAGTAATTTTCCGAGTTAAAACATGAGTAGGTCACAAGTTAGGAAGATGTAGGTACAGAATCTGCTTCATGTAATTCCAATTGTAGGAAGCCCACAGCTGGATATGTGCCTTCCTCAAATTATTCCAGAAATTTCTTTTAGAAGCGACCTGCATCCACCGTGTACCACAGTGACCTTTTTCTAAGATTTTGAGATGTTTTTGAGAGTTTACTCTTCACTATTCGGCCGTTAACGGTTATTTGTGTTTATTTATTTATTTTGAACTTTTCGCAGTAGATACACAGGATTTAAACAATAGTACCTAAATCTAAAATTTTTACAGTCATTATTAATCAGCAAGTCTATAATCATAGTTCTTATCCATCCCATAGTACAAGCTCAGTTTGGAGTTAAGTGATGCTGTAGTATTAGTCCGGAAATATTTATTTAATCGACATCTCGCGCGTCTCGCACACCGTGAACTCCGAGGCTGTGGTGGTAGGTATGCATCCGAACCGAGACTGCATTTTCGGTTCGCGTCGAAAGGTTGGAAACTCGCCGTGATGTGAGCTTCGGTTCATTTATGGTGCGGGTTCCAATTCCAACTCTGTCGACGTTCCTGAATGAGCAGTTTTGGCCGCAAGGGGTCAAGTTTCGACGGTTCATCGGTCGCCTACACTGCAAGGCGACACCGCCGCGCCGTAACAAATGATCCACGATACTGACACTTTTATTCATAAGATTTATATTTTTATGTATGTTAGTCTGTAAGGTATATGGTTATTAGATGTTTGAAATAAATGGTTATAGTTATTTAAAATAAATAATAATAATTATTATTATTTATTATTATAATAATAATTATTATTATTTATTTTATCCATAGGTCTCTTGGCGAGACAATGCGATATTTTCCAGACACACATGAAGGTACTTGTTGTTGTAGGTCTATAATATTCCTGTTTAGGTACAATGAAAGAGTTTTTTATTTTATTAAGCGAAAGACCGCTTCGCTACTTACCTCATCCATACTGATCATGTAGTTGGTGAAGTCGTGGAAGTACTTGATCTTGTAGAACTTGACGACGGCGCTGCGAAGGTCCCGCGCCATCTGCCCCTGCATCGTCTGCGCCAGGTCCAGGAATATCTCCATGGTGTTCAGAGATCTGGGTTGGTCGAGGACATATTTTAGAGGATCATGTTATTCATCAACTTCCTGACTTTATCCCACATCACGTGGGGTCGGCACAATATGTTTTCTCCTTCCATTTCCCTCTATCACCCGTCATCTCAACACTCACCCCTTTCTTACATATCCATCTACAGAGGATCATGTTATTGTGTAACATTTTTGTTATATCTTTAGTAAAACGGGTTTTACTTACCTACTTAAACTGTTACAAAGTATAATCATTAATTACATATCGAGGGTGTAGTGTTAGAACCCGATAAATGAAAATAAATCGTAAATACGTCTTATTAGCCCTAATACCATTTTAATCCATTTAAGAATACCTACTCATTTAGTAAGTACAAGTAAGCACAAGTAGTAAGCCGTGTTGGCTTAGTGGGAGGACACTTGACTTTCATTCCGAAGGTCGTGGGTTCAAACCCCGCCACGCACCTCTGGATTTTTCTTCTTGAGAAATTTATGTGCGCTTAAAACACGTGCTTTAACGGTGAAGGCAAACATCGTGAGGAAACCGGCATGTTCTGATAACTTTAAAGAGTTTGAAGGACATGTGACATTCATCAACCCGCATTTGGCCAGCGTGGTGAATTAAGGCCTAATCTCTCTCGCCAAGAGAGAAGTCCCTGTGTCCCAGCAGTGGGAACGTTAATAGGGTGATGATGATGACACATTTAGTTCCCAGGTGTACTTGAAGCATTATACTGCTATTATAAGGCTTTTATACTGCTAATGTACAGCCATTAGTGAACTTAAGGCTGTCTAATCCGTGCCCAAACTGGTTCTATAAGATAAGAGCATTATAGCTCTTATACAGCTAACTTACACAGCTTGTGGAGTTAAACACCGAATGCTACTTCTCCCAAGTACCTATCTACTAGAATCAGAATTTTTTGCTCTTTCTAGTAATGTTTAAAGTTAACGTACTAATCTA
The DNA here is from genome assembly GCA_929108375.1 of Gymnoscelis rufifasciata. Classification (NCBI taxonomy): domain Eukaryota; kingdom Metazoa; phylum Arthropoda; class Insecta; order Lepidoptera; family Geometridae; genus Gymnoscelis; species Gymnoscelis rufifasciata. Next base: position 600,863 of record OV815326.1, read on the forward strand.
ATTTTGCACACTTAGCGGGTATTATCACTGCACCCTCGATACATCTTCCATTAGTAACAAAAATAATTATCCTACGCGTTTGTGAGGATTTGGGTAAGTGTGTTTGATGCTCTTTGAAATAAAAAATACTGAAGGGATTTTGATGAAACTTCACAGTACCTAATAAAACTTACGCAGAATAACACACAGGCCTTTTTTACTGCGTTTTAATACTACATTGCGCAGATAAAACTTGAGAATGATAGCTATTTTCCCGCGAGTAGAAAGCTACATTTCAATAAATAACAAGAAAAACACCGATGGATATTTCTTCTTAAAATTTATAAAAAAATTATGTACGCTTTAAAACACGTGCTTTAACGGTGAAGGCAAACATCGTGAAGAAACCGGCATGTTCTGAGAACTTTAATGAGTTTGAAGGACATGTGACATTCACCAACCTACACTTGGCCAGCGTGGTGACTTAAGGCCTAATCTCTCTCTCGCCGAGAGAGAAGTCCCTGTGTCCAAGCAGTAGGAACGTTAATAGGGTGATGATGATGATTTGTGTATCCATGACTTTTGCAAGTGTACGTTATGTATCTGTATGGAATAAAGAATTTCTTATCTTATATTTCACGTAACCTTTCCTTCAGCCTGTTGTAGTTTGCCCGGCCCTGGGTGAAGAGATTCTGGGCGATGTTGTAGGCTTCTTGTACTAGCTGGTACTTCCGGTCCAGGGTACTGAACACGTTGCTGCCGTACTGGTGGCACAAGTCAAGTAGGTATTATTTTGAAAATCAAGGGCTAATACAATCGATAGGTAATAATAGGGTAGTTGACTATCATTGAATATGAAAAAAATTGTTAATATTCTAAATTTGTGAAGTGTGTGCAAGTGTAGAAGAAATTGAAGCGATTACGTAGTTGCGAGGTTAGTTTAGTTGGTCAGAACGTGCGTTTAATGGAAGATGTGGGTTCAAGTACCGCATCTCGCTGGTAAGCTAAGTAACTTCGTCTTAATTTTTTCTACACAAAATTAGAATATTAGTTTCAACCTATAAGTGGGATATATCACTTTGTTAGAAACAAAAAAAAATGTTATAAGATTTTAGTACCTACCAAAATATTTTTTGAACCGAAAAAAATAACACAGTAGTAATCGCTTGTTCCGATATCTACCGTGTCCTATCACGTGACGTGACGTAACGTTTTCGAGCGATTTGTAGGTACTGAATTTGGGAATCCCAAGCCCCCACTATGGATGCACATGTAACAATATCTTGACACATTATTATTATATTTTTAAAGCAAACATAGTTGTCCAGTATTATTGTACGGGCTAACAGAATTTTTACCCGACTGCGCGACGCAAAGGAGTGGTAATATTTTTATCAGTCCATGTGTTTGTACGTTACTTTGTCCCACTATACAGACAGAACGCCTGAGCCGAGCTGTATAATTCAGACGTCAATCGATTCCACTTAGTAAGGCCAGTGTTACTATTGACATGACGTCAGTGAAAATTCAATATGGAGACTACAGGACGCCATATTGTAAAAATAAAATAAGATCAATTACCTATGCTAATAGGATATCGTTAATTAGGTTTTAAATTTAAAATCATTTAGTTTTGTTTAAAAAAAATCGATCAGATAGACCGTTTAGGATATAGGTATATATTTATATAAATCAACCATTCTCACCTAATAGACATAAATAAATACCATAAAGTCACAGTCGGGTTATATGTTTCTTAAATACTAAAGATTATTTATGTAGAAATAGAAAAACATTTATTTTGGTCAATGTAGTCGTCATGCCTATTATCTTATTATGCCTGGAAGAGATCTCTTAAACTTCTTTTCTCATAGGTATGTCGTGTTTGTAACTATTGTTTTGTTTTGGTGAAAAATAAAGTGTTTTTGAATTGCATAATGAGGCTAAACTCATTATGCAATTCAAAAACACACATTATACTCAGATCTCGAGCTATGAATATTGATGATAAAACTCACCCCTTTATAAACCAATAAAGTCAATACAAGCACCACTACCTCCTTGGCTCCGAATGAAAACATTATTGATCGACTTCAGATGGTTGGATGAATTGTTAAAACTATTAAACATTTGCACATAAATACAGAAACAAGATCGGATTTAAAGCTATCACTCATTGCTCAACAAGCAATTATTTTCATTACAATTACTTTTAAAGCAAATTAAATGAACTGAAGTCAGCCGTGTGATTTGGTGATAAGATTTAGCAACATTATGTATTGGATTTAAGTACCTACCTATTCGTAAATAATTCGGTTGAAATTAACAAATACATAGTAATTGGTATTCGCTCCCTGCTGCTAAATTTCCTAATAACTACAAAATGAGTGTCTTCAAGACAAGAATGAATAGGTACGAGTACCTTCTAGATGTATGTATGTGATTCATCTTCATCCACATCGACACTTACCATCAGGCAGTGGCGGATTTACAAATTTTCAAGGTATAGGCTGAACAGTTTTTGCCGCCCTTGCCTCAACAATTGTCATATCACAGTTCAGTTTCTTGTAATTGGACTTTGCGCTTGAAGCGACAATATGCCGCGATATAAATTATTAAATGAAAAAGATGTTACTCAGTTGAACGCCATTTTTCTACATTATTTTCATTTCAGAGAGTATATATTCACTAATTATTTTTACAATGCGGAATGTGCAATCAGAGAGTATATAATCACTACGTTTTAAAATGTCACAATTAACATTATAATATAAACATTTGAAATAACATCATAAAATCAGCCTTTAAATAAGGCTGTCTTACTTAATTGGTTAATATTACAACTAATTTTGTAAAATTTCTAGAAAATGCCCACAGTAATTTGACCTTGAGTGAACTCCAGCTGTGCTTTTTGAATCAATTCGTCTTTTAAAATTGACTTTTGTGCACATTTATTTGGTCGACGAGCTCTTTGCAGGGAAAGAGTCTTCTTTTATGGTATGCAAAAAATGCATAGGTACCTAATGGGCCCACGGTTTTATTCAGCTTACCATGCCATGATTCTAAGGCGTTTGTGGTGCGATGAGCCTCTCCAAAAACACACCAAGTTTTAAAAAATTCGTCTTGCAGCCATTGTGTTTCCATGTATTTGATAAAAGATTTTGTATCATTGTCTTCTGTTCCGTATCATGCATATAATATATATCCAGCCTTTGACTATTTCATCTTCAGGAAGCAGGGTTAAAACAGCGCTTAATTTAACCATCCGAGACTTTCTCATACAATCTGATTTTATCATTCAAGTTCGCGTCCTTTTTTAAAAATTGTCTGATTATAGTGAAAGTAGCATCCTTTGACTATAATTGCAGGAAACACAACTCTGATCGCTTTTATAGCTGAATTTTCATAGTCAACCTTTATCTTGTTGGGCTTCCAATTGGGGAGTTGCGACTTAATCATACTGAACAAAATTACGTAAATCGATGTTTGTTGATTTGATCGTAAATGATTTTCTGTTTCTCATTAATGCATAAATTAGCGGGATAATTCCAGTATTATTTATTGAACCGGTTAAAATCAATCAGTCTCCATGTAACGTATTTAACTGAGCGAATGGTGAAGGGCAACTTTTCAAAGTACCGTCGTCACCATAAAATTATGGCAGTTTGCATATTGTTTCCCTTGCCTCAGCTGAGGCAAACACAATAATCCTCGTGCCATTTTTTTTTCAAACGAATTTGTTAATTAACTACTTATTACTTGTATACCCTCTAAGGCACATTTGTTTCTTCCAATAAATGATTATAAATTGGTGTGACTTGTTGGGATTTTATTTTATTTATTCTCCCATTGAGTCACACTGTAACTCGTTGCAACTTTTATTTTATAAATGAACTCCCAACGTGTCACAGTGTTACACGTTGGGAGTTTTTCTCCCAACCAGGTGTGACTCGTTGGGAGTTCACCAATCTGCCGCCCGCCCTAGGCTCGGTCCTCCTCAGCCTGCTGGTAAATCCACCACTGCCATCAGGTGAGATTGTGGACAAACATAGATCTCTCCATAAAACAAAAAAAACTTACTCCGGTACAACGAGGAGTTGGGCTGGTTAGGACCTAGGTAGAATAGTTTGACATGAGGGTAATGCACTATACACTCCAGATCTGAAAATCTGTGCATTTGTTAGATCCAACACTTAATCCAGTCAAAATAATACCAATTTTCAGTTCTATGCGCATTATTCCTATTTTCAATCTTATTTTGACTGGATTATATGGGTAAGAACATAACCCACCTCGCTGGTCTAATGCGAGCTGGTGGCTGTGCCAGAGCCCTGTTCGTTGTTCGGCAGGGATCACACGGATCGATGACATAATAATAATCAGGCTTTCATCTCTAGCCATAAACCCCGTATCCTTCAACAATTACTCAGCAGATTTTAACCTCCCTGGTACACAGGTTGCGGCCCAGCTCCAATACCGTTGGCAATGATACCTGGGAGGCTGGACTGCCCCTACACCAGGCATTGTTGTGAACGCCACCTTTCCAGTAATACATTTAGATTTTATATATTTCCCTCTATGAGTAATATGCTTGAAAAAAATATATTTTTTTTGTATTATAAACATTTGGGGTTAAATAAAACGGGTAGGCAAATTAAAGAGTACCTTAACAAAAGATTATGAATTTATTAAAAACTAAGGATTACTTCAAATAAAGAGATTTATGTGAACGCTATAATACAGAAAGTTTAAGAATATTTACATTTTGCTTGGAAAACAATTAGGTAAAAATATATTGAGAATCACAAGCTTTTTTATCGTTGTTATGTTAAATATATTTTATTCACACAACAACAACAGGACAATGGTCAAGTACAGCTACAATTTGTAATTGTCATTTGAGAAACAAACCCGAGTTAAGTAGAAAGTTAAGACTTGAATGGGTTGGGATCCTATTTTGTACAGACAACGCAAAGGAGTGGTGATGTGTTTAACAGTCTATGTATGTATGTATGTTCCTTTGTCCCACTATACAGACTAAACGCCTGGGCCGATTTCTATGATTCACACATCAAGTTCAGTTCAGTTTCTTGTAATTGAATATGCGCTTGAAGCGACCATTTGCCAGTGTCAAGTTAAATAAAATAATAAAGTGAAATACTAGATGTTACTCAGTTCAACGCCATTTTGCGTCCTTCACACATCAATCGATTCCTCTTAGTATTGCAAGGGTCACTAAAGACATGACGTTAGTGAAACTTCAACATAACAACTAAAGGACGCCATTTTGTAAAAATAAAAAAAAAATTGTGTGTGCGTTTCACACACGATAGAAGTGAAACTTCAGTAAATCGACAAAAGAATAAGAAGAATTAAACAAAAACAAAATAAAAAATACTATGCAAAAAGATTTTGTTCGGGCGGTCACCCATCCAAGTCCTGGCGTCGCGCAAAGTTGCTTAACCTTGTTAGCGTTTAAGATTGGCTTACCCGACAGGTAAGCCAATCTTATTTCCACTTCCGTTGTATCCGGTTTCAAATCACAACGATTCTAAAGAAGTTTCACTTCAAAAAAACAAGTCAACAAACTATGTCATGTGGGGTATCGTTGAATAGGTATTTAAAAATCATTGGTAGATTACTTACAACATTTATCGATACGACTGACCATTTAGAATCTATGTCGATTTAAATTTGCGTAACAACCATTCTCACTTAAAAGGTTTATAGACAATAAAAATTCCCAAAAAAGTTAAGTCATCAATTTCATTTTTTTCATCAAGTTCTTCGGATAAAGGTTAACTAACCTCGCATAAGTTTGGAAGCTACTTACAACATAATACCTACCAGCAACTTAACTCGCAACTGTACTTTTCGAAATGTAAATCTGAAAGGCCAATTATGTTTTCCACAGAACTAGATCGAGATAGAAGCAACGAGTATGTGCCACGCGTGGCGAAAAGACGCCTCGACAGCTCCATTGCTCGCCGCGCCGCGAGCTTCAGTCTGCTCCCGACCACGATCCGCGTGCGACGTCAGATTTTAACAACAAAATGACTCGTAGTACGATAATAAACCGATAAAGTAGGAGCTGTTAATCGAGGTATTTCCTTTCATCGGTAAGTCCTATTTGTTTTAAAATATCTATTAGTATTCATTAAAAAACAATTAATTTTATTATTTTTATCAAAACAGTACCCGGACCGGGCTATTGTATGTCCAACTCTAGTTTTCCATTGCGGCTTTAATTTGACGAGCCAGACATATCGTGCGTTCAAAACCAGCGATGTAAAAATAAGCTTTTAGTATTTAAACTAGTCTTTAGTGATTATGTATGTGGGTTGGTTGAAATAAAAGAGTTATTGCACTATACTGAATCTATTCATTTAACACGTTACAGGTTATTACAATTATATTATTTATTTAATCCTTAGGATATGTCTTAACACGGCTGAGGTTTGAAGAGTGACTGGCGAGGCTCCGCCTAACTATGAAAAAGCTGAATTAACCAAACGCGTTTGCGCGTACTTTTATGCTAATCTGTGTCACTACAAGCTATTCAAACTGTCGAGTCGCGTTAAAAGTCGATTTCTAATTTTTTCTGTTAAAAGTTAAAATAGTGCAGTACACTGCGATTCTCTTACTCGATTAAAATCGATTTTGAAAGCAGAGGAAATGATAATTACGTTTTTATTTATACATAATATTATTATTTAGCTATATAATACACGTAGTGAAAAGCAAAATATATTATCAACAAACAGGTTATGGTTAGGTACTCCTATATTGCAATTTTATTTCAGTTTTCCAAATGATCTTCATATAAAAAAGAAATGGATTGAAGCAACGGGTCGTAAAAGATGGTTTCGAAGAAGAAGATACCTTTACTGGACCATCAAAGTAGGTACCGAGAGTAATCAGTATAGCTTATCCGACTATCGATGTAGTGATGAATTTCAAATTCTGAGACTATCTCATTTCCTCTGTCAAAACTAATTATCATTTCCTCTGTCGAAACTAATTATCATTTCCTCTGCCGGTTCTTATCGATTTTTTTAATCGATTAAAATCACAGAACTAGACCGATGCTTTTTAATTGTTTTAGCGCGGCTTATTTTTCCCATCACTAAATTTCACTCGTGACGTCAAAGTACTTACGCAAATTGTTACACGCTCGGTCTCCCTACAAATTGCCGAACTCCTTTGTTCTATCTCGATCTATTTCTGTTATGTTTTCACTATATGCACTACAACTGGCTATTATAGGCTTTGCCTCATGTTTTTTATGTATATAAGAAATAAATGCATCCATGTAAGCATTTTTATTCGGTTGTACATTGCTGCTTACATTGTCACTGCTGGGACTTTTAGTTATATTTGTAGCGCAACTATCAATGGTTATTTCACTTTTATGCCTTTTCATGTGTTCCAATAAATATATCTCGTTTTTAAAATTCATGCCACAATCAGAACATTTATAAAATTGGTGTATCTTCTCGTGTTTTAACAAAGTTTTTCTTTTAAAAAATCCTTTTTTACATATATTACAGGAATAGGGCGTTTCCTTATTGTGCTCTTTCGTATTATGAATATGCAAAAACATTTTCGTACGGAAGATTTCATTACATGTAAAACATTTAAAAGTCCTTTTTTTAGGAGGCATAGCTGCTGCATGTGTTTCCTTACATTTATGTTTCACCAAATTGCTTTCGTTACTGAAACTTTCACCATGCTTAGAACAAGTGAAGGGCTTTTCCTTATGCGTTAACAAATGTTTAACTATATGAGATTTCCTTCGGAACACTTTATTACATGTGGAACATGCATAGGGCTTTCCTATATCTTCCATCAGCTTACAATTATGCTTCATCAGCTGTCTATTATTGTTGAAATTCCTGTTGCATGTGCTACAACTAAATTTGTCTGTTGTCTGTTCTTGGTCATTACAACTAAGGTACATAAGTAACATTTCATTTTTAATATTGTCCGCAGACAAATTAGTTAATGTGTCTGTTGTCTGTACTCGGTCATTACAACCGACGTATGTTAGTTCAGTTGGTTCGTTGATTGGTAGTTCAGTGGTTTCGTCGGTTGTTAGTTCAGTTGGACTATTGCTTCCTTCACTTCCTTCTTCAAAAAACACTTCATTTTTTAAATTGTCCGCAGACAAATTAGTAAATGTGTCTGCTATCTCTTCTTGGTCATTACAACCGACGTATGTTAGTTCAGTTGGTTCTTTGATAGGTAGTTCAGTGGTTTCGTCGGTTGTTAGTTCAGTTGGACTGATCCTTCCTTCACTTCCTTCTTCAAAAAACATTTCATTTTTTATATTGTCCGCAGACAAATTAGTAAATGTGTCTGCAGTCTGTTCTTGGTCATTACAACCGACGTATGTTAGTTCAGTTGGTTCGTTGATTGGTAGTTCAGTGGTTTCGTCGGTTGTTAGTTCAGTTGGACTGTTGCTTCTTTCACTTCCTTCTTCAAAAAACATTTCATTTTTTATATTGTCCGCAGATAAATTAGTAAATGTGTCTGCTGTCTGTTCTTGGTTATTACAACCGACGTATGTTAGGTCAGTTGGTTCGTTGATTGGTAGTTCAGTGGTTTCGTCGGTTGTTAGTTCAGTTGGACTGTTGCTTCCTTCACTTCCTGCTTCAAAAAACATTTCATTATTTATATTTTTCGCAGACAAATTAGTACATGTGTCTGCTGTCTGTTCTTGGTCATTACAACCGACGTATGTTAGTTCAGTTGGTTCGTTGATTGGTAGTTCAGTGGTTTCGTCGGTTGTTAGTTCAGTTGGACTGTTGCTTCCTTCACTTCCTTCTTCAAAAAACATTTCATTTTTTATTTTGTTTGCAGACAAAGTAGAGCTATTTTCCATTTCTACATATTCTTCACTTGTCCCTTGAAATCCCTCTTCTACATTTGGTGTGAGCAAATTATAATTTATTCCCTCAGTATTCTTTTCCGTTGCATCTTCTTGTTCCACAGAGATAGGTTCTGCTTTAATTGTGTCATCTTTTTTCATAGTGTCTTGAGAATCATCATTTTCATCATATATATTCATACAGTGCACTGGCGTGGTCGACCATTGTTGGTTTTTGATACGGTTGAGCGTCATTGATTGATACTCCTGAAACAATTGGCCAATTCTAATTATTCATACAATTGAAGTATGATTGTGAATGCACTTCATTGTCATACCACAGCCTGTGTGTTTTATGGACTTTTTACTCGGGAAAATACCTTGTTTCCTTGAAAACATGCATTAAAATAAATTTCGAATAATATAACTCGGAAGCTTTTAAATATTAGAGTAGATATTAGTGGATATACATGGTGTAACTCGGTCGAAGGATCAATGAAAGCGCGAGATGGGTGACCTAAATAACAATCGAATGAATCCCTTGTATGTTCACCGATTTTTTATAGCCCCGGACCTTTTTTTTCACTCACAATTTTTTAGAGAAATATTTAAGAGTTTTTAATTTTTTTGGCACACAAATAGTTAACATATGTCCCTGACACTAGTCAGGGACATATTTTAAAATTTATAACTTTAGCCTAAAAGTACCATAAGAAAAAAAAATTCAAAATTGCAATTATTGAGTATTTTGTTCAAGCAAGGCAAGTAAAGTAGGCTTCGGCCGCGGCTTGTCACCACCCTTCGGGCTGGGCCAGTGCGTGAAGCGATTTTTTTGTGTTTCGTAAACCTTCTAGGTCTTCATGTACCATCTTAGACCACGTCGTCACTTTACATCAGGTGAGATTGTGGTCAAATGAAGGCTTATTATTCCCCTTATTATTTGAAAATCTGTGTTAGTAATGTGGCTAATCAGGTCATCAACAACATTTTATTAATTAGAATGAAAGGTTTAGATGAAAATAATGTCTGCAAGTACCACATTACAAAAACTACTTTAAAAAGCAACTTCTATGAAAGGGATTCCACACACACTGGCTAATAAATAATTTTTTTTTAGGGAAACAGAAACGTATGGCTACACTACAGCAGAGGAACTAAAACTGTCCACAAAAGACAGAAACAGAGCAATTGCTGACTACTATGAGTCAAAGAGGAAACGGGAAGAAGCAATACATCAATTAAAAATAAGGAAGTTAGAAAAAGAGCTTGAACAACTGGAAAAAAGAAATTGCGGCTCAAAGTCTCAACATTGAGCCGCAGAGAGTGTGTATTGTTGTGATTTTATATTTTCTGAATTGTTTTTACTTAAAATTATTATTACTTATAAGTCCTTTTGTTATTTGCTTAAGTATATTTTGACATGGTAAATCATAGTGTGAGACAACAGAAGTTTCAAATTTTACTTAGTTTATTAGTATATTTTTGATTTTGGTTTTAAGATTTAGCTTAGCTTTTACCTTCTTTGTTCTGTAAATAAATATTAAATTAAAAAATTGCCAGTTTGTTGCCAAATACAGTATAACCAATTCACTTACTCACTATACCTTGATAAATACCTATACTTAGGTGAATTTGTCATATCATATTTATTATTTCATTATTTAGTATTTATCCAGGTATAATGATTTTATCTAAGCGAATGGGCTTTAGTAGTTAGGTTTTCCAATAGTTTTTTATTGATTATTTTGTATTGTTTAATGACATGTTAATAATTTGACTATTATGATAGCTATGACCACTGAGTGATTAATAAAACACTGACATTAATTTTCACATGCCGCCTGCCTTGGCTAAACATATTATAGGAAATAATAACTTTTTATTAAGATCTTATGTTTTTTGCGAAAAAACGCTTCATTCATTCATTCAATTGTGTTTAGAATTCAGTAATTCAGGTGTTTTGTTTAAGTTTGTTTTAATTTATATAATAAAATGGGCATATTTCTGTAAGTAATTCGTTGACTGCAGTCTTATTTAACCTAAACCTATACTCAAACTCAAAGTCTTCAGATTTAACAAAATAATTAACACGTTCTTGATTTGACCGGGTATTTTCTTGAGCATTATCCGAGTCCGATTCCCAATCGCTCAATTGTTCCAGAAGCACCAAATCACTTGAACTCGTACTTGAGTCAGACATTCTTTAACAATTATTCGTAGGTAATCAATGTATTTAACAGAAATATTCACAATAATTTCACTTGATCTTCCCTTAGCCTCAGAAATCGTAGGATCGTGCTAAGTTACTAGGGTTTACCAATGTCACTGACAGTGACAGATAGACCCTTTGTTATTATTGGGACGCATGAACTGTCATTTTCATACAAAAGCTGCTATCTGTAGATAGCTATCCGCCCTCTCATCGATCGGTAGATAGCACCCAGAGATAGGATTCCTGATAACTTGTCTATGAAACCACAAACATAGACACTGGCAGAGTTGTGACAACCCAAACACAACAAGCCATTCAACCAAGCAAGAACTGAACTAGATAGGATTGCCTACCGATAGTATGTTTATTGGGACGGCCAAATTAAAGATAGATAGATGTTTCTATCGTCAGTAGAGCAAAACAAGAGATAGATTGAATATTGGGAACGGCCGTAAGAAAGGCATAAGCATGTACCAAAACCTCGATTTGAATTGTCAAAAGTCAAAGTCAAAACGTTTATTTCCTTAGAAGCACATAGCCTACATGGACAATGGACAGGTCAACTTAAAATTAATAAAACTAAAATGTCTCAACAAAAATATCAAGGAAATAACATTGTCTTGACAGTTCGCTTTAATGTTCTATACTGAGTTGAGAAGCAATAGAACAACACAGCTTTATCAGTTATTGGCCAACTATTATTAGTTATGGCGGTTATTATGAAAATGCTTATCTTAAAACTGGTCCAATTTGAAACACTCTTTCAAATTATGGAAGGCTATTCAAAGTCAAAACATTTATTTCCTTAGATGCACAGGGCATACATGGATAGGTCAACTTAAAGCTACTTTCAATAAAAAACTAAGAATAAAAAGGAAATAACAGTGTCTTGACAGTTTGCTTTATTTTAACCGACTTAAAAAAAGAAGGAGTTTTCTCAATTCGACTGTATATACATTTATTTTTCTATCAATTTCCGCGGATAACTTCGTCGTTTATGAACCGATTTTGTTTATTATTTATTTGTAGGAAAGGGAGTATTCCAAGGGTGGTCCCATGGTAAGGAAACCAGAATCTCATGGTGGAATCTTGAAGAAATTGAGGGAAACTCTTGAAAAAATTGTCTTTCCGACTTGTGTGTTCCTTAATATTATGCAATATAATTAATTTTAAAACCCTATTTTTAATGAGGGTTTGGTGTTGTTCTGATGAGGTAGTCGAGGGAACTCCTCAACGATTTTCAGCAAGTACTTTGTTTGGGCTTGATTAACTTACATTACTGAGACTGTTCATCCAAATGGGTTTTGACTGATATTAGGGGTCTGATGATGAAAATGAAGGAGAGTCAAAGGAACTCTATAAGGTATATTTTAGTAAAGGTGGAGGTAGAGCATCCTTTCTAGACCTAAACATCACTACAAATAGTGAAAAAAAAAATTTGCCAAAAAAAACAACTTTGTAACAGTAAGTAAAAATAAATTAACTTCTACAAATAATTTCGTCTTTAAAAGTGATTAATTAAAAGAAACATAAATAATTAAATAATAAAATATTTTTAATAATTTAGAGGTTGGTGCCAAGTCCTAATACTACTAATACCTTATGGCTTGAGCTGTGAAAAAGATTGATGTTAGGTACCTATAAATTATATCTCATTATTGTTTTACTTGGCACCGAATTCAAAATTTTAATAATCGGAAAAAAAAAATTTTTCTCTGACGTGAGAAGTGAATATAATTAGATGTATGATTATATTATTATTACATTAGATGATGTAGTGAAAGATAAGTTTTGGATGGATTTTGATTCGGTGATAATGGGGATACCAGAATGTGAGGAATTGTATGTCGGGGGAGATTTTAATGGGCATGTGGGAAGTATGAATAGAGGATATGAAAGGATACATGGAGGATGGGGCTTTGGAACCAGAAATAGAAATGGAGATGCTTTGCTTCAAGCTGCATCTGCCTTTGATTTGGCTATAGCAAATACATTTTTCAAAAAACGGGACCAACATCTAATAACCTACAAAAGTGGAAATCATCAAACACAAATAGATTACTTCCTTCTTAAGAGAAACAGCATTAAAACGGTAAAAAACTGCAAAGTGATACCAGGAGAAAGTCTTACCACACAGCATAGACTAATGGTTTTAGAGCTAAAATTAACTATTAAACGTGCACCCAAATCAAAGCCCCCACCAAAGATAAAATGGTATTTATTAGAGAAGAAAGAGTATGCAGATGAACTCCGTAGAAGAGTGGTAGATAAGATGATAGAAATGGATGGAGATATGGAAGTGAAATCCGTAAATGAGTGCTGGAATGAAATGGCTATGTGTATCAGAAATGTGGCGAAGGATGTTTTTGGGGAAACGAAAGGAAAAGGAATGATAGATAAAGACACGTGGTGGTGGAATGAGGAAGTACAAATGATCTTGAAAGAAAAGAAGAATGCTTTTAAGGAATGGAATTGTGTGCAAGATGGGAATGATGTTGAAAAAGAGAGCAAAAGGGAAGAATATGTGTGCTGTAAAAAAAAGGCAAAGAAAGCTGTCGCTGTGGCTAGGGCTTTGGTACAGGATAAACTGTACCGTACATTAGATAGCCCGCGCGGACAAAAAGACCTTTACAGAATAGCGAAAGAGAGAGAGAGGAATGCAAGAGACATAAGCCATGTCAAATGTATAAAAGATGATGGAGGTAAGGTTCTGACGGATGATCGAAAAATAAAAGAACGATGGAAAAAATATTTTGAAAAGTTAATGAATGAAGAGAATGATTGGAGTGGAGTGTTGAATGATATCCCACCGAATGTGGGTGTAGTAAAAGAGGTATGTGTGGATGAAGTAAAAAGGGCTGTGCGAGATATGAAGAATGGAAAGGCCGTGGGGCCAGATGGTATACCAGTGGAAGTATGGAAGTTTCTCAAAATGGATGGATGGAAGTGGCTGACTTTGTTTTTCAATAAGTTGTTGCATGAAGAGGCGATCCCGGACGAATGGTGTAGTAGTCTAATAGTGCCCATCTTTAAAAACAAGGGTGATGTACAGGTCTGCAACAACTATAGGGGAATAAAGCTCATGTCACATAGTATGAAAGTTTGGGAAAAAGTGATAGAAAGACGAGTGAGAGACGAAAGTGAGGTATCACAGAACCAGTTCGGGTTTATGCCTAGTCGCGGGACAACGGATGCCATATTTGCACTTCGCCAATTGTGCGAAAAATACAGACGTGCTCACAAAAACTTGCACATGGTGTTCGTTGACCTAGAGAAGGCATACGATAGAGTGCCCCGTGAGGTTCTGTGGTGGGCTATGAAAGAGAAAGGTGTGCCTGCGAAGTACCTGCAGCTTATTAGGGCCATGTACAGCCAGGCTAGTACACGTGTTCGGTCCGAAGCTGGCGTCACCGACGAGTTCAGTGTGGCTGTGGGCTTGCACCAGGGATCGGCTTTAAGCCCATATTTGTTCCTCCTGGTGATGGATGCACTTACATCGGACATCCAGGAGGAGGCACCTTGGTGTATGCTGTTTGCCGATGACATTGTTCTCGTTGGAGAAAACGCAACCGAGGTCCAGAGCAGACTGGGAAAATGGCAGTCGAAGTTGGAGAGTGTCGGACTGAAGATCAGTAGGACCAAAACAGAACATCTGTTTTGTGACTTCGGTGGTCCATCCAACTTCGACAATATTGCCTTAGATGGTGTATTCCTACCAGTTTGCTCCGACTTCAGGTACCTCGGCTCAGTTGTACAGAATGATGGTGAGATTGACAGGGATGTAAGAAATCGAATAAATGTGGGATGGATGAAATGGCGGCAGGTCTCAGGCACAGTATGTGATCCTAGAATGCCACTTAAACTCAAAGGCAAGATCTACAAAAGCGTGATCAGACCTGTTGTAATGTATGGATCGGAGTGTTGGGCAGTGAAAAGGACGGATGAAAGAAAAATCCATGTAGCAGAGATGAGGATGTTAAGGTGGATGTGTGGAGTAACTAGAATGGACAAAATAAGGAATGAGTATGTAAGAGGCAGTTTGAAAGTAGCACCAGTTACGGATAAGTTGAGAGGGAATAGATTAGCGTGGTATGGACATGTCATGAGAAGAGATGAAAGTCATGTAACGAGAAGAGCGTTAGATATGAATGTAGATGGATATGTGAGAAGAGGTAGGCCGAAGAAAAGATGGATGGACTGTGTGAAAGATGATATGTGTAAGAAAGAGGTGAGTGTTGAGATGACGGGTGATAGAGGGAAATGGAAGGAGAAAACATGTTGTGCCGACCCCACGTAATGTGGGATAAGGTCAGGAAGATGATGTGAGAAGTGAATATAATAACCTAGCTTTCATCTCTTAGTTTGTTATTTTAACAATATTGGTGTACAACATAGTTATGCCCCACACACATACCTATATATTTTTATGAGTCTTTGATGTCCCACTGTAGGGCAAAGGCCTCGCTACCTTTCTTTCAGACGTCCCTATCACTTGTTGTCCAATCCTTAAGGTGGGCGTCAAATCCATATGTTCCTGCGAGAAAAACAGGGGTAGCGGGTTCGATTCCCGACGAAAGGTCAAGTTCAAGTGTTTGTACGTTCTGTAAGCACTTTCTCCTTGGTCTGGGTGATGAATATGTATAATAAAAAATATCTATGTAACATATCACATGTCTAAAATGTACCAGAAAACAAAGAGCTTACCACAGGGCTAAATGTTGTTGTGTGGATTGTCTGGCATGGCAATATTTATTTATTATAATAGGTATCTATGATGATTATACATACCTGAAAACTTCCACCAGAGAACATGTCCTTGAAGATCTGCTCAGATCTCTGCGCCATCTTGCTAAATGTGTAGCATTTGAGTAGCTTTTGATGACAAAATTCACAAACAGCCCTTGGTCTTTGATCATTTTCCATGAACTGGAAAGAGTACATAATATGCTACCTTAATTAAAATAATAATAAATAACCGGACTACTCACACAGCATCATCTAACCACAAACTAAGCAGAGCTTGTACTATGGGTGTCTTCATCATCATCATCACCTTATTAACGTTCCCACTGCTGGGAGACAGGGAGTTCTCTCTTGACGAGAGGGATTAGGCCTTAATTCACCATGCTGGCCAAGTGCGGGTTGGTGAATGTTACATGTTCTTCAAACTCTTTAAAGTTCGCAGAACATGCCGGTTTCCTCACAATGTCTGCCTTCACCGTTCAAGCATGTGTTTAAAGCGAACATAAATTTCTCCAGAAGAAAAATCCGGAGGTGTGTGGCGGCTTTGAACCAAAAAAAAACCCTGATAATATAGATTATGTATCTTTTATGTTAGGTACATGTATAACACATGTCCCCACCACAAGCTGAGAAATGACCACTAGTTGTTGCTGTATACATATACATACATACATACATATTTCCGGACTACTCACACAGCATCACCTAACCCCAAACTAAGCAGAGCTTGTACAATGGGTGTTAGGTGACTGATATACTACATAGATACATTTTTTTGTTGTAAATACATACATATTGCTATATAGTTGTTGCTGTAGGAATTGTCCAGCAATATTTATTTAAATCTAACATCGTAAGGGAATTATGTTAATCCAGGGAGAAACCCTAAAGCGGGCAGAGCCGTCATCGAAGGTTATCCTGGCATATAATGATTTGTTGTTCTAATAAATAAAAAAAATATATAGTAAAACAATTTTATTCAAAATATTAACAAAATTCAATATTAAACTATAGCTAGAAAACGTTTAAAGTATATGTTTTTTTTTATATTTTCCTATTTCATATTATTATATCATACCTATTTTAATCGTGACCGTTTGACCCTGAACTAGGTACGATAATCCTGGATCTCAGGCTAAAAAACATAAACAAAGTAATAAGCGTATTTCTGAAAACATCGATTTAGCAAAAAACTTCATGACTACTTTCTGTGCCCCGGCTAAGGTTCTGACGAAATTGTAGCAAACTTACCTCGCCATTTGTTAATCTATTATATACACAGATGAGGAGTCTGTCTTGCAAAGCACATAGCTTTCGTAGCCGTAAATTGGTACTGAGGCAAACGCGACACATTAAAGTCATTTTACTAAAAATGTTAATATCTTGAAATGTTTACATTGTTTGTTTATATTAAATATTCGATCGATCGAATTCGAAAAACTTATTTTTTTAATTTGGCAATTGGCAAAAGCTATTTTGTAGGAAAAGAAACAGTCCAATTTCCAAAGAGAATATGTCCAACTGCTGTGAAGTGCTGTGCTGGCCAGTACTACGTATCGTGATTCGATCGAATGATTGAACTCCACTTTGCTGGTGTTATGTTATCAATAGAAACGGAATTGAATGGAAATGGGATTAATTGGGATTGCATTTTGTTTATTGCATTGCATTTATTTTTATTCTAAGATTTGTTATAATTTGTCACATATCCTTCAAACTTCTTAAAGTTACAATAAACAAAATCATTTATTTCCATTGGTTTTACAAATCATAGAAACGTCAAAAATAAAACACAAAAAAAAATAAACATAGGTGCTTAAAGTTCTCAGAACTTGCCGGTTATCTCACGATGTTTGCCTTCACCGTAAAGCACGTGTTTTAAAGTGCACATACATTTTTTAAGAAAATCCAGTGGCGTGGCGGGGTTTGAACCCACGACCTTCGAAATAAAAGTCAAGTGTGTCACACTTAGCCAACACGGCACACTGCATAATTGCTCAGTATATTACATTAATCATTAATGGAAAATTAAACCAATGGATGCATTGATTTCTTTTGTATCAAAAGAAAAAGAGTCAGACTTTTCAAGAATGGAACCTCAATTTCAGTTTATATAATTGCCATAAACATTACAAAAATGGGTAATATTTAAGGATCATTCATGTGTATGGCAAAAATTACTTATAAACTAATCAATGAATTACCTCAAAAATACACTATTTATATTGGAATAAAAATAAAGATCACTTATTTCCATATAACATTAGTATACATGGTGGTAAGTTTTATAAAAGTGTTCTACATGTTTTGCCAATACTGGCGTGCAAATTTGAGAGGGCACAATGCATTTAGTCACAAACAAATGTGATGTCTTTTTTTAACCCGCGACCAAAAAAGAGGGGTCTTATAAGTTTGTCGTGTCTGTCTGTCTGGGACATCATAGCTCCCGAACGGATGGAGCGATTTTAGTTTAATTTTTTTTTTCTATGAAAGGTGAGTCTCGCTCGAGTGTTCTTAGACATGTTTCATGAAAATCGGTTTTGACGTTTAGAAGTTATGGGAGTTAGAGTGGGGAAGGAAAACCGAAAATCTGCAAATATACTCGAGTGGGGTTTCAAATGAAAGCGCACCGCGTGCACACTACAAAATATTTTACTTTTAAGGAAATTAAGGTGTTGGAATCGGGGGTTTTTCTTAAATTTTAAATTTAGATTTTTACAAAAGAAATATATAATACTTAAGGAAATATAATGGAAAGTAAAAATGTATTGTTGGTTGAAAAAATGGTTTAATATCGTAATAACTTAGATAATATAAACAAGATACATTATTGTGGTATACATATAAAACACTAACACGAAGACAACTGAGCTTGAGCTTCAACGCCTGTAACAAATAATGTAAATTATTTTTTCTATATTTACATAAGATTTCCGGAAGCTGATATTATGATTATTAAGAACCTGTTTTCATATATAAATGGAAATAAAAACACTTTACTAAACTCACATTACTTTACTACTTACTGAAGATTATATACCTAAGGCTGGCCTATGAATTGAAAACACATGTATACTGAGGCCATACCTTGTGAGACAGCGATTCAGTTCTCGCACAGGAACTTGTTGAAGCCCGTAGGATCTTTCCAGAGCTCATCATACGCTGACGTCTGAGTATAAGTTATATAGATAGTGTACTGAGGAATAGCCCTACCTTGACGACAGTTGTTCAGCCCTTGTGCAGGAACTTGTTGAAGGCGCCGTAACAACTTTCCAGTACCCATCTGACGCTGACATCTGAGTATAAGTTATATAGATAGTGTACTGAGGAATAGCCCTACCTTGATGACAGTTGTTCAGCCCTTGTGCAGGAACTTGTTGAAGGCGCCGTAGCAACTTTCCAGTACCCATCTGACGCTGACATCTGAGTATAAGTTATATAGATAGTGTACTGAGGAATAGCCCTACCTTGATGACAGTTGTTCAGCCTTTGTACAGGAACTTGTTGAAGGCGCCGTAGCATCTTTCCAGTACCCATCTGACGCTGACATCTGAGTATAAGTTATATAGATAGTGTACTGAGGAATAGCCCTACCTTGACGACAGTTGTTCAGCCCTTGTGCAGGAACTTGTTGAAGGCGCCGTAGCAACTTTCCAGTACCCATCTGACGCTGACATCTGAGTATAAGTTATATAGATAGTGTACTGAGGAATAGCCCTACCTTGATGACAGTTGTTCAGTCCTTGTGCAGGAACTTGTTGAAGGCGCCGTAGCAACTTTCCAATACCCATCTGACGCTGACATCTGAGTATAAGTTATATAGATAGTGTACTGAGGAATAGCCCTACCTTGATGACAGTTGTTCAGTCCTTGTGCAGGAACTTGTTGAAGGCGCCGTAGCAACTTTCCAGTGCTGGTCTGACGCTGACATCTGAGTATACATTATATAGATAGTGTACTGAGGAATAGCCCTACCTTGATGACAGTTGTTCAGTCCTTGTGCAGAAACTTGTTGAAGGCGCCGTAGCAACTTTCCAGTACCCATCTGACGCTGACATCTGAGTATAAGTTATATAGATAGTGTACTGAGGAATAGCCCTACCTTGATGACAGTTGTTCAGTCCTTGTGCAGGAACTTGTTGAAGGCGCCGTAGGAACCTTCCAGGTCGAAGATGAGCTGGCGCACCTGACCTTCGGAGAGCTCGTCTGAAGCTGACATCTCGGAGAGGGTGTCCAGCCATTCTTGTACCTGCGACAATGTTAAAGATTAAAGACAAAGTATATTGTTCCTAACACAAGCAAATTTTCTTGCTTAAAAGGTTTAATCAAACTCTGTATCTACTACATAAGTATGAGAAACGCAAGAAACGGCGACAGACATACATATTCCTAGATTTGTGAAATATTACATTTGCTACCTAGAAAAGTGGTCACTTTTTGGTTTGTAAATCAAACCAACATAAAATAATTATTACTTTTATTTGGCGCAAATGGAAGATTTCACAAATCTAGGAATATGTATGTCTGTCGCCGTTTCTTGCGTTGTAGAAAAAAGAGCCTCTTTTAACTAAACTCGCCACGTTCGGCAGGCGGGTAACAAACACTACCAACAAAAGCGTATTGACGACAAACATTGATAGTTGAGTGTTTTTATTTTTTTTATTGCCGATAAGCCTTCATTTGACTACAATCCCACCTGATGTAAAGTGACGATGTGGTCTAAGATGGAGCATGAAGATCTACTAGAAGGTAAATTACGCAACACGAAAAAATTGCTTCACGCACTGGCCCAGCCCGGAGGGTGGTGACAAGCCGCGGCCGAAGCCTACCACCAGAGACTGTTCTTAGCACCACCCGGAGGTCACGTGTAAGGATTCAGAGGGTTAACACATACAGACGTGAACAGACAAAACCTCCAAAAAATTTGAGTAAAAACTGCCCTATTCCTGTACAAATGTACAGGATTTGTCGACACTTCCCCCTTATCATATCTCTTCTAATATCTGTGGCTAAATATATCCCATCAAAAACAATACTTGTCAAAAAAACCAAGTCTCGCAACTCAGTTGTTCTGTGGTAATAAATCTAAATTTAAAATTTAAGAAAAACCCCCGATTCCAATGCCTTAATTTCCTTAAATGTAAAACAACATAAAATTATGTAATGTGGACGCGATGCGTTTTCATTTGATACCCCACACTAGTATATATGCAGATTTTCGGTTTTGCTTCCCCACTCACACCCCCATAACTTTTAAACGGCCGAACCGATTTTCATGAAACATGTCTAACACTCGCGCAAGACTCACCTTTCATACAAAAAAAAACTAAATTGAAATCGCTCCATCCGTTCGGGAGCTATGGTGACACAGACAGACTGACAGACTGACAGACAGACAGACACACAGACAGACAGACAGACACGTCAAACTTATAACACCCCTCTTTTTTTGTCGGGGGTTAAAAAGTTGTGAGATCCATGTAATACCAAGTCGTTTATTAATTTATTCAGTCTCTACTTAAGCGACTTTCTGTCTTAATACGTCCAGTCTCTAAGACCACAAACATGGTCCATAACAATTGAAAATCAATTGTGTCTGGAATCTCCGTACTCAAAGCATTAAGTTGTTACGCAATAATTAACAGCATCTTATAGTGACGCATATCAATATTAAAATTCTTTAATGTTTTATATAAATACTAGCTGACCCCCGCAAACGTTGTTTTGCAAAATGAAAAATTGATAGTAGCTGATTCTCCAGACCTACTGTATACGCATATAAAATTTGGTAAAAATCGGTAAAGCAGTTTCGGAGGAGTACGGTAACTAACATTGTGACATGAAAATTTTATATACTTTTGATAGATATGATCTTTGACGTTAGGAACACACCTACATTGCTTAGACAACAGTGAGTGCTTGTAATTTAATATGAACTTTATACCATAGCAATAAAGCTCAAATTGACTACGTTTTAGTTACAAATCATTTGTATGGGAAAAAGAAAAGGGCTATTTTTAGGGTTTTTCCAGCAATAATTCTAATTTTTCTCGCCGTAAAAACCATCCTTGAACTTCAACGACAGTGGCGGGTTGTCTATTGTTCCGAGCGCACGTATTTACACCCGCAAGATCTATTGTTTTCTATTGATAAGGCGTAGGCGGCCGGCTAACCCCGGTCCGCTTGTAATAAGCGATCATGAGTGATAATAACAGTTTTGCTTTGTTACAACTCGAAGAATTTGAACAATTACCACCGAATACAACTACGGAAAGTTTGCCCCCGGGCGAAGAGGTTGTTGAAAGAGTTGCCGAAAAGAGGCATATGGAGAAGAGTGAGGAAAGTAGCGAGGATGGATTTGCCATGACAAAAAGTAAGCCTAAAAAGTTGCCAAGAAACGGCTTAGTTAATAATTTATCTGACCAAGATAGCGTGGACAGTCAGCCAAATAAATGTCCTTCCCATCACGAAGTATGTTTAACATCTTTGAAAATACTTCCGAAGCAGATGGCATTAGCTAGATTGTTAAGAAGTTTAAGCATCAGCACAATTATAAATATAAAGTATAAAAGTCCCTTCAAAATATTTATACAATTACAGGATAAAATACAAGCTGAAAATCTTATAAATTGTCAAAAACTAAAGGAACTAGACATACGTGCTCAATTTACAGACGTAGGTAATATGTCCTATGGTCTTATTCGGGGTGTAGATTTGGACATAAATGAAGATGAGATTTTTGAATCGCTGAATAGCCCGATTCAAATTATATCAGTGAGAAGATTAAGACGCATGGATTTTGATGGAAAATGGATTGATAGCGAGACGGTACGAATCTGCTTCAAGAGCCCCACGTGTCCGACATTTGTTTACGCCTATGAATGTAGATTTACTGTAGAACGATATGTTTTTCCTGTCACACAGTGCTCAGGATGCTGGAAATTTGGACACATCAAAAAGTTTTGTCCAACGAATAAATGTTTGTGCCCGAAATGTGGTAAGGCTCATGAAAATTGTGATGCGGTAGTTTATGCTTGTATAAATTGCAAGGGCACTCATATGGCGTTGGATAAGTCATGCCCAATGTTTAAAAAAGAGAAGAATATACGAATAATTATGAGTGAAAAAAACTTAAGCTACAAAAAGGCATTAGATTTATACATGATTAATCTTAAGCAGAAAAATCATCAGATGTACGATGAAGTATTTCCTTCCCTTCCTAAATCTAATCGTAACGTACAGATGCCATGTGACCGACCGGTAGAAATTAACATCAACGATATAGATAGTTCGATTCGCAGTGACTTAGAAGACAACTCGATAGACATATCACAAAGTCAACGAACAGTTAAGAAAAGAAAAATTAAGAAAACAAGAAACAATGAAAACATGGAAGTGGAGTTTGTTAATGAAATTAGTGAGAATCATAAGAACAGTGAGAGACCTACTAACGATAAACAAGAAGAAGAAATTTTTAAACGGAAAATCGACTGGAAGAAAATATTTGAGAAAATAAAGAATATTGCATGTTCTGATGATTCATTAGAAACTAAGATAGTAAATGTGACAAAATTTATATTTCAGGAAATAAGTTCATTTGTTTTAGTTATGTTTGCTGAAGGTGATATATTCAAAAGAATGTTTCGGCATTCTTTTGAATGTTCATAGCAGAGGGCACTTCACAAAAACTTGGAATCAATATTGTTCAATGGAACTGCCAAAGCTTGAGACCAAAGCTATGTAGTTTTGAGGCCTTATTAGTTCAAGAAAAAATTCATATAGCTATATTATGTGAGACTTGGCTTGACGAGAATACCTTGGTAAGTGTTAACGGTTACAATGTATATAGAAAAGACAGAAGTGACTCTTACGGAGGCGTCGCTATTTTAGTCCATAAATCCCTAAACTCTTATTCATACCCCGTTAACCTTACAAACCCAAACATAGAAATAGTGTTCATCAAAATTTTAAATTGTGATAGTTTAGAAAACATTTTATCAATTTATTGTCCGCCGTCTGTAAATACGCGATCAGCTGATTGGGATACTCTTTTTTCTCTTACTTCAAGTAAAACTCTGTTTGCAGGTGATTATAACGGGCACCATACTAATTGGTCATACAAAATCGATCAAAGAGGTACACAATTATTGGACTCCTCGTTAGATAATAACCTTATATCGCTAAATAATGGAGAAGCAACCAGGGTTAAATTAGTAAACGGAAACTTGCAAAAGTCCTCTCCCGATATCAGTTTTGTTTCTGCTGATATTGCGATTAAATTTAGCTGGAAAGTACTTAATGAGAATTTAGGAAGTGATCATTTAATAATAAAATTAGCTTTAGAAACTAATAATGAATACGAAATTATTCAAAAACGCAACTTCAAAAAGGCAAATTGGCCACAGTTCAGTATTGATTTAATTGAATTATTTGCTAATTTTAGTAATTTTCCGGATTCTATTCAGGAGAGATATAATCGTTTTATAGAAAAAATTACAATAGCTGCAGATAAGAACATCCCTTCAATAAAAATATGTAAAAAACCCACTTCAAAATTTAAACCTAAACCATACTGGACCCCCTTGTTATCAAAAGCAGTAGGCGAACGTAGATTAGCACTAAGTATGTTTAGAAAAAACCCTACTCCTGATAATTATAAAAAATTTGAAGATAAAATGTCAGCTACCAGTAAAATGATCCGAGAGGCTAACTCAAAAGGTTGGAGGAATTTTTGCAATACAATAAATGAAAAAACGCCCGCCTCTGTGATGTGGAGTAAGATGCGTTGGTTTAAAGGCTATCATCAGTCAAAATTTTCTGTTTCGGATGCTAAATTAAAGGAATTACTGCAGTCGCTAACTCCTGATTATGTTCAAAATCAACAACCGTGTTTTATGTCAAAAAATAACCTTTTAGAATTACCCATTACAATTCAAGAACTTTTATATT
Source organism: Gymnoscelis rufifasciata (assembly GCA_929108375.1). Classification (NCBI taxonomy): domain Eukaryota; kingdom Metazoa; phylum Arthropoda; class Insecta; order Lepidoptera; family Geometridae; genus Gymnoscelis; species Gymnoscelis rufifasciata. The sequence goes on from OV815326.1 coordinate 625,615, forward strand.
GTATTAAAAGAAAAGATACGTCTCCGGGAAGCGATGAGATTACATATTCTATGATTCATCACTTACCTTTGATAGGTAAACAAATATTAGTCGAACTATATAATGATATCTATACATCTGGCTATGTTCCTATGCAGTGGCGCACTATACTCGTTATCCCGATTCCTAAAAATTCTAATAATTTGAATTTCGAACAAAAATTGCGCCCGATCTCTCTTATTTCGTGCCTGTGTAAAATGCTACATACTATCATAGTTAAAAGACTGGAATGGTACACTGAAAAAAATAAAATACTTTCGAATAACACCTCGGGCTTCAGAAGAGGACAATCATGCATTGATTGTTTGACTAGGTTGGTAACTTACGTGCAGATAGGTTTAACTGATAATACGCCCACAGTCGCGTGTTTCCTTGATATCGAAAACGCGTATAATAATATTTTAGTTGAAAAAGTTGTAGGTACACTTGACGACATTAAGGTTGGTTACAAAATGTGTAGGTACGTTTGGTCATTTTTAAGTGAGCGATGCTTAATGATTAGATCGAATGATAGGAGATATCTCTCAAGATGGACAACCAGGGGTTTAGCTCAAGGTGACCCAATGTCTGCATTGTTATTTAACTTAACTACCTACAAAATATGCCACCAGCTGGAGCGAACAATAGGAGTGTCCCAATACGCTGATGACTTTGTTTTTTATTTGCGCGATAAAAACCTTAAAACTTGCGAAGATGCTATGCAATACGCGTTAAATATAATGGTTCAAAGTTTAACAGAAATAGGTCTTCAATTATCTAGTAACTAGCGGCACGCCCCGGCTTTGCACGGGTAATTATTCAAAATTGTTCCAAAATTATTCGAATTTTTCTCGCCGTAAAAACCATCATTAAACTACAACGAACATTTAAAAAAATAAATTGGCTAAATTGGTATAGGCGTTGTTGAGTTATGCGCTTAGCAACACATTTTGCGATTCATTTTTAACCCCCGACAAAAAAAGAGGGGTGTCATATGTTTGACGTGTCTGTCAGTCTGGGACATCATAGCTCCCGAACGGATGAAGCGATTTCAACTTAGTTTTTTTTTGTTTAAAAGGTGAGTCTGGCGCGAGTGCTCTTAGACATGTTTCATGAAAATCGGTTGTGCCGTTTAAAAATTGTGGGGGTTAGAGTGGGGAAGGAAAACCGAAAATCTGCAAAAATCTCGATCAAATGAAAGCGCATTGCTTGCACATTACACATTATTATGGTGTTTTACTTTTAAGGAAATTGAAGGATTCGAATCGGGGGCTTTTCTTATATTTTAAATTTAGATTTATTATTTATAAGAAGATTAAGGTAAGAGAAAACATACTATTGATTGCAATCTTCAATTTGGTGTAACCGACAACAAACATAAACTTGGTTCGGGTCAATTTGTGTAACGTTAGTTTTTTGAAGAAAGTTGGTTTTATATTGGTGTATGTGTGGTTATAATTTTTCGTTCAAGCTAAGAATTAGTGTAAGAGCAATGCTGGTTTGCCAAGATACATACACCAACTTAACCTTCTTCGGTCATAGGAATACAACAATTCGACTTACGTAAATGGATCACATCAGTTCGCTGTTAGCTACGGTACTGAACGGTCGAGCGCGCTTATCAGTTTACGCTAATTATTATTACCTTCTCCGGTGCGCACGATTGTGCACCTTATGCACCATGGAGGAAGGTCTAATGGATAATGTTGTGAATACAATAAACGAGGAATGCAGTGTGGAGCTAGCGGAGCTGGAGGGCTTGTCGCAGGAGATGGACGCGGACGTGCCGCTGGATGATATAGCTGAGGTGGTGGTGGCTAGACCAGGGAAACGAGGCCGTGGAACAGAAGAAGAAGTTTGGATTCCTGTGACTCGGAAAAGCGCGAAGTTGACAGAAAAAGTAGACATTTACTTAAGTTGCCAAGATAAATTACCTAAGCAATTTGCGCTAGCCAAGATACTTAAGTCGCATAATATTGAAAAGGTTGTAAAAGTTAAATACTTAAGTCCTTTCAAAGTCTTTATTCAAATTGATGGTACCGATAACTCCGAGAAACTGATTAACTGCAAAGATTTAATAAATTTAGGATGGCGGATCCATAAACCATATGAGGTCGTAAACTCGTATGGAGTAATCAAAAATATAGATATGGACATAGAAGAAAAGGAAATGTTAGACCTAATTTCCAGTGACATTGCGATAGTAGCCGCGAGGAGGTTGAGGAGACGTACTCAGGACGGGCTCAGCTGGGAAGACAGCGAATCCGTAAGACTGGCATTCCTAGGACCTATTCTGCCTTCAGCCGTCTACATTTATGGAATGTGCATTAACGTAGAACCATACGTGTTTCCCGTAACCCAGTGCTCGAGGTGTTGGAGGTTTGGGCACACATTGCGTATGTGTCCATCAAAAAAGATTACATGCCCCAAATGCAGCAAAAGTCACGCTAACTGTGAGTCGATAACATATAAATGTATAAATTGTGCTGGCAATCACATGTCGCTGGATAGAGCGTGTCCCACATTTAGAAAAGAAAAAAGATTAAGGGTCATTATGGCAGAGAAAAACTGTTCATATCGAAATTCATTACAGTTCTATAAACCTCCAGAAATAATTAACTCAGATTTCCCCATAATGCCTGAAAGTTCAAGAATTTTGCCTGAGTCCGGCCCTGCCTCAACGCAGGCGTCGCTGATAACAACACAAAGCACTCCAAACCAGTCCTACGCAAGCGCCGTGAAGTTGCTTCGTGCGCCCGCGCCAGCTGAGCGCGCTAGGGATGTGCCTATGCCTACACATTCGACTCCGGTCAATAATGACTCGCAACCTACTCAATCCAAAAACGAAAAAAAGAAAAAGAAGAAGAATAGAAATAGGAGGTTAAATAGTCGACAAGTATACGATTGGGATGTTTCATCTGAGTCGGAGCAAGAGATTTATTTACCTTCAGATAAATCGGACAACGAAGCTAAGACAACGAGACAGAGAAGTACACCTACTATGACTTTTATCCAGCTTATCGCTAAGATACGAGGAATAGTTATTTCCGAGTGTGAGGAGGGCATCAAAGGTAAAATTAGTAAAGTTGTATCGATTTGTTTTGAGTGGCTAGTATCAGTGGCGGGTCAGTACTTGTGGGATCTGCCTTTTAAAAACATTTTTAGTTTTTAATGGATTTTAAGTACAAAATAAACATTTTACAGTGGAATTCACAGAGTGTCCGGCCAAAACGTGCAGAATTTGAACAATTACTTTGTAGTGAAAAAATTCATGTCGCCGCCCTATGCGAGACGTGGTTAGATAGTGAGATGGATTTTAAAATAAGCGGCTACAACATTTATCGTTGTGATCGAGCTGATTCGTATGGCGGGGTGGCAATTTTAGTTCATAAATCGGTAAAGGTACAACCTATTCCTTTTAATTTGAGTAATCGGGGTATAGAAATCATTTGTGTTAAATTATTTAATTGTCCATATATCGAATATATAATGAGTGTGTATTGTCCGCCGTCGATTAGAACGTCTTTAACAGACTGGAATGAGGTTTTCTCTTTCAAAAATAGTAAAACTTTAGTTCTCGGTGATTTTAATGGGCATCACCCTAGTTGGTCGTGTAAATCTGACCTAACGGGAAATAACATTTTTGACTCCCTTATGGAAAATGACTATGTTTCATTAAATGATGGTCGAGCTACTCGTGTCAAGTATGTGAATGGAATTCTACAGGAGACATCCCCAGATATTTCAATAGCATCTTCAGACATTGCGTTGTATTTTGATTGGAATGTTACAAATGAAACTTTGGGAAGCGATCATTTGATTGTTACAGTTAAATCGTCATACAGTAATCAGAACTCACAACAAACTATTAAAAGAAATTTTAAAAAAGCTAACTGGTTAGATTATAGAGATCTCGTAGAAATTGGCATATTAAATAACTACCCGGTCGGTGACAACTTGCAAGAAAGCTACGATCATTTCCTGAAAATTATTAATGAGGCTGCTGATGTGCATATCCCCTCCAATAAAATTAGTCTCGGTCCTTCTCAAAGTTTCAAACCTAAACACTACTGGGATTCCGAAATATCAAAAGCTGTCGCAGAAAGACGTCTGGCCCTCACATTATTTAGGAAAAATTCTACCCCCGATAATTTGGATGTACTTAATGAGAAGATTAGAAACTCGCAATTTCTTATCAGAAAAGCCAAACGTACAGGCTTCAACAACTTCTGTACCTCTATCGATGAATCCACAACAGTTTCTGAAATGTGGCGAAAAATGAAGTGGCTAAAAGGTTACAAATCGCCTAATTCTTATGTAGATGAATCGATGGCTTCTGAACTGTTACATAACCTGACACCAGACTTTGTTTGCCCAAGATATCCCATATTTACATCCCGTAATAGTCAATTAGAATCCCCGTTTTTATTGTGTGAATTGAAAAAATGCCTTAAATCAAAAGACACATCTCCTGGTGCCGACTGTATTTCATATTCAATGATCAAGAACCTTCCTGAAAATGCTTTTATTTACCTACTAACGCTGTTTAATAAGTTCTACTCTTGTTCTTTTGTTCCACATCAATGGCGCGAAATTACAATTTTACCTATCCCTAAGCCAGGACGCGACACAATGGCCGCATCATCACTGCGACCCATTGCTCTTATGTCTTGTCTTTGTAAAATGTTTCATCTTATGATTACAAAAAGATTAGAGTGGTTTATGGAGCACGAAAACCTCTTTAACGAAGAGACAACGGGATTTAGAAAATCAAGATCATGTTTGGATAATTTGACAAATTTAATAAGTAGGATACAGTTGGGTTTTTCAAAAAATCTAATAACTTTAGGCTGTTTTGTTGATATACAGGACGCATATAATAATGTTGATACTACGGTCATGCTTTCAATTTTGGATTCGTTGGGTGTGGGAAATAAAATATGTTCTTATTTGTGGTCGTTTTTGAAAGAAAGATATTTAACTGTTCAAGTGGGAAATAAAGTTATTTCAAGATGTACGGGAAGAGGATTAGCCCAAGGAGATCCTTTATCTCCTTTATTGTTTAATATCGCGACCTACCGGATATGTAAAGAAATTAATAACGTTGAGATATCGCAATATGCAGACGACTACGCCTTGTATATCACAGGTAAAACAGTAAACGATGCTTCAAAAGAACTACAAATTGCTTTGAATAACTTAAGTAACTTGCTTTCTCATTTAGGTTTACAGATATCTCCTTCTAAAACTAAAATATGCATATTTAAGAAAGGTATTAATAGATATCCTATTCAGCTTAACATTCGGGAAACTCCTGTCGAAGTAGTTCCCTACGTGAAATATCTGGGGATGTGGTTGGATCGCTCTTTAAAATGGAACAAACACATTACTGAGTTAATACAAAAAGTTACAAAATTTTTAAATATTTTCAAAATTCTGTCAGGTTCTGGTTGGGGAGTTCATCCCAAACATCTCAGAAAATTGTATATAGCTATTATAAGAAGTAGAATAGATTATGGAAGTTTTTTGTATAGTACTTGCAGTAAAAATTTTGTTTATAAAATTGACAAGTTACAAAATCAATCATTACGAGTTATCGGTGGCTTCATAAAAACTACTCCAATTCACGCAATGGAAAGTGAACTCTGTTTACCTCCATTGCATGTACGAAGGTTATACTTAGCAGGCAAATTTATGTTGAAAGCCAAATCTAGAGAAAATAATATAACAAATACTCTCGTTCATCAGTTATCACTATGCGAGGACAGTAGGTATTGGCGAAACAAAAGAAAGCCATTAATCTTATCGTCGTACGCGCATCTTGCTGACACGCGCGTTTACGCGAGCCGGCAGCTCGAGTTGTATTCCATGAGTACATGGGTGACGAGTTTAGATCTTGATAAAATAATTTGTTGTAATATACCCAACATATCTGAACCTAAACGCAGTTACAATAGTTTTAATCTAAAATTAGTTTGCCAGAATTTTATTAATAAACAGTATGCATTTTATTATAAACTATTTACAGATGGATCTAAGGATGCTACCGGAATAGGCGCAGCATTTTTAGATCCTCAAGTCAACCTTCATCAACAATTTAGTATAAGTTCGTTAAACATGTGTATAATGGAAGCCGAGCTGATCGCTATTAGTGAGGCTCTGTCATACGCAAAGTCATTAGAAGAAAGTAGTATAGTAATATTCACGGACTCGCGCAGCGCGCTCCAGCACGTGGCGCGCTGCACCGCCGGGCTCCGCGGCTCGCCGGTCGCCTACACCGTGCTCAATGCTATAGTCGATTTAATATCTCAATCAAAAACTATTATACTACAATGGATTCCTTCGCATTGTGGAATAGATAATAATGAGAGAGTGGACCTATTAGCGAGACAAGCTACAAGCGAAGGCATACACTACGAAATTCTTCCATACTATACTGATTGTATTTATTTAATTAAAAGTCAATGCGAAGATTTATGGAGGGAATATTTTGATTTACGTTCAAAAGAAGTAGGAATCTGGTACAAAACGGTCCAGCCGCAACCCCTTAGAATTCCATGGATTAATAATAATGACTTGCCGAGGCAAGATATAGTCGTCATCGCTAGGCTTCGAACCGGGCACATTCCGGGCAACAAGTTCGCGTTCCTCATGGGGAAAGTTCCCTCCCCGAACTGCGACGCGTGCGGCGCGCCCGAGGACGTGCTGCACGTGCTGGCGGAGTGCGCGCGGGCCGAACCCTTCCGAACCCAACATTGTAAATATTTCTTAAAGCAATTTAGTGATGTAAATGTAAGTTTGTCTGGACTCGAAAGCGACCAGATGAAGTGCCTAATCAAACTATATAAAATCAGATTTGACTCAAATCAGTCCAGTCAGTAGTCACCTGAGTAACTGGAACCTCCTCGTTCGCTATCCGAGTTAAACTTCATTATTTAAGGTAATCTCGTATTTAATTTTATTTTCTATGTAAAGTGTTGTATTGAATAAGTTTAGTTTGTTTTGTTATAATAATTATTTTAAGTTTATTTTGTTACCTTACTAGAGCGACATTATCACTTTGTGACAAAGCTCTTTAAATAAAGAAAAAAAAAAAAAAAAAAAAATGGATCACATACCTACTCAGTTACAACAAAATTTCGACGGAAGTCTGCAAATTCAAAGTTAAAATGTGTAGCGTTACTGTATTTTTTTAAAGCTAGAATTATATTATTATGCTATCCGAAAGAGCAGAAAAAATCTAAAAAAACTGTATACTCAACTTATTTTACGTGTTTTGGTGGTTAACCCAATTGAACCTGCAACCGACGATATGTACAATATCTATGCTATATGGTAGGGTTTAGTTCTGAAAATAACTTTTTGAATGGGATTAGTTACCTGTTAACGAATTATTAACTACTAAATAAGCGACAAAATATTATCAAGCGACAATTTTTTTATTTCCGCACACGACCATTCAGTAGGGAGCCGACCGACTCGCGCGGCAGATTATTTCGTGATCTTAACCCCCCTCCCGTACCTTCGTGCCCGAGTGACGCCTGCCACTCCACAACGCATAGGTAGTTAGCAGTTATTAAAAAAAAATTCACTCGTGATATCTTTTGAATGGAATGTCAGAATCTAATAATTCAAAAAGTTATATAAAGGTTTTAAAGCAATCTTACATAATAAATAATTTATTTTGTTAAGCATTAATACCAAGATACAAATAAAGAGCCTTTTAAAACAGTGGTATTTTAATTTTTTAATATAAAAAATCGCTTATTGTCACAAAACTATAATAGTTAGAGATATGATGTAACGACGTTTTTTTGTAGATAATGATAAGTTCTACAAAGTTGTAATACATCACTTAGTTATATATTCAATAGTTTTCGCAGCATTCGCGATTAAAGAAAGATTTTAGGTTTATTTTTTCATAAAAATCGGTTATTGTCACAAAACTATAATAGTTAGAGATATGATGTAACGACGTTTTTTGTAGATAATGATAAGTTCTACAAAGTTGTAATACATCACTTTGTTATATATTCAATAGTTTTTGCAGCATTCGTGATTAAAGAAAGATTTTGGGTTCTTTTTTTTTACCATGGGTTACATTATCGGAGTTTGGTAAGGAATCATATTATTTTTGAAAACTAAATATAGCCTATGTCACTCAGGGATAGTGTAGCTTTCGAATGGTGAAAGAATTTTTTAAATCGGTGCAGTAGTTTCAGAGCCTATTCGAGACAAACAAACAAACAAACAAACAAACAAACAAACAAAAAATCAAACCTTTCCTCTTTATAATATTAGTATAGATAAATCAATGATATGTATGTTTAGCAGGGGGCGTAGAAAGAATAGAATTAATGTAAAAGTAAATAATGTGTTATTAAATCAAGTAGAAAATGTTCGATACTTAGGTATGTGGTTAGATAGGTCGTTGTTATGGAATAAACACATTAGGGAAACCACCGTAAAAACCTATAAATTCTTAAACATACTTAAGGTGCTAGCTGGATCTGGTTGGGGAATGCATCCTAAATATTTACGCACATTATATATTTCTTTGATAAGAAGCAGAATCGATTTTGGTAGTTTTCTGTACGACACGAGTGCAAAAGTACACCTTTATAAATTAGAAAAAATTCAAAATCAAGCGTTAAGAACTATAGGTGGTTTCATTAAGAGTACACCCATACATGTAATGGAGTGCGAAACCTGCTTACAACCGTTGCACATTAGAAGATTATATTTAGGCTATAAATTTTGTATTAAAAGTATGTCGTGGGAAAATAACATTACCATAAAGCTACTTGATGAACTTTGCTCCTTGAAATGCAATAATTACTGGCAATCTAGGAAGATCCCGTTACTTGTTTCTGTATATGATAAAAGTAGAAATTTTGATATATATACTTCTGATATATTAGACATGTTTTCATTAGATATTTGGGTAAACTATATTCAAACAGAGGGGGATATTCATTGTCGTTTAGATAGTGTAAAGGGCGCAAAAAGAAATCACGATATTACTACTTTAAAATATGATACAATTAAAGAACTATGTGATAAATATTCCGGTAGGCACATATTATATACGGATGGATCTAAAAGTGAGGTGGGTCAAGGAGCTGCTTATTTCGATATGACTCATTCTAAAAAAAATATGTATAAAATAAATTCTGATGTCTCCATTATGAGTCTGGAACTCATTGCAATTTTAGAAGCTTTAAATTCTTTAAATGAAACTGATAAAAGGGGTATTGTTGTTTTGACAGATAGCATGAGTGCATTGCAGCATATAGCTCGATGTGCCTCTGGTCTCAGAGGTATTTCGGTAGCATATGGTATTTTGAATAAAATTCATAATCTTGCGCTCAACGGGATAAGTTTGAAATTGCAATGGGTTCCGTCGCATATAGGCTTAAGGGGGAATGAGGAGGCAGACAAATTGGCGAAATTAGGTAGTACAGAGGGAAATGAATATATAATCAAACCAAATTTTACTGATCGAGTTCTATTATGTAAAAAGAATTGTTATGAAATCTTCAAAGAATATTTTGACGAGCGAAGTAAAGAAAAAGGGATATGGTATAAAACCATACAATGTCAGCCACCTAGCTCACCTTGGTTTGTCAAAGATAGGATTAATAGATCTGTTATTGTTATAGCACATAGAATACGGTCTGGTCACTATCCATCAAGAAAATTTGGCTTTCTTATGAAAAAGACTGAATCTCCAAACTGCGAAGTATGTGACGTCTTAGACGATGTGCACCACATCTTGATGGATTGTTCTAAGTTTAAGGATCAAAGGGAGACATTGATGACAAAATTTAAATTGAATAGATTTGACCTAGGCACTTTCATTAATATACTATCAGAACCAAATTCACTAGCAGCAATTTCACTATTTAAAATCTTTATGCATCAGTGACTCCCTATGTATTTTGTTTAAAATATTGTTTTATTTGTTAATACATAATTTAGATTTAGGTTATGATGGGACTGTCATACTTTTAAGGTAAAAGTCCTTAATAATAAATAAGATTAAAAAAAAAAAAAAAAAACTTCAACGAACATTTTAAAAAAAGATTTGGCCAAATTGGTCCAGGCGTTGTTGAGTTATGCGCTTACCAACACATTTTGCGATTCATTTTTATATTATAGATATTAAGACTTTGCCATCACACTAAACTTGGTGGGTGGACTTGGTGGGGACAGATAATTAGCTATTTGTTTTTGAAGATCGACAGTTTACCTTCAGTTTGCCCTCGAAGTCGTCGGGCAGCATCTCGAGCCGGTCCATGGTGTCGCGCAGGTCGCGCAGCTCGGGCTGGATCATGTCCATCGCGCGGAACTCCAGCCGAAGCTTGTCCATAAGCGTTATGAACAACTGAAAACACATTCATGACTTCTAAGTATGGAGTTAATCATCATCATCTCATCAACTGTTAAATTTTAAACATTTAAAATACTAAACTATGATGTGTGATGTGTGCCCATAATAGGCGAGCACAATACTTATTAGTAAGGCATAAACAACAGGACAATGATGAAAATATGATAAAAATGTTTTAATCATATCATTGGCAGTTTATGGTTTTATAAAATGATAAACCCCACTTTAAACTACAAATATTCTAAATTTGTGGACAAAAAACAAGTAACTTGGTATTAAAATGCGGGATTCGAAAGCACACCTTTGATTAAATGTGTTGACATACTAGTGTTACAGTACACATCACTCATCACTCATCAATTCTGTTATTTCATTAGAATATCCAAATTGGAACTGTTGTATAATAACAGGTCTTTACTACATATAAAATGTGTGTCAAAAATATCCAATTATAACATAATTTAATTTTGATTTGAACCTAATTTATGTGAATATTTGAGTTGAGAACTCAAATATTCAATAACCGGTTAACCAAGTTAGACAATAAATAATAGTCTGTGGTCTGTCAAACAGTTTTAATGTGTCTTTTCATTCACTAGTAAAAGAAAAAATAATAATTATGTTACTCACAGAGACAATCTCTGCAATGTATTTGTTGGTGTTTCCCTTATCATCCTTAATCAGGTTGGGTTTATTCTCTCTTATCCTCTCCAGGGCAGCGGGACAGTCTAACTGTAATCACAAAACATGTAGATATATAAAATAACTAGTTTTACCCGAGTTTAAAAGCTTATAGCCTTCCTCGATAAATGTGCTATCTAACACTAAAAGAATTTATCAAATTGGATGCTAATCATCTTTTCCACATGAGATTTGTGCATTCAAGCAAACAAACTTTTCAGCTTTATAATGTAAGTATAGATAAAAGAGTGGCATCCAAGGAAATAACATAACAAAATATATAAATAAATCATACATAGCACTTTTTTGCAGAGTATAGAAACAAACATTTATCACAATAAAATACAATAAAAAATTCTTTATTGTACACAACACAGGAACATAAACATGTAAAACAAAATAAATAAAAATCAAGTTGTGCAATGGGTAGCCTTATCACTAAAAAGCAATCTCTTCCAGGCAACCTTAGGATGGAAAATACTTTACTTAAAATAGAAAGGAGGCAAGGGTGTACAATATTAAAAATATAACAATATCATGAAGGAAGTCAAGCGAGGTCAATATCATTATCATACAGATATCTACATAAAATATAGTATAAACATATAGTACATAAGTATATAAGTACAATAATAATATGTTACACTCAATTTGTAATTTTGGAGAAACTATTTATGTACAATGCTGAAAAAACATAAGCAAAATTAGAACTATACTTACTCTGTATTTAGAAACAAATGCTTCAATATTAGGGAACTCATCAGCATGCACCTGCTTAGATGCCACCTTGTATTGGGCGAGCAGTCGGGTGCAGGCTACCGTGTACTCCTGGGCCCGCACACAGTCCCTCATGTAAGCCTTCTCAAGGTGCTGCAGGGTACTGACTACGGCATATAGCTCTGCCATGTTATCATGCCTGAAAATAATAGAAAGTTTTACATAAAGAATTTTTTATTTTTTTTATTTATGTTGGTTGTTTATTACTTACTCATTACTACTACTACTACTATTACTATGAACAACATATGACTTGATATTGATTAAAATCTCACTTTGTATCACTCTATTTATTTTTAGGTAGGTGTTATAACATTCCAAAACCTCAAAGACTTGTTATTGTTTGAATGGCTTGTTGTGTTTCAGTTGTCACAACTCTGCCAGTGTCTATGTTTGTGTTTCATAGACTAGATATCAGGACATGGTTTACGGTGTATGAAAAATAAAACGAAAGTTGTTTGAACCTCAAAGACTTGATTAAGGTTTCCATACAAATAAATAAGATTTAGACTCTCACGGTTTTGAATTTAGAGTATTATGTTCAGATTTACTTACTTTTCTCGTTCCCTGGCATTTTTGTACAGCTTTACTTCCTCGTATAATTCGGGACGGGTGTCTGCAAAGGATAAAGCCTTTGTTTTGAACAAGAACACAATTTAGGGTGTGGGTAATAATTAATGATCTCTGAAATGTCTGCTTACCTTGCATGTTTTAAATTTATAAACTATACAAAATGTTTGTAGCACTTAATGAGCAATAATATGACAGGATTTCAGTGAAACAGATTTACTAGATTAGTAGAAATTGTGAATTTGTGAGTAATCGTATTGATTTTTATGCGTATTGTTTATTTGTCAGAATCATCTGACATTAATTAAAGACAGTAATATGTCACTTTTGACACAAAAACGTTTGAATGATTTTTCATTTCTTGGCCACAACGAAACCGGATGTGGCACTAGACAGTGGTCCAAACGAAAACTCAAAAGCTTTGTATCCAAGCCACAGATTTATGACCTTTCTGCGCATGACGGCGCATGACGTAATCTTCCAATATGGCGGATGACGCGCGCCGTCCCTGCCGCCCGCCCGCAACTTGTTTGTAGTTTCTTCGCCAACTGCCACTCGTCTCGAATGATTTCACATTGCGATGAACGAAAAATATAGTGGTTGAGTTATTTATTCAAAAGAATAAAAGAAACTCTCACCCCGGTCGTGAACTAGGTGTAGTGGACCTTGTGTACAAAACTTCAAAGGCAGATTCGTGGTTGTGTGTACCAGTTCTACCTTTTGTGATCGTACATAGTGTTTACGTGCTGAAAACGGTGCATTGTTGAATATTCAGGCCACCTAGCCGTGCCGACTTGGACTTTAATGGGATCTTGTTGATCAACAGGTAAGAAAATATTTAGAAAACTGATTGAAAACTTATTCGAAACTTTCTACTAACGTATTTTCGATACCTATTCGTAACTTTACCAAAACAATAAATAAAGTAATATTTTGCCACTGTATTAAATTGCTATAGCTGGCATGGAATTGTACAAAAATAATTATAGTTTGGTGTTCTTATTGGAATGCTACGGGCGGGGTGGGCGCGGCGCCGGTTGGCCCACTTTAGGTCTTCGTCAAACCGGCACGTTACAATGACATGTTTTTGCTAATACTCCGTTGCTCACTTTATATTCTCAGCCTTATATGGCCGCAGCTTGAATCTCAAGTAAATTTCACAGTATCTGTGAATGTTTAATGACAATGTGAACAGCGCAGCAAACTTGCTGTTACTAGAAAATATTTACCGTTCTATTGCGCAAATACTGTAATTTTCATTCAATAAATTCGAATTATTATCAACAGAAACATCTGTGGCAAATGTGTTACTAATTATTTACGCTCTTTCCAACATATGTATTTGTTATTACTAACTATATTCGCTGTTTTAAATAACAATTCAACCCTATAACAACAAACATATATCATAGGAAATTGTTGCCAAACTTTTCATTAATTTTGTAGCTCAAATCTCTGTAGATATATAGCTACCTACAACTATTGCCTTTACAATTTCAAATTTAAACTTCAGTTATAGAGTAACAGCATAAATCTCTTTATCCAGACAATTTTGTCATCCATCACAATCATCACTAAATGCTAGGTAGTAAATTTTCTCAAAACAAGAATAGCCGCTCCAACCTCGACCTTTTATCATTGGCTTCAATTTGATGACATCATCGAGATAGCCAAGGAGAGTACAATTGTGATGATGTCATTTTGTCAGTTGTGGTTGTGTGGAATTTGATGGATAAATGTAGGTATGTTTTTTGGTTGATGATTTTTTGCTGTGCAAACTATATCAGTTTTTGTCAAGATTCCACAAATTATTATGCATATTTTTATGTTGTAGCAAATTATACAATTAACTCCTTGACCCTCACCTCAGGTAATAAGGTCAGGTAAGCGGTAACCGGTTACCACTTGGGGATTAACGAGTTAAATTACAATCATTATCTTAAACCTACATTTTGTTTATTAAGTAGGTATTTCCACTAATTTACCAATTTGCTAGTAGATTGCAATAATATTGCCCTTTTAAATTAATTTGACCCAAAATAAAAGGTGAAGGATATCACAATCACTGTACGCAGTCACTTTTTTTATTAAATAATTCTTTGAAATACCTACTTATCGACTCAGTATAAAAAAAATACCTTTAAGTAAATTAATTAAGTTTGCTTAGAAGCAAACTTTCAAGACAAATGTTATTTCCTTAAAAATTTAAAATAATTAAATTTTGTTTTATTCCTTTTAAATTGACCGGTCCTTGTATGCTCTGTGCTTCTAAGGAAATGAATGTTTTGACTTTTACAAAAGGAAGTACATATTAACCTTTTTCCAAGAAATTACTTCAGATAATGAAATCTGAGTGAACAAGAATTCTTGAAATCTTCTCAAACCTATACATTGACACAACCGAAATTTCCCAACTGCCTTTCCATTGTGACTGTTGTATTTGGCTTGTTTACTGTTTGTTTTACTAATGGGAGTTTAAGTGTATGATGAATGGCATAGCCTCTTGTCTGGAGCGAAGTTTTGATTGTGATATCTGTGTCACTTCCTAAAACTTGTTTAAATGTGTTTAGTCAAGTTCATTATGAAATTAAGATTTTGTTTAAAGTTTCTTTACAATAACTTGGGCGTTGGAGCATTCTGAACTCTGAATGTTTATGAGTTTTTAAATGTATGTGCTTACCTACTTTTGTTTTACGTGAATGTATTGCATGCCGCTTTGCAATTTCTCCCACATTAAAATACATTTACGCGCAGCAACATAAAATGTACCTACGTAATTAAACGTAAAATGTTCAGCACATTGATAAAGCTTCTCAAAGTTATGTTACGGAATTTACTAGCTCAGGAGGTAAAGTCCTAAAAACTGTGTTAATTATGTAATACATTGTTTGGTTTTTAAGTAATAGTTATTATACGTCGATCCCGCGGAAAAATCAACGCATCAGGCAACGCGGTGGAGTGAAAAGCCAGATGTGTTACAAACAGCTGTGTGTACACAAATCGCACGCTGAGAATGAAAGTGACCTATCTCAAAATTTTGGTTAAATGAGTTAAATATACAGAATGACTTAAAAAACTATTCTTTAGCATATAAAAAATAGAAAACTGGCTAATTGTGGTATAAAAAGGATAGAAGTATATTTCGGTCTCTTTGTCACTCGACCGTTCCCTACCCCCGCGCCTGAATGAAAGTGACGAAATGAGTGTTGCACCGTGAGTTGTCGTAGCAAGACGTGACAAGTTTAGTACCGTAGTGACCGATTACGCTTTGTGTCTGTTTGTTTCTGAATTTCGGAGGTAAGTTTAGTTACAATTAATAATCATAAACTGACCGATTTAGGTTCAGGTCCCTCTTACATTGTATGTATTAGTGTATTAGGTGACATATAACAAATTCGGTCACTTGTTTATTAACAAATGAGTCTAAATAATGGACCAATTTTGAATCAGGTCTGTATAATTTTAAATGTACTCATCTGTATTTTGTACTATTTAAAAGAAAGTCTGTTTAACATTTTTAAGTTTGGTTTATCAATAGACTTATTGATTAATAGTGCAATTCATTACTTTTTTAGGTGTTTATTGTTCTCTTCTAAGTCAGCAATCTCAAAAACTAAAAATGAAAAGAAGTACTTTAATTCTTCAAATGGTGGAAGAGAGGCAGCAGAATAAGGTAATTATGGAAATTTATTTTTTAGAAGTTTTTGATTAGTACCTAGGTACTATAATTATTTGTACAAATGTTTATATTTGTTTTCTATATTTTCTATTATACTTGTTTGCAGAGTCCTGACGAGTCTTTAGAAATCGACACAGAAAACATGCCATCTAGCCCTTAAATTATCGAAAATACACCTCCACGTCTGGATCAAGAACATTACAAAGCTCAAATCCCAAGCAAAAAAACAAAACCTTAAAAATACAATACAATACTCTTGAAACAAAAAAATATAATACAACAGAACAATGCTTAAGAACTAAAATACATTAAATGATAGTGTAACAATGGGCGGCCTTATTACTAAAAGTTAAAATGTTAGTTATTAATTTTTATTTAATGCCATGTAGTCATTATGGGTAATCATTTCAATGTAAGTTTCTCTTATGATGAAATGTTAAATTATTCATGTTTCAGGACAATGAAAAGGCTTCTCAAGAAATAAATACGGAAACAAAAGTTACTGAAAAAAACCTCGGAAAGTACATCTGCTGTCCGACCACGTTCAAGAAGTTCCAGTACGAGCAGTTCATCTTCATCCTCAAGTAGTAGCAGTACTTCATCATCTTCAAGTAAATTCCAATCAAACAAAAAGACGTGTTTCCAGTACTAGCTCTTCATCTTCTGATTCTTCGGGTCAACCGGAACCCTCAAAAAGTAGGAAGCGTAAAAGAAACCCTTGTAACTCGAAACAAAATCAAACAAAAATGTTACAAAACTGCGGAAAAAGTAACAGGTCTATATCCAAATGAAAAAAAAACTTTCCAGCGAGGCATGTGAAAGAAACATGTACGAGCAAGTGTCAAGTGTAGACTTAAATGTTTTGACAATATAAAAGAAGATGAGAGGTCTTATATTTTCAAAGCCTATTGGAGATAATCAAATTTGGAACTGCAGCGTGCTTTTATTAGATCTTGCATGGTGGAAGTGCAACCTAGGTACAGGTACTCAAATGATCAAAACCCCCGCCTTCCAAATAACGCCTTTTATTTCACAGTAGATGGCAAAAAGATCCGTGTTTGCAAATTGTTTTTCATAAACACTTTGGACATAACGGACAGACAGCTAAGAACTGTTAAAAGTAAAACCAACAGCCATGGTATCGTAGAGCCTGAAGGTAGAGGCATGACAACAAAAAAAGGGTAGACCCTGAACTGCTCCAAAGCATCAGGAACCACATAGAGTCGATACCGAGGGTAGAATCGCATTATTTAAGAGCGACTACAGATTAGAGTACATTTCTGACAGTAAACTATAAGGGACCTCTGGACTGATTTTAACAATTATCAAAAAGAAAAATGACTGCCACAGTGCGACTATTGCTTAAACTTGAATACTTTTAAAAAATAATTCAATATAAGTTTTTTTTGTGCATAGATCTATGGCGCGCACATACTAGCCGCGCCCGGTGCCATCAATGAAGAATACTACTGATTTATTTATACTTTGTGCACAAAAAACAATGTACAGAGGAGGACTTAATGCTAGAAGCATTCTATACCAGTCATCCTGGGCGTGCAAGAAAATAAATTAGGCACTATCAATATAAAACTGATTGTTATGTTATACTGTGAATTAGTGTAATAAGCAGAGTTTAATTAAAATTAATAAGTTGATTAAGTATGACTGAATTATAACCACAAGACTGTTAGTGTGGTAAACTGATAGATAAGTTATGCTAAGTAATGCTACTTTGTTGATTCAAATACTTTAAATACTTATTTTTATATTTCTATTCGTTAAATTTAAGTATTAGTTATCTAAGCCAGTGAAAACAGAAGGTCTCATTGTTTGGTTTGTCTGAGTTAGTGTAATAAGAAGAGTTTAATTAAAATTTGATTAAGTAATACATACAACCAAACTATAACTACAAGACTGTACTAGTACTACTATGTTAAACTGATAAGTTAGTGCTACTTTATAGTAGCACTAACTTATCACGCTTATGCGTATTGTTGATTTGGATAAATACTTTATTAGTGTTACAGAAGAGTGATATTGATTACTAGCTGTGCCCCGCGGTGTTACCCGCGGTAAAAAGTAGCCTATGTTATTTTTCAGGCTCTAGAGATTCTGTGTACCAAATTTCATTTAAATCGGTTCAGTAGTTTTTACGTGAAAGAGTAACAAACATCCATACATCCATACTTACAAACTTTCGCCTTTATAATAGTAGTAGGATGCTTCGTTATAATAAGTATTTAAGAATTATTTACGTAAATGTTTGATTTTCTACCAATTTATGACACGATATTGATACTATTTTTTTAGTGTGATTATTACTGGTTCCTATGTAGTCTAGGGAGTGATTTATTAAATGACACTTAACACATACTTCACTGTTTTATTTAGCTTTTTGAGAAAATATACAAAATCATAAGAATAAAACTGACCTATTTTTAGAAAAAAACATATTTTTTAAAGCAATGTTAGAAATGAACAGACCTTTACCTAAAAAGGTCAGTAGAAATAAAAAAAAATCTAATACTAAAGTGACCTATTTTTCCAAGTTTTTTTTAAGCATTATTTTATATGGGTAAATCATATTTTTTTGCAAAAACTATATAATATATCTGAAGCTATTAAGCCAAATAATATATTTCAAAAGAAATCCATAACTTTCGTTACCATGGCTTAATGATATTGTAAAATGAACAGAAAATGCTTAATACGACGAACACATTTTTGCCTATTCCCAAAAATTGGCAATTTTGAGTTGAGTCACTTTCGTTCTCAGCGTGCGAAATATGTACATAGTACATATACATACATCTAAACTCTAAGCATTTTTAATTATTCAATGTTCCAAGTTAAATTTAAATGAAGAGGAATACTAACAAAGCAATGAAATTTAAAATATTGCTAATTAGCAATCTAGTATTCTATTCTCTTATTACTTGTAATATTACACAGTGTCATGCCTATTCGTGGAACAGGCCTAGATGCCTGACTCAAAACAATTAGGAATTACATCTCGTTGTGTTAATTCGGATGACGTAAGTTACTTATTTATGCCTCTAATGATAAGATGGTCGCTTGTACTGATTGTGCTAAGTAGGTACCAATTACTCTAAATGTTATTTATTTATTTCAGTGTCTACCAAATTCTTGGGAGTTACCTACAATAGTGCAAATGACTCCATATACGAGTAGGGAGACGATAAGGAATTTTGCAGCGTTTTAAATAAATGTATTACTATTCCACGACGAATTGACGAATATTCCAATTAAAATAAATTCCAATGCTGGCTCTTCGCAATGATTTAACATAGAAATAGTCGCTAAAACAAATTATGGCCACAGAAGGGAATATTCCTGCAATTGGCTCTGAAGCTATGCTGTGTAAAAAAAGAAGAAAAGAGTTTCTTGATCATAGAGGTCACGTTATGCCATAAACACAAAAAAAAAGATAATGTTTACTGTATGTGCTAGTGGCGTTGAGTTTCGCTTAATATCTCTTACTGTAATTTAACGCAATTAGGTATAAAAACAAGATCCAGAATCAAATCATTCACAAAAATACCGCTTTGGTTTTCGATCGCCGCTACTACCTCTATACTTAACAAATTAAAAACCACTCAATGTGACCTATATGTGCAGGAAAAGTGCATACTTTATCAATTTTAAATATAATGTAAAGTCCCTATGTAGGTATTAACTGATAACTTGATAAGATTTATGCAATTGCATAAGCCGCGTCGTCGGCAACTAATCTTATCGGCAACAGGTCTCTATTCTAGTTGGATAGCTAATAATACCTACTGTATTCTAAGAAAAAGCAATTTCCACAGTTTTCTAAGCCGGATTAACCTTTTAGCCGCAGGCAAGGATTTTATATTAACTCTGCGTGCTTTGAAATTAAATTGAATGGTATTTGTTATCTATATATACCTACATAACATTATCTTACTTATGAGTCAAGTGTTTGGATGTTTATATAACTTTTCTCCTACTATTAAGTATATCTGATGTCTAGTACCCGTAACACAAGCTTAGAGCTAACCACGGGGCTAGATGTTGTTGTGTGGATTGTCCAGGAATATTTTCTATTAATTTTAACACCCCATTATGATGTTGAGTCTATGAAGACTCGAGTCCAGCAGTGGACAATCTAGGATAATCAACGTATGGTTACTACACATTTATAAATTTGTATCTACATGTGGAAACTGTTTTTAGCTTTAGTGAAGTCACTTTACCCAATATTAGTTTATCTTAGTTATAAGCTTTTTGTTTCCCAAATAAATAAATTAAATATAACAGAAAAAAAAAATACTTTTAATATACATACATATAAGTGTTTCTATAAGGGCCTTTCAAATTGGGCAAAGTATGATATACTTTGTTTCGCGGCAAGTGGAAAGTTTGCAGTACGAAACGCCCAATTTGAAAACACACAAAGCAGTTTGTAAATTACAGCTACAAGATGCTTCACCTGCAGAACATAATAGTAGGTACAATCAACAGCAAAAGTAAGTGATCAAAATCAACGTTTCCAAACATGTTCTAGTATGACGCGCCAGATGTAACAAACTATACCAAAGTGTCAATTTTAAATGAAGTTTTTATCGTTCAAAAGAAAATGATCATTATAATAACACCTAGGATCGAACGAATTGTGATCACTTACTTTTGACACGTTTTTTTGTTCACAAACTATAATAGTCCGTAACTTTTGACCTAATTTACTGTATATTTTCTTGTTTTTCTTCTTTTGTTGTTGACTGCACACTCGTTGCAGTCTGTTTACTACTCACTTACGAATCCCACATTTTTACGTTTAGCAAAACAATGCGGTAGATAACATTGTTTTGTGTTAGAATGATAATAATCTTTGTACAGTAGAATGAGTCACGGCTTTAGTATCATGAACAGACGGTTGTAGGTAGTGCTATGTTAGGCTGATTTCAGTGCCACGCTGATGGCTCGGCGCGAATGTATGGTCGCTATAGAAACCTTTTAGGATAACGCTGATCAGTGCTCACAGTATTTCTACACAAATTGCTATCAGCGCCTTTGATTAGCGTGACACCTTACCTTGACGTCAAAACTGCTAGCGACAGAATCTGCTCCAACAACAAATTTAAAACTAACAAATAATTATTGTAAAGTTTCACAGTAAAAATGTGCTTGAGTTTCTAATCGCTTCTTTGCTCTAGTGTAAAAAAAGCGAAGCGACCATTTACGATAAATATATTTCCTATTTATCCTTAAGTACCTATGTTCAACTCGTTTATGTTATTGGTATTTTATTTATGACATTTCTAATATTTCTATAACAAAATAATGGAAATAAATGATTGTGTATCTTGTTTCTTGACACTATAATAAATCTAAATTTAAAATTTAAGAAAAACCCCCGATGCCAATGCCTTAATTTCCTTAAATGTAAAACAACATAATATTATGTAACGTGGACGCGATGCGTCTTCATTTGATACCCCACACTAGTATATTTACAGATTTTCGGTTTTGCTTCCCCACTCTCACCCCCATAACTTTAAAACGGCCCAACCGATTTTCATAAAACATGTCTAAGAACACTCGCGCAAGACTCGCCTTTCATACAAAAAAAACGAAAATGAAATCGCTCCATCCGTTCGGGAGCTATGGTGACACAGACAGACAGACAGACACGTCAAACTTATAACACCCCTCTTTTTTGGTCGGGGGTTAAAAATTTCAATATGCGACTTTCAACTTTTTTTTTCCTCTTAAACGAAATAATCAACACAAGATTTGGTAAGATTGTCGCGTTTTTCTTTTCGACATCTCGCCACGGGACTCGTACCTACTATATTTTAAATTTCTGTATTCTATTTGCACATTTCTGTCGACACACCCACCTACATTATTTCGGGTTAATCGTCGACAAACAACTCACAGCTGTTCTTATCAATATGACACATATTTTATGTTTGTTTTGATTGTGAGATAAGATAAAAATGCGTGATGTTTTTCTTAACGTCTCATTTTCTTAGCTAAATCTTTGGGATGGTTTTATCTGTCGCCGTAATACAGTTATGATGCTTGTTTCCTGGGAGTTTTGTGATTCGGTCGAATTGTAAAGTGTCACGCTCTATTTATTTATAATAATAAATTATTTCCGGACTAATCACACAGCATCACCTATCCCCAAACTAAGAGCTTACTTAGAATACTTGTTCGTCCTTTAAAATTTGTTTTGTTTGTTTGTACTTTGGGTGTTAGGTGACTGATATACTACATAGATAGATTTTCTTATCTAAGACCGGGGGGTCTTATTATTATCTAAGAACGGGGGGTCTTATTATTATCTAAGACCCGCCAACCCCTGACCATCCACTACAACTATGTAGTTGGCACCTTAGCATGCCCAAGTTGCTTACGCATATTTGTCAACAAACTTGGATACTCGAGCCATCTCAGAGCACACAAAAGAGTAAACCATCAACACCTTAACTGACATAAGTCTAGGGTAAAATGCCTGACCAGTGACACAGTCGCCATAGCCGAAATCGGCTAGGACACATCATCATCATCATTATCTACCTTAAATACGGAAATAGTTATGTTTATTTATTTATTTACCTGTAGTACCTAGCTTATTAAAATATCACGAACTAACATGCCTCTTCCGGCTTTGCTCGAAATCAAAAATCTCTCACTTGAATCATTCTACCGATTGCTGAAAACCGCGTAAAGATCCTTTCAGTTAGAGATGACAGACAGACAGACTGACGCGGCGGGGGAATTTCATCGATAAATATTATTGAGCTGTAGAGTTTGATTGTGTGCTAAATAACTAATCACAGGAACTTATTCAATATTAATTTATTCAGCATAACATAATAAACTTTTTATTTGTTTTTACATCTATGCAATTTATACTAGAAACCATTCCTACATTCTACACTTTAAACTTGCACGCTCCGATCCTCGTTAAAAGTTTTAACACCACTTTCAAACTTAGATTACGTAAGCCTATATAAGTCATATTGGCGATGCAAAGATTCTAACTAGCGCCTCTAGTGTCAAATTGTGAAGCTGGCTAACGCTAGAGGCGTGCGGGTAATCTTTGCATCGCCAGTAAACTGAAATATTGTAAAGGGTTCCGTACCCAAAGGGCAAAACGGTACCCTATTACTGAGACTGCGTCGTCCATCTGTCTGTCACCAGGCAGTATTTTAAGAACCGTGATATATAGAGAGTTGACATCTATCAGGGGTGATGTATTTATCCGCTATAGCAACAAATAATACAAAAGCATAATAAATAAATATATACACTCCCATACAACAATCGTGTTTTTCAACAAGTTAAGTGTCCAGTACTTGGATGGGTGACTGCTCCGACTGCATCTTTTGCACTTAAAATTGTGTTTGTTGTGCAAAATGCATTTGCACTGAGTGGGTAACAAATCAAATCAATAAAATAAAAATCATATAAATTATGCCAAATACATACCATAATTATGGCATATATTTTATTATTCGCATTTTCATTTCGTGTTTATATCAATATTATTAGATTTTTTTTATTATACTAAGCCATTGACGATTATCGACGAGCGAGAGGGTTAAATGTACACGCAACCCTAGGTGTATTTGAGTCTATCGCATACGTATAAAACTCAGTAAAAACTACCGATCGAGTCACGCATCGATATCTTCCTAAAACGGCGTAGTCCCATCATTACTGATTCTATTATAATTAGAACCAGAGCCGCAGGGCATCAGACCTCGTTAACAGTTAATCAATCGAACCTAAACTGAATTCAATCAGGCCCATCTACAGAGCTGAGACGGAAATGTCTTTCTAGTTATTGAGTTAAAGGTCTGCTTGATGCAACTGTGATTGGCTCTGAATGGGCTCGTTATGAATGGTAGCTTGACTTGCTGTTGATAATATTGTAAATATATTATTGTCAGACCTTTTGTTTGTAGGTCAAAAGGATCTGTTTTTTACCTCACTGCGCCAATAGTTAGCGTGACACTAAAGCCTAAATGTACTGACAGAACGCTAAAAATTTCCTTTACTATTGAACATTTTAGACTGTTCAAATTGTTAACTAGTTCGTTATTTTTGAACATTGACGAAATTTGGTTCCATTTCTGTTATAACATTTACTTATCTCTAAAAATTGCAAACTACAAACTGCCTCTTTAGGTAGGAATATAAATAGAGTCATTATTTATTAATTAGTGTCGACGTAGACTCTTAACTAGTATATAGCATAACTAGATTTGCAAAACGTGAGGACGTAGTGTTTTCCGATACATTGCATCCATCGAATTCATTCTCAAAAACACTTCAAAGTCAAACTCTTAAAAATAACAGCAAAAGTGGTTTGAAACAACCGAAGCTGAATATCAAGTCAAACAAGTCCGTCTGCGATTTCGGCAAACATGGGGTCGTCCTTTTTTGGTCGCGGCTCATTTTGTATGCAGCTTTTCAAATACGGGTCGTTTGGAGAATGGATGCCTGTCCATATTCTATAGGTTGCAAGACTTGCCAGTTTGTAGTTTGTATAGGGGGTTCGGTGAAGCGGTTTGAAATTATTCAGGACCATATTTATGGAGTAAAACTCATTATCTAAACCAGTTTTGTATGATAAGCCATAAATTAGGTAGGACGCATTATTTTCTCGCTAAAGGAAGGTGAGTTTACGCTATTTTGAAAACGGGTATATTGTAAATTATGGCGATATGATTGTGTTATGATCGTGGTAGGGAAGAATAACCGAATGTGTGCAAATATACTCGAGTACAATATGAAAGCGTTTCACGTCAATTGCATATTTCAAAATATTGAATTTGATTTGTAAGAGATTTTTTTTTATTTCGTGTGTTTTAAATCTATGTGGGACGACGATGAAGGTTGCAGGTCAACGTTGACATCTTAGCGTTGAAATAGTAAGATACCTGCTAATAAATATGTATTAACTAATTTTCTATGCGATGCTTTCACACAAAGTTCACTTTTCGTCTTGGCTACCAAAATCTCGAATCCATCACTTGTTTATTTACACTTTTTGTTCAAAACATCCCTGACACGGTGTGATTCATAAAGCTTGAGTTTCTCTTGATCATTTTAGCATTTCCTGGCTCCGGACCAAATGCATTCGCAGAAGAAATGGAGATTATAAATTTCATCGCGATTCGGCGTGATTAATGCTAATGAGAATGTTAGCCTCGCTTACTTAGCGCGGCCAAGCTAATTAGTTTATTAATAAACAGATGTTGTGATGTCATAACATCGTCTTTGATCTGCAGTTCGAAAGAACGTGAAATGACTGAACTCTTAACTGATTTGTCTATAAAGAAAAGCTTTGGGGGACAAAACTCGAAAATTACCAAGTTGAAAGTTGGTATTATATATATTATGTATATATTTTGATACCTTTATCATTTTAAATAGCTGTTAGTTTCCCTAAGACTCTAAATAAAAATAAAAATAAAAAATTACTTACCTATGTTGATATTTGCACTTTGTGCCTATCCCTATATATTATCCCCTGTTAACTTTTAGGATTCCACTCATTACCTAATGTACCTAATACATAGGACTTTAGCGGTCCATGTCTCGGACGGCATTGTTCGTGTTCGATGCACTTAAATACGGGAATAATGTATTTTTCCTCGGTGAAAAATGGCCTACAGCCTTCCGCGGTAAGGGTCACAGAAACTTTCGCAAATAGGACTGTCTGATATCCTGATTAGTTGCTAGTTTCTGAGATTAGCCCACTTTAGCAAACAACAAACTCCTTTTTAGATTAGTACCTATTGATAACGAAAAAAAACATGGGTTATTTTATTATTAAGAATAAGAATAATTTATTTTCATAAAACATGAGTGTATACATGGTAGTAAGTTTAAAAAAAAAAGTTCTACATGTTTTGCCAATCCTGGCGTGCAAATTTGAGAGGGCACAATGCATTTGCTCACAAATAAACACTACAATACATAAATAATATTAATAGTATTAGACATCAGAATAGGTATTCTAAATACTTACGTACCAACACTAACTAGCAAAATATCTTTCGTCTGATCATCAAATCAAATGAAATATTTTTTATACGTAATTATAGGTCTACAATGGTTGTTGTGTACTTATAATAAATGTCCAGCTACCGAACAACAATTGTAAACATATATTTACGATATAAATTATTTCAATACGTTTTAGTAAATTTCAGCATCTCCCATGATCAGTAGTTAATAGCGATATACCTAATTGATAAATGGGACCGTTCCGTTTCATCTTTTTGTTGGAGACCATGACATACTCCCATCATGTTCCTGCCCACATATACCATGATGTCATGCCATGACGTATTGCACAATTTTATAGCCTACTATTAATAAAATGTATAAATTATTAACCTATACTGAATTCATAAATTATAACAGTTTACTGTTTTAATCGTTTTAACTTGGGACTAAGGAAGCAACTCGACTTCACACAGGTGATGAATTTATTTACATAAAAACCTTTTCTTTAATTACCAACTCTATATCTTGCTGAAAAGACTTAAAATCTGTTGGTAAAATTATTGTTTAAAACCGGTTGTACGATATTTTTATACTGTTGAATTGGCAGGGTCACGGTTAAACTTCGTTAAGAATTTCAATTATATTTAACTTACTAAATCATTTAATCATGGCTTAAGATGCCATATCACCTGTACTGTTAATTAACGTGATCCATCTAGCTACTATTTGGAGTCATATTGTCTTTATAACAATTTAGAGAACCCTCGCGTCTAAATCACAAGTCTCGTACTTAGAGCGAAGTGTCGAAAATACGATGTAAATTAGGTCTTTAAAATTTCTTGGTTTGCCTTAATATAAAAACTAAATTAAAATCGGTCCATCCGTTCGGGAGCTATGATGACACAGACAGACAGACAGACACACAGACAGACAGACAGACACGTCAAACTTATAACACCCCTCTTTTTGCGTCGGGGGTTAAAAACCGACTTTACCCATACCTAAGCGACCACAAAGCGGGACGTACTTAGGCAAATGTCCCGCGTCTCATCCGCGTCCCGCTTCCGCTAAAGCAACAACAACAATACCTCAACTATATAACAACAATACAAGCCTCACATCCTCACCAAAATCAGGTCTTTTAAAAAAGCGGAACTAAT
Source organism: Gymnoscelis rufifasciata (assembly GCA_929108375.1). Lineage (NCBI taxonomy): Eukaryota > Metazoa > Arthropoda > Insecta > Lepidoptera > Geometridae > Gymnoscelis > Gymnoscelis rufifasciata. Next base: position 652,910 of record OV815326.1, read on the forward strand.
TAGCTTATAGCTGAAATCCTGACACAGAACACAGGAAGACAAAGACGTCTAGCGTCCCCAGTTTAACAATTTGGGAGGCCCACACAGTACCGCCACCTATTCAGATTCAGAGTTCATTTGCGCGCGTGGGCGCCCCGGTTCTACAGAGCTGTGATGGCAGCTGGATCTCTCTTACCTGCTAGTCGAGGAATTATTAACTACGAAGATTTTCGCAGTACTGCGTAATTTAATAGACATTTATTTTCACTTGGAGGGAGATAGTAAAATAAGCCAGCGTCATGGGTTGGAAGCGCGCAGGTATCTCCGATGTTAGAGGCGTCTATAGGCGGTAGCCACTTTCCATCAGGGACCACCAGATGGAAAGTGGCTACATGCTTGTCTGCTAGCTCTGTAGTATAAGAAATACACTTTATAAACATCCCAAAAGTGAGGCTATTTTGATAATAAATGTCCTTTTTTAATACGCTTCTACGAAAAACAAAGTTCTACGAAATAGTATGCTTTATTTATGATAGGCGGATTTTTTTTTTTTTTTTATGCTGGATAAGTCTTCATTTGACCACAATCTCACCTGATGTAAAGTGACGATGTGGTCTAAGATGGAACATGAAGACCTAGAAGGTAGATGGCTTCTCCGGGCCACATTACGAAACACGAAAAAATCGCTTCACGCCCTGGCCCAGCCCGGAGGGTGGTGACAAGCCGCGGCCGAAGCCTACCACCAGAGACTGTTCTTAGCACCACCCGGAGGTCACGTGTAAGGATTCAGAGGGTTACCACTTACGGACGTGAACAGACAAAAACCTCCGGGATGATGACTGCAGTAATTAAATGTTGTCAGGAGGTAAAACACCCTCTATGTAATTCAGCCCACTTTACTTGACTTTAGAACCAAGGCAAAATCTAAGTGTTAAGCTAAAGGAACGCAATCTTGCCATGGAACTTTCACAATCTCACTCATAATGGTTACGACTGGAAGCGATTTGAATTTATAATTCAATGATATTACCTAGAAATCAAGTGGCCGTGTCTTTGATGGAAGTCATGTATCATATTATCATCGACATATCGACCCCACATACTATGGGGAATTGACATAGCTGATAATGAATAAAATAACATTGAAATACCATTTACCGTTTCAATGGCTGAATCTAGATTGGAAAGTGACCCAGCCTCGGTCCAGGTCTGTGGCATCGTTCTTCGCTGCCAGACCTCGACAATTACATTATGTACATTGTGTAATGTTCGTTTATCTCGTTACGTTGAGCTCCATCGTTTATCATAATTCTGGACATTGAAGATGTTTACATTACTCGTTGTTGTGCAAGGGACTTAATTACAGCATTATTGCTATTATTTTGTTATTTATTGCTTTTCGTATCGTAATTTATTAGTAGAGTCGAAGATATCTTCTCAGCAGTAAATGTAGCTGCTAAGCCTTGCTCCTACCTCTAGAAAGAATCTTAGCTTTGTTTGTAGTTTGGAAAAATAACCGACTTTAATATTCTAGAAAATCTCAGGGTTGGACTAGATTTATATATGATAGGTGGAAATGGGACCACTTAGCAAGCAGCACCCTTTGAATGAGAATTTCCACCTTTTTTGAAGTCTGATAAAAATTTGAAATGTCTACGATATAACTGACGATCTAATTAGGCACCAATATTAATTTATCATTTATGTTTAGGAGCAAACTCATAAACATTTCGTTGTTATGTGTTTTTAATAGGCATGTCATTGTAATTTTTGTTGGTGGAATCGCACTATATTGGATCAGTTCCAAGATTTCCAAATACCTCGTTTTTTATACTGTTTTAAAAGCAATAATTGTAAAATTAAAAACATCTTGTAAGATTATGTCATGTGTTAGTTTGAAAAAATATTGAATTGCTGTGAATGAAATATATTATCCACAGTAAGTGTTAGAGTCATGAGCAGGGATGTAATCGACAAGCTGAAATTAAGAAAAAATAAAACCCGACTGCGTTCTAACTTATTTGGGCTTTTTTAGTCTTTTAGCCTATTCAGTGATAATGACTGTTATGAAACTTGAATTCGATACAGATCCTATACGGTCACATGACATAGTTTTTTGACTTAATTTTTATGCAATATGGCGCCCAGTTGTCGCCATATTGAATTTTCACCGACGCCGTGTCTTTAGTGATACTCGCCGGACTAAGAGGAATCGATCGACGTATTACCACTACTTTGCATAGTCGGGTAAAAATAGTGTGAGGTATTAGTAAGAGAGGAGGGCTGATAGACAGAAATAGTGGAAGAATGCTTTTTGCATCGACCCCACAATCATATTGTTTGAAATTTACATAGCTGATAATGAATAAAATACTGCCTTTGCTATGAATATTTTACTACCATTGTAACTCAGTGCCTGCACATAAATTATTTGATAACATGATCCAACAGATCAGTTGGAACTAAAATAAAAATATGATTTAAAACTTGACATCATTCACAAGTACAACCATTCATCCCATTGTCTCACTTTTCCGTACCTGTACCCTAAACATTGCCCACTCATATTTCAAACAAATGGGCTATTCAAAATGATACAATTAAAACTCAACACAACATTATCAATACCGTAATCAGCTATGAGTAATCGGGTCCAGACATCACGTTTATTTTTAAAAGCCATAGGCTCAGCGCTTGCAGTCACATGATACTGTGACCCTCGCTCTCAACAGCTTACTTCATCATGACTAATACTACAGTTAATGATTAATAGAAAATCAGGACATGTCAATGTCACTGTGCTTAGATCTGTTTTGACATTGGCAGAGACGCATACAGCGATCGCGACGCCAACTTATTTTACACACTTGCTTAAAATTGTGGTCGAAGCTTGTAAAATAATTTCAGTCATTTATTAAAAACCAAAGCAAATATATCTAATTAACGCAGGCCTTTACTTTAAGACTTTACCTCCTGTGCTAGTTATAAACTGTGTTACAGCAAGGTAATGCCGCAAACCGTAACGTAACGTATAGTAACGTATACATAATAAAATACCTTACAATGGCGTTTATATACCTTACAGACTTACTTTTATTATTCTATGCTTATACTATTAATTTACTATGATATAGTATAACTTTAAACTAATTATCTATTTACTTAGGGCCGATATTTAGTAAGATACATAAATATTAACGTAACGTATAGTAACGTATACATAATAAAATACCTTACAATGGCGTTTATATACCTTACAGACTTACTTTTATTATTCTATGCTTATACTATTAATTTACTATGATATAGTATAACTTTAAACTAATTATCTATTTACTTAGGGCCGATTTTTCAATAGTTACATACATATTAAATATCTTACGTTATTTTTCATACACAATTTACAGTCTCTGAGACATGTCAGAATATGGAAAAATCTATATATTATATATGCAAAAATACCTCTGTCTGTCTGTTCCTCTATCATGCAAAATAAACTCAACCGATTTTAATTAAATTTGGTACACATATTCTCTAGAGCCTAAGAAAGGACACGAGCTATTTTCACACAATCCATTATAACGCGGATAACATCATGGGGTACTACGAGTATAAATAAATTAATTTTTTTGACACGTAAGACCTAAATCGACTGAGTCTGCATTGTCGACACTCAAGTACTTCTCCTCCACCCTTGAACTTTTAAAGGCTCTTAAAAAGATAATATTCGAGATACGAAATGGATGTACCATTTCGTATCTCGAATAAATTTTAAATTATGGTAATCGGTGGAAACACGGAAGGATGGCTTAATTAAAGAGAGACACATGATCCAATACAAGATACAAATCATTTATTTCCATTGTTTGATTTTACAAGTCTCAAAAACATCAAAAATAAAACACATTGAACATAGGTAAGGTACTTAAAGATCAATGCTGTAATATAAATATTAATACTATAAGATCTTAGACAACATGAGCTCTTACCTCGGCCTAGCAATTATAAATCACTGTTAGTTTCCAAGATTCAACAAGAACAGAGATTTATAACAGTCCGTATTGCAGTAACAACCAGGCAAGCCCCTTATTGTCCCTTGAACGTAAAATTGATAAGACGAGAGAAGATAGTAATCTGAAGCCACTTTGAATTGCTAACCCAATATTTCTGCGTCTTGGAAGCCGTCGATAACGGTATACCTTACAAGGGATTAACGATTGGTTTGAATCGAAGTTCTAATAGAGTCATTAATACGTGCTAACTAACGTTAACGAGTAATCCATTATGATTCACTTAAACAGTTACCGAATTGGACTTTCGTCATCGAAGCTTGTTTTTTATGGCAATTAAGAATCTGACCTCATGTATAGTGGATATTTTTACGAGGGTGAATCACATTTTAAAGGTAGATCAGGTTGTTGTCAGATAACACAGCAGCAGGGTGCGCATTTCAAACCTATGCAAATTGTGGAGGTTGATGAGAACTGCTTTAAAGTTTAGGTGTCCATTTGATCAGTATTCAAAACCTTTGATCAGTTATTTATTATTTAGAAGGTAAGGCACGACTTTACATTGAATAATCGTTGATATAAACACTAGATTGTAATAATACGATTCACATCTGAGACTGTGATGTCGAAATTATCTTTTACCAATATGGTAGTACGGAGGTGTCAAGGAGGCGCACTTTGACTGCCAAGTGTAATAAACCACTCAAGTGTCTATCTGTTTCGATGTATGCTTATTATTTCGACTTGGGTGCACTCCACTGAAATATACAAACAGTTTGTGGCCTGGATCTGTCACTCGCAGGGCCAATTGATATGATCTGTTCATCTTCAGCACTTATTGTGGTGACTTCTGACCCCATTACTTGAGTATAGTCGTACTTCTAAGTGTTCTAAGCAGTGAATTGCCAAGGGTGATCTAATATCACAGTTTGACTTGGGTTGAATCATCAATTAAGTTTTTCTCTTACTTTTAAATTCACTTGAAAATGACATCATGCGAATCAATTCATAAAGAAAGCAAAATATCTATGATATAGTCGAAACTGTTGACCAAAGTTGACACTCTCAAAAAATCTCGCCTCTCATGTGCGAAATTTTATGCGAGCAAAGCAAAGTCTTCGTATTGTTCATAATCGATTAATGGAACTTCAGGAGCAACTAGAAATCGCCGTAATTGTTTAATCGAGTCCTGTTATGGATCGAGTCTTAGACCGGATGCGTCGGTACGCAGGTTCGACGAACCTAAGCAACTTTAATTGCATCACCGCGTAAGTGGAGATGCCAATTCCAGTGATTTGTTTAAAGAGGTAAACTTGTTTGGAATGTTTGATAGTTTCCTGTCTAGTCGAAATATGGCTTGGCTACTCGTGTAAGCTACGACTACTGAGATATGCAAGACCATTAAATAGAACGTTGATTGAAGTTTTATAGTTCTGCGTGATCATAAAAGTTCAGTGTGTTTGGGAGTCCAATATATCATGGTTTCTTCCGATTCTACGAGCATGAAAGCATGCTCGAAGAATCCTATACCTACCTGTTTACTAAAACATGTAAGTTTTGGACTTGATTGGACACCTCACACACCATACGAAATAATCAAGTGTTAGTACTCACCCAAACTATTACACAGGAAATTTATAGTCTCCATGTCGAGACATCACACAAATCTACATAGCCACTTTACTAATAAATCATTTCCTTATTACTAATTCCATTTTATGACTGTATGACCACCGCGTGAGGTCATGCAGTAACTTGAACGGGTCTAGCGAAATTTAATGACCATTATGCAGTCAACAGTCATCCGTTGTTTCATAGCTTAAGTTGTTCTTGACTAACGAATGGGTAAATTATAACCTTACTTCTTATGCGACTTCCTTTGAATCCTTTAAAATAAATGCATTTATATTCCTCTTTAAATCGTCAGGTATTTGGAATATAGTTACTTATATTTGGTAGCTCCTCTCAAATATCTACGACACAAACAGTGAAACCTAATATCCATTTATCACCATAGTATTACGACCGTTTTTTGTTCATATTAAGGTCGCTTGACGCAAAACAACTTGCTTATTCGCCCTTCAATTATTATATTACAATGAAATTCTCAAAATACGAAACATTATCAACTCTGAAAGGTTAATTAACCGATAGAGGATAAAATCCAATTGACTTTGCCAATTTGCGTGTGCTCAATGAAAGCCGGTTTTGAACTACCTTGCAGTAACGGATTCTCCGTTTTTGGATTAGCTACAGTTGGTTCCTTCGACGTCTTGGCTAAGATAACTTTAGAACCTGTCTTTCCGATTCAATGCACGCAGTTGGGAACAACAGGATGTACGCGATTGTTAATAAAGATATGGGCATTTCTCAGTGAATGCTGTTTTGCATTTACATGAATAATAACGTTCAATATTGAGTTGATGCCGAAAGTTTTATAAACAGTCTATGACTTAAAAGTGTCGCAGATTCTGTTTATATACGTTTTCTGAGAAATCCGTAGGTATCTGAAATATTAAAGAGGAAAATATTGTTAATAACTAAATATGTTGCTTTAATTTAATATTGTTGTAGGTATTAAGCTTTAAGTTCGCTTTATCTACGTGTCCTTCATACTCTGTTTATGGAATATGTTAGGCATCGCGCTGACCCAAAAACTACTTTGTCAACGACACGACTCTGTTGAGACTAAAATATTAAGAAACAGATTTGACTTCAATGAGCGCGAAGTCATAGGTACCTAGTTCTTGTTGTAAGTTTATGTGTCTCGCATTTAAGTTGACTGTTTTTATATGTACGAATACTTACAAGTACTTACTGTTTTAGGAGCCTGTGATGTCTCACGGCATGGCATAACCCTTCTCTCCAGTATTAAATTAAAACTATCTTACTGACCGTTTTATTTTATTGGTTGCTGGAAACTGTAGGCATGCAATTCTGTTTTCCTCTCCAAATAATCAGGCTACACCGAAACTACCACGATGGCAGCTTTTCCAATAAAATCAGCTTGTTTACTACACGATGACCTGTTTTCTCTCGCTATCGGCTCCGTCGCAGCTATTACCATAATAAGAGAACATAAAACGAACCAAAACAGCGACCGTACGCGTTTATACGCTATGATTTGAATATCTGGAACTCTTGGTTCGTCATTGGTGATCTCAGCTCGGATAAAATAACTTGAGATTATTACTTATATTTCTTGTAATAAGGTATACCTATATCTGGAGTCAGAGTGCGTTTAACTAGTTATAGGAACTAGATAGCTGGCGCAAAAAAAAGATAATGCGTTTTCGAGTGTATTCTCGGCAAAAAAACATATTTTAGGCCTCAAAACACTTTGGGAACAGAAATAAGACATCAAGCGTAAATAGTACAAAGGTATTCTGTTTTCTGCTGTAAAATCATTGGGCTAAGTAAGTGTCTAGTCTATTAATAACTGTATTGTCCTAGCCGATTCTGACTATGGCGACTGACTCGTTGGACAAGCAGTTTTAACTCAAATAGGTACTTTTTTAGGGTTCCATACCCAAAGTGTAAAACGGGACCTGTCACCAGGCTGATCGCAAGAACCGTGATACATAAAGAGTTGAAATTTTGAAATGAAATGAATATATATATAATAATTAATAATACATGACATATCTTAAATAATAGTTAATGTCAATGTATTCAGCCTGCAAGCAGAGTAGGGGATAATGTATTTCTGTTGGCTCTATAACAATAAATACTAAAACATATTCTATATAAATAAAAATGAATTGTTGTTCGTTAGTCTGATTAAAACTCGAGAACGGCTGGGATGATTGAGCTGATTTTGGTTTTAAAATGTTTGTCGTAGTCCAGGGTAGGTCTAAACGGTGAGCAAATAAGGAAAAATTGTCGGGAACTTTTTTTACCCGTGCGACGCCGGGGCGGGCCGCTAGTATAAAATAATAAGTGGGCCACCTTATTAATTTTATACAAACAACAAACTCTAAACAATTTTCTAATGTTTCCTCGTATTTTTTGTTTTAAATGCAATTTGTGTATAAACTGTAAACGAAACCCTTAGGCGTAGTATGAGTAACTCAAACTTATCAAATTCATTTTAATCCGTATAGATCCTAACATCTTAAAGATCCTATACCTTGGGATTCTGCGAACAATCAAATTCATTACATTCCCATTCTGTGTAGTTATCGCGAAGCTACCGTGGCCCGTGGCGTGGAACCAGGCCGGGACAGCTCGCTGGCTGCGCGCGAACCGGTCCCCAACGTATTTGTGCCTGGTGATGTCACCGACCGCTTCTAGCCGGCTAATTTACAACCGTTTGCAAATTTATTCCCATGAAAATTGTGATAACATACAAATGTTTAGTTATTATTATACAAAGATGTTGACTAGTATGATGACATGATGATCAAAAGTCAAAAGTCAAAACGTTTATTTCCTTAGAAGCACATGGCCCACATGGACAGGTCAACTTAAAATTAAAATTAATAATACTAAATTGTTTAAACAAAAAATATCAAGGAAATAACATTGTCATGACAGTTCGCTTCAATGTTTTATACTGAGATGATAGTTCTAGCCGATTTCGGCCATGGTGACTGTGTTATTGGTCAGGCATTTTTAACTAAACAACTTTAATTGGGGTGTAGAACCCTTTCGTGTGCTCTTGTATGGCTACCTAGTATATCTCAAATACTTGTATTTATTAATATTATAGATACCCGACTGCACCAGAAGGATGGTTATGTTTTTCGAGACTGTGTATTTATAATAGTGTTTCACACTCTGCTGCCTGTTACTCTAAAAAAGATGATGTTATCAAAAAAATGGAGTCGCAGTCCATATTTTTTTAAATTAGGTTTTCATGTTTTGTACACTGTGGTACCATTCTTAAAATAAACATGTGCTACCATTTTGTAAATGGTGATGTCAAACACAAATTGCAATGTATTATTAGCATTTAGAAAACGATCTTGTCAATTATGCCTCAGTAGGTACCTACTAGTTTTGTAATAATTATTATTTCGCACATGTGGTACTCATTATAGTGTCCGATATCATAATTGTCGGTCGTTATATCTTGCTTGTGTAATTGGTCGCTATTTGTAATCGCTAAGTAGTTGGTGTGTTTGAAACTGTCATTAGTTACTCGATCTTTCCACTCCATTTAATCTTTCGATTCGAAGTAAATGGTTGGGGTCTCTTTTTTATCATCTTTCCACCTTAATGAGCGACAGATAATTCGTAATTCAACTGTCAATTGTTGAAAAGTTATTTTGATAAAATATTTATAAATTTCCTTGTACAATTTTGATTTTATCTTAATCATCATAAGCACCTCCCATTTACGTTCCCACTGGTTTTATAGTTTATTTATTCATCGTAGGTACTTAACAATATTGTACACTTGATTTCATTCAAATCTAATAAGTAAATAATTTACACACAGAAAAGATAGCAAAAGATACAGACAAGGCATTAAATCCTACTACTATTATAAAGGCGAAAGTTTGTATGTATGGATGTTTGTTACTCTTTCACGTAAAAACTACTGAATGGATTTGAATGAAACTTTACCACAATATAGCTTATACATCAGAATAACATATAGGCTACTTTTTACCGCGGTAAAATATCAGTTTTCGCGGGAAAATCAATTATTGCGAGTGAAGCCCGATTTAGATTAAATTTGGCACGAACATAGCTGCTTTCCCATTAAATTACAAAGCTGCTTTTTACCGCGACAAAATCCCTTATTACGCGGTTAAAGCAAGTAATAATATAAACTTAAGATGAATCCTATACTATTATAAAATATGTGAATGTTAGTTTGTTTGTGACGCTTTCACGCGAAAACTACTCAACCGATCATCATGAAACTTTGTACACATATTCTTGGAGGTATAAGAAGTAACATAGGATACTTTTTATCCCGGGAAAATATGTAATTCCGCGGGACAATACATTTAAACGCGGGTAACACCGCGGGGCACTACTAGTATGAAATATAACACAACCATTGAGCTGCCGAATAGTGGCATTGTCAACTAAAACTATTTATAATATAATATTAAAATTTAAGTAAAACCCTCGTATCCGATGCCTTTATTATCTTATAAGTAAAATACCATAATATTTTGAGTGCTTACCCGTTCGACCCAAGATTTTTCTACCCAATAGGTATTTTGCTCCGTTAAACCCAAAACATTAGATTCAAGTTACCCGTTCTACCCACACCTACTTATTCCTAATTTCTATTGTTTGAATTCAAATAAATGTCATAGTGAAATACTAAAGAAGCAGGGTTATTACATTAGACAAAAAATGCAGATATTCATTAAATATATTTCATTATTAATATTTTTTATTGTTTAGATAATAGTCAGTTAAATATTTGTCTACTAGTCTAATAATAAAAAAAAGTGTGTGTGTGTGTCAGCTACGTCGCACGATTGGAGTTTATTCCTTACGAACTATAATTATGATATATATCGAATAGAAAAAAAAGGGTAAATGAACGCATCTGCTAAAATTATAAGAGAAACAAACATATATCTGTAATTATTCGGATTATTTATATTACTTCAATAAAGCGTATTACCTACATAAGGTATGTTACAAAATAATATAAATAAAATACAGTGAGACTACGAAGTATCGCGCAAAGAGGAGACCCCGAGAATGAGATACGCTGTGTAATGTATTCCATCTCATTCTTTTACACGTTCAATCCTACAGATATATAATGTTAGTCTCTTTCTACGTAACGCCTCAACTTTTCGTGTCGTAGCTGACACACACACACACTTTTTATATATACGGATTACGGTGTCTGTACTATTTAGAATACACTGTGACTCAGATTTTTGCTTTGGGTAGAACGGGGCATATGTTTTGGGTTGAACGGGTAAAAATAATATTGGGTAGAAAAATCATGGGTTGAACGGGTAAGCACTCAATATTTTGTAATGTGCACTCGATGCGCTTTCATTTGATACCCCACTCGAGTATATTTGCAGATTTTCGGTTTTCCTTCCCCACTCTAACCCCCATAACTTTTAAACGGCACAATCAATTTTCATGAAACATGTCTTAGAACATTCGCGCCAGACTCACCTTTCATAAAAAAAAAATTAAATTAAAATCGCTCCATCCATTCGGGAGTTATAATGTCCCAAACAGACAGACAGACACGTCAAACTTATAACACCCCTCTTTTTTGGTCGGGGATTAAAAAATAATTATATGGAAATCCAATATAATACAAAACTACATCATAAAATAACAAAAATAATATTTAATTGTTGCTGTTGTACTAGCTACTGCTATAAACTGCTGGGACACAGAGACTTAAATTAATAACTTTTTATTTTGATTGAATTGTTTTTTTTCATTATGTCCTGAATCTAGTAGATCTGTCAGTTTTATCCAAACTTTTATAACAAAACTAATATTTATGACGTTACTTGAACATGGACGTAGACTTAATATTAAGACTATTTCTGACCGAAAAATTGCTCGGCTCACTGATACCCAGTCTAGTCAGGTATGATATTAACTACGTCCATGTTCAATTTAGCATTCCAAATGTTACAAGTTTCCTTCAATAAAAACTTTAGGTATAAACCGGTCTTCAGTTTAAATGTCGTGATGTCATCGTGTCGGTTACAATATTACCCTGCTCGGTCGGATTGTGTGTTATTGAAGGTAACGTATGAGCTATAGCCGCGATTTTTTTATTGGTAGTATTTTAATTCAAGTCATTTGTATTATTTTTAAGTTACGTGCGACCAAGAACAATATGTCCTAACGTCTGGTAATTCTTGTGTTTATTTATGCTCTTTCAAACGAATTGATTTCTTTTGCCATGTGGCCGTCACGCCTTTTAACCTCCTTGTCACATATTTTTTTAACGCGCACACGCAGAAAATATTTAAGCTTGTTCTGATCATCGCCTCGAAAGTTACCATGTACCAATTGTTGACTTTCTAACGAGTTCTGATTTTTAACTCCAGCGAAACAATAAGCAGCATTTTAAGCACCGCTTTTTCTAATGTAGCTCGTAAATTGTTTGTGAAAATGGCTGTGTTCTATTGAATGCTTTATCCCACGGTGTATGGCACTCTGCCTTTATGGAATTCTGAATGGGAGGTGTGTGATTGGAATATGGTATTCAAAGCTAGTTTGAATGAAGGTTTCATTTCGCGCATTCCAAATAGGTTGTAGGCAATAGCTGAGGTTGAGCTTTTAATTTTTCCTTTTAAATTCAAAACTCCTTTCTACTTAGACTTCTGCTATTAGAGAACATGACTGTGTACAGGTTTAAGAACTTTGCAACATACATGCTCCTGTTTCTCTGAACAGGTAAACCTCAGACTGTGGCTACCCATAACCTTTAAAATTAAATATGGAGTTTCATGTATACTCGTATAGCACTCTTTATTGAAACAAAAAATTATAATACATACAACAGAACAATGCTTAAGAACTAAATTATGTAATTATATTTTGTCTTTGACAATCGAACTACATACGCGTCGCTTGTCCACAAAAATCTAATGTAGTTTCATCTTCCTTTCAAATCTTCTTGCCATACCCCACATTTTAATTACCCATAAGAGATTGTCATAAAATTAAACTGAATGCTTATTATTTCCATTAAAATACGAAAATAATCGATTAAGTAAATTCACTCCATAACAATTAGTTTTTTTGTCGCCTTTGGTATTTCTTTCGTTTCTCTTATATTTTAGCAACTATGTTCCACCATACATGTTCACCCCAAGTTTACTTGCTATGGCTCATTTCCGCTGAACAATAATTTAAGCTCATAACCTGCAACTATGCCGTTAACACCTATATAGTCCCCGTCTCATAACTCCAGTCACCGTAACGGCATCATTGTGGCATCATAACATGACTGTTGACCGTTCCACAGTTTGCTCAATCATACCTGCTATTAGTAGGTGGAATTAGGAAGGTCATATACTACCTGCTGGCCCCTAAGTGTCCTCACATCGTGTCATACTTAATTAGGAACAATTGGTTTCCGGCTGTCTGCTTAGTTATGAACTTAATCATGGATGACTTGGTGATTCTGACGGGCCTCTTCACTAATGTTAGTAAACATAAACTTGGAATTGTTACAATATGTATTTAAAATTTCAAAGTAAATTATGAAAAACGTATGTTGTCTTTGGTTATTATGGGGTTGGGACACGTGACACGGTATGTGCAGTAGTAATTCTACTTGTCGTCGTTCTTGACAAATATCAATTTCTTAAAAACGACTTAAAAAAAAGAAGAGGTCTTAATTCGACTAAATGGCAAATGTCTTCTTTTTTTGTATGTTTGTTAAGCGATACCTCCGTGAGTTGTGAACCAATTTTAAAAATTCTTTTTTATTCAAAAGGGTATGCTTGATCCCATTCTCACCATGTCAAATTCTGATGATGGGATCCCAGAGAAATCGAGAGCAACCCTGGAAGTTTATGAAGTCAGAAGTTAATTGAAGTCGGTTTTTTTAAACGTAGTTTTTATTCATGAATTACTTAAAAAGCGTGGTCGTCCTGATCCTACGATAGAACCACAGGGAAATGTTGAAAAATAAAGGTTGATAAGGACAACATCCATATCATAGTATATACTTATTAAAATCTGATAATATTAAATCCACCAACTAGATGGTCGGACGACCTGGTGAAGGCTGCGGCCAGCCTACGGCTGATATGATGATAATAATGATGATGAATATTAAAAATCTTGATCAGTTATATTTGCGACCTAAAATGCGCTACTCGAATACCATTCCTAACATAGAGTGAGACATGCAAACCACTGGTTAGCTTGTTGCATGACAAGCTGCGGCATATCCTCACGATATTGTGGATATTGCAAGTATACACGAATAGTTTTTGTACAATTTCAGATATTGTTTTTTTTTTTGTTAAAATTCACAAAAAATAACTTGTTTGGAATCCTTGATTTCGCTCAGTTTTTTTAATCTTAAAGTGGATATTAAGTAGGTAGTTATAATGTTATAAAACTGTTATTATGTGCAATGCTTTCAGAAACTCAGTATAAAATAATAACCTAGGTATTCGGGACTTATAATATATTTTTTGTTCTAATTGTTGTAATAATTTTATTAATAAGGAAATAGTACGGAAGCTTGTGTCTGTAGTGTTGTAACATTTTAAAATAAAAAAAAGTATCATGGCCTGTTACACCATCTCCGACTAAAGTCCTAAGATAGTGAATATTTACCTAAAGAGCTGTGTCAGTCTTATATGTTACTGAGCGAGACAGCTCTATATATAACTACTAGCTGACCCCAGCAAACGTTGTTTTGCAAAATGAAGAATAGATAATAGCCGATTCTCAGACCTACTGAATACGCATATAAAATCTGGAACGAATCGGTAAAGCCGTTTTCGGTACGGTAACTAACATTGTGACATGAAAATTTTATATGTTAGAAGATACAACTACTTGACTTTTCGGAGACGGTGAACGACGTAGAGTATTTTATAGATAGCAAAACAGTTAAATGTCACCTACATTTTCCTGTAAATCGCGGTGTAAATGTTACTAAGAGAATCCGGCAAATCCAAACCATCCGGCAAAGCGTGATGACATGCATGACGGATCGGCCGAGTGGGTGGATGGGAGATGTCGGATGTAAATTCAGATATTATGCTACCTCGATTCCGAAAATAACAGGTCAGTCACATAAACCACTTATGATATGCTAATAAAACGAAGACATCATCTTAATATGTATATATAAATCTCGTGTCACAATGTTTGTCCTCAATGGACTCCTAAACCACTTAACCGATTATAATAAAATTCGCACACCATGTGCAGTTCGATCCAACTTGAGAGATAGGATAGTTTAAATATCAAATTATAGTCGCAATTTTAATTTATTGCTAATTATTTGAGTGCTTACCCGTTCGACCCAAGATTTTTCTACCCAATAGGTATTTTGCTCCGTACAACCCAAAACAATAGATTCAAGTTACCCGTTCTACCCACACCTACTTATTCCTAATTTCTATTGTTTGAATTCAAATAAATGTCATAGTGAAATACTAAAGAAGCAGGGTCATTCATTACATTAGACAAAAAATCGCCACGGCGTTGCCCGTGTTTTTGGATTATCTCGTGGGATCATATATACAAAATCAACAATTACTAATAAATTGAAAATTAATTAAAAAAACATTGTCCAGCGAACAAAATTGTGAATCTAAACCATTCCCAGATCCCCTTGAACACACACAAAAAATTTCATCAAAATCGGTCCAGTAGTTTGAGAGAAGTTCAGTGACATACACACTCACAGAAGAATTATATATATAAAGATATACAAATTACGGTGTCTGTACTATTTAGAATACACTGTGACTCAGATTTTTGCTTTGGGTAGAACGGGGCATATGTTTTGGGTTGAAGGGGTAAAAATATTATTGGGTAGAAAAATCATGGGTTGAACGGGTAAGCACTCAATTATTTGTCTGTTATTATTTATAGGTTAACAAAAGTGTAAAATAAATGTCTTTTTATAGGTTGTCTATGATTTTTCTTCATAAGCTATTCATACGTGGTGGTAATATATACTCTTTGAGATATTGTCTATGTCTCGAAGGTTCAATATTCAACATAGTTTTCAATCATTTTTTTCTGACATGAGTTTGAAGTACTTAATTATTATTTTTTTATTTTGTAAAAAGCGTCCGTGAAATAGCAGAGATTATCTATATTCTATCTATATAAATAAAAATGAATTGTTGTTCGTTAGTCTGATTAAAACTCGAGAACGGCTGGGACGATTGAGCTGACTTTGGTTTTAAAATGTTTGTCGTAGTCCAGGGTAGGTCTAAACGGTGAGCAAATAAGGAAATATTGCCGGGAACTTTTTTTACCGTGCGACGCCGGGGCGGGCCGCTAGTTTAATTATAAAGATAAAGAAAAATATAACTTGAGTGCACAATCAAGAAATTAACAACATACTTAAGTAAGTTATAGGTATTAAAAAAAATATACTGATTGTGTTTTTGCTGTTTTCATCTTTTCCTTAATTTTAGAACTTTGTATTGTGGTCATACGGTATTGCGGTCAGAAAAAATATACTGTCCCACTGCTTTGCAAAGCCATCCCTTTTCTCTTTCTACTACTCCCGATCCAATCCCGAAAAAGAAATCGTGAAACATATGCAACTGTAAACTATTTTTTTAATCGATCAGAGCTATGCTACAATCACTACTTTGTACGTTCTCACTGCTGCGCCACAGGACTTCTCTCTTCGAGGGAGATTAGGTCACCACGCTGGCCAAATGCAGGTTGGTGAATGTCGAATATCATTAAATTTCTTGAAAGTCCTCAGAACATGTCGGTTTCGTCACTATATTTAACTTCACCGTTAAAGCACGTATTATAAACACACATCAATTTTTTAAGAAGACAATTTCTGAATTGCTCCTCAGGTTTGAGCTCGCGACCTTCGGAATAAAAACCAACACGGCTTTTTTAACACACACTAACTTTCAGTAAATCTCATATTGTAACATATAAACTTGCATGTTGATTAGCTAATCAAATACCAATAT
Source organism: Gymnoscelis rufifasciata (assembly GCA_929108375.1). NCBI lineage: Eukaryota > Metazoa > Arthropoda > Insecta > Lepidoptera > Geometridae > Gymnoscelis > Gymnoscelis rufifasciata. Next base: position 669,507 of record OV815326.1, read on the forward strand.
ATCTAGCTAGATATAGGTTTACAAACTGGATCAAACAGCTACCTAGTAACCAGATACCATGCCGTGATACCGATCACTTTCGACCCACTGCGTGCGTGCGCTTCTAATTCGGGCCGTGCATTTCGATAAAAGCTACCGAAACTTCCAAGAACGATAACACCTTTTGGGCTGCATTTCACGCTAAACAGAGAAGACCAAAGTACAACAGAAATACACCAGGAATTCGGTACATGACTCAGCTACCTGATACATGATACGTTCTCTTGATTGGGAAAGGGCTGAGGGAATGCCACAGAGGTTGTTGCAGTTATTCGCCATTGTTGGCATTTGCGGTGTTGATCGTGGGAAATATGGTTCTAAGTCAAATTCAATGTTAGAAGTGTTTATTTTCTAAGAAGCGAAGGGCGTATAATGGCTGCTTAACTTAAAGTTAATACTTGTTCGTCCTTTAGAATTTGTTTTGTTTGTTTGTATTAAGGGTGTTAGGTGACTGATATACTACATAGCTATTTTTTTTTGTAAATACAATCATATGATTCATAGAAAACACCCTGACCCGAAACCAGAAATTGTAGATCGTACAAAATCTGGTCCCCAGGTGGGAATCGAACCCGCAACCTCCTGCGCCTCAGACGGACACTCGCCCACCGAGCCACAGTGGTTTTCAACTGTTATAACTACCCAGATTACCCAACAGGCCTCAACGTATTGCACGCTGGGCTCTGACGTCAAAGCCCTAATGTTACCAGCGCGCGGTATTTATACCCCTGTTATGAAAGAATGCCGGTCACATCTGGTGTAGCGTGGTCATAGCATTCCAGACCTATGAGTGTTCAAGTGGCTATTACATAGTAGCGATAGTAGCTGGTGTAGATATCGTTGCTACTTATAACACTATCATATTTCGCCCCTGGAGCCAGCTACAATTTTTGGTTCCGATCGTGATTATCATTGAAGCGAACTGTCAAGACAATGTTATTTCCTTGATCATTTTTGTAAGAACAATTTAGTTTTAATAATTTTATTTTGAACTAGCCATGTATTCCCTGTGCTTCTAAGGAAATAAATGTTTTGACTTCGATTTTTTATGTATTTAGTAGCAGGTATGGATATGGATGGCAAAGGATATGGAGGTTTGGATGTTTTAGTTTTTTTTAGCAAAAAGTGCATAAACTATTCACGGATCCGTAATTGTAGTTTGACCCCATCTCATTATTTTTAAATTTATTTTCTTCCGTGTTCAGCCGCTGGAAGCTATTACTCATCGGTGTTATACCGTTTCATGTTAACACTTCCTTCCCTTGTAGAATGTAAAGACTTTCGGGAAATCTTTGATGGTATGTTTCCTTATGATAGGAGTAATCTAAAAATTAATGGCACAATCGTAAATCAACCTGAAAAGGACGGAAACTACTAGATCTTTCCTAAAAAGGAGTTTTTATCACTCTTTAGTCGTCGAATGTTTACTAATAGACTTGAGCCTTAGTTTTAGACTTAACATCAAAATAGGACTTTGTCATACTCACCACGCTTGGCAGCGGGGTTGCGTATTTAATGTTGTGTTCCAAAAATCTGGTGCTCATTTTCTAGATAGTTTCGCTAACAAGTAGAAACTACTGTGCTCTAAATCATTCCGAACTGCATCCGTCGATGATGATTGTTTGATTGAATGAAAGTCAAATTCAAAACGTTTATTTCCTTAGAAGCACAGAGCATACATGGACAGGTCAACTTAAAAGTTAATTTATTAATTTCAGATTTCATTTTATTTGTTGTTATTGCACTCGGCACCCTGCTGATTTATGAGGAAAATTTCGCTCATTATTTTTTTGATTTAGATTAGCCTTTGACGTCCCACTGCTGGGAAAAGTCTTCCAAGTATCTTTCCAAGTGTCCCGGTCCTGTGCGGTATTACACCATTCACACAGTCTCGCGCATCAAGATCCTCTCTCCATCATTTTCGTGGCAGACTTCTATTTTCTATTTTTCGGATCCCATACGACTGACATTTAAATTAAATTTAAACATACATAATGAGATGCGTCCATGAAGTCATCGCTGACCGCTGACCATTTGCAATTGATTAATGATCTATTGACATGTCACTCGAAGTTCATTCGTTTAATGGATAGTGTTTATAAATACGTCTGGTTGATCGGGAGACAATTTATTCGTAGTGAGTAATGTTTTTGTTAGTGTAACGGCTTTTTCGTTCGAGAAAATCCCGCAAAGAATCTAAGCCAAAGCAAAGTCAAAACGTTTATTTCCTTAGAAGCACAGGGCATACATGGAAAGGTCAATTTAAAATTAATAAATAAAAGAATAACACAGTTAGACTGGTAATAGTGAGTTTAATCATTAAATCATGTAATTAGGTACAGTATTTACACAGTATATAAATTGATACTTAGGTACACCTATATATATATATAAGGGGAGGGTCGGATATAACCAAGGCGTGGACTGAGTAGTGGCAGTGTTGTCTGTTCGACGACCAGGAGCAAAGTGGCCTCTCTCCGTTCCGTTGCATCGCTCGCGCCGTCAAGTTCTTGCGGCGCGTTCCGATACTTGTTTTTCACTGACCGAATGGCTGCGTTCCGTTGCTCTGAAACTCGATACAAAATCGAGTGCGACAACATCCGGCTATCCTGCGTACGAATGTATTCATATTTGTATGTCTGTTGGAATTAGTAATAATCCTAACAGTTTGTATAGTCTGTTGCGTGTCTATGACCCTGTTGTTTATGGCAACTTTCACTCTCTGTCATTGTCTACGGCATGTATAAGTTTACTTGTAATAGTTCTAATAATAAATCTTTTTATATTAATTCAATCCTGGTTTGTTTTGCTCCAAACCCTTCAGGTTATGGGCCCAGGACGTTCGTGAAACAAAATTACGTGATTAGTTATTGGGCAGAACGCAAAGTAAAGTATTCAACATAAACACAACCGGCAACTCGTTATCTTGTATAGCGTGGCCATGGCGTCGTCATCGGCATCGACTTCAGGAATCTCAGTCAATTTCGAGAAACTCAGTGGAATTTCAAACTATGGAAATTGGAAATTCTTGATGCGAATGTACTTGATACACGAAGATCTATGGGAATGCATCGAAGAGTCTGCGACAGGTGTTCCCACAGTCACCGATGCGCGAAAACAACAAAAGGCTCTTGCAAAAATATGTCTAATGGTGCAGCCGTCGTCCTTTTCCCACGTACGGAACGCATCGACTGGTTATGAAGCCTGGTGTAATTTGAAGACGGCGTATGAAGATACAGGGTTGTGTAGAAGACTTGGACTTTTACGTACATTGTTTGGATTGAAATTGGAACAATTTAGTGATATGGAAGCGTATCTCTTGAAGATCACTGACTTAGATCAACAACTACGTGATATAAATGCTCCATTGGACGATGATTTCCTGTCTGTGCTAATGTTAAGTGGTTTACCACCAAATTACGATCCACTTATCATGGCGCTGGAAAATTCGAACATTAAATTGTGCAGTGAAATAGTAAAAAGTAAATTGTTACAAGAAAATATGCGTAGGGACTCTGATAAGACTGAAGAAGGTGTAATGTATACAAAAGGTGTAAACAAGCAATTCAAGATCAAGTGTTATATATGCAATAAACTTAATCATTATGCTAAAAACTGTCCTACAAGAACAAAATCGAAAGTTTATAGAACTGAACTGAGTGATAATAATAGTGAAAAAGCGTGGAATGGTACTTTACTGACGGCATTAGCTGCGAACATTAACTCTAATGCGTGGTATATTGATTCGGGCGCAACTTGTCATATGACAAACAACAAAAACTTACTACAAAACTGTGTTGTGGACACTCCGCGTTCAATAACAGTGGCAAATAAACAAATATTGCATAGTGATGGACATGGTGATGTGGAATTGTTGTTAAAGGGACACAAACAATCGACGAAAATAAGTGAGGTCATTTACGTGCCGGGTTTGTCAACAAATCTCATTTCTGTTGGAAAAATTACAGAAAAAGGTCTTGATGTACACTTTGAAGCAGATAAGTGCAACATATATTGCGGGAAGGACATAATTGTCAGTGCTACAAAGGTCAACGGTGTTTACCAATTAGATACAACAAGTCAGCTGTCAAATACTGAGCTGACTGCAGCCTGTCAATCAATGGACTCTGAAGTGAACCAGTCCATGAATCAACAATCTGAGGCTGTGAACCTGTGTGAAGAGAAGCCATCCCAGGAGTTATGGCATCGCAGACTTGGTCATCTGAATAGGCGGAGCATGAATTTACTAAAACAAGGTATGGCTTGTGGAATTGATTATAGAGATAGCAAATATACTCCCTGTGTAGCATGTCTTGAGGGCAAACAAAGTAGATTACCATTCCCAAAAAGGTCTTTTAGTAGAGCTACTGAGAAGCTGGGTCTTATTCATAGTGATATATGCGGACCAATGTCAGTTTCCTCATTTAGTGGCAGTAGATATCTATTAACCTTCATAGATGATTATACCAGAATGACATTTGGCTATTTTCTTAAGAGTAAAGATGAAGCATTATCAGTGTTTAAGATTTTCAAAAGCTATGTTGAAAATCAGACTAATTCAAAGATAAAGGCCCTCAGAACAGACAATGGTTGTGAATATATAAATAAACAGTTCCAGATATACCTACAAGAGCATGGCATCAAGCATCAAACCACTGTGCCATATTCCCCGCAACAGAATGGCGTGGCGGAGCGAGCCAATAGGACAATAGTTGAAGCTGGAAGATGCATGCTGCAAGATGCTGGAATGGAGGGAAAGTTCTGGGCAGAGGCTTTGAATATGGCAATATACATCAAGAATAAGTCACCAAGTAAAGCGGTAAGAGGCACTACACCAGAAGAATTATGGTCTGGTGAGAAAGTTAACTTATCCGATTTGAGGGTTTTTGGATGTGTTGCTTATTCAATGATTCCATATGAAAAGCGTAAAAAGTTGGATCCAAAGAGTAAAAAATATATTCATGTTGGTTACTGTAGTGAATCTAAAGGATACCGACTAATTGATCTTGAAAATCCTTCAAAAATTGTTAAATCTAGAAATGTACAATTCTTAGAAGATAAAATGTACAAAAATGTGACAGTTGGTCAGGAAAACTGCAACATTAATTGTCAGTTACAAATCATGAACAATATTGCTGATAATATGAACACTTTTGAGAATGATGAGGGAGGTAATGATCATGAAACTATAGAAATATCACAATCAAGCTCTGAGTGTGATGATGACCCTAATGATGTCACTTGGAACCCTGATATGACTATGGATCAATCATTAAGCGACTATGAAGAGAGTACAGAGATAATGTTAGCCATGACGGCAACAAATCATTGCGATAATAATGAGCCATTGACAATAAAAGATGCTCTATCAGGCCCAGATAGTGTACAGTGGAAAGAGGCTATTGCCGATGAATATAAATCATTTGAAAAGAATAAAGCTTGGAACCTAACATTACTACCTGATGGAAAGAAAGCAGTCAAATGCAAATGGGTCTTCAAGAAAAAATTTGGATCTGATGGACAGCTTCTTCGCTATAAATGCCGCCTTGTAGCTAAAGGATATACACAAGAATATGGTATAGACTACACCACCACTTATGCTCCGCTGGTAAGATATTCTACAATGCGTATATTGCTTGCCCTAGCAGTAAATTTAGACATGCATGTTGATCATATGGATGTTAAAACAGCCTTCCTAAATGGTGAATTAAAGGAGACTATATATATGGAACAGCCAGATGGATATAAAGTCAAAGGCAAAGAAAACTATGTATTTAAACTAAATAAAGCAATATATGGACTAAAACAAGCATCAAAGGCCTGGTATGACAAGATAGATAATGTTTTGTTAAACCTCCAGTTCAAAAAATCACTATGTGAGCCCTGTGTGTATATAAAATCAGATAGAAATGGAAATCTTATTATATTAACACTATATGTAGATGATATTTTAATTTTTAGCAAGGATACATCTGAGAAGAAGAAGCTAAAGGAGGAACTGATGAGAACATTTGAAATGAAAGACCTTGGTCGTGCTACACATGTATTGGGAATGAGTTTGAAACAAGAACAAAATAAAATTATTCTTGATCAAAGACATTATATACAGAAAGTATTGGAACAGTTTAATATGGTTGACAGTAAACCTGTGAGTACACCTTTAGAATGTGGTGTGAAGTTTGAAAAAGGTGATCAAACTGATCATGACACCAGGTACAGAAGCCTAATTGGATGCATTATGTACATAGCAGTATGCACAAGACCAGATATTGCTCATGCTGCAAGCATATTGAGCCAGTTTAATAACTGTCATACTGAAATACATTGGAAAGCAGCAAAACGTGTCCTAAGGTATTTGAAAGGCACTATGGACTACTCAATAGTGTATGAAAAGTCCTCATTGTTGATTACAGGCTATGTAGACGCAGATTGGGCATCAAACCACATAGATCGACGCTCCTATACAGGTTACATATTTAAAATAGGTAACTCTGCTGTAACTTGGGAGAGCCGTAAGCAGAGAACAGTCGCCCTTTCAACCACTGAAAGTGAATATATGGCTATATGTGAGGGAGCCAAGGAAGCCATTTTTATAAGAAATTTACTATATGAATGTCTAGGTAAACATATGTTTGTGACTTTGTATAATGATAGTCAATCAGCTCAAAAGATATGTAATAGTCAAGTTAATCATAGTAGAAGCAAGCATATAGATATAAGACATCATTATGTTCGACAAGTAGTAACAAACAAAATTGTCAATTTAGAATATTTGTCTACTGAGTGTATGCCTGCAGATGTTTTGACAAAACCTTTATGTAAAGAAAAACATTATAATTGCATTTCTAATTTTGGTTTACAAACTGTTTAGTTTAAGGGAAGGTGTTGGAATTAGTAATAATCCTAACAGTTTGTATAGTCTGTTGCGTGTCTATGACCCTGTTGTTTATGGCAACTTTCACTCTCTGTCATTGTCTACGGCATGTATAAGTTTACTTGTAATAGTTCTAATAATAAATCTTTTTATATTAATTCAATCCTGGTTTGTTTTGCTCCAAACCCTTCACGTTCGTCTCGAAATGCGTCTTGGTCTCGAAGTGAAGCTGAAAACATTAAATATTTATTATTAGGTGTGTACAGTAGGTGGCAAGGTAAAGTCCAGTGTACCCTGAGAAGTAAAACTGTACATTGAGCCATATTATAAGTACTACAAGTTATTGGACTTATGACTGTGGTTTGAACTAGCTGATGTTCACCAAGGATCAGCTAATTGTGTATCGCCACATTTGAACAGCGTTCACACGGATGCCTGTTTTAATCGTGTCCAATACCTTGCACTACATAAATATGTAATGTATGAAGCTAATACTTTGAGACAAATTAACGTTGAAATACAAACCAGAGCTCAAATGTGTTTGTATGGAATTAGTGACGGCGATTATTTAAAGGCTAATTATGATATAATTGGTATCTTACAGTGTTGATTAATAATAAATAAAATAAATAATTGGTGGCATGTGTTTATGTTTGGGAAGAAGGTAGTAACTTACAATTAGACAACATCCGCCATCACCTCACTCGGAGAGACGGATCCAGGGTTTCATGTTTTCAACACAAGCGATCCCATCATATCGTTTTGAAGTCCTCTCTGCTCCTCTCATGTCCATCACCTGGTATCTATCTTTACCCAAAACCTTTGTCACTTGAAAAGGTCGACGTTTGGTTCTTTTGCGACGCTGTCGTCCGCTTGAGCTGCTGGTGCTGCGGCTAGAGGTGGATGAGCTTGAAGATGTGGAGTCTCTTCTCGTCCTCTTCTTTTTGCGACGTGGTGGCATGTTGTGGATGTGTTACAGTAATCCCACTTCTGATAAAAGGATAACACAGTTAGACTGGTAATAGTGAGTTTAATCATTAAATCATGTAATTAGGTACAGTATTTACACAGTATATAAATTGATACTTAGGTACACCTATATATATATATAAGGGGAGGGTCGGATATAACCAAGGCGTGGACTGAGTAGTGGCAGTGTTGTCTGTTCGACGACCAGGAGCAAAGTGGCCTCTCTCCGTTCCGTTGCATCGCTCGCGCCGTCAAGTTCTTGCGGCGCGTTCCGATACTTGTTTTTCACTGACCGAATGGCTGCGTTCCGTTGCTCTGAAACTCGATACAAAATCGAGTGCGACAACATAAATGTAATTTTTTTGACAATAAATATCAAGGAAATAGCATTGTCTTGACAGTTCGCCTGTTTTGTACTAAGCGTTTATTTCCTTAGAAGCACAGGGCATACATGGAAAGGTCAATTTAAAATTAATAAATGTAATTTTTTTGACAATAAATATCAAGGAAATAGCATTGTCTTGACAGTTCGCCTGTTTTGTACTAAGTTGAGAAGCGAATAGAACAACATAATAATATGTTGGTACCTTCTAATGATTAAAAAACTTTGAAAGATGTGAAGTCATGGAAAGACAGTTTATTATCACATAATCACTTTTATTCAGCAAATATAAGCTTAAACTTCGCGATAAAACATATCAAGCGACGCGCTTAGTGTCTAGGCGTTCGCCGGAAAAGAACGAGTCGAATAACTCGATCAATCATCGATCAATAGGTTTCGCGACCGATTACAAAGTATTCGTAACAAACACCCTACAACTTATATTTGTTTATTGATTAATTATGATGAGAATAATGCAGGAAGTTATAGTCGTAAAACTATGTTGCAAAGGAAGGAGATAAACTATTGCAGCATTGGTCACAAATTCTATCAGATAGTTAAATACATTGCATAAACTGTTAATTTTGATCCATTAACTCAATTCTGATCCTTATTATTTTAGGTTTGTATTTACCTAATAGTAACACAAGCTTAGAGCTTACCACGGGGCTAAATGTTGTGTGGATTTTCCGGAAATATATATTTTATACCATTCTAGCTAAATTCAAAGATGTAGTTTGGAATTATGACATTCTACAAAATACACGGCTAGCGAATGCATTTAACGGCATCATAAACTAAACATAGACGTTACAGCTTGAAGAAACATTAAACGGTTTTGCACTCAGGTTTATTAGTTGTGAGCAAAATTTCTGCGCATGTTGGGTGTGTGCAATGATGCATGATATTATATGGACCTTAGTCTTGAAGTCGTATTACTGAGCTATGAGTTTTGTTATGTCAAACTAGCGACTTCGTACGAGAGCAGATAAGTTAGTAAGTAAAATACGTTTATTTGCACATAACTTAAGAATTATTGACATTAAATTAACTGTTATTAACACGGTTACAATTTAGTAAGCTCCTCAGTTAGTACAGTACAGCGCGCAGCATTGCTTTACACTACACAATATTCGTCCGAATTTCGGCTTTTTAAAACAAATATCACAAATATTTTCTTAATACTCGTATAATTGTTTTTAATATGTATAGTAAAAAATATCTAAATAAATGTATATATGTCTATTATATTAAGTAAATCAGAAGTCTAGTACCTGTAACACAAGCTTAGAGCTTACCACGGGGCTACTTGTTGTTGTGTGGATTGTCCGGAAATTATTATTGTATTTATTTATTTATTTAATCAATAAACATAAACATAAACATCAGAAAGGCGACTTATCAAATTAAACATAAACCTTTCACGTGAATGTGCTGTAAATGCATTAAAATCCGTTGTAGTATACATAACTAGCAGCCCCCTGCGGTTTTACCCACGTTATAATGGATTATCTTGAATAAAATATTCTGTGGTAAAAAGTATCTCAAGTCCTATTCCAAGTAATAATCCACCACCATATACCATTTTAAGGAATTCGGTTCAGCCGATTTGCCTTAAAAGTCAGACCATAAAACACCCATAAATTTTCCCATATAATAATATGGATTTTATTTCAGACAGTCCGCTGTCAGATTGATTTTCTACAGGACAAGTAAATAAACAAAATATCTAGTCTACGACGTATTTTCGTTTATTAATTCTGGGCTGAGACGAAATACTGTAGACTTTCGAAACAAAACATAAAATGTCAAAAACGAAGTTAATTTAAAAAGCAGGGACATTTTGTGGTGGAAGAGATGATATCGAAAAATATGAATCAATTTTTTTTATTTATGAATGGTTTGTAATACCTACTACAAGACACACATTGCTTTGTCACCTCATAACGTTATCACAATCGGTATTGTTTGCGTAACTGGATTTTGTGATAAAAACCTACTTCTTACTCGAACTCGAAATTTGACTCTGATGGATTATTTAAATGGGTCATACATAATGTTACTCTTTTCAAGAAAGTATAATTTGCTGAGAATATATCTGTTTCGTGGTTGTTCGTTGTTGAATTGTCAAATAATTGTGGAAAAAAACATAATTTTATGTGTTCCGAACTTCCACGGGAAATTTGAATAATTCAAATGGAAGGTTTATTCACACAACATCGAACCCTAAACTATAACGATAAAATAATGTATTCATTACTTATATAATTTAGCATGTATCATTCGATACCGCATCAACGGTACTTCCGAATACTCAAACAGTGGTGGTACCGATAATAAGAAAATACGAGTTACTAAATTTATTTCTAAGTAACGATTCGTTACTCGTCGCTGGATGGAGTACCCATTACTCAGTACAAGTGTTAAATCAAATCTATACCGTCAAATCAAAAAATAACAATGTAAATGTATAGTACTCGTATTAGAATCATTATCTGATCTTGATAACACAAAACTATGAATAAAATTGCGACTGTATTTTATTTTATAATCAGAAATCTTTTTTCGCGTACGACCTTTATCGTGTTCTCTTACTCTAAGGTCAATAGATGCGGATGAGTCATTGATAACGGGGCATTGACCTCAATTAACGTTGATAAGCTAACCAGCCATTGTTTCATTGTTCTGTTTCCACCTTTCTACCCAATTATGAAAATTTAGACCGTTTATTTTGTTCCTAGAATCGCATAGACTATTTCAGTCACAGCTTGTAATTTCCATAGTTTAATGCCCAAGGTTAGGTTAGTGAGTTTCGATGTGAATAGTCCGGCATCATCCACATTATTAGGATTAAATCTCCAGCCGGCTTAGCTCGTCGATTTCCTTTCTATTCCACCCTGGATGGACAAGCACCAGGGATACGCCTTTTGCCTATGCACGAAAGAGGTACAAGTACACTAGAACTCTTCACGCAACCACTGGTGCTAAAAAAATATTAAAATTTGCTCTGACCATGAAACATGTAGAACTCTCTCTATAAGGCATAAATCAAAACATTCTTCGTTAAATGTTAATCTCAATTTATTTCTTACTAAAATTTATGAAAATGCACAAAAATAATTAAAGATTCTTTCACTTACTTTCTACGTTGAAAGCTTTCGGATTTCCTTACTGAACGGACATATAAAATAACATTGAACGGCCGAAAACAAAATTCGATGAACATTTTAGAATTTAACATTATTTACACATACATTAACAATGATTTACTAGAAATGGCGGAAATTATAAAATAAAATGCTTTGGTTATTGACATTGAAAGACTGTTATCATGTCACCTTGAATGAACTTGTAGTTTCGAGCAGTTCATCGACTTGTCAGTGTTGACCCTTAGCTTAGGACAGGGTTAGAGCTGTTCATGACGTGTTGGCATTAGATCGATAACCATGGGGCTAGATGTTGTTGTGTGCGGATTGTCCGGAAATATTTAGTAATTCATTATTTTATAGGCTTTAAAGGAGCATTTGCTTTAAGTGAAAGAAAGCGGTCAACAAAATCGTATTGGATGTCATTAGGAAAAAGTAAGAGGAAGAAAACTATTATACGCTAAAGGAAAAACTTCCTAAAAATTTTCAGAGTAATCCTTTGGTCTCCTTTTTCACGCTCTCATTTTTGTGCCTATTTAAAATTGATGGTTGTTCGAACAACAATTATAATCATCACTGTTTAGCTTGTAGGATATCCACTGTTCGATATAGACTTTCCTCATAGATTTTTTCGTGTTTCGTAATGTTGTCCGGAGAAGCCATCTACCTTCTAGGTATTCATGCACCATCTTAGATAGATAGATAGATAGATAGATAAAACATTTATTTGTCACCACAACACAGAACATAGGTAAATAAAAATAGAACACACAAAAAATAAACAATTTACAAAATAATTAAATAGAGAACATAGATTAAAATGGAATAACAAATTAAAAATAAACATATAATAACAGTACTCAAAGATTAATAGACCTATGTGTGTGCTGCAGCGTGACAAAAAGGCAATACTCAGCGCATATTTTGCTCTCAGAGCAAACACTGATTTTCAGTATTGCCCGTCGTGACGAGCCAAACAAATCACCAACGCAACAATTTGCTTAGAGCAATTTCTTTCATTAACTCCTTGACCCTCACCTCAGGTAATAAGGTCAGGTAAGCGGTAACCGGTTACCGCTTGGGGATTAACGAGAAAAAACAAATCAGATAATTGAAAAATAAAATTAAAAAATTTTTTTTTTGTTTTATGTATCCAATGAGAAAAGTAATATATTTTTAAAATAATAATAATAATAAACATAATTAAAATTAATAATTAACTGTACCCCGTGCGTATCTTAGACCACATCATCACTTTACATGAGGTGAGATTACATCAAATTAAGGCTTTTTCTTCTAACTAGGCGTTTTCTTCTAAAATATGTTTAATCTGTTACACTAATCTTCACATAATACTTGAATTTTATTATGATTTTTATTACTCGTTGCGTTAAACAATAAGCCAGTCCATTTGAGCAAGTATTTGTGGTCGTGTGCGACTATTCCCGGCCGCGTTGCGAAACACTTGTCTGGGCGCTGCTTATACACAATGTTTATAATTTCATCTTGATTTTATAGATTCATCGCCTCAAAGAGATAATGTTATGATTATATATGAGTCCAGGAATAAAGTTGTTAGTAGTCTGCCCCAAGTGAAATATAATATGCGAAAATGTGTCCTTCCATTTTCCTCTGTCACTCGTCATCTCAACACCTTTCTTACACATGCCATCCTTCACACAGTCCATCCAAGTTTTCTTTGGCCTACCACTTCCCACATATCCATCAACACACATATCTAACACTCTTTTCGTCACATGACATAAAAATATCTGTTTATATTTTGTATATATTTTATATTAAGTATATCAAATCTCTAGTATTCGTTACCCGTAACACAAGCTTAGCGCTTACCAAAGGGACTAGATGTTGTTATATGTTTAAAAAAAAATTATGACCCGGTCCTGCTGTTCATGTTTATCAATTTATGTATCAATGTTTTTCAATTTACTTTTTATGTTGATACCAATGAACATAGAGTTAGATAACTCTAGTGCTAACTAAACGAAATACAGTTTTGAGTCTTAATATCTGTTTGAATAACTTGGAAACCCCGTCTGCCTTCTAATCAAACTTTAACCCGTAACAGATTACACTTTCGACTCCCATGATTTGACATTGGAACTTTCATGATCACATAAATTCACACGCATTGCCGATACTTTCTACAACTTACGGTTATTCCAGTATTTAAACCATTAAGTAACTTTTACCAGTAACCTTGATAGTCTTGTTTATAATCTTTTTAGCTGTCAAAAAACGCATCAAAGGCAAAGTTTTATCGTAAAATCGAAATTGGTAATAGCGTAGACGGCCCCAGACTGACGCCTGTTTTTCGTGCTGTTTACTGTTCTTAATATTGACGACTAAGCTGTTTTCTTTTAATTATGTCTGCGGTGTTCCAATGCAGACCAAAAACGTCGCCTGAATGTAGGGGGATTTTCTATAATGCTAGACAAGTGCATTCTGCCTTAACTTACTTTTAGCAGCTATTTGTGTTGTAAGAGCTTGCATTAATATCAAAAACGGATCCTTGAATAGTCTCCGGAAGTTTGAACGTGACCAATCTATTCCAAATCCAACAAATTGGCTTACATTTTCTGTTAGCTTTGTATTTAACTTAATCATAAAAAGAATAAATCATGTTCTTTTAATAATAAAAACTAGCTTCCGCCCGGGGCTACGTCCGCGTGATAATAGGTTTTTCCGCGGTAAAAAGTAGCTATTGTCCTTACTGGGACAACGCAATGTCCATGTCAAATTTAATCCAAATCGGGTTTCGCTCACAATAATGTATTTTTTAGCGTGGCCTATGTGCTATTGCAATATGTAACATATATGACTGTGAAATCAAAATCCATTCAGTAGTTTTTGCGTGAGTAACAAACACACTTTTATCCTCATAAACTTTCGCGTTTATAATATAAGTAGGATAAGTATTGTTCTAGCTCTTTACTATGTATTTAACAATGTTTCTTTTCGTTTACAGGTAATTTTCAGAAAAGCTTTGCAACCGAGTAAGACGCACGCATGTGAGTTTTCGGCTTCATGTATAGAGTTTGTATATCTATATGGGCACCGTCATAAAATATAAAGCTTCAAATCAAACGAAGACATTCCAATATATATAAAAGAGCATCCTCCTTTAATATCACGTCTTCGACAACAACGTCTGACAATTATTTGATTTGCTGTACAAAAACGGAAGAATACATCCATTGTCCTCGTAAAAATAATAAAACTACGACATCATGGTGTCTTGAGTACGAAATCCCGTCGTCTGTTCCGCCACAATGAATATTTAAACCCTGACAAACTCCCAGCAAAACAGTAAAACCTTTCTGCGGCACATAAAACTAACTTCCCTTCTCCATAGGATTTCCCCTCCCTCATTTCCCCCTATCACGCGACGGTGGGAAACCAAAAGCACCCTTATTTCCACATATTATCGGGGAAAATCCTTTAATGGTGGGTGCGAAATTGGACCTTAAAGTAGTGTTATGACGGCGGGAGCTTAATGGGGGTTTTAGCCGAATCGCTTTGGTAGGCCTCGCTCGCGTGACTACTAGTTTTAAACAGTGCGACTTAATTGTATTTCATTGCAAATAAAAACTTTAAAAGGTTTTTCTGAAGTTATAAAGTAAATTGCGTGATTTTAGAGCGAAAGTAGTTTTGATTCTGTCACCGAGTTATTGTTACGATGGTGCTATATATAATTACATATTTAGATTATTTATTCTAGAGGTATGTTTAGTATCTGGGATACATAAAGGCGTACCAGAAATAATTCTGAAATATAAGTTCGTCCCGTCATTTTCAATCATGTTTACTATCGACCTATAGGTAGCCTTAAGTTTTCTCACAATGCTTTGCGCTTCCTCATCCCTGATGTTCTCTTCATCTTTAACGCAATTATCAGAAATCGTATTCTGCTTTTCCCTTATAACTATAGGCTACTATTAATCAAAGTTAGTTTTCCCCGAAGCATTAAATCTTATAGCCATCTAACTACAAGCGTGCTATTGATCGGCAATCTTCGCATTTAGCTCGTCATTATCGTCTCTCAGCTTACAGCCGGCAATTGCTCCCTATTAATGGACGACTAGCAAACTCGGTTAGTGGGATTGTTTCTAACTTTGTTGTCTGAACTGTTTCATTATACTTACATAAATTGACCCTGTAGGGCATGCCACAGGGATCTATCTTGGTACCGTTTTAGTGTTCGGTTTATATGAAAGATCTTTTTTAAATAGATAATTCCTATGTGAGCTTAGGTGAGATCGAGGAATTATGTAGGTTAAGTAATATTGTCCGCTGATGCTACTACAGAACGCTAGCTTGACTTTGACGCTCACCTTATGTTTTGTACCATTGATATTTTATTCATAGGTTTACAAAAACTTTAAACCCGTCTATTCATAGGTACCTACTACACAATATTTATATTTTTGGTTACGATACATGAACAAGTCTGTTATTTTAACTTTGTTTTATTCACTCCATTCGGCTACTAAATTAGACAACGCTTCTGTTCTTATTCACCTTTTATGCATTATTATTAGGTATTATCATTAGAGGTATTGATATTGTCATGTATGAATCCCTTTAATTTTACTGGCGTAACTCAGACGTGAGATCGCTCACAGCGATAAGGCCGCCCTCTGTGTCTACAACGATGTATTTGTGTTGTTACTGTTTAATGTCTGTATTTTTTTTGTGGTGTAAGATAAACAGTTATCTATTTAAAGTTAAATGAATGAATTGAGTTGACTGTTCGTTTGAAAGATTACTAAGTACTTCTTACTTAGTAAAATTTGAAATGCGCTATTTTGTGTTACACACTAAATACACTCGTAATAATGTCAGACGTACGACATAACAATCGTGGCGCGGCGCGTACGAAACTGTGTCACACTTGGTCGCAGCTCCGTCCGACAAACCATGAAGCCGGCTGCTTCTTGATGTCGCAATGTAATGGTGTCGTGTTACAATTACAATTGTAGATCGTGTAAACTTACATTCTGTTTACATTCGTATTTTTTTGTCAAACATTGTTAGGACTTGTGAGGCGTGAGGAGAAATGGCGAGTCATGGAGGCCTATGATGTATTATGTGTTTCTATGATATTGTTAATTTTATTTACTATGTGTAATTTGATTTGATTTTGTATGTATTACGGATCTCTGTTGTCTGAATATAATTATTAAATTAAGCAGTGGATGGCAGACGTTGATGATGATGATATTGTTATGGCGTTTTTAAGTCTCCTAACTATCTATAACTATATAAATATAAATAAATATTTCCGGAAAATCTACAAAACAACATTTTTAGCACCGTGGTAAGCTCTAAAGCTTGTGTTACGGGAACACTAGACATAATTTGATATACTTAATTAAATTAGACATACTACTTGTTTTTTTTATATACATATTTTAAATATAAGGTTACTTTCAACCGAAATAACTGGAAATCTTTGAAGAAGGATTTTGTCTAGATGCGAACATCCAGGCAGAAACGGTAGAAATATTGTTACAAGAAATAAAATAAAATATATTTCCATGAGATAGCTATATGATATAGATAAAGATTATGTTGATGAACTCATCCCATTGCAAAAATCATACTATTATCACTAATTAAATTTATTTTATCGTACTTCCCACCAAATCATCACTTTATAACAAGCTAATCTGTAACATGTAATAGTCGATAGATGGTATCAATGTCATCGACCCCACATGAAACTTAAACGTTTTAAATACATTTTAACCACTATAAAAACCTGGCTTAACTTCCTGCGTAACAAACAGCCTGCCATCCTGTTCGCCTCCGGTTGTCGTAGCGATTCCGAACACGCAGTCACGCGTGGTGATGAAAGGACGAGGAATGCTGGGTCCCGATTTCTTATTCAACTTCGGTAATCTGGTTAAATGTGCGTCTATGTAGGAAACGGCGGAAGACCAGCGCTTCGTGTTCTTGATCTCAAAGGCACGTAGCATTGGGCTGAGCCGTAACCTAGTTCTTAACATCAATGAGTACCAACCTAATCTGATCAGTTTTATTTAAGATATTATGTTCTAAAAAACGGAAACTTTTAATTGGCCTTCTGTGTTAAGGAATACATGTCCTTTTTTATTGGTCTGTTTATGTTGTTTGCCTAGCTGTAAGTTTTCTTAAAATTGTAAAAATAAATAAAAATAAAATAATTTGTAGTTTTTGTATGATTGTGGTTAAAATAAACAAATTTCTTTCTATCTAAATGGCCGGGTATCTTCTTACCCTTCATCTATATCTTTTAATAACAGACCGATAATAAAATAAATCCGAAATTACTAATATAACGAGAAGTTATTTAATTAAATGTAAAAATATATTGAAAATGTTTCGTTAGCGTAGATAGTTTAAGTGGCAGTAGTATTACGGCACATGCGCCAAGATCACGGTTGAACTGAAACTGTGATTCGAGTCACAGTTTTATTGACAGACAGAGCGGTCTACCTCTTTCTCAATATTACGAACCGATTCATCACTAGAGTTCTAATTAGTGTTGAAAACCATAGTAGTTAGATAACACTTTCTTTTTATAAGAAGGATAATAATCCTTCATTTAACTACAAAGTCACTTGATGTAATGTAAAAATGGGGAACAAAGGCTGCTTGGGTATGAAAATATTCGTTTTGCATAAAATGAAGTCGTCATTTTTTATAAACAACATTTGCAAATTGCTTGACAGCACCAAACAAAGCTAAGGTCATGTAATTAAGGCCGATCCCACACACCCTTTCATTGAAAGCAATGCGAACTATTGTTTGTACGCGGCACCTATTCTTTGTCTCATGCGATAAATATACAGCCATATTTGCGACCGGCTCAAGTTTGGTCAATACTTGACATTTGAACCCCTGAGCAACCCCAAATATTGCAATCATAAGGGATAGTAAAATCTCCCCCATAATGGTGGAGTTTGATCGATAGCTGGCTATGATATTTCCAAGTTAAACAGCCCTAAAGACGTAAAATAAATGACTGGGAAGAATCATTATACTTTGTAACAGTTTGATATAAATTAAGTAAAGTTTCGTGAGGGAGGGTGACGTCATGGTTGTCAACTTTCCTTTAACGCAAAATCTTTAAATGTCGATAGTTGTGTTTTATTCCGTTGTTGTTACAATTGTAATAAGTAGTTTTACAACTGCTTCACCGTCTGTATTTAGATTAATTTCATTAGTTCATTGATAGACATCTCAAAATAGCATGTTCATCTTGAAGACGAGATTTTACTCACATGTAAAGAAATTATGACAAGTTCGTTTTCAAAATGAAAAGTGTATTATAGTTTTAGGAGAACGATGGAATGTATTCTTAATTGGTGACATTCACGAAATTTTAGAGAATTGTAGAATTGTCGCGTAATACAACAATAATTATTTATTAGTATTCATAATCCATAATCCATTATGAATGCGAAAGTAACTCTGTATGTATGTATTCCTCTTTCACGCAAAAACGATTTAACCGATTTAAATTAAATTCTCTAGAGCCCAAGAAAGGACATAGGCTATAATTTACCGCGGGAACGTTATTCAGTGGGAAACACCGCGGGGTACAAGTAGTTCAAAATAATTATGATTTAAATGTCTTCTCAGACATTCGTTTTATATAATTTCAACAATAAAGGTCACTCTTGTATTACACAAGTATCATCATTATCTTTTAAGGAGTCTAAGGCAGAACAGTTCTGTAAATCTTTTTCATTAGTATTCATAAAGGAACACGAGCGTATCTGGTTAAAAGATACTGTAAACTTCAAGTAAAATTAATGATCCCATAAAATAGATTTAAGTTTGAGATAAAATCTATCTTATGAAGATTTGCCCGGGAAAGTATTGCAATCTCATATAACTATGGAGGCAATGTCAGTCAAACTATTTAGATTTATAACGGGATATTTACCATGATTGATTGTCTTTCGAGTTTCCCGATATTTCGGCACAGTTACATGCGTCATGATCACGGTTGAACTGAAATCAAAAATGTCAGTCAAACTGTTTTACAATTAAATCATTGCTTCAAAGTATATAAAACTTTTGGGAAAAAGCCAAGAAGTTCATGTTGCTATTTAGGGTTCCTTACCTAAACGGTAAAACGGGACCTATTGCTGAGAATTCGTCGTCTGTATGTTTGTCCGGCTGTATACACCAGGCTGTATCTGGACACGTGATAGATAGAGGAGACGCAAAATGGCGTTCAACTGAGTAACATCTTTTTCACTTTATAATTTTACTAGCTTTTTACCCGCGGCTTCGCCCGCAGTGGAGCAATTAAATAAGTATGAGAGATAAAGGGTAAGGCTGTGATACTAGATGGCGTTGAAGTAGCTGAATTTGACGATATTCTGACAATTTTTTTTTTAATAAAAAGTATCCTATGTTACTTCTAATACCTTCAAGAGTGTATGTGCAAAGTTTCATGATGATCGGTTAAGTAGTTTTTTCGTGAAAGCGTAACAAACAAACTTTATTATAAGTATGATTTAAAACTCGATACTGGCAAATTGTCGCTTCAAACGCAAAGTCTAATTACAAGAAACTGAACTGAACTGAGATGAAATTTGAGGGATGATGTATTTCTGTTGCCGCTATAACAAGAATCAAAAAACACATAATAAATAGATATTTAAGGGTGCTCCCTTAACAAACTGCATCTTTTTGCACTTATACATTTTATTTTACCTTTTTTTTTTGTAAAATATGTATAAACTGTTCAAGAACCCTAGGTGTACTATGGGTCTATCTCATTCTTATCAAATTTATTGTATGTTTTGTTCCCCCAACACATGCATTGGTTCATGGGGTTGTGAACGTGAATTCCTTTGTTAGAATCACTATTGTTGTTATCACCACGCTTTGGTTGTCAAGTGCTATAGCGCTATGGGCCTTAGGGAATTATATTATGTGTATTATTTATTTATTGCAAAACCAAAAACCTATAAAAACAAAGTAACAAATCAATATAACACTAGAATGCTTAAGGTTTTCACGGATACAAAACGAAATGTAAAAAAAAACAACGCTGTGAACAAAAACAAACAATACCGCATCAAAGTAACAACACACATAGATATACAACTCACATTATCTAATAACCAAAAATGACGCAAAATCAACAGAAAAACTCTGCTCATCTGCCGCCTGACCGTAGTCGCACTCGGTACACGGTTATTGTACACGGTGAAGGCAAAATATCGTGAGGAAACCGGCATGTTCTGAGAACTTTAAACAGTTTGAAGGACATGTGACTTCCACCAACCCGCACTTGGCCAGCGTGGTGAATTAAGGCCTAATCTCTCGTCAAGAGATAAGTCTCTTTGTCCCAGCTGTGGGAACGTTAATAGAGTGTTGATGATGACATTAATGTATGGCATTGTAAATCTATGTTGAATTTTTTGGGCAAAATCTGGAAAAGACTGGCAAAGGACAAGTTGAATGTCTCAGGGTAGTTAGTATCATATATTCCTTCGTATTAATAAAAAATAATAAAATTCGTTTATTTCCTCACAAAAACCTTATTGCTTGAGGCATGATGACTTCAAAACAAAATTGGTCATAACAATAATAGTCACAACAGGTACTCTACTAGTTGGTTCTCTGTTTAGTCCGTCTGTCAGCCCATCCAAAAATACTAAACACCAATTTTTTGCATAACCAATTTAATAAGAAAGTGCCAAGATATAGAGCATCAGAATTCCGAAGTGGGAGCTTGTGTCTGCAAAAGTTCATATCTCACGAATTTTTTAAGGAAACTCCAATGCACTGTCTGCACGAAAAATCCAGACATTACACAATAAATAAACATTACTTACATGTAAATTTTATTTTTAATTCTTAATAACAAGATTTTTTTTTGTGATTCCCTTTCAGTTTTTTTTTTTATGCTTTCTACACAATATGTAATCTTGCATACCAATATAACATCCTGTGTAAGTACGAACATTCAATCAATCAATCATTTATTAAAAAACCAAAGAAAGTATTATATAATTAACGGACTTATTCCTCCTGTGCTAGTTAGTAACTGTTTTGTAAAACAGTTACTACAGCAAGGCATGCCCCGCAAACCACGTACACAGATAAAATACCATACAAAGTATTTACTTACCTTTATTCAGCTCATATATGTAAATTAAGATTCATCCAACCCATTGTAGTAATTCCCGCCTATTACCGGGCTATAAAGCAATACACATAATTTATTTTCAATTCTTAATGCGCAGTGATTCAAGAATTTCTAAAGATCATTAATCACTTTCCCCTCCGCATAATTAATCGTCATCGTTACTGATCTGTCGGCATACTGTCTGCTCGATAACTTGCCATAATTTATTTTAAGCCACGCGACGGACCGAAATAGACCCCTCGATATGTTGACCTGAATTCGAGATGGTTCAAAGGTAGGAATGGTCCCGACCCTCATAAATTGGGAAGATAAAGTAAGGTGTTGGGTCTTGTGGTGACTTGGAATTGGGCAAAACAGATATTTTGTAGAAATGTTTTTACTCTATTTTCAAAGAGGTTTTGTCTATCTTTGTTTATGTTTCTGATTTGGGCGAAAAGTAAGGGCGTCGCAGCGTCTACCACGAAGGTTTTTTATTTATTTTGTAAGGAAAACAAACAGTTCTTAATAAACTTATGCAACACTAATGATGATCAGTATTATTTCTTTACTAGCTTCCCGCCCGCGGTTTCGCCCTCGTAATAATAGGTTTTGCCGCGGTTTAAGGAAGCTTTAGTCCCTTATTGAGCAGAACCAAATTAGACTCAAATCGGGCATTGTTTCGCGGTACTTGTATTCAGATAAGTCAGAAGTATATTATTGTGAAGCTTCATTAAAATCCATTATATCTTAGTCTTCATGCCCCATCTTAGACCACACTGTCACTTTACCTCAGGTGAGATTGTGGTCAAATGAAGGCTTATCTAGCATACAAATAATAATAAAGCATTCAGTAGTTTTTGCTTGAAAGAGCGACGAACACACATACGTGCACACTTGCATCTTCACAAACTCCAGCGTTTATAATATTAGTTGGATTAGCCAGTCCAGCCTAATCTAGCCCATTCATAATGCCCTCACGAACCATACTATTTGTATAGGATCGATCGGCATCCGGGTACATACCAGGTCATCTGCAGGCTTCAAGTTGTGCGTGAAATGAGGCTCCGGCTTAATTAGGTCAGAGCACTGACCGAAACGTTAAAAAACCATTAAACTGAGTACGCGTGTGGAAATTTTGTTAATAAAGGTACGAGTTTCCGGTGAAATTGAACATGTGTATAATTATGGTGCTGGACAATGCTGAGATGATGGATATTATCTTTGGCAAAGTATAGGGTATAGTTACTTCAAGATCTTTGTGATCCAGCCTTGTCCACATCGACCACACATCAGGTGAGATTGGGACAAACATAGATCTTCCATAAATAAAAAGGTGATCTAAAATATTGATGAGGGATTGTGTCTACAATTCATCATGATGTAACTAATTTTTACCAAATCCTGAAAAATAAGTCGGTTAGACCACCACCCACCAAGAGGTGTGCGCGTTTGCCGTAGAGCGTCATTTCCTGGGATCTCTAGGACTATGTTTAAAACCCATTATCCCCCCCTCAGAGCTGTGACCTAATTAAGCTGGATCTGGTAATTTAACGCACCACTTGAAGCCTGCAGATGACCTAGTCTGTACCCGGACGCTGATTGATCCTCGATAGAAATGGAGAAGCTTAGGGAGAACGTTATGAATGGGCTGAACTGAAATGCTTTTCGGGTTCGCTAATGCTACAGATTTATGTGTAGGTTTTTCAATTCAATAGGAGCATTTCAACAAATAGTCTATTTATCGACATACATTTACTGTTAAATTCGTGTGGTAACACTATTTTAAGACTTATTTTTGAGTCACGCTGGTCAACGGCGCTGACAAATCGGCGCGTAGCAATCTATTATGAACGCCATAGAATCCTTTTTTAGTTACTGGGATTAACGCGTTCAAAACGTTCGTGTGTAAAAATGTATAATCAAATTTAAATGACATAAAATTAATGGATACTTATTTATTTATGAAAAAACTATTTAAATGGCTGAATGAAAAGAGTTATTATGACAATAATGAATTATTATGAGATTTATCGTCATTTGACTGCGGGCCTTTATTCGAGATGCGATCGATGCTCCCAACTGGGTCAGCTCGAACTGTGATAGATGGAGTTTGTGAATGGGCACGAATGCCATTCGGTCTCGTCAATGCCCCTACGATACGTCAGATGTTAGTATAGAAGAAGGAAGCATGCGTTTGTACCATTGAGGTTACTGTATTGTGCTATGCTAGATTTGTTTTCTCCATTCATTGAGTGTTGCGAATCGTAATGGTAGGTACATTGTAGAATCATCTAGAAGTTTGGTTTATGTATTGCACCTACGAAGTATAAAAGTGCTTTTAACTCTTGGTGTTGGACAAAAAATGGGGTTCGTTTGAGAAACATCTTCATTAATATATCCAATTATCTTGAAAACTGCATGCGGCGGCATCTGCTCCAATAACAAATTAAACAAAGATTAATCATCATCATCACCCGCAGCCTGTCCCGTAGGCCCCGTCTTGCTCTCGCCACTTTTTACAGTATTTTGCTAATTGCATCCAAATGCGTCCTGCGACTTTAGAGATGTCGTCAGCAGCAAAAAAATTAACAAAACTAAAATCAAATAATGGAAATAAATTATTTTGTTTCTATAACTATTGTTCCACCTAAAGATAGTTCCCAAAATTATGTTTCCAATATTAGTCAGGCAGGAATAACAAGCTTTATATTGAGATTTAAACATCAAGTGCTTTAGTAACACATGACCCTTTCTAAAGTCTTGAACGCGAGCCAACCCATGAGTAATAACCAGCAAGGAGGGCCACAGTAACAGGTAGAGTGATAAAGTGCCAATGAACCCGTGTTGATTTCACTGGCGCGGCGCC
Organism: Gymnoscelis rufifasciata; assembly: GCA_929108375.1. Classification (NCBI taxonomy): domain Eukaryota; kingdom Metazoa; phylum Arthropoda; class Insecta; order Lepidoptera; family Geometridae; genus Gymnoscelis; species Gymnoscelis rufifasciata. The sequence continues at coordinate 693,942 of OV815326.1, forward strand.
AACTGCACCTTACTATGATCGTTGTAGACTTAAGACAGTTCTGTTTGAATTGATTCTACACGTCGTTAAACTCTTCAAGGTTTCCTGTCGAGTCTTCATAGTTCTTCGATGATTCCCGTCCGTTTGATTGTTAACTTTTTTTTAATTAGTATATGGTATTCAGATAATTCAGCTTTAGCTTTCCCACTGAGACTTAGGTCGCTTGAAGTGGATTTTCTCACTGTTTTTTTGGAACATGCATTTTGCGATGAAGATTAGGAGTACATCCTACAAAGTAACTTTAACTATATCCATACAACATTATACGTATAGATACAGAGTATTTCGCATTTATATAGTAGGGGTTGTTTAGTGTGTCCATAACCAAGATAGTTTCAAAGTTATCATCATTGCTGACTTCGGATTTCGCAAGGTAAAGGTAGGTAAATAATAAATGGAGAAAGTGTAAAATAATTTATTTCTTTAACCTTTATATATAAAATTTCGATTAACAAGTATGAAACGAAGTTAAAACACGCTCTTAAATAAATGTTCAATTGTCTCGAAGTCTCTTGGAATTCGGTCGAACAGGTCAAATTTTTCCACATACAAGTGTAAAGTGGTTGAATCAATATTATGACTATGTGACCTATTGACTTTCAACATGTTTCGGAGAAAGTGTTCGGATAGAATACAGTTCTTAGTATTATCTATTAAAACAGAATATTTGACAAGAAATTTAACTTTTAGGGTGTTAGAATTTTAGGTACTAATTTAAGTAGCATTTATTTTGGCAGCTGAGCTGCTAGCTGTAAACCTGCCCCAGGCCTCTCCTACTAGACCTAGAGCTTACGACGGGGCTAGACGTTGTGTGGATTATCCGGAGATATTTATTTATTTACTATACTATACAACATGGCGCTTTAGTGAGTCACGGGGCCGAGGAGTGGGCCTAGCTAGTAAGTAACATTCTAGGCTATTTATACTATGTTTCAAAAATAACATCGATCATTTCACTGTGAACGCATTAGCACACAATGTCAGTACCAACTAATGTGTCTATTGTTTAGCTAGTGCCTTTAGAAGTGATAATATTAGGTCCTTACATATGAAATTGGCGTTTTTCGTACTGGCCACTTTAATCACAAATTTCTCCTCTTTGGTAAGGAATTCCAAATTCAAATTTGTACAGCTATAGACTCATGTATTTGTGCTTCGATGATCGTCATTCATTTGTTTTTTTTCTTCTGTTTTTTTCTGTTTGCGTCACTCATTTTACAAAATGGAAAACTTAAAATATCGCATTATTTACGAGTACGAGTTCCGCCGTGGCACTAGTGCTGCGGAAACAACTCGAAGGGTGAATGATGTGTATGGCGGTCGTGTTGCAAAAGAAAACACAGTTCGTTTTTGGTTCCAACGTTTTCGTTCTGGAAATTTCGACTTGCAGAACAAGCCCCGTGGACGGCCTGAGACTCAAGTTGATAATGAAGAGTTGAAGGCTATTGTGGAAGCGGATCCATCGCAAACCACGTCCGAGTTAGCTGCAGGCTGCGGTGTTAGTGATAAAACTGTTTTAATTCACTTGAAGCAAATTGGGAAGATTAAAAAGCTTGAAAGGTGGGTACCTCACGAATTGACTGAAGCAAACCGGCAAACGCGCGTCGACTGCTGCGTTACATTACTAAACCGGCACAATAATGAAGGTATTTTAAACCGAATCATTACCTGTGATGAAAAATGGGTTCTTTACGATAATCGGAAGCATTTTTTTCGAAATTTGGATAACTTCTTGCAAGGGAAAAAATTCAACTCCGATGGGGCAGTCCAAATCGCCTTCAAAGATTTTATTGATTCCCGTCCGACTGGTTTTTTTAGTAAAGGGATCAATGAACTACCTATAAGATGGCAAAAGTGCATAGAAAATAATGGTTCATACTTTGATTAATTAAATATATTATATTAAAAAATATTCGACTTTTTGTTCCTCCCATACAAAACGCCAATTTCATATGTAAGGACCTAATATCATAATATGTAGCTACAAAATCTTTACTTTTGTTTTCATAAATTATAATAGACCGGGGTATGCTATTTTATATATAGCATTAGCATAGGTATATTGCTTAGTTTGAGCTTCGCTGACATTTGTATTTTTTCTTTGGTCCATAATTAAATGATTTTGTTATTATTTATATTCTTCGTATTAACTGAAGGATGTAATGCCCTTATAGCCTTGATTTCAACCTTATATATATTCAAGGTTGAAATCATTCTTAAAATTATTCATGTGTTTAAATTCATAAATTCTTTATTGTACACAAAAAGGATACATTAAGGTTTAGTAACAATGGTCATGTAGTACAAAGGCGAGCTTAACCCCATAAGAGTTTTCTTACAGCAAACCTGTGGTTAAGTTCATAAGTGCACTAAATATCCAATAAAGAGATAGATATTAAATTTATTGATTATTTGACTGCCTCAGTGGCGCGGTGGGCGAGAGTCCGCTTGCGGCGCAAGATGTAGCGGGTTCGATTCCCGCCGAGGGGTCAAGTGTTTGTATGTTCTGCAAGCACTTTCTCCTTGGTCTGGGTATTTAATATGTATAATAAAAAATATCTATGTATGTATGTCTATTATATTAACTATATCAGATGTCTAGTACCCGTAACACAAGCTAAGAGCTTACCACGGGGCTAGATGTTGTTGTGTGGATTGTCCGGAAAGATTTATTTATTTATTGGTAAAATAAAAATCATGTTTAAAAGTCACTTTTTTGTACAAATTATACAAACTTTAATAATACACAGTAAAGTTACATTCAGTATATGTAATAAACTATACTAGATTATTGTATTGTAAACGTACACTCAAAATCCTTGAGTATGTACGCGGAGTACCCGAGCAGCGTTACGGGGTCAGTGACCGCGTGACGTCACCTAACTGTGCCGGCCAGCCCTCGTGGCGCAGTTAGGAATGAGGACCTTGGCGAGACGCCCCGGCTACAATACTATCCTACTAATATTATATACGCGAACTTCGTGAGGGTTTCAGTGTGTTTGTAGCTCTTTCATGCATAAACTACTGGGTGGATTTTGATGAAACTTCACAATGATGTACCTAGCTTACATATTATAAGTATATACAGTCGTGGTCAACTAATTAGGGACACTCTTTGGTTAAACCGAATTGTGAATTTATTTTTTATTTTCCAACGAGTCTAAAGCATATTCCATATCTCTTACATGTAAGTATAATTAGTAATTTATGTGCCCGATTATACAAACAATAACAACTTCTTAAACATTAAACCTCTTTACAGTATATTTGTATATTTGTTCAAATAATGCTGGCTGGCCATTTAATTAGGGACACTGAGATATTGCGTTCTATTTCCAAAATTTGAATCTCAATTTTTGATACACTTTGAGGGAGGCTTATGTCCAGCAGTGGACGTCAAAAAGCTGAAATGATGAATCTCAATACTTTTTTACTTCTTCTCTTATTGTTTCGTGGTAGTTTTGGCGGCAATCCCGATATTTATTTTAAGTTTTGAAAAATATTTTGAAGAAAAATGGGTAAAAATAAAAGTTGCGATCCAACACTACGAAAAATTATCATGAAGTTTGTTGTCGAGCATGGTTGGCCATACCGAAGGATAGCAGAACATTTAAATTGTTCAAAAACTATGGTATAAAAATATGGTTTCAAAACTATGGTGCAACATGTCAGACGCAATAACACAGATTTAAATGTGCCCAGAACAAAAAGATCGAGAAAAACAACTCCGCAAGAAGATAGAATGATAACCAGGTTAGCTAAGAAAGATCCGTTTCTAGGCTCTATTTTAATTAAACACGAAGTGTTTGGGACAGACGAAAGAGCTGGTGTCTCAGCGAGAACCGTTCGACGACGTCTGGTAGAAGCAGGGTTGTTCGGAAGAGTGGCTCGCAAAGTACCGTTGTTGAAGAAAGAACATAGAAATGCTCGTTTGGCGTTTGCACGTAAATATCGACATTGGACCTACGCCCAATGGCAACATGTATTATTCTCTGATGAGACCAAGGTTAATTTGATTTCTTCAGATGGAAGGCAATACGTACGGCGTCCAGTAAAAGCGGAAATGAATCCAAGATTCACAAAAAAGCAGGTGAAACATGGCGGTGGAAACATTAAAATGTGGGGTTCATTTTCTGGACGTGGAGTGGGACCTGTGAGGAAAGTTCAGGGTAACTTAGACCAACATCAATACAAGGCAATATTAGAGGAAACGATGCTTCCCTATGCTGAGGAGCATCTCCCTATTATATGGACGTTTCAGCATGATAACGACCCGAAACATACCGCCCGTTCAGTCAAATCGTTTCTTACCAGTCAGTCAGTATCGGTGCTAGATTGGCCAGCAAATAGCCCGGACCTTAACCCAATCGAGCACCTTTGGTACGAAATCAAGAAAAAAGTAGCCACTTATCGTACCACAACTTTAGATGAACTTAATGAAGCTTTTTGTGAGGCATGGGCAAACATTCCTGTCGAAACATGCCAGAAACTGATAATGTCTATGCCACATCGGTGTCAAGCGGTAATTACTAACAAAGGTTTTGCTACTGGGTACTGATTTTACACGTAATAAAATGGAGCTGTTAAAGATATTATAATACTGCAGATTATTAGTTTTGTTTAACTCTATTTTTCATTATAGTTTACTGTCCTTAATTAAATGTCCAGCTACAGAATTATACCTTAAAATTGAATACATGGTCAACCTTTGATATTAAATACTTTTTTCTATTTATTTATTCTTTTATTTACAGCCATTTAAAGCATAATAATCGGACCAAATTATGCAAATAATAGTTACTGAGAAATCAATAGGGTTACAATGTACATAACCGGTTATTGTTCTTCACTATCTTGCATGTCCCTAATTAGTTGACCACGACTGTATATATTTTATTTATTTATTTATTGGAAAACCAAAAACTTACAAATACATAGTAACAAATCAATATAACACTAGAAAGCTTAACTAAGGTTTTCACGGATACAAAAAACAATATAAAAACAACAACACTGTGAACAAAAACAAACAAAACCGCATCAAAGTAACAACACACATAGAATATACAACTAACATTATCTTATAAGAAAAACTCTGCTTAGCCGCCGCCTGACCGTAGTCGCACTTGAAAAAAATAGATCTATGTCAAATTGCTTACAAATCTCGTCAATTGTCAAATCAATTGTCTTTTATGCTCGATAACCCTTAATTTGACCACAATCTCACCTGATGTTAAGTGACGATGTGGTCTAAGATGGTACATGAAGACCTAGAAGGTAGATGGCTTCTGCGGACCACATTACGAAACACGAAAAAAATTGCACTGGCCCAGCCCGGAGGGTGGTGACAAGCCGCGGCCGAATATTAGCTGTGAAGCACCGCTTTTTACGAGAATATACTATTATTGCAAGCATGCTTGATACGAGTAGAAATTTGGCATGGACATAACTGTCTTCCTAGTTAAGGACAATCGCTACTTCTTACCGCGGGTAATGTACGTATATCTTAATATTAGGTCCTTACATATGAAATTGGCGTTTTTCGTACTGGCCACTTTAATCACAAATTTCTCCTCTTTGGTAAGGAATTCCAAATTCAAATTTGTACAGCTATAGACTCATGTATTTGTGCTTCGATGATCGTCATTCATTTGTTTTTTTTCTTCTGTTTTTTTCTGTTTGCGTCACTCATTTTACAAAATGGAAAACTTAAAATATCGCATTATTTACGAGTACGAGTTCCGCCGTGGCACTAGTGCTGCGGAAACAACTCGAAGGGTGAATGATGTGTATGGCGGTCGTGTTGCAAAAGAAAACACAGTTCGTTTTTGGTTCCAACGTTTTCGTTCTGGAAATTTCGACTTGCAGAACAAGCCCCGTGGACGGCCTGAGACTCAAGTTGATAATGAAGAGTTGAAGGCTATTGTGGAAGCGGATCCATCGCAAACCACGTCCGAGTTAGCTGCAGGCTGCGGTGTTAGTGATAAAACTGTTTTAATTCACTTGAAGCAAATTGGGAAGATTAAAAAGCTTGAAAGGTGGGTACCTCACGAATTGACTGAAGCAAACCGGCAAACGCGCGTCGACTGCTGCGTTACATTACTAAACCGGCACAATAATGAAGGTATTTTAAACCGAATCATTACCTGTGATGAAAAATGGGTTCTTTACGATAATCGGAAGCGCTCAGCGCAATGGTTGGATCCTGGCCAGCCAGCCAAATCCTGCCCCAAGCGAAAATTAACCCCAAAAAAGTTACTTGTAAGCGTTTGGTGGACTAGTGCCGGTATTGTTCATTACAGTTTTCTCAAATCTGGCCAGACTATTACGGCTGATGTCTATTGTCAGCAATTGCAAACCATGATGGAAAAGCTAGCGGCTAAACAACCTAGGCTGGTCAATCGCTCCACGCCACTGCTGCTTCACGACAACGCTAGACCACACACTGCGCAACAGACGGCTACTAAATTAGAAGAGCTTCAATTGGAAAGTCTAAGACATCCTCCGTACTCCCCGGACCTTGCTCCAACAGATTACCATTTTTTTCGAAATTTGGATAACTTCTTGCAAGGGAAAAAATTCAACTCCGATGGGGCAGTCCAAATCGCCTTCAAAGATTTTATTGATTCCCGTCCGACTGGTTTTTTTAGTAAAGGGATCAATGAACTACCTATAAGATGGCAAAAGTGCATAGAAAATAATGGTTCATACTTTGATTAATTAAATATATTATATTAAAAAATATTCGACTTTTTGTTCCTCCCATACAAAACGCCAATTTCATATGTAAGGACCTAATATATATAAATCTCGTGTCACAATGTTTGTCCTCAATGGACTCCTAAACCACTTAACCGATTATAATAAAATTCGCACACCATGTGCAGTTCGATCCAACTTGCGAGATAGGATGGTTTTTACGCCGAGAAAAATTCGAATAATTTCCGGGAAAATTTTATACCCGTGCGACGCCGGGGCGGGCCGCTAGTAGTAATATATGTACTTACTTCACTCATATTAACACTGTTAACATATACATTTTGAAAAAACAATATTATTTTTTGAATTTTATGCAGAAAAATATTAAGTCATCCGTAACGCGTACGCAGGATTCGAACCGGCACCTACGGGCCCGACGTGCTGCCAATGGCACAAGCCCGTCATACCTTAATTAAATTTTCTGCTAAAAATCTTTAAGTATGAAAAAAAATTATTAACAAACAGTTTGGTCTTTTTTATCACTTTAATAGCTGGCTATATTTTAATTAACTGTGTTATTTTTTATCATCATTAAATTATGTGTTTTTCAGTGGGTTTTCCTATTGACTAATAACAGAACAAATTTAACTGTGACCGAACCTCATATTTACCTGTTTGCATTAATTTTAAACATCGCGTTACTGGACCGGAAATGTTGTTTAAAAAATACAGTAGGCACCTAGCTTACAGTTATCGACTTATCGTACATAGCAGTGAATGTACGCTGTAAAAAACTGTAAACTTTAAGTAGACCTAGAAGAAGCATAAGCAACCAACCCTATTTACTTTCCCACTGCTGGGACACAGGGACTCTTTTCTCTTGACTAGAGAGATTAGGCCTTAATTCACCACGCTGGCCAAGCGCGGTTTGGTGAATGTCACATGTTCTTCAAACTCTTCAAAGTTTTCATAGCATTTTTTTTAATGCTTTCATTTGACCACAATCTCACCTGATGTAAAGTGACTACGTGACTTCAATAAAATTGCCAAACAATATTTGCACCGTAAAGAAAGTACAGAAGATCTACCACAAGTTGCCACTTACGACTGTTGAATATTACAACATGTTGTAATCTCTTGCATTTGATTTTTCAAGACTAAAAATTAATTTTAATTTTTTAAATGCATGAATACAACATGTTGTAAGCTCCAACAGTCGTAAGAGGCAACTCGTGGTAGGGCTACAGTACGGATATTCAAAAGTCAAGACATTTAAAAGTCAAAAGTCACGGCATTTATTTCTATAGTAACTGGACTGAAAAGGTAACATGAGCACTGACGCTCTTAAAACTGATTGAAATAATTATTAAAGTGACTAGGTATAATTAGGCTTATTCTGTGTTAGCCAATTCAGATATATTAGAAAGAAATATCAGTTTTTCATGAATAGGACAGAAAAAAAAACAAAAACCTGTAATAAAAAATATATCATGACAAAATATAGATTGTCTTTACAGTTTGAAAATGAAAATTTATTTATTACTACAAAAAGATAAGAACATTTCTTAAAAACTTAAATATACTACAAATAGAGGTACATCTGTTTGTAGAGCAGTTTAACATCTACTAAAGATAATATCTGACAGTTTCCTCACTAGGCTATGCCTGTATCGAGGATTTTTTACGACATGAATATAGGGAAATAAGTTGTATGCTCTCTAGGTATCTGATGAAGGTAAAGTGCTATTATTTGGTAAAGTTTGCTTCTACTAATTAAACACTGATACTACAAACCCCAATTCTAAGATGAAACGGCATTGTTTACAACGCAAAATTAACAAATAACCCGCTGTTAATTGTTCGAGCTGCGAAGAAAGGCGGTATTGTACTTATGCATATCCGATGTAGCCATTAGCAAGGAAACTGGTTAAGAGTGGAAAGAAATTCATTCATGACGCTTAAAAGTAAGACAGATCTCTGATGTCTGTTTGTTATTGGGCGGGTTATTACAAACAGCCTGCGTGTACAATTATTGTTTTGATTTATCGAGATAATTTATATTATTATATTTCTGGTGGGTCTGGGTGTTTTCTATGTATCATATAAATGTATTTACAATAAAAAAATGTATCTGTGTAGTATATCACTCACCTAGCACCCTTAGTACAAGCTCTGCTTAGTTTGGGGTTGATGCTGTATGATTAGTCCGGAGATGCTAGTATTTTTTTGTTCTTCTCATTTTTGTCTTGAGCAAGAATTAGCCTGTATGTTAAACTTTCATAAAACAATATAAACTACAAAAACTAAAACAACGAAACGAATGTTGTTTGGTTTTGTTGTAATAGGTACAACTTTCGCGTGAATCTCTTGAGATCGTTAAAAACTAGACTTAGAACCGACTATAAAATTCCTATTAGGTTCTCACCGAATGCATGTGTGTATCTGATGAAAATTCCGGGAAAACTGTGGAATGGAGCGAAGGAAAAGCTATACCTAAATGGTTTTCCCCACTGGTACAGTCACCGGGAAATTGATATTAGTATTTAGCGTGACCCCTCTAGGTCAAAATAATGTGGATGATTGCAAGCAATTGGATATAAGTATTTATTTTAAATCATTATATTGTTTTAAGCACCCAATGTGTTTTTAATATCTTAATTTCCATTGTTTTATATTACATATGAGTCGTTAGGTTGTTCAAATTTAAATTTATCAAAGTAAACCAAGTTATCAAAGTGGTAACTGTTTTATGCGGACATACAACTATTATTTATTTAGTATAAATTATGTTAAATTTATGGATGGATGATGGATGGAGACATAGCGGCAAATGGCCGCTATTTTGAACACTATGCTTATTAAAATATAATAAATCTAAATTTAAAATTTAAGAAAAACCCTCGATTCCTATGCCTTCATTCCCTTTAATGTAAAACAACATAATATTATGAAATGTGGACGCGATGCGCTTTCATTTGATACCCCACACTAGTATATTTGCAGATTTTCCGTTTTCCTTCCCCACTCTCACCCCCATAACTTTTAAACGGCTCAACCGATTTTCATGAAACTTGTCTAAGAACACCCGGGCCAAACTCACCTTTTATAAAAAAAAAAGGTGTGTGTGCGATTCACACACGGTAGAAGTGAAACTTCAGTTAATAGACAAAAGAATGAGATGAATAAAAAAAAATACTGTGCAAAAAGATTTTGTTCGGGCGGTCACCCATCCAAGTACTGTCGTTCCGGAAAGTTGCTTAACCTTGTTAGCGTTTAAGATTGGATTACCTGACGTATTTCCGTTGCATCCGGTCTGAAATGACAACGATTCTAAAGAAGTTTCACTTCAAAAACTAAATTGAAATCGCTCCATCCGTTCGGGAGCTATGATGGAACAGACAGACAGACAGACCGACAGACAGTCAGACAGACCGACAGACAGTCAGACAGACCGACAGACAGTCAGACAGACCGACAGACAGTCAGACAGACCGACAGACAGTCAGACAGACCGACAGACAGTCAGACAGACCGACAGACAGTCAGACAGACCGACAGACAGTCAGACAGACCGACAGACAGTCAGACAGACCGACAGACAGTCAGAGAGACCGACAGACAGACACGTCAAACTTATAACACCCCTCTTTTTTGGTCGAGGGTTAATAATGGAGTAGTAATACATTTTGATCACCTAGGGCGCCTACAACAACAAGACCGACGATTCGAACAGCGTAGTATATTAAATTGCGTTTATGTCCTCCGGACCTCACAATTACCACTGACTGTACTAAAGGGTTTTTTTTTTAATTCATTCTCGGCATACGTTCCATAACGCTAAGGCACGCGATATGCGACATTGTCACGGTTCCAAGTACGCGTTATTTATTCCGTGCGGTTTAATCACGCGTATTGTCATGCAAAGCATTGTGTGCAGTAATTTGTGTTGCTTTTGTTGATGGAGTTATGTTATGTTTTGTTCTATTTGGTTTAGTTGTGGTAAGAAAGTTTTTGGATATCAAAGTATCAGCTTTAAGGTTCGTTCAGATATGCGGGGGTTTCATTCTGAATCGCGCGTTGCCCGCTACGAAACTGAACACGACTTCGACTCTATAGTAAAAGCGCAGAAGCGGAAATTGCGCGCTTGCGTGATAAGTTTGTAGCGTTTAAGGGAGTAATCAGAACTACAGAACCGATTTTAATGAAATTTGGTATACCGATTTTCCGTTAGTATACAGTCCTCTTCTTTAAAAACGATTTAGCGTACAATCGCGATTACTGATCGTTTTTAAATTAAAAATGGCGATAATGTCTTAAACTATTCAATTCCTTCGAACAGCTTTCCGAAACCAGCTGTCTTTCAGAAACTCTCGTGACTTGCCGTTATTTCCGTTCCCATCAACATAGAATGCAATTGTCCCATTATCTGGTGCAATGTTCTTGCTTAAGTGATTTGTAATCGTGTAATCTTGCTTTTGGAAGGCAGCCAATGCAGTGTTGATAGTGAAAGTATCTGGCCGGGCGGCTAGACAGGCGGTGAACAGTCGATGTAAAAACTAACTGTTCTACCACGGTAATGCAGACGATCTATAGTCAAGGTTTAAAGTAAGTGATCTAAGGCACGGACTGCTACCTAGTGATTAACATGATTTACATACACGTCGCTCAAAGAGCTATGGAAAGGGCTATGCTCGGGGTTTCTCTACGGGATCGAATCAGAAATGAGGAGATACGTAGAAGAACGCGGGTCACCGACATAGCCAAACGGATTAGCTCTTTGAAGTGGCAGTGGGCAGGCCACATAGCACGAAGAACAGATGGCCGTTGGGGCCGAAAGGTTCTCGAATGGAGGCCGCGGATTGGAAAGCGCAGCGTCGGACGACCACCAACAAGATGGACGGATGACTTAGTCAAACTTGCTGGCTCACGGTGGATGCAAGTGGCGACCGATCGGAATGATTGGTCGTCTTTGAGGGAGGCTTATGTCCAGCAGTGGACGTCAAAAAGCTGAAATGATGATGATGATGACATACACGTACTGCTCTTGCAGTCAGGAGATAATAGCTTGAGAGCCATTGATAACTGTTAGTTGCACTAGAAGTAAGTTTAACTGTTTGAGAAGGTGGTAATTTGAGAAACAAAATGTTTAGGCCGGGCGAGAGCTGACGACAGCGCGAGCGGTCAGTGTATGCCTGGGGACTGCTTGACTGCATGACCGCCCGAAGCAGTTGTAACTAGATGTCCGTTCACTGTGCAGTCGCAGCTTCAAACAATCGATCCTGACTGTCTAAATAACGTTTCATATCATCTTAGCGTGATGTGCCAGATGTAACAAGTTGTAACAAATTGTAAGTTTCAAATGTAGCTTAAGTAGTTATTAATATTTTTGACTGTTTGTTATTTTGGGACTATATTTCTTTTGCTGTCGACTGTACCATCGCCCATTGTTTGGAATGCTTGACTCTGTTGATCTGGTACTTGTTTACGTCTGTATTGAATGGGTGAATAGGTACGGAGGTAGGGAGTCAATAACAAAAGGAGGTGCATAATTTATGATTATGTTAGTAGACTTATAATGTCAAGCTAAATATTATTTGTTCAAATGTGTGTTAGTGAAGAGCTTTTTATCGAAGAAAGATGTGTAGGCTTTATGTAGAAGAAATATTATTCCCATCAAATAAAGTGGACAGAACCACGCGAGTTTTTTTTAAGGGATAATTAATAAATATATATCTAGCCTCGTGGTAAGCCCCGTGTTACGGGTACTAGAAGTTTTATATACATATTTAATATAATAGATAATATTAGATCTGTGTTTGTCCACAATCCCACCTGATGGTAAGTATCTAGTTATAAACGTAAACCTTGAGCTCCTAGATATAATAGCTTCAATACTTTAATTTTACTGCTCACAAGGTTGCCTGAAGAGATCGCTTTTAGCGATAAGGCCGCCGATTGTACAACAAATGTGGCTATTGATTGTTACTTTTAATTTAGTCTGTAAGCATTGGTGTGCAATAAAGATTATTATTTATCTATCTTATTTAAACAATTTTAAAATAATATTTCAAAGTAAATACGTTAATCATATTGAAATATTATTTCAAAAAATATAATGGCAATTAGTAAATAGTAACTGCCCTAAATTTTCCACAATTTGCGCCGGCACGCAATTTGATCGGGCGCGGCAAGGAGTGGCGGCGGCTCGTCTGTTTAATTAAAACCATCCTCATGGGTCCGGGTCAGGTCTTCGCCTATGACCTGGGCTGTGATGCTTCCTAGCGCTTGCTGTGAAGTCTACTTTAACGAGTGTTAAGGATTTAGAGATCTTAAGTGTAATATTACTTCAAAGGTACAGATGAAAAGGAGTTAAGCGGAATGACGTGAAGGATCTGCAATTCAGTTCAATTCTTCAATTGCTTACATGTACAGTTATAATAACTTAAGATATAATACAGACATGGACCCCGTAGGGGCACTGCAAATGGGTTTACGTCATTAATTTTTGTAAAATGTTAGAAGAGGAAGATACTATAAGATAAGTCAAATTACAAATACAAGTCAAGATAATCATAATTTTGCCTTTCCTAGGCTAGGATAGGTGTACCATTGATGAGATGTAATTTGATGGATTTTCCTACTAAAACAACCTATTTTCTCAATATTTACCGACCGACCTATAGACCCAGAGATAAGCACGTTCAAACAAACAATCAATCTCTTAAGCTTTATATTATTAGTATAGATAATGCCAATAAAATAGATAGTGCACATTCGTCTTTACAAAACCAATATTAAATTAATAGTTTTTATAACCGAAAGCAAGCCTTAATTCCGACAATAATTCATGTTAGCACCTACATCTGTATATTAGTAAAAGGTGCTGGATGTCGGGTTTAACCATTAACCTAACGTGACCTCCTGAATAACATATTCAGGAAGTACCATCCCTCAAATCCCGTAGAAACTGTATCGCTATTTAGCTACAAAGCTCCCTATTAGTCCACTCGGCTCATCAACGTTAAAAGGCATCACATATTTATTGCGGGTCTTACATATCCCGTTTTGTTACCCTTACGTAGTAATACTTGCTTCTCGCATTCAGGGAAACTCGCACTTTAATCTCAGCGGTCTTTTGGATACCAGGCGCAAATCTACGAATAAATTCACGTAAATGCATGCATTTACTATGCTATGCATTGTGAATCCCACAAAAAGGTTAATGGTCACGCAAACAATTTCCGAGCCAAAACACTAAATATCACAAAGATTCAATAAGCCGGAATCATAAGCTTAGACAAACAACCTAAGCTTATGATTCCGGCTCGAAGGACTATGATACAAATCTTCGTGTTATCTTGGGAGATTTAAGCTATATCTAAGCGAAACTATTGGAAATCGCAAAGATTCGCGTTGCATACCTAGCTTGTGATTCCGGCTCGAAGGCATATTCGATAGGTATATTTTTACGGGTATGTCCCGCTGGTCCCCTCTAGGATTGTCCCCTTCGGACCGTGTAGAGGGGACTAGGGGTGTGGTCCCCTCTACCGGTCACTCAGAGGGGACAAGTGGGCTGTTGAATTTTCCGATGACCCAGATGTCCCCTCTGGAGAAGTTGCAGTTAAATTTTACTTGAAATTGTATATTAAAACTATATATATTATTAAGTATAATAAAACATTGTTTATATGTATACTAATTAGTTGGATACTACTTAGTAATATGATTGATTGGCTACCTCGGTATTTAATAAATAAAAATAAAATCTTTTATTTCATAGTTTAAGTTAGTGCGATCATAAAATAGCATAAACATAGACAGATACTCGCCTGTGCAGAGAGCGATTCCGGAAAAAGGTTCCTTCAATTATCACTCTCTGCACAAAAGACCTCCATAGTGGAGAGTTCATGTCATCTCCGAAGATCTTTAGGATATTGTTGCAACAAACACCGTATTGCCAAAACGAAGAAATTATCATTTTCTTATCAGTGCATTCCTAACAATGTCAGAAACAAGTGCTTCTTGTAGTAAAATTATTAACTCAATAGTTTATATAAAAAGACGAAATGGAACAGTTTTACTAAGAGGAGGTCACTAGTACTACATAAAAATATATATAAAACTGGACTAACAGTATGGGAATGTGCCCAGCGAAGAAAAAAGTGCAGTGCGTCGCTCAAGATTATTGTAAGTACATAATGTTTATTTATATTAAAATCCACCATTCGCATCGAGTAACGAGTTCACGAGTCCCCATAATACAAGCTTGGTTAAATGAAACTCAAAAACTATTGTGTACTGTGTTTAATGTATAAGTGTGATCTATACCTGTGATTTTAATTAATAATTTTAGTGAATTGTATCTAAGATATAAGATATCATACGATATCTTGCTATGGGGAACGGCAGCTGATATTCAAACTATTTTTGTTCTTCAGAAAAGAGCGGTGCGTTCAATCTATAAAATGAAACCACGCGACTCCTTACGAGATAAATTTAAGGAAATAAATATTATGACTGTTGCTTCACAATATATTTACGAGAATTTGCTGTACACACACAAAACTAAGCAAGATTTTCTAAAAAAGAGTGATTTCCATAATGTTAATACTAGAAATAAGAATAAACTACATATCCCTACATTTAGATTACGTAAGGTAGGGAAATCTTTTATGGGCAATTGTGTCCGTTTTTATAATAAACTTCCGCAGTTTATATGACCTAGCCATTCGAAAGTTTAAGTTTTTATTTAAAAATGTCTTTTGAAAAAAGCCTATTATTCTACAGAGGACTATATCAAAGACGATAATGCTTGGACAGATGTAGCTCGCTTTGTAAATGTTAAATGTATAAGTGATAACCATGTTGTACACCGATATTTTTCTTATAACAACATAAGAGATGGAAGCTGAGTTGTTCTATTCGCTTCTCAACTCAGTGTAAAAAAATGAAGCGAACTGTCAAGACTATGTTATTTCCTTGATTATTCTTAGTTTTTATTTAAGTTGACCTGTCCATGTAAGCATAGGCTTCTAAGGAAATAAACGTTTTGACTTTGACTTTGACTTTGATATTTTTAGTATGCTATTTTTTACATTCTTATTTACAGATACAGCATAGTAGAAGCCTGCATTAGTAAAATAAATAAATACTATAATGACAGTTTTATTTTGTTAGAAAGGTAATTTTAATAGGTACCTACAAAATATTTTATTTAAGAATTGCAAAGATAGTTTTTTTTTTTAATTTGCTTATTTTACTTAATAAAACGTATAAATATCGTTTTATTTTACACAAAATACCAACCTTCATGCATCCACCAACCAATTTTTGTCAAACAATATAAAATTATAATGTTTTAATATAGAGGTACTACACAATATAATATTTAATATACTGAATAATATAAAAGTATAGTTTTAATATACAATTTCAAGTAAAATTTAACTGCAACTTCTCCAGAGGGGACATCTGGGTCATCGGAAAATTCAACAGACCACTTGTCCCCTCTGAGTGACCGGTAGAGGGGACCAGCGGGATATCGCTAATACGATGTCCCGCTTGTCCCCTCTAGACGGTCCGAAGGGGACAATCCTAGAGGGGACCAGCGGGATATACCCTATTTTTACTCCAAGCAATATACCTGTGCAATAATGGCCAAATAAATTCTCAGATAAGGTTGATGAACCAATCTATGAATCCTGACGATAGCTATCACTGTAGTGTCAAATTCTACCTATCTACTCTGTGAAAACATTTCGCTAGGTGTTGTGAATGACAGCTCAATGTGCAGACAACTTGTGGTAGTTGCGGTTCTATACAGATGTCTAGTCACAGTTATTCGCTTAGATTATCTATGGTACAGTGTCGTTAAATCTTGTTTACATCTAGCGCGAAAAGCGCAATGGCTATTAAAACTTCGATAACTGACATTGTACCGTTAAAATAACAGAGAGTTCTCTCTTAAGTGCAATTTATATCATCAATGTCTATTATTATTATTCGCGGGAAAATCCACTATAACGCGGGTTGCTGTCACGGGGCACTGCTACTATATGTATATACATTATATGATATGTATATATATCTTGTGGTTTCGTTCGGAAGCTTACAGCGTAATCCAATATATCTGGTTCATTAATCTTTAGGAAAAACATCGAAAGTCCAGCAGATTATTCCAATCCTTTAAGCTCTTAAATCTCTAACAAGTTGCGTGTAGACGCAGTAATGTTGCTATTGTAGAAAAGGTTCGGAAACTCTCTAATAACTGTTTTAAACTGCAATTTGGGTTGGTTCTCGGCGGCGAGGGTACCTAACCGAGATGTTTTGCACTGAAAGTTTTTGAGTTAGAGCTAATGGAATTTGAAATAGGTGATGGAAAGCTGGTTGACTTTTGAACAAAGTTCGTTTTTGGTAAAAGATTGTGCTTAATAAAATTGTAATCTAGCTGCTACTAACTTGACTTGAACTCAAAGACAAAGTCAGATTGTTTAATAAATAAATATTGCCGAACAATCCACACAACAACACCTAGCCCCGGGGTAAGCTATAAGCTTGTGTTACGGGTACTAGACATCTGATAGAAATACATAGATAGATATTTTTTATTATACATACTAAACACCCAGACCAAGGAGAAAATGCTTGCAGAACATACAAACACTTGACCCCTCGGCGGGAATCGAACCCGCTACCTCTTGCACCGCAAGCGGACCTCCGCCCACCGCGCCACTGAGGCAGTCAAAGTCGCAGTTTTTTTTTAGGAGTCGGAGGAGCAACTTGTGTTACGGGTACTGGACCTCTGATATACCTAATATAAATGTCTTTAATATTAACCTTACGTTTTTTAGTCGCTGATTTTTTTTTCTTACTACGGGGCTAGATACGGTTGTTGTGTAAATTTTCCGACTGAAATTTTCATTTTATAAAATAAAATTTAAAAACCGACACCAAACAAATATATACCAAACTATAACTACTACCTGATATATTCACCAGTAGACTTCCTACCTCATAAACCTGCAGTCATCGTGTCCATGAAAAATTTACCGGCAGACGTCTGGTCTCGCTAAATGGCGGATCGGCGGATGTGTGCCTACACCTTGTGCCCTACACCTTGCCAGGTTCAAGTCCACTATTCAAACGGTGGGCATTTACTGAAAAGCTTAGAGACGCTACAAAGTATACTTATGGTTTCACATTCAGATGTAAGTCAGTCATTTGAGTTGGCTCAAATTTAAGTCGCTACTTGAGCTGATTTAATAGACTGAGGACTACTACTTCGGACCTTATTCGGAGATGGCGAACGAGACCCTTAATAGATAATATTTAGGCATATCTACAAGTTTTAATCGTTCTTTCAGAAATGCAACCCTTATTATCAGGGATGTGCTTTTGTAACTAGTGATTGAAGTAAATATTTATATTACAAAGGATATCTGTGTTTTTTTTGTGCTACACAAGCCAGGGTTAATCTAAATGGTGCCTATTAACTGTTGTGGGGTCCGTGTTGTATCATAGAACGATGTATTTGTCTTTTAAAAACATATACAGGTTTGCTGTAAGAAAACTCTTATTATTTATTTATTATTTATTTATAGGTATACTAACACGATTACGAAACCAATTACATTAGTACACAAAATAACAATATAATGATACACACAAAAATAAGTAGGTAACAAGTTATAAAATAAAATCAAATAGAATTAATTATTATTATTACGTTGATTTGGTATAGGGTTAAGCTCGCCTTTGTACATCACTATGTTTACTAAACCAACTAATGTATCTTTTTTGTGTACAATAAAGAATTTATGATATATACAGAACTATAACTCTCCTGTTTCCTTCCACTTGATGTATTCACCCACACACTTCATACCACATAAAGCTGTAGGTACTCATCGTGTCAATGAATAATTTACGGGCAGACGTCTAGCTAGACCCCGGATAGGGTGTGTGACCCAAACCTTGCCAGGTTCAAGTCCACTATTCAAACGGTCAGCATTTACTGAAGCTTAGAGACGCTGCCAAAGAAAACTATGATTTCACAGATGTATGTATGTTTCAGTCTATTCAGTAGGTCGAGACAAGAAGTCACATTTGAGTAGCTACCGATCGGAATAATTTGTCGTTTTTGAGGGAGGCTTATGTCCAGCAACGGGCGTCTAATGGCTGCAATGATGATTAAAATGTATGCTTGAAAGAAGGAAAGAAACATATTGATAAGTACACAAAAAGTTATAATTAAAAACATTTATAAAAAACACAATATCAGAAAATTAATAATAATTAAATATACCTTAAACCTACGTGAAGTTGAAACATTGAGTAATCGAGGGTCCCTTGCTCAGCATTATGCATCTGCCATAGGACCCGTAGGAGCACTATGACAGAGCGCTGGTTTTCAGCCAGGGCCCGTGAGGGTGGCAACACCCTAACTTAAAATTAACAAGGAAAAAATATGATAGAACTACAGTTCGAATATTAAGATATCGATTTGTTCGCTTGTTTCATACACACGACATACGTACATACTACGTTTAGCTTTTTACTCTACGGCGTTGTCAGTGTGTTATGGATTTTGGCGCGAGAACGACGTATTTTACCGCGGTCTATACAGCCTTCCTCGATAAATGGGCTTTCGAAAGCTTAAAGAATTTTTCAAATCGTACCAGTAGTTATTAGCGCTGATGTTATTAGCGCGATCAAACAAACAAACTATTTAGCTTTGTAACATTATTATAAATATATATTTTTTTGAATAACTATTATTTTGAAACGTTGAGATACAATACATATTCCATTTTTAACCCCCGACCAAAAAAGAGGGGTGTTATAAGTTTGACGTGTCTGTCTGTCTGTCTGTGGCATCATAGCTCCCGAACGGATGGAGCGATTTCAATTTAGTTTTTTTGTATGAAAGGTGAGTTTGGCCCGGGTGTTCTTAGACATGTTTCATGAAAATCGGTTGAGCCGTTTAAAAGTTATGGGGGTGAGAGTGGGGAAGGAAAACAGAAAATCTGCAAATATACTAGTGTGGGGTATCACATAAAAGCGCATCGCGTCCACATTACATAATATTATGTTGTTTTACATTTAAGGAAATTATGAAAGCATTGGAATAGGGGGTTTTTCTTAAATTTTAAATTTGGATTAATCTAATCAACTCCAACTCTAGCAAATATTTACCTCATTTTATCCCGTTGTTGCGAGTTAACAGCCACTTTGGAATCGATCTACATTAGCTGCAGGGGTTTACGGGCAGTACGTGCCTATGGCATGAGTATGGGTTCGTGATTGTTCGAGTAGTGCATCGGAATTATTATAACATAGTTCCTTGAAATAGGCTTTATTTATAAAGATTCGGTCAAACCTGCGCGACCAAAGCGATTGCGAAGTGGGTGTCTACCGCGTGGCGGACGCTTTCCAAAATATAATAGAATAGAATGTCTTTATTGCTCCAAACATGGTATAAAGGTGATAATAGTCTATATAAATAAAAATGAATTGTTGTTCGTTAGTCTGATTAAAACTCGAGAAAGGCTGAACGGATTTATCTTATCTAAGTCTTGAAATGTTCGTGGAGGTCTAGGGAAGGTTTAAAAGTCGAGAATAAATCGAATAATTGCCGGGATATAAATTTGGAATAATAACCCGTGCGAAGCCGGGGCGGGCCGCTAGTTACATATAAAGTCCACATGTTTCACTAAAAACTAGCATACAATAATTAATTAAATCTAGGATAAATGTCAAAATAATTCACTAAAGGCATTAAAATTATTTTCATTCAGCCATTTAAATAGTTTTTCCTTAAATATATAATTATTCATTCATTTTATGTCATTTGGAATGCTTTACTATTTTTTTTTTTTTTTTTTATTACTTTACTTTACTATTTACTTGATGGCACTTTGCACACCGACGCGACCCCAAACCGGGACGTTTTTAGGCAAAATATCCTTGATAAAATCCATATTGAGATTAAATTTTGAGGAATGATGTATTTCTGTTGCTATAAATGAATATTTAATGAAACTCCTATACAACAAACGGGATTCTTACAAGTTTTGCGAGAGGCCAGTAATTGGATAGGTAACCGCTTAAAATGCAATTCATTGTACTTTTAAACATTTTTAAAATTTTTAACAACCCTCCGAGCTGGGCCAGTGCGTGAAGCGATTTTTGTGTTTCGTAATGTGGCCCGGAGAAGACATCTACCGTCTAGGACCTAGACCATAGGTCTTCATGCCCCATCATAGACCACATCGTCACTTTACATCAGTGAGATTGTGGTCAAATGAAGACTTATAAAACATAAAAAAAACATTTTTTTTTGCTTTTTTTTAAAACAATATGTTTGAAAGCTGGTACGGAACCCTAGTACCCTGTAGTATGAGTCCATCTAAATTTATATGGAAAAAAAATCGTGTCGTTTTGGGCGAGGTTAGATCACAAAAGTCAAGAAGGTACTGTGGTAACCTTGAAGATACTCTATCTATAGTAAAACAGCAATTTCCACTTATTTTCTTCTGATTTGATAATTAAATTAAACTACCCACTTATTCCACTAACGATTTACCCCGTGGGCGGCGGAGACTTGGCGCCAGTTGACTGCCAATTAATCGGACGTCCTCGTGAAGTGGGGACTGCTTTCTGTCTGCTCTGCCTTCTGAAGGACAATTATCGAATTAACGTTTTATTGCTCCACGTACTTGTTTAATCGACAATAATTTCTAATTATCTTCAGTAGATCTTGCCTACTCATCAATTTGTAGTTATAGTATCGATAATTGTTAAGAGTAAGTAGTTTCATTGTTTTATTTTCTTAGGTGACCTTAGATGCAATAGGCATGATAACTACAGAAAAAAAGATTCTGTTCGTCTGTTAGCGCGTCCGAAAATATCGGACCCCTATTTTAAGCTTTATCAATTGAATAGGAAAATCCAAAAAAAAACAAGCATCAAATTTTCGAAGTGGGGGCTTGTCACGTATACATTTAGTATTAATTGTCCGAGAGCTGTACTGCACGCGAAATTTCAAGATTTCTCGTTTGCAAGAAAACAGATTTTTTATTGTTGGACATTTTTTTTAATATTGGGCACATAGTCGCGGTCTTAGGACCACGAACTGATGCACGTCGTAATGTGATAGATCTACGCTGTTATCGGCACACAACTATATATAAAATCCGCTACGTACATAATGTAGGCCATAAATGAAATCAGTTGGTTTCAACGATTTTATTTATGTTTTGGTACGATTTAATATAAATTACGTATCTATCGATTAACCTTGCTCTGCCTTGCATTGTACCATGGCATGGCAATAGACCCACCTTAGATAGAACTTGCATTTGACGCCACCGGCATTCAGCTCTGACAACAGTCAAGGATGTAAGCCTGACCTTCAGAGTGATCACAGTGCTGAATTGTCGGTTTCATTTGGGTTAGGCACGATATTCTATGTTTATTTTGACTTCTATTACATGAAGACTATTATTTTAATGATTTTGAACAGCAGCGCGAGTCAACTACTATGTTAAACGGCTAAAGAACTATGTATAACAAAAATCATAAATAAATGACCATTACGTAACAATAAGATAAAATTAATTTCGCAAAATTACAAGCTCGCTCATGGGATTAGGCTAGGGCCTGTTTCTAATCTGGATATTTCAGGTTAAATATTTATTAATTTTCTATTGCTGAAAACACAAGCTCCACTAGCAGACAGCTTACTTGTGTGTATTGTCCAGCAATATTTATTTATTTATATTAGACAACCAAAAACAGCGGTTATGTGAATATTATCATAGTAACTATATTTTGCTATCAATTCAGACGTCTCGGGCGTCACTTGCCTCTGAGTCATACACTTGATTATCAAATTATGCTGTAAATTGAACCATTGTGCTATTCATTAGCATACTATTAAGTTCGTTGCGAGGTCGTTGTGCATAATATTGCAGTGACTCAAGTCGCAACTTAAGTATTAGGTAACATTATCGGAAATGTAGACTCAGTTTAAGTCTTAGATCGCCGCCTCTCTCCTAACTAATATGAAATTTTAATAGTGGTTTAAGCGGTGCTTAAAACTTGATTCCTATGTTTTTGCATCTTTTTAAGGTTCCGAAGCCAGTATTTGGATGAGTGACCGCTCCAAATGCATAATTCTGCACTTTAAAAAAATATTATTACTTAATTTTCTTTTTTTTTTTATTGCAATCTTCTAAACTGAAAACGGAATCCTAGTTGTAGTATGAGTTCATCTCATATTAATCAAATTCATTGGCAATTTGTGAAAATATTTAATTTAAAATTTTATTAATTATTTTAGTCATAATTAAGATACAATTTGCAGCATTCCCTGGCAGATATAATTGTGTTGTCTCGTTTAAGTTGTCTTTCTGGTGTCTTTATGTATTCTTTCTTTTTATTGTTAGGGGTTACTACAATACAATATTGTACCTATATCAAAAATTGTGTTATGATTATGAATTATTGCAATAATATATTTCATTAATTATTATTATTTATGGAAAAGCAAGTCAGTTACGTACTACGCTGAATGCGGTTTCGAATGATGTGTTACAGACTTCGGACTTATAACGAGTTGATGTAAAGGTAGACCTTTTTATTTTGATCAGTCGCACGGTAATTTCCTGTCTTGTAGTCGTCCATTTATTAATGCTGCCCACGCACGTCTCATCCACGTCATATTTATCTATCATAATTATAATCCTCATAGACCACAGCGTTTGACGTTACACAACAGAGACACGACAAAGCTTACCGCCGTTAAAGTATCGAAAACCAGTACCAAATAGAAGCAGGATTACAAGTTGAACTGAACTGATCGCATGTATTATCGTCATCATTTCAGCCGTAGGACGTTCACTACTGGCAGCGGCCTGCATACACCGCGAGCTAAAAATATTCTCGGAAGTTTCACACAGCATCACCTAACCCCAAACTAAGCAGAGCTTGTTTGTACTATGGGGGAATTATATACTACATATACTACTACTACCCCGTAACACGAGCTCAGAGCTTACCACGGGGCTAGATGTTGTTGTGAGGATTGTCCGAAAAAAAAAAAATATGTAGTCAGTTGAATACACATAATCTAACTTCTACGAGTATGCATAGATAGATACTCGTAGATATTTTTTTTCTGTAAAATACGTATACATTTATTTGATAATTAATTTTAATTATTCATTTCATACAAATACCTTTTATAGACCCGAAACCAGAAATTTAATTGTTATAGATCATACAAAATCTCGACGAAAATCGGCGAAAATCTTTTGCGCCTCATATAAAAACACTACATTGACGTGACCTCTACTTGAGCAATTTTCGCTCGCCCTTTAAACTGACCTAACCTATCAAATCGGAGGCTGTATAACAAGTTCAACTAAACCGATTACAGCCATTACCCGTATCACAAGTTAAATTCGTTGAATGATTTGTAATATTCTATTTCATGGCTTAGAAATGCGATTAATGCTAATATTTCATTATTAGCATAATGAATCGATGCTGGTCTAGTCATACCATACGGATTCGTTGGATTGGCTCAGATATAATATTTTTATGAGATCGGTCATGTTATACGGATTTTAGTATTTTTGCAAACGCGAATTATTGCAGTATGTTGTACAATTGAGTTATAAATATCTGGTACTAATAAAATGATTGGATAAAGCAAGCAATGTATTAAAAGTATAATTACCTAATGTTCATATTACATAAATCGACAGTGGTACTTCATATGTATTACAAATGTGAGTTAGATATCACTAATACCGAAAACTAATATTACTAAACTAATATATTAATAGTATATAATACTGATATATCGGTATTAATCATTCCTATATCACAAGTTGAACTGGCTGAACCGATCACAGCATGATGTCATAGCATTGTAGACGGCTTCGTGCCTATTCCGTCGTACGCCTGTTTAGGGGGCTTTGTTGCATACAGCTATGGTTATGTTTTGTCAGCCTGTCAAATTATTATATTATTAATTAATCGAATAGGGTATATAGCAAAAAAAGATGTCCGTCGTTTCGATCATTTATAGAAAATATGAGTTTCTAAGATTTGTAAAACCAAACAATGATTTTGTATCTAGTATACACTTATTATGATTTAAAACGGGTAACATACCATGATTTGACGGTTTTTGAGTTTTCCGATATTTCGACGCTGTTGCAAGCGCCATGATCACGGAAACAACTGAATTGCTTTGCGATTTTTTTATTTTTGAATTTGTCTTACAAACGAAAAATCAATAGTGCATTGCGGTTTCACGTGACGTAACGCTTTTGAGCAATTAGTACCTACTTGATCAAAACGTCAAAAGCCCTCACTTCGTAACTTTGATTCTCTATATCTTGGTTGGCACTTTCTTTTAAACTGGAGTGCAAAAAATAGGTGTCCAGTATTTTTGGACGGGCTTACAGACGGACTTAACAGAATACATATTTAACCATGTAGTCATCATGCCTTATATAGCCAAACCAGCCGTTATAATGTAAAGTTTTTACTCTGGTGGGAGGCTTCGGCCGCGGCTTGTCACCACCCTCCGGGCTGGGCCAGTGCGTGAAGCGATTTCTTCGTGTTCCGTACCATAATGTGGTCCGGAGAAGCCATCTACCTTCTAGTTCTTCATGCCCCATCTTAGACCACATCGTCACTTTACATCAGGTGTGATTGTAGTCAAATAAAGGCTTAACTACTAAAAAAGAAAAGGGGATATGTATAAGTTATATTCATATTTGCGCTGCAGAACAGTGGTCTCCAATCGAGAAGTTTTGGACCCCAACGGCTACTACGTGCCTGCTTAATAGGGATTATACCGAGTTCATATTATAATCCTAATTGTTAAGTTTAAACAAAGATTAAAAGTTTAATCGTTTCTTCAATAAGAACTGTTGTAATACAGTTTAATTCGTGATCGGCGGAGTTCATAACTTGGAAAACTTAGTTTGAACAGCTTGTTGGTAGTTCAGTATTTAATTTAATTAACTGTTGAGCACAATATGTTACATCTCTTTAAATGTAGGGAATGATAAATTAATTGGTACGACTAGACAACCTCTGTGGCTCGATGGCGAAGGTCTGTATTTACAACAAAGTCGATATTTACTAGGTACTATATCAGATTAGTTTGGGGTAAGGTTGTTTATTTATTCATAAATAATCTTAAGTCACAGTAAGGTGTTTATTTTATAACTGCGTTAAATAAACTTCTGAAAAAAAGTCATAATATTGTTAAAAACCATGTTAATTTAAACGTTACAATTGTTTATAATCCTAATATTAATCTAATTTATCGGAGTTACATTTGCGAATTAAACTCTTTTAAATCCAATAACATGAGCTCCGATTATCGAAAATTTATAAATAGAGTATGACTTGGTGTGGAGCCGGAAATCAACAAGGTTTGTCATAAATAAATGTTGGTGAAGTCATTTATTAGGCAGTATTTACTGAATCGCATTATATACTGAACCATACCTTCATGGTTATTATAATGTTCTTTGCATTTAAGTTGATTTTGTAATTGTGATGCATACATCTGTTCATTTATTCTGTGTCAGGATCCTCTGTCCGACATTATTTTCTTAACTGGGTATATAATTTAAGAAAAAAAATATCTTCCATAAATAAATATATGCAAAAATGTTACTCGTATAAAGTAAATCTACTAATATTATAAAGCTGAAGAGTTTTGTTTGATTGTATGTTCGAACGCGCTAGTCTGAGGATCTTCTGGTCCGATTTAAGAAATGATTTCAATTTTAGATATTCTGTTTATCGAGAAAAGTTACAGGCTGTTTTACCGCGGGAAAATCCATAAAACGCGGGCAACGCCGTGATGTAAAGCTAGTATAGTCATATACTGACTACGTGCCTGTACTTTCGATCGAAGTTAGACCAATACCTTTTATAGCTGTACCCAGACACAGACAGATCTGATCAAATTGGAGACAGTCTGCAAACAGTCTAGATTTCTAGAATATAAGTACTTTGTGGGTTGCAATCACTGACCAAACAATCTAGAATATTACTTGCCGGACGGCTGTTTATCTAATATTGGAAACAGACAACCGACATTACAGAAATTCTAAGTAAAACGTTCTTGCTAAAGCGATGATGTGCGGACATGTCTAAATGTTTAGTTATTCGCTTCCTGTCCTATAAAATATGACTGGATGGGTGTTATGTTATGATATTGGTCAGTTTAGAAATATTCTTATTGATTCAATATAGATAAACAGATATTGTACACCACTGAATAATCTATACATTATTCTATATTTAAGTCCCCCTTAATGGTAAGAAGTCCCCCGACGCGTCTGTTCGTTTTCTTCCAGTCTTTAAATTCGGGACATACATAAAAACAACTGAAATCTTTGTCGTTTTCTGAAATAGGTATCTAGAGTAATACAAGGGGAAGTTTTAGCGAGCAAAGTCGGAACGGCTCAATTTGTATCTGTATAAAATCTTAGTCTGAGATATTGTTGCAAAAACATCGCGTATCTACAAGACAAGAATGTTCGCTCGCTAATGTTGACTAGAACAACGATGATGAAAAGACTAGAATCGAATTGTACAATATTTGAATAAATTATTATTATGAATTTATGTAGCCAAAGCATAACACGATGCAGGACGAGCTTTCAATCACCCATAACATTTTCCAATAGCCATACATTACTGGTTGAAAGGCGGGATCCACTCTCGTAACATTCTATAGCCTGCAGATAATGGACAGGATACAAGCTGGCCGGCCGCCAGATTGTGATTGCTGGCGTCTGACATCATGATGGAACTATTACTGGAGTTGATTGGAGTTGCTAGGGTCGAGCCTCGAGTCAAGTAGCAGCCATTCTGCGGCTGAAGCGAGGTAGGATCCGGAATATTGAAGTTGTGATTCAAACCAGATTGTTTTTTTTTATTAATTTAGATATACCTCTATAGATAACTCTTTGTTTTTTTTTTATTAGATTGTTTCGTATATTCTCGCTGTTGAATGCGACAACATTAAAGCACCCTTATACTAAATACATAATTTAGAATTTAAAATTAACTTGATAATTATTTCTAAGCCAAAAACTAAATTAATTGCACTTTTCTTCATTATAACACATTCTTAAACACACAATACCCAATAATAAACCACAATAATAACTCTTTGTTGTACACCACAAAAATAATACAAACAGTAACAAGACAATACATCGGAGTACAACGGCCTTACCGCTGTGAGCGATCTCTTAAATTATTTGGTTTAGTTATTTTGTCAAAATTATCTGAAAAGCAGTTAGGTTCGAGAGTCACCTTAACAATTTAATATTGATAAAGGCAACTTAGTCTATACATGTACAAGAAATCAATCCTTTTAATGCAGTGTCTAAGGGGTCCGACACGAAACGCGTAAACGTACTTGACAGGTTTACAGTTGATAAACCGTTTAAAAACCGGAGCGTCTTTGTTGCAAAATTATACAGGTTTCAGGGCCTAATTCAATATTTCCGAGTAAACTTCTACTTCGCTTAGTCACATGTGACAAAGCTAGATAGCTCATGCTCTTGACATAACTATCTCAGTTTACCTCTATATGCAAGATCAAAGCATCTCTCCTCTTTAATTATTGTTCCATCTCAATAATATAAATAATGAATAAATATAAAGTTTTCTACTTTCATTGCTTTTGTTATCATTATATTTATGAACCATTGTTCTCTTAAATTTTTGTATTGCACACATTATGTGTAACATAGATCTTAGATTAAGATATAAATAGTTTAATCGTAAATGTTGTAATGTGTTTTGTGAGTATAATGAATTGCC
This sequence comes from Gymnoscelis rufifasciata, assembly GCA_929108375.1. NCBI lineage: Eukaryota > Metazoa > Arthropoda > Insecta > Lepidoptera > Geometridae > Gymnoscelis > Gymnoscelis rufifasciata. Next base: position 722,556 of record OV815326.1, read on the forward strand.
CAGTTTACTCAAACCTTTACAGCAGGAAAGATTATATTATTATTATATATTATATTAAGTATATCAGATATCTAGTACCTGTAACACAAGCTTATAGCTTACCACGGGGCTAGATGTTGTTGTGTGCATTGTCTGGAAATATTTATTTATTTATTTTATTTAAAGATGAGCCGATTCGGTGGAATAATAGCTTCTTAAGTAAGAGCTTCTTAACATTCCTCGGCTTTTCTACGAGATGTTTTGAAGAGAGAAACACCTACAATATCCATTGGATGTTGATATGGCCTCGCGGGACCCGTAGGCCGTGTCTTGGCCCTAATTCGATCAATTGAGGAACACAGGACGGCTGCTACATTTATTTTCGTGGGTTGCGTAATACGGGTGATACTGCTGACCCGAAAATTAGTGACTAACACTGCTCGTTATTTTAGGTTTAAAGAAGCTTTATTTACTCATAAAAACTTATAAAAGTTCCCTTACATTGAGATACATACATGTTTTACATCTTTCATGTATAATTCCTCTAGGCGTTAGTAGGTAAGTGACAATCTCAATTTAATTATAAACGATTCAACGAGTATTGGATAATGTTAGAAATATCAAATAGGATGTTTTTTTTGGTCCTATAATATAAACTACATATTATACTGCGTACTACTAAATATGTCTAATTTATAATAGGTTATAGGAGTGATATTTAACTGCCAGAGACTGGATATACTCCTCTCCGGTCGTTGCAGCTCTCTGCTCTGTTCCTAATTCCCATGCATACATTTTAATACGTTCACGGTATAAAACGTAAAGTAAACCCCACGTCTTTTTTCGTTTCATACCGTGAGCTGTTCATACCACGGTATGGATCCCCAAAGGCCTCTCTTAGAATGGATCGTTTCGCACCGCAATGTTTGAAACGGTGCGAATCGCTCAAGGTATATTAAGGAATGGGTCGATTCATACCACGACTAAAATTGTGCACGTAGGTAAGGTACAAAATAATTATACTTTACCAATTTTTGGTTGGTCGTTTCCTCAAATTACTTACCGACAACTCAGTTAAAGCCTGTGCCTATAAAAGCTCCAGGAGTTTAATAGTTCGTGTGTGATTAGTGATTACATTTAATTATTTAATAGTTTGACTACTTGCCTACTCTACAAAACGGTTTCGATATTATAGTAAACAACATTCCTTTCGCTGTAGGTATAAAGTTCAATTTGGCAAAGGTCTTGAATTAGCTATCTGCTACTGTATTCTTCTTCTTAAAATAATTCAATTTGACATGATTAATTCTAAAACATATCGGAGTAGACCTTTCTGTTTGCATTCTTAACATTTCTTAAAACAAATTATTTCCATTAATTATAGAATGCTTGTATCAAGTTAATAACCGTTGGTGCTATCTTCTGATTTATGCCGTATTCTTCCCGGATTTTCGGCCAAAATCGATAAAAAATCCTTACTCCTATATATACCATTCAAAATTAACAACCGTGTTTTATGTCAAAAAATAACCTTTTAGAATTACCCATTACAATTCAAGAACTTTTATATTGTATTAAAAGAAAAGATACGTCTCCGGGAAGCGATGAGATTACATATTCTATGATTCATCACTTACCTTTGATAGGTAAACAAATATTAGTCGAACTATATAATGATATCTATACATCTGGCTATGTTCCTATGCAGTGGCGCACTATACTTGTTATCCCGATTCCTAAAAATTCTAATAATTTGAATTCCGAACAAAAATTGCGCCCGATCTCTCTTATTTCGTGCCTGTGTAAAATGCTACATACTATCATAGTTAAAAGACTGGAATGGTACACTGAAAAAAATAAAATACTTTCGAATAACACCTCGGGCTTCAGAAGAGGACAATCATGCATTGATTGTTTGACTAGGTTGGTAACTTACGTGCAGATAGGTTTAACTGATAATACGCCCACAGTCGCGTGTTTCCTTGATATCGAAAACGCGTATAATAATATTTTAGTTGAAAAAGTTGTAGGTACACTTGACGACATTAAGGTTGGTTACAAAATGTTTAGGTACGTTTGGTCATTTTTAAGTGAGCGATGCTTAATGATTAGATCGAATGATAGGAGATATCTCTCAAGATGGACAACCAGGGGTTTAGCTCAAGGTGACCCAATGTCTGCATTGTTATTTAACTTAACTACCTACAAAATATGCCACCAGCTGGAGCGAACAATAGGAGTGTCCCAATACGCTGATGACTTTGTTTTTTATTTGCGCGATAAAAACCTTAAAACTTGCGAAGATGCTATGCAATACGCGTTAAATATAATGGTTCAAAGTTTAACAGAAATAGGTCTTCAATTATCTAGTAATAAATCAATGATATGTATGTTTAGCAGGGGGCGTAGAAAGAATAGAATTAATGTAAAAGTAAATAATGTGTTATTAAATCAAGTAGAAAATGTTCGATACTTAGGTATGTGGTTAGATAGGTCGTTGTTATGGAATAAACACATTAAGGAAACCACCGTAAAAACCTATAAATTCTTAAACATACTTAAGGTGCTAGCTGGATCTGGTTGGGGAATGCATCCTAAATATTTACGCACATTGTATATTTCTTTGATAAGAAGCAGAATCGATTTTGGTAGTTTTCTGTACGACACGAGTGCAAAAGTACACCTTTATAAATTAGAAAAAATTCAAAATCAAGCGTTAAGAACTATAGGTGGTTTCATTAAGAGTACACCCATACATGTAATGGAGTGCGAAACCTGCTTACAACCGTTGCACATTAGAAGATTATATTTAGGCTATAAATTTTGTATTAAAAGTATGTCGTGGGAAAATAACATTACCATAAAGCTACTTGATGAACTTTGCTCCTTGAAATGCAATAATTACTGGCAATCTAGGAAGATCCCGTTACTTGTTTCTGTATATGATAAAAGTAGAAATTTTGATATATATACTTCTGATATATTAGACATGTTTTCATTAGATATTTGGGTAAACTATATTCAAACAGAGGGGGATATTCATTGTCGTTTAGATAGTGTAAAGGGCGCAAAAAGAAATCACGAAATTACTACTTTAAAATATGATACAATTAAAGAACTATGTGATAAATATTCCGGTAGGCACATATTATAATACAGATGGATCTAAAAGTGAGGTGGGTCAAGGAGCTGCTTATTTCGATATGACTCATTCTAAAAAAAATATGTATAAAATAAATTCTGATGTCTCCATTATGAGTCTGGAACTCATTGCAATTTTAGAAGCTTTAAATTCTTTAAATGAAATTGATAAAAGGGGTATTGTTGTTTTGACAGATAGCATGAGTGCATTGCAGCATATAGCTCGATGTGCCTCTGGTCTCAGAGGTATTTCGGTAGCATATGGTATTTTGAATAAAATTCATAATCTTGCGCTCAACGGGATAAGTTTGAAATTGCAATGGGTTCCGTCGCATATAGGCTTAAGGGGGAATGAGGAGGCAGACAAATTGGCGAAATTAGGTAGTACAGAGGGAAATGAATATATAATCAAACCAAATTTTACTGATCGAGTTCTATTATGTAAAAAGAATTGTTATGAAATCTTCAAAGAATATTTTGACGAGCGAAGTAAAGAAAAAGGGATATGGTATAAAACCATACAATGTCAGCCACCTAGCTCACCTTGGTTTGTCAAAGATAGGATTAATAGATCTGTTATTGTTATAGCACATAGAATACGGTCTGGTCACTATCCATCAAGAAAATTTGGCTTTCTTATGAAAAAGACTGAATCTCCAAACTGCGAAGTATGTGACGTCTTAGACGATGTGCACCACATCTTGATGGATTGTTCTAAGTTTAAGGATCAAAGGGAGACATTGATGACAAAATTTAAATTGAATAGATTTGACCTAGGCACTTTCATTAATATACTATCAGAACCAAATTCACTAGCAGCAATTTCACTATTTAAAATCTTTATGCATCAGTGACTCCCTATGTATTTTGTTTAAAATATTGTTTTATTTGTTAATAATTTAGATTTAGGTTATGATGGGACTGTCATACTTTAAAGGTAAAAGTCCTTAATAATAAATAAGATAAAAAAAAATAAAAAAATATATATATACCAAAGTGATTGAAAGTACAGTTAGTGACAAAATCATGAAGATTCAAAAACTAGAGACTAACACTGTCCCTTTAAATATAAATTATCTGTTTACAGGTTTTATGACAAGTAAAATCTTTTAAAGCCTTTTTATTATTCTTGGTTGTAAAACAAATAACCATGAGAACCTGTTGTGTTATAGATAAGATAATGCGTGATTTGTAGGGATAAAAGTGCATTAAGTTTTATGACTTCTTTTGTTGTTTTAACTTAAACAGTAAATATTTAAACAATCAACCTTATAAAGTTTACGGTACAATATATAGTAGAGTAGAGATAATGATACTATCACACACGTATTAACTATCAACCTACAATACATAGATCACAATTCTAAAACAATAGATTTATACAAACAACAGGTTATCTGTCTGTGTCCCATACAATGATCGCTACTGATTCCCACGATCAAGAACTGCGCTGTAGAATAGCTTTACTGTACAGATTATTGTTACATTATGCGAGTCTTTATTGCCTGATTTAGTTGCTATTGTTGTGACTGCGATGCGAATGGGTGCATGCAAGTGGCTTTGAATCATCTGTGAGATATTATGAGAGAATAAGTCAGGATCCGCAAGTGAAACTCAATATTATTTGTAAAATTAACATTTATTACACTAGAAAACCTACCAGGAAATATATATTTTGTAGTTAGGGATCAAAGACAAGTGTATCAAGTTGTTACACCCTGTTATTACCTCTGATCTAAGGCCTGATGATGATCTGATGCAGAGCGCGGGCGCAGTGTGCGGCGGTGTTTTATGCCAAACACGTGATCCGTCGCGGGTCCCCCGACGTAGCACAATTGTATGAAACGCGCTCGCACCCACCTAACGCAGCGTCAAGACTTAAGCATCCTCATTTCGGCCTTTCTCTCTTCTGGCACTTTCATTCTTGGTTATATGTCCTAGGTACAAATGGCCTGCTCGCTGCCGAACTAATCCGTTAGATAATTTATGTAATCAGCGTTCTTCAGCGTATCTCCTCATTACTGATAGATGTCTTGAAGAAACCCCTAGCATAGCCCTCCCCATATCCCAATCAATGCCATGCTTTTATCCGGATAACTAGAGGATGGAGAGAATCAGCATCTATTTTATCTGTTTAAACTGTACTGCCGTAAATCTAACGCAAACTTCTCTTGTTTCAGGTGTTGAAGGGGTTGCGGCAAAATGCCGGAGGCCAAAAGCGATGCGAAGCCCAAGGCTAAGGAGGCGTCTCCGCGCCGCCGGCCCAGCGGGAACGTGTCCAAGGTCAAAGTGGAGCTGCTGGACGGTTCCACCATGGACTTAGACGTGGAGGTGAGTACTGAAGACGAAAAGACAGTAGACGAGGGTTAAGGAGGCGTCACCCCCGGCGGGAACGTGTCCAAGGTGGAGCTGCTGGACGGTTCCACCATGGACTTGGACGTGGAGGTGAGTACTGAACACGAAAAGACAGTAGACGAGGGTTAAGGAGGCGTCACCCCCGGCGGGAACGTGTCCAAGTTGGAGCTGCTGGACGGTTCTGAAGAACAATGGAGCAATCTGCGCGAATAAATCGACTTAAGCGAGAGCGTCTGTCATTCGGTGGATTTATCTTATTACCAGAATTTCAATTTACGTTTAAATCCACCCAAGATAAGTGTTAACGCTCATGCCTTAAATGATTTTAAAAGGATCTAACTGACTGGGTTGACATCAGCTCATTACGTTACTCGTATTCGATAGTGCTTAGAGGCCACAATCGAGCACTATGAGTGTTTCATAGTATGTTTCTGACCAACCCCAAAAAAGTTTTCAAGAGTATTAGGTTAGATCCTTTACTGAACAGAGTAAGGTAGTCGACCATCTCTTATGCTTAGTTCCCCGGTAGACCCACAGACCCATATGATAAATGAATATCCTTATGAATGGTGTTTTTTTTTTGTTAAGCTTATCCCCATTTCCTCTACTTCCCTCCAAAACCATCCTCATCAAAATCTCTTTACCACTTGTTATCTCAGAAGTTCCGGAGATCGTATAGTATTATGGTATTAGGGCCTATGTCTAGGTGGGACGCCCTGTAGCCTACCTAATGGCGATCCCGGAAAAATACGGCTAATAAGCACTTTACTAATGAGCATTGTTCATTTTTTTCCAGAGAAAAATCCGCGGGCACGAGCTGCTGAGCAAAGTCTGCGACAAACTGAACCTGGTGGAGAAGGATTACTTCGGGCTGCTGTACCAGGACCGGGGCGACCCGCGCGTCTGGGTCGACCTCGAGAAGCGCGTCTCCAAACTCATCAAGTGTAAGTGTCGTGATTCTGTGTGTGTGTGTGTGTGTGTGTGTGTGTGTGTGTGCCCGACTTTTGATTTCGATCATGGCGACATATTCTTTCAAATACTTATTAAATTATGTTATTATAAAATAGTCATATCATTATTGAATTATCTCACGACCTCTGTCGCTCGGTGGGCGGAAGTCCGACTGAGGCGCAAGAGGTGGCGATTGAGGGTTCGATTCCCGCCGCAGGACCAGATTTTGTACGATCTACAATTTCTGGTTTCGGGTCTGTGTGTTTTATAATATACTAGTGGCCCGCCCCGGCGTCGCACGGGTATAACATTTTCCCGGAAATTATTCGAATTTTTCTCGCCGTAAAAACCATCCTATCTCTCAAGTTCGATCGAACTGCACATGGTGTGCGAATTTTATTATAATCGGTTTAGTGGTTTAGGAGTCCATTGAGGACAAACATTGTGACACGAGATTTATTATATTAAGAAGATGTATTTACAAAAAAAAATGTATCTGTGTAGTATATGAGTCAACTAACACCCATAGTACAAGCTCTGCTTAGTTTTGGGTTAGGTGATGCTGTGTGAGTAGTCCGGAAATATTTTTTTTTTTTATTTATTATCATGGTTTGTTAAAAAACATGATAAATTAAAAGTTATTTTCTCTAAGAAAGTTTATATCATCTTTCAGATGAGCCATGGATCCTGCGATTCGCGGTGAAGTTCTACCCCCCGGAGCCGGCGCAGCTGCAGGAAGAGCTGACGAGGTACCAGCTGGTGCTGGCTGTGCGAAGGGATCTACTGGAAGGTATGATGTTTCACTGTCTGACGAGGAACCTAATAAAAAAAAAATTTAAACAATAATATTTTAAGTTTTTTGTCTATTTTCAACTTGTTGTTGTTTTAATTATACTCGTTGTTTGATATAAATAGTCTGTAAATATACTCGAGTGGGGTATCAAATGCATGCGCATCGCGTGCACATTACTAAAAATATTATTATTATTAAGAATACTTTATTGCACAATAAAAATACAGAGTTGTACAAAAGGTGGGCTTAATGCCAAGGCATTTTCTACCTGCCAACCTCAAACAGGTTTAAGATAAAAAGTTGGCGCGCAAAAATGTATAAAAATAGCTTAATCTAAAGAGTAACAATATTAAAGTGTAAGGTACATATAACAATCAAAAATATAACAAAAACAATTCTGAATATATGTTTTATATTTAAAGCACACACACATACATATTATATATTATGGTGCTTTACTAATAAGGTAACTGAAATCGGGGCTTTTTCTGAAATTAAAAATTTAGATTTATTGAAGTCAGCGGTTTCGGCACGTAATATCTTGATTTGCCATCGACGGCATAAAATCTACTTTAAATAGTTCTTTATTTTCCCGGGACTAAAGCTGTCCTCCAAACAACAAACATCTTGAGCTGGTACTGAGTGGGGATAGAAATAACCATAAATAATAATAATAAAATTATTAATATACCTAACATACCTACCTCGCACAATTCTTTCTCTTACTCCTCGACGGCCCGGCGTGATGGGACATAATCTAACCCCCTTTTATTTAGGGGAGGGCCATGTCTTCCCAAAGCCCAGTGAATCCCTGACAATATAATAAAAACTATACTAATATTATGAATGGGAAAATGTATATGTGTCTCATTGTTTGTCCGTTTTTACGGAATGCCGCCGATTTAAATGAAACTTGATACACAGATTCTCTAGAGCTGAGAAAGGACATAGGGCATATATTTTTCGCCGCGGATCCATTATAACGCGGGTAACATCGCGGGCACACCTCATCATAATCATCATCACCCTATTAAAGTTCCCACTGCTGGGACACAGGGACTTCTCTCTTGACGAGAGAGATAAGGCCTTAATTCACCACGGTGGCCAAATGCGGGTTGGTAAATGCCACATGTCCTTCAGACTCTTTAAAGTTATTAGACCCTGCTGGTTTCCTCAAGATGTTTGCCTTCACCGTTAAAGCACGTGTTTCAAAGCGCACATACATTTTTCAAGAAGGAAAATCCAGAGGTGTGTGGCGGGGTTTGGACCCACGACCTTCGGAATGAAAGTCGAGTGTGCTCCCACTTAGCTCACTGCTTTTGGGCACACCTACTCTAATATTTGTTTTGTCGCCGAAGCGAGATTTGTCAAAGGTGCTTCATTTGTCATTTGAAGTTCCTTCAGGTCATTAAATTAACTCCCATGTTCAAACCAGTCTGTTACCTTCCAGGTCGCTTCCACTGTTCGACGGTCATTTATAAATCTTCCCTTCAGGTCATTACATAAACTCCCCCGTTCAAGCCAGTCTATCTCCTTCCAGGTCGGCTCCCATGCTCGACGGTCATTTATAAACCTTCCCAGAACTCCCTTCAGGTCATTACATAAACTCCCCCGTTCAAGCCAGTCTATCTCCTTCCAGGTCGCCACCCAAGTTCGACGGTCATTTATAAACCTTCCCAGAACTCCCTTCAGGTCATTACATAAACTCCCCCGTTCAAGCCAGTCTATCTCCTTCCAGGTCGGCTCCCATGTTCGACGGTCACTTATAAACCTTCCCAGAACTCCCTTCAGGTCATTACATAAACTCCCCCGTTCAAGCCAGTCTATCTCCTTCCAGGTCGGCTCCCATGTTCGACGGTCACTTATAAACCTTCCCAGAACTCCCTTCAGGTCATTACATAAACTCCCCCGTTCAAGCCAGTCTATCTCCTTCCAGGTCGGCTCCCATGTTCGACGGTCACTTATAAACCTTCCCAGAACTCCCTTCAGGTCATTACATAAACTCCCCCGTTCAAGCCAGTCTATCTCCTTCCAGGTCGGCTCCCATGTTCGACGGTCATTTATAAACCTTCCCAGAACTCCCTTCAGGTCATTACATAAACTCCCCCGTTCAAGCCAGTCTATCTCCTTCCAGGTCGGCTCCCATGTTCGACGGTCATTTATAAACCTTCCCAGAACTCCCTTCAGGTCATTACATAAACTCCCCCGTTCAAGCCAGTCTATCTCCTTCCAGGTCGGCTCCCATGCTCGTCGGTCATTTATAAACCTTCCCAGAACTCCCTTCAGGTCATTACATAAACTCCCCCGTTCAAGCCAGTCTATCTCCTTCCAGGTCGGCTCCCATGCTCGTCGGTCATTTATAAACCTTCCCAGAACTCCCTTCAGGTCATTACATAAACTCCCCCGTTCAAGCCAGTCCATCTCCTTCCAGGTCGGCTCCCATGCTCGACGGTGACGCACGCGCTGCTCGCCAGCTACCTGCTGCAGTCCGAGCTCGGCGACTACGAGGAGAAGGAAGCTGGGAGCGGTCTGTGCAAGCAGCTGAAACTGGTCCCGGCGGCCGCCTGCACGCCCGAGCTCGAGGAGAAAGTCACCGAGCTGCATAAGACGCACAAGTAAGTGTTTTCAATCGAACCACAAACATATATCTACCTAGATAAATCAAGTATCACTATTTGTATTGAAACCAAGCGTTCTAACTTTTTCCTGTATTATGAAGTCGAAGTACGAAATAATAGGTGGAGTAAGGCAATCACTGAGTGGCGTCCAAGGAACGCCTATAGGAACGTCGGTCGTCCAGCAGCGAGATGGGCTGACGACATCGCTAAAGTCGCAGGACGCACCTGGATGCAATTAGCGCAGGTCCGTAATAAGTGGCGAGAGCAAGAGGAGGCCTATACCCAGCAGTGGGTGAAGTCAGGCTGCTGATGATGAGGTGATGCGTGACACACAAAGTCAGGTCGTACGTCCAACGCAAACGGGGCAACGCAATGTGAATGGTATTTAATATTATTATTAGTATTAAACATTATTGCGGCCTGCCGGCTGCAACAACGAACGCGGTGGTCTGAAGTTAGCGGCGATCGACCTCGATGCTTGTCCGGGGTTTGGACACGCGAAGTAAATGCATTGGCGTTATCTAGGATGATATTTATATGTGTATCTATATGTCTGTGTGTAGAATCATCAGGCGTACGAGTCGTCCGAGGTACTAGGTATATATATATATATATACATAATAATTAATTAATTAATAATAATAATTAATTCTATTTCATTTTATTTATAACTTGTTACCTAATTATTTTTGTGTGTATCATTATATTGTTATTTTGTGTACTAATGTAATTGGTTTCGTAATCGTGTTAGTATACTTAAATAAATAAATAAATAAATAATACTATAGTAGAGGGATAGTTGAGGATTAAGGAGTCAATAATAATAACAGTAGAGGAAGAGTTTACTGGATAGTGGATATCAAGAAGACTTGCTATCTATTGCAGGGGCAATAAGAGTAGGACTCTTATTAGGTTCGTTACCTTTTGACCTAAATAAGGTCACTGTTCTGACCGACGATGAAGTCAAACAAAATGCGTCAAAAAACTAAAAAAAAACAGCGTGTGAAGAAATTTCTGTTTTCTTGAATTGTATCGATTTTCTATATGTTTGATGGTAAAATAAGCACATTTTATTTATTTTACTAATTCATTTAAAGCGCATTTCTGTCCTTTTATCCTACAAAAACTACATGGTCCAAGCTGTAGTTAAGTAGAAAAAACGGTATATTTTTTTTGGTGTCTTCTATCGTCTGTAGGATTTTCAGCACTTATTATTTTTCCAAAAAAGGTCATAATTTTTAATTCCTCGTTTAGAGTGTCAGTCTCAGTTGTGATAACCACTGTAACGTCCAGCGCCCGCGGCGTAACTAGGGACTAACGTCCCAGCCCGCGTTACGCGAGCGGTGCGTGCCACGCTGCGCGATTTTTCCGTTAAATCTATTTATCACATAAAAAGTACTAAACCTATTTCAAAACCAAAAATTTATTTATGTTCTTTATTATAATTATATAAACTTGAATAATAATATGAATCATCGAACCTACATCTTCATTTACTAAAAAAATATAAAAAATAGGATGGTAGCATTTTTAGACTGATTTGGAGACCTATTTTGATAAATTTATTTAAAATACTTCCTCTGAACATTTAATTATTATTTTTGTACCGTTTTAACGGGGTTGGAGTCTAGTTTTTTCAATAACATATTTAATTTTAATACAGATATCACAAGTAAATCATAAAGAAATTAACTTGCGAAAAATAGGAAAATGGCGGAAAATTTATCTCACTTTATTGTCAAAATAATTTTTTTTTCATAATTTTTGTTGCCAGGTATTGGTTTTTCTAATTAGAATTTAGTAGAATAATTATTGACAATGACATCTGACATTGACACTAGCAACTTGTCTTATTAGAAAATAAAGAAAATCCGAAATAAAAAAACCAAAAACTCGTGTGGCACTCTAGTACCATGGACGTTAGTCGGCATAAAGTTTTGTGGCACTACAGTACCACTGGACGTTCAAGTGGATAATAATCAATAATATCTTCATAATAGCACCTGAACCTGACCTGTTAAAGCTGTAAACATGAACTTTCCTCCAGGGGTCAAACACCAGCGGAAGCGGAACTGAACTACCTAGAGAACGCGAAGAAGCTCGCCATGTACGGGGTAGACCTGCACCCCGCCAAGGACTCGGAGAACGTGGACATCACCCTGGGAGTCTGTTCTTCAGGTCTACTGGTCCACAGGGAGAAGTAAGTACTTCAATAATCCGCCATAATAAACAAACTCTTCACTCTTATAGTGTTAAGCTTGCCTTTGTACATGAACATTGTAACAAAGCCTTCTGTTTTGTGTAAAAAGACACTTTATTTGCAAAACAGATGTGTTACATATGACAATAAAATATCAGAGATTGGGTTCGATTCCCGCCGAGGGGGCGAGTGTTTGTATGTTCTGCAAGCGCTTTTTTCTTGGTCTGTCTGTTTAATATGTATAATAAAAAATATCTATATTATGTATGTCTATTAAGTACCTATATCAGATGTCTAGTACTGTAACATAAGTTTAGAGCTTACCGCGGGGCTAGATGTTGTTGTGTGAATTGTCCGGAAATATTTATTATTAGATTTCAGATAAATAAAATTAAATACATTTTCCAAATAAATGAGTTCAACGTAAATATTAAAATATATTTTATATTAAGAAGTTAGAGTTCTTTGAATTTATCAATACTTTCTGAGATTCATATCAATCTCAGAAATCGATAAGTATGAGATTAAATAATACACCGAGGGTTCCTTGTAAACACAGACAGACAACGAAGTTTTAGTAATAGCACAGATTACAAATATATGTAATCTGTAATGTACATATATATGTAATCTGTGGTAATAGTAATAAACGCGGTTTTAGGGAACCCTTAAAATTGTGGTATCTCGGCTACTAACAGCCATAATTATAATGATTAATTTTATTGTTTGATGCCAAAAGAGTCCTTTAGATTGAATTACGCCTGTCAAAATCATCATTTTCTTTTAGACAGATATTAATTGTGTGGGAATACAATTTGAGATGTCAGTCCATAGTCAATTAAACAATTAAAATTAAAACGACTATTAGACATAGACAACGTTTATTTGCTACAAAGTCATACAAGAAAACAGAAATAATTAAAATTGATAGTAGGTACATACAAAACACATTAACTATACAAACAAAAATACACAAATTACTTAAGAATGCTCTGTAGCAAAATGGATGAAGCTCAGCATAATGCCAGCTACTGTGATAATGACTATCATTCCTCTTTTCAGACTGCGCATAAACCGCTTCGCTTGGCCCAAAATCCTGAAAATCAGCTACAAGCGGCACAACTTCTACGTGAAACTGCGGCCCGGCGAGTTCGAGCAGTTCGAGTCCACGGTCGGCTTCAAGCTGGCCAACCACCGCGCGGCCAAGAAGCTCTGGAAGACCTGCGTAGAACATCACACCTTCTTCAGGTGACACATTTATTTCCTCATTAAAGTAGAACTTCTTTAGACTCGTTGTGATTTCAAACCGGGTGCAACGGAAAAAACGACAGGTAAGAGACACAAATACAATAGTCGCCTGTAATTAGTGAGAGAGAGAGCAGATGTCGGTGTGTATGTATATTCACACTGTTTTATAATTGCTTGTATTTGAGCGTTTAACGTGTGTTAGTGTATGTGAAAACTACGTGAGCTAATACTACTGTACACTGTATGCGGCTGCGTATTACAGCTTTTTAGTAAGATGTCAGCGAGGTGTGTTATTATCTTACAGTGTGTTTGTGACTATTTTTAACCCCCGACCAAAAAAGAGGGGTGTTATAAGTTTGACGTGTCTGTCTGTGTGTCTGTGTCACCATAGCTCCCGAACGGATGGAGCGATTTCAATTTAGTTTTTTTTGTATGTAAGGTGAGTTTGGCCTGGGTGTTGTTAGACATGTTTCATGAAATTCGGTTGAGCCGTTTAAAAGTTATGGGGGTGAGAGTGGGGAAGGAAAACAGAAAATCTGCAAATATACTAGTGTGGGGTATCAAACGAAAGCGCATAGCGTCCACATTACATAATATTATGTTGTTTTACATTTAAGGAAATGAAAGCATTGGAATCGGGGGTTTTTCTTAAATTTTAAATTAAGATTTATTGTATTTGTATCTTGCAATCAGTCATGCTAGACTATTAATCTACATTTAAAATTTAAGATAATCCCCAGATTCCGATCCTTTAATTTCCTTAAAGGTCACGCAATGCGCTTTCATTTGATACCCTACTCGAGTATATTTGCAGATTATCGGTTTTCCTTCCCCACTCTTACCCCCATAACTTTGAAACGGCACAACCGATGTTGATGACCGATTTTATGAAACATGTCTAAGAACACTCGCACCAAATTAAATCCCGAATAGCTTCGTTAAGGTTAAAGTGTTAAGTTTGCGTTAAGGTCAAAATAATTAGTGTAACTCGCGTCAGTTTCGTAAGTGAAATATCCCATGTTAATTCCACTGGTCTGGTATAATAAATATCTATTTAGGTATGTATATTATATTAAGTAGGTATATCAGATATCTAGTACCCGTAACACAAGCTTAGAGCTTACCACGGGGCTAGATGTTGCTGTGTAGTTTGTCCGGAAATATTTATTGCAACGAAGTTCCTTATCGCGCGTTGTGAAAGGGGGCTAGACGGAAAAAATTCTTACGAAAAGTTGTCACGACACTTTTTGCTAAAGTAAGCCATTGTAAGCTGTGCGGTGTCTCATGTTTCTCTGTCTGTCTCTCTCTCTCTAATAGAAAGCAAGCCAGAACTTCGTTCCATCCGGGTGCCCCTTGACACCTCCCAAGTTTTAATTCTTTTTTATTTATTATTTTACTAGTGGCCCGCCCCGGCTTCGCACGTCAATTTTTTTTCCCGGCTATTATTCGATTTTTGCGACTATAATTTGAGATTTAAACTATTATTATTATTAATTCTTTATTGCACAACAAAAAAAAATGTACAAAAGGTGGGCTTAATGCCAACTATCCTATCTCTCAAGTTGGATCGAACTGCACATGGTGTGCGAATGTTATTACAATCGGTTAAGGGGTTTAGGAGTCCATTGAGGACAAACATTGTGACACGAGATTCATATATATTAAGATTTAACAATTTGTGGCAGACTGACGACGCCGGAGCAGCCGCAGCGCAGCACGCTGTTCCCGCGGCTCGGGTCCCGCTTCCGCTACAGCGGGCGCACGCAGTACGAGTCCCGCAACGCCGCGCCGCCGCGCCCCGCGCCGCACTTCGCGCGCACGCTGTCGCACCGCACGCTCTCCACCAGGAGCATGGACGGTACACTAACTAACTCATGATTATTGCAGTTTACTCCTTAAGAAACGATTTGAGTTATAAGGCCCGGTACGGAAATTTTATGAGGAGTAAAATCCAGTGTAACACGAAAAGTTGAGGCGTTACGTAGAAAGAGAAATACAGAAATACAGAATACAGAATTTATTCATAATACCATTATTACATGTCAAAAATAATTAATTAAATAAAATTTATATTACAAATATTATAATTGTAAAGTTCTAATTACATTGTACATTGTACAAATAATATTTTTTTTTTTATATAAACGGCAAACTAAATAAATCACTGATATCATAGAGTATCATTTCAGTGAGCCACTTTCTCAGCTTGTTTTTAAAAATAGGCGTGGAAGCTGCGTCACGAATACAACCTGGCAATCTATTATAAATAGAAGGACCGATAATATAAATAGACATCTTAGACTTCTGTAACCTGTGCGAGGGTGTAACCAAGCGGTAGTAATGTTGAGACAAACATATATATCTGTAGGATTGAACGTGTCAAAGAATGAGATGGAATACATTACACAGTCTCCTCTTTGCGTGATACTTTGTAGTTGAGACTAACAAGTATCGCGCAAAGAGGTAAGACTGTATTTTATTTATATTATTTTGTAATACGCTTTATTGAAGTAATATAAATAATCCGAATAATTACAGATAAATGTTTGTTTCTCTTATCATTTTAGCAGATGCTTTCATTTACTCTTTTTTTCTATTCGATATATATCATAATTATAGTTCGTAAGTAGTAAACTCCAATCGTGCGTCGTAGCTGACACACACACACTTTTTTTTTATGATTGATATGCCTTTATTTGTCCACAATCTCACCTGATGTTAAGTGACGATGTGGTCTAAGATGGAGCATGAAGACCTAGAAGGTATATTTATGGCTTCTCCGGACCACATTACGAAACACGAAATAATCGCTTCACGCACTGGCCCAGCCCGGAGGGTGGTGACAAGCCGCGGCCGAAGCCTCCCACCAGAGACTGTTCTTAGCACCACCCGGAGGTAACGTGTAAGGATTCAGAGGGTTAACACTTACGGTCGTGAACAGACAAAACCTCCATTATTATTTATTATATTTATTAAATATACCTTAAAAGTAAACAAAAACCAATAATTAATGTGACAAAAAGGTGATCATTCAGCATTATGCTGTGATTGAGCGAGTCAAACCGCAACGCTGTTCTTCCATGATCACCTTGAGCTGGTTGCTCTTAAACTATTCAAACAATTAAAAATGCAGTTAACCTAAAGAAAAATATTCATACTTATATAAACTAAGGAAAAAAAGTGTGTGTGTGTCAGCTACGAGGCACGATTGGAGTTTACTCCTTACGAACTATAATTATGACATATATCGAATAGAAAAAAAGGGTAAATGAACGCATCTGCTAAAATGATAAGAGAAACAAACATATATCTGTAATTATTCGGATTATTTATATTACTTCAATAAAGCGTATTACATAAAGTATGTTACAAAATAATATAAATAAAATACAGCAATACCTCTTTGCGCGATACTTCGTAGTCTCAAATACGAAGTATCGCGCAAAGAGGAGACCCCGAGAATGAGATACGCTGTGTAATGTATTCCATCTCATTTACACGTTCAATCCTACAGATATATATGTTTGTCTCTTTCTACTTAACGCCTCAACTTTCGTGTTACACTTTTTGATTTTACTCCTCATAAAATTTCCGTACCGGGCCTTATAACTCAAATCGTTTCTTAAGGAGTAAACTCCAAAAAAGAGACAATTTCTAAATGCGTTAAAAATAAAAAAAGATTACGGTACGTCTCCACGTGTACTGTACACTTCAGTACGAGTGTACTTGTACTGTCGACTTGTACGATGAACTTCCGCTACAGCGGCCGCTCGCAGTAACAGTCTAAGAAGAAAAGGAAACACAACTTTTCATACAAAAATAACTAAATAGAAATCGCATCATCCGTTCGGGAGCTACGATGCCTCGGACAGACATACATACAGGCAGACACGTCAAACTTATAACACCCCTCTTTTTTGGAAAAACGACTCAGCATTTGCTCAATCGACCTATGGATACATTGTATTATTTTATTTTGTATCGAGGACTCGAGATCATGCTAAGTGTCTCGTGTTTTATTTACTTGTGTGAGTCAAGTTGGCTCAATTAGCGGTTACCGGCGCCGTGACTCATGAGTCATGACGATAATTATTATTACTATGACGAGATCTCGCTGATTGAAACATGTTTGTTTGTCTGACATAATGTTGTTCTTAGAAATTTTAAATATTATTATTATTTTATTTTTTTTACTGGCTGAGCAACAAGTCCCGTGGTTTGCAATAATCTTGTGTTGCGAGTACTAGACATCCTAAATACATAAATTGACGTTTATAGAAGAAAGATAAGCATTTTTTTAAGTGATAAATTTAACTCATTTTAGGTTAAACTATTTTTAATTATTCCTGTTTGCGAAGGTTACGGATGTGTACGGATCTTTTTCTGCATAAAATTTAAAATAGAAGTCTACATGTTTCAAGGTAAAACGCCATTTTTATTTTTTTTGTCATTTTAAGGTAGACACGGTTTCTACAGGATTCGAAACCATGCCACCAAGAAAAACAGATTCACTTAAATGATAATTAAATAAATCTGGCATAACTTTAAGCATTTTCTTGATTCGTACTTTTTGAAGGTTGTTTTAGTAGCTGGGTTTTAGTTTTCATACGAAACCTTAAAAATTAACAATATATTTAACCATTATAAACTCCATATTCCTATATTTTACTTTCTTAGAACAATTTTAAAACTAATTTCGCATGCAATCTCCCAAAATACAGACGCCATCAGCTGTTTTGACACCTCATTCACGGAAACATCGAATGCTGTGATGATGTCAATCTCAACCTTATGACCTTGGCGTAAGATTGCTTCTCGCCTGACTCATACACTGTCACCTTGCCAGACTGCATTGGATGATGTTATGCCAGCCAGCCGCTAAACGTGATTGTTTTGAGTGTGAATTTTCCTTATCGAGAACTTATTTTACTTAGGAAGTTCACATCAGAGTCAATTAAGCAATCGCTAGTCAATGGTTAGTTATGTACAGAGCTCTCTCGCCTTGTCACATGTGAATGACCGAAATATTTTAACCATTGTCTAATTTAACTCTGAGATGGTGAAATAGGTCCTTAAATTTTACAAAAGGTCCAGGTAAATTTTATCTTTACTGTCGAGTGTTACTCGAGAGTTAAGATTTAATTTACTAGCAGTTTCCAACAGATGCTAAGTAAAGTAATGTAAATGAGATATACATAAAAAAAAATATTGTAATAATATTTTGTTACCAAAAATATATTTAAACCTACAAAGTTAAAATCAAATAAAACGTATGTAGCTCATTCATAACTAAGGAATTCGCAATACCGCACCGCAGGGCCTCTGGGCCATAATAAAAACTTCAATACACCCGCGGATTCTCACAAATTAGATAAACTCAAACAAACTCATGCAAAGTAAACATCTTTATTTTTATTGGCGCGCTCTCGCGTAAACACTTCCTGCAGTGCACCCGCCGCGGCCTATAGTTGATTTTCGGCTACAAGGTGTTCTGGAACATGGTGTAATTTTTGATAAATGTTCAACGACGGGAGGATTTCGCTCGGGGTTTCTTTACGAGATCGAAACAGGAATTCATAAAAATGGAAAAATGAAAAGGAAGGACGGATTATCGTTTGAATGGCAATGGACCGGTTACAATAAGGTGAGGGTGTGAATACGCGTGATTGTTACTCTTTCTCGCAAAAACCACCGTAGGGATTTGATGAAATTTTACAGTAATATAGAATAAATAACATATATAAACCCAATAATTTCTCCTTATTAACGCATTAAAATACCATATTTGAAATTTAAAGCCCGATTTGAATAAAATTTGATACTGATATGGATAACTGTTGTCCCAGTAAAATTATGACGCTGGCAAAACCGCGTTTAAAAAGCAATTTTTTTTTCTTGCATTCTACTCAACTGCTATAGATTCGACTCTGGAAAGCTAATTGTTCTATCTTCCAAATTCTATTACACCTTACCGCCACAGTGTGATAAATTCCTAGTACGACTACTCACACGGCCCAGTATAATACACAGTACACAGTCTAGTGAAGTAGTCGTTATTAATACACGATTCACTCACAGCTTACTTACACTCGCGAGTCGCGCTAAATCCGATCAGTTGATAGGCGTCTACGGAGCGCTGTAGTGATGTTTACCTACTGTTAATAGTTATACTGTGGTTATTTTAATATTTTACGTTAGTTGGTAGGAAATTGGTGTAACTGTGTGGCTTTGCCGAATTTGTTTGTGATTTTGTAAAAAAAATATACATTTATTATATTGAGAAGAATAGTGATTGAGAATAGAAGAGTGTTGATTCTTGGAGGACCTTTTTGGACAGTGTTTACTTTGTGACGACTTTATTAGTGTATTTCAATTCGGTTAGTGTGAGTGTTGAAGAGAAAATGGTGTTTAACGATTGTTGGAATCCTCGGGCTTCGAGTATGTATTGTCTTATTTTTCAAACTGACTATTTACAATTGCCTATCTTTCTGCTCTTGCCATTTACATTTCGCACCCCCAACGTTTATCTTTTAAATATATATATATATTTCCGGACAATCCATCCGAACCTCATCGGATCATTCTGGACATCTAGCCCCGTGTTAAGCTCTAAGCTTGTGTTACGGGTACTAGACATCTGATATATTAGGTGGTAGATGAGTAAGGAAATCAAATTAGTTCGTGATTTAGATTAATAAAAAATGGCATCTTCAAGAATTATTTCCTTTTTTTATGAAAACCAAAAATATATACGATACAATGCATTGAAATTTCGCATGACGTGATGCGTAAGCAAAATATACTGAACGTATAAGTCACAAGCACACACTCCGGAACTTTGATAATATCTTGGCAATTTCTTATTAAATAAAAAAAAAAAAATTTTTTTTGATAATGTAAAAAATGGTGTCCAGTATTTTTGGATGGGCTAACAGAATAGGTATATTTTTTTATGAACCCGACGCAAAAAGAGGGATGTTATAAGTTTGTCATCTCTGTCTGTCTATGGCATCATAGCTCCCGAACGGATGAAGCGATTTCAATTTAGTTTTTATACGTACCTATGCCAATATTGGTAATGTAACGATAAATTCGTTATACCTAATGGTAAGATTGCATTAAATGCACCGATCAAAAGCTTCGAGTATGATGGAGATATTTGGAATGATTTTTATGACTTCCCAGGATTTTACGAAAGAGAAAACCAATCTTGTATCTACACTAATACTAGCTGACCCCAGCAAAACTGCAGTGGTTAGTAACTTGACTAAATATATCTAATATATAAAATTCTCGTGTCACAGTTTTCGTTGCCATACTCCTCCGAAACGGGTTGACCGATTCTCATGAAATTTTGTGAGCGTATTGAGTAGGTCAGAGAATCGGCCAACATCTATTTTTTATTTTGCAAAACAACGTTTGCTGCGGTCAGCTAGTTGTGTATATTATTATGATTATGAGACCCTATTTCATCAGTTACTTTTGCTGTTGACTGCACATTCTTACTTAAAACAGTAATTAAGGAAATTATCTACAAAACACTAATCGTGTAATCACTTAATGTTTGTAAACATACTTTTGTCTTCCAAACAGATAACAATGCATCGTGTACTCGTACAAAATGTGAAACTTATTGAATTCTACTGACATTTTAAGCATCGGTCTGTCTGTCTATCTGTCTGTCTGGGACATCATAGCTCCCGAACGGATGTAGCGATTTCTATTTAGTTTGAAATTTGAATTTTAATTTTAGCGTGAATGTTCTTAGACATGTTTCATGAAAATCGGTTGTGTCGTTTAAAAGTTATGGGATTGAGGGTGGGGAAGGAAAACCGAAAATCTGCAAATATACTCGAGTGGGGTATCAAATGAAAGCGCATCGCGCCCATATTACAAAATATTATGGTGTTTTACTTTCAACGAAAGCAAGGCATTGGTATCGAAGGTTATTCCTTAATATTAAATTTAGATTTATTACATAATTTGTCATGCAGATGTAAAAGGTTGTCTGGTAGAGATCGCTCTTGAGCGATAAGACCGCCAATTGTCGCATAGTTTTAAGAAAATTATTGTTATGTTTGTTTTATAATTGTGTGCGCAATAAAGAATTATTATCTTATCTTATCTTATGTAACACGAATAAAACTTGATTTATTTTCTTTCCCAGCCTTGGCGGGTGAGAAGGATGAGCCGGTCCCCGACGCCACGAAGCGCCACACGATGCCGCCGCAGCCCGCGTCGCGCCCCGCCATCAAGGACAAGGTACTACTTAGAACCTAGACGTTATCACTTCCGCCATGGGATGTGCACTAGATACAAGATACAAAATCATTTATTTCCATAGTTTGGTTTTACAAAACTTAGACACGTCAAAACAAATTACAAAAAAACAAAAATAAAATAATCATAGGTGCTTAAAGTATGCCTTAAAGTGCACTGCCCTCCCTCAGGATATTAGGGGGTTAGACTGTAACCCTCCACGCTGGTGATGTTTCTAAGATTTGTTAAACGAAGCAACGGAAATGAATGATGATAGTATCTTTTGTATCCTGCATTTTTTGAAGGACATGTGGCATTCACCAACCCGCAATTGGCCAGCCAGCGGGGTGAATTAAGGTCTAATCTCTCTCGTCAAGAAGTCTTTGTGTCCCAGCAGTGGGAACGTTAATAGGGTGATGATGATGATAATGTATCTTGTATCCCAGGTTCATTAGCTCTGCTGGACTTACGCGCCTTAGTCGTGATATAGGGGGTTAGACTATAACCCACCACGATGGTGAGGTTGTCTTAGGTCTAGAGCAGGCAAAAATAGTTAAAACCTAGCTCATATCCAGATTGCGGTTCTAAAGTGGAAGCTTAGTCAAAGTTTGTATTGCTAGACCGAGGCCTAGATGTATTTATTTATTTATTAAAATAGGCTATACCAACAGAATATATAACAAACACTTTAAAATAATCAATACACACATTATAATATGTTACATATTCTAATGAAAGGTGAGCACAGCATTTACAAAAAGATTTTAGATTAAGCCGGAAAAGACACTATATATATAAACTTTGTATACAGCTTAGTTTTTTTTTAATAAAGGAGTAAGATGAGCTAGCTTAAAGTATAAAAAGTAGTTTATCTCCAGAGCCCATCGATTTTATCCACCCTGTAGGTGTATTTCATTCTGACATCCTAAAAAAACCTCTTTTTATACACATAACCTTTTTATGTCAGGTTTTTGTCACTTAGTATATCAGTATCAATTTTATTTACATGATCTATTCGCGTCTGGTAAAACACCGTACGTACTATTATGTTAGCTGGCATGCGATATTCAGCTTTAGTCTCTAACATTTCATTTCTCTTGTCATTCTTATGATTTGCACACAAAATATGTTGTACATTTTGAGGTGCAAATCTTACTATAAGCTTACAACCAGTCTGCACCTATAATTGTCTAGCTAACGTGCTACGAAGCAACAGTCCGTCAAACACGTCAAACTTATAACACCTAAAAAGGGATTCTGCGGCCCGGCCGGCGTGTCTGGTTTTTGTTTTGTATGTAAGACCCAATTCCACCATTTTATGCTACAAATACAGTTTTATTGAACCAAGTTTACCCATTAAAATGAAAATTTGATCTCAGGCGGTAAAACGGCGGTAGCCTGATCTGATCGTGTTTATCTTATATATACAAATGAATCGCAAAATGTGTTGCTAAGCGCATAACTCAACGAAGCCTGGACCAATTTGGCTAAAAGAAAAATTAGAATAATCGCCAGTAAAACAATTTGAATAATTACCCAAGCGAAGCCAGGGCGGGCCGCTAGTGGCCAGTAAAAAATAGTCGCTAACCTGAGTTACATAATAATAATAGTCACAATAGTAATTTATTGATAATATCGAGGTAGATTATAAGTCACAATATGGGTTTTAATGTGGTTGCCCAATGCCAAAACCTTTTTGAAATATAAATAATAAATTAATAACTAATAACACAATTAATTTTAATATCAAAATCGGAAATAAGTACATTAACAAATTCATATAAACAATTAAAATAATGTCTAATTTACCATGCATTAACCCTGAAGTTACCGGCTGGGGTCTAAGGGATCACTGAGAACGTGTCACGGTCTACCGTAGCTGCCAAAACTCCTCAATATACATTAGCAGACTGGGTGTAAGCCACACTAACAGCATCCCATTGCACGCTGCGGGACAGCTCCGGCGCGTGTCGGCCGGCACCAGCGCGTCCTCCGCCAGCTCGCTGGAGGGCGACTACCACGCGGGGAGACTGGAGAAGGTGCCACTAGCGTTCCACTCAACTCACTGCCTCAGTGGGTTCGATTCCCGCCAAGGGTCAGCTGTTTGCATGTTCTGCAAGCACTTGCTCCTTGGGAGGGTGTTTCACATGTATGATAAATATCTATGTATGTTCTATCAGGTTTAGCGGTCTACATGTATGATAAATATCTATGTATGTTCTATCAGGTTTAGCAGTATACATGTATGATAAATATCTATGTATGTTCTATCAGGTTTAGCAGTATACATGTATGATAAATATCTATGTATGTTCTATCAGGTTTAGCAGTATACATGTATGATAAATATCTATGTATGTTCTATCAGGTTTAGCAGTATACATGTATGATAAATATCTATGTATGTTCTATCAGGTTTAGCAGTATACATGTATGATAAATATCTATGTATGTTCTATCAGGTTTAGCAGTATACATGTATGATAAATATCTATGTATGTTCTATCAGGTTTAGCAGTATACATGTATGATAAATATCTATGTATGTTCTATCAGGTTTAGCAGTATACATGTATGATAAATATCTATGTATGTTCTATCAGGTATAACAGTCTAGTTCGTAATACAAGCTTTAGAACTTACCACGGTGCTAGATGTTGCTGTGTTGATTGCCCGAAAATATATAGAACTTCAAAAATCCTTGTTGCAAAAGTTCCCTTATAAGTAAAAAGAAACATATTTTGCGATGTGCTTGTGATGCGGTTTCATTTAACACCCCACTCGAGATTGCAGATATTCGGTGTTTCTTCCCCCACCTTTTATACAAAAAAAAAACTAAATTGAGATCTCTTCATTCGTTCGGGAGCTATGATGCCACAGATAGACAGACAGACACGTCAAACTTATACACATGATTTTTGAGTCGAGTTTTGATAATAACAACTGATTGCCCTCCGGGATTTTATTTCTTCAATATGATCACGAAACATACACACATTCATATTTCCGAGTGATTCGTCCAAACCCAATTTTAGTTCCCAATTTATTTTGCATCCATATTATTTCTACATTAAATTAATGGAATGCTTAGAATCATTGTTGCATCAAAAGTTACTACCTTAATTAGATGTGCAGGAATATCAATGTTTAAAATAATATGGTTTCTGGTCTGGGTGTGTTCTATGTATCATTAGTATGTTATGTATTACCAAAAGATGTATCTATGTAGTATATCAGTCACTTAACAAAACCCATAGTACAAGCTCTGCTTAGTTAAGGGGATGATGTGATATTTATTTATTTGAAAACAAATTCTATATACCTAATAAGTTATCGTAATATTTCCTCAGAAACCACCTCCAGGGGCTGTGAAGGTGATGCCGGCGGCGCCAGAAAAGAAAGTTGAGGAGCGAGTAGTTGAACAGAAGAAACCGGCTGAGAATGGTGAGTGCCCTATGGTTGATACGTTGATACGTTCAGAATGTTTGATTCTCCTTGTGAAACAGTAGCATATTGCTTTAAGGAATCAGGAGTTAATTGTAAAGTCTTGTAAATATTTTGCACAACCATTTTCTAAAGTTAAGATGGTGTGACTTTAAAAAAATTAAGCAATTACAATCTGTGGAATTATGCGTTTATATGTAGTCTATAAAAATGACTTATGTTTATGGTGATAAAATCATCACTGGGGTTATAACCCCTGGTGGAAGCTTATTTATATCCTCCAAAACTACTAAAAAGAACTTGTGATATAAAAAAAAAATTGTTCTCTCTGCGTTAATTTTATAGGAATTGTTAATGTTATTGTTAATTATATTTGAAAGTTTTCGTGTGAAAATATATAAATGGTTTGTAGTTATTGCATATTAATAACTACAAACCATTTAGATAAGTAATTATAACTGTTTGTTTTCCGAAATAAAAAAAATAATTAATTAATATCTTTCCAGGCACAGACACGTCTAGTGAACCCGGTGTTACGAACAACACGGAGGGAACCCCCAAGAAGTCCAAGGTAAGTCCGCGAACAAACAGTGAACCGTCAGTTTGGTAGAAAAGAAAATGTCAGTAGAGCTGTGTATCATACAACTGTACATACAGTCAATGTTAGAAACGCATAGGGCATGTTTGAAATCAGTTCGCATTTTGATATATTTGCAATGTCACACAATGTCAAATAGCACATGCATTTTTTGATTTTATTTAATTATTTTTTATTTTTTCTCCCTTCCCCACACCTCACTCCCACCCCAGGCCGGAGGTTTCGGACTATTCAGCGGCAAAAAGGAAAAGTCACCCAAAGAAGAGAAATCACCTAAATCCAAAGACAAATCGCCGAAAGGAGATAAGTCGCCTAAATCAAAAGATAAGAAGGCCAAGGAGCCGAAAACTAAGGTTGCAGTGCTCGATACCTCAAATGACAGCTCAAATCTTGACAGCTCACGTGAAAAGAGTCCAGCTCCGAAGACACCAACGAAGGAGGACAAACCTGGATTCACCAAACCATACGAATACACCGATACGGAGAAAAGTCCAACGAAAAATAAACCGTACATCCAAGGCGCTTTCAGCTACGAAAAGGAACCCATTTCTGATGAGAAACAAAGGAAGGCCGACGAAGCTCAAAGCCCGACCACAAGAAAAGCCGGTCTTGCATTCAACTATGCTCCCGGCGAAGACAGAAAAGTCGCCGAAAGCGCTGAGAAGCGTAAAACTCCGGATGATCCTAGCAAGCTTCAAACGCCAGGCATCGATTACGTTCATTCAGCGTTGTTGAAAGAACAAGCAAAGAATCTCATCGACCCCACTCTAGCTCTTCTAGATGCGGAGAGAGCGCACCACGAGCCTGCCCTCGCGGCCGCCGTAGCCGTCCCACTAGCCACCGCGAAACCCGCAGAAAACGAAATACAAGTCGTCATCATTACCGGCCGGTATAACCCCAAATCCAAGAAACTCGACGACGCTAATGGAACTGTCTTAGTTACAAAGGGTACCATCAACAGGGCGAACGGAAAAATACAAACAGACAAAGAACAAATCAACACGAAATCGGGACAAATCACTTACACAGATCCCGTTTCTGGCAAGCAAGAGACAAAGAACGGACATGTTGACTCTAAGTCTGGGCATATTCTGTTCACAACTGGAGTCATCGATCCTAAGACTGGTAAGATTGATCCAACACTCGCTCAGCAGTACTGCTTTGTGGAGCGAGCGAAAGACAAAGTTGGAGCTAAGCCTGGAAAAGAAGTGGACCTTGTGGTCATCACAGGCAAATACGACGGCAAGCATAAAAGGCTTGATGCTTCACACGGTCACGTCGATGTTTCTAGAGCAGTTGTTGGACCTGACGGTACTGTCTCGTCCAACTACGGTGTCATTGATCCCAGATCTGGTAAAATCGACTACATCGATCCCAAAACAGGTAAACAAGAAGCTAAACAAGCGTACGTCGACCAGAAAACTGGCAATATTCTTGTAACTACCGGAGTAACTGACCCTAAATCTGGAAAGGTTGACTCTTCCCTTGGCCAACAGTTCAGCATCGTTGAGAAAGACGCTACCAAAGCAAACAGGGAAGTCAGATTAGTTGTCGTTACAAGCAAATACGACTTGAAGAGCAAAAAGCTAGATCCATCCTTCGCACACGTCGATTCGGTCAAGGGCGTGCTCAGTGGCACTGATGGTAAAATTTATACTGAGTACGGCATTATTGACCCCAGAACTGGGGAGATTCATGTTACTGACGCTGCTACTGGAAAACAAGATGTAAAACAGGCGACCGTAGATCCCAAAACAGGCAATATCCTTCTTCTTTCAGGTGTTATTGATCCGAGAACGAATCAGCTAGACACAACTCTTGCACAGCAATACAGCATTGTTGACAAGCCTGTAGATACCTTCGGATCGCTCCCTGGAAAGGAAGTTCAAGTTGTCGCTATTACTAGCAAATACGATTCTAAGAATAAGAAACTAGATAATCCTAATGGATTTGTTGAAATTTCTCAAGGAATAATCGGCGAAAAGGACAGTAGAATTCATACAAACTTCGGAGTTCTCGATCCTAACACAGGGAAAATTCATTATACTGATCCCAAGTCGGGCAAACGCGACTCAAAACAGGCACATATTGATCATAAAACTGGAAGTTTCATTCTCACTTCTGGAGTTATTGATCCTAAGACGGGCAAGACTGATTCTTCCCTAGCACAGCAACTTGCTGTGGTTGATAAAGATGCTCCCAAAGGAATCCCAGAGAGATACGCCAACTTAGTTATTGTTACGGCTAAATATGACCCTAAGAGCAAAAAATTAGACATAACAAACGCTTATGTAGATTCTGTCCAGGGCAAATACGATGATGATGACAAAGTACATGCTGCTTTCGGTATCGTCGACGCTAGTACCGGGGATATTTTTGTTAAAGATCCTATCACTGGAAAGCAAGAAGTTAAGAAAGCTTCTGTCGATCCTAAGACAGGAAACCTACTTCTCACTTCAGGCGTGATTGATCCTAGAACAGGACAACACGACCCAACATTGGGTCAACAAATAACTGTTCTTGATAAACCTAAAGACAAATTCGCAGCTGTACCTGGTAAAGAGGTTCAATTGGTTATCATCACTAGCAAATACGATTCAAAATACAAACGACTAGACAGTCCTAATGGACACGTAGAAACCTCCAGAGGTGTTGTCACTAGTGATGGAAAAGTACACACCAATTTTGGTGTCATCGATCCCAAAACAGGAAAAGTCGAGTACGTTGACCCTAAAACAGGCAAGCAAGAAATTAAACAGGCTGTTGCGGATCCCAAGACTGGCAGTCTTATAATTTCCTCTGGAGTCACAGATCCTAAAACAGGTAAATCTGATTCGTCACTCGCACAACAACTGACCATTGTCGACAGAGACGCTAAGGGAGTACCTGAAAAGATCGTAAATCTTGTCATTATTACATCAAAATATGACCTTAATAACAAGAAGTTAGATCTTGCTAACGCTCATGTTGATACCATCCCTGGTAAAATTGGAGCTGATAATAAAGTGCACACTGCATTTGGTATTGTGGATCCCAATACTGGAGACATTACTGTTACAGACCCTGTAACTGGAAAACAGGAAGTCAAAAAGGCAGCTGTTGACAACAAGACTGGTAATCTCCTTCTGACATCCTCTGTGGTCGATCCACTGTCCGGACAAGTTGATCCTACACTAGGACAGCAAATAACCGTCGTCGACAAGCCTAAAGATAAGTTTGCGACTGTACCCGGAAAAGAAGTCCAACTTGTTGTAATTACTAGCAAATACGATCCTAAAAATAAGAGATTAGATAACCCCAATGGCTACGTTGAAGTTTCACGGGGTATCATTGCTCCCGATGGCCGAGTGCACACCAACTTTGGTATTGTCGATGTCAAATCTGGTAAGATCGATCAGATTGACCCCAAAACCGGCAAATCTGAGACAAAACAAGCCACAACCGATCTTAAAACTGGGCATTTAGTATTATCATCAGGCATCATTGATCCTAAGACAGGTAAACCAGACTCTTCTCTCGCTCAACAATTCGCTATTGTTGACAAGGATGGCCCTAAAGAGCGATATGTCAATTTGGTCATAGTCACATCAAAGTACGATCTGAAGAATAAGAAACTAGACCTTACCAATGCGCATGTTGACACCATACCCGGCAAGATAGGTTCAGACGGGAAAGTGCACACAGAATTCGGCGTTGTGGACCCATCAACTGGTGAAATTACTATCACAGACCCGATCACAGGAAAGCGTGAGATAAAGAAGGCATCCGTTGATCCTAAAACGGGTAATATCATCCTTACTTCAGGCGTGGTCGATCCAGCGACTGGCCAAGTTGACCCAACACTTGGACAGCTGATGAGTGTAGCAGATAAACCTAAAGACACATTCAAACCAGTTGCAGGCAAGGAAGTCCAACTTGTCATTATTACGTCCAAATACGACAGCAAAAACAAGAAGTTAGATAATGCTAATGGCCCAATCGAGACATCAAGAGGTGTTATCGCGGCTGATGGAAGAGTACACACGAATTATGGTATCATCGATCCCAAATCTGGAAAAGTTGAGCATGTTGATCCCAAAACAGGCAAGACTGAAGTCAAGCATGCCGCGGCTGATCCCGCATTACCATTCAAGCCTGGTACTCTCATAATAACAACAGGAGTCGTTGACCCCAAGACAGGCAAAGTAGACTCCTCACTGGCCCAACAGCTCACTATTGTTGAGAAAGAAACCAAACCAGTTGAAAGAGAAATCCACCTTGTTATCATAACAACCAAGTATGATCCCAGAACGAAGAAGATCGACCCCAGCCAAGGCCAAGTTGACACTGTTACCGGAACACTCGGTCCCGATGGAAAGATCCGTACTGCAGTCGGTATTATCGACCCGGCTACCGGCGAAATCCTCGTCACTGATCCTAGAACTGGAAGGACGGAAGCAAAGAAAGCTGAAGTCAACCCAGCAACTGGACACATGGTTATTACTAGCCAAGTGGTCGACCCTAAGACTGGTAAAGTCGATCCTACTCTAGTACAACAATTTAGCATTGTCAACAAACCAGTGGTGGCACATCCCAAACCTGCCAACAAAGGTGAAGTTCGTCTAGTAATTGTCACGAGTAAATATGATCCGTATACAAAGACGGTTGATGCCAACACAGGCACTATTGACGCCGCTAAAGGATATGTCAGCGCCGAAGATGGAAAAATACACACTGATTTCGGCATTATCGACCCTCGTTCCGGTCAAATTCTCTACAAAGATCATGTGACTGGAAAACAAGAACTTAAACAAGCTGAGATCGATCCTAAAACAGGAAATCTGATCATAACGACTGCTGTTATTGATCCAGCCACAGGAAAGGTAGACCAGTCGTTCGCTCAACAGCTCACGATTGTTGATAAGCAGAATGTGCTGAAACCGGCACCGCCACCAGTATCTCAAAGAGTCAGCGTTTCCCCCACTAAGCAAGTACCATCGCCGGTCAAAACTCCGACACCCACGCCGACGCAAACGCCGCTGCAATCACCTGTGCGTACGTCATCGCCTATCATAAGCAGCTTCGCTAAATCATCATCTCCCGTTCCGTCGCCGTTACAAAAATCATCTCCCGTCAAGCCCACCATGGCACCTCCGGAACCACCAGCACCAACGCGTAAGATCGTCAAAATCATGGTAATCTTCACTAAACTGGACCCCAAATCTAAGAAGCCAGACCTCCACACGGCTGAAGTTGAACACCTCACTGGTATCCTAGATCCTAACGGCCAGATTGAAACCAAATATGGAGTAATCAACTCGCGTACTGGCCAAATTGTTATCACGGACCAAGCTGGACAAAAGCAAACTAAGGAAGGTTATGTGCTTTCGGAAACGGGACAAATCTTCATCAACTCTGGTGCCATCGATCCTAAGACCGGAAAAATCGATCCCCACCTTGGCATGATCTTGAGTGTTGCAAAACAAGATGACCCTGTCGTTGAAATAACAACAATCACAGCACCAATCGACAGCAAATCTGGAAAGGTTAAGATTGAAGATGGTTCAGTAGAACTTACAAAAGGCAAGGTCGATGCTGAAACAGGTCACATCTCAACCAAATACGGCGTTATTGATCCTTCAAATGGTGTCATCTTTGTTTCTGATACATCAGACACTAAACCCGTAGAAATTGATGAAAACAACGGACAAATTACGATCAGAGGCGTCGTTGATCCCAAGACTGGGAAACAAGATGCTAACCTCGGCCAAGTCATCGTTGTCGGTACTCATATCGACCCTGTCGTCGAAGTCACTACTTTCGTTGGTAAGGTAGACTCCAAGAAAGGACTTATTGAACCCAAGCATTCCTTGGTCGAAAGCACCACAGGTCAATTCAACCCAGAAAACAATAAGATTGATACCAAGTATGGACAAATCGATCTCGTTAAAGGAACTGTCACATACAACGACCCTAAGACCGGCAAGTTCGAAAGCAGGGACTTGAAGGTTGACCCCGTCACTGGACAATTCTTACTAAGAACAGGCCAAGTCAATCCTAAATCCGGCAAACCGGACAAGGACATCGGTAGGTTGATCTGTTTGAGAATAATCAAGAACAAGATCGATCCTGTATCCGGAAAACAGATCGTGTCTAACGACCCCAAGAATGTCAAGGTAGATCCCAAGACCAATCAAATATGGATCGCCGGTCCCAAGGATCCCCAAACCGGCGATGTGTTGTACACAGCTGGACAGATCGACCCAGTCACCGGCTACATCATCACAATCTACGGTAGACTTGATCCTAAATCTGGCGTCATTGTCAGAACTACGGAAGTCGACAAGTCATTTATCAAAGTCGACCCTGTCAATGGTCAAATCTACACCGCGACCGGAGAGCTTGATGAAAACAATGAGCCCTTATACTCAGCTTCGCAAGTTGATCCCGGCACTGGTGAGATCTATACCAAGCTCGGTAAGATTGACCCGCGCACTGGCAGGCTGATCATCATCAAAATCTACGTCATCACGCAAAAGGACGATAAGGGTCGCGTCAAGGAAGTCGATCCCAAAGAATGCACCATTGATGAAACTACCGGCAGAATCATTACCACGAAGACCGTATATCTCTACCAAATCATTGATCCGATTACAGGGGAGACTATCGACGTGGACCCAGACGATCCAAGATTGAAGGGCGCCAGGACCACCGTTACTCAAACCATGACTTTATCCGGAAAGATCGACCCCGTTACTGGAAGGATAAAGACCGAATACGGTGACATCGACCCCGATACCGGCGATATAGACCCGAGCACTGCTGTCCGAGATCCCGTCACAGGTCAACTTATACTGCACTATTCGCAAATAGACCCATCACACTTCGCAGACAAGAGTGGCAACTACACGATAGAAAAAGAAACCGAAGACCTACCCGC
Source organism: Gymnoscelis rufifasciata (assembly GCA_929108375.1). NCBI lineage: Eukaryota > Metazoa > Arthropoda > Insecta > Lepidoptera > Geometridae > Gymnoscelis > Gymnoscelis rufifasciata. The sequence continues at coordinate 755,061 of OV815326.1, forward strand.
AAACATCGACATTCAAACCGTCAACACACACAAGTTCTCCACATTCGGCAAAGACGAGAGCCCTCTCAGAGGGGACGAGCCCAGAACATTCACAGAATACACCACAAGCGAGCACATTCGGCATCAAGGCTACGTCTCATCCAATACCCCTCTCTCCTCAAAGATCCCCATTTCGCAGCGATCAAAAAAGACGCCGACTCCCCCCGTGGTCGTGAAGACAACAACGAAACAGCTACTAACGAAAAACGACGAAGGCGTGACCCACAATGTCGAACAGGAGGTCGAAAACCTGGGAACCGGTGAAGTGACCTTCTCGACCCACACAAACAAGGTGCGTTCATTTCTTTACCCCTAACCGGCAAACGACGCCACCGATCCATTTACATTTTTTGTTTAAATTAATTTCAATATTTGTTTTTATTTGTGGCCTTTTTGAAAGCTTGTAGTAAATGTTTTCCTGTAGTTACTGTACATAGTAAAGCATGCAAGTCTAACCCTGATAGGCGGAAAGCCTTGAGCCTGAGGCAGCGGGCAAGAGTCCGTACGTGACGGCGCGGGCGGTGACAACCAGGACGGCCACCACCCACCACGACCTCGACACCAAGGCGAAGACGCAGCAGATGGAAGAACGCACCGTCGCCCAGACCCTGACGTCATCAGCCACACGGCAGGAGCAGAGAGTCCTAACGCAAGAGGTCAAGACAATGGTCACCACAGGCGATCAGGTATATTCACACAACCACACAACTCCTGTATCCATTTAGCATGGTTTTTGTTCATTGTTTGATTTTAGTTTCTTATCCCATTTATTTTCTTTTGTTATTCATTTTGGTTGGTTTATTTTTGTTTTTAATTGACAGCGTTAAAGAATATAGAAAATTGTTTATTAAGTTAACTTAATCTAAGTAAAACTGCAGTGATACATTGAACCCTCTTTTAACAATGAAATACTTGTGCTAGAGGGTCGTAAAGAAAATAATACCTTTATGTATTACTGAAACCTACATAAATTTACCAATCTTAGTTGAAGTTTGTACAACAAATACATGCACTGAGATTCGATTTCTCAGAATAATGAAAGCATGACACCGATTAAAACCTCCTGAACTTTATATCTCAAGTATCTATCTCTTACAAAGAGTCAACAAATGTCTCTTAAAAGAGAACTGAATGCATTAGCTTGGCTCAATAGAATGATGTCTTGGCGAATGCACAAGCCTTTGGCTCCTTGAAAGCTGTCGTTGCATGTTTTAATTTTTCTTTTTTTTTCTTCCTCCCCCATCAACGCATCGGTCGGATCTAACGCATGGCCCATCGTGATACCAACGTGTGACTCCTTTGTTAACACTTCTTAAATGGTGCATCTCTGACGTACCCATTGTCTAAATGAATTAATTCCCATACTTTCCTGTTTCAACCAATTTTCTATAAATATTTGATACTTATGTTAAAATCCATCGTCTGATTTATTTCCTTCCAACCAACCAATAATGTCCATATTTTTCCTATTCAAATAATTTTCTAAATCTCTTTTGAATCCTATCCCTTTCGTACCTTCCAATTCCAACCATCTCCAATTCTTTGAAACTCTTATTCCTTTCCCTTCCTGTTAAAATTCCTTTACCCTGTTTTGATTTCGATACAATCCCCATTACCAACATGGTTCTAACAATCTCACACCCGCACCTCATCGCCACCGCCCCCGTCACACGTCCCGTCACGGATCACCGACTCGTCTCGGATCCTTGTCACGGATCACCGACTCGTCTCGGACAAACAGCTGACCAGACGCGGCTCAGAGAGTTCGCTGAGCAGCGGTGATTCTGGCACGCCGATCGACTTCGAGGAAGGCGCCGGTGAAGGACATTACTACGTCACGGTGAGAATTATCGAAGATATTAGTTTACGCGATATCTCGGATGTATGCGAGACTATTTAGTACAGCGTCCATCAGGGTAATTGAAAGAATTTCTAAGTAACTCGTGTTATTCTAGATAAGTTGTTGATAATGTTTTGGTTCGTTGATTTACTATGAATTGTAGGTTTTAATTAGTTTTGCGTTTTGGAAGTAATGAAGCATGAGTTTTGCTTAGATGACGATTGCATGTTGCATCCATTAGGTATGAATTTGATATATATTTTTTGTTAAATAATAATTCTAAAGTGTGATATTTTAACTGTAATCCAAGCGTAAGTAGATCTAGGTAAAATTTATTTTCACCCAATATATCTTTGGCAGCGATTGTCCAAAAAAATGCTCTTTACAAGACATGTATTTGATACCAATTCTACAATGTGTTTTAAAATTGGTATATGAAGCGGAAAGGGGTCGAAAGGTGAGCTAATGACGAGTATTTTTTGGAAGCCCCATTTGTCGAATAAAGTAAAGCCTATCTCATTTAGTATCATAATAATAATCACTTGAAACACGTATCAAATAATTCGACCTTCACGATGTTGATCTTATAATCGTGTATAAGTGTCATGGATTACACGGAAGAAGTGATATGATTAAATTTAATTAGCCCAGAAATCAGCTATCTTAAATCGAATTGTGTAATTACTTAAGTTAGACTTAACTGTACAGTATAAAGAACAGCGGTCCTAATAAAGTCCCTTGCGTGAATTCAGGAGCCTGGATCGTACACGACGACCACCACTTCCTCGGTGACCGGCAGCGCGCCGTTCGGCAGCATGCTGGCTGGACAGACCACAAGGGTGAGTCATATCTGTTACGAAAGTTTTATCAGCATCACCCTATTAACGTTCCCACTGCTGGGACACAGGGACTTCTCTCTTGATGAGAGAGATTAGGCCTTAATTCACCACGCTGGCCAAGTGCGGGTTGGTGAATGTCACATTTCCTTCCAACTCTTTTAAAGTTCTCAGAATATGCCGGTTTCCTCACGATGTTTGCCTTCACCGTTAAAGCACGTGTTTAAAGCGCACATAAATTTCTCAAGAAGAAATATCCAGAGGTGCGTGGCGGGGTTTGAACCCACGACCTTCGGAATGAAAGTCGAGTGTCCTCCCACTTAGCCAACACGGCTTTTTCGAAAGTTATATAAATAAGAATAATTATTTGCATCAGCATAATGTAAATTACAAAGGTCTTTAAAAAATACTAGTTTCTATTGCTCTACTTGGGGTTGAGCATGCAAAAATTTTAGTAATGTTGTTCAATATTTGTTTTACATAATGTCATTAAAATATATTGTATATTGTTATAGCATGTTATTTACCAGTTATATTATTTGCTAGTTCTTGTTTTGAATATAAAACAGCATACAATCAATTTCAAAATACACACAGTTTGAAGCAAAGAAGAAAAAATAAAAAATATTTTACAAAATAGCTGCTTGCCGCGCTGCCATGTACCAAAAACGATTAGCATAATATCACTTCGGCCCCAAGGAAGGGAAAATGCAACGCTGGTTTTCAGACTACTCCTGTACTCCTGTGAATAGTTTTCAGCTAATTCAGTACATAGTTTTTGCCAGTGCATTATGGCAAAAACTATGTATTGAATTAGCTGAAAATATTGTTTGAATGGCATTATAAAAAAAGTTATGAATATGCCTTTTTTTCTGTTTCGAGATCAAGCCCAGAATTCATTTTTGGCTATAAATGCAATCAGATATTTCTTAACTCGTTTACCGCCAAGATAGTAGATCAAATTGACATTGAATTGTAATTATTTTATTGACATTTTATCAATTGTTGAACTTGGTTCAATAAAACTCGACTAGTAGCATAAAGTGTTGAAATTGGGGCTTAAAAGAGTATTGATAAAGTTTGAAATTAATCTTAGGTGTCTGAAAAGAAAGTTTAATATCTGTTAATGTTACTTGTTTGAATCTAACGCATCTATCAAGCGCGGGGGTTAGAATTATTTGTAGAAATTTAACAAAAAAAAAAACATCATACCTGCAGACCCAGCTTTATACATTGACATATTTTAATTCTGACTTATAACGGGTAACAACCATGATTTGACGGTTTTTGAGTTTTCCGATATTTCGACGCTGTTGCAAGCGCCATGATCACGGAAACAACTGAATTGCCATTGTCTTTGCGATTTGGGCAGACGGTTATGTAATAGAACCTCTATGTTATTTTTTAATTCATAATAAGTATTGTTAAAACCATGATAATAGTAATAAAAAGTAGTAATATCTTTATTCACCACAGAAATACACACAAATATTGCGACATACAGTTAACCAATGAATACTTGGTGTTACAGACGAGCACAGGCCCCGAGGTGACGACGGAGACGTCGGAGACGCACGTGGAAGGCGGCGAGGTGGTCTCCTCGCAGACCATCAGCTCCAAGACGCGCACCGTGGAGACCATCACAGTGAGCAATATAATAATAAAGAGGAGAGGGAGGGCACGTGCGCATTTGTACGCACTAGGCGGTACGCAGTGTGCGGTCTCTCACTCGTAAATCGTAATGTCTCCACATTCTTAAAGTTATTGTCAATACGTTTCTTTCCTTAGAACCACAGGGCATACATGGACAGTTCTTGAAACAGCTTAATTTAACTTACAAGTTAGTTTAAAAAAAAAAACAAAAAAAAATATCGAGGAAATTAATGAATCCCCATAGTTAGGATGGAGTGTATCTAGTGAAATCCCCGTTTTTGTTGCAGTACAAGACGGAACGCAACGGCGTAGTGGAGACTCGCGTGGAACAGAAGATCACCATCCAGTCCGACGGTGACCCGATAGACCACGACCGCGCGCTCGCTGAGGCTATACAGGTAATTAACTCGAAGCGCATCTGTGATTCAATTTTCCGTCAGAAATAACGTCGCGTATCAATACGCTAATTTTACCAAATGACGTAAAGGAACTAAAGGTAACCTATTTAATAGAAAGTTGTTAAATTTACTCATTGACCTATGTTTTTACTCACTAGATGAATATTTAAATTATAAATTCTGACATTGTTTTAGTTAATTATTGTATTATGAAATTGTATTAAGACCGAACTCATTCTTGACATTCCCATGCATGCATTGATTAAATACACCACTATAATTATTAATATTTGTATGCCTATTTGAGGCGCGACATGGCTGGACAAAATTAAGCTAATCACCATTATGTACCTATGTTTCATGCAAATAAAGATTTATTTATTATTATTATTATAAATTTTCAAATTATTGCCATTAAATTAATTATAGTTATATTTGCACGATCCAAGAGGTCGAATATAGTGCATACACATATTCTCATCAATCAATGCCAACTGACAGTAAAACCTTTATATTCTTGCAAATTAAGATATTTCATTTAATTTCATTTAATAGTAACAATGTTAATTCTGAAAACGGGTTTATATAAATAAGTTTCATATTGATAGTGCCGCATTTATTTTCTTGCACGCCCAGGATGACTGGTAGAGAATGCTTCTAGCATTAAATCCTCCTCTGTACATTGTTTTTTGTGCACAAAGTATAAATAAATAATCAAGGAATTTGGAACGATATTATGTATATACGGAGATACCGTCGCGTCGCTCACTGTACGCTTTTAATAATTTAAATACCGAATAATTTATCTTTTGTTAGTGATCATTAAATCCTGGGACTGACTAAGTTTTGTAAACTCAAAGTCCCTAAATAAAAATAGATAAAAAAACATATCCGTTTTTTAAATGGATTATGAAAGGAATACAAGGTTTTAAGAAATACAACGTTATTGTAAGTTTTATAAAATGAAACCATCGTTTTGTCTCGGCAAACGTTGCGTTTGGAAATTTGCGAGTTTAAATATAATAGCTGATTTTTGATTAAGATACAACATACAAAATAATTTATTTCCATTGTTTGATATTACAAATTTGTTTAATCAATGTTTTGAATGTTATTTTTGACGTTTCTAGGAAAAATCCTAGAAACATTCAGAACACAGAAACCAATTAAACTTTAATAAGTTTAATATATAAATAATTAAGTTTCATTATGAAATTATGAAGAATTTTAAGAATGTTTGTTTGTATAAGTTTGATTTTGAAACAATAACGATTAGAAGAAAAAAGTAATAGTCTATTTAAAAGTCACGTGCATATTCCGCCCTAAAAGCAACGCCTCTGGCGGCGAATTAATCTCATTAGCGTTGATTTCATGTTTTTGCCCCACAGGAAGCCACAGCGATGAACCCAGACATGACAGTTGAGAAGATAGAGATCCAACAGCAAAGCACGCAGCCCTAGCCGACGCCGCGGGCGGCACCTAGTATGTAAGCTCCACCACTGCGAATATCTACTCTAAGCCCTCGGCATAACGTCGGGAACCCTCACTTCAAAACCATCCGGCGCAGTCGGTAGGAATTCCGACTGCGCCAGTTAAGTTTCGAAGTATGGATTAAGTTATTTAAAATATTATTTAAATTAATGAAAGTTAATTATATTGAATATTTAGATGTTGTGGCGTCGCGCACCTACGACTCACGTCGACTTGACAAATGCAATTTTGTATAAATAACTTAAGACGAGCATTTTTCTAAGCATAGGCAAGCAATACCGGCTTCGTAGTTGTAAATGTTGCCATAATGATGGAGAATCGGAATTTTACCCGTTTCATTTTGAAACTATACGCTAAATTCTTCGTGGAATAGCTTTAAATCGTTACACGATCGAGACCACCGTTTTTAGATATTAAAAAGTTTATTTCCCCAGAAATCTTTACAATGTTGCGCGGGGCTAAAATTGTTTAAACTCGTTAATGTTATCTGCAACGGCAACGGATGTAACGGTTATTTTAAACCGGTTATAATAACGTTTGTACGGTAACAGTTGAATGAGATCTGCGAAATGTTTATCAATGAGAATATGTATAATGTTGCTATGGTCGGTATATCTAAGGAAATCACCATTTAGGTGCTACTATTTAGGAGTTAGTATTTAACATTATGGCAATTTGTGTGTTGTGCAAGTTATTTTATACGTAAAATTGGTAGCTTTTGGCTGGCTACTAATCGTATAATTACAGCAAATTTATATTATTGATACTGTCATAATTACATAATCAGGCATATAATCTTGTAATGTGATAATAAAGGACATTATTATATTCGAAATACTTTAAAATATTTACAGATTTATTAAAATTTAGCATCCCATAAGATTGCGCTAGAATCTAAAATTAGAGCTTAGTTGGTCAATGTTTAGATTTTCACCTTATTTTAAGGCCAGTTAAGCATTTCGTTGTTTCGATTGTTAAAAATAACGGTAAATTGAAAACAGTTTCAGATAACGTGGAAACTCGTTAGGTTATTCGCAATATTTTAAATAACAGGACATTCCAGATTCACAGTCTAGATGGAACGCTAGAGCATGACACAAAGTGTTTTTTTTTACGTTTAAGTTATTGTTTTTTGCATGTTTGCAGTTTTCGATTTGATATCGTTATTTCAACAACTATCCCAGCTCTAGTTGTGTTGTACAACTATTTATGTTATGAAATAACGTTAGCAAATAAGACATAATACTTACAAGTTGAAATATGATACTGATTATGTACAATTTATATAATTACATATTAATATATTTCATTCACACTAGGTTACAATGTTTTCTTATATAAATATAAGTTTTTATTATATTATATCGAGTTGTCACTGATTTTAAATCAGATTTTAAGTGTAATATTTCTTTACAACTATTTTTAATTTTTTTATCAATATGACATTTTATTATAAAAATTGACATTGTGTTTTAATATATCGGTTACAATAAGTACCTAATGTCTATGTTTTTGTTTGTAATTTCAAAAATAACGTTTGTGTGCGATTATTAAATCAAATTAGTTTTATCTGAACAATTGTTTTTGTGCTCGAAATAATATCGTACATAAAAGGAATTGATACATTAAATCAGTAAGAACCTTTCTCCGTGTTTGTCTGTCTGTCCCATCTGTTTGTTTTACGATAAACTTTTTTTGTAAGCACCATACTGTTTGCAAGAAAAAGGTATTTATTTTAGATGTTTATTTTTCTAAATCCGTATTATTTGGTATGATGAGAGGTTATCAAGTAGGTTATAATAAAGATGCTTGTTTTTAATGATTGTATTTTTATTTTATTATAAAACCCATAAGTCTTAATGCAGACATTGACATGTTGTATTAACAATAAAGTGGGATGTTATAAGTTTGACGTATCTGTCTCTGTCTGTCTGTCTGGGACATCATAGCTCCCGAACGGATGGGTCGAATTTCAATTTAGTTTTTTTTGCATGAAAGGTGAGTTTCGCGCGTGTGTTCTTAGGCATATTTTTCTATTTTCTATTCTATTTCTATTCAATGAAAATCCGTTGTCCCGTTTAAAAGTTATGACGGCAAAAGTGGGGAAGGAAAACCGAAAATCTGAAAAATAAACAAAATTGAAAATTTAGATTATTATTAATCATTTGTATGTGAAAGGTTCTGTAAAAGTAACGACGACGAGCTAGGCATGTGACGTAGGTAATGAAGTGTTTGGTTCACAAACTTACTAAAAGTTTGATAAAATTAGTTTAATAACGATGGAAACCAATGGAATCAAGATTTTTTTATGATGATGAAATCTTAATCCTTAAAAAATCAATTTTAAAAATAATTGCATAAGTGCGATTTCAATAACGATTACAAGAAAATAAAAAAAAATTATGTCTAGCGCATATTACCTATTAAATGTTGGGGCCATTTTCTCCCATGGGCCCTGTAGAAGCCGCTCAAAGGAAACACCAGAAGATGGCAGCAGCATCTTGGTATTCAACATCATATACTGCGCCCGCAACCCGCCTGCCTAGCGTAGCGAGTAAGGCATCGCCTTATTATGGTTAAAAAACGATTAAATAAAAACAGTTTCAGATAACTTGGTAACTCTTTGGGTTTAACGCCATAATGGGGCCATGTTACATCATGCAATCTTAGAAATTACGAGTACTAGGAGTCAGCGTAGAATGTGTTAGGTTTTGGATAGGATCATTAATGCTATCCCAAGTGAAATGTAATAGCTATATATATATAATACTTTAACGGAAGTAATCCTGCTTATATACCTCTAGCATTATAAGCGCGAAAGTTGCTCTTGTTGCTCTATCACGCAAATATGTACTAGCTATTAGATTTAAATGAAACTTCGCAATAACGTAGCTAACATATCAGAATAACACAGGCTTCATATTACCGCGGTTAAAAAAAATTGAGAGTGTTTTTAATGTATCATAAGTATGTATTTACAAAAAAAAATGAATCTATGTAGTATATCAGTCACCTAGCACCAATAGTACAAGCTCTGCTTAGTTTGTGGTTAGTTAGGTGATGCTGTGTGAGTAGTCCGGACTGATTTACTACCATAGATAGGTACCTACATAAACTAAACTTAAACAGAATTTTGTAAAGAGTATGTTAGGAAGTTGATTAAATTACTTTAGGTACTCGATTAAATTCGGAGGGCGCTATTCAAGCGAGCTGTATTTTGAAGGCTTCAGCTATTGGGGCTATATTTTAGGGGAGCATCCATTCTGATCAAATTACCGTTTGTTTTGAATTATCTATAGGTATCTATAACCTAACTGTGTAGCTACAAGGATGAATTTAGCACAAGAACTTTTAAGGCACATTAAATAACAATCTAAAATTAAAATTTAAGAAATTCCAATGCCTTAATTTCCTTAAAAGTAAAACGCCCTAATATTGTGTAATGTGCTGTCGATGCGCTTTCATTTGATACCCCAGACTACTATATTTGCTGATTTTCGGTTTTCCTTCCCTACTGTCACCCCCATAACTTTTAAACGGCACAACCAATTTTCATGAAACATGTCTAAGAACACTCGCGCCAAACTTAACTTTCATACCAAACCCAAATTAATTTGAAATCGCTTCATGCGTTCGGATTTTCATGAAACATGTATAGGAACACTCGCGCCAAACTCACGTTTCATACTTACAATAAAAACTAAATTGAAATCGCTCCATCCGTTCGGGAGCTATGATGTCCCAGACAGACAGACAGACACGTCAAACTTATAACACCCCTCTTTTTTGGTCGGGGGTTAAAAAGCTAAACATTTGTAGCTTGCCAGTTTTGCCTCAAAAATTTTCATTGTTTCCTCAGTAAGATCCTCGGTAGTCGAGGTTAATTAAAGATTACAACTAACTGCTAGCCGTATTGGCTAAGTGGGAGCTCACTCGACTTTAATTCCGAAGGTCGTGGGTTCAAACCCCGCAACGCACCTCTGGATTATCCTTCTTGAAAAATGTATGTGCGCTTTAAATCACGTGCTATAACGATAAAGGCAAGGAATATATTCGTGAGGAAACCGGCATGTTCTTAGAACTTTAAAGAGTTTGAAGAACATGTGACATTTACCAACCCGCACTGGGCCAGCGTGGTGCATAAAGGCCTAATCTCTCTCGCTAAGGAAATCCCTGTGTCCCAGCCGTGGGAACGTTAATAGGGTGATGATGAACAGCTAGTAAGTTTCGTAGCAACAAACAAACTCGCAAATAAAGGTAGTAACTGTATTCCTATAGATGAATTCAAATAATTTTTTTTTTTAGTCTCCTTTTTTTTCTTGCAATCTGCCTTTCTGAGCATTTAGTTAAGAGTTGTGAAGTTGATGATTGCAGTCATGTATGGAATGTACCCAGTGGCACAACCATTTAATATAGTATTATTAGGTCTTGTGGATTTCTTCTCTTGAGTCTTCTAGTTGTTGTGTGCTTGTCCATTAGGTTTTTAGCCAGCTCATTAGGTGAACGGTGAATTCAAATAATGATTAACCCTTTTTCAGTTCAAATAAAGAAAGCAGGACTAAGTTAATATACCTAGTGTCATTTTATTAATTTAATTTTGGCATGTATCGCTCGGCGGACAATACCGACCGATAAATTACTATAGCATTTTACACCTACGCGACCACGAAGCAGGCCGTCCTCAAGCAAAAATGTCCCGCGTTGTGGACGCTCTATTTTTCACAAAATGTGCATTCAATATCTTTAGAATAACATTATCTTACGAAGCAAACCCAACGCTGATAATACAGACATTATAAAGCGTTCACACAGTAACAGAATCAGAATAAACAATACCAATAGTCAAAGTCAAAACGTTTATTTCCTTAGAAGCCTATGCTTACATGGACAGGTCAAATTAAATCTAATTTAAATAAAAACTAAGACTAATGAAGAAAATAACATAGTCTTGACAGTTCGCTTAAATTTTTTACACTGAGTTGAGAAGCGAATAGAACAACTCAGCTTCCATCTCTTATGTTGTTGTAATAATAAACAGTACATACTAAACCTTCTAGTCCTTCTACTCGTACAAGACTCAAATTCCCGTCCGAGCTGCAAGAAAGCGTCCCGCGCATTTGGGTTCAACGAAACGTAAACCTACCTGACAAGTAGCCAGTTCTACCCCGCAAGCTAGCGGGCACGGTCGATACACTGCGGCACGGGAACACAAAATAAGGCATCTCTTATTTACATATGAATCAGTAAAAATATAAACTAAAATGATAATAAAATCGCGTAATTTCGTGTTGTGTTGATTTTGTAACAAGCGTGGTAAAGTAAAGTGAACGAAACGTGTTTGGGATTTCGAATTTTATATCATTTAAAAGTTCGGCAAACAGGATTGTGATTCAGATATTCAGCCTCCTTGAAAGAAACAAGTGGATGTAAAGGTAAGGTTGCATGCGGAATTATCTATTAACGTATAATTTACTTACAAGACATGGCTTGGGTGGAGCTATTTGTATACCAGTATTTTTAGGATGATTCACTTAAAAGGTTCAATTAAGTAGGTACTTAGTAAATTTTAAACCTTTATCATTTACTTATAAATTAGTGATTAAGTTCTAGAGCTCTCCAATTTCAATAATAAACTGAGATAAACCCAATAGGGTAGAGAGACTAAAGCAAAATAAATTTCTGCAGCATCCCATATAATTATGTAAACTGACTATTATTAAAAGTAATCTATAATATAAAAATGAATCCCTATTTCCCTTGGTCACGGCATCAAGCCTGAACGGCTGGACCGATTTCGCTAATTCTTTTTTTGTTCTGTTTTTTACTATCAAGGAGAAGGTTCTTATGAAAGAAAAAATTAAGGAAATTGCGCGGAAAATAAGAAAATTTAAAATTACTTAACCACCATATAAAATTATTAAACTTTTTTAATTTAACCTTATGACATTTGACATAGAATTGACTGAATGCGTGCTGCAAATATGGTCAAAGAGGATGAAATAAAAATTACGTTTAAAATGGATTTTAAATGATTAGGTATGGTTGTTAACTATTCAATAATAATAGTAATTGAAGGCTCCTGATCAGAAAATCTAAAATCAATCCAGCTTGCAACAGCGTTGAGACATCGAAAAGCTCAAAAATCGTAACATGATAGATACGTTAATTATGTTACGTTATACGTCGATACGTCAAAGTCACATTTTATTTCCTTAGAAGCACAGGGCATACATGGACAAGTCAGCTTTAAATTAATAAAACTAAATTGTTTATACAAAAATTATCAAGGAATTAACATTGTCTTGACAGTTCGTTTCAATGTTTTATACTGAGTAGAGAGTATAAGATACAAGATAGAAAATCATTTATTTCCATAGTTTGGTTTTACAAAACTTAGACACGTCAAAATAAAATAAATAATATTTATAAGATATAGAAGAGTACCTAATAGGTACTGGTTGAATTTCGACCAGTTGGAATCACTAGTTCCATTGAAAGGTTTACAGTTCTTCGTTCTTTGAAATCAGCTAACTAACTTGTTTAACCATTCATTATGTCGTTGAGTCATTGCTATGCGATGCACAAACAGAATACTGACCATTGTGAATTTGACAAGTAGGCACGTTCTAAGAAATTTGTGTATTTTGGTATTGTCACAGTATCAGTTTATAACATTTTAAATGTTGCTTAGGGTTCCTTAAGCAAAATGGTTGGTTAAAGGACCCTATTACTGAGACTTCGTCGTCGTCTGTCTGACTGTCAGACTGTACCTATCTCGAGAATCGTGATCGACAGAGAATTGAAATTTTGAGTGCTGATGTATTTCTCTTGGCGCTATCATTATACTTATACGCTTCAATGTTTTTATATCATTACTAGCGGCCCGCCCCGGCGTCGCACGGGTATAAAATTTTCCCGGAAATTATTCAATTTGTTCTCGACGTAAAAACCATCCTATCTCTCAAGTTGGATCGAACTGCACATGGTGTACGAATTTTATTATAATCGGTTAAGTGGTTTAGGAGTCCATTGAGGACAAACATTGTGACACGAGATTTATATATTATTAAGATAAAAACATTGAAGCGAACTGTCAAGACAATGTTATTTCCTTGATATTTGTTGTTTAAGCAATTTAGTTTTATTAATTTTAAGTTGACCTGTCCATGTAGGCTATGTGCTTCTAAGGAAATAAACGTTTTGACTTTGTCTTTGACTAAAAACACTTGTCTTAAAAAATAAAAACTCCCATACAACAAACAAAGTGATTGTTGTACTTGGATGGGTGACCGCTCTAACTGCATCTTTTTGCATATCTTTTTACGTATTTCAGTTTTTTTTATTACAAAATGTGTAGGTACTTTACACGGAACCCTAAGTAGAGGGACATTATTTATATTTACCACAGAAACACACAAAAATAATACAGATAATAATAAGTGTAGTTACACTTAAAAGTGTAGTTTAAGATCGACATAAACTTTTTTTAACTAGATAATATAAGATAAATCTTTCTTAGATATGTATCTATAAAAAATTGATGATACACTTGAAACTAGGTAGTAGAAATTTGTTTCTAAACTCGTCTACCGTTTGCCAAACAGAAAAATTGACGTTCTGCATTTAGTAACAGTTTTTTCTCCATAAACCCGTTTTGGCCATTATGAAGAAAAAACTGCTCAATTATGCAAAAGGAATGCCAAGGACTTTGGATCCCTGGCGTCGCTCGGCGTCTCATGAACTTCGTCAAAAGCTCAGCCAAAAGTGTATTGAAGTAAGTTCGATTATAGCAATTAAAAGTTTTGAAAAAATAAAAACAAAGCTAAGTAATTTTATAAGCGAGAGTTTTTAGGTAGATATGTAGTATGTACTTCTTATTAAATAAATTTATAAGTTCGAAATTAACTCGTACAGAAAGCGTTCTTCGAAAGAGTATTTCAACATAAAATAAAATTCCCTGATTATAATTTAGGGGAATAGAAACGTCGGTCACCCATCAAAGTCACAGATAAAAAAAACACACTGAATATGATTAAGGTAACTGATTTTATAGTACTTCTATAAAGGAGTTCCTATCGTTCTTCAGACCAGAATACAGATAATTTATATGCACACTTGGGTTACATACAGGGTCTTGGTTGTCAATATTATAATCACCATACATTTATTGCCTTAGTCTAGGGCGTGTAAATTACATAATTTATGGTTTAAGAAAAAAATATTAATTTATTAAATCAATCTATGTCATCCATCAGGTATTAATTAATCATAAATTAAAATGGAAAAATATAAAACGTCAATGTGAAAATAGTGATTAATACATATTAATAAGAATATTTATAGGAGAAATGTTTATAATGTGTATTTTAATTTATAATAAACTACCAGAACAATATAAGGAGTAAAATGGATATATTTTTAAGACAAAATTATGTAGTTGGTTGCTAGAAAAGTGTTTTTATAGCGTTATGGAATATTTAAATTATGACACGTGGGTTCGATTCCCGCCGAGAGGTCAAGTGTTTGTATGATCTTCTAACTCTTTCTCCTTGGTCTGCTTGTTTAATATGTATAGTAAATTTATCTAAATATTATCTCTATTGTAACAAGTATATCAGAGTCTAGTACCCGTAACACAAGCTAAGAGCTTACCACGGGGCTAGATTCATTGTGTGGATTGTCCGGAGATATTTATTTATTTTATCATAATTATCCGTCAAAAAATCTTTAACAGAATAAAATCATTATGCATTCAAAGAAGTAAACTACTGATCTATCCCTACTTCGCTTCAATAAAGTAATTTCTACTGCACATTGTAGGTACCAGTATTCTCACGTCTAATAATCGCGCCCACACTTATTGTAGTTAATCCACTAGCAAGGAACTCCGTTGAGTGGTCGCGTGCCTTATCTGCTAATTTAGGTCATTTCGAAACTTCAATCAACTAATTGACATTGTTATCTGGTCTTGGGAACTTTGAGTTGAAACATTGAAGCGAACTGTCAACACTACGATTTTATTTCAATTATAGATAGATAAGTCATGGTAGGTACACAACACATTTACACAGAAAACAACACAAAAAACAGCATATATAATAATCAAAATAAAAAAACCCGTATTACAAAGCCTTCAAAACGAAAGCGCATCACGTGCACATTGCCAAAATATTATGACCTTTAAGGGATATTTTTTATTTTTTTCGTCGACAATATTTGCAGTTATTCGATTTTTATTCCCCACTCTCACCCCTCATAACTTGTAAACCGATATTCATCATCATCACACATATCTAAGAACACTCGGGCAAAACAAATTAAAACTTCATTTAGAACTGACACTTTGGTATGACTTGTTACAACTACGACCGACGTCACACGAGAAGATGTTTTGAAACGTTGATTTTCATCACATACTTACGCTGTTGACTATACTTAATTTTAGTGACAAACATTAAATAATTAAATTACCTACCTACAGGTAAAATAGAGACGGACAAATCTCCTTAAATAGATTAGATTAGATCATAAGCATAGAAGTATGAAAGTCCCAGGCACTCTGCCAACATCACTCAAATATCACGTAAGCATGGTTTGTTGTTTTAAGTAATATATGCGGAAAAATGGATCAAATACGAACTGAAATAAGCAGCTTGCGTAAGATAACCTTCATTGTATAATTTAGTTTGACGGTGCTTATATAGGCACCAAATAAACATAAATAAATATTTAAATATTTCTGGACAATCCACACAACAACATCTAGCCTAGGTCAGCTCTAAGCTTGTGTTACGGGGACTAGATATCTGAAATACCTAATATAAAAGACATAAATTCATATGTATTTCTTTTATAAAACATCCAGGCCAAGGAGAAAGTGATTGCAGATCATACAAACACATGACCCCTCGACGGGAATCGAACCCGTTCCCTCCTGTGACACAAACAAAAGCATATTAAAATATTTTTGAACACACATTTATATTTTTCTACAGATCTCGTACTTATGTAAGTACTGGACTGGAATTGATCGACACTCAGATAGATGCAACATTACTAATTACTATAACACTGAGAAAACTTTTAAAGAGAATAACTGATTCGTTAAATTATTCTCTACCTTTGGAGCTTTAAATTATCAAAATTGGTGCAGTACAGCCCAAGATAAAGGTATCTTTAACAATCATAATTATGAATTTAATTAAATTTCTTGTAATTGGACTCTGCGCTTGAAGCGTCAGTTTGCGAGTGTCGAGTTAAATAAAATTATAAAGTGTTAAAGATGTTACTCAGTAGAACGCCATTTTGCGTCTCATCAAATATATCCAATCATATCAGGACGGACTTCCACTTCGCCACAGAGGTCATCTTAGTATACCGTCACAGACGAGCAGACCCGTTCCGTTCCAATGACTATAGATGAGATGACGCTTTCTCCGTGGTCAGTCGATCATAACGGAACGTAACTCTGCCTTAGGCCGGTCCACACGCAGCGACTCTGCTCTATTTACAGCGATTTACAAGTCGCTGACGACTTTTGTCTTTTGTTTCGTTTCGCAGCAGACATCTGTGTTAATTGTTTTTATTGTGCTCTATACCTAACTAATTTATTTATTTATAACATACATAACTTTACAGAAATTAAATCCTCCAATATGTTTTTATGTCCCAGGTACATATTTAGATAGATGATAGACAGATGAAGCGTTTATTTGTAACTCAAATCACACACATACAATAATCGAGCAAAAATAAAAGGTTACATTTTTATCTTAATATAAGATTTAAGTTAACATGATTAGCTCAACTTTACCGCAAAACAAAAAGGCCACAGCTCAGCGTAAAGTTGCTCATGGAGCAAGCACTGATTTTCAGATGTCACCATAAGAATTCGCAAGCTGATCGTGATAACTGAAAAACTTAAATATGTTAAGTAATTAAATAGGCGCGCAGGCAGTAGGTTAATATTTATAATAGTTCCTATTTCGAAGCAACTTGACGTAGAACTATTTTGTTCAAGTGCGAGTACGGTCAGACGGCGTGTAGCTATGTGTGTTGTACCGTTGATGCGGTATTGTTTTTGGTAACAGAGTTGTTTTCAATTTTGTTTTCTATCCGTTCAAACATAGCTTTCTAGTGTTATTTTGTGTTTGAAGGTTTTAGGTGTTCCAATAAATAAATTAGGTAATTAATAATATAAATCTTAATTTAAAATTTAAGAAAACCCCCGATATCAATGCCGTAATTTCCTTAAATGTAAAACAACATAATAATATGTAATGTGGACGCGATGCGATTTCATTTGATACCCCACACTAGTTGTATATTTGCAGATTTTCGGTTTTCCTTACCCACTCTCACCCCCATAACTTTTAAACGGCACAACCGATTTTCACGAAACATATCTAAGAACACTCGCACCAGACTCACCTTTCATACAAAAAAAAAACTAAATTGAAATCGCTCCATCCGTTCGGGAGCTATGGTGCCACAGACATACAGACAGACACACAGACAGACAGACACGTCAAACTTATAACACCCCTCTTTTTAGGTGGGGGGTAAAAAAGTATTTAAAAAGGCGTCACATATTGTGCGGAAGGCCGTAATGTAGACGAAAAATCAAATGTCACTCGCTATCGACCAGTCGTTACGTCTGAGCCGGCTCTTACAAAGCATATTATCTTACATGATAGGTATTATGTTTTATAGCGGAAGAAATATGTAAATGTATTTTTCTAGGTATTTAATTAGATATAAAAAGAGTCAACGTCTTTTAATTCCATTAAGGATCGATTTTTCATTCCTCTGATATCGATGATAGTAACTGATTCTCAAAGATATATGAAAAATAACATTAGATAAGGTATCTAATAATTGAAATATCAGCCCTTAAACATAGAATTATAAATGGACACGTGGAAAATAATTAAATTCAAATAAAATTAAGCGTGGAAATAGAAGATAATCTTCGCTTTGATAGTTAGTTTATTTTTTACACACTTTTAAAAGGTAGAGAAGCTAAAGAAATGACAGAGCTGTTTGTTATCTATTATTACTAGTTATTTCATCAAAGTTCTTTTCCATCCAGAGGTTGCCTGAAAGAGATCGCTTTTTAGAGATAAGGCCGCCCATTATACATTTGTTTTCCTACGTGTTGTTGTATTTTATTCCCCTGTGTGTACACTAAAGTGTTTTTGTATTTGTATTATCATGTTATCATCGCTAGTAGCTTAAAGAAATTACATAAACCCAAGTTTTAAGTACACACACGTTAACACAACAGACAATTAAGTAACCCTAGTCAAAGAGTCAGCCCTCGTTATAAGTAATTACTAATGTAAAGCACTAAACAAAATCACTGCGTCGCGTGCCGCGCGTGATTCCGACTGCCTTCCTCCCGCCCCCCTTGCGTTCCCGAATACTCCTGGCGAAGCGAGAGGGCGCGCGCGTTGCACTTATCTTGGACACCAGCGTTTCGCGCGCTAAACAAATAAAATGTAAAGCACTGAAGGTTAATTACTGTTCTCAGGGCGTTAAAATAAAAGAGTTTCGTAACACGACACAGGAAAAGTATATTATAGTAAAAGTACACAAGGATTAGCACACACAAAAAACACATAAAACTTCAATTACAACATTTAACAAACAAAATAGCTCCGTCGCGTGCTGCGCGCGATTCCGACTGCCTTCCCCCCGCCCCCCTTGCGTTCCCGAATACTCCTGGCGAAGCGAGAGGGCGCGCGCGTTGCACTTATCTTGGACACCAGCGTTTCGCGCGCTAAACAAATAAATAGCTTCGCGCTATATTCTCCCCCTCTGCCCTAGACGTAGCGTCCCCGCGTCTAGGACAGGACACGTAGATTGCCTACGGCTACACGGCACTTTTTCGACGGTGATGATAGTCGGGCGGCAGCGCCTCATCCACCGCTCGAGTATGACCAGTACCGTGGTAGACGGAGAACGATGTTGGTCCAGCGTACTTCCTCCGAGTAAAACTATTGTAGCGAGGGCTATACTTACGCGGTTCATGAAATGTATTATCACCGTTCAACGTCTGAGGTAATTTCTTCCGTACATAGTGGGAAGACGCTTCTTCCCCATTGGATTCACCATAGGTAACGCTACGTACGTTACGTTGTTTTTGAAATGGGGGCCTCATTGATATGTCGGGGCCCCTGCCCATTATGACGCGGTTGGACCCGTCTCTCCCCCTAAACAAACCGTAGGTGTCCTTATGGCGTTTCCTACAAAGGGGCCTCTCCGACATGACGGGGCCCCCGGCCTCATCGTGGCGGTTAGACCCGTCTCTCCCTCTAGACGAACCATCGGTTTCCTCACGATGTTCACCATACGGGGCCCTCTTCGAATTGGTGGGGCCCCCACCCATTGCGTGGCGATTAAGCCCGTTACTCCCCCTACACTTACCGTCGGTGTCCTCACGACGTTCTATATATGGGGGCCTCTCTTTTCTGACAGCTGAAGTAGCGTTTACTGTCGTAATTTCTGCCTCTTTGGTCAAAGGTAAATCGAAATGGGTTATAAACTTATGCCATTGTCTGCGTTCGCCACTAAAACTCCACCTATTACGCGGTAAATCTAGCATTATTTGTGCGCGTAGAATAAAATCTCTGCCTAACAGGGTTCGCGTATTCGCGTCGGGCAAAACTAGAAACGTGACAGGCACAGACCGACCTGTAAGAGTGACGTAGGTATCGCATTCGAGCGCATGTTTGGTTCGTTGGGAACCGTCGGCTAAACCTATCGTTTTGGAACTGTTACGGAATTCTATGCCTGCGTTTACCAGAATGTTGTACAAGGATGGTCCTGCAATACAATGCGTGGCCCCAGTGTCGAGTATTGCTACACCTTTACGGCCGAGCATCTGTATTTCTACTAAAGGACGCGAGTCGGTATACCTACCTACGCTCGCGGTATAGAAATCAACTACGTTACTAGGGGGGCCGCTAGCGTTAGAATTAACATTTCCATCCTTCTTATCCATACGAAGGCAATTTTCTATTGTATGACCGAATATCTTACAATAGCCGCACCTGGGCCGAACGCGTTCGCGTTTTGCGTTGTCGCTTTCGTTGCGTTTCGCGTTCGCACTACGGGGGTCATTTGGCGCCTTTTCTGAGAATTTCGTGCACGTTACGAGATTATAATTATTACGACTGGTGGTTACGGGTGGTGTCCGAAGATTAGTGAAACTCGCGCTAGTACTATAAGGGGTACTCACCTCCGCCAGGGTTTCTTCTACCAACCGTACCTTCGCGACCAGCTCGTCCAGCTCCGTCACCGCGTCACGGCACACGCGTTCCCTAATCCTAATATTCAACAAACCGTATATTATGTCTAACTTAACAACTTCGGGTAATTCGTATGGCAATTTACTTAATAGAGCGCGTAATCTACATATAAAAACGTCGGCACGTTCACTGCACTGTTCACTGGTGAAAATGTCCCGGAACACTTTGTACGCGGGTCTTTGTACGCCGTACATTCCCCGGAGCCGATGTAGCGCGTCAGGCCAGGACCGCACCGACGCCTTCACCCCCAGCCACCAGACGGCGGCCTGTCCGGTGAGCAGCATGGGCAATCCCCGCAGCGCGTGCTCCTCGGATATGTTTGTACATTCTCTATAGACTTCCACAGCGTCAATGAATGCCTCCAGTTCTTCCGCACTCTTAGCAGCGCCATCGAATCGTGACGAGCATTTCGAAAAATTCCCCGTGCGTGCTTGAGGGCACGGCGGCGGCGGCGGCGGCGACGGCGACGGCGACGGCGGTGGCGACGATCTGATCTCCTGTGCACCTTTTCCTCTCTCGTTTTTATTCGCTAGGATACTCTCTAACAAAACCCTGTTCGCTTCCGCTTGGCTTTGGGTAATATTGAATACGAGGGTTTGGAGCATGTCTTCCGTCATGGCGATTGTAGGGGACGGTGGCGTAGGAACGATGGTTTTATCGGCGGCGTCGTCGGTGTCCGATTCCGAACCATGCCTTTTCGCGCCGGCGGCACGTGTTATCGGCGGTGGCATGGTGGTAGCGAGGCGGACGGCAACAGCCAGGTAGGTATAATAGTTTTGTGTACACCTGATTCACACACGCCGAAAACCGGTTATGGTCAGTCCTCAGTACCTACTGCGGCGGTGTTCACTATCAATGCAGCGTAAGGTGCTTTGGCAGGTAGGTAGGTACTTATTCGACTCGGTGTTTTCCGATTGGGAGGCGGCAATTCTCAGTACAGGATACACTGGATGTATCGACAACACAGTCGCGGCACAGTGTAGGTATGCGTGTTTGCTTGCCCGCCCAATGGTCACGTCACGTCCGTCCGTGTAGGTATCTTGTCGGATGTTTTTCTGTAGTTTCGGTGTTTATCGTGTTTATAACTATCGGAAAATGTCATACGCATATGCGGCTCACGATAGGTCACTTGTATGCACTTATAATGTCACTGTATCGTGCCCGCGAGTTGGGGCCAATGTAAAGCACTGAAGGTTAATTACTGTTCTCAGGGCGTTAAAATAAAAGAGTTTCGTAACACGACACAGGAAAAGTATATTATAGTAAAAGTACACAAGGATTAGCACACACAAAAAACACATAAAACTTCAATTACAACATTTAACAAACAAAATAGCTCCGTCGCGTGCTGCGCGCGATTCCGACTGCCTTCCCCCCGCCCCCCTTGCGTTCCCGAATACTCCTGGCGAAGCGAGAGGGCGCGCGCGTTGCACTTATCTTGGACACCAGCGTTTCGCGCGCTAAACAAATAAATAGCTTCGCGCTATACTAATTATTAATGAAGATGCAATCAGCCACTACGTCCGTTGCACTACATACGAGTACATTCATACATACTTATACTTATTTCTAGAATTAGCGTTTCCGCGACTTTGCCCGTTTTTTTTATGGATTTTGCCTTAGAATCTACGTAAAATAACCTACAGCCTTACCCAATAAATACTTTATCTGAATATTTGAATATTTAAAATAATCGGATCAGGTGTTCCAGAGATTAGCAAGTTCAAGATTCAGATTAATTTATTCAAATACGATAACAATGGTTGTTATACAAGACAAGTCAATTTACCATATCAAGTTCGTAAACTATTAGCAGCTAAATCTATAAATTAATCATAAAATGTGTTGGTAAGCGCATAACTCAACAACGCCTGGGCCAATTTAGCCAATTCTTTATTGTAAATGTTCGCACAAGAATGGTTATTACGGCGAGAACAATCGGAATATTATATTTGAATAATTATTACCGTTTGAAGCCGGGGCCGCTAGTATAAAATAAAATGACAGTAATACATTGAAATAATTGAAGTAAAAAAAATAGCATGATTCATAAAATACTTACAGCTAGATTTATCAGATTTTTTTATTTCGCCTTATTGTAACAATGGTTGCCATACTAAGTAAGTAATTTAAACATACATTGATGATTGATTTTAATTCTTTCTTAATTAAAAATAAATTAAAGGCAAGCAAACAAACAAACTATTCAGGTTTATAATATTAGTATAGAAAGTTCGTGCCATATACTCACATACTAATGCCTTTATTGATCCATTCACACTGTTCTGTTCACACGCAGTTCCTAGAAACGGCATCAATGTAATTTCTCCTTGAACTCATCAAGTTTCACTTAATATTGTTTTTTTTACATACCGACGCATAAGGGATGTGTTGACGAAGAAAAATCCCTAATTAGTTTTTAGTTATATATCATAGTATGTTAGACTGTAAGGTATTTTTAACCCCCGACAAAAAAGAGGGGTGTTATAAGTTTGACGTGTCTGTCTGTCCGACTGGGACATCATAGCTCCCAAACCAAGTGAGTTTAGTGCGAGTGTCGTTAGATGAAAGTCGGTTGACCCATTCAAACATTATGAGGGTATTGACTCTATTATTTAATTATGAGGCCCCACATTTGTGGGGAAAGAAAACGGAAAATCAGAAAAAATATACTCGAGTGGGGTCTCAAATGAAAGCGCATCACGTGCACATTACAAAACAGTATGACTTTTTACTTTTAAAAGAACTTAAGTTTTGGAAGCGGTAGTAAAATACATAGATCAGATACCTTATTATAATACAAGGAAATAGGAATGGGTTTACAAAAAATTGCATTATGCAATTTAAATCACTTTATTCAGTTCCAAAGTTGCCGGCGCCGACCTACATAATATGTGTCAAGTATCCCACACGTACCTTAGTAAATAATTTTTTCCCGACCATCCACACAACAACATCT
Source organism: Gymnoscelis rufifasciata (assembly GCA_929108375.1). NCBI lineage: Eukaryota > Metazoa > Arthropoda > Insecta > Lepidoptera > Geometridae > Gymnoscelis > Gymnoscelis rufifasciata. Next base: position 778,589 of record OV815326.1, read on the forward strand.
AGCCCCGCGGTAAGCTCTAAGCTTGTGTTACGGGTACTAGACATCTGAAATACTTAGTATATTAGACATACATGTATCTATCTATTTTATTATACATATTAAACACCCATACCAAGGAGAAAGTGCTTGCGGAACATACAAACACTTGACACCTCGGTGGGAATCGAACCCAGCTACCTCTTGAGTCGGTTGGTGCCTACTTTTTGAAGTGAAACTTCTTTAGAATCTTTGTGATTTGAAATCGGATGCAACGGAAATACGTCAGGTAAGCCAATCTTAAACGCTAACAAGGTTGAGCAACTTTCCGGAACGCCAGTACTTGGATGGGTGACCGCCCGAACAAAATCTTTTTGCACAGTATTTTTTTTTATTTATCTCATTCTTTTGTCGATTTACTGAAGTTTCACTTCTACCGTGTGTGAATCGCACACACACCTTTTTTTTTTTTTTGGTGTTTTGCGCCACTGAGGCAGTCAAGTCATTAAGTTAGTAAGAGTGGTTTCTGTTGCAGGTGGTCGCGATGCGCGAGAGCCTGCGGCGCCTGGCGTCGGACGAGGGCCTGCAGCGCAGGATGGGCGTCAGCCGCCGGGTGCGGGTGGAGCTGCTGGACGGTGACCACATCACGCTCGACGTCCACGTAAGCTATCAACCATTTGACCATTCAACTAAAGACTGCGTTAATTACATAATACTTTGTTCAAGATACAAGATACAAAATCATTTATTTCCATAGTTTGGTTTTACAAAACTTAGACACGTCAAGGTTAGTGTTAGGTTTTTAATAAATGATTGATTGATTTATTAACCATCATACTAATATTGTAAATGCGAATGTAAGGTTGTTTGTTACGCTTTCACGTAAAAACTACTTAACCGATCATCATGAACTTTTGCACATATACTCTTGAAGGTATTAGAAGTAACATAGGATACTTTTTATTAAAAAAAAATAACGAAAAAAATAATTACCCATGCGAAGCCGGGGGCGTGCCGCTAGTGAAATGATAGACGCAATTTTAAAGGTTTAAGGGTTAGTTTAGATCGAGGCGAGGCGGGGCGCGGCGCGGCGCTTACTTTTTAAGAAAGCAATACAAAATAAAACTTTATTTACTACACAAGATACACTTTTCATTGCAAGCATTCTAGAACGCCCATGCGGCCCCCGCGCAAACGTGGTCACGCGATAGGGTTGCCCACAAATTGGTTACAGCTTTTGAATTAGGTCTGTCTAGTTTGACTTTTAAAATACTTTGTATTATTGAATAGAATGTTGTTTTTATCTTATATATAATTAAAGAATAATGTATTATGTTGATTTCCGACTAGCAGACTTTGAAATATAAAAACAAATTGCAGAATATATTTTAATTATTTATTTTAGGACCCCCCAAAAAAGAAACATATACACCTTGCTTTACTTATGAACTTACTCAAATTATAAAACGAGTGTTCCTTCAATAATTATAGGAGCCCACATCATGCACAACTCTATTATCTACTTTATATATTCTACTCGCCATATTTAATAGGAACTGGTACTTACTTTATAAACTACATCAGATATTTCCTATTTAAAATACAAGACGCCGACCGTTCGTCACTGCAGCACAATTGTGACTGCATGTATCCCCCGTGTAACCTTCGATCGAGGCGCGTAGGTATAGCTCGCATTTCGACCGTTTTTAACATGAAGTTGGAATACTGATTACATAGTATACTATATATACCGAGCTATAACGCAGCATCAAGTAAGCCTTGTTGGCTAAGTGGGAGCACACTCTTCTTTCATTCCGAAGGTCGTGGGTACAAACCCAGCCACACTCCTCTGGATATTTCTTCTTCAAAAATGTAAAAGCTTTAACGGTGAAGGCAAACATCATGAAGAAACCGGCATGTTCTGAGAGTTTAAAGAGTTTGAAGGACATGTGTGACATTCACCAACCCGCACTTGGCCAGCGTGGTGAATTAAGGCCTAATCTCTCTCTTCAAGAGAGAAGTCCCTGTGTCCCAGCAGTGCTAACGTTAATAGGGTTATAATGATAATGATGGAATGGAATAACGCAGCAAACCCGTATATATTTTACGCTTGGCGCCACTCCACTTCTCCGCCCATGAAGTTGTTTATTTACTGCGTCCATCTGCGAAATGGATCGTAAATCCACTGTTTACGACGAGCGCTCACGGATGGTTCGCAATAAACGACTCTATTCTATCTATTAGGAGATCGAGGAGGAATTTGAATTGAGCATGCGAAGAAGAAACAATTATCTTCTCGTAGGTTCCTAATAACATTTGCATAAACTTTACGACTTTTTATTAATCGAGGTATAAGCTTTTGTTTAGTTTTAGCAGTCCCGATGTATGGGTATCAGCAATAAAATTTTGCATGCTTATCTAAAAAACTAGGCCGTTACGTCAAAAAAATTTGCTATTATACATAATAAAACTAAATATACATATCTAGGCAACTAAATATAAAATCAAATCAAATCATTTATTGCATTCATGTGTGTACAATTGGTCTTACAAATTAATGTGTGCTTACAACATGAGCCCAGACAGGGCATGGCAATATTAGAATCTTATATGTATTTAGATATCTATATACATAGTTGAATCTTATTGTAATTATTGCGTGGACATATTTGCTTATACACTTTATATTAGTTAGAGAAAATTTACTTACTTTTATATAAAAGTATTATAAAAATTATATTATTTAAACTTATCCGTAAAATAGTCTTCAATAGAATAATAACATTTTTCTAACAATAGGTTTCTAAGTTGACTTACAAATGACTGATGACATTATTCACTTTTTATTGTAATGGGCAGATTATTATAGACTCTTAAAGACATAAAATTGGTTCCTTTTCTAATTAATTATATTCTTGGTAGGTACTGGCAATATTAAGTTGTTCTTTCTACGTGGGTTTTTGTCAAGATTATAAAGATGAAAATTACTTCTTACAAACAATGCTAGTTCTACTATGTAAACACTTGGTAGGGTTAATAACTTAATTTTTTTTAAATGAGGTCTACAGCTGGTTCTCTGATTTATATTGGCAATTATCCTTAGACACTTTTTTTGAAGAATAAATATTTGACTTGATTCTACACTGTTTTTTTTTTTTATTATTATTGATAAGCCTGCATTTGATCACAATCTCACCTGATTACTTCTCTTCTTACCTGATCTTACCTGTTTGTCGTATTTCCAGCGCAAAGCCAAAGGAGCCGACCTGCTGGACGCCGTCTGCGAGAGCCTGGAGGTGCTGGAGACGGCCTACTTCGGGCTGGTGCACGCGCAGCGCGGGGACCCTCGCGTCTGGGTGGACCTCAACAAGCGCCTCGCCAAGACCTTCAGAAGTATGCCCATAATGATTAATAAGTAGTTTAAAAAAAAAGGTGTGCGATTCACACACGATAGAAGTAAAACTTCAGTAAATCGACAAAAGAATAAAAAAAAAAACTGCAATAAGATTTTGTTCGGGCGGACACCCATCCAAGTACTGGCGTCGCGCAAAGTTGCGTTGTTAGCGTTTAAGATTGGCTTACCTGACGAGTCTAAAGAAGTTTTACTTCAAAAATATTAGTATCTTGTCATGACTGTTCTAGTCTTGTTGAATGAATTAGCTTTTTTAATGATTGTGTTAGTATTAAAACAAGCTAAATTTAAAAATATTTTCTGAGAATGGACCAATTTAAAAACCGATCCTGTATATTCCAGATCTTGGAGATATACTGATTTCCATCTTGTATATAAATATCTTTAATTACTGATAGATATATTCTAATCCGGAAGAACGGAAAGGCCTAATAACTGATATTGGGTTATTTGACGAAACCACTTTATAAATAGTGTCGAAAGATTGATTTATGGATTAATTAGGATTCTTCCTAGTTCAGGCTCAATAATACATCATTAGTTCTAATAAAATTTTAGGGGTTTTTGGTAACATTAGCTTTAAGCGACTTTATGAATAAATCTAGACTAGATCTAGACTCGGAGATCTTGAAGGGATATTTATACTTTGTGCACAATAAAACTATTTATAGAGGAGGACTACGCTAGAAAGGTTCTCTACCAGTCATCCTGATAACTGTCTGTTTTCAGATGAAGCGTGGGACGTGAAGTTTGCCGTGAAGTTCTACCCTCCCGAGCCGGCGGACTTGCTGGACGACACGGCGCGGTACCAGGTCGCGCTGGCCGTCAGAAGAGATCTCCTTGAAGGTACACTACTGCGTTTTTCTTACGTCTAAGCCAAAAAACAGATATTTATTTAAACAATTTTTGGAAAACTAACAGCTAGGTTATAAATTACATATCAAATTATATTATTAATAACATGTGCCAAAACAAATAGGCACATGTAGACTGATGGCCAATTACAGTTTCAGCTAGTAAATTAAACATATTAAAAGCAAAGAAAAGTTAAAGAAAATATCATACGGATAATAACTTGATAGGAAAAGTCAATTAAATATTTTGTGCTACTTTCGGACTAGTCGTCGTTTGTTCAATATCTGGGGGCACGGCAGTGCCCCCACCAAGTCGAGCAAAAAAGCGGCACGGCCGTACCATCCTTTTCTCGAAGCAATTCAGGCCATTTTCGACCCCCTGTAACTTCGTTGTGGATAAAACTAGAAGACTGAAATTTTCAGTAACCATGCAGGATTGTAAAGACACGGTATATTTCAAATTTCATTCAATTTTAACCAGTATTTTAAGAATTATAACGGGTCAAATTTCGTAATTTTGTCACTCACTCACTGACTGACTGACTCACCGATCATCAAAATTCTAAGGCACTTCTAGCAGACCTAGAAGCTTCAAATTTGGAATATAAGTAGTATTTGGTGTATGAATCAAGGAAAAACTAAAAAATCTTAGAAAAAACCGGTATAGAGGGCGCTGTCGTACCTTTTCTCGAAGCAATTCAGGCCATTTTCGACCCCCTGTAACTTCGATGTGGATAAAACTAGAAGACTGAAATTTTCAGTAACCATGCAGGCATTGTAAAGACACGGTATATTTCAAATTTCATTCTTTATGAACCAGTATTTTAAGAATTATAACGGGTCAAATTTCTTAATTTTGTCACTCATTGACTCATCGATCATCAAAATTCTAAGGCACTTCTAGCAGACCTAGAAGCTTCAAATTTGGAATATAAGTAGTGTTTGGTGTATGAATCAAGGAAAAACTAAAAAATCTAGAAAAGACCGGTATAGGGGGCGCTGTCGCAACGCCACGTATATACGAAATTATGTACATAAGTATGTACAATGCGAAATATAAATAAATCCAATCTAGACCGGCAAAAAGAAAATTATATGGACATATATACAATAAGTAGAAGGTACCGAAAAGGAAAAAAGTAGAACTGTCTACAAAATACAAAAAGAAATGAGATCCCATCAAAAACAATACTTGTCAAAAAAACCAAGTCGCGCAACTCAGTTGTTCTGCGGTAAAAAGTTGTGAGATCCAAGTAAATCCAAGTCTTCAAATTTCGTCTCAAAATTCTTTAATGTTTTATATAAATATATTGAGACTTGGCCATCGCACTAAATAATTGAATTTACACGTGTTTTCAGGCGATGGCCAAGTCTTAATATATTAATATAAAACATTAAAGAATTTTGAGACGAAATTTGAAGACTTGGATTTACTTGGATCTCACAACTTTTTACCGCAGAACAACTGAGTTGCGCGACTTGGTTTTTTTGACAAGTATTGTTTTTGATGGGATTTCTGCATTTTCATCATCATTCATCAGAGCAAAAGTGTTTTGGTATATTTTAAATGATTATCTCTTCAAATGTCTACTTAAGAATCTGACTTGACTGAAACAAAACTTAAGATCAATACGGGTTTTTTGTGGCCCAGGTACTCCCCGTACGTAGCCTACGGACGAGTATTTCCAGCTTTGATACGCCGCTGCTACCAATTTTCTGGTTAGTTTTCCAGAAGAAGATAGAAAGCCCGCCGCTAAGCGTCCCGATGGGGAAGGGAGTGGGATTAAACTGAGATTCCTTCGATTTGGCACATGGCGGCATAGCCGGACACCTTGGGACCCGGCATTATAGAACTGTTGTCTCATTTATGTATTTTCATGGGTCCATCTATCGATCTCTTTCTTACTTATAGAATTAACCCAACCCTCTGATATCTTCAGGTCGTCTCACCTGCTCGGGTATCACATACGCGCTGCTAGCTTCCTACGTGATGCAAGCCGAGCTGGGGGACCACGGCGGGGGACAGGCGGGCGGGGGACAGGCCGGCGGGGGACAGGCGGGCCCCTTGCTGGCGCAGCACAGGGCCGTCCCCCTGCACGCGCTCACCGCGGATATGGAGGAGAAGGTCGAGGAGCTGTACCGGAAACACAGGTACCACTACTCTGAGGCAAACATCATCATCACCCTATCAACGTTCCCACTGCTGGGACACAGGGACTTCTCTCTTGGCGAGAGAGATTAGGCCTTAATTCACCACGCTGGCGAAGTGCGGGTTGGTGAATGTCGCATATCCTTCAAACTCTTTTAAGTTCTCGATGTTTGCCTTCGCCGTTAAAGCACGTGTTTAAAGCGCACATAAATTTCACAAGAGGCAAATCTAGAGGTGCGTGGCGGGGTTTGAACCCACGACCTTCGGGATGAAAGTCGAGTCCCACTTAGCCAACACGGTTTTTTAAGTGCCTTAATTAATTCAAAAAATAATTGACCGACAATAGCTTAACTTTTTACCATGGTAGTTACACAGTTTATACCCCATTTCACAAAACTGTTTTCTTATTCCGTATAATATGATCTATTCCAGCGGGCAGTCTCCAGCGGAGGCCGAACTGAACTACCTAGAAAACGCGAAGAGACTGCCTCTGTACGGCGCCGAACTGCATGCAGCCTGCGACAACGAGAACGCGCCCATTGCTCTGGCAGTCTGCGCCGCTGCAGTCTCCGTGTACAGAGACGGGTAACTATACTGGGTATACCTAGCCGTCAGACTGCTCACGCGTACCGTAGAGATTACAGAATTACGCCCAACGCGTTAGCTGTCTCCATTTATTCAACGTTAACAATCCAATTTACTGTCTAGTTTCGAAACAGTTGCATTTTTTAGTAAATGGTTACCTAAAAAGAACATTTTTACACCTACGCAACCTGTTTTGAAAACTGAAAAGGGTAATTTCATATTTTTCAATTTAAATTTAGCAAAATTCAACGATTTCCAGCATAAAAAATATGCATTTTTAAATAAAACTCATAAACTACTATAACGGTACTTATAGAATCTACTAGCGGCCCGCCCCGGCGTCGCACGAGTATAAAATTTTCCCGGAAATTATTCGAATATTCTCGCTGTAAAAACCATCTTATCTCTCAAGTTGGATCGAACTGCACATGGTGTGCGAATTTTATTATAATCGGTTAAGTGGTTTAGGAGTCCATTGAGGAAAAACATTGTGACACGAGATTTATATATATTAAGATTGTTACGAACTTGTGAGCAGGTTTGAGAGAATAACTATAAGAATAAGAATATTTATTTGCATCAGCATAATGTAGATAACAAAGGTCTTAAAAATAATTATAATTAATTTTGTCTCAATAATGCTCTACTTAGGGTCAAGCATGCAAAAATTTATTACATAATGTCATTAATATATTCCAAGATGTCAAACAATTAATAAGTCAAGAAAATTAGAGAGTAACAAAAAATAATGAAACACTCTAATTTCGTTGTTTGTCGTTTTTACTCGTAATAACAAATCAAACCATAATTGTTTTTATTCATCTATTATCTGATATTATTATAAATATTGACTTTACCCATCACAGGCTACTACTGAACCGTTTCCCATGGGCGAAGATAACAAAGATATGCTACAACAAGCGTGCGTTCACGCTGCGGCTGCGAGCGAGCGAGTTCGACGAGTTCGAGACGCACCTCTCGTTCCGGCTGCCCTCCACCCCCGCCTGCAAGAAGCTGTGGCGCTGCACCGTGGAACATCACATGTTTTTCAGGTAATTGACGACCTCTGTGGCTCGGTGGGCGAAAGTCCACCTGAGATGCAAGAGGGCGGGAATCGAACCCACAAGCTTCGATTCCCGCCGGGGGACCAGATTTTGTACTATGTACAATTTCTGGTTTCGTGTCTGGGTGTTTCCTATGTATCATATTTATGTATTTACAAAATAAAATGTATCTATGTAGTAGTAAGTAGTCACCTAGCACCCATAGTACAAGCTATTTATTTATTGAATTACTGTCATAGTAGGGAAAGTGCAGTAACTATAGGTGGCAGCACTAATGCGCATGTCAGAATGTCAAATATTGGGCCGATTCATTGTAAAACGTTCAATTTGATGGCACCAGTTGGCAGCACCATCTATGTGTATGTTCCTTTGACTGATACGGCAAAACCTGTAGAACGTAATTTTTTTTTAATTAGTTTTTGTATGAAGAGTTAGTTTTGCTCGAGTGTTCTTCGACATGTTGGTAGAAAATTGGTTGACCCTTGTGAAACAAAAACCGAATATCAACGAATATACTCGTGTGGGATCTCATATGAAAGCGCTTCACGTGTACATTACAAAATAGTACTTTTAAGGGAACTTAGTTTTTGGAAATGGTTTATTTATTTTATATTTAGATTATTATTTTTTGCCTTATTTGTTTCAGACGTGAAACCCCAGTGAAAGTAGATCGCATTGTGGGCTTCCCGCGACTCGGCTCGCGTCGACTCTCCTGCCGCCGCACGCTGCGGCAACTGCGCGCCGAACCCGCGACCCAGGCTGCCTGACACTATGCCACCGCTACGCCGAAACCAATACTATCCCAGAAAAACAGTAAACTAAGTAAAAACGTACTAATATTAGAGACAAAGAGTAACAATTTAGATAGATAACTCTTTATTATACACCACAAAAATAATACCAACTTTAAAAATAATACATAATTTACTCTGATGTGTTTTGGTAACTATTATCCTCGACTGGAAATGAAGAGTAAGAAATGTTTTTCTTCTTTCGTAACTAGTTATCCAATAGGAATGTTAGCGAAAAAGAGTTAAGTTGTGAAAGTTTTTTTTGTTTTTAGCGTATTCAAAGTGTTGGATAGGTCAATTTATATTAGCCTAAAAGGTAAATAAGTATATCTTAGTATATTTATGGACGAAAGATTTTTTTGTATACCTGTAGTATACAAAAAAAAGTAAAGAACGTACGATATAGGACTTTTAGTTGACTGATAAAAGTATCTAAAATAGATATTAATTGTATTTTAAGTTACGTAAAAAATCTAAGTGCCATTATTAGGCTAATCATAGATTTATTGATTCTTATCATACATTAGGTATAACTTTATCTACTTCTTAAAAACTCAATGCGCTTAGATAACTTTGGCAAGCTCAATAGAGCCTGATGGAAACACAATGGATAAAACATAGGTAAACCTTCTTTAAAGCATACATTTACAATTTGTTAGTTTTAAAAATAGTACTTTTATAGAAATTACCAACTTCTATTTACCCCCTCAGGGGTGGAGTTCTGTAAAATCCGTTCTTAGCGGATGTTAACACACTAATAGAAACCTACCTGCTAATTTACAAGTTTCTTACTTCAAAGACATGTGTCTTTCATACATACTTTCAACCCTCGTTTAACCCTTTAGGGGTGGAATTTCGTAAGGTTCATTCATAGCTAACGTCTTTACCATTTAGATAACCCCGTGAAAAGAAAGGTTTCTGTTAACAACAATGATATAGTTTCTGAGATTTCGTGAATAATCAGAATCACTGAGTGGCATATTGTTTCTCTTTTATAAACCCCCGACCAAAAAAGAGAAGTGTTATAAGTTTCACGTGTACCTATGTCTGTCTGTCTGTCTGTGGATGGATGAATGGAGCGATTTCAATTTAGTTTTTTTTTTGTATGAAAGGTGAGTTTAACCCGGATGTTCTTAGACATGTTTCATGAACATCGGTTGAGCCGTTTAAAAGTTATGGGGGTGAGAGTGGTGAAGGAAAACAGCAAATCAGCAAACATACTCGAGTGGGGTATCAAATGAAAGCGCATCGCGTGCAGATAGCTAAATATGATGGTGTTTTAATTTTAAGGAAATTAAGGGATTACAATCAGAGGTTTTCTTAAATTTCAACATACTTGTTTGAATCAAAATCCTTATTACGTCTAGTGTCACATAGCTTGATATTTCAGTCTAATGTTATTATATTCCTAAATATTGTTAACTAGGATTATCGGTACCTAATAGCATTATTATTTTATAATAGGAACTTTATTTTTGTATCTGCCAAACTTTACAATAAAACGATATATTGTATAAAAATATGTTTTATTATTATAACTTGTATTATCTCTTATTTCGTATCAGTTCATTATATTATTTGTATGACTTGTACATATTTCAAAACTTGCAACTTAGAGTTAAAACTATAACTAGGTACGTAAGTATACGAATAAATACATATTTAAATTTATTGCTTGGTAAAAAAATATTATTAATCCGGAGAAGGACGTTTCCACGATCTTTTCAAAACTATCAAATAAAATCAATTGATATCAAAAGTACCTGCCACATATTTTCGTAGATAACTACAGAATCACGGACATATTATATGAAATTCATTTAAGACAGCAGATCAAAAAAAGTTTTATCAACATCCGACAAAAGAAAAGTTCTAACGTAGCAAACACGTCAAAAGAAAAAAAATACAGGAATTGTGAACATTTTCTGAAATCGGTTTTAGTAATAATTATAAGTTTAAAATGGCGTCTTACTACAAAATGGTGGTTGAAATCATACATCCCCCGTATTCATAAAAAATCCATGCATAAAAATTGTATTCATAAATTAAATTTGTGCTAAAAGTCAAAGTCAAAGTCAAAGTCAAAACGTTTATTTCCTTAGAAGCACATAGCCTACATGGACAGGTCAACTTAAAATTAATAAAACTAAATTGCTTAAATAACAAATATCAAGGAAATAACATTGTCTTGACAGTTCGCTTCAATGTTTTATACTGAGTTGAGAAGCGAATAGAACAACACAGCTATATCAGTTATTACAATTTTGTAGTTATTACAATTTTGGAGTTCTTATTTATAGGTAACTATTATAAGTTTAACATTTACAATAAAAAAAAACATGAGCATATCAGTCCTGGTCAACCAGAATTATTAAATTCTTCAAAATTGCAAAAATCTGTTCAATACAGTTATTCAAGAAAAGCTTTTCACCCTTGTTTATCTCTAACTAGTGGCCCGCCCCGGCTTCGCACGGGTTTTTATTCAATTTTTTTCCCGGCAATTATTCGATTTTTTCTCGACTTTTAAACCTTCCCTAGACCTCCACGAATAAGATAAATCCGTTCAGCCGATCTCGAGTTTTAATCAGACTAACGAACAACAATTCATTTTTATTTATATAGATAACTGTCATATCCAAAGGCATTAACAGGTATAAAGTGTGTTTTAGCTAATCCAGAAATAGCAGCTTTTATGAATATGAGGGATCGTCTTTTAATACAATCTATGGTTGAGCAGTGAGCAACAATAGTGATTTACAAAAACATATCTAAGTATGTAGATACTTTACACTACTAATGGTTATATATTATCTTCCTCCCGAATATATTCTTGACTTGATTGTCGACGCCAGTGCCGATGCTTTTAACAACGCCATCTCTGTTCTCGTAACGGAGACCTTTCTCGCCGCTGCCGTAGGGCGCTTCTTTGTTGGTTTGGAGGTAGAACTTTCCCTTCTTGGTAGGTGATGCGCTGAGGCCTAAGAGACTGCAAAGAAATATGATGTAATTTTTGCAAAGAAACCAGTCAAAAATTGTTTAGCTTGACTGCCAAGATGGAGTCATGGAGTTTCTTCGTCTGAGGAACCATATACTATGTAATTAACTTTTCAAGGTTTTTAACAAAATTTATAATAACTATTTATTGCTGTGATCGTGGCGCTAGCTATTGCTAGTGCGCCGCAATATCGGAAAACTCAAAAACCGTCATATCATGGTATGTTACCCGTTTTAAGGCATAATAGATAAGTATTCATAAATGTAATTCTCCTACATTAGGTAGGTAGGTACTGTTTTTATTTTAATCTTAACATTTGCATGCTATGAATGCATATGACTTTAAGACTACGCAACGGATTTTGTTGTGTGAAGAAGAAGATGATTCGAGAAGATTGAGAGAGACTTACTTGCGTTCCTGGCTGCACTGTCCGTTCTTGAACTGATCGTAGCTGTCACAGCGCACTGCTGGGAAGATTTCCCGATTGGTAATAGACTCTGTGAACAGTTGCACCGCGCGGGAGTGGGAACAGGACTCGGAAAAGCAGTCTGGTTGCAGAGTACCGCCGTTGGGGAAGAAGTCTACTTGAGCTGCAATGGATGAAACATTTGATTGATTTATTTATTTTATTTGGAGAACCAACAGCTAAATTGAAACAATTAAACACTAACACATACAATGGTGAGCCAATTAAAGGATTTGAGTGAATGTGAATTATTTTATTTTAAGAGTCAAGGGTGTTTTCAGACAGAATGCGATTAACGAAACGTCGAGGCGGTCTGATTTCAGAAATATTTTGCTGTATTTAACTGACCGCTCTCTGTCTGACAGGATCCAAAAGGATTCGAACATCCTCGTCTGTCAATCAGGTGGGTGCTCGTTTGTGGCTGAAGAAGTATCTTAACATCTTCGGAACTCTCTTCTTAGTGTAGCATATCTACATAATGTCGTACGTAGATATGCCACCCATATTTACACATAAGCTTTAGTCACGTAGTAAACGTCAACATATGAACACGTCTTATTAATTTACCGACCTTCTGATATATACATTACAATAACCAACCATTAAACGGTAAATTAGCAAGAGGCAAGGAAAAAGACGATGTTGAGGGCACTCATGGGTGTAAAATACTTCAAGTCCTGTTCCGCTACATCAAGGCGTTGGGCAGGTTAGTGCCTAGATAATTAGTCAGGGGGGGTAAACAATACACTCCTACGTGAGATTTCTGTTAAGCTACGTGTCAGTTCCCCCACACAGCATTAAAATCAGAACTCACCGACAGCATCCTTGATGCCATAGACACCTGCGTCCGTGTGGACAGCGTCCACGAACTCCGCGTCGGTATCCTTCAGTCGCAGGTCTGGGTCCACGTGGCTGAAGCAGGGCCCGGCGGGGTCTAGACCTGTCAGTCTGCCCACCTGGGATCAATGACAATTCATGTAAGCAAATGAACTAGCAATTACCGAAAAACTGGGCCGGTCCTACTGAATAATCCGAGAGTGCCAACTCTCTAATTTTTGATTTGGAAGGTATTTGCGGCAAGTTGAACACAAGTCATATATTTTTGTTTTTATTTTAATATCGCCCATTTTTAGGTAGCCATGGTTTACATAATTACACATTCTATGTATGTACAATACTGCCTCGGTGGCGCGGTGGACGAATGTCCGCTTGCAGAGCAAGAGGTAGCGGGTTCGATTCCCGCCGAGGGTAAAATTGTTTGTATGTTCTGCAAGCACTTTTCTCCTTGGTCTGGGTGTTTAATATGTATAATAAAAATATCTATATATGTATGTATTATATTAAGTATATCAGAAATCTACTGCCCGTAACACAAGCTTAGAGCTTACCACGGGGCTAGATGTTGTTGTGTAGATTGTCCGGAAATATTTATTTTTTATTTTTTAATACTAAAGATAGACAGGTTAGTATCGATACCTTGTAGCTGCGTGAACTTCTGGATAAAAACGTTCTCAGTGGTCTCATTGTATCACAATGGCATAATTTACTATTTATTTTCTGATTATTTAACTAGTTATATGTAGTTATGAAATTGGAAGCTAATCTGGATAAATAGGTGAGTTGGGATACCTTGTGCCCAGTGAGCTGCGTGAACTTCTTCCCAGCAAACGCAGAGATGTGGGCCCCCAGGCTGTGGCCGATCAAATGTATGTTCTCGGCTTCCAGACCCTCTGGAAAACACAAATAAAAAATTAACATTATTATTATTTAAAGAAAACTTACAGCCGAACACAATAATACAAAATACATAAAGATAATTACAAAATTATAATTTATTTTGAGGAAACGTTGTAATTGTATGTTTTTTACGAATACTGGACGAATTTCGATAATTATTTCACCATTAGAATGCTTCGTAATAATAAAGTCGCTTTCGCTTTCTGTTCGCTAAATCTTTTAAACTATGAATACAAAGTCAGAATAGAAATAATTTCGGAGGAATTTAATCCAGTAAACCGCTGATATCGAGTAAGATACCTCTTTCATGGGAATATCATCATTTGTCATAAATTCAAAGTAATTAAAAATACAAAGAACAAAACGTATATTTTACAACACAGTGATATAAAAATCTTAATATAATGGCTTCCAAACTAGGCACAGCTATCTTGGAAACCTCCTTCGTAAATTACTTCGGTTTGTAGCTCGCATCCAGCGAGAACCCGCAGATATGACAAGGTAAATCCATATTGTAGGTGGTCGCATCCATTCCAGAATGCGAAACAACCAATTATAGAAGAGCCTTGGGCGATTCATTCATACCTACTGTGGTATGGACAACAGCTCGCGGTATGAAACGACTGGAGACCCTATAAGGGCGAGAATAATAATACTGGCTTTAGACAGTTTAAAATTCATTAATCATCGCGTTGATTCAAAAAATTTATTCGTGTTGCAACGTAACCATATTCAAGGCATTTTACTGCGTGAGAGCGACAGTATCTTGATCTCGCGAATGTGACCACATACATATAGTAGGTATGTATAACTAGGTAAGCATGCTAAAACACTATAGACCGATAGACACAGCTTACGGCTTCATTATTTCTAACAGACCCAACTATTCGGACCCAACGACCAACTGTTCTACGCGTAACCTGCCCATTGCTACCACGAGCTGCCATGGAAAGATACAATAAAGTAAATTTACATAACCACCATTTAAAGAAGCTATCATTACTCTAACTAAATCATTTATAAGTTGTAAATCACATAACTTGAAGCATAGTTCAAATGGAATAAATTACCATATAATCATTTGTTATTGAAATAGCGAACTGATTGACTGAGGATAATGTTAGCTATTTTTGTAATGGGACTATTACAGAACCGGTTCGCGTGATACAAACACTTCCGAGAGTTATTGTTATTATGGTTGACACAGTTTGCAAACATCTTTTAAACTCTTTATTATGGAGGGTTTTTCTGTCCGTAAGTATTCTTACACGTGACCTCCGGGTGGTGCTGAGAACAGTCTCTGGTGGTAGGCTTCGGCCGCGGCTTGTCACCACCCTCTGGGCTGGGCCAGTGGGGGTAGCGATTTTTTCGTGTTTCGTTATGTGGTCCGGAGAAGCCATCTACCTTCTAGGTCTTCATGCCCCATCTTAGACCATATATCGTCACTTTACATCAGGTGAGATTGTGGTCAAATGAAGGCTTATTAAAAAAATACTTCTCATATCATTTATAGTTTTCGAGATATTTGAGAAAGAGTATATATTTATTATCATTTTTATCTTGTTTGCATTTGACCCCAATGGTTCACGACGAATCTTGTACATGTTAATATGGGATCATCAAAGAACATTTTCGCGTTGGTTACAGCCACTTAGCAAAAATGCCAACTTTAGCACTTCGTTTACTGGACAATATCTTACCTACCTTATCTAATCTATACTAATATTAAAAAGCTGGAGATTTTATTTGATTGATTCTTTAAACGCGCTTATCTCAAGAACTGTAGGTTTATTTAAAAAAATATTTTCACTGTTATTCAGCCCATTATACACACGTACATATTATTTTATGATATTATAGGAACTATTTATTTGACTGCCTCAGTAGCGCGGTGGGCGAGTTTCCGCTAACGGCGCAAGAGGTAGTGGGTTCGATTCCCTGCGAGGGGTCAAGTGTTTGTATGTGCTGCAAGCACTTTCTCCTTGATCTGGGTGTTTAATATCCATAATAAAAATATCTATGTTTGTATGTCTATGATATGTATTAGGTATATCAGATGTCTAGTACCCGTAACACAAGCTAAGAGCTTACCACGGGGCTAGATGTTGTTGTGTGGATTGTCCGGAAATATTTATTTATTTATATGCTTTTAGTAAAAGACGGTTATATTATAAAACAATATAATATTATTAATATAAAAATAAGTTACTGTAGTATTTATTAGAATATATTTTGACAACCCTAATAATCCTATAACTGGTTTGATTAGTCTAATACGAATTACATAGACAATGTAAACAACATCTAACTATAGAAATATCCATATAAATCGACCGTTCTCGAGACATCAACGGTTGCGTCCTTTCAACGGCCTCAAAGGTCACTTCAACCGATTCCAAAGATAATGATAAGTTCTGATATGGATAGAGTTTTAGTTTTCGTTACAATTAACGTCAGGAAAAAACAAAATAATAAATACAAATCAGATGTAACTTCAACAAATAAACAAAGTGTCGTTCTATAATATATTCAAAATGTAATAATAGTTAGAAGTTTTTTGTTATTTGTTAGGAAATAAATGTATTTTGTTTGTTTGTTCTTAGACAGTTTCTAAATTTCGCCGCTAGAGGCGTGCGCATAATCTTTGTATCGCCAATATGCACAGGCGTACCTACAAGGACAAACTTTAAGTTCGGGATAAACTCAAAAACTACTGAATGGATCTTTATGCGGTTTTCAGTATTTGATAGAGTTATTTATGAGGAAGACTTTTTATAACCGTACAAAGCCGGAACAGGCGAGCTAAAAATAAATTTATAATTATGATTTTATTTAAACGTGTTTTTTTCTTTTTTAACGTTAGATAAATAGGTATTAAGTGGTTCTCCTTGATTTTGTTTCCCTACAAAACAAGCTCGTCAGTTAAACATTATGCTGCTGCGTTAAAAGCAGTAATCGAATAAATTTGGGAAATTATTCGCAGTAATGTGACAAAATTTATTAAATTACTAGCGGCCCGCCTCGGCGTCGCACGGGTAAAAAAGTTCCCGGCAATTTTTCCTTATTTGCTCACCGTTTAGACCTACCCTGGACTATGACAAACATTTTAAAACCAAAATCAGCTCAATCGGCCCAGCCGTTCTCGAGTTTTAATCAGACTAACGAACAACAATTTATTTTTATTTATATAGATAAATCATTTCATTAATTTCTTATTTGGCATATAATTTGATTCCGTCACACAATACGACATCCATAGTCGATAAATGGAAAAAATACTATGGCACCACAAACAGAATATTAACAAATTTTTTTTAATATACATTTGCAATACTATTGACTATGGAATATGTGCCTTAAATAGGCGAGCACAACACTTATTAGTAAGGTAAGGCACATACAACAAAATAATAAGAAAAACAATTAAACAATGTGTCGGTATCCAAAACAATTCATTAGAATTCAGCAGAAAAATCCAATAAAAAACTGGTAAAACTTAGGGCGGTTAGTCTAAAATAAACTTAGTACATTTATATTTTCTAAGAACATCTGACATTCGGGGAACGTAGATAACGTGACATGTGTAGAAATGTCAAGATTACTGATTTATAACGACAATTTACATACTTTTATGGGAATTAGCATGTTTTATAACAATTATTTTTGAGTAGCGTCTATTCTGTGGTAACAACTAAATCTCTAGCTGACGCACGAATCTTAAATATACCTACAATACGTAGCTATAGCTGATTACTTCACGTATTGTCATTTGCCGTTTTGTCAGGAGTTTATTTGAGTAGAGAGACCCTGAGGACAACCCTTTACATAGCTCGCTGAACGGCTCTGAGAATATTCATAAGGCTTAAGATAAACACCACGTCTAGGATCAGTAAGTTATCAATCACTGACACACACTGGTTAGATATTATGAGTTATGAAGACTTTGGTCCCACTCGTCGAGTCTGTCCTGTTATATTGTAGATGTAGATACTCTTTTCACATGTTATACAGATTTTTATGTTTGTATGTACTGCAAGCACTTTTCTCCTTTGTCTGGGTGTTTAATACATATAATAAAAATATCTGTATATATGAATATGTCTGTCTATTATATTAAGTATAACAACGTCTAGTTTCCGTGATACAAGCTTAGAGTTTACCACGGGCTAATTTATTATTCTATGCCACGGGACTAGATATTATTGTAGTGTATATTATCCGGAAATATTTATTTAAAATATAAGCGATGAATTGTAAAGTTTACGAAAGTCAGCACTCCGCTAATAAACAAAAAAATACACGTCATGAGCCTACCCTTTCTGGTTTATATACCAATTTAGAACATCATGTCTCTAATGAAAAACTTTATAATTTGTAAACTTATTTTTTACCAATAAATTGATTATTTTATAATTATTTGATACTTACGCTGGACCAGAGCCGCCAGGGTTTCTCCCAGCTTCTCCCCGATGAACCGGATGTAGGTGCTGGAGCGGAGGTACAGCCAACGGATGAGGGTGGACGCGTCGAGAGCCAAGATGTTGTAGTGACCTGGGGGATAGAGGAAGAAAATAGATGATCAACTGGAGATGAGGATAGCTGGGTGATCATCGGATGATCGATCAGGAATGAGGAGATACGCAGAAGAACGCGTGTCACCGATGGAGCCAAGCGAATTAGCTCACTAAAGCCGCAATGGGTAGGCTATGTATAGGCTGTGCTACCAGAGATAATAGAGACTAAGTTTTTTTTGCAATCTAAAAATGGAATAGAAATACATTTCTATCGACACGCATAGACAATCAGAAATGTATACAACCAAACTATACATAATTTATATATAATAATAATAATAATAAAGCCTTTATTCAGATATTTAACTATGTTTACATGAAAATTTTAAAAATTAGACATCGGCAACTTCTATTGCATCTGTTTGCCCAGATTTGGCAAAGGCCTCTTCCAACTGCTTCCATTCCTCTCTTGTTCGTGCAGTTCTAGACCATGTCTTTCCTGCTGTCTCTCTTATTTCATCTTCCCATCTTTTAAATTGTCTTCCGCGTTTCCTCTTTTTGTCTCTAGGATACCAGTTTACGATGATTTTGCTCCATTTGTCTAAACCGCGTATAGTGTGTCCCGTCCATCTCCATTTGAGTTTCTTTATAACGTAAGTGACGTTCTGTATTTTAGTTATACTCCTGATAGATGTGTTGCGTATTTTATTAATTTTCTTAATGCCTAACATACTCCTTTCCATTGCTCTCTGACAGACTTCTAGCTTTTTGTTGTGCGCTTTCGTGAGAGCCCATGTCTGGCATCCATATGTTAGCACCGGGAGTATACATGTGTTATAAAGTTTCCTTTTTATGTTCACACTCATTTCAGGGTTCTTCATAATTTCTTTACACGACCAGTATCTTTTCCATGCGTTTCCTATTCTGGTTTCTATTTCTTTTGTAGTTTGATCTATAGGTGAAATTACTTGTCCCAGGTATGTGTAGTCTTGGACGTATTCAATTGTGTTGTTCTGTATTTTAATTGGGTCTTCTTTGCTGTTCGTCATTGCTTTGGTTTTGAGTGAATTCATAGATAGGCCGACTTCTTGACTTTCTTTATCTAAATCCATTAGCATTTGTGTTAGTTCTGTCTTCGTATGTGAAAATATTATAAGGTCATCAGCGAATCTTAGATGGGTTAGTTTTTCTCCATTTATGTTAATGCCATATTGTTCCCAGCGTAGTGTCCGGAAAATTTGTTCTAGAACTGCTGAAAAGAGTTTAGGTGATAGTGGGTCTCCCTGACGTACCCCTCTTTCAATTCGTATTTCTTTCCCTTCTTTTTCCAGTTTCACTTTGGCAGTGCTGTTGCTGTAAATGTTTTTAATTATCCTTATATATTTGTATTCAATCCCTTGGTTTTTAAGAGCGTTCCAGATTTTTCCATGCTCAAGTGTGTCAAAAGCTTTACAGTAATCTACGAAGCAACAATAGAAGGGGAAATCAAATTCCTTACTTTTCTCTATGATTTGTTTAACAACATGTATGTGATCTATTGTTGAGTAACCATTCCTGAATCCGGCTTGTTCTCTTGGTTGGTTCTCATCAAGCTTTTTCGTTACTCGGTTTAAAATTATTTTGGCAAAGATTTTGTAGATATTCGACATAAGACTAATTGGTCGGTAATTACTTATGTTATTTTTATCACCTTTTTTATGTAGGAGAGTTATGATTGATGTAGACCACTGCTCCGGGATAAATTCATTCTTGATGACTTCGTTGAATATGTGTGTTAGTATAGGAACGAACTGGTCTTTGTGTTCTATCAAGAGCTCATTGCTTATTTTGTCAGGTCCAGGGGCTTTGTCTCTCTTTTGTGTTGCGATTGCTCTTTCTACTTCTCTAGGTAATATGACTGGTACAGTATTGTTGTCTGTTAGATCGATTTCTTTTAGATTTATTTTCTTTGAGTATAGGTCCTTGTAGAAATTTGTGGCTGTGGTTAGTATGTCTGGTCTCCTTGTTATATTATTTCCCGCAGCATTTTGCAACTTAGGAATCCACTCCTTTTTGTTGGTTAAGACTTTTATAGCTTTTTTAGTACCTCCTGTTTTTGCTATGTAGCTTTCAAATGTCTTAAGTCTATGTTTTTGTCTGTCCTTCCTCATATTTTTCTTTATTTGTTTGCTAAGGTAAGCTATTTCACTTCTTATGTCTTTTGTCTTTCCATTAATTTTTAATAGATTCGCTCTTCTGTCCAGAAGTTTCAGAGTCATCTCTGAGGTTGTTTTGTCCGTGTTTTTATTTGCCAAGCTTGTCTTAGCTGATTTATCTATTATTTCTAATAGTTTGTCATACGTATCTTGTAACTTGTGTGTATTTATCGAATCTGTAAATTGTTGAAGTTGCGTTTTTAAATCTTCCGATGAAACTACTCTATTGCTTGTGTTAGCTAACATCTTGTATGGCCTATGTTTATTTGACTGCTGCTTTAAGTTTGCTCGGACCATTCTGTGGTTACTATTAAAGTTAATGTTTTTGATGACTCTACAATCTTCGAATACTCGTTTGTTGTTTGATAAAATGTAGTCAATTTCATTTCTGTACAGTCCACCTGGAGACACCCATGTCCATCTATTGTGTTTTCGACTTTTGTACTGAGTATTTAGTATTGTGAGATGGTTTTCATAGGCCAGTTCTATTAATTTTGAGCCATTTCTTGTTCTTTTACCATAACAGTGAGGTCCCAAAATAATGTCTTCACCTTTTCTTCTTTCACCGATCTGTGCATTAAAGTCTCCCATCACTATCAGGTTTTTGTATGTGTGTTCTTTCAGTGCGTTGTTTAGTTTGGAGTAGAATGAATCTATTTCTGTATTTGTTGATTGTTCTGTTGGAGAGTAAATCTGCACTATTGACCAGTTTTCTTGCCTGATAGTCAGGTTTAGTATTGCAATACGTTCTGATATTCCAATTATTTCTTCGATGTGGTTTTGTATTTCTTTTTTGATGAGAAACCCAACACCGTGTTTTCCTGGCGTCTCTCCTTTATGGTAAAAGATAAATTGGTCGTGTTGTTCAATTTTTTCTCCTAATCTTCTCACTTCGCTGAGTCCAATAACAGTCCACTTTATATTTCCCAACGCTAGGATCAATTCCTTTAGGCTATCTTCGGTCCTCAGCGAGAGTGTATTGTACGTTGCTATGTAGTATAAATAATCTCTATTGTCTGTAGGTATTGTGTTTTGACTCAGATTTGGTTTTGCAGTTGGAAGGTTGTAGTCTTCTTTCCCCACGGTGACTAGCCGGCTTGGGGTGTTTTTCATTATTTGTGTGTTAGTACTTGTTATGTTTGAAGTTGGTGCTTTCCGGTTGTCGATGTCTTTTATTTGTTTTTTGTCTTCTCAGAACCCAGAGATGCCGTTCGTCCGCGTCCCATATAGTCGAGCATATTTGTTTTATTAATTTTCTTAGGCGCCTTTGTTGATTCCTGATTAGGTGATGTATTTGGGGAGTCTAGACTGTTCCTCTTCCTTTTGTCTCCTGTTGCTTCTTTAGGCTCCTTAATAATTAAGTTGTCTCCTTTAAAATATGCAATTTTCCCTTTATCTCTTTCTTCTTTCAGTTTAGGTAGAAGTTCTTTCCGTTTTTCTAAAGTTTCCTTTGACAGATCTTCTTTGAAGTAGATTCCTGAGTTTGATTTGTTTTTGTTCCTTAGGACTTCGTTTCTTTTCCAGATAGACGTAAAGCTTACTAGAATTGGGCGTGTGTTTAAACTCTTTACTCCTAGTCTGTAGGCTTTGTTGATTTCGTACGGTGCTATCTTTGAATTTGTTTCTGATTCGATTATTGTTTGCACACGTTGGATCAAATCTTCATGCTGTATTTCACTGACTCCAAAAAGTAGCAGGTTGGTCTTTCTTTTTTCTATGTCCATAGACTTAATTTTATCTTGCAGATGTTTTACTTCTAACTTCAAATTTTGGTTTTCCTCAATGATCTTATTTAATTTTTGATCGATGTTAGCTGACACATTTTTTGTGACGGCCTTTGTAATTTTTTCGGTTTGTATTTCCATTTGTTCTTTTATTTTATCTAATAAATCTTCCATATTCATTTTGGTGGTTTTTATTTAAATTCTACCTAAGTGTTGGGGAAATTTCCTCAAGATGGTAACCCTGCTTCGTAGTTGGTAACTCCCAATATGTCAGATGTTGATGTTTTTGAACGCACTTTACTTGACGGAAGTTGTTAATTATTTTTTTTGTTGGTGCTATGAACCGCTGTCAAAGTTGTTGTTGTCTTTTGGTAAATTGATGTTCTAACCTCCAAAATTCTTCTGTAGTTTCGATTAAATTTTCCTGATCTTGATTGTTTATTGCGTA
Source organism: Gymnoscelis rufifasciata (assembly GCA_929108375.1). Taxonomy (NCBI): domain Eukaryota; kingdom Metazoa; phylum Arthropoda; class Insecta; order Lepidoptera; family Geometridae; genus Gymnoscelis; species Gymnoscelis rufifasciata. The sequence goes on from OV815326.1 coordinate 801,499, forward strand.
GAAATCTTGAGAAGTGTTGCCGCGAGTCACTATATCACTTTTGCTTGTGTTTTTGAAACGATCTAAGGGTTTTTAGCGCAGTATTGAATTTTTATTTCCGAGAGCGAAAGACAATAGTGTTTACTTGCTGTTGCCGAAACCGGAAGTCCCCTACATAATTTATATAAAATTATTCAACTATACAAAATTATTACATAAATTAATGTAACATATTCGGAAGATAAATTATGACAGTCACAGGTGAGCCGAAACAGGCGTTAGCTCAGCATGTGTAGCCGCTCAGCGCTTTTTTTCAGCCAAAACCTAAGTCCTATTCGTAAAGTCTATTTAGAAGTCTTTAAACATTTAATTTTGCATCAAGTTTTTTCTGACAATGTAATTTCATAAATCAATTAATAATAAGACATTTATACCAACAAGATACCTACGTTTCTAAATAATGTAGTTCATTTTTAACCCCCGACCAAAAAAAAGGGGTGTTATAAGTTTGACGTGTCTGTCTGTCTGTCTGTTACATCATAGCTCCCGAACGGATGGAGCGATTTAAATTTAGTTTTTTTTTGTATGAAAGGTGAGTTCTTAGACATGTTTCATGAAAATCGGCAGAGATGGGGGTGAGAGTGGGGAAGGAAAACAGAAAATCTGCAAATATGTATACTTATAGTGTGGGGTATCAAATGAAAGTGCATCGCGTCCACATTACATAATATTATGTTGTTTTACATTTAAGGAAATTAAGGCATTGGAATCGGGGGTTTTTCTTAAATTTTAAATTAAGATTTATCATATGTACTATGTAGTCAGTTCAAGAAAGAAAAACAATGATCTTAAGAAAGGCTACTGTATAGACACTCACCAATCTTCTGGAAGGCGTCGTTAATGTTCTGGAAGTTGGTCTTGTTGGGGTTGTCCGTGAAGCCGTGCATGAACACGACGAACTTGGAGCCCGGTTGCAGGCCGCGCGCCTGCGGGAGGAGCTGCCGCACGGAGTTCAGGCTGTATTGCTCTGAGAAGCCGCTGGAACAGAGCATTATCACCATACCATCTTACTGCCCTGTGGGCCAATTTACATGCAGGTACCTACCACAACCACGCGACAACCACAACGCAACAAGATACAAAATTATCTATAAATCAAATGGAAATAGATCGACTGCTTCAGTGGCGCGGTGGGCGAGGGTCCGCTTGCGGCGCAAGAGGTAGCGGGTTCGATTCCCGCCGAGGGTGAAAGTGTTTGTATGTTCTGCAAGCACTTTAATATGTATAATAAAAAATATCTATATTATGTATGACTATTATATTAAGTATATCAGATATCTAGTACGTAACACAAGCTTAGAGCTTACCACGGGGCTAGATGTTGTTGTGTGCATTGTCTGGATAAATTTATTTATTAACTAGCGGCCCGCCCCGGCGTCGCACGGGTTAAAAAAAGTTCCCGGCATTTTTTTCTTATTTGCTCACCGTTTAGACCTACCATGGTCTACGACAAATATTGGTGTGTTGGTATGTGCAAATAACATGATTACTTTGTGCAGGCGCCGCGCGTACATTGTTCTACAATGGAAAACTTATGTTTCACGAAGGACCCCTAACGAGCGGCGACACGCGAGCCAATGACAACTGCGACCAGTGTGCAACGCTTAGATGAAATTGCTTGGAAAGATGTGTGACATCATTCAAATCCAACATGGCGGTTTATTCAAGATGGCGGGCAACGGCTAAGGTAATAGAGAGGTACTGCTTTTTTAATTAAAGTGAAAGCTAATTATTATGAGAAGTTTTTGTAATTGTGAATTTATACTTTTGAACGCCATAATCTTAGCAACAACAGGTCCGATTTGAAAAAATATTTCTGTGTTTGTTAGCCCATTTATCGAGGAAGGCTATAAGCTTTTTACCGCAAGCAAAATCGAAAATAGGGGCAACGTGGTGGCGCCAAAAGCTAGTATAGTTATAATATATAAATATAAATATTTCCAGACAATTCACACAACAACATCTAGCCCCGTGGTAAGCTCTAAGCTTGTGTTACGGGTACTAGATATATCTGATATACTTAATATAATAGTCATACATATATAGATATTTTTTATTATAAATATTAAACACCCAGACCAAGGAGAAAGTGCTTGCAGAACATACAAACACTTTCACCCTCGGCGGAAATCGAACCCGCTACCTCTTGCGCCGCAAGCGGACCCTCACCCACTGCGCCACTGAAGCAGTCGGTATACTTAAGGTATCATAATATATAAGACATGATTTTTCTCTTCTTAACTGACATACTTATAATATTGCTTAACATTTACGATTTTAATTATTAATTTTCATAAATTCTTTATTGTACACAAAAAGGATACATTAAGGTTTAGTAACAATGGTTATGTACAAAGGCGAGCTTAACCCTATAAGAGTTTTCTTACAGCAAACCTGTGGTGATGAAGAAATTTGAAACCAATAAGAGTAGGAAGAGATGAAGTGTACATACAAGTAAGAAGTTGAGAGTAATAAATGAAAAAATATTTTATTTTATGTATCTACTAGCGGCCCGCCCCGGCGTCGCACGGGTAAAAAAAGTTCACGGCAATTTTTCCTTATTTGCTCACCGTTTAGACCTACCCTGGACTACGACAAACATTTTAAAACCAAAATCACAGCCGTTCTCGAGTTTTAATCAGACTAACGAACAAAAATTCATTTTTATTTATATAGAGATTATTATATTTTTTTATATAAATTGACATTGTCTTGATGGTATTGTATGAATTAAGTGTTTTGTTAATTCTTACATTAGCCAGTGTAATTGGATTAACTGTAATAGTTATTAAATAAATATATAAATACTCACGGAGCCCTAAAATCGAGCATGAGGGAGTCTAGATCCGGTTCCCTAGCGCCGGCGACCTGCTCGTAGTCCACACCGATAAGCCTCTTCACATTTTCACCTATCAAGAGATTAACGGAAACATATTAAATAAAAAAGTTTTTTTATAGTTCAATTTTATGCAGATAATGTTTTGGACGCATCCGTAACCTGGAGCCGGGTCCTTGAAGATACTATGCCAAAATGCACTGACGGTCCAAAGGAACAAACGACAAAATGTGATATCCTCAGCGACAAAATGAGCAAATGCCATGAATGTATCTGCGATGAAATGCTCCAGCGTCAGAATGTGCATTTTGATTACCGCAGGATTAGAATAGTCCTGGGATTTTTTATGAGATGTCGTTGGTCGGGGCTTCATCCGATGTTACAAAATGCGGAGGGATTTTTACCTATCATGTGTTTGGCGCGCTTGTGTAGCTCTCTTGCTTGGTAGCACTTCGGGCGCTTACCCGGAGGTGCCGGCTCGAAACGGTTACGGATGCGTCATAATATTTTTCCGTATAAAATTTAAAATAGTTTAACATAAAAACTGAGGTTTATCACCAATAATACTAATACTAATTAGTTTCATTCTTAGTTGATTAATTCCAATTATGCAATGACATTTGCCAACCTTAAGTATATTCAATTCATTTATTTCACTTTTGGGACATTAAGAACACTTAGTTACGTCAATAAATTATTACATACATTATTATTTAAGAACTAATTAAAATTAAAATAATCAATTAATAGTGCAGCTGAACAGTCGCTTTGTCAAAGTATGTAGAAGCAGCTGTAAAGAGGCCTTGTCAAATTTGTCCTACACAATCTAGAATAAACAATAATCAATTATTTTAACTCAATATAAATATGTAAACAACTTTTATAATATGGAAACACCATTAGGGACCAAAGTAAAGTAAAAATAATATCTATACGTCTATAAGTTTTGACACCTCGTACTAAACTTACTAAAAATATTCTACACTTGAAAAATCGAATTATATAAATTGACTTAAACTATAATGTAAACAAAAATAAGAAAAAAATCTTTAAACAGAAATTTAGTTGTCTTGATAATAAACATGTATCTACACAGAACACACAAACATGAACATGCATAAATATTTTGGATGCTAATTTGCAGATCTGTTTTAAATAAATGAACATTTCATTGTAGTATTTCGCCCAAATCAACGTTCTCTCCAAAGTCTATTTGATAACATACAGATACTTACACTGACTGCTTCCGACATAAGTAATAGTCATAACCACAGGATTCTTAGCATCAGCGATCTCCTGGGCTACAGCCTTGCCCACATTACTGCCCACGCCCTTGGCCGAATCGCCCACGCCCTTGGCCTTATCGCCCACGCTTTTGGCCGCATCGCCCACGTTTTTGGCCGCGCCGCTAATTCCTATAGCGACTGGATTCTTGGATTCTGTAATGGCTTTGCCAGCGTTGTTGAAGAGGTTTCCTACTCCGCCCAGGCTTTGGCCGCCCGCCCATTGGAGAGCTGCTAGGATAGCCAGAATCTGGCTTAAGGTGTAACCCTGGAATAAGGAGGTCGATTAGCACTTTTAATTTTTATGCAGGAAACGATTAAGACACGTCCTAAACCTTAAAAGTGAAACCTCACTTTTAAGACGCTCTCACTTTTATCACGCATTATTATAAGTTTAGGAATAAATCATTGAGATTCATCCTGTTAGTGTAAACCAAATCGCTGCAGCTTCAGTTCAATCGTGATCATGGCGCATGTAGCTTTGCCGAAATATCAGGAAACTTAAAATACATTAAATCATGGGAAATATCCCGTTATAATTCTAATAGGCAATCCACCTTGTCATCCTACACCTTCGATCCGTGGTCCTCACTCGAGAACTTTTAGACATAGACAAAGACATCTTTTATTTTCTACAAAACCATACAAGCAAACACATTAAAGCAGTAAATTAATAGTACATACAACACAAATGAATTATACAAACAAAGATACACAAATTACTCAGTAATGCTTTGTATCATAAGTATGTATTTACAATATAATCTAAATTTAAAATTTAAGTAAAAACCCCGATTCCCCTCTTTTATGATCGGGGGTTACAAAAAAAGGATCTATGTAGTATATCAGTCTCATAACACCCATAGTACAAGCTCTGCTTAGTTTGGGGTTAGGTGATGTTGTGTGATTAGTCCGGAAATATTTATTAATTTATTTAATGCTCTGTAGCCAAGGGATAAAACTCAGCATAATGTCAGCTACTAAAAACAAGGCGCTGATTTCCAGCTTCAACCGTCACAGGGACTTCTCGGTCACACTGTCGATGGCGGACGGTGAGAGTAGATTGGAATAAATTTGATAAGTTTGAGATGGACTTATACTAAACCTACGGTTCCGTGTTCAGTTTATACACATTTTGCAATACAAAAAAAGAAAAATAAATGAAAATAATAGATATGTTTATATTTTGTATGTATTAAGTGACATGAGATGTTTGTGTGCTCAATGTAGTAGAATCTGTTTAGCACAAATCAGATTTGCAAACAATAAATATATTAGTGCAAAAAGATCTAGTCAGAGCGGTCACCCATCCAAGAACTGGCCTCGCGCAACATCACTTAAAATAAAAAAAATCATGGTTGTTGTCCCATACTTGTATATTTATTAATCATGTATTTTTGTTTATTAATTTTTTTAGTTTTTTTTTGTTACAGCTTGGTACATTAGAAATACATATACCCTGAAAATGTCAACTCTCTATCTATCACGGTTCTTTAGATACAGTCGGATGACAGACAGACGGACTGACGAAGATGTCTCAGCAATAGGGTTTTAAATAAGTGAGTACCTGTAGGTACAAGGGAGCCCGAAAACTAGAGTTACTGACCAAAATAACTTTAAAAACTTAAATATAATCCTACATTTTCTTGAACAATCTCCTCAGTGATTACAGAATAATTACTAAAATACAATTCCAATTCCGAAGACATGTTAAACAGAAACAAAATAACATTGATGTAAATTAAACTTCGATATAAAGACATACTTAACTACATTGCATAATAAAAACGCACGTAACTCGAGGATATCTGTGAATTCATGCGAACTCCAATTAATTTTTATCTAAATTACATAATAAGTAACAATAATAAGTTGATACTTTGGCAATGTTTATCTAAAGGAGACGGCAAGGTGTCTGGAAATAACATTGCACTAAAACAGCATTTCGTAGAAGTTTGATATGCGAAATTATATACATACATTATTTAAATATTTAGTACACTATTTACAGGCATACTTAATCTTAAATAATAGTAAGTACCTAAATAAAATCCAATCTAGTCTGGCCGCATAGAGACAGCGTTTTTGACAGTTACAATAAATACAAATGGCGTACAATTAACGGCAAAATTTTAAATTACTTGTATTTAGACCTAATTTAAAGTATGAAAATAAATCGCAATATGTGTTAAGCGCATAACTCAACAACGCCTTTACAAATTAGGACAATTCTTTTTTTTATGTGCGTAGGATTTTTTTTATGTGCGTCTTGATCGTTTTTTGACGAGAAAAAAACGAATAATTACCACGAAAATAATTTTGAATAATTAATGCGACGCCCGCCCGACATACAAAATAATCATTATGGCAACAAAACGTATTTATTGATTGACATGAATATAATTAAGTGAAGAGACAGCGAGTACTCAAGCGAAGTCTTTATTATTTATGGATTAAACTATTTATTCATAAACTCCAAGAAACTATGGAATAACCTAAAGAGTCATATACTGGTCAATGCTAATCAAGCAACCCCTCTTCCACAGCATTTTGATGACCCAGAGAAGATCAACTCTTTTTTTCTTAACATCCCGGGTAATGATAATGTAAATATTTCACAGTTAACATACTTTGAGTTCCATAGATATTCTACACGGACTTTTTCATTCAGTATGGTTAGTGAACTTACCATCGGGAACGTAATTAATAATCTCAAGTCTAATGCATGTGGTATTGATGACATTTCATTAGAAATGTTACGCCTAACCCTTCCTCAATCTCTGCCTGTCATTACCTCTATGATCAATAAGTCTATGATGAGTTGTGTCTTTCCTGATGCATGGAAAATCTCTCTAGTAAGACCTATACCAAAAACCAGCCAACCTTTAGAGATGAGGGAACTTAGGCCGATCAGCTTACTCCCTTGTTTGTCAAAAATACTGGAGAAGGTTGTTTGTTTGCAGGTTATAAAATTTCTTGAAGTTAACAAAATCCTCCCCGAGTATCAATCGGGCTTTCGTAGGGGGCACGGTACATCGACTGCTCTTTTAGACGTCGTAGACAACTTGTTGTCCGCACAAGACCAGGGCAAGTGTAGCGTCTTGGTTCTTCTTGATTTTACCCGAGCATTTGACTCAATAAATATCCCGTTACTAATCTCTAAGCTATCCTTCTATGGTTTCGACTCAAACACCACCAAATGGTTTTCTAGCTATTTGGAACAAAGACAACAATGCGTAGAATTGAAAAACTCCGACGGCACAAATAATAGATCGAAACTACGTCCAGTCCCCAGGGGAGTTCCCCAGGGTTCAATTCTGGGCCCAATTCTATTTATTCTCTACAGCGCTGATGTAGTTCAGAGTATTAAACATTGTAACTACCACCTGTACGCCGATGACGTACAGCTGTATCTTTCTTTTGCTCCCTCTGATTGGGAAGATGCGATTTCCAAAATCAATACTGACTTAGCAGCTATCTCTCATTGGTCTCAAGAAAATTCGTTGGTACTTAACCCTAAAAAATCACAGTATATGACAATAGGCACTAGAAAGAGTCTTAGCAAGTTATCAAATCCGGGTTTTGACATACAAGTTCAAGGAGAGAAAGTTATTCAAGTTTCTGAGGCCAGGAACCTGGGACTTATAATGGATTCAGGTCTCCGCTTCGAAAAGCACATCTCCGAGTGTGTTAAAAACTGCTTCTACCGGCTAAGAACTTTATATAAAATCCGACAGTACTTGAGTGAAGATGTCCGTATTACCCTATGTGAATCTCTAGTTCTCTCGAAACTCAACTATTGTGATGTAGTATATGGTCCTTGTTTACTACAGCGTACTAAGAGACTTGTGCAGCGCATTCAGAATGCCTGTGCACGTTTTTGTTTTAGAATCCCCCCCCGCACTCACGTCACTCCATTCTTGAATACTTCCCGTATGCTAAAAATGGAGGCCAGGCGGAAGTTACATCTCGCAACATTACTTTTTGGTGTCATAAGTGAGAAAACGCCTGCATACTTATTCAAAAAGTTCATCTGGGCCAAGGCAGACTCGAGGTATGCCAGAAGAGAGTGTGCTCATGTGTTTGTCACTCCGGAGCATAAGACTATAACATTCAGGGGTTCCTTTAAATTTGCCGCTTCGCATTGTTGGAACGTACTCTTGCCTCCCGCTGCTCGTGCTCTAAAAACTGTACAAAGCTTCAGGCATACAGTAAGAAAACAATTGCTTAACATTCAACTTAATCTATAGTACCATTTTCTTCAATCCAAACACCAGTAACACGTACCATTCTAGAACATGTATGGCTTTGTTTTTATTTATTAACTGTTAACCAATTTAAAACTGTTTGTATTTATTTTACAAACATGTGTTATTTAATTATTTTCTTTACAATACTTATTCTACATTTAATTTACTGTTTACTTACCTTACATTACATAGCTTATTGTTATTTGGCTATATTATGTTATTAATATTATGCTTAATATTACATTAATATGTATGTACCAATTGGGTATGTACTATTTTTCTACAGTTTCATTTGAGTAGTAGGTGAAGGTCCATTTGCACTATCAACTTAATCTATAGTACCATTTTCTTCAATCCAAACACCAGCAACCTGTACCCTTCTAGAACATGTATGGTTTTGTTTTATTTATTAACTGTTAACTCATTTAAAATTGTTTGTATTTATTTTACAAACATGTGTTATTTAATTATTATCTTTACATTACTTATTCTACATTTAATTTACTGTTTACTTACCTTACATTACATAGCTTATTGTTATTTGGCTATATTATGTTATTAATATTATGCTTAATATTACATTAATATGTATGTACCAATTGGGTATGTACCATTTTTCTACAGCTTCATTTGAGTAGTAGGTGAATTTCCATTTGCACTATCAACTTAATCTATAGTACCATTTTCTTCAATCCAAACACCAGCAACCTGTACCCTTCTAGAACATGTATGGTTGTTTTATTTATTAACTGTTAACTCATTTAAAATTGTTTGTATTTATTTTACAAACATGTGTTATTTAATTATTTTCTTTACATTACTTATTCTACATTCAATTTACTGTTTACTTACCTTACATTACATAGCTTATTGTTATTTGGCTATATTATGTTATTAATATTATGCTTAATACTACATTAATATGTATGTATGTACTAATTGAGTATGTACTAGTTTTCTACAGCTTCATTTGAGTAGTAGGTGAAGGTCCATTTGCACTATGTACTAATAGAACCCACCCGGTACCTTACTTTCAGACTGTTGCTGCAGACATATACTTAAGTAATTAAACCAGCTAGATTAGAATAGAAAATCCTTTATTACACACCAGATAAACAATATAATAAGAATTTAAAACTGAACCTAGCTAGATATGCACATAAGGAACTTATCATTGAACACTCCAACTTATCACTCTTCTCTGATCCCTTAATCACTCCTTTATGGATACTGTACCATGATACTACTGTGGATATTTGTTTTAATTTTAAGTTGTGGTGTTGCCATTCTCACGGGCCCTGGCTGAAAACCAGCGCTCTGTCATAGTGCTCCTACGGGCCCTGTGGCAGATGCATTATGCTGAGCCAGGGACCCTTTATTACACAAATTTTAAATAGTTTTAAGGTTTAACCTATATTTAAGTTGTTATAAGATTAAGTTTGTTGTTTTTGTTAAAGTAATTGTATTGTGTAATAATAAATATTTTTCTTTCTTTCTTTCTTTCTTTCATAATATTTTTTTTTAATAATTACAGCATTTGTTTTTCTTTGGCTTCGTTAAATTATTTAACAACGATTCAATTTTATTCACTCATCAATCATCAACAATTTTATTAATCGTGTTTAAAAAAGTTAAATTAAAAAATCAATTGAATAAATATGCATAATTATTGCAATGTATACCTACGTTATGAAATTATAATATAAATATTATTAAAGTTATTTATGGTACATCACTAGTCTTGACAAATATAGAGGTACAAGTATCAGAAACTCAATCTGTGCGTGGCTTTAGGAAAGAAATGAAAGAAAGAAAGAAACAACGTTTATTTCCTTATAAGCATACGCAGCATACGAAAAAAATGGCGTTCAACTGAGTAACATCTTTTTCACTTTATAATTTTATTTAACTCGACACTGGCAAATTGTCGCTTCAAGCGCAGAGTCCAATTACAAGAAACTGAACTGATGCATGCATAAAGGTGATAATACAGAATATATTTATTTAGAAAGTTAAATCTCAATTAATTTCGTTATCATCTCTAGCTGAGCATTATATTTCATATTGATATGAATTTATTTTAAATCTCCTCATAGCATAGCCTAACATAGCATAATACCCCTATTTACGTTCCCACGGCTGGGACACGGGGACTTCTCTAAAAAACATTATGAGTGGTTCTATGTTATTAATATTAGGTTTAATTTTTATAGTTGACTAGCCATCATTACGTGTTACGTTCCTTGCAATTTGGTCTCATGAAAAAGAATGGAAAATAATTGTCGCAGTTCTCAAGTTACGTTATGTTGACGTATAACTCAAATTTGTCATAAAATTGTTTTATTCTTGAAATAAAGCCTTCTTTGATTACTGTTATTATTATTATTATTTTTTTAATTATAATTAAATTTCAAAATATTATATCATTATTTTTAAACCAATGAGTGAATGAATAATCAACCGTTTTCAGTTTCCCAACCTTATGGTATTTTATTTTTAATAAGTTTTTTTTATCGGTGGGCGAAGTTTTGCTGGCTGCGCAAGATTAGAGGTAGCAGATTCGATTCCCGCTCAGGAGTCAAGTGTTTTTCTGCAAGCTTTTTCCTTGGTCTGGGTGTTCAATATGCATATTAAAAAATATATCTACCTATGTCTATTATATTAAGTATATCAGATTTCTAGTACCCGTATCACCAGCTTAGAGCTTACATTTCTAAGATTTGTATGTAAAATGAAATAAATTATTTAAATACCTACATGGAACCAAATATATAGTACCTACTAATTCCTTAATAAATAATAATAATAGTAATATAGTAAAAATAAAATTAATATTAGTTAATTTTAATAAACGATTATGTATTTGGTACCAAAGGGAGAGATGTCCGAAAAAATTTTTTTGTTAATATTTTTTTTTTATTTATTATAAACTCACCTTCATTTCGATCTTGTCAAGCGCACTCGGTCAGTTCTGTTCACGGTCACTCACGACACTGTACTGACCGATCGAAAAAACAGCTTTTATAAAAACTGTTATAGCACGCTAATTAACGAGATTATTTCATTATTCTCTCAAGTATTCGCTTAGCTAATATACTAGGTATTTATGTATATTATCTATTGTCATGTAAAGACAATAACGCCGAGTTTTCAAAAGTTTTTCTTAGTTGGACCATAAAAAAAAAGTATCAAAAAAATTCGAGTTCTGCGAGTTAGACTTGACTAAATCCATATTTAAAAAAAAAACAAAAAAGCTCTTCTTGGGTCTAGATGTTTTTTATTTTATTTGATTGTAGCTAATTTCAATAATATAAATCTAAATTTAAAATTTAAGAAAAAATCCCCGATTCTAATACCTTTATTTCCTTAAAAGTAAAACACCATAATATTTTGTAATGTGCACGCGATGTGCTTTCATTTGATACCCTACTCGAGTAGGTATATTTGCAGATTTTCGGTTTTCCTTCCCCACTCTTACCCCCATAACTTTTAAACGTCACAACCGATTTTCATGAACAAGATACAAGATACAAAATCATTTATTTCCATAGTTTGGTTTTACAAAACTTAGGCACGTCAAAATAAATTACAAAAAAACAAAATAATCATAAGTGCTTAAAGATAAGTAGGAAATAAATTTATGGTATCTGGTCGCTTCGCTTTTTTTACACTAGAGCAAAGAAGCGATTAGAAACTCTAGCTCATTTTTGTATTGAAACTTTACAATCATTATTTGTTAGTCTTGTTTTTGATTTTGTGTTGGAGCAGATTCCGTCCCAAGCAGTTTTGTCCTCAAGGTAATCCGATATATTATAATAAGCTTTTTTCAAAGATTATTTTTTACAATTTTCTTAAATTTAGTAATTGACAACTGTTGCAATTCTTTGGGAATCTTGTTGTAGAAGCGTATACATTGCCCTTTAAATGATACATTAACCTTATGCAGCCTAGTGGTGTGCAAAGCGAGTTTATATTTATTTCTTGTATTTACATTGTGTTTATCACTATTTTTTGTAAACAAATTAATATTTTTATGCGTATACATAATGGCTTCATAAATATATTGACAAATGACGGTCAATATGTTTATTTCTTTGAATTAATCACGTAGCGAATCTCGGGGACCCATATTATAGATAGCACGAACAGCCCTTTTCTGCAGAACCATTTAAGAACACTCGTGCCAAACTCACCTTTCATACAAAAAAAACTTAATTTAAATAGCTCCATCCGTTCGGGAGCTATGATGTCCCAGACAGACAAACAGATACATAGACAGAAAGACACGTCAAACTTATAACACCCCTCTTCTTTGGTCGGGGTTTAATTAAAATTTAAGTTTTTTTAATAAGCTTAATTTTTTATAACGTACGATTTAACATTTCTTAGTTAGTCTTGTGTTATTAGTAAGGTACTATAAAGTAAGAGGGATATAGAGAACAAAATTACTCCTATTTTGAAAAAAAAAACCGTTATAAAATATACAAATTTTCATCGGTCAGGTATGTCTGTGTGAAGTTATAGAATAGAAACCCTATTCATTATACAAAACACAAACTTAAAATTATATAATCATTATAATGGTAAGCCAGTCAATTAATATAACATTGTCAAGCTAACATTGCAAAAGAAATAAAAATAATGTATTTTAATTCAAATAAAATTCTTTATTATAGGTTGGTAACAATCAAAACTGTTTTATTTTATAGGTAGGTAATATTATATCAAATCAAATCAAATGTTTATTTGCAGAATACAATTTTTCAAAAATGTCAAGAACTTAAGGACTAGATATAGTTGTTGTATTCAACCCGCAAGCAGGTATGCAAATATTACCAAAGGTCAATGTTATGAAGCTACAAAATAAAGAATAAATTAAATAATAAACAAAAAATAAAATTTAAATTAGAATCTGAATACAAAAATAAAACTTTTTTGCCAAAAATGAAACCAACTTCAAAAGAGAAACTGAAAAGTACAAAATAAATTAACTTTACAAATCATTTCGACATTATTAGTGATACTTGGCACCGACCTCAAAATTATTAAATACTTAATTATTTAATTGTTTATGTTTCTTTTAATTATCACTTATAATGTCGAAATGATTTGTAAAGTTAATTTATTTTGTACTTTTCAGTTTCTCTTTTGAAGTTGGTTTCATTTTTGGCAAAAAACTTTTATTTCACGATTTTTAGTGATTACTCTACTAAAATATACCTTATAGAGTTCCTTTGACTGTCCTTCATTTTCATTATCAGACCCCTAATATTAGTCAAACCCCATTTAGATGAACGGTCTCAGTAATATAAGTTAATCAAGCCCAAACACAAAGTACTTGCTGTAAACCGTTGAGGAGTTCCCTCGACCGCCTTTCCCTAGATATTCACTAACACTATAAAAACATTTGTCAAGCAGCCAATTATTTAGTTTTGTCTTAAAAATATTCCCCTTCAGCTCCTTTAAGGCTTCAGGTAACTTATTATAGACTACAATAGACATATTGTAAACATTTTTTTTATAAATTTGTTTGTTACATTGTGGATTATATAGTATCTGTTCGTATAATCTCGCTACAAGCTAGAATCAGTATCAGTTGACGACCTCAGTGGCTCGGTGAACGAAGGTCCGCCTAAGACACAGGAGGTTGCGGATTCTATGCCGCCGGGGGATCGGATTTTGAACTATCTAAAATTTCTGGTTTCGGGTCTGGGTATTTTCTATGTATCTCCTGTACATACTGTCAAAACACTAGTACAACGTTATGCAATGGTTCGTTATCTCAAGAGCTATCTCCCTTTGGCACATGGAACTGAGCGAAATAGCTGTATTTTAACCATTGCCTCATTTTACTCCGAGATTGTGAAGTTGGCCCCTAATCTATCTTGTATGGTTGAATAAAAACTTTTAAAAGTACAGGATGAAACACAGAAGAAGAGTAGTTAGTAGTAGAGTAAAGAGTAGTGTTGCGTGTGTTTGTGGCCTTAAACTCAAGGCATGCAGGCTTACATATAAAGGCCGATGGAAATACTACTTCCTACTAGTATTATAAAACCAAAAGTTTGTTAGAAATTATGTAGTGTGTTTGTAGGTATTACATTTTTTACTGAAGCTTCACAAAAATATAGCTTACATATTGAAGGGCCAAGTGTATGTATGTTCTGCAAGCACTTTCTCTTTGCTCTGGGCGTTTAATATGTATAATACAAAATATCTGTATTTGTATGTCTATTATATATTAAGTAGGTATATATCAGAAGTCTAGTAGTACCTACACGGGTACTCGCAACACATGCTTAGAGCTTACCACGGGGCTAAATGTTGTTGTGTGGATTGTCCGGAAATATCTATTTATTTTTATCAGAATAACATAGGCTTCTTCTTACAGCGAAAACATATGACCTTTCAAAGGTTTTTTTTTAATATCTATTAAAACGTGGGCGGACAGCTAGTTTATATCATTTGGAAGGCTTGGTATAGAAATCCCCTTAGAGCATCCCCTGCGAAGGGGATTTCTATACTTTTTGTATACAGGGTCATTTTTAATTGACCAGCAACCTTCGGTGACCAGGTTCCTAGCATCATCAGGAACAACGTTTGTTCTACGACTTTTAAAATTTAGCAACTTTTTATTTCCATACAAAAATAAATATTAATTGAAATAGGCGCTTCCACGTTTTTAAATCTTTGCACACCTTTGGGCGGCACGCGGCGCCTTTGAGCTAGCCGCGTCTTTGAGCTTGCCGGTCAAACGCAGCCGCCGCGCCGCAAAGCCCGCGCCCTTTGAGCTAGCCGCCCGCCGCGCCGCGCCGCCCGCGCCCTTTTGAGCTAGCCGCCCGCTCAGTCAGTCGTCAAGACGTATGCGCGCGCGGCACATGTGTCCTTGTGATCGTCTCATTATCGATGTTTCGTACGGATTGTACCTACTAATTACCATGGCGTATCGGAACTCCAATATCGAGTACACGGAAATAGTGAGGATGCTGGCTAGGTGTGATGACAATGTGTCGGAAGCCTGCCGCCAATATGGAATAAGATTTTATTTATGGGGACACATAAACACAATGGTGTACAGTGGTGGTGAAATCACATTAGATCGTGTAATGTAAACGAACAGCTGATTTTTAGGTGTGGGCTTTGTGTTGGTTGTGAAGGTGATTATTTTGAACGCTATGTGCGCGAAACTCACCGCCACCTGATTTGAACCTGCGAGGTAATTCTAATTTGTAAATACTATTTTAATTGCTAATCATTTAGTTATTGTAAATACGCTGATTCCACTTTTTAAATACGCCTACATTAAACAGTGGAAAGTGAATAAAAACTATCTTGTTACAAATTGATATTACTTAATTAAACTTTAAATGGTATAAATGATTACGTTAAACATAATACCTAACTACCAGATTTGCATAGATAGGCCTATCTACTTATTTGTTTTTAAACTGTTTAATGTAGCCAGTCCTAAGCCTGGTCAATGGTCAAGTATGAAGGGATTGTGGATTTAGTGAAATGAAATGCGTTGCTTATTATTATCGCCAGCACTTGCGCGCGCAATCGTGGTCACGTGATGCAACATGGATCTACAAAAGTCACCACACTGGAATAGAATCTTTAACAATTTCTAAAAATGTACCTATTGAGTTATTTCAAAAGTCGTAGAACAAACGTTGTTCCTGATGATGCTAGGAACCTGGTCACCGAAGGTTGCTGGTTAATAAAAAATGACCCTGTATAAATCCCCTTACAATCGAAAAATGCTGAAGCAGGGGATTATTAGACAAAAAGTATAGAAATCCCCTTAATGATTAATTTTATTTTTAAATAACGTAAAAAAACATCAATTATTTGAAGTCACACAAAAAACCTATCACGGAAAACCAGTTAACTAGTTAGTTCTAAAATGACCTATTTTTTTACCTACATAGTTTTTATTTCATAATTTTGCTCAATAATTACAGATTCTTGGTAAAATAATATTGAATACTTACTAGTAATACATAAGAATAAGTAACTCATTTGTAGCAATTGTTAATATTAAATTGTTATATTTATAAATTCGTGTAGGCCGGGTGACTTTAGTGTCATCCAACCGACGGTTCAATGGATCAATAATTACAGATTCTTGGTACAATAATATTGAATACTTACTATTAAAGTAGAATCCGTTTATTATGACTCCGCCATATCGAGCCAACCGATTATAATGACGTAATTACGCCACGAAGTTAGGTTTACATATAAAATTCTTTATAAATAAGTCGGATATAATACATATTTACAATAAAAAGGATTTTTATTTCACAAAACGCTTTGTATGACGTCCGCTTATTATGACGTGTTTGTCTAATTCGATAACTTACCGAAGCTAAATCTTATAATATTGTATATATGTAATTTATCTGTAATAGCACTATCATAAATCATGTAGATATAATTATTTACCATTACTTACAATTATTTACATACATACCCATGATTTAAGATTATAAAACTTATTTCTAATATTTTGATTGCTCAGGTATAATTAATCAAAATCTAGATTTTACTCTGACCATAATAAGTTTATTTCGTATGACACTTGTTATTCAAAATAATTCTTAGAATTCATGAGAGGTTTTATGTACCTATTCGTAAGTGAAATTTCTTCGAAGATTTGGTTATTGATTATCCAGGTATGTAAAATAAATAAAGATTTTTGTAATTTTTTCATTAGTTGTTTGTATTTTATTTGAAGCATTCATAGCACAGCTGTCTAAGGTGTTTTTGAGCGATCAGCAAGGTTAAGCAAAGTTCAGCCCAGCCAGCCTTTGGATGGGTGACTGGGGGGTGCATTTCACACCAGAGCGCTACCGTCGGTTGGATGACACTAAATTGTAGGCTAGTTAAGGCTAAGTCACCCGGCCTACACGAATTTATAAATTGTTGTAATATTCACAATTGCTACAAATAAGTTACTTATTCTGATGTATTACTATAGTAAGTATTCAATATTATTTTACCAAGAATCTGTAATTATTGAGCAAAATTATAAATTAAAAACTATGTAGGTAAAAAATAGGTCATTGTAGAACTAACTAGTTAACTGGTTTTCCGTGATAGGTTTTTTGTGTGACTTCAAATAATTGATGTTTTTTTACGTTATTTAAAAATAACATTAATCATTAAGGGGATTTCTATACTTTTTGTCTAATAATCCCCTGCTTCAGCTTTTTTCGATTGTAAGGGGATTTATATACAAAAAGTATAGAAATCCCCTTCGCAGGGGATGCTCTAAGGGGATTTCTATACCAAGCCATTAGAAAACATAAAATCTCTTTTTTTT
Source organism: Gymnoscelis rufifasciata (assembly GCA_929108375.1). Classification (NCBI taxonomy): domain Eukaryota; kingdom Metazoa; phylum Arthropoda; class Insecta; order Lepidoptera; family Geometridae; genus Gymnoscelis; species Gymnoscelis rufifasciata. Next base: position 819,232 of record OV815326.1, read on the forward strand.
TTTTAAATTAGCTGTAATGTTAAATAATGGAACAAGCATAAAAATTTTGCATATTATTTATTCATTTATGTCGAGTCCTTTACATGGAAATACTATACCATAGTCAAGGTTAATAGGAAAGTTCCATATTTACGTGTTTGATAATAATATTCAAAATACAGGTTTTTACTAAACAAAACAGGTAACTATTACAATATATCAGACGTCTAGTACCTACCCGTTCGATGTGTGATGTGATCATGTGACCAAATCTCGCCCGTAGCACAGAATATATAATAGTTGCCCGTAGTAAGATGTTTTTTGCATTTTTTTATTTGCTTTGGAAATGTTTTAATTTAACCGCAATCATAAAATAATCATAAAAACTGCTATTCCTGGCTTATATTATATATTTTTTTTATGCTAGATAAGTCTTAATTTGACCACAATCTCACCTGTTGTAAAGTGACGATGTGGTTTAAGATGGCGCATGAAGACCTAGAATGTAGATGGCTTCTCCGGGCCACCATTACGAAACACGAAAAAAAGCGTTTCCCGCACTGGCCCAGCCCGGAGATGGTGACAAGCCGCGGCCGAGACTGTTCTTGCCTCCCACCAGAGACTGTTCTTAGCACCACCCGGAGGTCACGTGTAAGGAATCTGATACGCAGAGTCCGGGGCAGTCGAAACAATATCCTAAGACCGTCGGAGATGACATTTACTCTCCACTATGGAGGTCTCTTGTGCAGAGAGTGAAAACTGAAAGAACCTTTATCCTAGATTGATCGCTCTCTGCACAGGACAATAACATTTCAAATAAAATATCTATATATACATATATTTTTAACAGTAGCTACGTCCCCGCCATCATCAACATCGTCTTCGCCCTAATACTTCGCGTTGCAAAGATGTACCCGGCCACACACATCGCGTTGGCACGAATATTCGCCGTAGGCCGCTAATGTAGCCGCGCCAAACAACAATATGTACATGGGAAATGAACTGTATGAATACGATTAATCACTAACCGAAGAAAAGATAGTTTTTATTGTGTACATAAAAGAAACGATACTGCGCAAAATTCGCGTGAAATTGTATTGTTAAGTAGATAAAACCGAGACGGCCAGAGATACTCCAGAAGTACTTTTAATTATTCTAATAGGTACATGTTTTAAGTTGTTACTTGTAAAAAAAGCTGTTGCTAGCCTCCGCTTTTAGGCGGTTGAAATCTTTTTGAAGTATTTAAGCCGCCATAACTAATAATATTATGTTTGGTCGATTCATAACGAAGAACATAGGCGTTAATTAAGAAATTATAAGGCTATTTTGCAGTTCTAAAAATCTGACTAGGCCTGCCCTAGGTCGGAAGCTGTGTACGCCCATAAATCTATGTACTGTCAACATAACTCAAGTTAACTTATTAACAAAATGTACTTGGTACATCCGTGTTGGCTTAATCCTAGCACACTCGACTTTCATTCATTCCGAAGGTCGTGGGTTCAAAGCCGCCACGCACCCTGGATATGTCTTCCTGAAAAAATTACATATGTGCGCTTTAAAAATCGTGCTTTAACGGTGAAGGCAAACATCGTGAGGAAACCGGCATGATCTAAGAACATTAAAGAGTTTGAAGGACATTTTATTATTGATAAGCATCTATTTCGACACAATGTAAATTGTTTGAGAAATAAATACTTAAATGAAATGAAATGTGACATTCGCCAACCCGCACTTAGCCAGCGTGCTGTAATTAGGACTAACCTCCCTCTCCAAGATTTATGTCCCTGTGTGAAGAGTGCAGTGGGAACGTTAATAGGATTATGATGATTGAATAATATAATTAGTGCATTTAGTACAGTTGATATAATAATAATATATTTGGTTGGTACATAAGAATCTCCGTAAAATTAGGCAGCAGACGACGTTTTACAGTCGTCAAATTAATTAGTCGTCGGCAAATTTTAAGGTGAACATAGCGCCATCTATCTAGGCTTTACGAAAACCACAAGAGGTTTAGTTGACTTACCTTGCAATAGATGGCAGCAGCAGAAAAAATAGAACACGCTATCGTTGCGTTTACAAAATTTGGGTTCTATTCTAACTGTACTGTATAATTAAATAGAATGATACAATCTGCATTTAATAAATTTTTGAAATGTTGTCTTCTCGCTTATAAAGTGTTAAGTACGGCTTCATAATTAAATAAGCCATCAATTGTTTTTTTTTGTTTTTATTAGACTATGGTGTCCCACAGCTGGGCAAACGCCTCCCCCCAACTCCCTCCAACAATCCCTACCCAGAGCTGTTTGCCACCAACTTTCCCAATAGTCTTGAAGGTCCTCATCAATTGTTATAATTAATAAAAGGTTAGGTGATGACATGTTCCCTAATCATCCTATCAAATCAAGTAAAGTACTGTAATGCTTTTTTCGCCAAATTTCTACAAAATATATGACATTATAACTTTTAAATTATTATGACTCTCTTATTTGAATCTCGAAAATTCAACACAACACCGTCAAATCAAATTACGTCATAATTTGATATTTGAATAATAATACATTTTCCCGCGGTAAATGGCAACTGTCCTTATCTGGGAAAACAGCCATGCCCTGCCCATGCCAAATTTGACTCAAATCGGGCTATGCCTGAAAATAATTGTATATCCCGCGAAAAGCAGTAACTTTGCATGAAAGTGCTACAAACACACTAACTTACCTTTCCTACCTACTTACAGACTTTCGCGTTTATGATATATATGTAGGATTGAAACCTAATATATGAGCCATTGTAGCGGTAAATAAATAACGATCTAAATATAACGAAACCCACGAGTTAAATTAATCCCAATTAATGAAATCAGGGACATAGAGGTCGAAGTCCGAATTTTGATCGGATTTTTTTAAATCAATTGGTACGTAAATAGTGTTAATTTAATAATGTTACTTTATTACATCGATAGGAAACGGAATAATAATAACACAATAGCTCAGGTACCTGTAGGTACATACTTGTCGTCTCACTTTCTACCTGGGTATTGTTTTAGCTAAATCTCTAATTCATTCGTTGAAGTATTAGGATTTTTTTATCTTTCTGAACCTTAAAAATAGTGTTTCTACCTATCTATTGTTTGTTGTACCAAGGTTCGAATGTAATAGAGGCAAAAAAAAAACATTCAAAATACTATTTCGAGTTCCTAAAACAATTTTAATTTATTGTTTTTTTTAACAAAACATATTTTTACAAAAAGTTAAAGCGATTTGGATTGATTTTGGAACATGGAACTGTGAATATTTTTAGTCTTTTCAGTATCCTTATATAGACAGTCAATAACCTCAGCTAAGAGAATATTTTCATTGTCTTTCAATCTATTTACTAAACCAGACAGCAATTCTTCTTCCGAGTAATTTCGAAGTGGTGCAAGGCGCCTTCTTTTCTGCTTGTCAGATAGATCTTCAAATGGCTGGTGCACTGCAGTATTTGTATGCGAACTGGATGCACTGGCTTCCATAGTTGCCAAAGAAGTGTCTAACTCTTCGGGGACATCCGTATTCTCTTGCGCAAATGTTGACATCAAATCAATGAATTTTAAAGATGGCCACGAGATATCCGAATGTAACCATTCCATGTTCTTGGTGAAAAAATTAGATTGACATCTATTTGCTTGCAACCATCTTTTATGTAAATTTGACACGTATGTTCTTGTGAATTGTTTTAAAATTCTAAGATCTTCAGCAGAAACTTCAACTTTTATTTGATTTAACAACGTATTGCACAATATATTGCTGTTTTTGATATTTCCACTTGATTTTAGTAACTTATATATATCCAAATTTGATTTAAACTGAGACATATTTAAGGGAGAGCGTTTACGTGTTGAAACTTGAGTAGCCAAAAATCGAATGAGTACTTTAGACTTTAATGCCGGCTGTACACACTCGCCGAGACACCCCGAGACAGGCCGAACGCGAGTGTGTACAGGGCGCTCTCGTCTCGTCTCGCTCTCTCGTCCTCGTCTCGGTCGCTCTCGGTGGCTTGTCGGTTTTTTGCGCCCGAGTCAAAGGGTCTCGTTGGCTCTCGCGAGGTAAACGAGAGCGAGCATGTACACACTCGTTCATTTACTTGCTCGCTGATAATATAAAACAAATAATAATAAGGATAATTTGGAAGGGATAGTTATGATTACAAAAGTAGGCACTCACAGGTTACGTGAACATTATAGGGGATTCGACCTTGCAAGAGCCTCTAGCTAAAACAATACCCAGGTAGCAAGTGAGACGACAAGTGTGTACAGGTACCCGAGCTATTGTGTTATTATTGTTATTCCGTTTCTTAACGATGAAATGAAGTAATATTATTAAAATATTACTATTTACGTACCAATCAAGCGTCTATAACCAATTAAAACACGTAATATTGTTTTTATTTTTTGTGTCCCTGCTGTCTTTAAACGGGCAGAGATGGGAAGTATATGTTTTAGAAGATAAAACTTACTTTATGCATCATCATTATCACCCTATTAACGTTCCCCCTGCTAGGACACAGGGACTTCTCTCTTGACGAGAGAGATTATATATACACAACAATAGGCCTTAATTCACCACGCTGGCCAAGTGCATAATACCTTAGTATTATGCTTTATATCCATACAAGGTTTGGTTTCAACATCTCTGCCCGTTTACGAAACAAATACTTTATACTCCATTAAAAAAAACGTAACATTTTTTGTCTTGAAAACGGGCAGGTATCTAAAAAAAACTTATTCTAAGAGGTTTAGAATAACCCAAAGACTTAAATTTAATAAAATCAGATTAAAATTCGGACTTCGACCTCTATGTCCCTGATTTTATTAATTGGGACCAGTGTGCGAGTGTACGTTTCACATATAATTAATTGCATACATTAAACCAAAGTTAAATCGTAGAACGCCACGAAAAAAAGCAGTCTTTTCATTTGAACCATGGGGGACACCGGTGGGCATAATCATACTGTACTGTCCAGGCCATGTTGGTCACCGGTGAGCCAAATCAGGAGTTCGTTTCAAACGATATTTACAGGCCACGAGATTCAGATATCATAATAAAATGTTATGGAAGCGGGCCAGGTGGACCTGTAGATCATTCAGTCCGCTTGGTTCTTATGTGTCGCAAAGAACTTAGAATTTATTTAAGATTTTCTTTAATTTTTAGGGCTGTTCTCAACTTCACCAAATAAACTAAATATAAAACCGATAAAAGGATGTTTGCTGGTAAATAAAAGAAATAAATATAGTTATAAAATCTTTTATCAAGTTCTTTTTTTTTTGGGCATGCGGGGTTAGCTCTGGGTGGGCCGCGGTGTGATCCCCGCGGCCCCCGCGGCAGGAAAAATGCAAATCCTTCCACTGCGGCTACCGGGGACACCCGTGGGTGAAGTTACGGTTTTTAGTGTTTTTTGGGAAGAATACAGCCCAAGTTTTAGTGTACAGTGCATAATAACATATTTTTAATCGTTTAAAAAAAAGCAAATTTGTTTTTTTTCATAAAACAAATTTGCAAAAAATAGGAAATATGTGATTTCGTGGAGGCATCAACAGGCTTATATAGGTTGGCTCACATGGTGGGCCACGTGGCGTTCAACGTGTTAAGCTATGATATGTTCAACATCTGTCGACGTTTCTGAATGAGCAGTTTTGGACGAAAGGAGTCAAGTTTCGACAGTTCTTTGGTCACCTGCACTGAAAGGGTAATAGATAATTGAGTTTATTTATATTTGTATGTATGCTGGTCGTTAAGGGGCTAGTCACAACCTTAATTGCAGGAGGTTGCGGCTTTGATTCCCGCCGGGGGACCAGATTTTGTACAATCTACAATTTCTGGTTTCGGCTCTGGGTGTTTTCTATGTATCATATGTATGTGAATATTTACAAAAAAATGTATCTCTGTAGTATATCAGTCACCTAACACCCATAGAATAAGCTCTGCTTAGTTTGGGCATAGAATAATAAATTAGTTTGGGTTTAGGTGATGCTGTGTGACTAGTCCGGAAATTATATTTTATGTTTATTTTAATTAAAACTTGACTCCTTTCGGCTCATTAAAAACTGCTCATTCAGGAACGTCGACAGATAATCAGCTGGTTGACCTAGTTTATTGACATTAAGTACCACCTATGTGCGATTCTCCGCACAATTACGTAAGCTTTATTTACGTATAAACTTAAAACGGTAAAATAGAATAGGTATAAATAATTTACCACGGGATAGATGTTGTTGAGGATTGTCCAGCAATATTTATATGTATTTATATATCTCTTAAAATAAAACACATTGTTATAAATTACTCTTTATTTTCACATTTTTTCTTCCAAGCTTCTTCCCATCTCTTCTGCGAAGTTTTATAAGTGGCCACATCTAGTTTGTCAGCGATCAACTTCCCGTACTGAGTACCGTTCAGAAGGTTGCTCTTATCGGCCAATTCTGCCATGATTTTCACTTTCTGTTCCAGCGTCGCTGACCCGAAGATCTCCTCGAACGCGCGCGACCCGTATTGGGAGAGTGCCATCTTTTGGTAGAACCCCTGAAATAAATAGTTTGCTAAGTTTTATAATAATCTTATTAGATAGATAGATTGATAGATAGAAAATAATTTATTACACACCAAACATAGAACAATACAAAAAGAAAATAAAAAGTAAACCTAGAATGCGTAATGGGCGATCTTCTTTTAATAAATAATCATTAATTGCACGAAATATGGTAAATACGAGATATTTAAATTTAACATTTCACCATTTGTGTACTTTAATCTAAGTTTAATTAATTATTTTTTTTATGCTTGATAAGCCTTCATTTGACCACAATCTCACCTGATGTTAAGTGACGATGTGGTCTAAGATGGAGCATGAAGACCTAGAAGGTTAATAATGTTTCTGTTATATTTTTGTACACAAATAAATATTTTTCTTTCTTTCTTTCAAATATTGGCATGCAAAAATGTTGTACAATAAAATAAAATATAATAAGTCAGTAGACTAAATTTAATTACGGCTTCCCAATCATGGGTTCATTCATCAAACTTATACAATGTCATTTTGACACACAACATAATTTACAATCATTTTTTTTTATAAGTACTTATTCAAGACTTAAATTCTAAATAGTCTTTTTTATATTTAGCTATCTGCTAGTACTTGTAACATTAACAAACTGCCATTTAATACCTGTAATGATTTTATTTCTAGAAAAAAATCTAGTTCTGCGAATTCTATAGACTTCGCGTCAATTAACCGTGATGCCTAATCTAATGTAGGAAGTAAATGAACATTGACCCCATTTATTTTTCATCCCCCTAAATGTTAAGGGTCCACTCCAAATTTTTTTATTTTGGTAAGATACAGCATACAAAAATATATCCAGCCCCAAAATTTTCACCCCTCTAGGATCTACCTGTTGTATCTAGGTGATACGAAGTTCACCGGTTCACCAATTTTATAAAAACTGACCTAGAATACCTAAAAACTACCCTGAGGGACACCAATTTTATTGTACTAATAGACTAACCTAATAGTTCTATCTTTTTTTGGAAATGCTGATACATCAAATTCGTTGTTCTTGTAACCTTCGATCGTTACCTTCGATTTCAATTTAGTTTTGTATTGAAGGTCACCTTTAATACAAAACTAAATCGCTTCATCTATTCTTGAGCTATGATGCCAAATACAGACAGTCAGGCACAAACGACTCGTCAAACTTATAATAACCCCCCTTTTTGTGTCGGGGGTTAGTTAAAAAGGTAACGATAATCAAATCACCTTTGAAACAAAATTTGACTGCTTCAGTGCCGCGGTGGGCGAGGGTCCGCTTGCGGCGCTAGAGGTAGCGGGTTCGATTCCAGCCGAGGGTGAAGTGTTTGTATGTTTTGCATTGTGTCTTTGTTTAATAAAAAAATCTATATTATGTATGCCTGTTATATTAAGTTTATCAGATGTCCGGTACCCGTAACACAAGAATTGAAACCGCTTCATCTATTCTTGAGCAATGATACCAAATACGGGCGAGTGTTCTAAAACAAGATTAATGAAAATCGGTTGATCCGATTAAAAGTTTTGGGGATGAAAGCGAGGCAGAATAACCAAATGTTTGCAAATATACCCGAGTAAGGTCTCAAATGAAAGCGCATGACAAAATCATGCAAATGACTAAATAATATGTTTCTTTACTTTTAAGGGACCTAAGTTTTGTAATGTTTTTTTTTATAATATTTAGTATAGATATGTTAAGATAATCGTTTAGTTGTTCAAATCTAAATGATTTTCTTTGGATTATGGAAAATAGACCTATGTTCGGACGATCACAAACAAGACGGGGGACTTTGCAAATGTGTTAAAAATAGAAGCGAACTGTCTAGACAATGTTACTCTTAGTTTTTAATTAAATTAGCTTAAATTTGACCTGTCCATGTATGCCATAAGCGTCTAAGGTAATAAACGTTTTGACTTTGAATTTGAATGTCGATGGCTCACATGGTAAATGAAATATCTAGAGATCATTGAGGTAGGCCTATGTCCATAGTTAGTTACCTTCATCCGCCATATCAGCTTGTCCCTCGCCTTGACGCCCGCGTGGCGCCCGGCGCAGAGGGCGTCGGCCACGTGGCTGCCCTTCGCGTCGCAGAGAATCACCAGCAGCTGTTCACCTTCCAGGTCCAGCAGGCTGTTCACTGCCTTCGCGGGACGCTGGGGAAGATAGATGCTTTATTATACGTAAAGTAATTATTTATTGCATTTACATGTACATAAAAGATCTTAAATATATAAATTAGTATCAATGTAAATTACCCATTGAGCATGCAATTTCATTTGTTACATATAATTATATGTAACAAATAAAATTGCATGCTCAATGGGTAATATATGGTAATATGGGTAATATAAATCAACATATTATGTCATCTTATCATAAAATTATTTAAATTAAATTAATCAATAAATCATTTTTCATCACACATTATAATTAAAATAGTACCTAATGTCAAATTTTGTCAATAGACTTTTGGTGGTTGAGGCGTGAATATATCTTTATATATGTGTTAATATATTATTGTGCCTAGCTAGTTCTAGCAGGTTGAAATAAATCCGTAAAGGAATAATGTACTCACAGAAGGATAGTAACACAAAACAGTTTATTCACATAGACACACCACACAAGTTTAGAAGGAGAATTAAGTAGTAATAGAGTAACGATAGAAAGCGGGAAGATAGTTTAGAGATAGCACAAGCACATTAGAAATATAATATAAGCAAATAGGATAGATCGCGACAGGTTTCGCGGCGAGCGTCAAGCGTAAAATTGGCACTAGCTATCGCGGCAAATGGTAGGCTGTGACTGAGGAATGCGAGGCGGCCGGCGAGCGAGCCTGCCACTCCGGCGCCGACTAGGTGCATAAAAAACAAAATGTTTGTTTCCATACTACGTACGGTAAGGTAAATTATGCGGGCGCTTTCGCATTCGATATTATAGTATTGTGTTGATAATATATACATTAATCGAACTTAATCAATAAATGAAGTTCTATGGATAAATATTGTATATTTAAGTATATAATTTTATTTAACAAATATTGTATTAGTTCATAATATTTATATAGATTATAATAAATACATATTTAATTATATTAAATGTAAGTTTGTGTTTGTGTGTGTGTAATATTGTTTATAGGTAGGTACATAATATAAATATAATGTGAGTTCACCACATCACTCCCCCCGAGAGACCGTGTTACGGGCGATAAAAATCAGGGAATCGCACTGTGCGTCCATAACGCGTAGTCTTTTTCTCTGAAATGTTTGTTGGAGAAATTGGGGATTCGTTAGGCATAGAGGGAAGGTTGTTAGGTTGTGCCAGTATGTAGGCTGGTTTCAATCGGTCTACGGATACTGTCACAACTTTACCTTTCAAATTAATTTTAAATGTTTTGGCGCTTCTATCAACTACAAGATAAGGGCCTGTGTACGCTGGTTGTAAAGCACCTCTTACTGTATCGTCCCTTAAAAATACATGTGTGCAGGAACCTAAATCTTTGTAAATAAAGATTTTTTCATTTGAGTGGTGCGATGTAGGAACTGGCTGTAAATTGTTGGCGAATGATCTGATGCGAGCTGAAAATTCAGTTATGTCAGTCGTACATCCGTCAACTTTTTGGCCAAAAAATTCTCCCGGTAACCTCAATGGCTCACCATATACGAGCTCGGCAGAAGATGAATTTAAATCTTCCTTGAAGGAACTTCTTATGCCGAGAAGTACGAGGGGTAAGGCTTCGGTCCAGCTGCTGTTGGCGTGACACATTATCGCCGCTTTTAGCTGCGGATGGAACCTCTCGATGATACCATTGCACTGTGGATGATAGCTAGTGGTCTTTCGATGTCTGAAGCTAATAAATTTTGATAGCTGCTCAAATAGTGCAGATTCGAATTGCCTACCGCGGTCAGTAACAATGTCGGTAGGACAACCGAATCGCGCTATCCATCCTGATAGGAACGCCTTGGCAACAGATTCGGCGGTGATGATGGTGATGTAAGTGGGACAGCTTCAGTCCATCGTGTGAAACGATCGATGGCTGTCAAACAGTACCTATAATCACCTGATGGAGGTAATGGTCCGATGAGGTCTAGGTGTACGTATTTGAATCGCGCTTTAGGTAAATCGTGAGTGCCTAACGGCGTTGAAACGTGACGATTTACCTTAGTGCGCTGGCACGACAAACACGCCCTAGCCCACTCGCGACAGTCTTTTCTCATCAGGGGCCAGACAAAGCGTTCTGCGACTAACTTCGCACTTGCGTTGGCGCCAGGATGGCTTAGCGAATGCAAGCTATCAAAAATCTGCTTGCGCAAGGACTTGGGTACTAGTGGTCTGGGAGTCGTAGTGCTGACGTCACAGTACAGCTGGGTACGGCTTCCAGGTATAATAACCCGATCAATGTGCAGACTACTCTCCTGCTTCATTAAATCTGCAAATTCTGGGTCGGACTTCTGAGTTTTGGCGATTACCTCTAGATCAACTGGAGTCTGTAGTTCTTCAACACGGGAGAGAGTATCAGCGACTATGTTGTCTTTCCCTGCGATGTGCTGAATATCTGTGGAGAACTGCGAAATAAAATCCAGATGTCTATACTGACGTGGGCTGCAGTTTGCCTTCCTATTATGGAATGCGAAACACAGTGGCTTATGGTCAGTATAGATGGTGAAAGTTGTAGCCTCTAGCCAATGGCGGAAATATTTAATGCTCTCGTAGATTGCAAGGAGCTCACGATCGTACGGAGAATATTTCTGTTGTGTGGGGCTCAACTTGCGAGAGAAGAAGGCTAGAGGTTGCCAGTCGCCATCTTTAAATTGTTGCAGAACTCCACCTATGGCGAAATCCGATGCATCTGTAACAAGACCTAATTTAGATTTGGAATCCGGGTGTGCTAACATAGCGGCTTCGCATAGGCTATCTTTACAGGCCTCAAATGCCTTCAACGCGTCTCCATCTATGATGACTGGATGTGAAGCTCGAATGGAACCTGTTAGAAGGGCATTAAGAGGAGCTTGAATAGCGGCTGCTTGGGGGATAAACCTGCGGTAAAAATTTATCATGCCCAAGAACCTTCTCAGCTCTCTGGCGGTTTTTGGAGCTGTAAAGTCTTTGATGGCTTGGACTTTATTTTCCAAAGGTTTTGTTCCGTGCTGCGATATGTGGTACCCTAGAAAAGTGACTTCAGACCTACCAAAGACGCATTTAGCGGTGTTAATGAGCATGCCGTAGTCTCGCATCCTGGTGAAGAGTTGACGCAGGTGATCTTCATGCTCAGACTCAGTCTTACTAAATACTAGGAAGTCATCTAAGTATGGGTAGCAAAAATCAAGGCCACGTGTCATCTCATCCACAAACCTCTGGAACGTCTGGCCTGCATTTCTTAAGCCAAACGTCATGTATCCAAACTCGTACAATCCGAACGGTGTGGATATGGCTCCTTTCGGTATGTCATCTTCATAAACCGGTATCTGATTGTAAGCCTTTACGAGATCAATTGTGGAAAAAATGTTACAACCAGATAGGCTATGAGCAAAGTCGTGTATATGGCGTATGGGGTACTTATCAGGGATCGTCCGCGCATTGAGCATCCTATAGTCACCACACGGTCGCCAACCCTGGTCTTTCTTGGGGGCGAGGTGAAGTGGTGATGACCATGGACTCTGCGACGGACGAGCTGTACCATTCGCGAGCATTGCCTCGAATTCGGCTTTGGCAATTTTCAATTTATCTGGCGCTAACCTACGAGGTGTACAAGATACTGGGGGGCCTGGTGTGGTGCGTATGTGATGGACTGTGTTGTGTTTAGGAATGCGAAGAGCGCCTGCTGGCCGTGTTAGTTCTGGAAACTCTGAAAGTAATAAATGAAATTTAGAATCACCAGTCACAACCTTTACACTAGGCACTTGCATTTCGGATACAGCAATAATACTAGCAACTGAGAAAACTTTAGTAGTAGCATCAATTAATCGCTGGTTACGTATATCTACTATGAGGTTATAGTGAGAAAGAAAATCTACACCAATTATTGGTCTCGTAACGTCAGCTACTATAAACCTCCACAAAAAGTCTCTACGTAAGCCTAAGTTTAAATTAAGTTCTATCCAACCATATGCGTTGATTGCTGATCCGTTGGCTGCACACAACTGGTAGTCGGTCTTCGCACGCTGAAGTCGAAACGTAGATCGTGGTACGACGCACAAGTCGCTCCCTGTGTCCACCAGGAATGGAACTGCCGATCTGCGATCTGTCACGAACAGGCGACCAGTGGTAGATGGGCAATCTTCAGCCGCCATTATCGACTGCCCCTGTCGTTTTCCGACTTCTTGTCGTAATCACAGGGCAGGACACATTTATCAGCTTGGCTGCCGTATCTGGAGTGGTACCAGCAAATCGGGAACTTCCTGTAGCTAGAAGCTGATCTCGTCGCTGCTGGGGTACGGGAACGGCTACGCCCTTGCTGTCCTCGTTGATGCTGTCGACGTGAGCGGGGATGGGAATGGCCGCTGGCTAGCGCACTGACCTGCTTGGTCAGTTCAGATATCTGCCTAGCCATCATCTCTAACGCTGATTCGGTGCTGCTTCTGGAACTGCTGGTGGCTGCAACTTGTGGTGATGCAGGTGCGATATCATGGACACGATCTGCCAGGTCAGCAAGCTCGTTGAGGGATAAGCTTTGCTGAGATGCTATCACTGTCTGTAGATTATTCGGAAGACGGCTTGTCCAGATAGATCTCAGAAAATCCTCTGGTAGGTTGTGGCCTGCTAGGTGCTGCAAGTGTCTCAGGAATTGTGAAGGCTTGCGATCTCCTAATTCTTCCGACTGCAACAGTTGCTTAACTTTCTTTTCTTTCGAGACGGAAAGTCGTTTTATTAGCTCGCTCTTAAGCTTTTCGTACTTGCCGGTAGGAGGCGGCGAGGTAATAATGTCCTCCACCTCAACTGAGTACTGCCGGTCCAAGTGTGACAACACATAATAAAATTTTGTCTGGTCGTCAGTGATGCGCGCCATGCAGAACTGACCCTCGATTTGAGAAAACCATATTGTGGGTTTTTCGGGCCAGAATGGTGGTATTCTCACACCAACACGAAAAAGTTCGGACGAATTCTCGGATGGTTCAATGTTAACGCGCGCTCTGCGCTGTGACGTACGTGCGGTGACTTGCGAATCTTCACTTTCACTGTTGCTCATGATTCTCTTGTGTTCTTTAGGGGTCACCAGTTTGGTGGTTGAGGCGTGAATATATCTTTATATATGTGTTAATATATTATTGTGCCTAGCTAGTTCTAGCAGGTTGAAATAAATCCGTAAAGGAATAATGTACTCACAGAAGGATAGTAACACAAAACAGTTTATTCACATAGACACACCACACAAGTTTAGAAGGAGAATTAAGTAGTAATAGAGTAACGATAGAAAGCGGGAAGATAGTTTAGAGATAGCACAAGCACATTAGAAATATAATATAAGCAAATAGGATAGATCGCGACAGGTTTCGCGGCGAGCGTCAAGCGTAAAATTGGCACTAGCTATCGCGGCAAATGGTAGGCTGTGACTGAGGAATGCGAGGCGGCCGGCGAGCGAGCCTGCCACTCCGGCGCCGACTAGGTGCATAAAAAACAAAATGTTTGTTTCCATACTACGTACGGTAAGGTAAATTATGCGGGCGCTTTCGCATTCGATATTATAGTATTGTGTTGATAATATATACATTAACACGTTCGCGCGAGCACGCCGCTTTCTCGGACTGCTTAGATTGACACACAATTTTCCCATACAATAGTGAACGACTTCTTTACACGTTCTGTTGTTATTCCTCATGAAATTATACTATTACACGACAGAACGTGTTAAGCCGTCTATCGTCTATAGACGTTCTGCCGTGTTACATAAGATGTAAGTATACTTTACATGACACAACGTCTAGTAACGTCCGGTTCCCTATGACTTCATTAGACGTTGTGTCGTCTATCGTATAAAATTTTCTATAAAGAACGACACACAACGTCTATAGACGTTCATGTTTTTTTAACTTCTTTGATAGCATTTGTTTTGGGTTGTCTCTTCTGTTAGGCCTCAATGTTCCGCAAGTATGTGTTCTAAAATTCAACAACTTTTCAGATAACTGTACAGAGTTGTAGTAGTTATCCATAAACAAATGATGTCCTCGCATTAGGTAAGGGTTCATTAGGTGTAGAACCAGTTTTTCAGTTTTAGTTCCTGCTTCATCATCCGTTTTCCCAACAAACATTTTCATATTCAGAACATAGCCATCGTATGACGTTAACTCATAAAATTTTATTCCGTAACGTGCTTTTTTTGATTTATGTACTGTCGGAATGACAGCCTTCCTCTGAAAAGTAACAAGGATTCGTCCAAAGACAGCTTGACTAGGTTTGTAACATTCCTGGAAAATTTTCATCAGAGCCTCTATGAATAGCGAGATTTTTTCATGACCTTTAGCATCAAGTTCTGATACATAAACGCATCGCAACAGCTGTTCGAACCTTCTTCCAGACATACAATGTGTAAATATTGGATGATAATATAGTACATCCGAGTAGGTAAACAGTTTTCGTTTTTGACAAGCGCTCATTTGACCTTGTAACAGGCACAGACCTAAAAAAGCTTTTATTTCATCGGGATTCGTTTCTTTGTATGAAAATCGTCTGCTATTCCTTGTCAACGGTCGGCTAGAATTACAAAGCGCATTGGCCATACGTATTTGTGCAGCGAACTATGTGATTTATTATATGTATAGGAAATAGTTTATTGAAAATTTCAATCTCTTTAGTATTATCATCGGTCACAAACTGTATCCCAGTGGAACCGTGGTCAAATGGGAAATATGGTATATCAGATGTGGTGGTTTCCCATTCATAGCTAGTTGACGGAGGCGTACCAGAATTGTTGCAATCTGGCATAGTAGAACGGTTGGGAGGGCATGGTTCAAAGGCAGGCGTTAGTATAGAATCAAATCTACGATCAGACGCAGGTGATGAATTGTCTCCTATACGAGGTTCTTCCTGACCGTGAGATAATGTAGTGGAACGGGTGAGAGGACATGGTTCAGTTAAAATATTTTGATCATTATCTCGATCGGATCCCGTTGCTATTTCTATCTGGTCTCCAGGCATCGGCTCGTTGAGTAGTATACTTTCAGATCCTGTTTCAGTATCACTGCCATCCTGCGGGATACTATGAACTTGAACTTGAACACGCCGTGCTTGGGTTTCCACCGAGTCGGACGAAGTATCTGAATTATCTGATAAGTAACTCTGGCCGGGGTCATAGTCCTTGTCCGAACCAAACTCACCATCATTGTCACTGTACGGGTCTGGAGTAGTTTGACCCGATGAAGCTTCATCGAATAATTTTTGTAGTCGCTTCTCAAACTCGTCCATCTAAAAAGCAAGTGTTTTTGTTGAAAATCAAGGTAGGTACCGACCAACAAACCTAAAGCCCAAATTATGAATGCTTGTCTAGCCATAGCTTGAATATCGTTTATGCCATAGAAAAGCTTTACTCAAGCACAAATCGATGACTGAGCAGATTTCATATAACGAGCCCTGGTCACTCAGAAATAAAACAACTTATTTTGTTTTTGTTATTGTTATTGTGTCTTTAGATTTGATTGTTGACTAGTGATTTTGCAACGCGTACCCGTTGCAAAATCACTAGTCAACTACTCGGCAAACGACACAGGAATAAGACTATTCCTGTGTCGTTTGCCTCTACTTGTAAACTAACCTATCTGCACACGAAATTCTTGAGAAACCAACAGCTAATTCGCAAGATATTATCAAATCCTTCAGTTGGAAGGTTCAAACGATAAAACAAATATAATATCAACACAATTACTTACGTTTTGTCTTCAAAATACACAAAAAACACTTGTTGCCACGCAAAATGCGCGCGAAAAACACGCGCGCCGCTCCTCTGTGACACAGCTAGACTGTGTTGTATGGCAGTGTACGGGGGGATGCGACGTGTAATCACGTTGTGTCGCAGGAGCAACCCCTAGCTAAGCTATTTTCAACTCTATGCTTATGCTCATATTTGAACCGTCCAAAGTGACAGTAAACGCTCGATATTTTGATATGATGTGACACAGAGAACGAAATTCCCATATTTGTATTAAAATCAAACGTGGCTACACGTTCTGACCATTAGCATCGGAACTCAAAAAGACGTGATATGACGTTGTGTCACCTCATATAATCACCGAAAGGACTTGTAATGACGTTGTGTCAGAGAACGTGTTAATCGAACTTAATCAATAAATGAAGTTCGATGGATAAATATTGTATATTTAATTATATAATTTTATTTAACAAATATTGTATTAGTTCATAATATTTATATAGATTATAATAAATACATATTTAATTATATTAAATGTAAGTTTGTGTTTGTGTGTGTGTAATATTGTTTATAGGTAGGTACATAATATAAATATAATGTGAGTTCACCACAGACTTGTCATTTAAAAATTCTCTAATATCATAATAACATTTATCTAGTAAAATTTATCTCAGGTGGTTACGAGGTGTTTCTAAATTGGTATTTAAAGTGGAAAGGGAATGGGACTACCTCGGTGGCGCGGTGGGCAAATGTCCGCTTGCAGAGCAAGAGGTAGCGGGTTCGATTCCCGCCGAGGGTAAAATTGTTTGTATGTTCTGCAAGCACTTTTCTCCTTGGTCTGGGTGTTTAATATGTATAATAAAAATATCTATATATGTATGTATATTGTATATAAATATATCAGATATCTAGTACCCGTAACACAAGCTTAGGCTTACCACGGGGCTTGATGTTTTAGTGGTTAGGTTATGAAAAAAAAAAGGTGTATATTTGTAAATATTTTGTTCTACTACTAACCATTTTAATTGCTCAATTTAATAAAATGCATCTAGATCCACACGCCGCTAATGCGCATCCACGACTGCGAACGCTCACTGCGCGAACGCCATGTTCTCAGTTGTAGCTACTGTTCCCACTTCATTGTGCTCACTCTATACTTACTATAGATACTCAAAGGATTAGGCCTTAATTCACCACGCTGGCCAAGTGCGGGTTGGTGAATAATATCCTGTTTCCTATAGTTAATACGAAACTCAAGGTATATTTACCTGAAAGTCCAACATAGTCTGCAGTATAACGCTCCCATGCACGTGTATAAAATACTCGTTGTGGAGAGATGCGGCGTCGAGCTGGTCCAGGGCCGTGAGCCGCAGGCAACACACGCTGAAGAATTTGTGATTGTCGCCTTCAGCGCATTTCAGGGCCGATTCCAAACTCTGTAATGAGATGAGAGATAGATGTTGTGTGGATTGTCCGGAATATTTATTTGTTTATTATAACAAACCTCAGTTCAACTAATTAGTTATAATGGGGTTGCACTGCACTTTACCATTTCTGGTTTCAGGTCTGGTTGTTGCCTATGTATCAATATACAAAATATGTATCTATGCAGTATATCAGTCACCTAACACCTATAGTAAAGTAAAGTAAATACAGTGTGTCCCTGGATAAAGTGCAACCCCGAAAGGGGGTGAAACTAGATCAAAAATTATCGACAAAAAAATTGTTTTTTTTTTTTTTTTTTAATTCTTATATACTTTATCGATGATTTAAAATTTTTATTACTCACTAATGACTCTATTTACAAAAAAAAATATTTCTTCCAAAGTAGTGGGTCTATTTTTTTTAAATAAAAGCCATAATCATGTCAGATATGTGATAATGACAATAAAATAACAAATAACTCACAAACGAGTGGCTATCGTGACTTAAAGTTTAATTATTGTATTAAAATTACATATTTTTCTGCTGTTTTTTTCAATAATCTCAAAAAATCTTAAAATTAAGCATATAATACTACATATTTTTATTAGTTAAATATTAGTTTATTAGTTTAATGTCAAATATCTATAAGGTGTTTTCGAAAATAATACTATCTAGGATTACAAACACTCTCGATGAAAATCAGCCCAAAGAACAAGCTGGATTCCGTCGGAACTTTTCGACTATTGACCATATACACACCCTTAGACAAATACTACAAAAATACAAGGAATATAACAAGACTTACTACTTAGGATTTGTCGATTTTAATAAAGCTTTCGACACACTAGAACACGAATTTATCTGGAATACACTAAAAACACAGGGTGTACCAACTAAATATATACGAATTCTCCAAAATGTATACTCCAAAAGTACTGCTCAAATTAAGTTAGAAAAAATGGGCGAGGAATTTCCTATTATGCGAGGTGTACGCCAAGGAGATCCTATCTCACCGAAGTTGTTTTCTGCTGTATTAGAAACGATATTCAGGAACCTGGATTGGCGGAATAAGGGACTACACATAAATGGAGAAAACCTTAGCCACCTACGTTTTGCAGATGACTTAATCATATTCGCCGAAAACCCAAACTCTCTGGAAACAATGTTGCAACAGTTAGCAGATGAAAGCGGAAAAGCAGGACTAACAATGAACTTAACAAAAACAAAAATTATGTCAAATTCTTTACAAACAAAAACAGTTAAAGTCAACAAAGAAAACATTGAGTATGTGACCGAGTATATATACCTGGGACAGTTAATATCAGCTAAAGACTGCATGGCAAAGGAAATCGAAAGAAGAATAACAAATACTTGGAAACGATATTGGTCACTTAGTGAAGTTATGAAAAACAAAGAATTGCCTATGAAAGAAAAGAGGAAGATATATAATACATGTATACTACCATGTCTACTATATGGGTGTCAAACCTGGGCATTGACAGAACAACTGGAAAATAAAATTAAAGTTTGTCAAAATGGAATAGAGAGAAGCACAATTGGAGTCAAAATAAAGGACAGAGAAAAACTAATTAACATAAAAAGTAAAACGAAATTTAAGAATGCAAACACAATATACAAACAGCTGAAGTGGAAATGGACTGGGCATATGTTTAGAGAGTGTACAGAAAAATGGACAAGACAAACAACAGAATGGTATCCACTAGACAGCAAAAGAAATAAAGGTAGACAGCCGAAGAGATGGGAGGATGACATAAGGAAAATAGCGGGCCCCACGTGGACTCGCAAAGCTAAGAACAGGACAGAATGGCGATCTTTAGAGGAGGCCTTTGTCGGAAGACAAGTTGTAACAGAACCACCGTTTGCCGATGTTACATAATAGAAAAATTTAAAAATAAATATAATATTAAAAAGTTTAACTTAGGCATAGATAATATGATTGTTTAATTAAGTACAACAATAAAGGCTTTTTTATTTTTATTTATTACTACATATTTTTATGACTTTTCATTATTGTCTATCATAATACCTTTTAAACAAAAAAAGAATCTACGTTCTAACACAAAAAATGCGCTGGCTAGGAGCTTTTAAAGTAGACTACTGATTACGTCACCACTCAGGTAGAGACCGTTTTTCTAACTTCTATTGTTGTACAGTATGGTCGCTGGGCCTGTTGTATGAAATATGAAGGGTGGGGATCAAAACAGGACTCACAACAAGGCACGCACAGTCAGCTAGCCAGTCGCTCCGATAATCTCGCCGCTGCTGCTACCTTACCGCGCCTTCAAGTTTTTGTTACGTTGTTTTGCTTTTGTTTTGTTATTGAATTCTTTGTTACGTTTTTGACTGTACTGTGTTGTGGAGATGCCGCGATTGACTGAGTTCTCTCCGCGAGAAATCGCTGACATCCATTATTATTATGGTATGTCACGTGGACTCACAACAGTCGCTCGATCTGCATACATAAATGCATTTCCGAGCAGACTTATACCGTCAGCACGAAATTTCCAAGAAGTTCACCGAAAGTTAACCAACATCGGACTTGGATTAGCAAGAGATCGCCGTGAGCAACAGGGTGCCATTATTGACAATTCCATAGAAGAGGCCGTTTTAAACGATTTGTTTGCTGGTCCCACAACCAGCATTCGACGCTTAGCTTTGCGTCACGGGATATCAAAAACATCCGTATGGCGAATTTTGAAGAAGGAGGGATTGCATCCATACCATTATCAGCGAGTACAGCATTTACATGAAAATTTAGACAATCGTGCAAGATGCGTAATGTCTACGTGGATTCAACGAAAAATTAGAAATAATCCACAATTCCTAAAAAACATTTTATGGATGGATGAATCGAAATTCACTCGGAATGGAATCACAAGTTGTAGAAACTTACATGTATGGTCCGAGGAAAATCCACACCTAAAGAGGGCGTCTACTTTTCAAGTGCAATTTTCAATTAATGTATGGGCAGCTCTAATAGACGACACACTGATTGGGCCGGTTATTTTACCCGCAACATTAAATGCCGAAAGTTTTTTAAACTTATTGAGAGACGATCTGCCACTACTGCTGGAAGATGTTCCGCTGGCTACAAGGCAACAGATGTTTTTGCAGATGGACGGATGCCCAGCTCACTACGGGCGCAATGTGCGAAGTTTTTTAAACGAAAACTACGCTAATAGGTGGATCGGCCGGGATGGACCAGTTGGATGGCCGGCACGTTCACCTGACCTGACACCCCTAGACTATTTTCTGTGGGGTGTTATGAAACAAAGAGTCTACAGAACGACCGTAAACACCGAGGCAGAGTTACAAGAACAAATCATGCGATGTGCTGATGAGATAAGAAGTAACACAGAGATGGTGCTTAGAGCCACACAACAAATCGCTGTTCGTGCGGCAATGTGCCTACAACAACAAGGAAGCCATTTTGAGCATTTAATGCATTAAATAAAACCTTATTTCATACTTACGTGTAAAAAGTTAAATAAAGATTTTGTAACTAAAATTTGATTTTTAATACTACCCTGAGCAGTTAGAAAAACGGTCTCTACCTGAGTGGTGACGTAATCAGTAGTCTACTTTAAAAGCTCCTAGCCAGCGCATTTTTTGTGTTAGAACGTAGATTCTTTTTTTGTTTAAAAGGTATTATGATAGACAATAATGAAAAGTCATAAAAATATGTAGTATTATATGCTTAATTTTAAGATTTTTTGAGATTATTGAAAAAAACAGCAGAAAAATATGTAATTTTAATACAATAATTAAACTTTAAGTCACGATAGCCACTCGTTTGTGAGTTATTTGTTATTTTATTGTCATTATCACATATCTGACATGATTATGGCTTTTATTTAAAAAAAATAGACCCACTACTTTGGAAGAAATATTTTTTTTTGTAAATAGAGTCATTAGTGAGTAATAAAAATTTTAAATCATCGATAAAGTATATAAGAATTAAAAAAAAAAAAAAACAATTTTTTTGTCGATAATTTTTGATCTAGTTTCACCCCCTTTCGGGGTTGCACTTTATCCAGGGACACACTGTATTTATTGCATGAAATACATGTATCTGTTACAGAGGTCTTGTAATGTAATCAATTAGTATCAATGTAATTCTACCGTAAGGCGTACAATGTCAATTACAATATTAGATACAGGCTTTGAGGGGATTAGATAGCTCTGCTTAGTTTGAGGTTAGGAGATGCTGTGTGATTAGTCCGGAGATATTTATTTATTTATGAAACGATAGATTTGTCAGGTTTGTTGTGTTTTATTTTTGTGACATTAAATGTTATAGACATTAAACCCAAATACAAAGATTCTTATTTACATGACTTAATTTTATTAATTATTGATTTTTTGACATTATTCCAATTATATTTTATTATAAATTAATGTCTCAGTTTGTTGAATTATTGTTATTGTGTTAGACTATATTGGTATATATTTTTTGGGTTGCTTGTAATGTGTTTCTAATTACTAAGGTATAAATATATGTTTTGTTGTAATTAATATTTTTTTATGTCTGTGATTTTGTATGAATAATGGTTATGTGTAATTTTATTGTTATTAAGCGTGTATTTTGAATGTGCACTAGTTTAAGTATAAATTTCCGACACAATGTAACTTGTTTGCGAATAAATAAATGAAATGAAATGTCGTAGGAGCTTTTTTTTTTATGTTAGATAAGCCTTCATTTGACCACAATCTCACCTGATGTAAAGTGACGATGTGGTCTAATATGGGGCATGAAGACCTAGAAGGTGGATGGCTTCTCCGGGCCACATTCATCATCATCATCACCCTATTAACGTTCTCACTGCTGGGACACAGAGACTTCTCTCTTGACGAGAGAGATTAGGCCTTAATTCACCACGCTGGCCAAGTGCGGGTTGGTGAATGTCACATGTCCTTCAAACTCTTTTAAAGTTCTCAGAACATGCCGGTTTCCTCACGATGTTTGCCTTCACCGTTAAAGCACGTGTTTAAAGCGCACATAAATTTCTCAAGAAGAAAAATTCAGAGGTGCGTGGCGGGGTTTGTACCCACGATCTTCGGAATGAAAGTCGAGTGTCCTCCCACTTAGCCAACACGGTCTAAACCGGGCCACATTAAGAAACACGAAAAAATTCGCTTCACGCACTGGCCCAGCCCGGAGGGTGGTGACAAGCCGCGGCCGAAGCCTACCACCGGAGAAAACTAACACCAGAGCTACTTAATAACTTAATAAGACATGTATGGTACCGTGATAAAGTGCGCCTGCTTAGCGGCGAGCCTGTGCGCGGCCTTCGCCGCCGCCACCAGCACGCCCGAGTTGCCGCTCCGCAGCACCGCGCCGAACTGCGGGCTCAGCTCGGAGAACATACTCTCAAACTGAAACAAACATTAAATAAATAAATAAATATTTCCAGACATTTCACACAACAACATCTAGCCCCGTGGTAAGCTCTAAGCTTGTGTTACGGGTACTAGATATCTGATATACTTAATATAATAGTCATACATATATAGATATTTTTTATTATACATATTAAACACCCAGACCAAGGAGATCGTGCTTGCAGAACATACAAACACTTTCACCCTCGGCGGGAATCGAACCCGCTACCTCTCGCGCCGCAAGCGGACCCTCGCCCACCGCGCCACTGAAGCAGTAATTACATTATTTTTGTAATGTATTTTGTGGGTAAGCACCATAATATTTTTATGTTAGTACCCGCGGATCAATAAATGTTGGTCTCGTATAAATGGCCCTTCATTTTGCTACGCACATTCTACAATTTTAATCGGACTTTTTGAAGTGAAACTTCTTTAGAATCGTTGTGATTTCAAATCGGATGCAACGGAAATGCGACAGGTAAGCCAATCTTAAACGCTATAACAAGGTTAAGCAACTTTGCGCGACGCCACGCCAGTACTTGGATGGGTGACCGCCCGAACATAATCTTTTTGCACAGTATTTTTTTATTTTTTATTCAACTCATTCTTTTGTCGATTTAGTGAAGTTTCACTTCTATCGTGTGTGAATCGCACACACACCTTTTTTTTATTTATTTCTTAATTGGAAAACCAAAAACTTACAAGCACATAGTAACAAATCAATATAACACTAGAAAGCTTAAAGCAGACTTCTGCCTAAACTACGCGTTAGCAACGGGAGCGTCTATAACGCGGAAATGTTTTATCTAAAAACGTTCCGTTTTGTGGTCGCGTAGGTGTGCAAAGAGCCATAGTAAAGTATGGGTAGCGTGCGGGCGGAAGTCGCTCCCGCGCCGCAGTCGCTTTGGTCGCGCAGGCTTGGCCGAAACTTTATAATTTATAGTATAAACTGTTTTAACACCAAGCTTTTATATAAGGAATTTGAAAGATTAAGACATATCTGTAACCTGCACACTGAACGTGTCTTAATCTTTTTCTGCATAAAAAAAATTAAAGTAGTTTAACCTAAAAAGTGAGGTGTATCACTTATAAAAAAAAAACATTAAAGTTTATATAAGTTACTTAATTTTTGTGAGCTCCTTCACTAGAAACCCATGAGTGCATTAAAAAATAACTAATTAATTGTCTTAGATGTTTCGCCATGTTGGAATTAGAATGACGTCACACAGTTAACCAGGCATTGTCATCTAAGCTGAATTTGTTAAGCAAAGTTTCAGTTATGCTTTTCAGAATTGCTCGGCTGGATTCTGCATTTTTGTATGTACTTTTATTACAGTTATCGTGTCAGTGTGTGAAGAGTTAGTTAGGTACAGCAAGTGCTTGTGTGTTCTTGAGATTGTAGAATATAGAAATCCAGATAAATATATATAAATCTCGTGTCACAATGTTTGACCTCAATGAACTCCTAAACCACTAAACCAATTATAATAAAATTCGCACACCATGTGCAGTTCGATTCAACTTGAGAGATAGGATGGTTTTTACGGCCAGAAAAAATCGAATATTTTCCGGAAAAATTTTATACTTGTGCGACGCCGGGGCGGGCCGCTAGTCATCATCATCATCATCATTTCAGTCATTAGACGCCCACTGCTGGACATAAGCCTCCCTCAAAGACGACCAATCATTCCGATCGGTCGCCACTTGCATCCACCGTGAGCCAGCAAGTTTGACCAAGTCATCTGTCCATCTAGTTGGTGGCCGTCCGACGCTGCGCTTGCCGATCCGTGGCCTCCATCCGAGAACTTTTCGGCCCCAACGGCCATCTGTTCTACTGCTATGTGGCCTGCTCACTGCCACTTCAAAGAGCTAATCCGTTTGGCTATGTCGGTGACCCTCGTTCTTCTACGGATCTCCTCATTTCTGATTCGATCCCGTAGAGAAACCCCGAGCATAGCCCTTTCCATAGCTCTTTGAGCGACTCTGAGCCTATTCATAAGGCCAATAGTGAAGCACCACCCGCGCCGCTAGTATATATATATAAATATAGAGTGTCTACGAATTAATGCTACTAATATTTTAAGCGCGAAGGTTTGTGAAGATGTAAGCGTGTTTGATGCATTTTCACGCAAAGACTACTTGATGTATTTGGATGAAACTTCACAACAATATACCTCACATATCAGAATATCACATAGGCTTCGTTTTACCGCGGAAAATGTTGTTCTTATATGGCGTGTAAAGTTAGTCAAGTATGTATAGATAGATACCTCTTCTTTAACGTTGCAGTTGTCAAATAACCGTTGAACGGTGAAGTTCAACATGGGCACTGTCGCGAGTAAATATAGATAGATACCTCTTCTTTAACGTTGCAGTTGTCAAATAACCGTTGAACGGTGAAGTTCAACATGGGCACTGTCGCGAGAGCCGCCAGGCGGTTGATGAAGCAGCGAGCGAACAACTGCGTGTAGCTCTTCTTATCGGCCACGAAGAGAGCTGCTTCGAGCAATCTACAAAAAAAGCATTTTATATCATCATCATCACCCTATTAACGTTCCCACTGCTGGGACACAGAGACTTCTCTCTTGACGAGAGAGATTAGGCCTTAATTCACCACGCTGGCCAAGTGCGGGTTGGTGAATGTCACATGTCCTTCAAACTCTTAAAAGTTCTCAGAACATGCCGGTTTCCTTACGATGTTTGCCTTCACCACGTGCACGTGTTTAAAGCGCACATAAATTTCTCAAGAAGAAAAATCCAGAGGTACGTGGCGGGGTTTGAACCCACGACCTTCGGAATGAAAGTCGAGTGTCCTCCCACTTAGCCAACACGGCTTTTATATATATATATATAAATATTGGAAAATCCACACAGGCGTATCTATACTACGATTGCATATTCGTGTGCAATACTCCATGTTTATGCTCATGAGCGTTTCTTTAATAATTTTTATAAATTTACATAAAAAACAAACAACCAAATTCGAATTAACTATAATTATTTTTATGTCACCGCACCATCCAGTTATTTGCTGTGCATTTTCCTCTCCATCCAGAGGAAATACAGAAATACAGAATTTATTCATAATACCATTATTACATTTCAGAAATTAATAAATTAAATATGTGTGTAGTTAAATTATATAGTTACAAGTATTATAATATTACACATAAAAATTTTATATAAGTAATAATAAAGATACAAAATTACTGTTGTCATACAGTACCATATCAGTGAGCCACTTTCTTAGTTTGAGGTTGTCTGGAAGAAATTGCTTTAAGCAATAAGGCCGCCCATTACGCATTTTGTATTTAGCTTTAAGTCCATTTTTGTTTTGTTTTATCTTGGTGTGTAATAAAGAGTTTTATATTATTATTATTATTATAATAAAATGTCAATACAAGAATGTTAATTAATTTTTGTTATTGTCATTTACAGAATAATAGCATTTATCAATTAAATAATTTGATTCTAAATATATTAAATATCAAGTCTTCAAATCTATTTGGTAATCTATACTAATATTATAAAGCTGAAGAGTTTGTTTGATTGTTTGTTTGTTTGTTTGAACGCGCTAATCTCCGAAACTACTGGTTCGAATTGAATAATTCTTTTTGTGTTGGATAGTCCAGTTATCGAGGAAGGCTATAGGCTATATAACATCACGCTACGACCAATAGGAGCAAAGATATAGTGGTAAATGTGTAAAAAACGGGAGAAATTGTTCATCTTTGAAGCCTTCCGTTGCGTGCGCCGTGAAAACGGTTCAAGATACACAAAAAATATGTATTAAAGAATAATAGCTCTTTTAATGATCTAAAAAACAGTCCGCGATAGTATATGTCTATCTTTTAAGATTAACTCACAAAAACCGTTTTTATGGTACCTAATTTGGTCGAAATAATTTGTTTAAGTTGTATCAACATAATAATAATTAATCTTTATTCAAATAAATATGTTGTTGGTTAAGAGTACTTCATCCATTATAACGCGGGTAGCACCGCAGGGCACAGCTAGTTGGTTATAAATAGTACCACAATCATATTGGACAGTTTACCTGACAGCTGACTGCGACTTGAACACAGGCGGCAGGCCGCTCTGGTCCGGAGGAGGCGGTTCCTCGGCGTCCAGGTCCACCTTCTCCTTCTTCTCATCCGCGGCGGACGTCCAGTCCTCGGGCGCGAACGACTCGTCCAGCAGCTTGCGGATCAGACCCTGGAAGGTAGAAATACTTGTAGCAGTAAGATAAATCAAGTAGAATGAGAAGCATTTTAGCAATTGTAGCCGCACCAAGAATCCATTCTAGATCTCTTTAAGATTGGTAAACGAAATATCTTTATGAAATGAAATATATTTATTTGCATAATATAGGTTTTACAGTCAGTTGGAATTGATTGATGAGAATATGTACTAGCCAATTATATCAATGCAACATTACTAAACTCATAATGTTAAATCATTGAATGCTTTGCTACTGTGTGCAGCAGAATTGGAAGAGCCTAATCATTAAAACCAATCTCTTCTAGGCAACCGTTGGATGGATCAGAAATTAACAGACCGGAGTGCAGTGATACAGAAAAATAAAATATAATTTTATTTTTCTGTATTTGTGTTGTCGAAATAAATGTCTTTCTTTCTTTCTTTTTTTTTCTTTCAGTGGAGTTTTAGAACGCCATTTTATATTTGAAAAGAGTAGGTAAAGATATCATTGATAAAAAAAACAAGATGATATAATAATAAAGTTTTTTGAAGTAGAAAGAAAAATTTTTTTTAAATTATTAATTTACTAGCGGCCCGCCCCGGCGTCGCACGGGTATAAAATTTTCCCGGAAATTATTCGAATTTTTCTCGCCGTAAAAACCATCCTATCTCTCAAGTTGGATCGAACTGCACATGGTGTGCGAATTTTATTACAATCGGTTAAGTGTTTTAGGAGTCCATTGAGGACAAACATTGTGACACAAGATTTATATATATTAAGATAAATCCTTATTCCTAACTTTTGTTACGGATTCAGCCTTTCTAAGGTGATTCTAATCATCTTAGCTATGCCTTCTCACCTTAGTAATATTCTTGTCCACACTCTTAGAAGCGTACAGCATCACTTGCAGCAGCGCCGAGGTGGTGTTCTGATACGGCAGGTCCTTGAACTGGGGCCAGGCGGAGAGCCGCGTGCAGAACTCCTTCGCCAGCTCCTTGAACTCATTGGGGACTGTCCTGTACTCCATGTGAGTTGTGTGCGGAGGTATACCTGCAATTGTGAATATAATGTGTACTGTCTCAGAATAGGCATAATGATTACATAAAAAATATCACATAATATATATTAGACAGTCTGAAAGCCCGACCAAATATATTGGACAAATATTTTTCACTCTAACAATTTAATAAGAAAATGTCATTTTTTTATTGGTTTTTTGATATTAAAAATTTAATGACTTGGTAAGTTAAGTACCTTCAGAAATGTGTATATAAAATATATTTCAATAAACTAACAACTCAACTAAATATACATAAATAAGGGGATAGGTGATTCACAGAGTTTTTAAAAATAACTTTTAACAACCACTCAAAACTTGAAGATTGTCCAGCAACATTTATTTAAGTGAATTAATCATGTATTGAAAATTTACAACACTAATGCCCATTTCACCAACGGTTCATAAGATATAAGCGTTGCTCCTAAGAAAGGAGTGTAATTCTTTAAATGAGAAATCTTTTTTATGAAATGGTGAAAAGTGGCATAAAATTAACAAAAAGTTATTTATACTTAACTCAATTTGTTACTACATATTTGTTTTATAAGAAAAACTAAACTTCTTCCTACCTTTCTTATCGTCTACGTTCTTTATCGCCATACAATTCATCTTGGGTTTTTCTCCTGGCAGCAGTGTTATACCGCTGAGGCATTTCAGCGCACTTCGTAGAATGTGATTAGCATACTGATCCCACACAAAATCCTCCAAATTATTCAGCACATATTTACAAATCTTAATTGTGTAATCGTAACATCTTTTAACATGCTCATCTGAATATTTATTCTCAGTTTTTTTCTTCTTTTTGGGTACTTCATCATCTGATATTTGGAGATGATCCGTAGCTCGTAAGCAAGAGACCCTGAGAAGGGTCTCTATGACGTGGCTCGTGAAATTGTCCGAGGCCATTTTACGAAGATGAGGGTCAATGGCTTCTGTGAACCGATCGAAGTCTTCAGCTGATGCATAAGGTAGAAGGAGCTCGATAACTCTACTGCCGAGCTGGTTACTGACAATGTTGACCTCGTCATCTTTTGTACGTTCTAATACATTTGTTACCAGTGTATCTGGAAATCAAATAACATATTTAAAATGTTTTTTCTACAAATATTTAAACCTAAAAGTCAGTCAGGTGTTGATGTACGTATGTGTTTGTTACCCTTTTGGCTAAAGTGGCTAATTGGATTTAACTGAAACTTATTAAATGAGAATATTCATAGTTGATCATCTGTTCTCTGAATTCTAGAGTATGTTATTATTTTCTTATTGTATTGTTTTTTTGTTTGGTGTGTGTGTTATAGAGTTTTCTATCTATATACTTTTAACTGCAGGATAAAAAATAATCCGCGGTAAAATCCAACGTAGCGTGAAAAACTTAAAAGCTATAAAAGAACAATCTTTTCCATGGTTTCATTCATCATCACCCTATTAACGTTCCCACTGCTGGGACACAGGGACTTCTCTCTTGACGAGAGAGATTAGGCCTTAATTCACCACGCTGGCCAAGTGCGGGTTGGTGAATGTCACATGTCCTTCAAACTCTTTTAAAGTTCTCAGAACATGCCGGTTTCCTCACGATGTTTGCCTTCACCGCTAAAGCACGTGTTTAAAGCGCACATAAATTTCTCAAGAAGAAAAATCCAGAGGTGCGTGGCGGGGTTTGAACCCACGACCTTCGGAATGAAAGTCGAGTGTCCTCCCACTTAGCCAACACGGCTTATGGTTTCATTAACTTGTGATAAATATTACTTACGTCTTTCCTCTTCATCTTCAATGCCTTTCTTGATAGCTTCCAGGATCCCTACGAAGTATTGGTAGAGTTCCTCAGGCATTTTGGTTCCGCGACCCAGCTGCCCTTTTTTAGCGTATTTCTTCGCATTTGAGAGGAAATTCTTACGTTTTTTCCTCCATTTCCGTTTGGGATCGGAGCCATTGTGGCTATTTTCAGAGTAATTTTCACTCATTTTGTTATAAATAATTTATAAACATGCGAGCGCGAGCGACGATATTTGTTTTGAATATTTTTGAGGTTAGAAATTTAGAATTCAATCTCATGTGTGTTTGACTTTGACATGACAGTACCTAAATTGATACATAGAATAAAATTTTGGCTGAATTTTAAATTACTTTAAACCGACTTAAAAATAGGAGGAATTCTGAATTAGACCGAATTTTTTTTTATGTATTTACGCGGATATCTTTGTTGTTCATGAACCGATTTTAATTATTTTTTTTTTTTGGAAAGGGAGTATCCTAAGTTTGGTCCCATGGTAAGGAAACCAGGATCTGATGGTGGAATCTAAAAGAAATTGAAGGAAACTCTCGAATAAATTGTCTTTCCGACTTGTGTGTTCAATAATATTATTCAATATAAAGAATGTTAAAGCCCTATTATTATTAATCAGGGTCTGGTGTTGATCTGATAATGGAAAAAAAGGCAGTCGAGGGAACTCCTCAACGATTTACAGGAAGTACTTTGTGTTTGGGCTTGATTAACATAAATTACTGAGACCGTTCATCTAAATGGGATTTGACTAATATTAGGGGTCTGATGATGAAAATGGAGGACAGTCAAAGGAACTCTTTATGGTATATTTTAGTAGAGTAAGGTAGAGGTAGAACATCCTTTCTAGCCCTACCCACCACGAAAAATCCTGTTTTTATTTAAATAAAACCAATTTCAAAACAGACACTAAAAAGTAAAAAATAGTCAAGGTGTGTGTGCGATTCACACACGATAGAAGTGAAACTTCAGTAAATCGAAAAAAGAATGAGATGAATAAAAAAAAAAAAAAATACTGTGCAAAAAGATTTTGTTCGGGCGGTCACCCATCCAAGTACTGGCGTCGCGCAAAGTTGTCTATACTTGTTAGCGTTTATGATTGGCTGTCGTTTTTCCGTTGCATCTGGTTTGAAATCACAACGATTCAAAGAAGTTTCACTTAAAACATAAATACAGTTTCTACAAATAATTTCGACTCTTTAAGTGATTAATTAAAAGAAACATAAACAATTGAGTATTTAATAATTTTGGGGTCTTAATTTTGAAGTTGGTATTATTTTGACAAAAAAAAATATTTTTAAAGAAGAAGCTACAGTTATATTTAAACTCAAAAGTAAAAAAATAACATAAAACGATAGCTACTTTGATTAATAAATCCATACTAATATTTTATCAAAAACGGCTGAACCGAATAGCCTTGATATTTTGTATAGTGATTGATGAGCCCAAGCGGTAGCCGGTTGCCGCGCCGCCGCGCCAGTCACTAAACAGTTCACTCAATCAATCCCTGCGCGGCATCGGCATCGGCAGCCCGTTACCGCTCTCCCGCATTAGATTAATGGCCATAGAGAACGTACCATAAACAAACTGAATGTGTTTTGTGTTTACAATTTACATTCAGTTATTCAAATTGTGCGTTGTTTCGCGTGTTTTAGCGTTGCGCAGAATGTGTCACTGAAATGAAAAGATATGTACATATCTTTTCATTGGAGTGAACTATATCTATCTTCTAGCTCAGTAGTTCAGTTAGTTCACTTGCTCAACAGTATCAAATGTTGTTGTCGTTCGTTTTTCTTTCACTAGTTCATCAAGAGATATAGAATGGGATATAAAACAACAGTTCAATCAATGATATTATCTCAGCTAATGCGATGAGTTAAGACACGAGTTTGTTTAAAAATGAATTGATATGTACCTAAATATAGTTGGTAGTAATTCATTATTTATTTTTAAATTAATTGAATATTTACCTACTATTGCAGATCCATGAGTTTTTAACATACCTACGTATAGGTATACTGGCTTATAAAAAAAGTTACGTGAAAATAAATATGTAGTAAAGTATAGAAAGGTATACAGTTTTTATCACAAAGATATATTTTATGTCAATATAAATAAAAAGACTAAAGAAAACAATGCTGAGTTTCGCGCGTAATTACTTCCATCCTGTTTATTTTTGGCAAAGTTGAGGCAGATACTTTGGTGTTATTATTATTATTCTAATGAAAGAGATAGGTAAACTGGTAAACAACAAACTTCGACTTTACGAAGAACGACGAAGTCTTTTACGATCATATACGAACGTGACCGAGTGAAACAGACAATCACTTCAGTACTTACAACAGAGCGTGACAGCATAATCTATCCGCGCGGGCTATCTATCTTTCATTCGTCCCGATGCGAAGAAGACAACTGAGCTAAAAGAGTTAGTGAGCTAGTTGAATTGTAAGTGAACGAGAGAGAGAAGGAAGGAGCGCAACTGAAGTATATCTTTTGAAGGATTCATTCGTGAACTACACATGTCTAGCGTGTTTCTCGAGTTTGAGTTTAGTCATAGTCACTTCTGTTCTTTGGTTCTTTCTTTGTTTGCTGCCATTGCTCGTTTACTGGATTTTTCGCAAGTAAGTGGTGTTTTTTTTTACAAAACAGTTTAATCTGCTCATGATGAGCATTTTATTTTTAGATAATGAATAGTAAGATATAATGTTTATACATCTTAGTAACTTCTAGATATGGCTCGAAAAAGTTCGTTAGCTTGCGCTGATTCTTATGTGATTTTTTAATATGCTTGTTTTTAGATGTAATATTAAGCTTATAAAATTTATAGGATATTTCTAAGAGAAATGCTTGTAATAATATGTGTATTTTAATTTATAATAAACTACCAGAACAGTTTTTATAGCGTACTAGGTATTTAAATTAACACATGTATTAAAAATTTATTATATTTTGACTTAACATTTGCACGCCTACTTGTAGGCTGAATACATACATTGACTTTTTACTTTTTAAGATCTGACATGTGTTATTAATTTTGTATTCTTGCAAATAAATCATTTCATTTCATGCAAAATGGCATTTTGTCAGTCAGTATACAGCGTGCCATTTTGGTCTTTATTTGTGTAGAGCTACAGACGTATTTTCCCGGTGGATGGTGTGAAACTTTTTTGTCTAACGTTTTTTGTCATAAATGTGAAAACGCCTGCTTACTTATTCAAAAAGTTCATTTGGGCCAAGGCAGACTCGAAGTATGCCAGAAGAGAGTGCACTCATGTGTTTGTCACTCCGGAGCATAAGACTATAACATTCAGGGGTTCCTTTAGGTTTGCCGCTTCGCATTGTTAGAACGAACTCTTGCCTCCAGTGGGAGGCAGATGAGCAGTGGCTCATGCTCTAAAAACTGTGCAAAGCTTCAGGCATACAGTAAGAAATCAATTGCTTAAGATTCAACTTAATTTATAGTACTATTTCTTCAATCCAAACACCAGTAACATGTACCCTTAATCTAGAAACATGTATAGTATTGTTTTATTTAATAACTGTTTATTCATTTAAAATTGTTTATATTTATTTTACAAACATGATTTATTTAATTATTTTCTTTACATTACTTACTCTACATTTCATTGACTGTTTATTTACATTACATAACTAATTGTTATTTGGCTATATTATTATTAAGTATGCATAATATTATATTAATATGTATGTACCAATTGAGTATGTACTAGTTTTCTACAGCTTCAATTAAGTAGTAGGTGAAGGTCCATTTGCACTATGTATTAACTCGTTAATCCCCAAGCGGTAACCGGTTACCGCTTACCTGACCTTATTACCTGAGGTGAGGGTCAAGGAGTTAATAGAACCCACCCGGTATCTTACTTACAGGCTGTTGCTGCAGACATATACTTAAGTAATTAAATGAACTTACCAGCTAGATATACACATAAAGAACTAATCATTTAACACTCCAACTTATCACTCTTCTCTGATCCTTTAATCACAAAATATACTATGGATACTGTACAATACTACTGTGGATATTTGTTTTAATTTTAAGTTGTGGTGTTGCCACCCGCACGGGCCCTGGATGAAAACCAGGGCTCTGTCATAGTGCTCCTACGGGCCCTGTGGCAGATGCATTATGCTGAGCCAGGGACCCTTTATTACACAATGTTTCATTTCAATGTAGTTTTAAGGTATATTTAATTGTTATTAGTTTAAGATTGTTCTTGTTGTTTTTGTAAATGTTTTAATTGTAAGTTTTTTGTGTAGTAATAAATATTTTTCTTTCTTTCTATATATGAGTAATGTTACATTTTTTAAATTAGGTACCTACATGTATTAGATTATATTAATTATATCAGTTATCATTATCAGGCATCTATGAAACAAGCTCTGCTTACTTTGGGGCAATATGATTCTTTGTTGATTGTTCAGCGTATTAATCATTATAATTTCTTTTTATTACAGCATGTCAAGCTGGCGCGATGGTTCGGATCCGCCTGCGGAATTCCTCGATGTCCTGTATGGCGAGGAAGGAAGCATTGACGAAGACGAACGATCACATGAAAATCTAGAGATAAGTGACCTCGAATCGGACATCGGAGACTATGAGGTTTGTCCCACTTTTTATGTTACGACTACCTGGTGTCGAGAGGTTTTCTATTTAGCTTTGGGTGACAGCTGTTTTCAGAAACGTTTCTCTTATTTTTTAATTTAGGATGAGACGCTCAACAGCAGAGCCCACCGTCCACACCCGCCCCATTTATCGCCGGAGAGCTGGGTAATGCTTTTATTGTGGTTTCGGTTATAGTTAGGTATATATATATATATATATATATATATATATATATACTAGTCGACCCGACAGTCGTTGTCCTGTCCCACGTTTCAAAAAACAATATCCAGTTGACCGTATTGTGAATCTAAACCATTCAAAGTCAAAGTCAAAACGTTTATTTCCTTAGAAGCACATAGCCTACATGGACAGGTCAACTTAAAATTAATAAAACGAAATTGCTTAAATAACAAATATCAAGAAAATAACATTGTCTTGACAGTTCGCTTCAATGTTTTATACTGAGTTGAGAAGCGAATAGAACAACACAGCTTAATCAGTTATTACAATTTTGGAGTTCTTATTTATAGGTAACTATTATAAGTTTAACATTTACAATAATTCATAATTCATAATTCATAAAATTTATTCAATTCACAATTTTTACATTGTATCTGAATGTCTATAATATAATAAAACACATTAATTACAATTCTAATAACTAAATTATTTCTATATTATATCAATATTGTCATAAAATCATATAAAATAAAATAATAATAATAGTCAGTAAATAATTAAGATTAAAATTACAACGAAAATAATGAAACTTAAATTAAAATGTCTTTTTATAACAATATTGTGAATAATGTCATTAAAAATATCTAATAGAGGTACATAATATTGAAATGTCACGAAGAATTTAATCAAAGACGTCATCAAGAAAGTCCTGGAGCGAGTAGTAACACCCCCCCAACAAAAGTTCTTTTAATTTGTGCTTAAATAAGTTGTGATTGTCCATAGTTTTCATGTCACTGGGTAATGCATTGAACAGTATAACGGCTTGGTACCTGCAACAGTGTTTTGAAACCTTAAGTGTTGGTTGATAAGGTGTACTCATATCTTTTCGTCTAGTTGAAATTCGTTCAAGTTTCTAATAAATAAAATAAATGTTTGTCATATAAGGAAGCTATTATAACATGAGCATATCAGTCCTGGTCAACCAGAATTATTAGAGCCTGTTAATGTGGAATTTTCCCAGACCCCCTTGAATACACACAAAAAATTTCATCAAAATAGGTCCAGTCGTTTGAGAGAAGTTCAGTGACATACACACTCACAGAAGAATTATATATATAAAGATATATATACATGGTTTGCAGTTAACTTACGCTTTTTATGTTTGCCTTAGGGAGAACCATTGGATCGGTCACCGGAGGCTCCACCATACTCAGCTCTCACGTCCCCAGAGCGCGAGAGGCTTTCACCAATAGTACGCTTTCTTTTTTATATTTCTGTACATATAGCAGTTGGATTTATTTTATTAACTTATTGTATATTTTATTCAGGACTACCCAATAACACCTCCTCCTGCAGCGCCCCGCAACAGGGAAAGGTCCCGCTCGCCACTACAACCATCCAATTCGTTGGAATCGTAAGTATAATGCTAGATGTTATTTATGTACATATATGTATTATGTAAGAATCTAATAAAAAAGCCGTGTTGGCTAAGTGGGAGGACACTCGACTTTCATTCCGAAGGTCGTGGTTTCAAACCCCGCCACGCACCTCTGGATTTTTCTTCTTGAGAAATTTATGTGCGCTTTAAACACGTGCTTTAACGGTGAAGGCAAACATCGTGAGGCAACCGGCATGTTCTGAGAACTTTAAAGAGTTTGAAGGACATGTGACATTCACCAACCCGCAGTTGGCCAGCGTGGTGAATTAAGGCCTAATCTCTCTCGTCAAGAGAGAAGTCCCTGTGTCCCAGCAGTGGGAACGTTAATAGGGTGCTGATGATGAAGAATCTAATAATATTATTTTTTTCACAGTACACAGTGGCCTTTAGACGTGGTGCTGCGGATTTACGATGAAGATGGAGTGCCGCTCGACTTTGACGATGGAGAATTTAGTGCCCCGGATACCCACTCTTTGTATGAATTAACTGGAGAGCGTGAGAGAGAGACAAGTAATAGAGACGCATGCAATAGAAGAACGAGAGGGCGAAGGGGTGGCCGAAGGGGTGTCAGGGGTGTGCGAGGGCAGAGTGTATGTAGGGGTGGGTATCCTAACCGGGGCCGTAGGGAGGGACAACGTTGGGTGATTGGACATCCACTCAACGAGATCTGGACCAATGACGAAGACGTTCCTCCTGAATTGGTAAGCTTGGCGACGGATGTAGTGAGGAGACGACAGATGAGAATAAATGATGATGCCATGGTTGATAGAAACGCTGAACGAGGAGGAAATGCTAGCGAGAGCGAAAACGATGATGAATTTCTTGATGCTAGTGATGGAGCTGATGCTCTCCCTAGAACGGAAAGCCAGAGCCTTCTCTTTGAATGGTCTTCCATGGAGTCCTTTCAAGGTGAAGAACACAATTTTATCCCTGAGCGTACTGGTTCAGTTCGAGCTTTCAATTCGGCTTATGACGCTTTTCGTTCCTATTGGGGCGATGACGTTTTAGGTCTTATTGTGACCGAAACGAACCTATATGCCACTAAAATTGCATCTGTTTCTTTTCAGTCTCAATGGTTCCCCACTAATATTCACGAAATTTTGTGCCTTTTTGCGTTCTGGATGATGTTGGGGATTGTCAGAATGCCAACTGTTACTAGTTGTTTTTCTGTCGATCCCCTTCTGAAAACGGAAGTTTACAGGCGCATCTTTACACGAAGAAGGTATGAAATGTTAACTCGAGCTTTACATTTTGTAGATTCCGACCCTGTTATAAATAACCCAAATCCCTCCAACACTAGCGCCGGAAGCTTTGACCGATTGCACCGTTTGAGGCCAATAATTTCACATTTAAATTCAGCATTTCAATCCAATTATATTTTAAGTAAAAACATTTGCATTGATGAAAGCCTTACACTTTGGAAAGGAAGATTGAGCTTCAAACAGTATATTCGGAACAAAGCTTCTAAGTTTGGGATCAAAACATTCGAGCTTTGTGAGAGTACCACTGGTTACTTGTGGTCTTTCATTGTTTACACAGGTAAACAATCCGCAGCAGATTTGGAGCAGTCGCCCGGAGTACTTAAAAGTGCAGCGATTGTGAAGAAGCTCATTGGTCCCCTACTGAACAAAGGGTATAGATTATTTATGGATAATTGGTATAATTCACCCCTATTAGCTAGATTTCTAAAGCGCAATGGTACCGACTGCGTTGGTACTTTGCGACCTTCCCGTCGCGACGTTCCCATTCTTATAAATAAGGCTCCTCTTAAAAAGGGAGAGTACATTGCGAGGCATTCTGGCGATGTCACAGTATTGTCATGGCAAGACAAGAAGAGAATTACCATGATTTCCACTTGTCATGGTGCATCTACTGCTTTGCCTACAGTCCCGTCTAAACCGTCATCGCGGCCAGTGCCCTTCAAACCACAAGTTGTGCTGGACTATAATAAATTCATGGGGGGGGTAGATATGAAAGATCAGATGTTGGAGCCTTATTTATTAGAAAGGAAACGTTGCAGTAGATGGTACATGAAACTTTTTAAGCGCCTTCTCAATGTATCCATCCTCAACTCTCGCACTCTTCTGCAGTCCTCCACGCAAAAAAACTTTGACCATTTAGCTTTCCGCCTTCAGCTTGTAGATTCCATTCTCACAAATCATCTTTCACATTGTCCGCAAAGCCGAAAAAATACTGTATCTATCAGTAGATCTTCGAACTCTCAACCGAATAGATTCGTCATTTCTACACATTGGCCCGTTTTACTGGAACCAACAGAAAGCAGTTCAGCGCGCAACCGAAACTTCTGGAAGCGTTGCGTTGTTTGCCTCAAACAAGGCAAAAAATCCCAAAAAACACCATATTGCTGCGAATCCTGTCGCGTGCCATTGTGTATAAAGGATTGTTTCAAATCTTATCATACTCATAATACCAATTATTCATAAATAACTATTGTGATAGGTTTTTATGAAAACAGAGTGGAAGGTTAAAATGAATGTGGATTTTTTGTTCGTTGTATCATTGTCATTAATATATGTTATTTCACTACATTTGTCAATTTATTAATTAACATGTTTTATTTTTGAAGTATGTTTTGACTTGTCCAAATAATGCTTAATAATTTTATGGAAATATGTTTCTGATTCTCATTCTAAAACGTCCATTGTGCATTTATAACAATCTGTGTTACATTAGTTACGTCTAATGGTAATGCATAACACTAATATACAAAATAATATATTAAGTGTAAGAATAGATAGAGCAAATAATATAAACACGTAGGTTTATATTGTATTTTATTCAAAAATTTAGGATTCTGCCAAGGGAGTGTTAAAAAATATATTTAGAGCCTTATAACCATTTTTTTCAACGAACTGTTTAATTTTATGGTTCAAAATAGTTAAATTATAGATTTCTGTGATTTATAATAAACATTTGTATTTTCACATTTTCTCCTTGATTTTTTATTGATCTTGTAATATTTTCACTAGATACCTACCGCTAAAAATATTTTAGCGACAACTAGTTTTAAAAATAAATTTGTAAAAAAAACTTTGAAACTTATCATGTAAGTATTTTTATTATTGAGTGTGTTTGATTGTTTTTGATTTAATCCCCGCAAGTCAGTCAGACATAGTTCGCTAATTTCGCTATTATATAATTCAATAGTAAATTACAACTATAGACAAAATACATTTCTTCATCGTGCAAGTAGCAGTTTTAACAATGTTATTACGGAGTGTAGTACATTTGATTTATTCTGCACAAGTGTGAATAAAGCACGGCGGCTTTTGAGTAGTAATTTCTTTGGCGATGCTGGGGTTTCTTATAGTAATTATTAAATTCTTAGGTTTGTTATAAATAGTTCATGGTTAGTTTTGATTTATGCACATAAATTAAATATTGGCTATTGCTATTAATGTCTGTTGTTAAGTGTATTCATGTGTAGTTTTGTTACGAGTATTGTTTGTTGTTGTTTAACGTCGTAATTTGTTATTAATTGTGTTTTTTGTCCGCGAGGGCTTTATAAATGGCTTTCTGTAATTTAATTTAACTACTTATTTTGATGTGTTTAGCTGTAAGCCTTCCTTAGAAATAAATAAATATATTAAAAATGTTTTTTTATGAAATTGTATTATATTCAAGTAGGTACCGACCCTAGTAGCTTCTACTCGTGTTCCCGTCGAGATTCAAATGCTATTATTGTAGGAATCTCAAGTTCTTCTGTCAATTTAGGAGAGTAGGTATTCATTTATTTCTCGAAATCCAGCCCGCAACATGGTTTCCTAAGTTAGACTAAGTAACACTTAGAGCGTGGTGACAAAGAATCAGATTACGCATACGCAGTAACGCCGATACACCCAATGCCACCTAAAGGCGGGTTGCTGAACTTAAGAGACAAGCGTGATATTTCAAAAAGTCATTAAAAGTTCTGCTATTTATCGATAGATGGAAAAACTAAAAAAGTATCACCGCTGTGCCGGTCGGAGTGGGGGTGTTAGGTATTTTTTCGTTACTGAATTTCTGAATTCGGTCTCCACGCTCAAAGCCCACCATAGAAGCTATGCCATAGCTCAAAAATATATTGACAATTACAAAACTAGATGGACAATCAAACTACGACGATATACATACTTGATGTAGGTGCGAAATGCTCTATCGAAGTGGGCAGCCCTATCGCATGGCCGTACCGCGCGGCTCTAAGCATTTATCTCCAAGTCTTGGCCGAGTTGAAGTTAGGTACTATATAGATAATACTACCTTGACGGAACTGCACGGAAACGTCCGGATACCTTGGGTTTGTGTTAAGACCTTGTGTAATTTTTCTTAACTACGTAGTTTAGGCTTACACAGCCTACCCAACTGATATACCTGCTTAACTTATTTTTCTTTATTAGGTAAATAGTTACCGTAAAACGGGGTGGATAGACATGGTTTTGAAGTTTGTTTTTATTTCTCCATTGATTTTTGTATGATTGGCTATCATAATAGTGTTTTTTATTATGTCTCGAAGTTCAATTAATACTATCCTATCATTAAAATATATAGATAATGCTTTGATTTTATCGTAAAATGTAAAAATATGTTAGATTTCTATTTACCCGGAATTGGGGTCAAATGAAGCGTCATATGGGGCGAATCGAAAAAATCGTCAGGGCTGTCACTTTCCAAAAATAAGTTGTTGAACGCCTGAACGAATATTCATAAATTATAACTAATATATAAAATATCGTCAGCTTTTGAACACAAAAAACCGCACCAATAGGTGTCCATTCGTTTAGGAGGCCACAGACAACCACACAGTTGAATTCTATGAAAAATGATGTACCTACCTAATAATATTTTGGTGGCAGCCCTAGCACATAATTTTCTATACACCCCCTTCTTATTTCTATTAAAACCTATCCCGTTTCTATTAGCCCCGTACTTCATATCTATTGACCCCATACTACGTATCTGTTCGCCTCTTTGGCATTTCTATTAACCCCAAAGTTTGAATAAAATTGACTTGGTTTACAATTTTAGCCCTTAATTTAATTATACAACATAATTTTACTTACCTTTACATTAAAACGAACCGCGATGAACTGCCAACTACACCAAAACTTTGAATTTTACAAGAATTCGTTTTACTAAAGAGATAGTGATAAAGTTTTGAGGAACACAAATTAACGTCTCACGACGACTCACTTTCAACGTGTTTTTATTTTTAAACTTACAGCAAATCAGTCTCGCCATGTCAAGAAAAAAATATTGTAGTTTACAAAAAAGTAGAATTTGGCGTTTCTATTTGAAAATGTTTGTTAATAATTGCCAGAAAAAAACTTTTTTGGTTTCATTTCCATTCACCTCTTGAATTCTATCCACCCCGTTTTACCCGGTATATAGTAACTAAGTAGGTATTATATCGTAACTAATAATTTTTATAAACCTGAAGAGTTTGCTTATTTGATTGCTTGTTTCAGTTTTCGTTTTAATTTTGGTTTCTTTATTGCAATAAACATTATAATAATTTAAGGACCCTGTGAATAGGGCATAGTAAAATTTACTTACATACTAAAACTACGTATAAATTTGAGTGAAAAAGTATAAAACATAACAACTATAAGTCTGTTCATAACAGTTTAAATAAGTGTTTCGTAATCTGGCCCGGAGAAGCCATGCATCTA
Source organism: Gymnoscelis rufifasciata (assembly GCA_929108375.1). Taxonomy (NCBI): domain Eukaryota; kingdom Metazoa; phylum Arthropoda; class Insecta; order Lepidoptera; family Geometridae; genus Gymnoscelis; species Gymnoscelis rufifasciata. The sequence goes on from OV815326.1 coordinate 861,403, forward strand.
TCTTCTAGGTCTTCATGCCCCATCTTATACCACATCGTCACTTTATGTTGTTGTGTGGATTGTCCGGAAATATTGATTTATTTATTTAAACTTGAAACGGTTAAGATACCATGATTTGACGGTAATAAAAAAAATATTTGATTGGTTAGGTAGTTTCAAATCAACTAGAAAGTTTATTTCAGTACGTTAAGTCAAACGTAGTGCTTATACTCTTTGCGTTTAAAGGTTTCCTAAAGGTGTAAGGTCAATTGAAACATCAGCGTTAATTAAAATATTATCACTTACAGCATTTTATGATATATAGAGAAATGGCGCCACAACCGATATAATAATAATAATAATTCCGGACTTATCATTATCACACAGCATCACCTAACCCCAAACTGTATCTCTAGCAACAATAGCATATACTAAAATTACATCTATATATATAAAATCTAAATTTAAAATTTAAGAAAAACCCCCGATTCCAATGCCTTAATTTCCTTATAAGTAAGTAAAACACCATAATATTTAGTAGTTAGGGCACGCGATGCTCTTTCATTTGATACCCCACTCGAGTCTATTTGCAGATTTTCGGTTTTCCTTCCCCACTCTAACCCCCATGACTTTTGAACGGCTCAACCGATTTTCATAAAACATGTCTAAGAACACCCGGGCCAAACTCACCTTTCATACAAAAATCACTCCATCCGATCTGAGCTATGATGCCACAGACAGACAGACAGACACACAGACAGACAGACAGACACGTCAAACTTATAACACCCCTCTTTTTTGGTCGTGGGTTAAAAAGTGAATTGCTGTTCGTTAGTCTCACCATAGACTAATTATTATTAGTCTATGGTCTCATGAGTGGAAGAAGGGAAGGGAGGCTTTTGCCCTGCAGTGGGACAATAGAGGCTAAATAATAATAATAATAATATGGTCTCACTAAAACTCGAGAATGGCTGAACGGCTATATCTTATCTTAGTCTTGTAATGTTCGTGGAGGTCTAGGGAAAGTTTAAAATGCGAGTAAAAATCGAACAATTGCCGGAATTGTGAAACCTGTGCAAAGCCGGGGCGGGCCGCTAGTAATCATTAAGGGGCTTCATAAATAACGAACGTGATTTTTACCAAGTTTAGTGCCGTTACGCGAGATCAGTACTTGGATGGGTGACCGTTCTGATTACATCGTTTTGTACCTTCAATCATTTTTGAAGTGAAACTTCTGTAGAATCGTAGTGATTTCAAACCGGATGCAAAAAGATGAAACGGAAATGGTAAGAGACACAAATACAATGCTTTATTTAAATTTCTTTGCGCGATACTTCGTAGTCTCAACTACGAAGTATCGCGCAAAGAGGTATTGCTGTATTTTATTTATATTATTTTGTAACATACTTCATGTAATACGCTTTATTGAAGTAATATAAATAATCCGAATAATTACAGATATATGTTTGTTTCTCTTATCATTTTAGCAGATGCGTTCATTTACCCTTTTTTTTCTATTCGATATATATCATAATTATAGTTCGTAAGTAGTAGACTCCAATCGTGCGTCGTAGCTGACACACACACACTTTTTTTTTATTCTTCTTATTATTTCGTCGATTTACTGAAGTTTCACTTCTATCACGTGTGAATCGCACACACACCTTTTTTTTGAATTTTTGTTTTTTTTTTTATTGAATAATGTGTATAAACTATACATATAAATATAAACCCTAGGTGTGTGTAGCATGAGTATATTTCAAACCTATCAAATTTACTTTCAATAGTGGCGCAAGTTATTTTAATTACTTCTTTTCTACAAGGACAAGTAAAGTGCTGACATGTTTTGGCAATTTATGAACATCTGAGCAATTAACATGACTTGTTAGATTATCATTAACAAGAAGCGCCCCGCGCCGCGTTGCCGCCGCGTTGGCTCAGTGTAAGGACACTCGACTTTCATTCCAAAGGTCGTGGGATCGAGCCCGCCACGCACCTCTCGATTTTCTTCTTGAAAATGTATGTGCGCTTTAAAAACACGTGCTTTAACGGTGAAGGCAAACATCGCGAGGAAACCGGCATGTTCTGAGAACTTTAGAGAGTTTGAAGGACATGTGACATTTACTTGTGTATTTACGTATCTCAAGTACCTACCTACCTTCAACTCTCCGTCCATGACGAGTATAAATGACTAGGATGATGTTTTTCAAAATACTAAAAACAAATCTAATAATAAAATTCTCGTGTCACAGTTTTCGTTGCCATACTCCTCCGAAACGGCTTGACCGATTCTCATGAAATTTTGTTAGCATATTCAGTAGGTCTGAGATTAGGCCAACATCTATTTTTCATCCCCCTAAATGTTAGGGGTAGTCCACCCCTAATTTTTTTTTTTTTAGACAAAATTTTTAATTTCTATTTTTTTATGATACAACATACAAAAATACATACAATCCTCAATTTTCACCCTTCTACGATCAACCCTTATTTTTTAATAGCCATTTTAGTAATTTAATAATTTTTCCTCTCCGGTCGAAAACTTATAACATTTGCCGGGTCAGCTAGTAATTAATAAATACCTACATTATAAAGTAAGCAACGTTGCGCAAAGTCAGCCATATTTTATTTTTATTATAAATACGTTTAGTTTGTACACGGAACTATAGATTTTACTAGTTATTTGTTTAGGTTCAACGCTGTTTATATAAACAGCGTTGTTTGATCAGCTTGATGCAGCTTAAAATAACCATAAAAAAAAATATAATGTATGTAAATTGAATTTAAACTGAGATACGTAAACCAATGAAAAATAGTCATTATTAATATAAATTAAATATTAAGAGATCTTAATAATAAGAACGTAACTGAAGCTTAATTAGAGCTACGGGGCTAGATGTTGTTGTGTGGATTGTCCGGAAAGATTTATTTCCTTTAATACAACTACTACATAATTATAATACTTAAACTGTATAAAAATTATATTGGTGTATATGTAATATTAATGTTACCGCATTTCGGGTTCCGTAAGCAATGCGTAGAACGGCTATATTTCTAAAACTAAGTATATCTGTCCTTCCGTCTGTCACCGGCTATATCTTAATAAACATCAGAAATAGAGATTTGAATTTTAACGGATAATTTATTTTTTGGGTGGTCAAAAACAAAGTCAAAGTTGCCGCTTACTGCCACTTTTTGCTCTATTTTGTATAGTGATTTTTTGTTACAAAAGTGTATTTCAGCTGTTTTATTATACGGTATAACTCTCGGTGTATGATTCTATCATACAACATAACATAATAGAGTAGATGTCTAAAAAAAACCGTCATTGAGATTATTAAAAAATATGACTCCGGTTTTTTCATTGAAGTTTTTCGTGAAGTTATGCTTTCGAATTAATAAGAATTCATCGCGGTGGTTGCAGGCTGCTGCCAACCGAAGTCATTGGAGGTTTTTGAGGGAGGCCTATGACCAGCAGTGTACGTCCTACGGCTGAAATGCTGATAATGATGATTATCTCAGACGGGACATAAAGCCACAGAGAATTAAAATTTCATTCGATAAGAATTTCCAGCGATTGGTGGAAACGGGTTTTAATTTAAATAAATATATGCGAATAAATTTACAGAACCGTGAGTCAATTGCACTTCACTTGACCGTGTCTTACAGTTGGTTAATATGCTTGTTGAATACCTATTAAATAGAGGTATAATCATAACCTTTCTCAGTTATGCTATATTGGCACGAAAACCTACCTTTTTGGAACCGAGACAGCGCGAACACTCAAACTCAAAATGTCAGCGATAGCGGTGGTATTTTGGTGAGTTTAAATGATTATTATTATTGACTATTAAATTAAATTAATTTTATGTATTAAATACTTGTATCAAAGGAATATAAGTAGAAATAATTAGCTAAAATATAAAAAAAGTGTTAATTAACCCCCGACAAAAAAGAGGGGTTTTATAAGTTTGACGTGTCTGTCTGTCTGTCTGTGGGTCTGTCAGTCTGGGACATCATAGCTCCCAAACGGATGAAGCGATTTCAATTCAGTTTTTTTTTATATGAAAGGTGAGTTTTGCACGAGTGTTCTTAGACATGTTTGAAAAATTGGTTGAACCGTTTAAAATTACGAGGGTAAAAGTGGGGAAGAAAAACGGAAAATCTGCAAATATGGGGTCTCAAATGAAAGCGCATCGCGTGCGCATTGCAAAATAGTATGGCTTTTTACTTTTAAGGGAACTAAGGTTCTGGAATCGGGGGTTTTTATAATTGTAAATTTAGATTATTATGTTATTGTACCAAAGTTAATATTGGGTTGTTTACACTTTTTTACTATCAATGACAATACAAAAAGGGACTTAAAGCTAAATACAAAAATGGGCGGCCTTATTGCTTAAAGCAATTATATAGGTATATCTTATAATGTAGGTATGTTATGTTAATTATACATATATCATGTATATCTATTATGTATGTATATCCTACTAATTAAAAAAAAGGAAGTTTGTGGACATATTAGACTAGACCAAACCAACGCGTCAAAAACGCGGGAAGCGTCGGCATTTTTTTTATCAAAGTGATTCGTAATTAAATAAAAATCTAAAAAGGTACATCCATACTACATAATAATCTTGAAATTTGGTACGTAATAACTAGAAAAAATCTAAAAACCTATAATTTTCTGGTAGGTACTTAATATCATCATCATCAACACCCTATTAACGTTCCCACTGCTGGGACACAGGGACTTCTCTCTTGACGAGAAAGATTAAGCCATAATTCACCAGACTGGCCAAGTGCGGGTTGCTGAATAAAAAAATACAGGTATATACAGGTTCTTAATGAAAATGGAAGGAAAAAACATGTTGTGCCGACCCCCGTAATGTGGGATAAGGGCAGGAGAATGATGATGATGATATACAGGTTCTTAATATGTGTTTTTCTTTTAAGATAAAGATAAAGATCATTTATTTGCATAAACATGTGTAAATGTATGGTATACAGTCAAAGATGTGTGTCGGTATCAACATGTTTTACCAATTTTGGTGTACAAATTAAGAGAAATGGCATTCAAGTCACTAAAATATAACCAAATAAGTTTTTTAATTAATGTCAAAAATTAAATCAAATATCAATCAAAAAATTTTATAATATAAATTAATACCTAAATGTTAGTCCAAAGTCAAAATTTATCATTTAAAAAGTCGTCAATTTTATAATAACATTTGTCAATTAGCAATTTCTTGAATTTATATTTGAACTCGTTATTTGTAGCTCGTTGTTTGTTTTACTTCATTATAATCGGTTTTAATTTTATCGGTTCGTACGTAACTCTCGGTGCTTGACTTGCTCCTTTTTCTTGCTTATTTACATGATTGTATAAGTCAAAGTCAAAGTCAAAACGTTTATTTCCTTAGAAGCCTATGCTTACATGGACAGGTCAACTTAAATGCGTACTATACAGGTGAATATAATAATTTTTTAAACATATTCCTCATATTTTACTGTTTTCCAGCGTCTCTCTTTATTCTTATTACTTATAAATAACATAAAATTATTAATCCGAAAAATAGTATTAGGTACACGGATACATCTGCCTAACATAGAAATCATCATCATCATCATCATCTCAGCCGTAAGACGTCCACTGCTGGACATAGGCCTCCCTCAAAGATCTCCAGTGGTTTCGGCTGGCAGCGGCCTGCATCCACCGTGAGCCCGCAGCCTTCACCAGATCATATCAACATAGAAATGAGATGTGTTAAATATATAATGGTTTAAATAGGTGTAATTTCGTCTGTTCAAATTTGTCATGCAAACTTATACAATAAAGTCGAAGTTAAAGTAAAAATGTTTATTTCCTTAGAAGCAAAGGATTACTGTACATGGCCATTTCAACTTAATATTCATTCATCATTATCACCCTATTAACGTTCCCACTGCTGGGACACAGGGACTTCTCTCTTGACGAGAGAGATTAGGCCTTAATTCACCACGCTAGCCAAGTGCGGGTTGGTGAATGTCACATGTCCTTCAAACTCTTTTAAAGTTCTCAGAACATGCCCGTTTCCTCACGATGTTTGCCTTCACCGTTAAAGCACGTGTTGAAAGTGCACATAAATTTCTCAAGAAGAAAAATCCAGAGGTGCGTGGCGGGGCTTGAACCCACGGCCTTCGTAATGAAAGTCGAGTGTCCTCCCACTTAGCCAACACGGCCTTAATATGTATAAATAAAACTAAATCTTTTAAACAAAAAATATCAAGGAAAAAACATTGTCTTGACAGTTCGCTTAATCTTTTGATACTGAGTTGAGAAGCGAATAGAACAGCATTGATAATTTTCCTTCAAACTTTTTGGATGCGATCGACCGTTTAGGACTTATGTCAATTTAAAGTTTCGTAACAGCCATTCTCACTTAAAAGGCTAGACAATAAAACACCTTTCATTTGATACCACACTCGAGTATATTTGCAGATTTTCGGTTTTCCTTCCCCACTCTAACGCCCATATCTTGTAAACGGTACAACCGATTTTCATGAAACATGTCCAAGAACACTCGCGCAGTCGCGCCAGACTCACCTTTCATACACAAAAAAACTAAATTAAAATCGCTCCATCCGTTCGGGAGCTATGATGTCCCAGACAGACACGTCAAACTTATAACACCCCTCTTTTTTGGTCGGGGGTTAAAAATAAATATTTTTTGGCATAAGATATAAAATACAAAGTACTTAAGTCCCTTGATTTTTGTGAAACTCCAGCAAGGACAAACTCAACGTGTGTACAAATATATTATGTAATCTGTGGTATAAATCTCTGAGGGCCAAGTACTCGCATAGATATCGCGATGCAGATAAAGCGAATTTTCAGCACAAATTTACATAAATTAATATGCATAACTTCCTGTGACTACATTTCCAGTATAGGAACTCCAAAATTGTAATAACTACAAAATAAAATGATTTGAATTTGAATTTGAATTTGAAAAATTGTAAAACTGATTATGCTGTGTTGTTCTATTCGCTTCTCAACTCAGTATAAAATTTGAAGCGAACTGTAAAGACAATGTTATTTCCTGGATAATTTTTGGGCCAGTCCATATAAGCCCTGTGCTTCTAAGGAAATAAATGTATTTACTTTGACTTTGTCTGTCCGTTAACGGTTAATATTTTATAAACAATACTTAGTGAAACTCCATCATGTATGGAATCCTAACCAAACAATACATATTTCTATAAACCAAACAAAATTTAGATTTTAACCTTGATGAGATAAAAAAGAAATTTACATTTCAATGGACAAATACTTAGGTATGTACGTAACAAACAACTCAAATAGTTTAATAAATAATCTGCCGCCGTTTTTAACATTAATGTAAACTGAAAATTATCATCAATTTCCTAACCCTGTTTCACAATTGGCTATATGCGCGATCATATCAGTCTGAACTCGTTTTGCAGCCTGCATGTGATCAAATTGGGTTATTTCAATACACGATACAAAATCACATATTTCCATTATTTGGTCACAAATCTCAAAAAATAAATAAACATAGGTGAAGATAAATAGGAAATAGATTTATTGTATCGATCGGTTGAACTTGGTTCCGTAAAACTCGCTATGTAGCATAAAATGGTGAAATTGGGGCGTAATTCTACTTTTATTTATACCTATGTATTGTGTCTCAAATAAAATTTATTTCATTTTTAATTTCATTATAACTTTAAACTTGTAAGCAATGTGCGGGGTTTTTGATCCATTCCGTTTCTTAGGATTGTGATAATGATTATTCCGGCAATGGACGGCCAGATAGCACGTAGAACTGAAGACCATTGGGGAATTAAAGTACTCAAATAGAGCCAAGAATCGGAAAACGCAGCATATGAGGGTTGGTTGTGGTTCAATTTCATAACTAGCTAAGAAAAAACATTTGCATTTAAGTAGTTATAAAATTATATAAATCAAGAAAAAAAATATCATTAGGTAATGTACAGTGAACATGGTTATCGGGTGTCAATTAAAACAGGCCAGTATTTATTCCATTTTATTGCCAGTTAAAGTGAGTAAAAAGTTTAGTGTTGTTCTTAACTAGATAAGAAAGTGGGCCAACCCGCGTAGGTGGTCCACCAACTAGATGGTCAGACGACTAGGAAGACGAAATTACTGTACGTCCCTAATTTATTTTAAGTAATATAGTACACTGTATAATATGTATGTTAGTCCTTATGTTATTTATTTATATAATAATAATAATAATAAAAGCATTTATTTTGGACACATATAAGTACAGACAATGAAGAAAACACAGACAATTAACATTCAAGAACATAATTAATAAACCATAACTTTGTGAAACTTATAACGAACATTACATAAATGAAAAACAAAACATCGAACACATAAGACATTAAATAGGTAGGAGTACACTAGCTGGTATACGTCTAGGCATACCTATAGTAGGTATGTTCCTACATTGTGCAGAGATTGTGATTGTGATATTCCTTTGTAAGGTATTTTATATTTATACTTGGTTGCATTACCTTGCTGTCACACAGTTTCTAACGAGCACAGGAGGTAAAGTGCTAAAGACTGAGTTATATATGTAAAACTTTCTTTGGTTTCAATAAATAAATGATCGATTGACATCTTTGATGGATCTTTTGGGCCAATGTCGATGATGATAACTTGATGGTTAATGTTAGTTAGTTAGTTAGGGGGGCCCTGAATTTTCCGCACTTAGACTCAAAGGTGGTCCATTGTGCGTGGAGTGGGGCGCTAGTGTAACCAGCCAAACTCCGACCAAAAGCGCAGAAGTTTCCTGGGGTCTTCGCAGGCTTCTCGGAGTGACCTTGGGTTCTTAAGGATTTCACGTCGCTGTGCTGTTACTCCCTCGCATTCCAGGATGACGTGGGCAGCTGTTTCGTCTTTGTTGAGGCATCCTCTGCAGAGTGAACTGTCCGTGGATCCCATGTTATAGAGGTGTTTGTTGAGGGTGATGTGTCCTGTGATAGTTCCTATCAGGATTGATGGTTAATGATTATATCGGCAGTTTGTTCGTTGGTTCGGGTGGTGCGGTGGATGTGAAGTTTCCGTCCTGGTTCCAGTTCGGCACCTCCACAGCGGCCTACCAGGTGGAAGGAGCTTGGAATATAAGCGGTGAGCGAAGCTATATTACATTTTCAACATAGATTTACAAATTTATGAACAATTAATTAGTTGAAAACGATCCTTTCGGTTATTTATCTTTCTAACAGAGCTTCCGCCGTCTGGTCTGCGTGAGAGAAAGAGATTCAGGTTAGTAAGGATCGAAATGAGTTTACAGAATGCGTCTACAGGTTAGTAAGGATCGAAATGAGTTTACAGAATGCGTCTACAGTTCCTATGAAGTTATCACTTCACATTTCTGAACGAATCGAACAAAACCTTCTTGTAGTAATCAGGACTTGAACCTACAATCTATGATCGCTCTTACAAGCATTGCTGGCTTAAGGCTTCTTTCTTGACATCTTTGCTGTCCAGTAAGTACATGAGACACAAATAAATAAATAAATATTTCCAGACTGATGGTCGGCACAACAACATATAGCCCCGTGGTAAGCTCTAAGCTTGTGTTTCGGGTACTAGACATCTATTATACTTAATATAATATACATAATATAGATTTTATTAGTAAGTGCTTGCACAAGTCACCGGCCGGCGGCGCGGCGACTAAAAGCTCTATGCGATTTAAGACACACTTCTAAGTCTGTATTACATTCAGAGCTGGCAGTACTTGTGGTGGTACTACATACTATCTGAGCGTAACCTTTCTCTCTTCCTTTCCAGATAAAGGTGAGAGCATATGGGACCGGTTCACGCACGCCGACCCCACCGTGATCAGGGATCTCAGCAACGGCGACGTGGCCTGCGACTCCTACCGCCTCTGGAGGAGGGACGTCGAGATGGCCGCTGAGCTGGGCCTCCACTTCTACAGGTACTTTCACTATCTTCATCATTCATTATCATAATTCATCATCATCATCACCCTATTAACGTTCCCACTGCTGGGACACAGGGACTTCTTGACGAGAGAGATTAGGCCTTAATTCACCACGCTGGCCAAGTGCGTGTTGGTCAATGTCACATGTCCTTCACTCTTTAAAGTTCTCAGAACGTGCCGGTTTTCTCACGATGTTTTGCTTTCACCGTTAAAGCACGTGTTTTATAGCGCACATACATTTTTCAAGAAGAAAAATTCAGAAGTGCGTGGCGGGTTTTGAACCTACGACCTTAGCAATGAAACTCGAGTGCTCCCACTAAGCCAATCATAATTCACAATCGCGCAAATCACTCACCCTTTAGACAAAAAAACTAAATCGCTTCATCCATTCGAAAACTTTGATGCTACAGACTGACACGTCAAACTATTAACAAAAACACCCTTGTTTTTACGTCGGGGCTTAATAAGCATAGATAGTTTCCGAGCAAACTCCCAGATTCCTGCTAGAGAGATAAAATGCATCTTAATTGACTATAGAATATAAAAAAGACATATTTATTCACAACACGGTTCATCGGTCGCCTACACTGCAAGGCGACTCCGCCGTGGCAGATACAATAATACGGACATAATGATATTTTAGTATATAAGATTTATATTTGTATGTATGTTAGTCTGTAAGGTATAAGTTTATATGGGCCTGAGATGCCTGAAATAAATGATTCATATTTTATATGGGTACATATATTATATTATTATAATTACTTACTTATATTAAAAGGTCAGTCATACGTCCATCGATCTTAGTCAGTGCCGTGAAGGTGATTTTAATTTCTGGACCTCAACGGACTTTTTTACACCGCCTTTACAATATTCATGATAACCTTGAGTTGCAGTTTCAGCCATTTGTAAAAAAATAATAATAATATAAATATAATAAAGTTGTGACCTCTGATGCAAAGCCCTTTCAAATTTTGTATTTTTTATTTTGTTTACCACCGCCGTCCACAACCTTCATTAAAATTATTTCCATACAAAGGTTGTCTGGAAGAAATTGCTTTAAGCAATAAGACCGCCCATTACGCATGCTGGGTTAAATTTAAGTTTTTAATAATTTGTATATTTGTATAACATATTATGGTGTGTGTAATAAAGAATTTTCTATTCTATTCTATTCTTTCTTTTGAATACAATGTCTATTCTGTAAACTTTTTAGTAGGTACCTGTACTTTAGTTTTTATATGTATTGTATGTCCGAAATGGATACAATTGTTGGAACCTTTGTTACATTTTAAGACCAAATGTTTGACCAAGACCAACACACAATTTTTACAATAAAATATTCATATTCTTTTCTAAGACTGGTCCTTAGCATATTCAATCAGAGAAAACTAAGCATAAGTTTTGACACGTAGGTATTATACCTACGTGTCAAAACATAACAATTTATAAATATATTGTATTTACTTAGTTCACATTTTTTACATTTATCTAAAAACAAAAATTGCTTATATGTTTTTCTCAATAAATTGTTTACCAAATAATTTATGTTTTTATTTGAATATAACATTCTTTTTTAAATAAAAGCTGTCGCTTGCAAGTAAGTTTAGTTTTAATGTATTAATAATCGGTCTAGTAGTAAAAATAGATTTTTTCGTGTTTCGTAATGTGGTCCGGAGAAGCCATCTACCTTCTAGGTCTTTATGCCCCATCTTAGACCACATCGTCACTTTACATCAGGTGAGATTGTGGTCAACTTTATTTGAGGTTAACATAAATAAAATTACGTTGATGAATCTTCACAAAATTTTGACATTTTATAGATATGAGAATTTTATCAGAGTTATGCACTATTTGGGACGCATATGAAATAATAATAATCAGTTCAGTTCAGTTCAGTTTCTTGTAATTGGACTTTGCGCTTGAAGTGAGAATTTGCCAGTGTCGAGTCAAATGAAATGATAAAGTGAAAAAGATGTTATTCAGTTGAACGCCATTTTGACCATCTTTAATAATCTTCAAATCGCCAAATTGAAAGATGACACTAGACCTGTTATTGTTAGGTTAATGCCATCTAGCGGTATAAACAAGAACATTCGTTTTGAAAAACGGATTATATTAGGACGATATAATAAAACCCATATAGTGTAATTGGGTAAGTTTTAAGACTAGGCCATTGTTCACAGATTTTCCATATCCTGGCCTCGTCTCCTCCCGTCAGGGTTCACCAACAAGATCAGCCCGGATGGACTCAAGTACTACAGTGACCTAATAGACGGTCTCATTGCGAAGGGCATTGAACCCGTGGTCACCCTGTACCATTGGGATCTGCCGCAGCGTCTCCAAGATCTTGGTAATAAAATAAAAATAATATATATTTCCGGCAGTTCACACAACAACATCTAGTCCCGTGGTAAGCTCTAAGCTTGTGTTACGGGTGCTATATATCGTACATTATATAGTTATTTTTTATTATACATATTAAACACCCAGACCAAGGAGGAAGTGTTTGCAGAACATACAAACACTTTCACCCTCGGCGGGAATCGAACCCGCTATCCCTTGCGCCGCAAGCGGACCCTCGCCCACCGCGCCACTGAAGCAGTCATTTTAGTTGAAATACTTCCACAGCTTGACTTAAGTCTGGACTCAGGAACTCATTGACATCCACTTCATTTATTAAGGCTTAAGAAAAAACTTATTTATGTTCCCTCTGCTAGGACACGGACTTTTCTTGAGATTGGACCTTAATTCACAACGCTGGCCAAGATTGGTGAATGTCACATGTCCTTCAGACTCCTCAAAGTTCTAAGAACATACAGGTTTCCTCACAATGCTAGCCTTCACCATAATTTTACAAGGGACAAAATACAGACGTGCGTTGCGTTTGAACCTTTATCGTTTGGAATGAAAGTTGACTTAGCGAACACGGCAAATCATTTACCAATCAATAATTTATCTTGGACTTGAACGCAGATAATTGAGTATCATATACGAAATTATTTTTATACTTTTTGTCGCCGAATTTTGTATGTCTGTGAAATCTAGAGTGTAAATTATACTTGGTTAATCTGTCATCATCATCATTCTCTTGTCCTTATCCCACATTACGTGGGGTCGGCACAACATGTTTTTTCCTTCCATTTTCCTCTGTCACTCGTCATTTCAACACTCACTCCTTTCTTACACATGTCATCCTTCACACAGTCCATCCATCTTTTCTTTGGCCTACCTCTTCCCACATATCCATCAACATATCTAACAGTCTTTTCGTCACATGACATTCATCCCTTCTCATAATATGTCCATACCATAAATTATATTACTTATATTCCATTATATTACTTGGTTAAACTGTATACCTACTTAATGTATTCATAGAGTCTGTTTCTTAAAACACACATACCCATATTTGATCTTACAATCAGTAGTTAGTTGTTCTACAGCCGACGGCATACATTTCATGTTTTCAACCATTTAATCACAATTTTCGACGACCCACTTGGTCCGACTGAGGCGCAAGAAGTTGCGGGTTTGATTCACGCAGGGGGGCACATCTTGTGCCCTCTACAATGTCTGGTTTCGGGTCTGACTGTTTTCTATGTATCATAAGTACGTATTTACAAAAATAAAACTATCTATGTCATGTATCAGTACACGCTCTGCTTACTTTTGAAGTGAAACTTCTTTAGAATCGTTGTGATTTCAGACCGGATGCAACGGAAATACGTCAGGTAAGCCAATCTTAAACGCTAACAAGGTTAATCAACTTTCCGGAACGCCAGTACTTGGATGGGTGACCGCCCGAACAAAATCTTTTTGCAAAGTATTTTTTTTATTCATCTCATTCTTTTGTCGATTTACTGAAGTTTCACTTCTACCGTGTGTGAATCGCACACACACATTTTTTTTGATAAGATTATGCTGTGCGATGATGTCCTCAAATGTTAACACGTTGACTGTCCGTGCATTACATGTAATGCATTTTTGGTCTGGCTGTGACGTCCATGCATTACATATAATGCATTTGCCCGAAGATAACTGAATCGCGTTTCCTGGGCTGGACTTGAGAGTTAGAACTTTGATTTTCTAGGGACGTAAAATGAACAACTACATGAATTGGCGAAAATAAAACGTCCCATTGTATTTATTTATTGTTTATGGACGTCAGAAATCACAAATGAGGTTTAATAGCTTCATTGAAACAGATGGACGTACCAGAAAATTTCTCAAAATAGACGGCACAATCAACGTGTTAATATATCTAATTCCCAGGTGGCTGGACCAATCCCCTGATCGTGAACTGGTTCGAGTCCTACGCGCGTGTGGTGTTCTACCTGTACGCAGACCGCGTTAAGACCTGGATCACCTTCAACGAGCCCATCGTGTCCTGCGACTTCACGTACACCACGGCCGTCATGGCCCCGGGGGTCGACGATAGGGTGTTCGGGCCCTATTTGTGCAATAGACATCTACTGTTGGCCCACGCGAAGGCTTGGAGGGCTTACGATGAACAGTTTAAGCCACTTTATCATGGTGAGTTTAACAAATACTTACCAAAAACACTTTATTGTATACCAAAACAACATTATAAGTAATTCTGTATTCTGTATTTTATTTTTGTATTTTTTGTTTGGTTTTTATTTTTCCATTTATTGAACATGTATAATGTAAGTGTTACAAAAATCACATACGATGTTGAGCTTAAATCAGTGATAGGCTTTGATAACGCGGTTAACGGTCGCACTAATTACTCACACTCGCACTCATTTACTATCATCATCACCAGATGATGATAGTAAATGAGTGCGAGACCAAGTGACGGCAAACATCGTGAGGAAACCGGCATTTCACCGTTAAAGCAAGAGTTTTTTTTAATGAAATAAAATTCTAATTTACTAGTAACTTACGAACTACAATAACTCGGTCAAAAAGTCGGATATAGGTTTGGCCGAAGCCTTAAAGTACCTAATGAAAAAGTGATGATGCTAGTTAGTTCACTTAAAATCCAGTTTAAAAAACCGTTTTATACCGATTCACATGAGCGGCTATTTAAATCTTTCAACAAAAGCATATTTTTAAATTATATTATCTGAGTCAAGGTTACCGTGTACCTCCATATCAGTAGGTACGCATACATCTTTCACGGATTATTAATTCTATTTACTTGTAGTTTTAATTGTCCGTGGTTTATGCAAATTAATAATTTATTTATTAAGAAAGGACATTGGATACCCACAAGATAACACCAAACCATAGAATAATAAATAAACCATAAACATTTATACAAATTTTATTACAATGTGTTCTCGTAATAACAGGGTATCACTTGATGTAGCATTTTTGCAATATTGTCTTTTCGTCTTGTCAGTAGACGTCCAAAGCTAAATTTCTCGATCTATTCGTTCAATGGCTATCTGTTTACGAGCTATGAGCTGCCACAATATTTGTATAATTGTAATATTATCTATACAGTAATCCGACTTCATAGAAACGGTCGAAACGCAAGCTAAACCTACGCGCCTCAATCGAAGGTTACACGAGGGATACAGGGATACCGACTGAGACAGTGACGAACGGTAGACGTGTTGTTCTTAATCTGATATCCTATTTACTGAATATATTCTGCGATTCGTGTTTTATTAAGCTTTAAACACGAATGCGGATTTGTTATGCTATATGATAAAGCTTAGAAACCATCTGCTGGACTTGCAGAAAACCCACTAACTAGAAAAAAAAAAAGATAAATGAAAAAAGTATTGTTATATATTATATATACTAGCTGACCCCAGCAAACGTTGTTTTCCAAAATGAAAATAGATGTTGGCCGATTCTCAGACCTACTAAATAAGCTCACAAAATTTCATCAAAATTGGTTAAGCCGTTTCGGAGGAGTATGGCAACGATAACTGTGACACGAGAATTTTATATATATATATTTATATGTGTATGCATATTGAAAATGTATGTATGTGTATGGATGGATCTATATATGCATTTGTATGTGTGGACCAGTTGTACATTCTTAGCAAATTTTTATGATAAAAAAAACTAACTATTTTAGAACTAATACTATTGTGTAGGCAGGTGGACTACATGGGTATATATATTACATGATAATGTTTTTAATATATAATATGTATTTTCTGAAAGGGATTATTTTACAGTAGTATTATTAGCTATTTTATCTATTCATACCTCAATGCATTCTCCTCGGATCATTTTAGATATATATTTATTTCTCATCAGTACAGCAAGCCACATAAATCTTAGCTTTTGGTCTTTTCTCCCAAACAGGGATCTGAAACAAGTTCTTAGGGATTATAATATGAACTGAAACTTAGAGTACACTATTTTCACTACAAATTTCTATTAGTATGCGATTGTTTTTAAGTCGCT
The DNA here is from genome assembly GCA_929108375.1 of Gymnoscelis rufifasciata. Lineage (NCBI taxonomy): Eukaryota > Metazoa > Arthropoda > Insecta > Lepidoptera > Geometridae > Gymnoscelis > Gymnoscelis rufifasciata. The sequence continues at coordinate 877,761 of OV815326.1, forward strand.
AAGCTATATTTTTATCGACATAGAAGCATTGCGTGGGTACTTACTTGACGCCTTGACGCCGACGACGCGACGCTGACGCCTCACCGGCCGTGACGTTTCCCATGCACATGTACACACTTTATAAATTTCTAGGTTTTTGTCACGGATGTCAGCACATGATATAAATGATTAAATACATAAATTATTTGCTCTTAAAATTAAAACTTTGCGCCTTCAGCAGAGAGTATATAATCACTACGTTTTCGTTTTAGCCTTCAGCGTCATAGGACAAGCCAGGCGTCATTCATTTTTTCATCTCATAATCTATGTAGTGACTAGTGAGTAATGAATGGGTGAATGAGTGAATGTACGCGTCGTAAGGCGCTATGGCTCTTATAACTGTCATGTCACTGTCGTTTTATCTTTCTTCTTCTTTCTGGTGTGTTCTCTTGTTTCCTGTGTTCTATGAGTTGTTAATTTTTTATTATCATATTGTTTTTTTATTTGATTTGTGTTTTTATTGCATTATTGCGTGTATAATTTAGTTTAATTTAATTTGTTTGTTTTATTTGCCGTTCTGTTCTGTTTGTCGCTCGTGAGGTTGTTTGTCATTAGGTCTCGTCTGAAAACCAGCGCAAATCCACCTAACGGTGGATCTGCTTATGCTGAGGCGAGCCCTTTTGGCACAACACATTCAATTATTTATGTTTAGTATTATATAAATATCTTATTTTTTTTCTTGTTTTGTTTTACTGTATTTTACTGGTTATGTGTGTGTTGTGTCAATAAATGTTTTCTCTCTCTCTCTCTCTCTCTCTTATGGTAAAATTTGCCTAATAATAAAGCATTTCATATATTCCAGTCGAACATTTATAAGATTGACGTGATAGTAAGTCTGAAATAAACATTTTGTAAAATTAAATCAAATGTTATAAAATACATGAAATTTTATTGCACACTTTCTATTCCAATATTATTGGAATTTAAAAATAGTATTAACAATCACAAAACAAGATGGAAAGTTCTTTCCGATTCGCGGCCGATTTGGAATACTGTTTAAATAATATTACCTTACCTTTATAGTATAATATACTAAATACAAATATAACATTTATTTCAGGGCGAGTCTCCATATCCAACCACATCGTCTGGTTCTCTCCGTTCGGGCGCAAAGACAGCGCTCTCACGAAGCTGGCACGAGACTACGCCGTGAGTTTATGTCTATGTCTACCTAAACTGTACCCCGCTTACCCCCGTTAAATGGATTTTCCCGCGATATCACATATTTTCCCGCGGTAAAAAGTAGCTTATGTCATTTCTCAAGCTTTAGAGAAACTGAGTACCAAATTTCATTCAAATCGGTTTAGTAGATCCAAAGATTTCCCCCTACATAAAAGTACGTAAGTGAAATATTATAAGTTTACATTGTATTCCGATGGGACTGACACAGTTTTTTAATGACTCAAAGTCCTTATAATAATACAAAAATAAAAAAAAAGTCACACACATTCTCACAATCTTACAAACTCTTATAAATATTAGTATACTCGTAGATTAAGATAACTTTCATTATCATTTTGGCCATGAGACGTCTGAGATGCAAGAATCATGATGATGGAGGTTTTTGCTGTTCACGTCAAAAGTCAGTAAGTGTTAACCCTCTGAATCCTTACACGTGACCTCCGGTTGGTGCTAAGAATAGTCTCTGGTGGTAGGCTTCGGCCGCGGCTTGTCATCACCCTCCGGGCTGGGCCAGTGCAACGATTTTTTCGGGTTTCGTAATGTTGTCCGGATAAGCCATTTACCTTCGAGGTCTTCATGCCCCATCTTAGACCAAATCGTCATATCAGGTGAGATTGTGGTCAAATAAAGGCTTATCTAGCATAAAAAAAGTTATATTTTATTTATGTTCACTTCGTTTCAGATCGGTCGCTACAGCCACCCTATCTACTCGAAGGAAGGCGGTTGGCCGGCGTCAGTGGTGAAGTTGATGAAGGACTCAAGCTCTAGGGAGGGCTATGAAGTCTCCAGACTGCCTGCCTTCACTACGCAGGAGATTGATCTCATCAGAGGTAGGAATCTTTCATCATTCTCCTGCCCTTATCCCACATTACGTGGGGTCGGCACAACATGTTTTTTCCTTCCATTTTCCTGTCACTCGTCATCTCAACACTCACTCCTTTCTTACACATGTCATCCTTTACACAGTCTTTTCTTTGATCTACCTCTTCCCACATATCCATCAACACACATATCTAACACTCTTTTCGTCACATGACATTCATCCCTTCTCATAATATGTCCATACCATGCCAACCGATTTCCTCTCAACTTCATGTGACACTAAAAATAAAAATAAATGGATCAATTATGATTATGATTCCCTAAAAGGATCAAAAATATATGTCACTAAATAAAACGGATTTGCTCTTTGAAGTTCTCTAATGGAGACTACGAATTCGCAAGCGAGGCGTTATAAATTATATTAGCTGACTCCAGCAAACGTTGTTTTGCAAAATGCTCAAAAAAAAACATGAGACCGATTCAAGCCGTTTCGGAGGAGTACGGTAACGAACATTGTGACACGAGAATTTTATAAATAAGAATAAGTAAATAATAATACATATTTCCGGACTATCCACACAACATGGTAAGTTCCCGTGGTAAGTTCGAGGCTGGTGATGCGGTTACCTAGACATCTGATATACTAAGTATATTAGACATACATAAATCTATCTATTTTATTATACATATTAAACACACCGACCAAGGAGAAAGTGCTTGCAGAACATACAAACACTTGACACCTCGGCGGGAATCGAACCTGCTACCTCCAAACCAAGCCTATTAATTTTATATTTTTATGTGTATATGTTCTGTTAGTTGTATTCATAAATTTGTACGATGTTTGTTTTTTTTTGATGTATTTTGTCTTTTGATGTGCGAATAAATGCTTCTCTTTCTTTCTTATATAAATACACCTACACATATTTATATGATTTCAGGTACATACGACTTCTTCGCCGTGAACTACTACACGTGCCGGCTGGTGCGCCGCGCCAAGCCCGGGGAGAAGGTGTCCCCGCTCTTCTTCCAGGGCATCCCGGAGCTGAGGGCCGTCATGGAGTCCGAGACCGGTGCGCAGACCTCCGCGGCGCGTATGGTCACGGTATGAGAAACTAAAATTATAATTAACTAATGAATATCATGACATGTAGGTACCAATTAACAACATTATGAAAAGCCTCGGTCTGCCTCCCACTTGCTGTAACGCCCAACAGGGTCCACATTGTGAAACATGCATACACAATTCAAAAACTATGTCTTATATTTAAGTCAACCAATGTGTAAACAGCAATAAATGAATTGAGTATTGAACTAGTTGCTCGCTTCAAATATTAGATTTTTTCGTGGTTCGTAATGTGGTGCCTTCATCCTTCATCCACATCGTCACTTTACATCAGGGGAGATTGTGGTTCATTTGACCACATCACAGCTAATCTTGTGTAAAAATTTATGTGCAGAACTTATAAACTCAAGTTTAACTCTTTTGTAATATATGGCTTGTCTATGACCTGTAAAGGCTTTCGAAAACGCCTTCAAACTTCTGGAACGGAAAGGACCGGGCATCAATATCACCGCCGAACACATCACTGACTATCGATTCGCCAACGATATCCTAGTCATGGCAAAATCGATGGAGAAACGAGAAAATTTCTTGCCTCAATCAAGTTTCCCAACGGGTGGGCCATAAGATGAAGCCGAAGTCTATTGTCTTTCACGCAAAAAAACTACTAAATGGATCTTCATGAAACTTCACAATAACATAGCAAACATATCAGAATAACACATAGGATACATTTTGCTGGATAATAAATTATTGCGACCAGATCCCGATTTGAATGAAAGTCATGGATATTACTGTTTTCCCAGTCATGGACAAAATTTACTTTTTACCGTGGAAAAACCCGCGGACGGAAAGCTAGTTAATAATAAATAAACTATGCCTGACTTGCCTTTCTCTCAGGCATACGGCAGCGGAAGTCAGTCACCTCTCTCACTCTAACTCACAGCGCTGATCTGAAGTTATCACCTCTGTAATGCGTCCCAAAATGTAAACATTTTAAATCAGAAAACCACGGTTATTTATTGAGTAATGATTCAAGACTAACGTTGGAGGCATCATGAACAGGCCTTCAACCCTCGCCCACCAGAGGGAACATTCCTTCAACCATCGCCCACCAGAGGGAGCATTCCTTCAACCCTCGCCTACCAGAGGGAACTTTTCTTTAACCCTCGCCCACCAGAGGGAACATTCACGTGTCGAGTGTGTGGCCGAGCGATCTTTTCTCGCATTGACCTTTACGTCCACGAAGGCAAGTGCCGCCGCGATGCTACTTAAATCATCTGTTATAGATGCTAAGGCCAAAAATTGCATGTCCCGACCTGTGTCACAAGATACCGCAAAAATTCATTTCTCCCTCGAACTATGCATATATTTAACAAAAAGTATACCAACATGACGGATCTTTTCTTTGATTGCTGCAACACTATTATTAAAAAACACACACAAACACCTTTTTTTTTAACACAAAAACAATAAATTCTGTATAAATTAACAACTTATAGTATTATACCAGTATGCATATAAATATATTTATATACCCTAGTATTTTTCAGCACAAGTATATATTCTTATTATTTCTACTTTCTCTTAACACAAATATAATCGTACACAGGCAGCCGAACAAGTAAATGTTTCGGCTAGTTATTATTAGTTTTAGTTTTGTATTGCTTAAGTTAGGATAATCAACGTATGGTTACTACACATTTATAAATTTGTATCTACATGTGGAAACTGTTTTTAGCTTTAGTGAAGTCACTTTATCCATATTAATTTATCTTAGTTATAAGCTTTTTGTTTCCCAAATAAATAAAATAAATAAAATAAATAAAATAAATAAAATAAATAAAATAAATAAAATAAATAAAATAAATAAAATAAATAAAATAAATAAAATAAATAAAATAAATAAAATAAATAAAATAAATAAAATAAATAAAATAAATAAAATAAATAAAATAAATAAAATAAATAAAATAAATAAAATAAATAAAATAAATAAAATAAATAAAATAAATAAAATAAATAAAATAAATAAAATAAATAAAATAAATAAAATAAATAAAATAAATAAAATAAATAAAATAAATAAAATAAATAAAATAAATAAAATAAATAAAATAAATAAAATAAATAAAATAAATAAAATAAATAAAATAAATAAAATAAATAAAATAAAATTATCACTATTATCTTTCCAGCTATGCCCTAAAGGAATGAGAAGCCTGTTCTCCTGGATCAAGGAGCAGTACGGAGACCAGGACATCTTCATCACAGAGAGCGGGTACGCCACGAAGGGAGGTCTTAAGGATACCAACCGCGCGGACTTCATCAGGGATAATTTGGAACAGGTTAGTAAGTTAGATAATATAAATATAAAGTTGACAAGGATAAATAAACAAAAAAAGGTGTGTCTGCGATTCACACACGATAGAAGTGAAACTTCAGTAAATCGACAAAAGAATAAGAAGAATTAAAAAAAAAAAAATTCTATGCAAAAAGATTTTGTCCGGGCGTTCACCCATCCAAGTTTTGGCGTCGCGCAAAATTGCTTAACCTTGTTAGCGTTGAATTTCCATTTCCGTTGCATCCGGTTTCAAATCACAACGATTCTAAAGAAGTTTCACTTCAATAAAACTTTCGAATTACTAACTACTAATTGGCTGGCTTTGGCTTAAATTTCGCGTCAGGAACGCGAAATACAAAGATTCATTATAAAGCATACGCTTCCGCTTCGCAGTCGCTTTGGTCGCGCAGGTTCAACGAAAGCGTTTATCGGAAACATAAACATAGGATTTTAAAATTTTACTATAAAGATAAGTTCAAACTGCATTATTTCAGGTGCTACTATCTATCAACGTAGATAAAGTGAACGTCACCGCTTACACCTACTGGTCTCTGATGGACAACTTCGAGTGGATTGATGGATACGAGTAAGTATATTTAGATATATAAATATATTTTTAACCCCCGATAAAAAGAGGGGTGTTTTTGACGTGTCTGTCTGTCTGTCGGTATGTCTATCTGTCTGGGACATCATAGCTCATCCCGAACGCATGGAGCGATTTTAATTAGGTTTTTTTTTGTATGAAAGGTGAGTCTGGCGCTAGTGTTCTTAGACACGTTTCATGAAAACGATCGAACATCATCATCATCCTACAAATATTAATTTACTTATTATTATTATTTTATCTATGGTCTTTTCCATCCAAAGACAACCGTTTTTCGCACACTTTTGGCAAATTGAAATTCATTAGTAATTTTAAATATATTCCATTACTAGTGGCCCGCCCCGGCTTCGCACGGGTTTTTATTCAATTTATTTTCCCGGCAATTATTCGATTTTTTCTCGCCTTTTAAACCTTCCCTAGACCTCCACGAACATTTCAAGACTATGATAAGATAAATCCGTTCAGCCGTTCTCGATTTTTAATCAGACTAACGAACAACAATTCATTTTTTTTTATATAGATTTTTACCGAGATACCTATTGATGAAGTTTGTTGTTTATGATGTAATAAGGAATTCTTATTTTGAATTATGAATTATTTTCTAGACATGTTTTTATAATACCGATTAAACAAATTAATGCAATTGTTATGTAAATTTGACTTGCCTTGTATAGCGCCCCGTGTTATAATTGGTGAATAAATGAATATATAAGTAATTTATAATGGTTTTGCGAAAGTCAAATAGACTATTCTATTCAGAATTTGACACCAAAATGTATCTCTTTCCAGGACTAAATACGGCTTGTACGAGGTGGACTTCGACTCGGCGGAGCGCACCAGGGCCCCCCGGCACGCAGCCAGCTACTACAGCCAGGTCATCAGGACCCACGCCATCAGACTCAACTCCTCGGAGGCAGACCGCTACTTTAAGAAATAGACCTATTTTAGACCAACACAAAAAAGGGAAGAAGAGAAGCTTAAAAGCTTTTTCTGCATAAAATTTAAAAATATAACTTTTGAAACTATCATGGTTATCAATATTATTCAGATTTATAACGGGATATTTACCATGATTGATTGTCTTTCGAGTTTCCCGATATTTCGGCACAGTTACATGCGCCATGATCACGGTTGAACTGAAGCTGCAGCGATTGGAGTAACAGTTTTATTGGCAGACAAATCTAACATGCATGTAACTGTGCCGAAATATCGGGAAACTCGAAAGACAATCAATCATGGTAAATATCCCGTTATAAATCTGAATAATAATTTAAAAATAGTTTAATCTGCAAAGTGAGGTTTATCACTTATTAAAAATCATTAAAAAGAGATAAGTTATTTAAAAATTGTAGATAGATATGCGTCTCGCCACGCCAAATAGAAGTAATAACTGCAAATATGGCTAGCGCTGGGTGAGTGAGGGATGAGCCTACGGCTGCGTTATGCGTCATGGTGCCATTTGACTAAGAGTCTATGCCAACAATGTCAAATATCGTCTAGGTCATAGACATATCACAACATTTGCTGCATTCCTGTGTTCACGATACTATCAAATAACTGACGACATTGGCAGAATCATAGCGACCAGCGATCGGTGTAAGCCATATAACCAAGAAGAAGAAGACGTCTAGACATGAAACAGCGAATCTATCATGCTGTTTCATCGGAGAATTTAAGAAAGCGTATTGCAAGAAATGGAGTTTATAAGTTCTTAAATTATTTACTTTCCAAATGTACACCAATAAATGTTAATTTGATAATGTTACCTAAAAGATGTGCTATACTTCTGTACATAAATATATTCATTTTATTCTTTTATGTTGTGTCTACCTAGCGTCTTTAATAGTATCCCTCTCCTAGTGTCATCAAATTGATATATTAAGCGTCTAGAGTCGAATTAATCTAACTGTTCCTACATATTTAAATATACTAAAACATTTTTTTTTTATTAAGTAATTGAATGTAACGCTAGAATATCTTAATATATATAAATCTCGTGTCACAATGTTTGTCCTCAATGGACTCCTAAACCACTTAACCGATGTTAATAAAATTCGCACACCATGTGAAGTTCGATCCAACTTGAGAGATAGGATGGTTTTTACGGCGAGAAAAATTCGAATTATTTCCGGGAAAATTTTATACCCGTGCGACGCCGGGGCGGGCCGCTAGTGTTATATAAAAATGTATGGTTCAAATGAAAATAATGAGTGTCTGAAATACATTTAATTACAAACTTCGTTTTACCTACACAAAAATACACAGAACTTTACCTACCCAACATTTGTTAAAAACCTATTTCGAGGCACTCCAATTTGCTAGCTCGTGAAATGAAAATTTAGATTAAAAATAAAACCTAAAATTTACCCCAAAAACAAAACCTAGGCTTCAAGTACAAATGACTCTGTCCATCACAGTTAATTGAACCCCGAACTGACCACTCGACTCGCCTCTCGCACTCGTCTCGGATACTCGACCACTGCACTCGCCTGTCCGGTGAAGGATGCAAAAGTTAAGTCCTTATTCGCTAATAGTTAAGCTAGGCCGGTATTGTTATTTATATATCCATTTTAGTTAAAAACCTACATTTGTGTGGTTATTTCTTGTTAAAATTATGTTTTATTTATCTAATTAAGTCTATATAATATATTATGTTTAACGGTGTCTGCTACCAAAAGTTACAAGTACTTACTTTGTAACTTGTTTTGCTGTTAAATCTCTGAAGTATACGGTTTCTGAGATATTTAAGTCTAAAAAGTTCAAAAAGCTACTCGATTGAAATGGGCTTCATTCATCATCATCATCAACGTTAATAGGATATTAACGTTCCCACTGCTGGGACACAGGGACTTCTCTCTTGACGAGAGAGATTAGGCCTTAATTCACCACGCTAGCCAAGTGCGGGTTGGTGAATGTCACATGTCCTTCAAACTCTTAAAAGTTCTCAGAACATGCCGGTTTCCTCACGATGTTTACCTTCACCGTTAAAGCACGTGTATGAAGCGCACATAAAATTCTCAAGAAGAAAAATCAAACAGAAATAAACATTTACACTATGCTGTAAAAAGGCACAAAAATTTCAGTGTCTACCGTCTGTGAATATCACCTGTGAATAAGGCTACAATCCAATAATTAACCCGTCAGAAATGATAAGCTTCTCCGATGCACCCGACCATTCGTTTCAAACGAATGTACAAGATTTGTTCTAAATTTCGCTGTAACAACTCCAGAACTTTAATACTCTATATCTTTGCACTTTCTTATAAAATTTGATAATTATTTGATAAATAACGGTATAACTCAATTGTTTTGGGGGCGTCCATAAATTACGTGAGGTGTTTTTTTTAATTTTCTGCCCCTCCCTCCCCCCCGGTTAGATGTCGTGAGATTTTATTCAACCCCCTCCCCCATCCCCCAATCTCACGTGAGATTTTTCAAAATGTGAGTTTCTTACGTAAACGCGTTGGATTGTTATTGTAAAAAGAAAAAAACAAATTTGCTTCGTGCTTTTATTTACGACTAGTTATGACTAGTAATCGATATTGCTGAGAGTTTAATTATAAGTGTAATAAAATTTTACAATAGAATACTTAAATCGTAACTACTGTGATTAAGAAAAGAATATCTACTCTAATTCAGTCCATGGAGAATCATGATCGGTCTCAAGAGAGATTATTGGAACCATGTCCATATGATTTTCAGTAAAATCATCTGCTCCTTCAACTTCGTTCTGATCTAGCCACTCTAAGCCATTGGCACTTGCACAAAGTAACTCATTAACTCGGCTTGTGACAATCCGTGAGGGTCCTAAGGGGAAATCTTAAGCATGTACAATCTGGATTAAATGGACCAAAATAGTAGAATTTTTTGAAGTGAAACTTCTATAGAATCGTAGTGATTTCAAACCGGATGCAAAAAGATGAAACGGAAATGGTAAGAGACACAAATACAATGCTTTATTTAAATTTCTTTGCGCGATACTTCGTAGTTGAGACTACGAAGTATCGCGCAAAAAGGTATTACTGTATTTTATTTATATTATTTTGTAACATACTTTATGTAATAGGTACGCTTTATTGAAGTAATATAAATAATCCGAATAATTACAGATATATGTTTGTTTCTCTTATCATTTTAGCAGATGCGTTCATTTACCCTTTTTTTCTATTCGATATATATCATAATAATAGTTCGTAAGTAGTAGACTCCATTCGTGCGTCGTAGCTGACACACGCACACTTTTTTTTTATTCATCTTATTCTTTCGTCGATTTACTGAAGTTTCACTTCTATCGTGTGTCAATCGCACACACACCTTTTTTTTGTATCAATTAGAAAAAAAATTGCGTGATATTTGCCGAGACCCCCCCTCTCTCCAACGTAAGATTAGATGAGATTTGACTCGACCCCCTCCCCCCCTTAAACACCTCACGTAATTTATGGACGCCCCCTTTAGAACTTATGCCTGTATATGTTACATACTGTATAAGATGCATTCAGTTTAGTTGCGCTGTGTTTTTGTCGGCGAATATCAAAGGCAATTCAATTTCTTATAATTGGCTCTGCGCTTGAGAAGTCAGTTTGCCAGTGTCAAGTTAAATAAAATTATAAAGTGTGTGTGAGTTTAAGGTCTATCAAAAATCAAAATCCAAAGGCGATTCTTCATTCCACATATCAACCGTCCTGCTTTTGACAGATCTTTAACATGTCAAAGTCACCGTGCTCTTCTACCCATATCTACAAAATGACTACCCCTCTGCTTGACGTCATAGCAGTGACGTCAACAATAATTGCATTCGGGGTCATTGAGTGGTTTGAAGCCTGTGTTGTACCAAAATAAATGCATATCTATATATACATTGATCAAGAGGGCGTGATCAATGTATATATAGATATGCATTTATTTTCGTACAACACGGACTAGCACATGAAAAAGAATTACTGAAGGTAGGAATTAGATATTTTAAAAAAAACAGAAGAAATACAAAAACATTTCCTAAAAAAATAACAATGAAAGTAAAATAAAACAAAACAAATGAGTGAATAAAAAATAAGATAGAATTGACGTGGTTAAGGTATAAAAAAAAAACAATTTTACTTAGTATGTAGGGAAGTATATTGTACGTCCTTTTGAGGATAAACTGTAGAAACATGTACCCAATTCAAAAAACACCTAATTGTACAACATTAATCAATAAAAGTTTTTGTTTTTGTAAAAATCTTCGATTGTTTCTGTGATTTTTATGAATTTAGCTAAAAGTTGCTACATTCATAAAATAACTAGCTGTGCCCCGCGGTGTTACCCGCGTTATAATGGATTTTCCCGCGGAATGACGTTTTCCCGCGGTAAAAAGTAGCCTATGTTATTTTTCAGGCTCTAGAGATTCTTTGTACCAAATTTCATTTAAATCGGTTCAGTAGTTTTTACGTGAAAGAGTAACAAACATCCATACATCCATACTTACAAACTTTCGCCTTTATAATAGTAGTAGGATACTACTTAGAATAGAAATAGTGTTGTAGCATCTATATTATAAAGATAATATATGTAGATGCTACAACACTATTACAATCTAGCTAATAAAGGCTAAACAGTAACTTTACATTTGACTTAAATTGCTACTACGTAGAGTAAAATAAAAAAAAGAACGTTTTCATTAACACGTATTTAGGATTCACGTAGGTATTAGCTCTATTTAGGAAGGCACTTTGTTCGTGTGTTCTTTAAAATTATTGTGATCTACACTCACTGCACTAACATTGACACTAATTTAAAACACCAAATCAAACGGTTTTGTCCGTTTTAGTGTTCTCACTATGTCCGTGTTGTCGAGGAGCTGGATGGCCTCGACGTTCACACAAACATGTTGATGAAGTCTTTTTTCGTGAGCTTCGGCATAACGTTTAATGGTAGTTGCGACTATGTGCACTTTTGTGTTTGTACTTACGATAATCAGCTAACTAAGTAAATCATTTATTTTTTTATTTGTTGCATGATGTGGTTATATAAAGGTGTTGACACACTAAAATCCCTGACATGAGCCCCGTTGGGGCATTACAACTTCAACTTAACTATATTTAGGTACTTAAATAAACTATCTTATTAATAGGAACAGTTGGTAAGTTACTTAAATAAACTATCTTATCAATAGGATCAGTTGGTAAGTAAGTATTTAATATAATAGATATATATAAAAAAAATTGTAAGTTAGGCAAATATGGTAGATTTTGGAATATAACCGTAACTAGAATTTTACAATATATATTTTCTATTCTATTAAGGTATTTATCACAGATTTTTATCTAATACCATATAAGATATTATCTTGAATATTATTTTATATACTGAATATTATTACTATAACTTATTTAAGTAGATACCTCATAATCAGTGTGTGTTTCTAAGTAAATATGTAAGCTGACTCATGTTAAGAAAATTCATCAAATAGAATAAAATAACGTCCAATAAATATCTACAAAAAAACACAGAAGTGTAATTTATTAAATAAATATTTTAAGACAAACCGCACAACAAGAACCAGCCCCGTGGTAAGCTCTAAGCTCGTGTTACGGGTACTACACATCTGATATACTTAATATAATAGACATACATATAAAGATATGTTTATAATACATAGTAAATACACAGACCAAGGAGAAATTGCTTGCAGAAATACATAATGTACCTAATTATATCAAAAACAACATGCACTGTAGAATTCACTTGCTTCGTTTTTTCGTTCAATGATAAAAATCAACTACAGGTAGTTGGTACCTTTAGTACATACAAAACCATTGCTGTCTCAAACATGGCCGCCGGCGCTGTCAAAAATTTCAAATATAGAACGTTACTGGCAGAACACAGTCGACCACCGCAAAGGACGGTCGTGTCCCCGGGCTATTTACTCACAAAGATACGTCACTTTGACGTCCTTTGAAACCATTAGCAACAAATGAAGGGGAAACTGGCGGACTGCTTCTTTGATATTTTAGTGTCTGATTCGTGATGTGGCTTCGGGGCTTGCTTTAGTAAGTTAAGAGTAACTGACGGCCGAAAGCCCAAATAATACTAGATTTAAATAGCAGAAGGTTTTCAAGTTGGTGTACAAATCTAATGTGAATATTTGAGTGGTACCAGTTTACCACTTTAGAAAGAGGATTTATTTTTAAACTAGCGGTCTGCCTCGGCTTCGCATCTAGTTGACCGTATTGTGAATCTAAACCATTCTCGAGCCCACTGAAACACACACAAACAATTTCATCAAAATCGGTCCAGCCGTTTAGGAAGAGTTCAATGACTAACACACGTATAGAAGATTGATACAGGAGTTCAATGACTAACACACGTACAGAAGATTTATATATATAAATTGATTTTTTTAACATAGGAATGTCAGGCACTTGGTTTAGGTGTCATATCACACCGGCGCAATAGGCATGACAAGATAAACTAAAGTACATTAATAAAATTGGTTGTCTGTAAAGTCGGCTTACTGACGATAGTTGAACGTGACAACGTGCGGAGGTGAATAGTGCCTCTTTGTCGCACGTTCCGCGCTCTCGCTTGCACTTTTAGCCATAAATGGAACGCCTCAGAGCGAGGTAACGTCCAATGAGTCATGTTTTTTCGAGCAGCTCCATCGAATTATAAGACGTAGTCACTTAAATATGTTAGTCCGTCCAAAAATAATGGACATCATTACCCTTTATCACAAAAGTACCACAATATATCGTGGTACTTGGTGGTAGAGTATCAAAGTTCCTAAGTGGGTGCTGATGACGTATTGATGTATTACAGATATAGCGAAAGCGTTACGGAACGCAAAACTTCAATGCACTTTAACTGCATCATCTTGATCTTTCGTTTCCAAGAAAAATTAAGAAATACGTGTACACTTCTTTATATAACATCATGTATACTCTGAATGACTTTCTATTTGTTTTATTCAGTCTTCTACCCCATTGTGACTAAGAAACTAAGGCTGATTTAAGTGTCACGCTGATCATCGGCGTATAACAAGAGAAACTGATGAAATAGGTTGCCAAAATAATATTGACAAATCTGATATATTACTAGCTGACCCCAGCAAACGTAGTTTTGCAAAATGAAAAATAGATAGTAGCTGATTCTCACACCTACTGAATACGAATATAAAATTTGGTAAAAACGGTAAAGCCGCTTCGGAGGAGTACGGTAACTAACACTGTGACAGGTAATTTTATATACAAGATAATAATTTAATAAACTACTGTATAAAATTTAAGGAACAAATAACGCTTCATAAGTAAGTGTTTACATTTATTTATAGTTCCACTTGTTATTATAATCATTGAATTTTGACGGATTAAAACTTCATTTAGAACTGTTTTTGGTATAACATGACCATCTCGATAGATGTTTTGTAACGTTGATTTTGAACACCTACTTTTGCTGTTGAGTTTACCTATACTTGCAACATGTTTCTATTTCTCCGTCTGACCGATGTATATCATGACAGACACAGTTTAGCATATTATCAGGCATACTAATGTCTTTAATTCAAACACCAGGTTTTGGCTTGCAAATAGCCATTAGTTGAAGATACAGATTACCGATATACCAGTGCAATTACTTGTAACAGAACATAATCTGCTCGTGTAATTTTTGAATTCCTTATTTGACAGGAGTTTATTGTAGACTTATAATACTGAAATAAAGAGTTATATTATACAATGAGTGTTCGAACTATGATCAAACGAAATGTGCGTTTATTCAAAGTAGTCTCATTTGAAAGTTAGATAGTTTACCTAGTTAAAAAAATTAAAAGAAAATACAATTTCGATACAAAAGCCTAATAAAATTAATTTTTTTGTAGAAATTTAACAAAAAAATCGAATTTTATTTTAATTTGATCAGTAACTTTTAAACTGGATTATTGAGGTGTACTTTTTTGCATGTTGTATTAAACTTCAGAATTTATTCTACAAATCTCTTCAAAAAAGTACGGGTCTACCTCTTTTCGTTGTCATGTTATTAGCCATTTGAATTAGGTACTTTCTGCCTTGTACAAAGATCAACAGACAACAAATTATGTAATAAAACAATGCAAGATAAGATGAAACGGGACGAAGCCTTTGCCCAACAGTGGGATACTAACGGTGCATAAAGATAAGATGAGGTAATGCAAAATTTTAAGTTAATACCATCAATTAATTTAATGATTGTTTAAAATGTCCACCATTTTTCTCAATGCATATCGTTGCACGTAAAGCCACACTGCGCGTTGTGCTTTTTAGTACATCGCGACCACTGAAACGTCCAGCCGCGAAACTTACACACCGTTCAAACGTCCACGTCGCCGCGTAAACGTTTTTGGCGCCGCGAGCGCGTCCCATTTTTTACATAAATGGGCATATCTTCCTAACTGCTACACCTACGCTCAAAATAAAAATACCACAAAAAAGCTAAAACTATACGCAATCAATAAATTTATAGATTTAAGTATTAAATGAATCATAAGGGTCTCAAAAAAAATCCTAATCTTGAAAAAGTAGCTTAAAAATTCATAATTTTTTTCTGGAATGGATTTTATTGGTTTTAATTGTAGTTCTTCCTAAAAATGCATATATATTATTAAACTAGATGATACAAGCTATGTTTTGATACCAATTAATCACTACCTTTCCTTTCAATAACTACCAGAATAAACCAAAACAAACCACCTCTTGCGTAACAACTGTGGTGGCTCGGCGGCGAAACACAACAAACAAATCTAAAATACTCGTTTGTTTCATTATATTTTGTTTGTAGGAGTTTATTGAATTAAGTTTTATTAATTGTGTCTCCATTACAAGTATTACTTCTTGAAAATATTCATGGATAACTTCAAAAACACGATTTTATACATGAAAAAGAAGCTTGAAATTCATAAAATTTTTAATTCTTCCTGGATTTCATAGGTTTTATTTGTAGTTCTTCCAAAAATACATATATATTATTAAACTAGATGATACAAGCTATTCATTGATACCAATTAGTCACTACCTTCCCTTTCAATAATTACCAGAAAAAACAAGACAAACCTCCTCTTGCTGTCACTACTGGGGTGGCCCGGCGGCGAAATCCAACAAACAAATCTAAAAATCTCGGTTGTTTCATTATATTTTGATCGTAAGAGTTAATTAAAATATGTTTTATGAATGTTGTCTCCATTAAAAGTAATTATTTCTTTAGAATTCACTGAATCACTTCACACACATGATTATCAACCCGGCATGCAACAATAACATGGTCATTGATGTCGAACAAAAATTTTTTCGTAATTATTATTTTATCGGTCAAAGTTTAATCGTAAACAATCTTATAGAATGATTCTTGAGGATTACTTTGATATATTACACTAAGTAAATAGGGCAAATACAACAATAATAATTACATTCTAAAACACACGCGCGTGACTCACAATGTAAACAAACAAGTCCAAAGATATAGATAACAATTTTTTTTCTCAAAGTTTTTGTTGCCAGGTATGGTTTTATTGAATCGGAATAGTTCCGAAATTTATTTTGCTCTATCTGGCAACAATTTCGGGCAACTCTGTGGTATTTAAAGGGAGAACTACACGAAAAAGTCTGCTAGGTCAGCTGGGCCACTCTGGTTGCCTGAACGTTTGACGCCATATTTTTTTGGGCAACCATAGTTGCCTGGACGTTTCAGTGGATTTGATTCGCCGCGACAATTAATTCTTGCTATAGCTCTTCTCTGCTTTCAATGGGAGTACCTACTATTAACCAGGCGTTCGTGTGACCCCAGAAGTAAAAAATGTATGTCGTATGTATCCGCATATTTCGTTTGATCAAGGTTCGAAAATACACATTGTATTATAATATAGTAAGTTCCTAGCTACCTAAATGTTAGTAAATTATAGTGCGAATAACTTGATTAATAAATGGTTTAATGAAAGGAAAATGTAATAAAATTCAGTTAATTTTTCTAAAACAATTTATTTTACGACCGACGCAAATATCCAAGAATCATAACTATACATTATAATAAAACTTATTATATAAATTCGAAATATACATTTAATATTTAATAGTAATATTGCACTTTTTATGACAGACATCAGTGACTACACCCCAATATACAACTCAGTATAATTATAATCTAGCTACTCTTAATATAAATTGTACAAATCGAGTAATAATAATTATATAATTGTTGCAATAAAGAATTTTGTATTGTATTGTATATATTAAATTACATAATATTTATTATTTACAACATACTTTTGAAAAACGGTAAATTTAAGTCGAAAAGAAGGCTTTGGGTTACCTAGGCGTTAGCAACGCGGGAAGCGACTGCGACGCGGGACGTCTTGCCTAAAACTGTACCGCTTTGTGGTCGCTCAGGTTTGACCGAAGCTTTAACATGGTAAAGTAACGATTTAACTGTAACTTGTACAGAAAAATAAAAAACAAGAAAACAAAAATTATTACATTATAAATTAAATTATTTTGAATTTAATTAACATGAATTTATCTTAATCTGTCTGTAGGTAACTTTGTCTATGCTTAAGAATATTTTAAAATCATAAATTAAACGGTATTTGGTATATATTATATTCATAGATTTCCAATGACAACCACGAGAACTCTGGCAAGAGTGTACCGATTATAAAAAGAAGAAATATATTCTTAAGACGTATACAATGGTTTATTTATATTTATAATTGTGATTTATTAACATTGCCTTATTTAGATATTTACAAGATTAATTAATTCGATAAATGTTTAGCTGATTATCTCATATTTATAATCATTATAAAAATAAAATCGAAGTAATTAAGTTACATAAAGATAATGGAGCAAAATATAGGTAGGTACGTGTTAAGTAGCAGTAAATACCTAAATGTATTATATACAGTTATATTACAAGTTGTCCTCTATATTTATGGTTTTACAGAAATCTGTCTTTATTTTAACTCAAAAGAAAAATATAAAGCCTAACATAACTCCTTGTGCAACACCTAACAGTTTTCATAGGTTTTAACACACTCTCTATCAAACACCTTGCTCGAATACAGTTGAATCACACATTTAAATAATAACTTTGTTACTTTCCCACATATTTCCTTTTTTTTGGTGTTTCGTTCATCAATATTATTAAAAATCTATAATTTTTTATCGATTTTATTTGTATCAATTGACTGCCTCAGTGGTGGACGAGGGTCCGCTTGCGGCGCAAGAGGTAGCGGGTTCGATTCCCTCCGATGGGTCAAGTGTTTGTATGTTCTGCAAGCACTTTATCCTTGGTCTGGGTGTTTAATATGTATCATAAAAAATATCTATGTATGTATGTCTATTATATTAAGTATAACAGATGTCTAGTACCCGTAACACAAGCTTAGAGCTTACCACGGGGCTAGATGTTATTGTGTGGATTGTCCAGAAATATTTATTTATGTATTTTTTATTTATTTAACTAAGTCAACATGGTTTGATAAAGTGATAAACCTATATGAAGTTAAACTATTTAAATTCCATACTATCCAATTCCATTCCCTACTAA
The DNA here is from genome assembly GCA_929108375.1 of Gymnoscelis rufifasciata. NCBI lineage: Eukaryota > Metazoa > Arthropoda > Insecta > Lepidoptera > Geometridae > Gymnoscelis > Gymnoscelis rufifasciata. Next base: position 896,364 of record OV815326.1, read on the forward strand.
AAGTTATGTTAAAAAAATCATCTTATTCTTTTTTTTCAACACAAATTTAAATATAATATATATATAATATTAAAATTCGAGTCAGGTGATTTGAAAAAAGGTATAACGGTCTTCCTCCACTAACCATTAGAAGAATGTATGGCTTGTGCCAGTCATAAAAAGTATTTTTGGGAGTCAAGTGGAACCAACTTGACTCCCAAAAAACTGACTATTAAAACAAAATTTTAACAAGGCTTTACACATTCGAAGTTTAAAACACGTAAACACACAGTGTTTATTTATTTATCTCCTCAGTTTTCTAGGAAACTTGAGGCTGTGGTTGAGCCGTCATTTCTTCCCGATCCCGATCAGCCCCTGCGCCGTCGACAGGTTCGCCAGGGTCATCCGCTCCGCCCCCAGGGACCGCTCATTGCTCAGGATCCGCTCAGCACCCAGCGGCCGCTCCGAGTTAAGGATCCGCTCGGCGCTCAGCGTCCGCTCCGAGTTAAGGATCCGCTCGGCTCCCAGCGTCCGCTCAGAATTTAGAATCCGTTCGGTGGAAAGGGTCGGCTGGCTCAGTAACCGCTCTGGGATCAACCGATCTGTGGATGCAGGGAGAATAATGAATGAATTAGTTTTTGCCATTTGTTTTTATTTTAACAAGTATTGACTATGTGTCTGTAAATTTAGGGGTTAACGGAAGATACGCTAACTTCTCGTGACGTACCTGTGGGGGTCAGCAGCCTCTCGGCGGGCCGCTCGGCGGCGGGCAGCGCGAGCGCGGGCGCGGTGGCGGGCGCGGTGGCGAGCGCGGTGGCGGGCGTGGCGGCGCGCGGGGCCTTGGCGCCGGCGGGGGCGGCAGGGGCGGCGGGGGGCGACGTGCGCAGCAGGGACGTCGGTTTCAGCTCACGGCCGCTGCACACCTGGAAGGAGGAATCGCTCTATGGTAGCATTCTATGTCAGTCCCAGACAGGCCTACCGAAGTAGCTGAAAACCTAATAATGATTGGGATAAGATGGTATTTATTCTAAGATTTGTAAAATCCAACTACGAAAATAGATGATTTTGTATTTTTTTCTCCTCGTTCGTAACCGACTATAAACATGAAAAACGGCAAGAATAGCGGTATGATGTTGAGTCTATATGGCGGGCTCAAATTTAGCAGTAGGCATTTTAGAGACTCCATGACGATAAAACGTACACTAGGAAATCTTTCATCATCACCCCACTAACGTTCCCACTGCTGAGACACAGATCCTTCTCTCTTGGCGAAAGAGATTAGGAAATATTTGGAGAACGAATATTATAATCTTTCAAGAGGACGACATTGGCATCATTTCAGGCAGGCCTATATTCGGCGGCTGAACGTCCTACGGCTGCAAAGACAATGACCGTTACCTGGTGGTGGTTCTCCCAGTCCTTGTGCTGGCAGAAGGCGCCGCAGTAGCGCGCCGCGTTGCAGCCCGAGCACGTCTCTTGAGCCTTGCGGCCGCAGTTCCAGCAGCACTGCAACGTGGTATCGTTAGGGTCAGGAATAATCCTAGAGCTGGTACCAAGTTCTGGGAAGATATTTGAGGCAGTAATATACTTGTCCAATGCCTCTCGTGCTGTACCCCAACACTGCAGCCCTGTATATTAATGGTACCAGCTCTTTGGATTAGAAGTTGAGCCCCTACAGCATTTTGGGAGATACAAATTAGATGGCTTTAGGAGTTATTTACACTGCAATACATATAAGATTCGAAGATCGCATTGTATGATGATATTCAATAGTTAGAGCCGAAAATGACTTTAGTTATAGTTCTTCAATTTGATCGGATCTTATTTTTAGACGAAGATTGTCCACTTCTGGACTTGAAAGTCCCTTATATGTCTACTTAACACCATAATAAGGTTGTCATACTCTCTTCGTTTGGCAGAGGGATGGCGAGGCGATCACAGTATTTGTTTTTGTGGTCTTTTGTATCTACCACCTTCAGGCTGGTCTCAGGAAGTGGTACTCACGTTCTGCTGCGAGTTCCCCCCGGGACTGAGGTCCCTGGGCGGCGGAGGCGTGTGCCGCTTGCCGCGCTCCGCCGCCAGCTCGAGGGCCTTCGTCTCCGCCGCGCCCACGGCCCGCTGGAGCTCTAACAGTGCTTGTCTTTTCACCTACCAACAACAGATATAGAATATACTACATAATATATTCGGTTTAAATGCACGTTGGACGTGATGTCAAGTGGCCCCTGCAATACGTAATCGTGTTTTACATCTCAGCTCTTAAAAACAGCGCAACAGGCCAATAGATTAATCTATCAGCTAGAAGGGGAAATTTTCATATTTGGTGATGGGCTCAATGTCTCATATAAATAACTTTATTTCTTTAACGGGTGGTCTTTAGTTTGATGGTAACGTTTCGGAAAAATCCGAACAGTCAAATAAAAATAAAAAAATATAAATTTATATATTTTCTTGAACTTTTCGGACTTTTGAAAGAGTTTTTGAGTTAGCTAATTCATAACATTTCTGCTTGCCCACCGACACTTCTGTGGGTGAATCTAACTGCCCCTGTACAGCAGCTTCATTAATTGATTATTATGAGATTTTTTTTTGTATTACTTTCTTTGTTTTAAGTTTGACGATGCTACTTTTTAACAACATCAATACTTTTTCATGTTACTTGTTATTGTATTTCGTACAAACAAACAAACAAAAAATCAAACCTTTCCTCTTTATAATATTAGTATAGACAATGACAATTAACTAACGTCTTCTCTGTGACTAGCAGAATGCTTATTTTTTATAATTTTTTTAGTACGATTATATAAATAAATAATACTAAGTTATAAAGATTGAAACGAAGTAAAGTGTACAGACTAATGGTACCTATATGATATGGTTATATTATACCAAAACTGAAAATATCGAATGTCGATTTTAAAGGGTGATGTATCGATCCAATATTACATATCGATTAAAAAAATCGATATTTTAGCGCGAAAATCGATTTTTCGATTAATCGATCTCAGATCGTCGTCAATAAAACCGTGCGAGTTATTGGTATAGCTAAATTATCTAGGTATTTGTTTTATGTACAATAAATTTTGAAAATAATGTCTTGTTATGCTACCTGATCTGATACTTTGATATGGTTTTAAAAATAATTGTTATTATAGAATTCCCTGATTTTACTGATTAAAAGATCGTTAATTCTATGATTTGTCTTGTTTTAAATAAAATTGATTTACTCTTACCTACATTGAAAAGCAAATTTGAAAAAAGATACGATTCGAATCGATCTAAAAATCAATCTTTTTCAGAAAAAAATCCCATCCCTAGTTTTTACACAATTAATAATCATGAATAGTGAAACAGGTGTATTCAGGCATTTACCTGATTAACAGCATCTTCCGCCCTCCTGCGCACCTCCGCGACCCTCTCCTCGGTCTGGCGCACCGCAGACGCCATGACCTCGCTGGCGGCGCGCTTGATGTCCGAGCTCTCCGGGGGCTCCGCCGAGGAGCAGTTTGGACTGCCTGCGATAAACGATTATTGTTACAATTCTGCACGCAAAGCATCGCAGAAGAGAAGACCATTTGGTTTTAAAATCTTAATGTTTGTTTTTCTTCAGTCTATTAGTAGAAACCTCTAAATAAAAAAAACCATCTTGGCTTAGTGGGAGCACACTCAACTTTCATTCCGAAGGTCGTGGGTTCACAACCCGCTAAGCAACTTTTCAAGATTTTTCTTCTTGAAAAATATGTGCGCTTTAAAACACGTGCTTTAACGGTGTAGGCAAACATCGTGAGGAAACCGGGATGTTCTGAGAACCCTATACAGTTTGAAGGACATGTTACATTGCGTGGTAAATAAAGGCCTAGTCTCTCTCGCCAAGAGAGGAATCCCTGCGTCCCAGTAGTGGGAACGTTAATAGGGTAATGTTGATGAACTAATATTTTAATGAATATTTGGCTTATTTTTTCAAAAAACTACACAGCTCTCTGTTGTTATACAGCTAGCGCGTCTCTTTTTTTGTTATATGTTGTTGATGAAATCAACTCTCTGGCTAGTTTTCGCGTGTTTTATTGTTTTTTTTTTTTAATTGTAAGTGGCTGTAACTCGAAAGGCTTTCAACGGAAGATCAGCGTTGTTTTGTCACGTGCAAAATAACACATGCTCAGTTGAGGGCCTTTTTGGGACAGTTGCTGTGTGTTTGTAAGTTTTTTTTACTATGTTTAGTGTGTCCTAAATAAAATGTGTTTTTTTTCTTTTTTCTCTCTGTTGTAATATAGCTAGCGCACGTACCTCTCTGTTGTAATATAGCTAGCGCACGTACCTCTCTGTTGTAATATAGCTAGCGCACGTACCTCTCTGTTGTAATATAGCTAGCGCACGTACCTCTCTGCTGTAATATAGCTAGCGCACGTACCTCTCTGTTGTAATATAGCTAGCGCACGTACCTCCCTGTTGTAATATAGCTAGCGCACGTACCTCTCTGTTGTAATATAGCGAGCGCACGTACCTCTCTGTTGTAATATAGCGAGCGCACGTACCTCTCTGTTGTAATATAGCTAGCGCACGTACCTCTCTGTTGTAATATAGCTAGCGCACGTACCTCTCTGTTGTAATATAGCTAGCGCACGTACCTCTCTGCTGTAATATAGCTAGCGCACGTACCTCTCTGTTGTAATATAGCTAGCGCACGTACCTCCCTGTTGTAATATAGCTAGCGCACGTACCTCTCTGTTGTAATATAGCGAGCGCACGTACCTCTCTGTTGTAATATAGCGAGCGCACGTACCTCTCTGTTGTAATATAGCTAGCGCACGTACCTCTCTGTTGTAATATAGCTAGCGCACGTACCTCTCTGTTGTAATATAGCTAGCGCACGTTTCGTCTTCTCCACCATGGACAGTATACAGTTCAGCATGGTGTTGATGTTCCGCCACTCCTCGTCCGACTTCATCAGGCCGCCGGCCATGCGCGACTCCGAAAAGCCCGCGTTCATTGACGAGACGTCGCGGACTGAGATACCTCCTAGAAAGTGAAATGAAATGAAATGAAATTTATTTATTGCTTGAAATATGGTTTACATAGGTGTCAGGTTATTTATACAGTTCTACATACTTCGTCAATTCAGATTTGACATGCAATGTCAATTGTAATTAAAGAAAAAAAAAATTAATAATATAAATAATAGAATGTCAAATATTTAGAAAGTTAATTTTAATTACAATTTAATATTATGTTATTTATGTTGTTAATTTTTTATTAGTATTTAAATGATCTTTTACATTGTAATACGATTTGTCAATAAGCCATTTCTTAATTTTTGGTACAAATTTGTTTATTGGCAATTCTTTTATATCAATAGGGATATTATTAAAAATGCGTCCACACATTGCCAGACAGCTTTTCTGGTACAGCGCCGTCTGTGCGTGTGTTCTGGTATGAGCGGATTGTATTGAGAGAATCTTCATCTTCTTGTCCTAACTTACGTGGGTGTCGGCTCAACTTGAGTTTTCTGGGTATTCTCAAAGGAATGAAGCAGTCACAATCACACACAATTACAAAACTTAGACGGACGATAAAAGTCAATGGAAGCAGTCATATTCGCACATATACCACATCTCCACTAATAGAGACCGAAAGGGAGAACTATTTCTCGTGGTCCCTTTACTATAATAATAATAATAATAAATTATTTATTTCAGGCATCTAAGGCCCATATAAACATATACCTTATAGACTAACATACATAAAAAATATAAATCTTATAAACTAAAGTGTCATCATCGTGGATCATCTGTTACGGCGGTGTCGCCTTGCAGTGTAGGCGACCGATGAACCGTCGAAACTTGCCCCCTTGCGGCCAAAACTGCTCATTCAGGAACGTCGACAGATGTTGAGTTGGAACCTGCGGGATTCCAACCTTTCGCCGCGAACCAAAAATGCAGTCTTGGTTCGGATGTATTCCACCACAGCTTCGCACTATGTGCGGATATGTCTGCTTCCATTGACTTTTATCGTCCGTCTAAGTTTTGTAAAAACAAATAATGGAAATAAATGATTTTGTATCTTGTATCGTCTTCCCAGCACTCGCTCCTTTCTCACACTCGTCAACTGTGACCCGGTCCATCAGTCTTTTTATTTTTATAGTTAACTCTTCCTCACTCACATCTAACGCACTTTTCGTCACATGACTACCTACTACTAATCCCTTCTTATGATACGCCCATAACACGCTATATTATAAAGTAACTTCTAAATCATGGTTCTAATAATAATGGGCATGATGACTTCATAAACTACTATCTATTCTATTTTGTTTTTCCAAAAACCCGTCTGTTTACCCGTCTAAACAAATCTGAACATCTATTTTTCGCTTTGTCAATTTTAATCAAGTTCTGGGCATTTTGACGTATTCATTTAGTACGGTACGGTAACACGGATTTGTCTTGACTTTTCCTTTACAAGAAAAAATTACATTTATTTTTAACCCCCGACCAAAAAAGAGGGGTGTTATAAGTTTGACGTGTTTGTCTGTCTGTCTGGGACATCATAGCTCCCGAACGGATGGAGCGATTTCAATTTAGTTCTTTTTTTATGAAAGTTGAGTTTGGCCCGGGTTTTCTTAGACATGTTTCATGAAAATCGGCTGAGCCGTTTAAAAGTTATGGGGGTGATAGTGGGGAAGGAAAACCGAAAATCTGCACATATACTAGTGTGGGATATCAAATGAAAGCGCATCGCGTCCACATTACATAATATGTTGTTTTACATTTAAGGAAATTAAGGCATTGGAATCGGGGGTTTATCTTAAATTTTAAATTTATATTTATTTAATTATCTACCATATTGCGTACCTGACTCACATCGTTTTGTGTAAGACATTGTAACAACTTCGTTGCGAAAGATATTGCAGGTTTCCACTGTCTTTTTAACAGTTTATTCTTATCTATTTCTTATCAGAAAGTAGTGTTGGGATCACGGGTGATAAATGAAAATGGAAGAAAAGCACAAGTTGTGCCGACTCCACGTAATGTGGGACAAGACAGGATGTAAGTAAGTAAATTATTTATTTGCACACAAAAAACACTCTAACGAATACCCTCCGGGCTGGGCCAGTGCGTGAAGCGATTTTTTCGTGTTTCGTAATGTGGTCCGGAGAAGCCATCTACCTTCTAGGTCTTCAAGCTCCATCTTAGACCACATCATCACTTTACATCAGGTGCGATTGTGGTCAAATGAAGACTTATCGATCATAAAAAAAAAGAATACCTACAAGAAATAAAAGGCCTTAACTAAAACACTATATAAAAACAAAACTAATAATTCTTAATACATAAATGATGAACGTGTGTGCTGCAGTGTAGCAAAAAGGCACCAGCTCAGTGATGACTGTTGCACAAAGTGTAACCACTAATTTTCAGCTGCTGCCCTTGGGTTGGATGATGATGATGATGTATTTCTAGGAGGTACTCACCGTCCCTTCGTTCAAACGGAGCCTCGGCCTGTGCATGGAAGCAGCTGAAAATTAGTGGTTACAAAGTGTAACCACTAATTTTCAGATGGTGCTTTTGGGTTGGATGATGATGATGATGTATTTCTAGGAGGTACTCACCGTCCCTTCGTTCAAACGGAGCCTCGGCCTGTGGATAGAAGCAGCTGAAAAGTAGTGGTTACAAAGTGTAACCACTAATTTTCAGCTGCTTTTGGGTTGGATGATGATGATGATGTATTTCTAGGAGGTACTCACCGTCCCTTCGTTCAAACGGAGCCTCGGCCTGTGCATGGAAGCAGCTGAAAATTAGTGGTTACAAAGTGTAACCACTATTTTTCAGATGGTGCTTTTGGGTTGGATGATGATGATGATGTATTTCTAGGAGGTACTCACCGTCCCTTCGTTCAAACGGAGCCTCGGCCTGTGGATAGAAGCAGCTGAAAAGTAGTGGTTACAAAGTGTAACCACTAATTTTCAGCTGCTTTTGGGTTGGATGATGATGATGATGTATTTCTAGGAGGTACTCACCGTCCCTTCGTTCAAACGGAGGCTCGGCCTGCGGATGGAACCCGTGGTAGTGCGCGTAGTCGAAGAGACCCGCGTGCCCGCCGGGGTACAGGAAGGAGGGGTTCAGGAGCAGCGAGGGGGGGCGTTTGGCGGGGGGGGCGTAGTCCTCGTGGGAGCCGTTGGTTTGGGGGGCGTCGTAGAAACTGTGGAAGACAGAACTTATTAGTTGCAGGTAATAAGACCAATGGATGAACTTAAAGCTACATAAATCAGCACTGTTCAAAGTTCAAAGTTCATTTATTGCGTAAATACATGTTACAGCGATGTTTTGGCTTGAATCTTACAAGGATCAATGTATTTTACCTGTCCAGGCATGCAATTATCATCATCATCATCATCATCATCATCATCACCCTATTAACGTTCCCACTGCTGGGACACAGGGACTTCTCTCTTGACGAGAGAGATTAGGCCTTAATTCACCACGCTGGCCAAGTGCGGGTTGGTGAATGTCACATGTCCTTCAAACTCTTTTTAAAGTTATCAGAACATGCCGGTTTCCTCACGATGTTTGCCTTCACCGTTAAAGCACGTGTTTAAAGCGCACATAAATTTCTCAAGAAGAAAAATCCAGAGGTGCGTGGCGGGGTTTGAACCCACGACCTTCGGAATGAAAGTCGAGTGTCCTCCCACTTAGCCAACACGGCTACAATTATAGCATTACATTATTGAATAAACTAAAATAATAATAATAAAAGTATTAGTAATCATCATAGTAAGCAAAAATTCAAATTCATTAAACTAATTATTATACAATTTAAAAAGTCATTATCTTTTTTAGCAATAACTTTTGTTTTATCATCCTTCATGTTGTTGTCTCATAGTCACAAATGCTATCGTCTCCGCGTCTTAAGATATCCCAATTTCCAACTTTCTATGTCACTGTCATGACCATGAGTCATGTTTATGTTTTTTGTGGATTTTCGGATGTGAAAGCCATAGGCCATATGTATTTAAAATTGTTGAGTACCCGAGTTCTTAGATGATGATGTCCTCCGTGTCGTATCCGACAAAGGCGAACCTGGCCTGTTCTTATATTTTCTATAGTGCGCCCGAATGTGGCTGCGAAGCCAAATTTAGTTTTGAAGACTACGAGTACCAATTACGAGTACTTAGATAAAGCGTAAAGAGATAACAAACAAATGCATTATCAACCCAAACAATCTATTTAAAATGTTGCATACTAACCTATAAAATTAATTTTAGCAGTTTTCACTAACAATATAGATTAAGAAAATGTTCTCTGTCATCAAAAGAATCAAACGTAAATTGACTCACTTTGACCTTACACCAAAACAACAAATTTGACAAGACCCCTTATAAAATGCTTTGACAAAGCGACTGTTCAGTTGTCAGTTGCACTATTACGAATTATTTTAATTAGTCTTTAAATAATAATATATGAATATATGAATAATATATGTATATTACCATACAATACAATATTATTTATTGAAACACCAAAAATATAACAGAGAATTGTGCATAGTAAAAAGTGAAACAATGGGCGGCCTTATAACTAAAAGGCAAACTTTTGATTTATTGACGTAATTAAGTGTTTATCAATGTCACAAAAGTTAATTAAATAAACATAATAAATATAAATTTAAAATTAAAAACAAAACCCCCAATTCCAATTTTTTTATTTCCTTAACAGTAAAACACTATAATATTTTGTAATGTGCACACGATGCGCTTTCATTTGATACCCCACGCGAGTATATTTGCAGATTTTCGGTTTCCCTTTCCCACTATCACCCCCCTAACTTTTAAACGGCACAACCGACTTTCATGAAACATGTCTAAGAACACTCGCGCTAAACTCACCATTAATACAAAAAAAAACTAAAATAAAATCGCTCCATTCGTTCGGGAGCTATGATGTCCCAGACAGACACGTCAAACTTATTACACTCCTCTTTTTTGGGCGGGCGTTAAAAACTAAAAATACTATTGCTTGCGAACGAAGTCAGTTATATCGCCTATATCGGGAAAACACGCATCTGCTCCCAAAGTAACGCTCAAAATACGTCGACCACAGCGTTGTTTAGCGGTAAATTATTGTCATGGCGCAATTTGGCAGGCGCTGGCCTTTAGATAAACTTGCTAGGGCTTGATCAGCGCCGTTGTCAGCGCGGGGTTATAACGACTGGCGAATCGCATTGCGCTAATTTATAAAAATATAATGTACCTACTAGCGGCCCGCCCCGGCGTCGCCCCGGAAATTATTCGAATTTTTCTCGCCGTAAAAACCATCCTTGAACTCCAACGAACATTTAAAAAAAGTTGAGTTATGCGCTTAGCAACACATTTTGCGATTCAGTTTTATATATAAGATTCATGTTTAAAAATGACAACAATAGTTGGACATATGCTACCGCGTAGTTTCTTGTAGACATTATGATGTTCTTCAATATTGTTGTACTAGTAGGTACCTACTTACGGAGTTGCAGGTTCGAATTCTGCGTGCGTAGGTTTACGGATGCGTCTTAGTCCTTATCTAATATAAAAATAAAATAGTTACCTACTTTTCTAACTTCTTAACATAACATGACGTAACTTGATTAAAATTTAATTTCCTTAATTTTTCGTGTTGTATAACTTTGCTCATTAATAAAAATGTTTACCGCCAAGTTTTTTTTTTAAAGTTTAATCTATCATCTGCTATTTCACCATCCCTTGTCGCTTATCTAGGTTAGTCTCTGTACGGTCGCAGGCGCGGCGGAACGCGTGCCAACCCGCGGGCATTAACTAGCGCGTGTCCCTTTTTGAACACAATCAGCTGTTACCATGGTAACAACTGATACCTCAGCCTCATTGGTTGAAAAATCATCATTAATAAAATAAATAAATATTTCCGGACACTCCACACAACAACATCTGGCCCCGTGGTTAGCTCTAAGCTTGTGTTACGGGTACTAGGCATCTGAAACACTTAATATAATAGACTTAATGTATAGAACTATTTTTTTATACATATGAAACACCCAGGCCAAGGAGAAAATGCTTGCAGAACATACAAACAATTGACTCCTCGGCAGGAATCGAACCCGCTACCTCTTGCACCGCAAGCGGGCCTTGTCCCACCGCGCCACCGAGGCAGTCAACAAATGAAAAATAAACTTAACAAAAACCTTAATTAAATTAAAAACAGGGCTTACAAACAGTGGATTTATAGATCAATATTTACAACCTACTTTATATTTAATCCAAAGCATCTTGCATATATTTTTCATTATCATCACCCTATTAACGTTCCCACTGCTGGGACACAGGGACTTCTCTCTTGGCGAGAGAGATTAGGCCTTAATTAAACCACGCTGGCCAAGTGCGGGTTCGAGAATGAGTCCTTCCTTCAAACTCTCTAAAGTTCTCAGAAAATGCCGGTTCCCTCACAATTTTTGCTTTAACCGTTAAAGCACGTGTTTCACGAAAAATCCAGAGGTGCGTGGCGGGGTTTGAACCCACGACTTTCGGAATAATGGTCAAGTATGCTCCCTATTAGCCAACACAACATCTATTTTTAGTCAAGTCCAAATATAATATAAATCTCAAGTCCACTTTCACCCTTCAAACTGTCTTGAACAAAATCAAACATCCCTATATTTTATCCTTTATAAAGTTCACAAAGGGATGAAAGGGGCGGTTTAGAGTAGGCGATAAACAGATTTATTAAGACAATACAAAACTTTGAAATCGAACGAACACGGCGCTCTTAATTTGTGAGTTTGGTACAAAAGCTGATCATTTTACAGACCATTTGACTTCTCTTGAGGTAAATATTAGTTGTTGGGTACGGCTTCATCATCATCATCGACATAAATTATCGTTCCCACTGCTGGGATAAGACTTCAGCGATAAGACCGCCAATCGTCATGTTGTCTTAAGAATATTTTTGCTACCTAACGTAACGTTTTAATTGTGTGCGCAAGAAATTATTATCTTATCCTTCAGACACGCTCGAATCTGATTATAATACTTAGTGTTTAAGGACTTACAATAATTCCCAGTTGCATAATATACTATACCACTATTGGTATAGTACACACATATTGATTTAAACAACTATTCTAACTGGAAAATAAGTAGAAACCCGCTTCCTCTCCTCCCCTAATCCTAATCCCAAACCATAAATAACAAGCCATGCCCACTGCTTTGTTTGCGTTATCAATACATGGACCATTCAAGGCCCATCAGTGGGATAGTTTATGGTCCTCCGAATTTGTTCCGTTTTCTAAAGCAAATCAATAAATAATTCGGTATAAATAATGATCGGCCCGCCTCTAGTTTTGCTTGAGTCGGTTTATTTATTCCGAGTAAAAGCAGTATGAAGGCAAGATGTTTGGTAATGTCGAACTTATTTACCTGAATAGTGATTTATATAATCTTTGCTTGAATGGAAAACTTATACATTACAACATTTTAAAAACGGGATTTACTAACTTATTACTAGAATCTACTTAAGAAGTAACTATTTATATACCTACTAGCGGCCCGCCCCGGCGTCGCACGGGTATAAAATTTTCCCGGAAATTATTCGTATTTTTCTCGCCGTAAAAACCATCCTATCTCTCAAGTTGGATCGAACTGCACATAGTGTGCGAATTTTATTATAATCGGTTAAGTGGTTTAGGAGTCCATTGAGGACAAACATTGTGACACGAGATTTATATATATTAAGATATCTGTATAAATATACATGTAAGCAAATAAAAAAATCTACTTATTTTTTTACGTTACGGACATTTTTGCATACATTCTAATCCGCCATTTTGAAAAACGTGATTTCGCGGCCAGTGATTGGGTGTATGACAAAAAGTATTAATATGGAACCAAACCTTTAAGTTGTACGGTTTGTAATAAGAATGAAATTTTTTTTTTGTTTTTTTTTTAAATGCATCTTCTCAAATAAAGATGCTACAACAATATTACGATCTAGCCATTATAAAGGCTAATTAGTAATTTTACATATGACTTAAATTGCTATGTAGAGTAATATAAAGAATGTGTCCATTAACACTTTGCTTACTGTCTCTATTTAAGGGGAAGACACTATGTTCTTGTGTTCTATAAAATTGTTATCTACACTCACTGCACTAACATTAACACTAATTATTTTAAAACACTAACTCAAACGGTTTTGTCCGTTTTAGTCTTCTCACTATGTCCGTGTTGTCGAGGAGCTGGATGGCCTCGACGTTCACATGTTGATGAAGTCTTTTTTCGTGAGCTTCTGCATAACGTTTGATGGTAGTTGCGACTAAGTCCACTTTGAGGTCCCGATGTAAGTCTGCATTTCTTATATACCACGGAGCGTTCACGATACTCCGAAGTAAGAATGAAATGAATACATCTTTTTTTGTACATTTTGTAACATGGTGCCTCGGTGGCGCGGTGGCCGAATGTCCGCTTGTAGAGCAAGAGGTAGCGGGTTTGATTCCCGCCGAGGGTAAAAGTGTTAGTATGTTCTGCAAGCGCTGGTCTGGGTGTTTAATATGTTTAATAAAAAAAACTATATTTGTACATTTATATTATATTAAGTATATCAGATATCTAGTACCTGTAACACAAGCTTTAGAGCTTACCACGGGGCTAGATGTTGTTGTGTAGATTGTCCGGAAATATTTATTTATTATTCATAGTTTCTGAGATAATAAGGTTTAAGGTTTAAGGAGTCAATTATCGCAGAAACCGTCCAGCCGAAGTTAGTTTTTAAAGATAACAAACTTTGTTTGTTAGTATTTACTCTGTCGATTGACATGCCTTGTATGACTGGCCGCGAAATAACGTTTTTTTTTTCATAATGGCGAGTATTAGGTATGCCAGTCTCTATAATAAATTGTTCCCTCAAGTTTGGTAGGATAATTCTGAGTATAATACTAATGAATTCGTCATGTCAGTCAATGTGTACGACATTTTAAATTTACAAAGAAGTTGTATTTTGTTTCAATTAAGCCGTATATTCAATTGTTTTTTTACCCAAATTATATTTACCCAAGCAATAAATAATAACTTAACACTTCCGGTCCATGTATTCCCTGTGCTTCTATTAAATAAACGTTTTGCCTTTGACTTTCACTTCATTAATAAAAAAATCCAAACCTAATCCCATCACCATAAATCGACAAATATCATCGATAATTGCATAGCGGTTCTATCAATAATCGCGGCGCCACCTGCTGCCGAGGACAGGTCATTTGTAGCCCCCGCCCGCCCGCGCCGCCCGCCCAACATCGCTGCCCGCCCAACATGGCTAGAGACGGGACTTAAAAGCCGGAGCTTGCGTTAAAGTTGTGAGTACATTACAGAGTGGCTTTAGATAACTAAAAACATGATGGCATATTTGCTGTTTTAAACTGTGTTTACTTAACCAATCTTCTTGAAAGTTTGTATTCAGATGTCTTGTACCCGTAACACAAGCTTAGAGCTTACCGTGTATTTGGGAGTACCGTTTTTAAACATCATGCTGTACCTGTTTTACGATAATCGATACATTAATCTGATGCCTTAGATATCATATTTTTTTTAAGCTATACAATGTGGTTCCAAATTGTAATATTTCTTTCGAAAAGAGGCCTCTTATTTTTTTGCCTTATCTTATCTCAAGGAAATGATAAGCCTTATAATATTGATATAAGGCTTATAATTTCCTAAAAAAATGTCTGTTTAAATTAAATCTATTTAAATTTAATATTGTAACTGTTGATGAATGAACAAATGGATTTGGATGCCTCCAAATCGTAAAATCGTATAACAAAAATTACTCGTCATGAGCCCACCTTTTTGAAACACCCTGTATAAGCATTAATTTGACCACAATCTCACCTCATGTAAAGATAAATCCTGATCTAGAATCTATTAATTATTTTTTGCAAACTCAGCTGCACAGCATGTTTATATTTATAACTTATTTTAATTGGTCACTACATTTTTTGTTATATTTATGTTATTATTAGTTTATTTATCTAGCCTTATTGTTTATGTCTTTTAGCCTGAGATACAGGATTACCCTAGTTCAGGCTCATGTATTCCATACCTATTTTAAACGTTTTTATACCTAAAGTTATATGTGCATTTTGTTAATATTTGAATAAAAATTATTATTATTATTAATTATTTCAATTCAATTCAATTCAATTTATTTAATTCAGCTTCACATAGTTACAGCCATAGATAGACGCATGACATTATGAATGTGCTTCATAAAAGCGCAGTCTGTGTCCAGCCTCCCTGCTATAACGTTCAGATAGCTACTGGTGCTGGATTTGATTGATATGTAATTGTATTGAATTATCCGTCCACTATTCCGTCCTTCCTCAACACGCGGCAACCCTCTCACCCGGCAGCTGTCAGCGGCAGATCGCCGCGGGATTTGACGGACTTTTTGCGGCGAGTCTTTGATGCCTGCGTTTGTCCCCCGCACTAATTCCCATCGCTATATTCGGGACGTGTATGTCTATGGCTAAATGTTTTGATTGTATAATGCTGTGGCTACCGGCCGGCTAAGCGGGGCAGTCCCGGGGTTTATTAAAAACCAAAGAAAGTATAACATAATTAACGCAGTGTTATTCTAACTAATAATAATAATAATAATAATGCATTTATTCAGTAACTTACAAAAATATTTTACAATTTTGTGGTAGTTGAGACCTTCTTTTAGGTTTATTTAAAAACTAGCTGACCCCAGCAAACGTTGTTTTGCAAAATGAAAAATTGATAGTAGCTGATTCTCCAGACCTACTGTATACGCATATAAAATTTGGTAAAAATCGGTAAAGCAAGGAGTAAAGGAGGAGTACGGTAACTAACATTGTGACATGAAAATTTTATATACTTTTGATAGATATGATCTTTGACGTTAGGAACACACCTACATTGCTTAGACAACAGTGAGTGCTTGTAATTTAATATGAACTTTATACCATAGCAATAAAGCTCAAATTGACTACGTTTTAGTTACAAATCATTTGTATGGGAAAAAGAAAAGGGCTATTTTTAGGGTTTTTCCAGCAATAATTCTAATTTTTCTCGCCGTAAAAACCATCCTTGAACATCAACGAACATTTAAAAAAAAGATTTGGCCAAATTGGTCCAGGCGTTGTTGAGTTATGCGCTTACCAACACATTTTGCGATTCATTTTTATATTATAGATCTGTGTTAGAAGGCCTCGCTCTTCCTTAACTAATTGGTAGGTACAAACACATTAAATATTTTAAATTACAAATTAATGCAATGCAATTTCTATAATTGTTTTTTATATTTTAATTTTGTAAGGTAAGCGAGTATGACTTTAATGAGTGTGTGTGTGTGTGTGTGTGTGTGTGTGTGAGTTAGTGTGTGTGGTTTGTATTTTACATGATGGCATTTATGAATAATAATAAATAAATAATAATTCTATTATGTATATAAATAAACTTATCTTTAGTTTATTTTAATAAATTTTCAGCCGTATCATAGTGTAACTCAGTCTCAGGACTTACCTCCTGTGCTAGTTAGAAACTGTGTTACAGCAATGCCCGCAAACCACGTATACATTTAAAATACCTTACAAAGGCATATAAATAAATACCAATAAATATTTATATAGAAGTGAATGCTTATAATGATGTAATTAGGATTGTAAGGAAAAGTTAGCATTAGAGATCGACATCTAATATATAAAATTCTCGTGTCACAGTTTTCGTTGCCATACTCCTCCGAAACGGCTTGACCGATTATCTTGAAATTTTGTGAGCATATTGAGTAGGTCTGAGAATCGGCCAACATCTATTTTTCATTTTGCAAAACAACGATTGCTGGGGTCAGCTAGTTTTACTATAAGATAAACATTAAAACAATTAGATAAATCGGGTATAATTATGTATGGAACTCATACATTGAGGCTACATATTTTGTAGTAAAAAAACAAAACGTGGCTTTATTATCTAAAATCACCTTTATTATTTACTTATTTATTAGATTTTAAGAGGGCTTACTGAAGATATTAAATGATAGTATTTGTACTCGTAGTCGTACAACACAAGGTTCTCTGGCCCCTTGACAAACAAAACTTTTAAAATTTTTATGCAGAAAAAGATTCAGACACATCCGTAAACCTTCGCACACTGGATTCGAACATGCATCTTTTCACTTTTCTTCTGCACTTTGTAATATCGAGTGACGCCTCGACTAACGACATCTAAAAGAAACTTCTGCACTTTGTAATATCGAGTGACACATCTAAAAGAAAATTCCATGGACGATTCGAATCCTGTGTGCGAAGTTAACGGATGTGTCTAAATTTTTTTTGCATAAAATAAAAAAATTGTTTATCATTACTGAAATTCATTAAGCACCAATACTTTGTTGAGGTTTATTTATTTATAAATAGTATCAATTAAAAGAAAATTAACACAAACACATAAAACATGAATTTATATTAATTATACTTTACAAATGTCACCTACATTATAGATACAAACGTCATTGCAAAAATGATTATAGATTTGTAAAACAAAATATGAAAATATAGATTCCTTGAGATTTTTTTTCCTTTATTATATTATAATAACCGTTCATTAATTAGCTTTGAAGCCTTCTTCTTAAATCATTTAATCGCCTCGCGTCGGTCGCGATAGCCCCGAATGGTCTTGACTCATTAAATTGTTAACTTAGAAGTTAAAAAGGGATTTTCTGCTATTCACGTAAGGACGTAAATGTTGTAGAGAATTGGTCTAGTAATTTCAGCACTACGTAACGAGTGTCCATGTAGGCTATGTGCTTCTAAGGAAATAAACGTTTTGACTTTGACTTTGACTTTGAGTGTGTATTAGCCAATCAACCAATATCATCAGAATTCTTGAGACGGCACTTTGTCCAGCAGTGGACAATCTACGGCAGAAATAACGATATTGAAGGAATAAATTGAACTCTTTATCCACCAATAGAGATCTTACCACTATCCAAATCCATCCATAAAATCTGAAATCCATAATCTTCTAATACATAAAATTTCCATGTCACAATGCTAGTTACCGTACTCCTCCGAAACGGCTTTACCGATTTTTACCAAATTTTATATGCGTATTCAGTAGGTCTAAGAATCGGCCACTATCTATTTTTCATTTCGCAAAACAGTTTAGTTTGGGGTTAGGTGATGCTGTATGAGTAGTCCGGAGATATTTTAAACAACGTTTGCTGGGGTCAGCCTGTAATATATAAAATGCGAAAGTAGTTCCGTCTGCTCCTCTTTCACTCAAAAACTACTGAACCGATTTAAATGAAATTTGGTACACAGATTCTCTAGAGCCTGAGAAAGGACATAGGCTTTTTACCGCGGGAAAATCCATTAAAAATCCATTAAAAGTCGGGTAACGCCGGTGGGCAATACTAGTTAATATGATTACTTACGGATCACTCGCTCGCCTCTTCACAGCTGCGTCGTGATGCTGGAATATGTCGCTGCCATCTCCTCCGGTCTCCAGCACCAGGTGCTCATGTGCCCTGATGAACTGCTGAGGAGTCTGCGATAAATGAGACTTCGAGTGAACAAGTGAGAAGTTGATTATGAGTAGGAGATGATAATGACAGCTAAGAAGTAGCAAAAACTAAATAATACATTAATAAAAGCTAATACATTTATATATTTTTCAACTAGCGGCCCGCCCCGGCGTCGCACGGGTAAAAATGTTCCCGGCAATTTTTCCTTATTTGCTCACCGTTTAGACCTACCCTGGACTACGACAAACATTTTAAAACCAAAATCAGCTTAATCGGCCCAGCCGTTCTCGAGTAATCAGACTAACGAACAACAATTCATTTTTATTTATATAGATTTACCTATTATCAAATTCAAATTCAAATCCGAAACTTGAGCATACATTGAGCTTGCAACAACAGAAAGTTGTGAAATTATATGAAACTAAAAGCCGTGTTGGCTAAGTGGGAGGACACTCGACTTTCATTCCGAAGGTCGTGGGTTCAAACCCCGCCACGCACCTCTGGATTTTTCTTGAGAAATTTATGTGCGCTTTAAACACGTGCTTTAACGGTGAAGGCAAACATCGTGAGGAAACCGGCATGTTCTGAGAACTTCAAAAAAGAGTTTGAAGGACATGTGACATTCACCAACCCGCACTTGGCCAGCGTGGTGAATTAAGGCCTAATCTCTCTCGTCAAGAGAGAAGTCCCTGTGTCCCAGCAGTGGGAACGTTAATAGGGTGATGATGATGAAAACATAGGAATTCAAGTAAACTAAATTTATCACACAGCATCACCTAACCCCAAACTAAGCAGAGCTTGTATCATCATCATCACCATATTAACGTTCCCACTGCTGGGACACAGGGACTTGTCTCTTGGCGAGAGATTAGGCTTTAGTTCACCACGCTGGCCAAGTGCGGGTTGGTGAATGCATGAAATGAAATTAAATGATTTATTTGCAAGAATATAACATAATTAATACATGTCGGATCTTAAAAAGTAAAAATGACAATGTATTCAGCCTACAAGTAGGCGTGCAAATGTTTAGTCAAAATATAATTAATTTTTATAGATATGTATGATGAATACATATAATTCGAATGAGTTATTTAACCTGGGCCTAGGTATTGGTGAAAACGAATGAATGTAAAAGTATACTTATACCGGTTGCTTATAATATTCTATTTTTTTTAGAATATTAGATTCAATCTGTATTTACTTTGTAAAAATATAATCTGAATTTACAATTTAAAAAAGTTCTTGATTCAAGAACTTTAGTTCACATAAGAGTAAAAGTCATACTATTTTGCACTCTGCACGTGATGCGCTTTCTGTGGGACCTCACTTGAGTATATTTGCAGATTTTCGGTTTTCCTTCCCCACTTATACACTCATAACTTTCAAACGGGTCAACCGATTTCCATCAAACATGTCTAGGAACACTCGCGCGAAACTCACCTTTACATACAAAAAACTAAACTAAATTGAAATCGGTAAATACGTTCGGGAGCTATGATGTCCCAGACAGACACGTTACTTATAACACCCCTCTTTTTTGTCGGGGTTCGATAAGTGTTGTTTATCACTTTGTAAAAACCTAAAACGCTTACTTAAACTATTATTTAAGATCTGACATGTATTATTAATTATTATGTATTCTGGCAAATAAACAATTTCATTTCATTTTATATTCATTCTATCCTATAGATAGTTACTCTAAGATTCTATCATTTATATAATCTATGAGCGCATTTTTTAAAGTACTGCTTCTACATTATTATTATTATTTTTAGTGTTTTTCACCCAATTGTTTGCCTTGTTCTACCCTGTACTGTGTGTAGGAAACGGCGGAAGACCAGCGCTTCGTGTCCTTGACCTCAAAGACACTTAGCATTCTGCTGAGCCGTATCCTAGTTCTTTGACCTCAATCATTACCAATGTAATCTGTATTATTAGTTTAAGTTATATTAAGTTGTTATAGTTTTTGTATGATTGTGGTTAAAAATAAACATATTTCTTTCTATTTAAAAAACAGGAATTAATTACAAATATTCTAATGTCTAGACTGGTACCTGTTTAGCTCTCCTAGCTCTGGTCTGAATGTCTCTCTGCGCGAGAGGCAGTAAGGCCCTGAGAAACCCTGGAACCGACGCCCGGAGAGGATAGTTGGTGCACTCCTGGACGCCCGTTTGGAACTCTTCTATGGTGATACTGCCGGCCTGTACAACAAAAAAAAAGGTCTGTGTGCGATTCACACATGATAGAAGTGAAACTTCAGTAAATCGACAAAAGAAAGAGAAGAATAAAAAAAAATACTATGCAAAAAGATTTTGTTCGGGCGGTCACCCATCCAAGTACTGGCTTCGCGCAGAGTTGCTTAACCTTGTTAGCGTTTAAGATTGGCTTACCCAACAGGAAAGCCAATCTTATTTCCATTTCCGTTGCATCCGATTTCAAATCACAACGATTCTAAAGAAGTTTCACTTCAAAAAATGATCCATGTAAAGATAACCAAAACAATATCTAAGAACTATTTGACACGTGATTTACATAAAATGAGGAATTCTACAAACTTTTATTATGACAATGATTTTAATGCTTGATTGAAATATGCTCAAGAAAATTGCATTACTACTCTGAATGCCGAATAGCATCTTCAATTCAATACTTATTATTTACAAACATTTATATAGATTAAGATATTATGCAGTCAATTATGTCAATATGTACATTCAACCCGTAGTGGCACTGCAAATGGGTTAACGTGATAAAAAATTGTATAACGTCAGGAGATCTTGCGGAATATTGTAGTAAATATAACTGTAGACTTCATGCTGTCGCATCAATAGACTCCTAGTCTAGTGCACAGGGTAAAAAAACTATGGAATCTTTTAAAACGAATTAGTAATATATTGATCTGTTTAAGATTTTGTCACCCTGAACTTATTTTGCTACCTTCTTACATGTATATGCTCATTATTATAATTATTATTATAATAACGAGCATATATTATCTATATGATCTATTGTGATCTCCGTTTAACATTTGGTTTCGTTTCGTGCATATTCAGATCATTACATAACAAACATTTAAGCACTTCTCGTAAATCATTATTTTTATTTATTTATTTAAATATTATCGTTTCAGTATCATGGTATCATCTGTCACGGCGGTGTCGCCTTGCAGTGTAGGCGAAAGATAAACCATCGAAACTTGGCCCCTTTCGGCCAAAACCGCTGTTATCTTACAGAATCTTTTTACACCCAAAGGCGCTTGATATTTATTTAAATATTACAAATTATCAACAAACAATCTCCTATCTAAGATCCCTCTTAGTGATGGAAGGTACACTCACGACAAGGTTAAATATGAGGTGTTTCGCGCGCTCGCCCTGGTCGGCGCCGGCGTCCGCGGCGAACTGCGCGAGCGCGGACAGGAACCGGCGCAGGCGCTGCGAGGCCGCGCGCCCGTCCGGCGGGGGCGAGCCCGACTCCGTGGAGGACGCTGTACATAAAGATAATATCCCATCAAAAACAATACTTGTCAAAAAAAACAAGTCGCGCAACTCAGTTGTTCTGCGATAAAAAGTTGTGAGATCCATGTAACCAAGTCGGTTATTAATTATTATTATTTTTTTTTTTATTATTGATAAGCCTTCATTTGACCACAATCTCACCTGATGTAAAGTGAAGATGTGGTCTAAGATGGAGCATGAAGGCCTAGAAGATGGCTTCTCCGGACCACATTACGAAACACGAAAAAATCGCTTCACGCACTGGCCCAGCCCGGAGGGTGGTGACAAGCCGCGGCCGAAGCCTACCACCAGAGACTGTTCTTAGCACCACCCGGAGGTCACGTGTAAGGATTCAGAGGGTTATCACTTACGGACGTGAACAGAAAAAGCTAATCTGCACTTTAAGAGCTATCTTGCTCAGATACACAATAAATGCCTAATTTAAATTAATTGTATTATGGAATTTAATGGTCTTTATTGAAATAGGTCAAACCTTTAATGATAAAAGCTATTTGAAATAAAATCCCTTATTAGATCTATATTCTAACATGGTTAGTGGTATCGTGTTTCTTGTTATTAAATTTATTAACAAGAACTACGAGAGAAGAATCGCTCTAAGTAAATCCAACCAACAAAACAAGAAATATTGGGAAAAATATCATACTATACTATCCATGATGAATCTGGATCACAAATACCACTTTTGCGTGAAAATCCATTATTTCGAGCGAAGACCGAATTTTATCAAATTTGAAATGAAATTAAATACATCTATTTTAGTTCAGTTTCTTGTAATTGGACTTTGCGCTTGAAGCGACAATTTGCCAGTGTCGAGTTAAATAAAATTATAAAGTGAAATACTAAAACGTAGCGATTATATACTCTCTGTGAAATACTAGATATAATCACTAAGTTTACATGTTGACATCTACATACATCTATTTTGGTACATAAAAACAACAGCGCAGTTGACAGCATAAACCAGAGAGTATATAATCACTACGTTTTAAATTCGTTTTAATTAGTTTTAAGTTCTTTTTCTACGTTTTTTTTTTCTTTTGGCATAAACAGACAGACACCAGAAAAAAAAACAGATAATTAGCTATCAGGCGGTGCTGTCATGTACCAAAAATTTGACAAGGGCAAAGCTGTTTTCCCTGGCTCAAAGCAAGTTTTTACTGCGGCAAAAGCCACTAGTCTTTCATAAAGCAAGTGTTCGATTCATTTCGAACACCTCAGCAGCATCAGCGATTTGTCTCATGCAGGCCGCACGGTTACTACCTTGAACCAAGCGAATCTACGTAAGACAGTGCACAAGCAGCGTTCATCCGTGTCGCACTCATCAGAATCATTAGAATCGTTAATTACGTATAAGCAATACATCTATTGTCAATTGATTTCGGTTCTATTATTAACCCCCGACCTAAAAAGAGGGGTGTTATAAGTTTGACGTGTCTGTCTGTCTGTCTGTCTGTCTGTGTCACCATAGCTCCCGAACGGATGGAGCTATTTCAATTTAGTTTTTTTTGTATGAAAGGTGAGTCTTGCGCGAGTGTTCTTAGACATGTTTCATGAAAATCGGTTGGGCCGTTTAAAAGTTATGGGGGAGAGAGTGGGTAAGCAAAACCGAAAATCTGCAAATATACTAGTGTGGGGTATCAAATGAAAACGCATCGCGTCCACATTACATAAATACATTTAAGGAAATTAATGCATTGGAATCGGGGGTTCTTAAATTTTAAATTTAGATTTATTCAGCATCACGGAAGTTGCCGTGGAACGGTGAAGGCAAAACATCGTGAGGAAACCGGCATGTTCTGAGAACTTTAAAACAGTTTAAAACAGGACATGTGGCATTCACAACCCGCACTTGGCCAGCGTGGTGAATTAAGTCCTAATCTCTCTCGTCAAGAGAGAAGTCCCTGTGTCCCAGGAGTGGGAACATTAATAGGGTGATGAAGGAAGTTGCTAGCGCGATTTCCTACAAACAAGTTACCAGCAGTCCCGTTGTTGGCGGGGCTCGGCGGGCCGGGCGCGGGGGAGCTGCGCGCGTCCTCGTGCTCCGGACTCAGGCGCTCCTTCGCCGCCGCCGCTGTAAACAAACATCTACCTTAGTAAAGAAAGAAAGAGAAAGAGAAACATTTGTCGCAGCAGGAGGCCTCTCTGGGTCAGGCATCGTAGGTTTTTAGGGCAATGAGCTAAATCACAACACCAGGTATAACAGGTTTTAATTTAATTTTCTTGCTACACACTAACACGAAATAATATCACTGATAGATAAACTAGACTACGGTATGGTATCGCTCTTATTCGGTTATTTGGTTATTCGGCGTTACTGGCGCGCGCCGTCACATTTATTGACACATCACAACACAAAATACAATAAAACAAAGGAAAACAACAAATAACAACATAATTTTGTGATGTGTCAAAAGGCCCCGCCTCAGCATAATGCAACCCCACACTTAGAGCGCGGAGTACATCATATTAGTTTATGGCTATCATTCACGAAATAAATGGATATACAGATTTCCTGTAGATCCATTTTTTTCGTGAATGACAGCCTTAAAGATTTTTTAAGGATTGAAAGACTTGTCTTTAAATATTTTTTTTCGACAAATGGGATTCCAAATCGTAAAGTTGTAGAACAACATATGTTTGCCTGGTGCGTGCCCTCACCCCCTTTCCGGAGTATACACCATAAAGGAAACACCTTGTATATTACATTTATAACATTAAATTTAAATCTTTAAGTACATTTTATGTTCAATTTGTCTATGTTATTTGTATTTTATTTTTGACATGTCTAAGATTTGTAAAAGCAAAAAATGGTAATAAATGATTTTGTATCTTGTACAAGCTTTACTTGAATCTAGTAACAATCTTTTTTAAAATCTATCTATTTCCGTTTACAATTACACTGTTATTTTAGTTAAAAAATAAGTACCTCGTATTATTGCGACACGTTCGAGAGTCGATGAGTACATCTCATAATTATATATATTTTTTGTAATAATTATAATATAATGACCTACAGGGAGACCCGCTCGATGGTCAGATGATATAAAGAAAATCGAGGGATCAAATAGATACTCGATCTAAAAATAAATAAAAAAAAAGGAAAAGATGGCCGAATAAAATTTGTACTTGAAATGAGACTTGAGAAATCTGCCGTCTATTGATTTGAAAACTTTATTATGACGATAAAAAATCAGCCCTACATTATTATTTGTAACATATTTTAAACCCATTTTTTCCAGCGCCGGATTAATAAATTTGTGGCGAATAAGTTGGAATTATCAATCAACAAGCGAGCTCTCGCTGGTCGGCGTTCCCGCGTAATTGTAGAGGCGAGGTGTCGCCCGCACGCGCACTCGATAATGTAGGGTTGGGGCTGTATCGATTAAAATTAACGATAAAGCTGAGAACTTAAAACAGGTACTATGATTTGACCGATTTTTAATTGTGAGAGAGAGGAGTGGTTGCATTATATTTATTTTAGTTTAAACATTTAAGCGAACAGATAGCGGTGGCAACTACATTTATATAGTTTTAACTGCCCCTCAATAGATGGAAAATTCTTTATTACACACATCAATTTAAAAAAATACAAAATTATAAATAATAAAATTAAACCTAGCATGCGTAATAAGCGGTCTTATTGCATAAAGCAATTTCTTCCAGACAACCTTTGTATAGAAATACAGGAAGGTCTCAATGCCTGTTTGTCAATAATCAAATCTTACAATTATATCTAAAACATATGTTAAGGTTAGGCTGTAATTTTGCATTATGTCAATTACCCATCAATGCAATATTATAGTGACACATAGCCGTCCTGTTAATGGAGCTAAAAGTGGTAATAGGAAACTAATTATAAAAAGATTTAACCCCCTCGTGTTTGAGCTCATTATTACTGCGCCAATGAATGGGTTTATTAAACAACTATATAAAAACAGTAGATTTAACACGGCTTTACCTGTGTTTTAAGGATTTTTCAAAGTATTTTTCCGCGGTCAATAGCTGTATACATATAGCTTTCCACGATAAATAAAAAAATTGGACTAGAAGTTCCTTAGATTAACGCGTTCAAATAATTTATCAAACAAATTCTTCAGCTTTATAATATTAGGATATATAGTCACTTCTTTTGGCTTTAGAGTTGTTATAATGTGATGAATGTTAAAATCAATTTAATACGAGTCGGTGTTACTCGTTACTTATTATATTTTATTATTTATTATATATAATTAATAGCTATATATCAAGTCATCGACATCGATGGTCCACGTTTTCCCCTCCCTAGCCAAAGGAGCGTGTCTCTGGCAGGCCGCACTTGGCACACCACTAGCTTTTCGACGAAACTTTTATTTATTCTGTCAGCTCCAGGCCCTCTCTACTCCACACAAAATAAGTATTTATACATTGAATCAGAAATTACGAAATTACGCTGCTAAATTATTCAATAATTTAAGAAACACATAAAATTCGTAGTAAAAAAAATTTCCCGCAGTAGAAAGTAACTTTTGTCTTTTACTGGGAAAACAGCTAGATATGTCCGTGCTAAATTTGACTCAAAACGGACATTGAAAGAAAGAAAGATAGAAAAATATGTACCTATTCGGTACACATAAACAGAAACAGTTATAAATACAATAGACACAGTTATAAATACAATAGACACAGTTATAAATACAATAGACACAGTTATAAATACAATAGACACAGTTATAAATACAATAGACACAGTTATAAATACAATAGACACAGTTATAAATACAATAGACATAGGAAAAGAAGGACACCAGCCACAAATTTATTAATCGGGCGCTGGAAAAAAATGGGTTTAAAATATGTTACAAATAATAATTAAGGGCTTATTTTTTATCGTCATAATAAAGTTTCAAATCAATAGACGGCAGATTTCTCAAGTCTCATTTCAAGTACAAATTTTATTCCGCCATCTATTCCTTTTTTTTATTTATTTTTAGAACAGAACAGAACAGATTAAAAATTACATCAAAAATAACAGATTGCAGCTAAAAAAATAAAACAATTAAATAAAATAGAAATACAATAATAATATCTACATCAAATATTATTAGTAATTAGAGTACAAAACAAATAATGTAATAAAATAATACGAAGGGATGTATTTTTTTTTTTATGATAGATAAGCCTTAATTTGACCACAATCTCACCTGATGTAAAGTGACGATCTGGTCTAAGATGGGACATGAAGACCTAGATGTGTCTGTATTACCTCAGCAACCTCAGCACTATGCTGCCCTGCACATTGTCCAGGGCAACACTGATTTTTAGGTCAGCTTTGCTTGCAATCAATGTATTCTCCCGCGGTAGAAAGTAGTCTATGTGTTATTCTGGGTTTGTGTCCACGGATCCCACGGACGGTAAGAAAGGAGTGAGTGTTGAGATGACGGATGACAGAGGAAAATGAAAGCATAATGAAAGCAGTTATTTTGATAACTATATTTGGTAATAAATGGCTTAGATAAATAAATAAATACAATTATTTTCCGGTGAGATATTACTTATAATGCAATTGGACGAAGGCAATCGCAACTTTTTTCAAAAGTTAAAATATTTCGTAAAACGCATACACCAATTTCGTTGTTACAACGAACATAAAAAAATCTATTGCTAGTTTTACATTCTATATTTGTACCTATCAAAATTTAATCAATCGTACGAATGTTATATATAGCTATACAAACATACAAAGAAAAAAAAATTCCAACTTGATTTGTGGAACTCACTCGTTTATTAAATCGCATTTTTTTTCAAATATAGTTTAAATGTAATATAATTAAAACAGCATTCTTACATTTTTTATAACGAAACAATATTTTGAGTTTTTTTTTGATAATCGCGGTGAAAGGTTATATAAATCGGTGAAGTATCAAAAGCACCTAATTGTGTTTGTTTATGATTTTCGACGTCCTGCGAACGGGGGACTGATCGTGTGGCCACAGACTTAGCGGGCTGGATTTAACATGAAAGTAAAAAAAAATATTAGAATAATTGCGGGATGGAGCTTATAATAATAAGGTAAATGTGAAATGCATAATCTGGAAAACATTGTTTAAATGTTATGATTTAAAACGGGTAACATACCATGATTTGACGGTTTTTGAGTTTTCCGATATTTCAATGACAATTCAGTTGTTTCCGTGATCATGGCGCTTGCAACAGCGTCGAAATATCGGAAAACTCAAAAATCTTCAAATCATGGTATGTTAGGCTGGGTCCACACTTGTATCATTTCGGTGTATCACGATCAGGCGTGGCGTATCGAGTATCCGTATCATAAGTATGGACGCTCATTTTATACTTTTATGTGATACTGTATCATTTCAGCGTATCAAATTTAACTTTACAAATATGGACGCTTCAAAAAGAAAATGTAACAAGTAACTTCAAGAGTAACAAAGTCCATACAACCATAGACAACTTTGCAATGTTGGCTTTCGGTATATTTGGATTATTAATCGAATACAGTTAGCTACTCCGATGTTTAAAATCGACAATCCCAAAGTGCTGTTCCTCTCGATCTCCTGTCAAATCATATTTGGGTCAGTGAGAAGTGAGTAATTTCGCGCATCGGATTTAATCAATTACCGTAGAATTTGCGAATAGCCGTAGAAACTGCTACGGCTACAGGGTTGCAGCCGTAGGCAGTGCATTGTGTAATATTTTGGCCTGAAAGCCGTAGAACACGGTAATTGCCGCAGCATTAAATATAAATAAAATAAATATTTCCGGACTACTCACACATCATCACCTAACCCCAAACTAAGCAGAGCTTGTACTATGGGTGTTAGGTGACGGATATACTACATAGCTACATTTTTTTTTGTAAATACATACATCTATACTAATATTATAAAGCTGAAGAGTTTGTTTGTTTGATTGTTTGTTTGTTTGTTTGTTTGTTTGTTTGAACGCGCTAATCTCCGAAACTACTGGTTCGAATTGAATAATTCTTTTTGTGTTGGATAGTCCAGTTATCGAGGAAGGTTATAGGCTATATAACATCACGCTACGACCAATAGGAGCAAAGATATAGTGGTAAATGTGTAAAAACGGGAGAAATTGTTCATCTTTGAAGCCTTCCGTTGCGTGCGCCGTGAAAACGGTTCAAGATACACAAAAAATATGTATTAAAGAATAATAGCTCTTTTAATGATCTAAAAAACAGTCCGCGATAGTATATGTCTATCTTTTAAGATTAACTCACAAAAACCGTTTTTATGGTACCTAATTTGGTCGAAATAATTTGTTTAAGTTGTATCAACATAATAATATTAATCTTTATTCAAATAAATATGTTGTTGGTTAAGAGTACTTCATCCATTATAACGCGGGTAGCACCGCAGGGCACAGCTAGTATATGATACATAGAAAACACCCAGACCCGAAATCAGAAATTATAGATCGTTCAAAATCTGGTCCCCCGGCGGGAATCGAACCCGCAACCTCCTGCGCCTCAGGCGGACGTTCGCCCACCGAGCCACAGAGGTCGTCGTTTGGCAGCACTGCATCAAGCATTCACGTCCAAACTTGTTCAATGCAACGCGTATCCCCTTTGATGATCGCGGAAAAACCGACACAGGATGGTTCGGGGTGTATCACGATACAGTATCATGATACAGTATCATGATACAGTATCAAAATACGTCCATACTACCGTGTTACGCGTATCGGATACGAGGTGTATCTTGATACGCGATCATTGGAGATCGGGTGCGGATCGGGCCGTATCAGATACGGCATGTATCATTAACGTGTATCAGTTTGCGTCCAAACTAGCGATCATGATACGCGCCGAGGATACGCGACGGGGATACGATACGCCGAAATGATACAAGTGTGGACCCAGCTTTACCCGTTTTAAATCATAATATTGTTAAAAACCATGATAATTTAAATAGTTATATTGTTTAAATGATCTTCATTAATTAAGCAAATTAAAATGTAATAAGTAGCCTAACTGAGATTAATTTTGCATCAAATTGTAATTTTTCAATTGATTAATTTGGTTGAATACAACTTAATAAAAAGAGAACATAAGGTTTAAACATATTATTAGAACCCGACTCGACCCGATGGGACGAAATGCGTGTTGAGTCGAATCAAATGTTTTCAATAGACCAGAATCACACTATGAAATTACGACGCGACGTCACGCTTAGCAAAAACGGCGATGCGTCGCGTAGAGATTTATTATTTACTACTATTACTTACTATATCTTATTACTGATTTATTTATTACTGCCTTAGTGGAGCGCTGGGCGGTGGTCCGCATGCGGAGCAAAAGTTAGCGGGTTCGATTTCCGCCGAGGGGTTAGGTGTTTGTATGTTCTGCAAGCACTATTTTGGTCTGGGTGTTTAATTTATATAATAAAGATATCTATGTATGTAAGTACGTTATATTAAGTTTACCAAATGTCTAGTACCGTATCACAAGCTAAGAGCTAACTACGGGGCTAGAGGTTGTTGTGTGAATTGTCTGGATATATCATAATTAATACTTTCGAAGTTTTTTTCTGTTCACGTCCCACGTGTTAACCCTCTGAATCCTTACACGTGACCTCCGGGTGGTGCTTAGAACAGTCTCTGGTGGTTGGCTTCGGCCGTGCCTTGTCACCACCCGGGTTGGGCCTGAGCGTGAAACAATTTTTTCGTGTTTCGTAATGTAGTCCGGAGAAGCCGAATCTACCTTCAAGGTCCTCATGCCCCATCTTAGCCCACATCGTCAATTTACATCGGTGAGATTGTGGTCACATGAAGGCTTATATAGCATAAAACGACGCGACGCCATGGCTTAGCAATAACGTTGCTCAAGTAGAGTTTTAATAATGTGTTTGAGCTTTTACTCGCTTGTTTAGTGGGCGCCTCGGTCCATAGACCATCGGCTGTGCAAACGGCGGGATGAGTTGCGTGCCCGCGCATAGACACACCTGTTTATACGTTGATTGTCTCCCGTGCGTTATGCGTTATAAATTGTAGGGTTATGTGTAACCGGTTTGAAAATAACAGGTTGTATCTCGATTTCGACGAAGCCCAGGGATACTAAGTTCAAATCCTTCGTGCTGAGAGTTCCAGCCAAGCACAAGGCACATGTTCCTCGCTACCGACTTTTAGCCTTTTTTTCCTTTATGCTGGATAAGCCTTCATTTGACCACAATCTCACCTGATGTAAAGTGACGATGTGGTCTAAGATGGGGCATGAAGACCTAAAAGGTAGATGGGTTCTCCGGGCCACATTACGAAACACGAAAAAATAGCTTCACGCGCTGGCCCAGCCCGGAGGGTGGTGACAAGCCGCGGCCGAAGCCTCCCACCAGAGACTGTTCTTAGCACCACCCGGAGTCGTATACCGACGATTTAGCGATGCGTTCACGAAGAAAAATCCTTAATTAATTTACCCCCCACTCTCTATATCTCTGCACTTTCTTTATAAATTGATTAAGTATAAGATAGGTGTCCAGTGTTTTGGGACGGGCTAACAGACTCAACAGAATACAAATTTTAATATAGTCATGCCTATTAGCTTCACTAATAGACGTGAAGCCCCATCAATTTTTTTAATTCGTACAAGATCCTTCAATTATCGTGATGTTGACGTTAGCTGTGAATAGCCGAATTGAGAACTCCCCGATGGTCGAGTAGTTGTGGTCGAGTGGTCGAGTCGAGTGGTCGAGTGGAGTGGTCAGTAGTGGCGTCAGACGAGTACACTCGTACACTGATTAATGGCAAGGCTGTAGACGAGGTGACTTGATGTATACGTGATGATTAAATCTTTAATTTAATATTCAGCTTGGGCTTTTTGACAATTTGAGTTTACGTTAATTACTTATACTGATTTTAACTAGGTTTTGACACTAAGGACCTGTTTTATAATCTCTGGGTAAAATAGCCATTTGTCAAAATACATTGAAGACCGGCCGAGATTGTTTTACATACCATGTGACTATATAACTATGAATACCATATGCATATAAACTACGAGTAAATATAACTATATGTAGTGAAACAAACCCTGAAAATATTATTTTTTTATTTGAACAAATAATAATTTATTTCTGGCTTTTAAATGTAGGCCTTTTAATAAATTATGAAATCATTTACTTGTATTTTGGCCAACTTCAATTCTACATAAAAGAAAATAACATGTTGGAATTTTATTCCCAAATTTCCTAATTATATCGATATTTTCTATCAAAATATACCATAGATTTTTTTTCCCTAAGGCCCCTCCCCTCCCTAAGCCTATTGTAGATTAGAAAAAAATCGTTATGCTAAGTCAACAGTCTACAGATTCGTAGAGCCTCTACGAAGCCTACGCCGTAGACATGCTACGGGCCTAGAGGGCACATGAGAGAACTCTGGGAGATTGAAAAGTGCCCTCAAGGCTAAGACTGCTGCAAGTACGGGCCTTTTAACTTGGTCGTGTACGAGACAGCTAAGGATGGGACAAGGTGATTAAGTATTTATCGATAAAGCCCAAACAAAAAAATTAAGTCAATATTTTAATATTGTTATATTATTTGTGTCGTTTTAGTTGAGATAAGGTACTTTTAAGTGGGGTGTTGCTATTGAAAATTTAATTCGCAGACCATTTCGTACATTATAGAGGAAGAGTGAGTCATACTAAATTTTAATCATAATGAGGTAATACTATTTAAATAATACCTAATTCAATAATTATAACACTAATCAATTTCAATTTATTGTGAATGTACTTATATAACATTACCTTTTTTTCTAATCTTATTAGATCACTATAATTTTATGGAAATAAATTGCAGGTATAACTTTTTGTTTATTAGTAATAAAAATAGCACATTTGCCAATAATTTATTTCAAACTATCCGTAATTTAATACGGCAAAAAAATAACCTATCTTATTATCTTCTTCTTTATCGATATCGATATAGGCGCAGCTCTAGGCGTTAAACGAATGCTAGCGACGTTTCATTCGGGAGCGGAGTGCATGCGCGTGACGGGGAGGGTACATAACGTCTCCCATTTAATCAGTTTTTAACTAGCCCTGAGGGAAAGTGGTGTGAGGTCTTAACTGGTTGTTGCTAACTTAACATCACATAATGTTTGTGAATTGTGTTTTCACGATAAACCTACAGAACAGATATTTATACAAAAAATGTCAATAAAAAATAATAAAAAATAGTTACATTTAACCGAGGGAATATCTATTATAACGCGGATGACACCGAGGGCAACGTGCTAGTATTAGGCATCATCATCATCATTTCAGCCGTAGTACGTCCACTGCTGGACATAGGCCTGCCTCAGAGACTTCCAGTAACTTCGGTCGGTAGCAGCTTGTAACCACCGCGAGCCCGCTACCTTCATCCGTCCACGTCCTACTCTGCGTTTGTTGATAGAAGTTTTAGTATTCACAGCAGATTAGATTAGTACTAGTATTAGTAGGTTTATAATAAATATTTTCTATTCTGTTCTATATCGATATAAATTGTATCGATTCAGGCACATCACTATTCGTTAGAACGAGTGCTAGCGACCTTTCATCCGGAGTGCATGCGCGTGACTCACGGAGGGTGCATAACTTCTCTCATTTTATCAGTTTTTAACTAGCCCTGAGGCAAACTTAATCTAGCGGTTAGCTGTAGCTGACTAACCTCATCCTTAATTAATATTTTTTTTTTTTGTTTACATTAGATAATCCTTCATTTGACCACAATCTCACCTGATGTAAAGTGACGATGTATATTCTAAGGTATAAGTTATAATTAGAAGTAAGAAAGTATTTTCATTAATCGATTTATTTTTAGATTAAGAAAAATCATCATCTTCCTGACCTGAACGAACGTGGCGCAAAATTTTATCTATCTATACATAAATATCCTACTACTATTATAAAGGCGAAAGTTTGTAAGTATGGATGTATGGATGTTTGTTACTCTTTCACGCGAAAACTACTGAACCGATTTAAATGAAATTTGGTACACAGAATCTCTAGAGCCTGAAAAATAACATAGGTCATTCCGCGGGAAATTCCATTATAACGCGGGTAACACCGCGGGACACAGCTAGTAATCTATATAAATAAAAATGAATTGTTGTTCGTTAGTCTGATTAAAACTCGAGAACGGACGGAGAAACGGATTTATCTTATCTTAGTCTTGAAATGTTCGTGGAGGTCTAGGGAAGGTTTATAAGGCGAGATAAAATTGAATAATTGCCGAGAAAAGAATTTTGAATTATAACCCGTGCGAAGCCGGGGCGGGCCGCTAGAGGTTTATAAAATGACTTGCCTAGTATCGCAACCATTGTTACAATGAGGTGAAATAAATAAATCTGAAATCCGAATCTAAAATCTATAGCCAGAGAAAGAAAAGGCCTAAAGAGACTAGAAGAGTATGGCGAATATTTTCCAGAAATAAGTTATTAACAAAAGTACGCTTTATTACTTCAACCAGCCTAGTAATTATCTACTCATATAGTCACGGGATTGTAATACCACAAAATTTGTATGTGAAATTCTATTATTTCACAAAATCCGAGTAAAATAAACAATAATTATTCAGTTATGTCTAAAACGTGTCAATGGTTATCAAACAATCAATCATTTTTTAAAAACCAAAGAACATATTTACGGACGGATATGGTGAAATGGGCTCTAAGTATATCAGATGTCTAGTACCCGTAACACAAGCTAAGAGCTTACCTCGGGGCTAAATGTTGTTGAGGCCAGCAAAATTTGTGTATTTATTTAAGGTCGTGTAAAAATACTCGTTATTATACTACTAATACTAGCTAACTTGCTAGTACGAGTATAACAAGTATTTCCCTCTGGGCGCGATGTGCAAACAATGACTGTAATCGTGGGAAATGCCATGTGCCAGAAATTGTCTAAGGCGGGACATGCATCACGCGATTCTACCCAGATTTCATCAGTGGCTATAAACGCGACAAGATCAGGATAATTTCGCTTTCGCTAAATTGTGGACGAATTTACATTTAAATATATTAAGCAGAAAAAGATTAAGACGCATCATTCTGTAACTTTCGCAAGCAGGATTCGACCGATTGCACCTGGAATAACCCTCATAATAACAATAAAACTCAACTTCTAATATAAAATGGTGATGGACATAAAACGCGGCCGCGTAACGCAG
Source organism: Gymnoscelis rufifasciata (assembly GCA_929108375.1). NCBI lineage: Eukaryota > Metazoa > Arthropoda > Insecta > Lepidoptera > Geometridae > Gymnoscelis > Gymnoscelis rufifasciata. The sequence goes on from OV815326.1 coordinate 931,554, forward strand.
CGTCGGTCAATAAATAGTCTCTTAAAGATTTCAAAGTAAAGTTTGATAGGTTATATTGTTGATTGACTAAATATAATCATTTCTTAATTTAAACATCCCGGGAATGGGATGGAAAGCGACATTTTGCAACGAACGCAGGACCTTTTGCATATCGTTAATAAATTAGTGTCAAGCATGGGCACATGGCATATGTTGCAAGTATAGGCATCATACAAATTTAGCTACGAGCCTTTTTTGGGCCGTTTTTGGAATTTACGAGAGTTGGCATGAACAGAGTGTATGTTTTCTCATTCACATTAGTTTAATGCCTTCTTATATTTAGTGTGGTCTTCATTTCCTCATGTCCCCTCTTCTTTTGTATCACACATTAGTGATATAAAATGTCAACCATTTTTCTCAAAAAGAGAACATTAAAAACTCAGCCGGTTATTGAAATAAGAACTCAGCCGAAAAATCAGCTCTAAAATATTTAATAAAGTAGTGCTACGAATGGCAAGCTTTATTCGTAAAGTATGGCATAGACGAGTGATTGTAGAAATTATCGTAAACGGCTGAACGTACAAATGGTTTCCCGTTACCAGAGAAAATCGGAATTATAGATTTTAAAGCATAAATACTGATTAGTGACAGCATAATAACAGTAATCTTTTTTTTTACGGTTTATTCATGATTTCCTTGTGCTGGGGATGTTTTCGAAGAAAATTGTCTGTATAAGCCACATGCTCAATAGGAATATGAAAATGTCGCTTTGTTCAAAATCGGTCACACACACACATACACACACTTAGACACTCACATTGTCTCAAGTTTTGTGAGAATGTGGCGCAGTGGGCGAACGTCAATCCACGGCATTGCTTTTCCACCGGGAATACCGATTTTTTTTAACACTACCTAGTCTTCCATGAAATATCTAAATATATATAATATAAATCTCGTGTCACAATGTTTGTCCTCAATGGACTCCTAAACCACTTAACCGATTATAATAAAATTCGCACACCATGTGCAGTTCGATCCAACTTGAGAGATAGGATGGTTTTTACGGCGATAAAAATTCGAATAATTTCCGGGAAAATTTTATACCCGTGCGACGCCGGGGCGGGCCGCTAGTATAGGTATATAATAGTGAAATAATTTAAAGATACAGATAATATGCCGCTGGTCTCTCGTAACACAGCTTCTTATAATGTGCTCGCTAACCCACCTGCCAAGTGTGGTGAGTGTGTCTTTCTGTCTGTCTGTGTGTCTGTCAGTCTGTCTGTCTGGGACATCATAGCTCCCGAACGGATGAAGCAATTTAAACTTAGTTTTTTTTGTATGAAAGGTGTGTCTGGCGCGAGTGTTCTTAGACATGTTTCATGAAACCCGGTTGTTCCGTTTAAAAGTTCTGGGGGTTAGAGTGGTGAAGGAAAACCGAAAATCTGCAAATATACTCGAGTGGGATATCAAATGAAAGCGCATCGCGTGCACATTGCAAAATATTATGGTATTTTACGATTAAGGAAATTAAAGCATTGGAATCGGGGTTTTTTCTTAAATTTTTAATTCAGATTTATGTTTAACTCTATTATTGTATAAAGCACCTCTGGATTTTTCTTCTTGATAAATTTATGTGCGCTTTAAACACGTGCTTTAACGGTGATGGCAAACATCGTGAGGAAACCAGCATGTTCTGAGAACTTTAGAAGAGTTTGAAGGACATGTGACATTCACCAACCCGCACTTGGCCAGCGTGGTGAATTAAGGCCTAATCTCTCTCGTCAAGAGAGAAGTCCCTGTGTCCCAGCAGTGGGAACGTTAATAGGGTGATAATGATGATTGTATTAAGCTGAAGAGCTTATCTCAGAAACTACTAATCTGTTTTGAATTTTCTTTCAGTGCTAGATAGCCCATTTATCGAGGAAGGCTATATATATATAGGCTGTTATTTACCGCGGGAAAATCATATAAAACACGGCAACGCCGTCTCGTGAAAAACTAGTGTTATACGAGTATATCAATTATTTATTTGACGACCTCTGTGGCTCGGTGGGCGAAGGTCCGGCTGAGGCGCAGGAGGTTGCGGGTTCGATTCCCGCCGGGGGACCAGATTTTGTACGATCATCAATTTCTGGTTTCGGGTCTGGGTGTTTTCTATGTAAAATATGTATGAATATACAAAAAGAAATGTATCTATGTTGTATTTCAGTCACCTTACACCCAAAGTACAAGCTCTGCTTAGTTTGGGGTTAGGAGATGCTGTGTGAGTGGTCTGGAAATATATATATATTTAATATATGTTAATAGATATAGATTTGTAACATTCTAACACCAGGTAATTTGGGGCAGTATATTTAATTCACCTGGGTTTATTCACCCAGGTGCATTACCAGGCGCAAGTGGCAAGCAATTTATATGTCATGGTTATTATTGTATTTTTGTTGGTTTATTTTTATTTTTCCGTTTATTGAATTATGTATATATGTATGAAATTTTTGGTTGAGTTTAACTTTTTATTTTATTTGATTTGATTTTATATAGTATACTTAATGCACCTGGGTGCATAAACTTAGGTGAATAAAGTATACCGCCCCGTTAATAATTAGTCTAGGCACCAGTCTAAGCAAAACCACTCGCACCGTTTTGTGCCTTCTACACAAATGTCTTAATGTAAGCTTTTTACACAAAATAAAACTTGGACCACAGACCAGTTCTAACGTCCATTTTAAGAGAAATCCTGAAATAACAGCGGGAGTGGAGTTTCTCGCTACAATTCGAACTTGCGCAAATACAAAGGGACGAGCTTCCATAGATATTTACTTACTGGAAGAGACAATACCTATATTCTTAAATGAATAAATATTTCCGGACTAATCACCCAGCATCACCTAAAAATAACTAAAATACAAAGCAAAAAACCCATACTTTGTTAGTAAACTCAATGACTAGGTATAACTTTTAAAATTATCATGGTTACTTAAAACGGGTAACATACCATGGTATGCGACCGTTTTTATAATGACTAGGGTTAGTAAAATCAAATGACATAATTATTTAAATTTAATTTAATTAATTATATGGAGAAGATATGTGTTAGAAAGGAGTGAGTGCTGAGATGACGGGTGATAAAGGGAAATGGAAGAAAAACACATGTTGTGCCGACCCCACATAGTGTGGAACAAGGGCAGGATGATGATGAATTATAAATAAATAAAATAAATAAATATTTCCGGACTACTCACACAGCATCACCTAACCCCAAACTAAGCAGAGCTTGTACTATGGGTGTTAGGTGACTGATATACTAGATAGATACATTTTTTTTTGTAAATACATACATATGATACCTACATGAAAACACCCAGACCCGAAACCAGAAATTGTAGATCGTACAAAATCTGGTCCCCGGCGGGAATCGAACCCGCAACCTCCTACGCCTCAGGCGGACGTTCGCAGACCGAGCCACAGAGGTCGTCGATTATATGGAGAAGGAGGTTCCATTTCGCTAGGTCCGTGTCTGCAGTGAGTCGGCGCGTGTCAGAGCGCGGCCGGCACAGATTACGACCGACATTTGTGGCGATTCCCAGCGCTGTGCCCTACAGTATATTGTCGGGAAAAGAATCGTAATATAATGATAGGTTCTTTTTATCCCCGACCAAAAAAGAGGGGTGTTATAAGATTGACGTGTCAGTCTGTCTGTCTGGGACATTATAGGTCCCGAACGGATGGGGCGATTTCAATTTAGTTTTCTTTTGTATGAAAGGTGAATTTGGCCATGTCTCATGAAAATCGGTTGAGCCGTTTAAAAGTTATGGGGGTGAGAGTGGGGACGGCAACCGAAAATCTGCAAATATACTCGAGTGGAGTCGAGTGGAGTGGAGTTAAATTTTAAATTTAAGAAAAAACTTATGGATTTACGTATTCTCCCGATACTGACTTACGGCGCCCAAACTTGGTCGTTAACTAGCCTTCAAAAGTTCGCGCTCGGAGTTTGCCAGCGAAATATGGAGCGTATTATTTTAGGAGTAAATCTATTAGAACTCATACAAAACAGCCTAATACGCTCCAAAACGAACATAGTTGATGTTGGTCAAAAAGCGGGCAGCCCTAAGAGGAACTAGGCTGGACAGATGTGCCGAATGACTAGCGACTTGTGGGCAAAGACTACTACTGAGTGCAGCCCACCCAGCGCTAGAAGGCGACGTGGAAGGCCCAGGATGAGATGGCGGGGCGAGCTCGACGCCCACCTAACATCGTGGCCTGAAGTAGCCAGCAATAGAGGCGAATGGAAAGAGAAAAGGGAGGCCTTTGCTCTGCAGTGGGACAGAATGGCTAATAAATAATAATAATTATAATTTAAATTTAGACTTATTCACCTACTATTAAATAAAGTATGTAGTAGTAAAATGTATGTGCATAAAAAACGAGATTTAACGGTGAAGGCAAAAATCGTAAGCAAAACCAGCATGTGTTTAGAGTTTGAAGGACATATGACATTCACCAACCCGCACTTGGCCAGCGTGGTGAATTAAGGACCAATCTCTCTCGCCAAGAGATAAGTCCCTGTGACCCAGCAGTGGGAACGTTAATAGGGTGGTGATGATGATTACATTAACAAGTCATTAGATAAAACAATAAATGTATTTTTATACAACCGACTTTTAAACAAAGAGGTTCCAATTCGTCGCGTATATTTTAATGTTTGTTATCTAATTTTATTGTAATGCAGATGCTTGCAAGATAATTAAATAAATAAATATTTCCAGACAATTCACGCAACAACATCTAGCCCCGTGGTAAGCTCTAAGCTTGTGTTACGGGTACTAGATATCTGATATCTATATGAATAAAAATGAATTGTTGTTCGTTAGTCTGATTAAAACTCGAGAACGGCTGAACGGATTTATCTTATCTTAGTCTTGAAATGTTCGTGGAGGTCTAGGGAAGGTTTAAAAGGCGAGAAAAAATCAAATAATTGCCGGGAAAAAAAATTGAAAAAAAACCCGTGCGAAGCCGGGGCGGGCCACTAGTGCATAACAAATCAAAATATTTGCGTGTCTATAATATTAAGTATATCAGATGTCTAGTACCCGTAACACAAGCTTAGAGCTTACCACGGGGCTGGATATTGTTGTATGGAAAGAAAGAAAGAAAGAAAGAAAGAAAGAAATGTTTATTTGTCACAGGATCAAAAACCAAATACACCTTAAAGTAAACAAAAAAACAATAATTAATGTGACAAAAAGATATGTAAAGTAAAAAATATAAAGTGTATGTAGGTGAAAGGTTTGACATAGTGATTTTAACAGATTATATCATTGAATAGTAATTAATTACGGGATCAAACGAACAATATCAATCACACAAATAATCTGAGGCTCAGTTTAACAGAGATATAGATAAAGTCAACTAGTAATTCCGAGAGCGTTTGCACAGAGCAGAAGCCAAAGAAAGAATGTCTCCCGGACTATTGGAACTGTACTTTAAATAGCAGTGCAACTCGTAAACAACCCCTCCACCTGCGGCCACCCGATTGGCTGTTAGACCGGTCGGCTGACACCGACCGGTACCGGTCGCAGGTAAACATCGCGCGATCGAGTGGCGTGAGCGCCCCGCTCACGCCATCGGACATTTTAAGTTGATTCTATGCTACTACAAACGCACTACAATGAAGAACCAGGACGTCACGCCGTCATGTATATATAAAGTGTATGGATAGTCCGGATATACTTTAAATATGATTTTTTTATATCAGGTAATCAAATAACTTACATTTCCTTCTCTCTGTGGAAGTCGGTAGATATTCTTGATCAGGGGCTTCTTCCTTCACTTTGGCTTCCATCTGAAACAAAATGTAGTCTTATCCATACTAATCTATACTAATACTATAGTGAAAAGCCACGGCGTTGCTCGTGTTTTTAGATTTTTCAGCGGAAACAACGTATTTTTCGCCTTCCTCGATAAATGGGCATCTAACATTAAAATAATTTTTGAAATAGGACCAGAAGTTCCCGAGATTAGCGCGCTCGCTTATAATCAAAAAAACAACAATTTCAGCGTTATAATCATCATCATTTCAGCCGTAGGACGTCCACTGCTGGACACAGAGGCCTCCCTCAAAGACTTCCAGTGACTTCGGTCGGTAGCAGCTTGTAACCACCGCGAGCCCGCTACCTTCACCAGGTCGTCCGTCCATCTAGTTGGTGGACGTCCTACTCTGCGTTTGCCGATTCGTGGTCTCCATTCAAGAACTTTCCGGCCCCAACGGCCATCTGCCCCCAAGTGCCGGAAGGATTTTTCTTCTTGAGAAATTTATGTGCGCTTTAAACACGTGCTTTAACGGTGAAGGCGAACATCGGTAGAAAACCGGCATGTTCACCAACTCGCACTTGGCCAGCGTGGTGAATTAAGGCCTAAACTCTCTCGCTAAGAGAGAAGTCCCTGTGTCCCAGCAGTGGGAAAGTTAAAGGGGTGCTGATGATGATTTGTAATACTGTATATAATATTATTACACAAACACTATATGTATTCATTACCGAGGTACTGAACAGTTTTTTTTTTATTTTTGGAGGAAAAATGGGATACACAGAAGGCAATATGCCGCGGATTTATTTACCGCGAGAAACTACTATATTCCCGAGGGGGCCTGCAACACACGGAAAACGGCGGCGCTTCGTTGCACAATATCTTAATATCTTTGTTCTAGCGGTACATTTCTGGATTAACTCAAGTGTATGTATATCGTACACAGATATATGTATATATAATAGTGTGTTATCTGTCCGTCTGTCCGCGTTGCGCTGGTTATGGTCGCGTGACGCCAGCCACCTGGCGCACAGGGTGTTGCCAAAGCAAACGCGTGCAGATCAATAAAATATACAGGTTGATTGGAAAGTTCAATGACGAATAATCTTTAATAACAGAAGATAAAGTAAAAAAATTGGTTGCCTGTAAAGTCGGTATACGGGCGAAAGTTTTACGTGACAACGACTTTGAGTGGTAAAATAATTTTAATATGCAGGCGCCTAAGCGAAATAGAAGCGCAAGACATGAACCGGTGTGTATGCCTATCTCTCTCACTATCTCTCTCTCGCTCTGTCTCTCTCGCTCTTAGGCGGGCTAACTGTGCTCGAGTGGAAGGGACGCGTGCCTTTCACTTTTTATGTCTGTCTCTCTCGCTCTTAGGCGGGCTAACCATGCCCGAGTGGAAGGGACGCGTGCCTCTCACTCGCTCTCATTGTGAGCGCATAACGTGAGCGGAGCGTAACGCAGTTTCTTGAAGTGTCACCCGGCAAACCAATTTATAAGACGTTGTCACGTCAAAAGAGAAATGTCGAAATAGTTGCTTACTGAGTTCGGTAATATTAATTATAACGCATAAATTTGTTTATTAAAAGTTAGTTTTAATGGGTACCAATTTTTAATATGTAACTTATTTTTTTTAATCCAATAACAAAAACAAATCCTTCTATTCATTATACGCAAAAACTACGGAATAGATTTTGATAAAACTTATAAATAGCTGTTTGAAAAAAATAATTAATAGACTGCTTTTAAAATACAAACGAATATACAATTATTGCGGGCAAAGCCGGAAAAAGCAAATATGGTACGCACATGCTGCATTTTTCGGCGGGATATGTATTATCGCAAAGGAAAAATCGCAGCCGGGAAGCTAGTATTATAAATAGATTAAGTTAATATATCATCAATGTTCCCAATTCTGGGACACAGGGACTCTCTCTTGACGAGAAAGATGAGGCTTTAATTCACCACGCTGGCCAAGTGCGGGTTGGTGAATGTCACAGGTCCTTCAAACTCTTAAATTTCTCAGAACAGAAAAAAGTACAATAAGAAATAAACACCTAAATCCAAATTTCCCAGTTATTAAACTATCGAAACTGAAACCATCCTGTATCTTAAAACATCTGGTCATCTGGCGGTCTGCTCATTTTCCAGCATCTGGCTAACGCGATGCCAGATGGAAATAGCACTTATGTGTACAGGATACGGTGTATTTTAGTATGGCAGTTAGGTTTGCAGCTAGGCGAAAATAAGATGAATGTATGTAGTTTCTTAATGTTTTGAGGAAATGTTCTGAAATGTTTGGTGGTTCGAGGCTCGGTGCGTGACAAGTTGAATTATAATTAATAATAACTACTTTGTATTTTTTCGCAAGAACAAAGATTTTTCCCTGTTTTAGAAAAATGTGGATAGCTTTGTTTTAGAGGTTGAATTCAAGTGTACCGTACATAATAAATAATACCAGCATATATCACAATATGCTGAATTATAAAAACAATTAGTCCGCCATTAACCTTATTAAATATTATTTGTAAATGAACATTATGTATTTATGAGAGCGTGTTCGAGCAATTTAATAATGTTGCAAGATTGTTCATTAGTAATTTATAGATTAATCTAAAGATTATTTTAAACAAAATCCAGATTATTCATTTATCGGGTATACTTTTTCTAATACTAAAATGGGTGTGTCTATAGCTATGTTAGTATTTATAGGCGAGTCATTACGGGTTAAGAAATCTACTAATATTATAAACCTGGAGAGTTTGTTTGCATGAACGCGCTAATCTTACTGGTCCTTTGGATAGCACATTTATCGAGTGAGGCTAGACTACCTAAAATACAAGACCTGTAAGATACAAGTCAGTTCAGTTTAGTTTCTTCTAATTGGACTTTGCGCTTGAAGCGACAATTTGCCAGTGTCGAGTTATATAAAATTATAAAGTGAAAAAGATGTTATTCAATTGAACGCCATTTTGCGTCCACAACACAAGATCCGATACAAGTCACAAAATCATTTATTTTCAACTAGTGACCCGCCCCGGCTTCGCACGGGTTTTTGTTCAATTTTTTTCCCGGCAATTTCAAGACTTTGATAAGATAAATCCGTTCAGCCGTTCTCGAGTTTTAATCAGACTAACGAACAACAATTAATTTTTATTTATATAGATATTTGATTTGACAAATCTTAGAATCCGTAAAACACGGTAAACTCTATGACTTGAAAAGCTAGTCCATTACAAAGACACCACGGCGTTCAAAATACTAAATATTCTAAGCTCAACACCTAACCTTTAAAACCATTCAATTCCCAGTTTGATAATCACTGTAAAAACTAATTACGTCCAAGTTTGTGCTCCAATTATGTGTGAAAGTGCGCCACCTGGGAGCGCACCTGCGAACCACCCCACCCCGGGGTACGGGGGGTACGAGGGTGCAGGGGTAGGGGGCACGGGGTGCGGGGGAACGGGTGCAAATGTGGGGTGTATTTGCACCCACGATTGTTTGTATGGTTTGGAAATTCTACGGATTAAATTAAAATTATTAATCAAATATTTTTATGGAATCAAAAATATCCTCCTTTCTGTACTGAACATAAATACCGATTAACCAAAACACGTTAGTACATACATATAAATTACTTTTTGCTACGGAGCATAATTGGTTAAAATTTAGTTTCATTGAAACGTCAAAGAGAAGTCAATGTGTCCCAGCAGTGGGAACGTGAATAGGGTGATGATGATGAAATAAAGTGAAAACAATTATAACTTAGGCTTGTTTAGATATATATTTACTAATATTATAAAGCTGATAAGTTTGTTTGTTTGAACGCTCTTTTCTTAGGAATTACATAGCCCATTTATTGAGGATGACTATAAGCTACTTTTTACGCGGGTAAATAAGTTGTTCCCGCTGGAAAAGTCCAAAAACACAGACAACGCCGTATTTAAGATTCACAGATTACATCAAGTTTATTATAGATTAGCTGTGCCCTGCGGTGCTACCCGCGTTATAATGGATGAAGCACTCTTAACCAACAACATATTTATTTGAATAAAGATAAATATTATTATGTTGATACAACTTAAACAAATTATTTCGACCAAATTAGGTACCATAAAAACGGTTTTTGTGAGTTAATCTTAAAAGATAGACATATACTATCGCGGACTGTTTTTTAGATCATTAAAATAGCTATTATTCTTTAATACATATTTTTTGTGTATCTTGAACCGTTTTCACGGCGCACGCAACGGAAGGCTTCAAAGATGAAATAATTTCTCCCGTTTTTTACACATTTACCACTATATCTTTAAAAAAAAAAAAAAAAACATTTATTCAGGTCAATAAATACATTGAACTTAACTAATACGATACGATGACACTACCGAAGCTTTACAACTGTGTGGTAGTGTCAACGCCCGACTCCTGGACAAATTATCCTGGTTTTACTCGAACTTAAAACTAAATTTTGAATTACTTTGCACCTTTTGGTCGTAGCGTGATGTTATATAGCCTATAGCCTTCCTCGATAACTGGACTATCCAACAGAAAAAGAATTATTCAATTCGAACCAGTAGTTTCGGAGATTAGCGCGTTTAAACAAACAAACAAACTCTTCAGCTTTATAATATTAGTATAGATTAGGTACATCATTACTAATTAAGTATCGAGTATTTAAAAATGTAATAGTGATATTTTAATAAATGATATTGTAATCAGGATCATTTTTATTTAGAATTTTATTATAATATCTAATTCCCAAAACGTCTCAAATGGGCACTTAGCAGTCGTGATTGACAGTCGAGCACATCAGCGACACCTGTCGCAATATCGCTGTGCTCTGGCGCGCGGACTGAGCACCCATGGACTTAATCTAGAGAAATCTATAGAAAGGATGCGAAAATCGAATACGGCGAATATTCGTGTCAAAGCGATGTGTGTGCCTGGATATATCGTTGCACCGATAATAAATTTATTAATTAACAGCTATTTAGATATTAATGAAAGTGTTCTCTGATAAATATGATATGACTTGTGTATATATTTTAGATTAAAGACTGCGATAATTATATAATACTTTCTTTGGTTTTTAATATATGATTGATTGATTGTTGGTCTGCTCAGATATTTAAGAACCCATCTATGTACACTTGTATATGGAGCCTTGGTTGCTCATATATTTCTGAACTCGTCAGTACAAGAATACTAACTACTCTATGTAAGAGAGATTTAATATAGGTCCGCGCATACTCTCCGAGCGGCGCCACACTGCGCGCACGTGCGCCCGCCGCGGCGAGGACCGATATTGGACATGCGGCTTTATGAACTGCTCAGTCCTTGCTAAATGTTGACCTATACCTATAGTTCTACAGGGACTCTTGGGGACGCAAAATGGCGTTCAACTGAGTAACATCTTTTCACGTTTTAATTCACTATATATGTATGTATACTTTACACTGGCAAAGTTAAATTATGTGTTAATAGGGTGATGATGATATATTTTTATAATACTTTCTTTGGTTTTAAATAAATGATTGATTGATTGTTGGTCTGCTCAGATATTATAAGATATTGAATTGAATTTTGTCTCATACATGGTTCTTTACGGACTCTTATGTACTTATAATAAAAATAGTAATGGCCTAATAGCGAAGAGTCTCGACCAACACCTTCAGAGGCTTTCGCTGGAAAGCTGGATTATGGGTCAGATTCAGAAGGCAGTGCTCCTGGACTCGGCGCGTATCGTCAGGAAGTTCGTCTCCCCTAGTCACCGGTCGCTTGAGCCTAACTCGCGGCCGGTGATTCTCCGTTTTGATATATTATTTCTAATCTAAAGTAAAAAATATAGTTTTGACGTGTTTGAAATTAAATAAAGAGAATAATAATTATAATGTTTTATTTCGGATACAAGATCCAATGATACAATATATTTTACATAACACTTGGGTAGGTGATACCTTTATTTATGAATATTCTAATGTTCGCAATATTTCGTTTATGCCAATATCATGGGAACGGTTGAAAATGTATTATTTCTAGAAAATCCTTATATCGCGATACTCTCTCTCTCTCTCTCTCTCTCTCTCTTTAGCAGTTTACAATTAAAACTACAAAATTTTCTGCTACTGTTTCATCTGGCACGAGGTTGTGGCAGAACTCAATCGTAAAACAACCGACCATAGCTATTTTATGATCCCGAGACCATAGATTAAACAATATTCGGTTTGTAATATGCATTGATAGTTCCATATGGCCCGGAAGTGAAACCCGTGGCAGGCCGCAGGGCAACACTAGTTTATGCAATATTTCAAGCCATATAAATTACTTCAACCAAAGAAACTTTAATGTATATGTATGCCTATTAATATTAAAAAGCTGAATAATGCTTATTTGGTTAAGCAAGCTAATCGCGGGTACTATTCTAAAATGATTAGGTACCACGTGAAAATAATTGTGGCGTGACTGTCTTGTTTACATTAGTAAGATTTTATTGTAAGTCCTATTAATAAACATTGGTTTTTAATCACTTAATTTCAACTATTTATTTATTTTTCTTAGATTTTTTTAAGTAGCAGGGGTTTCATTATTACCTATGCCTCTAGTTCGAATGACAGGCACAATGTATTGTCTGTTCTATATGTGTTAAATTATAATCTGGTATAATTAACAATCTTAATCTTGAATTTGTCATCACACAAAATATATATAGCTTCGACTTTCTTTAAGTTGAAGATTTAATTTTTCTTTCTTTCAATATTAATAAACCAAAACTATTTAATTAATACCATGTGGACCAAAAATAAATAACACATATTTTTCACTTTAAATTCTGGGAAAGTGTTAGAGAAAAAACCCTAATCCAAAGCTTATAGAATTAGCGGATTGTATGGTAACGGTTTCGTTGTGTAAACCGTTAAATAAATAAGCGTTTTGCGCGGTTGTAACCGTTCTAACTATAACGCAGCGCCCGGTTTGTACATGCGATGCTCAATCTGTGTTCCTCTCACAATTATGAATGACTACAGAATATACACTCTTACGATAAAAAAGGTGTGTGTGTGATTCACACACGGTAGAAGTGAAACTTCAGTAAATCGACAAAAGAATGAGATGAATAAAAAAAATACTGTGCAATAAGATTTTGTTCGGGCGGTCACCCATCCAAGTACTGGCGTTCCGGAAAGTTGCTTAACCTTGTTAGAGTTTAAGATTGGCTTACCTGACGTATTTCCGTTGCATCCGGTCTGAAATCACAACGATTCTAAAGAAGTTTCACTTCAAAAGTGTCTGTATAATATCTTATGCTATGTAAGTGTACATGTAAGGAAATAAAGAATTGAAAACTACGGCCAAACATGCGCGACCAAAGCGACTGCGAAGCGTCTGACGAGGCTACAAGTCACACTACGAAAGCTTAAACGATAGCTACACTGCGAAATACATTAATAGCTCTTTGCTATAGTAATGTATTTCTACGACTTTTTAAAGCTAAAATGTCGTCCGTTGCAGAGGCTCCCGCGTCGTTTCACTCTTCATAAATGTTCATTTATTGATGATATAAATTAAAAGTCATAATATGGTGTTTTACGTGGTTCCGAAAGCCGAAGCCGTAAAAACCATCCTATCTCTCAAGTTGGATCGAACTGCACATGGTGTGCGAATTTTATTGTAATTAAGTGGTTTAGAGGTCCATTGAGGACAAACATTGTGACACGAGATTTAATTATATTAGGAATTATATTTATATTACTTCTGCGTAGCTGTGTACATTGTGATGTGGCCGCAGCTGTCGCCAGCATTAATATAGAAAAGATGGAGGCACAGCTGCAGGGACTCCTTCGCAATCTGGAGCCCGTGATTCATCATCGTCATCATTCAGCTGTAGGACGCCCACTGCTAGACATAAACACCCCTCATGGTCTTCAAGTTAGTTCGGTTCGGTGGCAAGCATCTACTAAAACCCCGCTATAGCTGTCTATATCTTAATATATATAAATCTCGTGTCACAATGTTTGTCCTCAATGGACTCCTAAACCACTTAAACGATTATAATAAAATTCGCACACCATGTAAAGTTCGATCCAACTTGAGAGATAGGATGGTTTTTACGGCGAGAAAAATTCGAATAATTTCCGGGAAAATTTTATACCCGTGCGACGCCGGGGCGGGCCACTAGTCTTCTATATAAATAAATAAATAAATATTTCCAGACAATCCACACAACAACATCGAGCCCCGTGGTAAGCTCTAAGCTTGTGTTACGGGTACTAGATATCTGATATACTTAATATAATAGTCATACATATATAGATATTTTTTATTATAAATATTAAACACCCAGACCAAGGAGAAAGTGCTTGCAGAACATACAAACACTTTCACCCTTGGCGGGAATCGAACCCGCTACCTCTTGCGCCGCAAGCGGACCCTCGCCCACTGCGCCACTGAAGCAGTCACATATAGTTGCTGGACGTCCTACGCTGCGTTAACCTATACAAGTGTGAGTTGGAGCTTTTATTATCAACATCAGTTACATAAATATATTATGATTTAAGGTAATTTATGGTTTAATGGTCCTCATTTTCAACTCGATTGAATTGCCAGCATTTTCACACCACACTAAATTATTTTTAGTCGTTACATTAAAGAGTTGCCATTGGGGTTATAAGGTCATAAAATAAACTTTAAAGTATGAAAATACCTACAAATCATTAGCTTATTTTTAACTTATATAAATATTTTTTTAAAGATTTAAGGATACCCAAAACAAGACATCACCATTTCACGAAACATACCGATTTTCGTGAAATTTTGGACAAGCTAGCAAGCATAGCTATAAAAATAATATTAAAATGAAAAGTAATTTGCCGCCCGTCGCCATATCTCCAGATAAGCGCAGATCCGCAAATATCATTAATTGGGATGCTGGAAACAGGAATAATCACACCTATGAGTACAGGGCGGCCGGGAATATCTGGCTGTGGGAATTGTTCATGCTTTTGTCTCAAAGAGAGTTAACTAAGCAATGGTTGGTTATAATTATATTCATAAGACTATAAGCATATTTTTTATAGTAAAATTTGTTGTAATTAAAATATATTTTTTAAGCGACTTTCTATTTTGTAAGTGCTATATGAATAAGTCTCGTTTGTAAGTTAGTCTAAGATAGTTATTATTGGTGCAAACTGTGGAATAACTATTGACAGGAAATAAAATATTATTATTTTGTCAATGATTAGTTATGGCAGGAGTCATCTCGCTTTATCACATGTGGCTGAGACAAATATATTTGAACCATGTTCTAACTTTTTTCGGAGATGGTAAAACAGGCGCATAAAGTATTTTTTTTGTTAATATCAGAAGAAAATAAAGTTAAATCGGAAAAAGGACGGATGTAACATAATAACTATAGTGGTTGTATCATCAGTAATAAGTTTGTTTTTGTATATCTTGTCTTCTTATCAGTAAATATTTTTTATCAATTTAAGATTTAATAAGAGAATTATAGTAACCTATCAAAATATATTCTCATAGGGGTTTCTCTACGGGATCGAATTAGAAATTAGGAGATTCGTAGAAGTACATGTAGCACGCAGAACAGATGGTCGTTGGGGCCGAAAATTTATCGAATGGAGACCACGGATCGGCAAGCGCAGCGTAGAACGTCCATCAACTAGATGGACGGACGATCTGGTGAAGGCTGCGGGCTCACGGTGGATGCAGGTCCTGAAATTACTGGAGATCTTTGAGGGTGGCCTATGTCCTGTCTTACGGCAGAGATGACGATGATGATAATGATCTAAAAATATATGTAAATATAAAAAAGACCGAGATATAGATAATTATAACACAGTTAAATTGATTAATGTCATGATTTGCTGGTTCTAAAAGTTTGAATTTATAAATAAAAATAAATTTGCTCTTAACTAGCAACTATCTTAAGCAAAACTTGAACTTTAATATCAGTTGCATTACACCCTATACAACACCCGTAGCCCGTACATCGAGATATACAAACAGTGTTGTCTGTTTGTCCGCCCTGTTTGAGCTCGGACGCAGATGGGGCCGCGAGCAAAACGAGGCGCTGTTGTTTGTATGTAGATAGACATAGATATATGTAGTTTATTTCCTACAAAATATATATGTATAATGAAGATGGTGTGTTTGTGGATAACTGTCATAATTGAATATTATAAACGATAGTTCTACTTATAACTAACAAACCATGATTTATTTTTTCTGATATTTCAATGCTGGCGCTGTTACAAGCGATCACGGAATAAACTAAATAAAATGATCATTTTTGAAATGTCACTCGTTAAAATTAATAATATTCCCTCTCCCTCAGATCATACGAAACGCTAAATCGCTTCCCATCTTCAAAAAACTGCTTCAAAGACACTTATTTTTATCTATTTAATAGTCTATTAGTATTATTATTCTTTATTTATTTATTTTTTACTATCACTCTTTAGGATATCCTAATTTAGGAATTATGTAAGTTTATTTTTAAGTTTTCTTAGTTTGGGGTTGGGTGATGCTGTATGAGTAGTCCGGAAATATTTATTTAAGTAAATTTTATCTGAAAATAGTTTTACAATAGTTTATTTGGTATTTATTTATTCTCCTTGTTATATCTTCTTTACGTTACGCCACTGTCTATGTCGTTTTATTTCTTTCCTGTCCATCCAAAGGTTGCCTGGAAGAGATCGCTCACAGCGATGAGGCCTCCCTTTGTACTCCAATGTATTGTCTTGTTATTGTTTGCTGTTTGCATTTTATTTGTGGTGTACAATAAAGAGTAATCTATCTATCTAATATTGTTAAAATAATGATTTTATTTAAAAAGTTATTATATTATAGACTGAGAAATATTGGGATATCCAGGAAAGCACGGGAATTGTCCTGACAGTAAAAACACAGCTGTTCTATTCACGATTTATTGCGAGACTAACGAAATCTTAATCTACCTACTTATTATTACTTTAATACTAAACTACCTACATTACACCTCCCTGCTAAATATGCACATTATAAAAATAATAAACAATTATATAATAACTTATAACTAAACTATTTGCTAATCAAACTCTAAGCCGTATCTCTTTGGAACTTTGCGAATCCTAGTCGGACGGTCCTCGGGGAGCTGTCCCTCGCGGGCCGGCGATGGTGGCGGTGGCGATACAATGGGCGGCGCATCTGTAGGTCCGGCAGTCTCCTTTCCTCCAGTGCCTCCCCCTTCTATTCTACTGGAAACATCTTCCACCGCCATCATTCGCGGAGCCGACTGCGCGTCGACAGTCTCACTGCCCTCCGACTCCGAAGGGGCCTCCGGGTATATTAGACTAGAGCGCTGCGACTTCCTCCGAATTTGATCTGCGTGCCTAGTTATATGTCGACCGTCACCGCTATTAATCAAGTACCGACGCGAACCTTCTGTACTAACTACTGTACCTTCTACCCATTTATCTCCCGCCCCGTAATTCCTAGCCCATATGTTGTCACCCGTTCGGTGCGCTATCGGAACCGTCCCTACTGCGCCGGCCTGCCGCGCCTGCGCGCGTTGTACGTGCTCGTGCTGGGCGCTCGCGCCGCGCAGCAAGTCCCACCGCGAACGTAGCGGACGACGCTGCAACAACATCGCTGGACTATCACCGGTCGTGCTATGAGTGGTATTTCTATACGCTAATAGGTAGGTTTGTAGCGCGGCCTCTATATCTACCTTGTCTCTGACGGCTTTCTTAATGGCTCGCTTGCACAGCTTTACAGCATTCTCCGCCGCTCCATTGGATGCCGGATGATAGACTGGTGAAAATGATTGCTTAATTCCATTTGCTGTAAAAAATTCCCTAAGTTCTACACTAGCAAATGGAGGGCCTTGGTCTGACACTACTTCTAAAGGCAAACCGAAACGCGCGAACAATGTCCTCAGTACTCTAATCACCGATATGGCTTTCGTTTGGCTCATTTCCACTACCTCGATCCATTTGGTCGTAGAATCTACCACAACAAAAAACGTTTTACCTAAGAACGGACCAAGGAAATCGATATGTAAGCGAGACCATGGCTGAGCTAAGTACGGCCACGGCTGCGGCGCCGCGCGGGGAGGCGCCGGCGCCTCCAGCGCGCAGGTCTCGCACTGCTGACACGTTTTTTCGATGTCGCTGTCAATGTTGGGCCACCACACGAAACTACGACCCAGAGACTTAGTTTTGACTATGCCCATATGACTAGTGTGTAATTGTTTAAGAATAGTATTCCTTAAATATAAAGGCACAACTATCCTATAGCCCCACATTAAACAATCTCTTTCGACATATAACTCATGTTTCCTAATAAAATAAGCCTTAAGCTCGTCATCTGTACAATGTGATGGCCAGCCCAACTGTACATACATCAACACTTTACTCAGGACCGGGTCACGGGCTGTAGCTTGTCTAACATCGTCATTCGTAACCGGCAAAAATTTTTCTACGAAGTTTAGGTACGTTATTTCGTTTTTATTGAGTCCCACTTCTCGCCTATCCCCCGCCTGAGGCAGGCGCGACAGGGCGTCCGCGCAGTTATTCGCCGACGCCACATATTCTATGTCGTATCTATAGCCTGACAGTAATATAGCCCATCTCTGAAGTCGCGATGCCGCCATAACTGGAATACCGACTTTGTTTCCGAATATGTAGGTTAAAGGCTTATGATCTGTTCTTAACAAAAAATTCCGCCCGTAAAGATACTGATGAAATTTTCTAACCCCATAAACAATAGCTAACGCTTCCCTGTCGATCTGCGCGTACGACCGTTCCGCGGCCGTCAAAGTTCGCGACGCATACGCTACGGGCCGCTCCCCGTCCGACGTGAGGTGAGATATGACTACGCCGAGCCCGCGCGCGCTCGCGTCCGCCGTGAGCACCAGCGGCAGGTCCAGCGAGTAGTGCACGAGCACCTCGCTGGTGCTCAGCGCGCGCTTCACGCGCTCGAAGGCCGCCGCGCACTCCGAGCTCCACTCAAACCTGACCCCGGTCCGCAGTAAATTATACAAAGGTGACAAAATGGTACTAACATTCCTAATAAACTTCCCATAGTACATAACCATGCCGATGAACGCCCTTAATTCGGACACATTTTCTGGCGCCGGGTGTCTTAGCGATCGCCTGCACTTTATCAGGACAAGTGTGCACGCCGTCCTTACTAATTACATGACCTAAATAATTAAGCGATTTCGCGAAAAAAACACACTTGTCCTTTCTTACTTTGAGACCGCTCGACTCCAGACGCTCTAACACTTTGTATAAGTTTTGTAAGTGTTGTGACGTCCCTAACCCGGTTATTATTATATCATCTAAGAAGACCCCTACCTGCGGCAGATCGGCGAACAACTGCTCGAGACGTCGTTGAAAAATACCCGGGCTAGACGCTAATCCGTACACTAAACGCTTATACATGAAAAGCCCTTTGTGAGTGTTGATTACTGTATACTTCTTGGTTTCGTCGAGTTCAAATTGCGCATACGTCTGCGATAAATCTACCTTACTGAACCTATCCCCCCCGTGTAATCGGGCAAACAGATCCTCTACCTTAGGTAACGGGTAACGGTCGACTTCAAGTACCTTATTTAATGTAGACTTAAAATCAGCGCAAATTCGGATGGAGCCGTCCTTCTTGACTACCGGTACGATCGGAGTGGCCCAGTCGGAGCGGTCGACGGGCTCGAGGATGTCGTCGCGCACCAGCTGCTCCAGCGCGCGCTCCACCGGCTCGCGCAGCGCGTACGCCAGCGGCCGCGCGCGCAGGAACACGGGCCGCGCGCCCGAGCGCAGGTAAATGCTCACGGGGCCCCCCGTGAACCGCCCGAGGCCCTCCGCAAACACCTTACAAAATCTGGAACTAAATTCCCTTTCATTAAAATTTACAACATTGACTTGATAACAATCTAACCTACTTTCGGGGTAATATTCTACCGGTGTTATAACAATCTTCATCTCCGCTAACCATTGCCGACCTAACAATGAAGTATTCCCGTTTTTAATAATATATAAGTCTAATTGCCTCTTTCTATCTTTAAACTCAACAATGGGTGTAATCAACCCTAAGGGCCGTACCAACTCCCCGGTATAGTACCGTAACGCTAGCTTACACGGTTTGATTGTTAATTCTCGGAACAGTGTATTATACAGTTGATAACTTATACATGAAATAGCGCTTCCCGTATCAACTTCCATATTAATATTGCGCCCTTGAACATTAACGGGAATAACAATTGGATTGCACTGGTCAACCGTTAAGCGATTAATGTAAATAATCACCTCGTCGCTGTCCGTATCCTCCTCCCTAAAGCTTTCCTCCCGCTCCGCATTCTCCATGCAATGCAGAGCGCTGGTCTTCAACAATCGAGGGCACCTCCTCTTCAAATGCCCCTCCTGGTTACACATGCGACACACATATAGCTTGAATTTACAAGCTCCCGCATCGTGCCGGCCACCACAAACTTTACATTCTGGTCCCGCATTTGTGAGTCTCCGCTCCGTCACCGGCCGCCCAGCATGCTGGTGCCTGGCGCCGGCCGCCGCGCCTCGAGCCAGCTGATAGCCGCCGCCGCCGGCGCTCGCCGCCCGGCCGGCGCCGCCGCCGCTCGCCGTCCGCTGTCCGCCGCTCGCCGTCCGCTGTCCGCCAGCTACACCGAAACGGTGCAACCGCGTAGTGCTGATGTGCGCGGCACTACTCTCCATCCTGCCCCTGGCGCCATCCTCCACCAGCGCCGCGTTGGTCTCCGCCGCCTCCATGGACACCGCCAACTTGTACGCTCGCTCGAGCGTAATGCTGTCGTCCTCAGTAAACAACTTCTGCCGCATGTTGTCATTTACTAGGCCGCACACAAATTGATCTCGCAAATTTTCTTTCAAGCTGTCGCCTGTGAACCGACAATCCCGGCTTAACTTTTTGAGTTCCGCTACGTAAGTAGCCACACTTTCACCCTGTCTTTGAGTACGCTGCCTGAACTTAAACCTTTCGGCGAGTAAACTAGGCTTAGGGTTCAAATGTCCTTTCATAAGTGCCACCAGCTCCGTGTACGATTTAGTCGCAGGTTTGTCCGGGGTGCACAAATTTCCCATCAGTTCATAAGCCTCATTACCAATAACCGTAATCAGAATTGCCACTCTAACATCACTGCGCACCGAGTTGGCTATGAAATATTGATCCAAGCGATCCACGTACGTGTCCCAATTGTCTTTGTGAAGGTCAAACGATCCGATCTTACCGACCGCCATCTTTACACTCAACGGCGCAACCGCACAATATTACACCGAAATGTCGATAAATCACCGATCGCACTGCAACCCGTACGAACTTCTTGCTGCACACGCGTGGTAATCGATCTCGTCGCCACTGAGAAATATTGGGATATCCAGGAAAGCACGGGAATTGTCCTGACAGTAAAAACACAGCTGTTCTATTCACGATTTATTGCGAGACTAACGAAATCTTAATCTACCTACTTATTATTACTTTAATACTAAACTACCTACATTACATAGACGATTGAGGATATCACATCACCATATTAAGGAAATTATTAACTTTCATTTAACTGTTTTCTTAATTATGTCAAGGTTTAAATCATAAATATCAATGATTTTGGAAAAGGGAAGAATCGTGACCAATGATAATTGGTAGTAGAAATATCATAAACAAATAGTTCCCGTCTTACTACCAGAGCACTTAATTGTAATTGTAACACGGTAAAAAAGATACCAATGTTACTGGTAGTAAGGTGGATAAATACCCTTCTATTAAAAAAGGTTTTTTTAAATTCGTAATAAGCTTTTTTATAACTTATA
The DNA here is from genome assembly GCA_929108375.1 of Gymnoscelis rufifasciata. NCBI lineage: Eukaryota > Metazoa > Arthropoda > Insecta > Lepidoptera > Geometridae > Gymnoscelis > Gymnoscelis rufifasciata. Next base: position 953,174 of record OV815326.1, read on the forward strand.
GTAATGTTTTTTTAGAAACCATGAAGAGATACATTTTTTTATTTAAATAATTATTTAAAATAGTTTTGAAATTACAATATAGGGTAAAAGCAAAAAGGTGACACAGAGAGAAGTAGGTACTTTCGGCATTTTTGGTTAGAATTCGGACATACCGCGGAAAAATCAGGGCAACGCCGCGGCCGGCGCGGGCGTCTAAAGACAGTATTTATATAGTAATTGAAATCTCCGTAGCACTTTGTAGCAAAGCGTAGAGGGTCTACGAAGCTACGAGTCGGCGTAGCTCGTCTACGAAGCTACGAAGCCTTTGTAGAGAAACAGCGGAAGCAAGGAAATTGAATTTTATGACTCATTTACACAATGGCTTATTGCATTACGATGGACGGAGACTCCATATGGGCAATGGGAGATATGTGCATCTGATACAATTGTTGGATACATATTAAACTTAAGATTTTTTTTTCAGATTTGCTAATAAAAGCAAAGGTCCACTTGTAGGGTAAGCGAGTTCGAGTCCCACCCTTGGAACTAATGTTAGTAAGTTTTGCAACTATGCCTCGACTAGATTCGCTTGAAAGAAAAAAGGAAAACTACGTATATAATTAAATTTTAATTGTCGGACTAATTATTTTTTACTCATATAGCCTATTAAACTTAGACATTTTAAATTAGGAAATGGGATTGTCCCTAGATTACCGTTTATTTTTAATTTACACATACTAACATTGTATAGTTGGTTTACAGGAGAACCAAAGACACAAACTACACATAATTTACATTTAAATAAGCGCCATTATTAGTCACAAAATTTATATTTTCATAATAAAAAATCAGAATCTGTTATAAATAATTTTTGAATATAATAACCTATCATAAGTCTATTCGTAGTCTATTTAATAAATAAATAAATAAATTCCCATCCATAGTTTAAACGTAGAGGTCCCATTACCGACTTCTTTACATATTTCATTAGAGTAGTGTGAGAGTCCACCGGGCCATTCACTCCCTCTCTGGGCCTCTCTGTCACTCGCAAACTTGTAAAATATGGCGGAAAGGACGCAGCCTTGATTACACTAGTTTAGTCCTAATTTTTTTATAAAAAATGCCTTGACATTAACAAATGGACATTTAACTTTTTATATTGTCATGGTTTTAAACAATATTTAAACTTCTCTCTTTTTCACTTTATAATTATATTTAAATTGACACTGGCAAACTGACGCTTTAAGCGCAGAGACCAATTGTAAAAATATGAAATTTTGAATTAAATTGAATGAACTTAAAAACTGTCAAAATGAAACATATTCATTTGTTATTATTGAGTAGATAAACTATGGCTAAACCATTTTATATTCATGTTTGTTAGTGGTATGGTAACACTTTCTCATTAATAATGCTATACTGGAATAATTTTTCAAAGCCGGCTACATGCTCTTGTAATGAAATAAACGCGTTCAAACAACATTAAAACGAACTCTTCAGTTAATAATATTACATCAACAAAAAAAAAAGTTGATTTGAATAAGAACAGTTGTAGCAAACCGTTTGTATTCGGTACTGAGTAACAGGTACTCCATCCAGTACCGAGTAACGAATCGTTACTAACGAATACATTTCGTTACTCGCATTTTCGTATTATCGGCACCAACATTGTTTCAGTATACGCATCATATTATAAATTGTTACATATTTGATTGTAATTATTTTTAAAGACAAAAATTAACACAAAGTTATTTAAAAAATATTAAATCCATTAATGCATAGAGTTAATAGCACTAGTCACTATCACTATCTCACTCGCCTGGTGTGAACCGCCCATCCGGTCGGAAGTGCAAAAACAACGATGGCGATGCAAATAAAAGCCCCGGCGCTAGCCGATAGGCACGCGCGGGGCGCACTTAGAACTGTGTCAGGGGCAACTTAATACAATTATCTAATTATTACTTATGATTGGACGTTGTTAGGCGTATGGACGAAAACTGATTTTTGCTAAATAATAAAGACTAAAAATAACTATCTGTTATTTCAAAATATCTTGTAATGTTTCTATGTGTGGATTTATGGATTCAAAGTAATATGAGAATTTGTAGATCTCTGTTTATTCTATACTAATAATTAAAATCGTTTAATGAAAATCAGTTGAGCCGTTTAAAAGTCATGGGGGTTAGAGTGGGGAAGGAAAACCGAAAATTTGCAAATATACTCGAGTGGGGTATCAAATGAAAGCGCATCGTGTGCACATTACAAAATATATTCATAATTTTACTTTGACAGTTTGAGCGTGACATAAGGTAGTAAGCGAGTTTTAAATTATTATTGCTAACATACAGTCAGTCCTTTCAAGTCCTTTCTCAGGCCGTAGAAAATACGTGTACGTAATTCACAACCACAATCTCACCTGATGTAAAGTGACGATGTGGTCTAAGTTGGGGCGAGACTCACCATTATACAAAAAAAACTAAATTAAAATCGCTCTATCCGTTCAGGACCTATGTTGTTCCAGACAGACAGACAGACTCGACAAACTTATAAAACCCCTCTTTTTTGTCGGGGGTTAAAAATACCCCCGTTCACCACTCACTCCGGCCCCCGTCTATGCGTGTGACGGCCAGCTGAGCCCGAGGCATTTTTCATCCCGCGCGGCCGGATCAGCTGGTGAAATAACAGGGTAGGCATTATTTAGGGGATGGGGTTCTATTCATTTATATAACTTTAGTAAATAAACTAGATAGCCGCGGTTTTGAACGGGGTGGATTTTGAGGAAGGGTTTAGATTTTGTGTAAAAAAAATACAGGGTATGTGAAAAATTATTGTGGTAAATTTTGAGTGTTTTATTAATAGTGTGTGTGTGATTTGCAAATTTAACAAATAATATTACCGGTTATTACATATTTTTAATAGAGTTCGCTTTACGATTGTCGAATTAAATAGTCAAATATAATAGAAAAAAAAGAAATTTGGCTAAATATTAGGTCCTTACATATGAAATTGGCGTTTTTCGTACTGGCCACTTTAATCACAAATTTCTCCTCTTTGGTAAGGAATTCCAAATTCAAATTTGTACAGCTATAGACTCATGTATTTGTGCTTCGATGATCGTCATTCATTTGTTTTTTTTCTTCTGTTTTTTTCTGTTTGCGTCACTCATTTTACAAAATGGAAAACTTAAAATATCGCATTATTTACGAGTACGAGTTCCGCCGTGGCACTAGTGCTGCGGAAACAACTCGAAGGGTGAATGATGTGTATGGCGGTCGTGTTGCAAAAGAAAACACAGTTCGTTTTTGGTTCCAACGTTTTCGTTCTGGAAATTTCGACTTGCAGAACAAGCCCCGTGGACGGCCTGAGACTCAAGTTGATAATGAAGAGTTGAAGGCTATTGTGGAAGCGGATCCATCGCAAACCACGTCCGAGTTAGCTGCAGGCTGCGGTGTTAGTGATAAAACTGTTTTAATTCACTTGAAGCAAATTGGGAAGATTAAAAAGCTTGAAAGGTGGGTACCTCACGAATTGACTGAAGCAAACCGGCAAACGCGCGTCGACTGCTGCGTTACATTACTAAACCGGCACAATAATGAAGGTATTTTAAACCGAATCATTACCTGTGATGAAAAATGGGTTCTTTACGATAATCGGAAGCGCTCAGCGCAATGGTTGGATCCTGGCCAGCCAGCCAAATCCTGCCCCAAGCGAAAATTAACCCCAAAAAAGTTACTTGTAAGCGTTTGGTGGACTAGTGCCGGTATTGTTCATTACAGTTTTCTCAAATCTGGCCAGACTATTACGGCTGATGTCTATTGTCAGCAATTGCAAACCATGATGGAAAAGCTAGCGGCTAAACAACCTAGGCTGGTCAATCGCTCCACGCCACTGCTGCTTCACGACAACGCTAGACCACACACTGCGCAACAGACGGCTACTAAATTAGAAGAGCTTTAATTGGAAAGTCTAAGACATCCTCCGTACTCCCCGGACCTTGCTCCAACAGATTACCATTTTTTTCGAAATTTGGATAACTTCTTGCAAGGGAAAAAATTCAACTCCGATGGGGCAGTCCAAATCGCCTTCAAAGATTTTATTGATTCCCGTCCGACTGGTTTTTTTAGTAAAGGGATCAATGAACTACCTATAAGATGGCAAAAGTGCATAGAAAATAATGGTTCATACTTTGATTAATTAAATATATTATATTAAAAAATATTCGACTTTTTGTTCCTCCCATACAAAACGCCAATTTCATATGTAAGGACCTAATATTATCACAAGATACAAAATCATTTATTTCCACTGTTTGGTTTTACAAGTCAAAAAACGTTAAAACACGTCAAAAAAAAACAAAAAAAAAAATACATGGAATAGAGAAAAAATAAAAATAGGTTAAGAAGCGGACGTTCGGAAAATTAATAGCTTGCGATTAATATTTTGATTACTTATAGTTATTGTAATTCCATTAGTGCAATTTAGGTGTAACTATATTTATAGACAATAAAAATCCAAGGGTATGGCCGGGGTTTGAACCTTCGACCTTCGGAATAGAAATCGAGTGTGCTCCCATCAAATTTATTCATAGAGTTATAAAAAACATTTAGGGCTTGTTTCACATTCACCGACTAAAATTGGCTTTAAATATTGATCAATGTCTGTCAGTCAGTGAGGTTAAGAACTTCCTTTAAATATGTACTTGGCTTATTATGGCTTATTGTTATTATTACATGCTTACGATTATAATGATTATTTTATTAATTACGATTAAGACATTTTCAACACGATTTGTTAAATAATTGTATTGAAATAAATTAATATGAATAATTTTATTAATTTTACTCGGAGATTGTAAAACAGGCCACTATTATCATTCTACATTGTAAAATTGTAGAATAAGTACATCCTTGGTTAAAATTTGAATGTATTCTTTCAAACCATTTTCCAAAATGGCCGCTGTAAAACGGTAACACTCGTGTGGTATCGCAAACGTGTCGCGATATATCAAGCGGAGTCGCGGACGAACACCTGTGCCTAGATAATTCTTGTGCAAAGCGATTCACTGTGTGATTTGTCTAAATTTATCATGATTTATGTTAACATCTACAGTTTAAATTTATTTATTTACTAGCGGACCCGACGTTGTCCTGGCTCAAATGTAAACTTTTGGAATCTAAACCATTCTCGAACCCATAATTTTTTTGTGTGTTATTAAGTAATAACACAAAAAAAAATATTCAAAATCGGTCCAGCCGTTTATGAGGAGTTCAATGACTAACACACGTACAAAAGATTTATATACATTATCCTACCCTGTTATCACAGGAGAATCCCAATACAATAAGGAAGAATGTCAAAAATTGTTTTATTAAATATGAATAAAATGTGATAAATGAATTAGATATTATTAGAAATTGCAAGAACTCGGTAGATTTTTGTTTGATTACTTCCTTTGAAGGCATAAAAAAGAAGCAAACATAGAAACAGCTAATATTTTTAATGAATGCTTAGAAACAACACTGTATAAATTATTGATAACAAAAATCTTATTTTTCTTAGTGCCGATTTTTGAATGCCATATTTATTCTATCTTACGTTGTTTTTTTATACATAAATAACAATCAATTTGAGATTTCAAAATCAACCTTAATCAAAATATCTTCAATAAAACAAACAAGCTATAAAACTAATTATATTAATCTTATAAGTAAACACAGAAATACGAATTCGTAAACTATACCGAACAGAAGCCGTAAAAAACTAAATTACAATTTCAATAAATAGGAACGCGCAGCTGTTGCCGCCATATTGTGCAACTGCGAGTACATTGCGCGTTTAGATATATAGGTATTGGAAAACTCTACGCGTATATTATATCTTATAGTCTTGTTTTATTCTTAAATCTTCAAATAAATAATAATCTATGATATGTTGTTGTACAGAATCTATCTATGGTATGATATGTCTGTTTGTAATACTATCATGGGAAAAGACTTTAGGCTTAGATCAAGTCGTCATAGTAACAGTTTCACGACGAAATAACCAGAAATGTATATCGTACTAAGCGATGCATTCATCGCAATTAGTCGATCGAAATATAAATCTAAGTTGCAAACCATTGCCTGTCAAATGCACAGACCGCAGTTTCACGGTCTCACAACCGGTTGATGTATAGCTAATGAAACAACACTGTCGTTTAGAAAATATCTAAGATTTTGTTAATTAATATTTTCTTAAAAGATGTTTTTGGACGCGTTTATGAATTTGTGGGTTAGGCATAAATAAGGCTAGCGTTGTGACAGTGCCTAGTTCTGTCTTTTCTTATTCTTAAGAGACAATGAATAAGTTGAATAAATATTAATAAATCTAAGTATTCATTCGTCAGTAATGTATAGAGCACAAACCAAACAGTCTTTCGTCTTCGATGACCCAACAATATAAATTTTATCGACATAGAGTTCCTCACTGTCCATAGATTCTCCTTCTGAATTCAAAATAAAATAACTCGTGACTCATGTTTGGCGAATGCTTGGAGTTCTTGGAGTTTATAAATCTAAGTCGCAGTACATGGCTTGTCAGGCACACAGACCACAGGCCCGCGGCGTCGGCGGTCGGTAATGTATCGCGCGCAAACAACTACGTTCGTTAGGTCTTTGTGATAGATTCTGGTCACGGTTCCAAAACTCAAAAAAGGTTCTTTAATATCCATAGAATCTCTAGATTAATAATAATGAAAGAATAAGCCAGTCACGCATGGCGTTTGTTTGTTCGCAATATAAATGTTCACTGCAACTGCGATACAATATACATTGCTTTGTATGTATTGTGGTATATATTAGTCGGTAATATACAGCGCGCAATATCTGTAGATACTCCTTCTAAACTCAAAATGAAAGAATTTGCCACTCTACTCTACAGCTTGGCGTTCTGCTGATCGAAATTTAAATCTAAGTTTATAAATCTAAGTCGCGGTACATTGCTTGTCAGGCGCACAGACCGCAGGCTCGCGGTGTCGGCGGTCGGTAATGTATCGCGCGCAAACAACTGCGTCGTTAGGGCTTGGTGCGGGGCCAGGGTGCCAGGTGCTACCGACGGGCGCAGGCTTTGGCAAATTTTAATGAATGTCGCGCGAGCGTTGCTGGATGTGGCATGCGGGGAAATTGTTTTTCTGTGTTGCCTAGCTTCACGACTTTCTATTTTGGTTGACTAGATTTGAGTTTGTAGAGATAGATAGATAGAAAATTCTTTATTACACACACCAATTAACATAAATACAAAATAATTATAAATAAGGTAACATTTAAACCTAGCATGTGTAATGGGCGGTCTTATTGCTTAAATCAATTAATTAAAGAGATGATTTACAGTTCGAAATCTAGTCAGTTACTGCAAACTTTCTAGACAGATTAATTTTCTGTAGGAATTTTGATAAAATACATTTATGCCTCGTCTTTGTGTAAATAAATAATATAAATAGTTAGTAATCAAAATTACTTAGGCAATATTCGTTTATGTTATTTTAGATGAAATATTTCGATGTTTCTTAAACTTTTATTAATTCAATTGAATGAGTTTCTTGCTAGATAAGTACTACAACTAACTGAAAACAAATAGATTAACGTTTATGGAGGTGCTGTTTTGTACTAAAATACCAAATATTATATTTACAAAAAAAAAAGATTTTATGTAGTATATCAGTCACCTTAACACCCATAGTCTAGGCTCTGCTTAGTTTGGGGTTAGGTGTGTGTGAGTAGTCCGGAAATATTTATTAACCTATTGATAATGCAATTCATTTGGAAAATAAAATTAATACAGTTATACAAACTTTTTTTTTACAAACCAAGTAGTTACCAAGATCAATATCATTTTACGAAATACTGTTTTTATAAAACACTATCCTTCTTACCACAAATACATAAACACAAGTTTAAGACTTAGGAACAAGTAACAGTTGTTTAGCAAAACTTGTCCAGAAAACTTTTGCCGTCAAAAATAGTTTTCATATTTTTAGTGGTAAGGCAGTTCAAAATAAATTGCCATTAAAATCAAACCCTTAGTGACATATTGTAGATTTTCTAGAAAACTACAATAATGTAGAAGCCACTTCGTTTTCCTCGACATCCGCGGGAAACACCATGTGGCACCGACTCGCATGTTATATGGATTTCATTTAGGAAATCGTATAATATTACAGCTTTAGCCTGTACCTAATGTGCATTTTTATGCTTAATTTTTCAATATGGCGGTAACGGCCACAATAGCTATACCTCAGCCACGGCTAGAAATTAAAAATGGCGAACTTTGTTGACGTAAGAATGTTCTTTATTTGTTATAAAGAAACAAGGCCAATAAATTCATATTAATGTTTCGATTACATATATATTTGTTTTTTTTTTATTGTGGAACTATATTATGTAAAGTATGTAAAATAATCAAGCGGTTAGCACAGGACAGGTAAAGACCTAAAGACTACGTTAATTATGTAAATACTTTCTTTGGTTTTTATTTAAATGATTGATTGATTGTGATTGACCGTAGTAACACAAATTATAGTCTAAGATTTGACCCTACATCGACAATCGATTTGTTACAAGAACCTAGACTGACTATTTTTGATAAGTTTTTTAAAACATTATTTTAAAAAAATCCTTATTGGGACCGAGTTTTTGCAGACCCTATAAAAACGTGTTTGCAATAAAACAGCGCTTATATTGAAAAATTGTTTAATGATATGGTCTAAAATACTAAATTAAGTATAAAATATGTTTCAATCTATTATCAGATCGGTGAAAGTCTATGTAGGGTCAGATCTTCTAATAAAATGTATGCAAAATAATAAAAAATAACATTAAATTGATAAAACAGAAAGGTATTAGGTCCTTATTGGCCCCTAATATAAATTTTCTTTTCCAAATAAATTAACAACTAGGTACATACGGTGAGCGTTCTAATTTCTAAATTCTCAAATTCCCACGCACGCAGCCATGAATCAAAACTGTCAATGTCAAAAGCTCCGAAATCGAGGCACGAGACCAGCGCGCATTCTGCCAGCATGGCGGCAAGGCATGGCGCTTGGCATATCAAACGAATCAATTTGGGCTTCAAATAAATAAACGGAGCGAACCTCTGTGGTTGACAGGCCGCCTGTAAGGGATTGCGCGCAGATGTTCGCCACCCCAAGAAGGGGGTGGGTTATCGATGAAAAAAGGTGCTAATTTTTGCGTTGCTACGGATAGGATTTTTTTATTGTTTCTTGGAGTTAATTGGGTGTAATAAACTATAATGATTTAATTTTTATTCGTTGCAGTAGGTTTAAGACAAAGTTTTTGGTGAGTGTAAGTAGCTTCTAAGCATTTTGTTATTAATTACTGAGCAAGAGGTGAAACCATGTTTTTATATTTAACTTCTATAAAGTAATACCGATAATATGGTAAGATAGTAAGCCTTAGCGGTTCCAAGGGAAGGTAAATCAAATGACTATTAATTAATGCCTCTACAAATAAATGATAAACAGAAGTACCTATCTGTTTATATTATAATAACCACTTTTACTAACACCAAATTTAACAATCACCGCGACCGCCACACTAGTAGAACTATAAATAAACTCTTTTCACGGAATACTTTTTACTCCACAGAGTTCCATATTCTAATTTCAAATATAAAAAAAAACTTATGAGATTACTAACTTAAATACATTTCACTACAAGTACAAGAACAAAAAGGTGAGTGCCGCAGGTTGTGACCACCTGTCGCGTAGTTTTAAACTTATTAGAATATTTCGATTTCTATAAATCCAAATCAACTTATCACTAGCTCCGTACAACGATTTACATAAGCTAGTATTTATTTTATCGTAATGTTTTTCTAACTTTTAGTTTGCTTATTTTTGGGGAACCATGTTAAAAACCCTGTGACTTATAATTCATAATATCACTAAATCTAAATTCAAAATTTAAGAAAAACCCCCAATTCCAATGCCCTAATTTCCTTAAAAGTAAAACACCATAATATTTTGTAATGTGCACGCGATGCGCTTTCATTTGATACCCCACTCGAGTATATTTGCAGATTTTCGGTTTTCTTTCCGCACTCTCACCCCCATAACTTTTAAACGGCACAACCGATTTTCATGAAACATGCTAGCTTTGTGTAGATTTAAAACTTGCTAATTGGTGTCGAGGCAAAAAATTTTTCATAACTTTGTAATTATTTTTAAAATGATTCGGATCTGATTTAACTACATTTCAGTAAATTAATAGACTTCCGAAATCGTTAGGGAAGCCTATATCTTGTATTTAATGTTAACATAGGACTGTCTTTTCTGGAGGTGAGCGTTGGCTCTGCAACACAGTTTTTGCAAACTTTCGCAGACACCATCGTTCGAATCTTATTGTGAAACTTACTGTTAATTTCCAAATAAACGATATTTGATTTTTTTTAAGGTGCTACGGTGCAAGATTATTTGACGAAGACTTTAATTGACCCTTGTCTATTTTGTGATATTTATTTATTTATCATAATACTTTAAATTGCCATTTTGACAAAAATGCGACAATTATATAAAAAATAAATATACATAAACACCCGTATACGTTCCCACGGCTGGGACACAAGTTCTTCTCTCTCTTGACGAGAGAGATTATGCCTTGATTCAGCACGCTGGCCAAGTGCGGGTTGTTACATACATATGTGTACATATATTTTGCCCCTGTATCATATTAAATATTAATCAGTAGGTACCGTATCTATATAAATAAAAATGAATTGTTGTTCGTTAGTCTGATTAAAACTCGATAACGGCTGAACGGATTTTTCTTATCATAGTCTTGAAATGTTCGTGGAGGTCTAGGGAAGGTTTAAAAGGCGAAAAAAAATCGAATAATTGCCGGGAAAAAAAATTGAATACTAATCGGGCTACTAGTTAATAAATAAATATTACCGGACTACTCACACAGCATCAACTAACTTCAAACTATCTGGTAAACCTTTGCTCTCTGGCGTCTACAGCTTGTAAGGCATTATTCTAAGCCTTTGACCAGACCAGGGCTGTGCCTGACAGGCTATTACAGGCAAAGTCAGGGCGTGCTATTGAGTGCTGTTGTGTCTTTTAGCTTATGAAGATGCATGAAGAACGGAAAGATGTTGTTGAGCGGTCCTGTGCGAAATAAATTCAAAGAAATAAACATATTGACCGTCATTTGTACACCTATATATTTATATAGCCATTATGTATATGTACATCATCATCTGATGATATCACCATCACCCTATTCACGTTCCCACTGCTGGGACACAGGGACTTCTCTATTGGCGAGAGATTAGGCCTTAATTCACCACGCTGGCCTAGTGCGGGTTGGAGTGGATGTCACGTGTCCTTCAACTCTTTGAAGTTGCCAGACCATGCCGGTTTCCTCACGATTATTTTCTTCACCGTTAAGCACGTGTTTTAAAGCGCACATACGTTTTTCAAGAAGATAAATCCAGAGGTGCGAGGTGTATATGTACGCATAAGAATATTCATTTGTTTGTTTACAAAAAATAGTGATAACCACAATGTAAATACAAGAAATAAATATAAACTCGCTTTGCCCACCACTAGGCTGCATAAGGTTAATGTATCTTTCAAAGGGCAATACAACAAGATTCCCAAAGAATTGCAACAGTTGCAAATTACTAAATTTAAAAATATTATAAAAAAAAACTTTGTATAAAAATTATTATAAAATATCGGATTACCTTGACGACAAAACTGCTTGGGACGGACCAGCTCCGACAGCAAATTAAAAACAAGACTAACAAATAATTATTGTAAAGTTTCAGAACAAAAATGAGCAAGAGTTTCTAATCGCTTCTTTGCTCTAGCTTAAAAAAGCGAAGCGAAACTAGATACGATATTTTTTTCCTATTCATCTTTAAGTACCAATGTTCAATTTGTTTGTTTTTGTATTTTATTTTCCACGTTTCTAAGATCTGTAATACTAAACAATGGAAATAATAAATGATCTTGTATCTGGAATGATGAGTGCTTTTAGTTACCAAACTCCTTGCATCTATCATATCAAGATGGAGAACTTTATTTAATTTTAGAACGAAACAACCGCCCCGGGCACTGCAAGCCCCAGCTCATTCGAAAATTAAAAGTACGCGTCCATTTTCAATATCTATACTAATATTATAAAGCTGAAGAGTTCGTTTGTTTGTTTGTTTGTTTGAACGCGCTAATCTCAGAAACTACTGGTTCGAATTGAATAATTCTTTTTGTGTTGGATAGTCGAGTTATCGAGGAAGGCTATAGGCTATATAACATCACGCTACGACCAATAGGAGCAAAGATATAGTGGTAAATGTGTAAAAAACGGGAGAAATTGTTCATCTTTGAAGCCTTCCGTTGCGTGCGCCGTGAAAACGGTTCAAGATACACAAAGAATATGTATTAAAGAATAATAGCTCTTCTAATGATCTAAAAAACAGTCCGCGATAGTATATGTCTATCTTTTAAGATTAACTCACAAAAACCGTTTTTATGGTACCTAACTTGGTCGAAATAATTTGTTTAAGTTGTATCAACATAATAATATTAATCTTTATTCAAATAAATATGTTGTTGGTTAAGAGTACTTCATCCATTATAACGCGGGTAGCACCGCAGGGCACAGCTAGTCTGTGATAAAGCCACGACCCCTTTATGCGGGCTGACAATTTCAGCAGAGGAGCGACTGAAAAAACCAGAAAGCAATTTGGATGACTGCCGGTGACACAACACAGTTTTTACTCATAATCGAGTATGTTACGGTAGGGTTGCCAACTGTATTTATTTTGCGGTTGTGTGATATTCTCTGGTGTAATGAATTTTCATGTTCTTTTTTATCTTTGACATCATTTAGGGTGTTTTATTGAATTTGTTGATTCAGACTGTAGGATCGTATTGAACACTGGGTCATGATATACACGTTGTATTAACATATTAGTTTTCATTTATGATTAGACCTAATGGAGTAAGGAAGTACCTACTAGATAAAAATATTTTCGTAATGGAGGGAATAATGTGGGTAAAGAAAAACTACCAATTACATCGCGTTGGTAGCTTAAGATATGTTTAGCTATTATAATTATTTTCAAATTATAATAGAAATGTTGATAATCAGGCTATACCTACTCAACTATACAAAGATAACTAAATCAACATAAATAGTGTGTCATTCGACGTAATCGGGAGCTAACGATTACGAGTAGAATGAAGCATCTTTAGTGACACTTTCAATATAAGCTATGCAGGCATCCTGTTCCATCCATTGCTGACTTGGATCTATTTACTTCAAGAGTCAAAATCATTCAGGCAGCGACTAGCTAATAGTTATTTTATTGTTAGTAAATAGGTAGTTATATAGGTTTTTGTTTTTTTGTATGTTATTATGTTGTATTGTTCATTGTCTCTTTTTTTTTTTTTTTTTATGGACGATAGACCTTTTTTGTCCACAATCTCACCTGATGGTAAGTGTCGATGTGGACGAGGATGGATCACAAAGATCTAGAAGGTACCTATTCACTCTTGACTTGAAGAAACTCAGATTGTAGGTGTTAGGAAACACAGCAGCAGGGAGCGAATTCCAAATCCTTGCAGTGCGAACTATGAAGGTGGATGAGAATCGCTTGGTCCGAGTGGATGGGATATCCACTAAGTAAGGATGGTAATTCGCTGTGCGTCTGCTTGTCCTGGAGTGGAAGGGACATGGTGGAATTAGGTCATGAAGATCCTGTGAACATTCTCCGAAATGTAATCTATAAAATATAGACAGACAGGAAACCTTACGCCGGTGCTCGAGACTTTGGAGCTTGGTCTCAGCAAGGTACTGTTCCCCAATTAGTCGCAGGGCTCTACGTTCTATCGAGTCCAAAGCCGCAAGCTGATACTTGGCCGAGCCATCCCAAACGTGGCAGCAATACTCCAGACCAGATCGGACCTGAGCTTTATAAAGAGATAGAAGCTGTCCAGGTAAGAAGTATCGCTTGACTTTATTCAGTATTCCTAGCTTCATGGCTGCTGTTTTGGCTTTAGACTCGATAAGGGTGCCAAAGTTTAAAGTTGGTGTTAACGTGACACCGAGGAGCTCAAGCTGTTCATTTAAAGGCACTGGTACATCTCGGAAGAGAGGAACCTCAGAGAAGGGACTCTTTTTTGCAGAGAAGAGACATGCTTGTGTTTTCGAGGCATTGAAATCTACCCGATTGGCATCACCCCAATCAGAGACTACTTTAAGGGTTCTATTCAAGCGCTGCAGCATGTCCTCTCTGTTCGCTTTCAACTCTATCTGACTGGCCTTTGCATTGGAGAGGTACCTATCTACCACGGTGCTGTCGTCTGCGTACCCAATAATACCGGGAACTAGCAGATCGTTAATATGCAGCAGAAATAACGTGGCGGATAGTACAGACCCTTGAGGTACCCCGGCGTTGATCGCCAATTGATCTGACGAGAAGCCATCAATGACTACTCGAATAGATCTTTCCCTCAAAAAGTCTCCAAGCCAGATACAGAAGAGATCCGGAAGACCGTACGCTGAAAGTTTGCCAATAAGACTATCGTGCCAGACCCTATCGAAGGCTTTCGAGACATCTAGTGAAACTGCAATAGCTTCACCATGTTTCTCAATCGCCTCACTCCAGATGTGAGTGGCATACACTAGAAGATCTCCTGTTGACCGTTTTCGGCGGAAGCCATATTGGCGGTCACTGAGGAGGTCATTGACTTCTAGGTACGCTAGGAGCTTCCCATTCAAAACACGCTCCATGCATTTGCACAGCAGGGAAGTTATTGAGATGGGGCGATAGTTCTTCGGGTCGGCTCGACTACCTTTCTTAGGTACAGGCTGCACATTTGCAAGCTTCCAGGACCTGGGGACTTTGCCAGAATCCAAGGAGAGGCGATAGATTCGCGTTAGAATTGGAGACAATTCAGGAGCACAGGACCTCAATACAACGGCCGAGATTCCGTCAGGGCCACTAGCTTTATTCACGTCGAGTTCACGTAACGTTTTGAGCACTTCCTTTTGATGTATACGTACATTGGGCATACTTGTAATACACCGAGGAAGGCTAGGAGGAGTTGCGTTGGTCGGCTCAAGACGTGAAGCTTTAGCAAATTGAGAAACAAATAAATTTGCTTTCTCTTGCGCCGTGTGGGCCAGTGATCCATCCGGATTTAACAGAGGAGGAAGCGAAGGACGGTTAAAGTTAGCTTCAACAGATTTGGCCAGAGACCAGAAGGCTTTACTACCCGTTGGGAAAGAAGCAAGTTTTGAACCTAGTCGACCAATCCGGTTAAAAGAAGCTCTCTTAAGCGTACGCTTCAAGGACTTGGAGGCTTTGTTGTAGGATGTCTTCTTCTGTGATACATCTTGGGCCTTACTGTTTCGGGCTTCAACCCACGCAGCAAAAGCTTCGTGTTTCAGCGCTGATGCACTGGCACATTCGGCATTAAACCACGGGGGAGTCCTGTCAGATGGTGACGTGTCAGTGAATGGGATGAAGTATTCCATGGCACTTTTGATCACCATCGTTACAGCATCAGCACATTCACTGGGATCACAAGAAAGTAAAGAAGTCTCTATCGAGGTGTGTTCACTTTTTGATGTTTAATTTGTGACCATCCGTTTAGATCTGTTATTAGCTTTCTGTTTCTACTGGGTTGGTTATTAGTGTTATTCATGGCTGTTGATTTTCCTTCAAATAAATAAATAAATAAATCTACATTCAGGTAAATAATTGTAATTACCAACACAAGGCAATTCGCCTGCAAAGCTTGTCGAGAATAACAAAGCTAATAGGGCTTTGATATAAGTCTGTAATAGAAGCTCAAATTCAGTAAGTTTACATTATACGGTTGAAAGTTGACTTGTAACTTGAAATTGAAAATATTTTTTAAACTTTCAGCATCAAAAAGACATTTAGTCAATAGTCACCGCCAGATCTGACGAAAACGCGGGCGCGCTGGCAACCGCCGCGTAATCGAGCTGTCACCGCCACGCGGGAAGTTTGATTAAAGGCGAACCAATCAGCTAACTCGGTTTAGGTAATGCAGGTAGCGTTCTAGCTTTGAAATTTTGAATCTTTCTATTCTATACCTTCGCATGTTCGAAAAGTGATTTCTACAATGTATTCGTAATTTCCGTAGTCAAAAAACGTCATATCCGTAATTTATTCCGAAACTGTATTGTTGAAACTTGGTAAGTTGATGTATCTGTGACTCGCATTAAAATTTTCACAAAAAACTTGAAAATAAACTGGGGCTTCCCATAATAAGAACTGATACTAAGAAAATATTTTTTAATCAAAACCTATGTCTATGGATAGGTGTTTTTTGAAAAATTATATTGTGGTTTTTAACATCATTCTTTTTCTAAACCGAAAGTTTGTGCGAGAGACACTTCCATAGTAGTAAAATGTGTTTCTTGTAACTTCGGGAAGAGAAGAGAATGATAAATAAGTTGTTTTTTAATGTAGGTACGTAACTACTATAAAAAATTAAAACTTTTAACGAAGATTGGTTTGAACGAGTTTATACTTTATACTTAAGTTCGTCATAAATCGCAATTTACATTTTCACCTGTTCATTTAAATTCAAGAGATAAAATAATTATTTATGGTTCTATTTACTTATAAATCTAAATTTAAAATTTAAGAAAAACCCCCGAATCCAATGCTTTCATTTCCTTAAATGTAAAACAACATAATATTATGTAATGTGGACGCGATGCGCTTTCATTTGATACCCCACACTAGTATATTTGCAGATTTTCTGTTTTCTCTCACCCCCATAACTTTTAAACGGCTCAACCGATTTTCATGAAACATGTCTAAGAACACCCGGGCCAAACTCATCTTTCATCCAAAAAAACTTAATTGAAATCGCTCCATCCGTTCGGGAGCTATGATGGAACAGACAGACAGACAGACACGTCAAACTTATAACACCCCTCTTTTTTGGTCGGGGGTTAAAAATGAGTTTTTCGAATTTTAAAGTTCTTTTAGTGAATTTAAGAGATACTGTTAAATAGATTTTAAGTACCTACCTCGTAAGGTTTAAATACCTACTACATTAATTATAAAATACTCGTAAATGCATATTGAACTCATTATGATTTATATGATTTATGTTATAACTCTCTATTGGATTGGATATTTGTCTGTTCACGTGCGTAATTGTTAACCCTCTGAATCCTTACACGTGACCTCCGGGTGGTGCTAAGAACAGTCTCTGGTGGTAGGCTTCGGCCGCGGCTTGTCACCACCCTCCGGGCTGGGCCAGTGCGTGAAGCGATTTTTTCGTGTTTCGTAATGTGGCCCGGAGAAGCCATCTACCTTCTAGGTCTTCATGCTCCATCTTAGACCACATCGTCACTTTACATCTGGCGAGATTGTGGTCAAATGAAGGCTTATTTAAATCAGACAATTTAAATAAAATGAGCTAGCTAAAAAGAGCTAGCACATTTATCAAAAAATAAACATTCCTTTATTTTTAAAAGAAACAAAACCGCATTATGAAAAATTTACATGAGCTATTATTTTATTTATTATACGATAATTACACAAAACCATAGTCAAAATCAATTTTAATTATAAAATCTGTCACCGTCACGCGGGAACCGAGTTAGCTGATTGGTACGCTTTAATCAAACATTAAAGCAAACCAATCAGTTAACGCGGTAATGCCAATTCTGTGGTAATGCGTTCTAATTTTGAAATCTATGCATTTTAAAATAGAATAAAGTTTCGATTAAGTTTTCATGCCCAACAAAAATAACTTTTAAAACACGCTGCTATCTTCAAACACAGATAAAAATGTATGAGATTTCGAATATTTTCAATGAAAACCTAAGCTTATATAAACTAAATTACATTACCTACAACTACATTACATTACCGAAAATCCCAGACAACAACATCTAGCCCCGTGGTAAGCTCTAAGCTTGTGTTACGGGTAGGTACTAGACATCTGATATATATATCTTACTCGTACTTAACAAAGAAGTTTAAAAAAAGCCGTTATAAAATCTTTCGATATAATTCGTTGGAATTTGTCGCTAAGAAAAGCGTAACTAGCGCCCCTGTCGGCAGGTGTGCGAAATGATTAATGTTCTACCCACGATTAATTAGTAGGTAGGTAGCTATAAGATGTCTCTTTAGTTCAGTAGACGGGGTTGCGACGAAATATTTATAAAACGTCTACTATTAAGATACTTTTAAAATTTACTGAAGATCCAACTTCGCACGGATGTAGGTTACACCGTATAAACCTTCCTTTTGAATCACTATCTCCAGTCTCTGGTGGTAGGTTTCGGCCGCGGCTTGTCACCACCCTCCGGGCTGGGCCAGTGCGTGAAGCGATTATTTCTTGTTTCGTAATGTGGCCCGGAGAAGCCATTTACCTTCTAGGTCTTCATGCTCCATCTTAGACCACATCGTCACTTAACATCAGGAGAGATTGTGGTCTATTTTTGAAAATCGGATGAAAATGATGAGGTTCTTTCTCATTTCGCCAATTTCATACAAAGACTCCAACGAGCACAAAATTCGAAACTAGGTAAGTAACAAAATCATCATCCTCATCCGCAGTCTTCGCCCACAGCTGGGCATTGGCCTCCCAGAGTTTGTGCCATCCACCACGGTTTCTTTTTCCAATCTCTTCCAATGGCGACCCGCGACGCGTACTATGTCGTGTTAATCGTGTTAATGTACTTAAATAAATAAATAAATAAAATAAATAAATAAATGTCGTCGAGCGTCGTTTATTTTATGACCTTTGAAGAACCGAAATAAAATTGTTTTTGTTATGTACCAACTTACTTATTTTATTTCCCTACTTGTGTACAAGATCTTGCTGTAACACAGTTTCTAACTAGCACAAACAAAAAAAAGGGATAAAGTCCTAATGGCTGCGTTAATTACTTTCGTTGGTTTTTAATAAATGATTGAATTAGAACAATATAGACGGCACTCAGGAAAAGTCAAAAATTGAGCCAAAGTTTTGATTTTGATTTAAGATTCTTTAGATTCAGGTAATATTGAGATTATATATACATATTAATACATTAAAGTCCCCAGTCAGTCTGTCTTCCTATCTTTATATTCGGGACAAACTAAAAAAACTACTGAGTGGATCTTTATTCGGTTTTTAGCAAAAGGTTTACGGGGAAGGTTTTTGCATCCGTATAAAGCCGGGCACATAATAACAAATTCAACATCATCATCACCCTATTAACGTTCCCACTGCTGGGACACAGGGACTTCTCTCTTGACGAGAGAGATTAGGCCTTAATTCACCACGCTGGCCAAGTACGGGTTGGTGAATGTCACATGTCCTTCAAACTCTTTTTTGAAGTTCTCAGAACATGCCGGTTTCCTCACGATGTTTGCCTTCGCCATTAAAGCACGTGTTTTAAAGCGCACATAATTTTCTCAAGAAGAAAAATCCAGAGGTGCGTGGCGGGGTTTGAACCCACGACCTTCGGAATGAAAGTCGAGTGTCCTCCCACTTAGCCAACAAGTCTTTTTTTTTTTTTAAACAACAAATTAATAACATTTTATTATCTTAAAGTCATAATTAAGCATTGTAATTTTATCAATTCATTAATGCTATCATAGATCCATGATGCTATTGAGGAGTATCTTATAAATAAACATAGGTTCGCTTCCCAAACAACAAACAAATTAATAACATTTCATAATCTTAAAGTTATGACTTTAATTATCAAGCATTTAGGTTTTTGTCATTGTTTTTTTTTATCGAGCATTGTAATTATATCAATTCAATAATGCTATTGAGAAGTATCTTATAATTAAACATAGGTTTAAAAAACATTGTGCATATAGTTTAGCAGAACTCTCCCCCCCCCCCCCAGCAAGCCTAGACACAAACTTGTTAACAAACAGAACACAATAAATATGATTTGTACTGGAATTCGGAGATAAAGGACCCCTATGTCCGCGGCCTATCGCTCGCTGCGGGCCGTACCGACTGCAAAAAAACTAACAATTCTAGGAAGTTCCGAAAAAAATAGATTTACACCTAACGGCATATTTATATGATTAATTCAATTAAAAAAATTTAAGAAAAACCCCCGATTCCAATGACTAAATTTTCTTAAAAGTTAAACACCATAATATTTTGTAATATGTGAATGAGATGCGCTTTCATTTGATACCCCACTCGAGTATATATGCAGATTTTCGGTTTTCCTTCCCCACTCTCACCCCCATAACTTTTAAGCGGCTTAACCGATTTTCATGAAACATGTCTAAGAACACCCGCGCCAAACTCACCTTTCATACAATAAAAACTAAATTAAAATGGCTCCATCCGTTCGGGAGCTATGATGTCCCAGACAGACAGACAGATAGGCAGACACGTCAAAGTTATAACACTCCTTTTTTTAAGGGGGTTTAAAAATAGATTACATTAGACAACACTTTATTACACACCACACAAAATATACAAAAAATAAATATATACTTCTTAAACAAGGTGTTTATATATGGTATTTAAACGGTGTGAATGGCACGCACCAGGCGAACATAATTTGTTTGAAGATTTTTAAATTTAGAATCATTGCCGAAAAAATATCTTTAAAGTCTAAATTTAAAAAAAAACATGTTGCAGTCATAGCAAGTACGCATAATAACCCTTATTTTACTATTGTGCTAACCAACCATACGCGTTATAATCTCGCCGTTATTGTGTGTTTAGCAAGTGTACGTGAACTTCGTACCATCTGGGCGTCCCGTGACACCTCTCAAGTTATTTTGATTTATTTTCATCCTCAATTAATTATGCCCATGTTTTTCTAAATTAATAGGTACATCGTATTTCTTTATTGTACACAAAAGAAAATGATACATGACGGTTTTGTAACAATGGTCATGTACATTAAAAGTTTCACGGATTCACGGAAAGTAACAAATTGAAATATAGTAGTCATAACTAGATAATATGATTCAACTTCCTTCTAGTCAATTCGAACATGATTAGATTTTAGAACTGGACAAATCAAATACATTATTCATATGAATGAATTGAAATAATAATCTTGTTTGTCTACTATCGGTACCAGCGTGACATGCGGGCAGTACGATTGCCCCCGGGCCCCGGCGCCCGCACGCGCCGATAATGCCGCTGCCTCTGAGTTATGCTGCCCTGGTATTTACTGATTGAAGCTGGGGAGTTTTCTACTCAACTCGACGATTTTAATACAATTTTCATGAATACCTAAATATATAAATTTATGCTTTGATTTTGTTACCCTCAAATTATCTTATTTATAAACCTGCCAAATCATGTAATAAATAAATATCTCCGCACTACTCACAAAACATCACCTAACCCCAAACTAGGCAGAGCTTGTAATATTTTTGGTATATTTAAGGTTTTTTTGTAAATACATACATTATGATTTATGATACATAGAAAACACCCAGACACGAAACCATGACCATTATTATTATTGTTTATAACTGAAAAGTACACCTCAGTTATTATTAGACAAAAAACTTACAAACCGGTTAAAAACGTGTACGTACTCTCTCCCTCTCTCTCTCAATTAGACTTAGAAGGAACTCTACTGGACTTGTGACTGTCGACTTTGTGGCTGTGTTTGATTATGTTCCATGAAGATTCCGATGCCCACCTTCTGGTATTCGTCCATTTTGTATAGTAGTGTAACTTATGAAGGATACGAGAGGCATTCATTACATGTAACTCCGATATTGAGAGCTGTGTATACCCTGTGTCTGCTGTCGGTACTATGAGTGACATGCGGGCAGTACGATTGCTCTGCGCCCGCACGCGCCGATAATGCCGCCGCCTCTGAGTTATGCTGCCCTGGTACTTGCTGATTGAAGCTGAGGGGTTTTCTACTATTTTCAAAACGTAAATATTTTTTTCAAACTATTAAAAAAAGAAAAACCGTGTTGGCTAAGTGGGAGAACACTCGACTTTCATTACGAAGGCCTTGGGATCAAACAACACGCACCTCTGTATTTTTCATCTTGAAAAATGTAAACGCTTTAAACACGTGCTTTAACGGTGAAGGCAAACATCTTGAGGAAACCGGCACGTTCTGAAAATTTAAAAGAGTCATTTAATCAATTTAATTCGCAAACAATTTACATTGTGTCGGAAATTTATACTTTAAACAATAAAAATACACAAAACCATTATTCATACAAAATCACAAGGACATAAAAATATGAATTGCAGCAAAACATTTTTACCTTAGTTATTAGAAACACATTACAAACAATCCAATAAAAATATACCAATATAGTCTAACACAATAATTCAACAATTTGAGACATTAATTAAAAATAAAATAAAATTGGGAAAAAAAATGTCATAAAATCAAGTTTGAAGGAGATGTGTTATTCACCAACCCGCACTTGGCCAGCCGTGGTGAATTAGGGCCCAAGCTCTCTCGCTGAGAGAGAAGTCCCTGTGTCCCAGCAGTGGGACAGCGTTACGAGTAACAGGGTGATTGATGATGATTCAAAAAATAGTCCTTAAAATCTAACCACTAATAATTTCAGCCGTAGGATGTCCACTACAAGTTATCCTCCCTCAATGAGTCCAATTATTGCGCTCGTAAGCAGCTGTGAATTTTGTTTTTGATATATTTCAGTTAAAAATGGTGTTATTTTATTTAAAATTATTTTTTATTTTCACATATGATTCGTAAATATTTGAATTAACCTTTTCGCTTGATATAATACAATAATAATACATCTTTATTTGCATGAAACATTATGTACTATTGGTAATTAAAGCTAAATTTTGTCCAGCCATGTCGCGCCTCAAATAGGCATACGAATATTAATAATTATAGTGGTAGATACATTAAATACATTTATAGACAAACGCATCGTTACAATACTGGCAACTATCGCGAGAAAAGTCCGATTTCAGTCAAATTTGGCATGGAATTCGCTGTTTTCCCAGTAACGGACAAAAGATACTTTCTACCGCGGAAATATTTATAACAACGCGGGAAAAGCTGTTACAGCATGATATAAATAAACAACAATTCTAATATCTTCTGTTGAGTGAGTCGCTCTGAGGAGCATTCAAACGCATTAGAACAATATGGCGCCGTGCGGCCACCTGGCGCGACCTAAACTCTATTTAATACTACACTAGTGCCTTCTCCTGGCTTTGTGCACTGTTCAGGATTCATATGTGTACTGAATAATTAACAATGTATGAAAGAAAGCGAGCGAGGTTTCCTTTGTTAATTTCAGTCTGTGTTTCGTCTCGGAAAACGTCGTGAGTGGAGATAAAAATATAGATAATTTTTTTCGTTAAAATCGTTGCAGAAGACTAATTTTGTAATGTTAAAAATTAAGTTTAGGGATGTAGAAATATTAATAGTTCTCTATAGAAATATACTTAGTACCTATGAAATATACTTAGTACCTATGAAATATACTTAGTACCTATGAAATATCTAAATTGCTTCTGTTGATGGAGACGCTATCGCTTGAAACGGAGAAACGCATTAGCACAATATGGCGCCGGGTGTTACCACCTGGCGTTCTATATTACCCTATGTACACCAACATATACTTCAGTTACAGCTAAAGATCTTAGAAATAAATTATATGAATCTTATGATAAAGTTAGGAATATCCTACGTGCGAAGGTAACGGATGCATCTTAATCTACTAGTGTACTAGTTTAAGTATAAATTTCCGACACAATGTAAATTGTTTGCGAATGAAATACATGAAAATGAAATGAAATTAAATCTTTATCTGTATCAAAAATAGTACCCGTAACACAAGCTTAGAGCTTACCACGGGGCTAGATGTTCTTGAGTGAATTGTCTAAAATATTTATTTATTTTTAATTAATTCGTTCCTTAATGACCGAAGTGGGTAGGATGTAAAGTAGTAGCCGCAAGTAGATGGACAGATTTCTTGGTAAGGCTATGGGTTTACGGTGGATGCTGACCGCTTCCATCCAAAATAACTGAAAGTCCCATGTTTAGTGTCGTCTTAAAGCCAAAATATACCACCTGTCATGACGACTAAACACACCTGTCATTTTTTCCATCTGAAACCAAATTTTGTTCCATTTTCAATCCAAATTACTCACAAAAGATATAAATAATAATCTAAATTTAAAATTAAAGAACAACTTCCCGATTCCTAGGCCTTAATTGCCTTATAAGTACAACAACATAATATGTGAATGTGCATGCGATGCGCTTACATTTGATACCCCACTCGAGTATATTTGCAGATTTTCGGTTTTCCTTCCCCACTAGGTATCACCCCATAACTTTTAAACGGCAGAACCGATTTTCATGAAACATGTCTAAGAACACGAGGCCCAAACTCACCTTTCATACAAAAAAAAACTAAATTGAAATCGCTCCATCCGTTCCGTATGATGTCCCAGACAGACAGACACGTCAAACACATAACACCATTTTTTTGGTCGGGGGTTAAAAAGACGCTTCCTATGAAAGAAAGAAATAAAGAAAAATATTCATTATAACACAAAAGCTTACAATTTAGGAGGAATTGTGGAGGTGTTGTCTGTTCATGTCCGTAAGTGTTAACCCTCTAAATCCTTACACGTGACCTCCGGGTGGTGCTAAGAACAGTCTCTGGTGGTAGGCTTCGGCCGCGGCTTGTCACCACCCTCTGGGCTGGGCCAGTGCGTTTTTTTGTGTTTCGTAATGTGGCCCGGAGAAGTCATCTACCTTCTAGGTCTTCATGCCCCATCTTAGACCACATCGTTACTTAACATCAGGTGAGATTGTGGTCAAATTAAGGCTTATAGCGCATAAAACAATTTTAAAACATTTATAAACAACTAAAACTTATAATTAAATATACCTTATATCTACGTGAAAAAGATATAGGAACCATAAGGAGCACTATGACAGAGCACTGACGGCTAGTTAATGCTATGACATAAAAGCGAACTATTTTTAAACCAACATTTGTAAACACACAATCTTCCCAATATTCCCACCCACACCCGATAAAAATAACCGATATTCACATCCTATTTAAGAAACAGGTTTGACAGCAACAACAGGTACGGATATTAGGTAACAGGTATCTACATAACCGATGTGTAGTTACGTACCGATGTGTAGTTACGTGCCGATACGTAGTTACGTGGATAGAGTAGGTGTACGGAGGCCACAGAGCGATTACAATCTGCGGGTACAGGTGCGCCGTTCACAGCCTCTGACGAAATTGTAGAGTAGTGAGTATCTAGGATAAAGAGGAAATATTATATATAAAATTCTCATGACACGGTGTTTGTTATCAATCTCCCCCGGCTCGACCGATTTTCGTCATCCGAAGCATTAATATCGGCCAGGGTAGAGAATCGGACAACATCAATTTTTCATCCCCCTAAATGTTAAGGGGATAATAATTGTTTTTTTTCAGTGATATTTTTTATTATTATTATTTTTAATTAGGCTAAGTAACACTGAAATAATTGTTCAAATCGGACTAGTAGTTTCCGAGATTAGCGCATTAAAACAAAAAAAAACACTCATAGCTTTATAAAATAGGTATAGATTATACCTCTAAATAGGTACAGTTTATGAATAGTATGTTTGTGAAGTTGAAGGAGGTAATCCCACAAAATATAAAAATGATTTAAAAAAAATTTGCTACATTTGTAATTAAGCCTGTTAGAAAAATCTACATCAACACACAAAACATAGGACAGTCTCTGGTGGGAGGCTTCGGCCGCGGCTTGTCACCACCCTCCGGGCTGGGTCAGTGCGTGAAACGATTTTTTCGTGTTTCGTAATGTGGTCCGGAGAAGCTGTCTTGTCGGAAAAAACGCCAACTTATCCATGTTATTTTAAAGGGACATTTTCCCGAGTTAATCAAAATTTTCATATAAATTAAGCAGCACAAATTATGGATACCTTTAATGCTAGCAGTGGAAGTATCAAAAAAAGTTTTTTAAATCTGCTAGACAAATTTATACTCGAGTTGATCCTCTGTGCTCGCACTACTCTACGCTGTTGTGATAACATCAGAGCACAGGTGCGGGTTCCCACCCCGACTGGCACCAAAACAACAGTACACGCTTTTCGAATTAACATTATATACATATGTATGTATGTATGTACACTATGTACCAGCACGCCCTCACTGAGGTTCAGATGTTTTAACTGTTTTTGTTTGATTTTCCGTTCTGTTTGTTTTATTAGTATATGTTTTTTTTTATATTTAGACTTCCATTTGTGTGGATGGATACTTCCTTTACAAATAATTTATAAATCATCTTTATTTTTACCCCCGACCAAAAAAGAGGGGTGTTATAAGTTTGACGTGTCTGTTTGTATGTCTGGGACATCATACCTCCCGAACGGATGGAGCGATTTTAATTTAGTTTTTTTTTGTATGAAATGTGAGTTTGGCGCGAGTGTTCTTAGGCATGTTTCATGAAAATCAGTTGTTTAAAAGTTATAGGGGTGAGAGTAGGGAAGGCAAACCGAAAATCGCTGCAAATATACTGGAGTGGGGTATCAAATAAAAGCGCATCTCGTGCACATCATAAAATATTATGGTGTTTAACTTGTACGGAAATTAAGGCACTGGAATCGGGGGTTTTTCTGAAATTTGAAATGTAGATTTAAAGATTTTAATTTTCAATTGATTAATAATAGCAATACTTAATTTTATTATATTTTTAATTTTTAATAATAATTTATTATTTTGCATGTTGTTATTGTTCTCAGTTTGGGTAGCATTTGTGTATTTGTAATAATTATCATAGTGCGTGATTCTTGAATGTATTAATGCTTATCTTGTTGATGCAACTAAATAAATAAATAAATAAATAAAGGCTTATGCATAATTAATATTAAATTAGAAATCCTTAAAAAAATACGCATGGTCTCATAAAATGTTTAGTCTTTTAAAGATTTAAAACGCGTTTATGAGTTTCTATGTAGTATGGGGAGCGAGCGGGAGCGTCTGCCGCGCGGACTGTACCCACACACTTTACTATGGCTCTTTGCACCTACGCGACTACAAATGTCCCTTTACGTCTCGCTTCCCGCGTTTCTGACGCGTAGATTTGGACGAAGACTTATTTGTAGGATTTCTGGTTTCGGGTCAGGCTGTTTTCTATATATCATACATAAGTATGTATTTACAAAAAAATATATATCAGTCACCTAACACCCATAGTACAAGCTTTGCTTAGTTTGGGGTTAGGTGGTGCTGTGTGAGTAGTCCGGAAATATTTATTTTTACTCATAATTATTGTGTGCGCAATATCGAATTATTATTATTATCAATAGATAGATAGATAGATAATATCTTTATTGCACACCAATGCTTACAGACTAACTTAAAAATTACAATCAATAGCCACATACGTTGTACAATCGGCGGCCTTATCGCTTAAAGCGATCTCTTCCAGGCAACCTTTGGATGGATAGGATATGTTAGGAACACGAAAGACGGTGCACAAAGATCATAGCATATACATAAATAATATGACAAAATAATATGAAAAAGAAATAAAAATAAATAATAAATACATACATTAAATAAGAACAAACAGGAGAAAATACATAAGTATAATAAACGATAAATGTATTATTAATATATCACTACATGAGTAGATAGTGTTGATGAACCATGCCTTTAAAGATATTTAAGGATTTTGCTTTTCTAATGGAGACAGGAAGAACAATATAGATAATACAAAAAAATTCAATATCAGAAATTATTTTGAATCTATTATGTACTGTCAGTATGTCACGAAATGACACAGTTGCCTCATAGCAACAATACCCATACCAACTGTAAGATATTCTGCTCGAAGGTGTTGTGTTTCTCGGCATCTGGGTAAACAGTGACTGTAGCATGCGTAAACGATCGCTTCGACGAGGGAGCGAATGTGAAGCGACGTTGACGTTCACTTTCACTATGAATTTAATATTTTAATGCCCTTTTACTTTTTACTATTCATTTTATATAGTGAAGGGAAAAATCGTGTATTTTATATTTTTTTTATGATAACCATAGACGTATTAAAATATTACATTAATAAACTATAAATTACTTTGATTAGATGGACCACCGGACTCTCAAAAGGTGATGTGATCTGATGTGATTTATTTCTTTTTGTTAAAATAAATATTGATAATCTTGTGTGGTTTGACTTTGTAAGAACTAGAAAGTTTATAGACTTGAAATTCAACTTCATTTAAAACTTTGAAAATATGAACTGAAGTACTTTTTTGCCTGACTCAGTGATTAACTTTTTAAGGAGAAATTTGTTTTTTTATGTATTACGGATATCTGTTGTCTGAATAAATGAATTATATTATCATTATTATTAATTACTAGTACACATTAGAGGTTATCAGTTCTGTCGGGCAACCGGACACGACCGACGAAAATATTATTTCGTTATCGTTAGGTTAATGAATCAGTGCTATGGCCGCTCGGCGCGTGCTCACAGTGGAACATAAAACATATGGCTGTGAGTAGGTATAGGTACACACCGACGAACGGACTCAACCGACTTCAACTAAAGGAGGTGGCTCTCAATTCGCAGCGTCTTTTCGTATGTTATGGATTTTTTAATATAAATTCAGAACTATTTGAACGGTTCTTATAGAATTCAACAACTTTCTTGAATAATACCAAAAGTGGTACTTAAACTTTTTCTCGGTGAACTACTTTTGATATTATTCATATTCATTTATTCGTTGTTTCATGTGGTTACAATTAAGGTGTTAAGTTTTATATATGCCCATACGTGAGCCCCGTTGGGACATTATTCAAGAAAGTTGTTGAATTCTATAAAAATCGTTTAAATAGTTCTGAATTTATAATTAATATCCATATTTCCTTGTCATACTTTAATATTGAGAAGTCGGTTGTTTTTTTTGAATTAATGTATATTGTTTTTATTTGATTATTCGTTTATTTTATTTTCATTCTTTTAAATGCATCGTAATTTACGTTTACCCCTCTGATTTTGATAACTGACTCCGTTAGGTATAAATCTACAATATACATATAATCGTATATAATCTAGCTGACCCCTGCAACCGTTGTTTTGCAAAATGCAATATAGATAGTAGCCGATTATCAGACCTACTGAATACGCATATTAAATTTGGTAAAAATCGGTAAAGCCGTTTCGGAGGAGAATATTGTGACATGGAAATTTTATATATTAGATAATCAACAACAGCCCCTTAATAAGCTCTAAGTTTGCGTTGCATGTTATTAATGATGGATGTTGTTCTGTGGATTGTCCGGAAATATTTATTTATTTCATTTATTTATTTAACAATGGTCGGCCGTATCACTAAAAGCAATCATAGAAATGTGAATAGTATACAATATATGATACATATAAATTCAGACATAGCACATCCGATTGAAAAATCGTCCCCAGAGAGTCCCGGTTATCAAAATCACTTTACAAGCCCAAGTTGCAGACAATTCCGCTTCAGGTGTATCCAGTAATTGGAGTTCCTCGGAGCAGCTGTTCCGAGCTCGTAACGCCGTAAGCAGGCGTCCACTATCCGTTATACTGCCTGTCTGTGAATTTAACTTGTTTGGGAGTGCGTTGATCATCGGCCAAAAGCAATACTTACCGTTAAGATAGTGACACTAAAATACCTACTTACTTTCTCATGCAATTTTGTGTAATGTCATATTTCTTCTTAACTAAATATTCTTGTGAATTCCGGACAATAAACACGGTTTTACAACGACTGAGTGACCATGACGGAACTACGGTTTTTAACCGAACACAAAACCTTAGATTTATTTTAATGTAAAATATCATTATTTTGTAATGTGTACGTGATGATTCTTTCATACGAGACCTCACTCGAGTATATTTCCAGATATTAGGTTCTTCTTCCTCACTTTCACCTCCCATAACTTATTAACGGCTCAACCGATTTCCATCAAACATGTCAAAAAACTAAATTGAAATCGTTCGTTTATTTATTATTTATTTATTTAATTTAATTACTAGTACAGATATAACCAATTAAACGTTACACTTATAACACTGCTCTTTTTCGGTGGGGGGTTAAAAAGAGTGAATGTTAGTAGAGATTACAGGTATACAGAAATGTTACGGGTTAATTGACTTAGCATTACGCCGAATGGAGGCCCGATATATATATATATAAATATATGTTTTTTTTTATTAGGATTAACTCCCAAACAAGGTTAAGGGCGTTTTGATACTTACGGCGGCGGTGCCGAACGAACTGTACTTTCCACTGTAGATTTGAGAAAACTACGAGATATTAGATTTGAGAGATTCGTAGCATCACGGTACATTTTGTTAGGTATTTAATAAACTACTAATCCGCCGAATAGGTGCGTTTGATCGACAAACAGACGGTATATTGGTTACATATAAAGTGCACACCGCAGCAGTATCGAAACGCTCATATTGAAAGCGCCCTAATTCACAGAAAAGGTATTAATATTAAAATGAATAGTGGATACCTGCCAACACCATTACCAAGGAACAGCTGGTCCCAAGAACTCCAATTACTGGAAACACCTGAAGCGGGATTGTTTGCAATTTGGGTTAGTAAAGTGATTTTGATAACCTCTAGGTCTCAAGATACGATTTTTCTGGCTATTTCTGGCATTTTTGACATGTATTAGTCATTTAGACAATCTTAATATATATAAATCTCGTGTCACAATGTTTGTCCTCAATGGACTCCTAAACCACTTAACCGATTATAATAAAATTCGCACACCAGGAGCATGTTCGATCCAACTTGAGAGATAGGATGGTTTTTACGGCGAGAAAAATTCGAATAATTTCCGGGAAAATTTTATACCCGTGCGACGCCGGGGCGGGCCGCTAGTATAATGATGATTTATGATGACAATATAATATTGGGCAAACACGTTAAAACCATAAAGACGCAAAATGGCGTTCAACTGAGTAACATCTTTTTCACTTTATAATTTTATTTAACTCATCACTGGCAAATTGTCGCTTCAAGCGCAAAGTCATATTGTGACTTATAATTCATATTATCAATGAATGGCTATTATCAGGGTTGATCAAGGAGAAACTATAATGTTTTTAAGGGATGGGAAACAATTTGACTGCTTACTGCGTACAGGGCTTATATTTGTGCCTTGGTAGATCGAACACTTAACCACGTACCGGTCCTCTCGTTTTGCAAACAATTTTTTTTTTATTAAATGACTAACAGTCTAGCTCCTTCGCTGTCGTTTCACTCTTGACAGAGTGGTCGTGGTCACTTTGAGGCATCATTTGATGTTAGAGCCGGAAACAGCTTTCTGAACGATCGCCCGCCATCTTTCTCTGTTTGCAGCCTGTTTGGTGCAGTCTGATACTGGGACTCCTTCTGCGAGCTAGAAGGTAGAAACGAGGGCAACGACGGAACAAGTTTTTCCAGAAAAGTCTATTTACTTGACCTAAATCCTATTAAACTCGATTTCCTTTAAGGTCTGCTCTAGCGCGTTGTATCTTCTATGTCCTTATCAAATTGTACCCAATGCAGCAGGGCCCTAGTGAAGCGATCAATCAGCTCTGACTGGGTATTGAGGCATCGCACCTGAGCGCTCGCATCGTGGAAATTCAATAGTAAGTACACAGTATTATAATACTACGAATTAGTTTCGTTAGCTTATATGATTTTCAGGAACATATCGTTAGGAAATATTAATAAGTAAAAAGTAGTAAAATTTGGTAAAATTAATTGATTATAGATGAATAGTATTATAGATATTTTATAGAAAATTACTTGCATTGTTTGGAATAGAAGCGACCTACAATTTGAATCATAAATTTTTCCTATGTTATTTATCTATGATACATCTCATAATATCGCATAGTCTTGGAACACCCTGTCTGTACCTATAGATAAATTTGTGCATTGATTACGTATAACGAGTTTTGGAACACTTTGTATAGATAAATTAGTGTATTGATTAAGCATTTCAGTAGAACCTTCATATCATACTCTTAGTAAAATTTATATATAAGATAATTTGAATAAAAAGTAAAATGTTAACACACTTATGGGACTTTTGAGAAAACCAACAGATCTAAAATACTCATAGAAAACGCTATAATTATTGTGTAATTACTAGGAAGATCTTTTGGTGCGTTTATTATCACTCTAAGAACATTAAAAATAATTATCAGAGACATAGGTACAAGAAAAGAAAGTTATGGTTGAAGACTGCCCGATTTATTTAGAAAATACTTAAATTAATAATGGAAAGACGCGTTAATGAACCGCGATGGTGACGTAGCAGCCCCACAGGAATACTGAAATATCTAAACCTTTTTTTATTACATTGAAATTAAAATAAAATAAATAATAAGACAAGAAATTGATCACATTTTTACCAACTGAAGCTGCGAGCTAGGTGACCTAAATACCTATCGATTTAACCCCCATATTATGTTCCACCTTTATAGTTATAGTTTTGGATTTATTAAGCTTTTTTGTTTTTTTTTTGTATCACCGTCTTGGTTTACAAACACTGATATTTTGCGAAATTTTTCTTAATAGAGTCATGATTTTTGGCACAAACATAGCTACTAGTGGCCGGTACCAACACCATCAGCTTTCGTTGATCCGTCGACCGTGTAACACCGTGTATAGTTTGTAATGTAGTTACATTTTGAATAAATTATTTCATTTCAAGCCTAACAATAATGCCATTGTTAATAACATGATGATTCTACACCTGTTTAAATACAATAACATACTAGCGGTCCGCCCCACTTCGCACCAAGTTTGTCGTATTGTGAATCTAAACCACTTTCGAGCCCACTTAGATTCGGTGGTTGAAGCCACGAGCGACTCCGCGTTCAAGGCGCGATTAAAACGATGGCTCCTAAAAAAGTCATTTTATACCTATGATGAGTTCATAGAGTGCTCTCTGACAAATCATAAGTATTAATGTTTTTTATAAGTGATAAACTTCTCTTTGCAGGTTAAACTATTTTTAAATTTTATGCAGAAAAACTTAAGATACATCCGTAACCTTCTCGCACAGGATTCGAACCTGCATCTCCGGGATTGCGCCTTAACGTGATAGCCAAATTACACCAACGCGTCATTACGTGATAGGTCGAAATTTTTCTGCACTTTGTATTATCGAGTGAAGTCCCGACATCTCGTAGTAAATCCAAGGACAATTCTACTTCCATTTCTGAAATTGCAATTCAGATTCAATATATAATAATAAGTAATAAACCTCAATTTGCAAGCTATTATTTAATTTTATGCAGAAAAAAAATGAGAGGGGATGTGTCTTTATTTTTTCTGCGTAAAATTTAAAAATCATACGTAGCTGACATACCAATTAATTTGCTTGCATTGATATTCCGTTTGTATTGTATTGAATTGTAATTGATTTATTATAGAAAACTTGACAAATGTTATTAACTAAGTATTAGCAACTTCACATATTTATTAAGTAATTTGATTTGATGATTTATTTGTTTTGAAATTATAAGTACAAAAAAAACAGTATAACCAAAATGTAATTGTGACGTATAATTATATTATCAATAAATTATTATTAATGACTTAAGCACACACAAAAAATGTCATCAAAATGGGTCCAACCGTTTAGGAGGAGTTCAATGACTAACACTCGTACAGAAGATTTATATAATATCCCTATTGATATAAAAGAATTGCCTATAAACAAATTTGTACCAAAAATTAAGAAATGGCTTAGTGAAAATCGTATTACAATGTAAAAGATCATTAAAATACTAGACACTATACATCATATTAAATTGTAATTTAAATTAACTTCCTAATATTTGACATTGTATTATAAATATTATATTATTTTTCCCTTTAATCATAATTGACATTGCATGTCAAATCTGAATTGTCGAAGTATGTAGAACTATATATAAATAACCTGACACCTATGTAAACCATATTTCAAGCAATAAACAAATTTCATTTCATATATATAAAGATTTAGGAGCAGCTGTTGACATCACGATAGAAGCGGGGTACAAGCAGACATTCACAGACATGCCACCCGTATCCCGTATGCTATAAACGAGGCTGAGGTGAACTATATCTTTGATGCTGCGTCACAGATAGGGGTACTCGTGTGACAACACTAGAAATCTTATATAAAATTCAATTCAATTTATTTATTTACCATAACGTTATATTACATAACAGGCAAGTCAAAACATACAACATAAAATCATTTATACTAACACTAGCTGTGTCCTGCGGTGCTACCCGCGTTATAATGGATGAAGTACTCTTAACCAACAACATATTTATTTGAATAAAGATTAATATTATTATGTTGATACAACTTAAACAAATTATTTCGACCAAATTAGGTACCATAAAAACGGTTTTTGTGAGTTAATCTTAAAAGATAGACATATACTATCGCGGACTGTTTTTTAGATCATTAAAAGAGCTATTATTCTTTAATACATATTTTTTGTGTATCTTGAACCGTTTTCACGGCGCACGCAACGGAAGGCTTCAAAGATAAACAATTTCTCCCGTTATTTACACATTTACCACTATATCTTTGCTCCTATTGGTCGTAGCGTGATGTTATATAGCCTATAGCCTTCCTCGATAACTGGACTATCCAACACAAAAATAATTATTCAATTCGAACCAGTAGTTTCGGAGATTAGCGAGTTCAAACAAACAAACAAACAAACTCTTCAGCTTTATATATTAGTATAGATTAGTTATACATACTTATTCTCATGTCACGGCGTTTGTAATCTAACTTTTTCGTCATCCGAAGCATGCATCAGCCAGGGTGGAGAACCAGACAGCATGTCAAAACAAATATAGGCAAAATTCATTTTTATGGCGAACTATTAACGCT
This sequence comes from Gymnoscelis rufifasciata, assembly GCA_929108375.1. Lineage (NCBI taxonomy): Eukaryota > Metazoa > Arthropoda > Insecta > Lepidoptera > Geometridae > Gymnoscelis > Gymnoscelis rufifasciata. The sequence continues at coordinate 988,085 of OV815326.1, forward strand.
TTCAATAAGCTATGCAGGCATCCTGATCCATCCATTGATGGCTTGGATCTATTTACTTCAAGAGTCAACTCAGTCTTGCAGCGACTAGCTAATAGTTATTTATTGTTAGTAAATAGGTAGTTATATAGTTTTTTGGTTTTTTGTATGTTATTATTATATTGTATTGTTCATTGTGTCTATCGAGGTGTGTTCACTTTTTCATGTTTAATTTGTGACCATCCGTGAAGATCTGTAATTAGCTTTCTGTTGCTACTAGGTTGGTCATAATCTTGGCTGTTGATATTCCTTCAAATAAATAAATGTATTTTTCTTCCCCTTAGATGTTAAAAGTGGTCCACTCCTACATTTTTTTATTTTTTATGATACAGCATACAAAAATACATGCAATCCTAAATTTTCACCCCTCTACGGTCTACGATTCGTATCTAGGTGATACGAAGTTCACCGGGGCAGCTAGTATATTTATGGTACCTATTTATGAGGTAATATAGATTACTAATTTGTCTAAAATGTTGCATAGTATTTTGTTTGTTTAGCCAATAAATAAATATATATTTAATTAGCTGACCCCAGCAATTGTTGTTTTGTAAAATGCGAAATAGATAGTAGCCAATTCTCAGACCTACTGAATACGCATATACAATTTGGTAAAAATCGGTAAAGCCGTTTCGGAGGAGTACGGTAACTAATATTGTGACATAGACACACATACATATTTTATATACCAATTAGATTTAGTTTTACTTGAATGCTTTTTAAGTCGGCTTATTCGCAGTTAGCAGTCGCGTTTCCACTGGTGACTAACGAAAAAAAACACCCAGTTGTTGTCACTTTGAAATATTTATAAAAGATCTTTTCCTAGCCAAGCTGCAGAGTCAGCATTAAGTTGATGACCAGCTAGCTAGCAATCAAGGCTGACTTTCCGTCAGCTCCTGTTTCTATCAAATTATAAAACATTATTACATACATTCTTACAATGCAATAAATGATTTGATTAGATTTACAAAGTTACTTTGGTGATGGTAGTAAATAATTATGTCAGTAAATATACAATTTAAATTTTATTTTTTGATTTTATTTGTAACGGCTTCGCACGGGTTCAAATCAAATTCAAAATTGTTTTCCGGCAATTATACAATTTTTTCTCGCCGTAAAAACCATACTTTGATTTTTTCGTGTTTCGTAATGTGGCGCGGAGAAGCCATCTACCTTCTAGGTCTTCATGCTCCATCTTAGAACACATCGTCACTTTACATTATGTGATATTGTGGTCAATTGAAGGCTAATCAAGCATAAAAAACAAACAAAAAAAAACTTTGATTTCTGCGAACATATAAAAAAAAGAATTTGCCAAATCTGTCCAGGCGTTGTTGAATTATGTGCTTACCAAACACATTTCGCGATTCATTTAAGACTATAATGCTGAAAAAAGTTGATAGCTTGAAAATAATGTTCACTTGAATTAACTTATCTCTGAAAATACGGGACTGATCTTTATAGTTTTAACCTTGAAATCTTAAACAAACTATTTATCAAGGCAGACCTATATTTAAGAGGCCTGATTAAATTTCACTAAAATCTAACTTAAGCTCTAACTATTGCAGTGAGTAGAGATAACTCAATTAACTACTAAACCTATGTTTAATCAAACATAAATTGAATAAGGTACATTGAATATTAAAAAAAAATAACATAATAAATATAGTTAGATATTAATTTCTTATTTAAATCAGTAGTTATTGAAAATAAAATAATATGCATCCAGGCTAGACTATAGTAAAAAGTTAACGAATAAAAAAAATAAGACGAATTCGTTTGAGGTACACAAAAAATAGTTAAAAATAGATATAAGCTATATCAATTTGATTACGCTTTTTATATTTTCTTAGGATTTAAATGAGCAAATTAATGAACATATGGTATTATTTAGATATAAAATTTTGATGATCTTGCAATTTTTCAGATAGGTATAACATTAAGATTAAAAGACCATCAAGATACATACAGAAACTTAATCTCAAAGGGCACTTTATGTTTATAAAGTATCGTTTTAGAAGGAAATAAAATAAACCCAGATTTGAGCCCAGCTGGCGACAATCAAAGTCAACATTTCCACATAATTCATAACGACTAATAAATCTCACAGCTTACCTCCGCGTTTTGACAGATGACAGCAAGCAGCCTTCAAACTCTTTCACGTCACTATCAAATAAATCACAAACGGAACGTAACTATGTAATAAAAGTAAAAAAAGAATCACGAATTTGAAATTGGATCGTGCGTGTTCCGCGCGAGTGAACGTGCGTTCCGTTCCGCGTCCGGTGGCTCACTGAAGGGGCGGGAAGCCGCTGAAAGCGTTTAGGGCGGTTTACGTTTTTTGCTTGTTTTGGCGCGGGGTTGTGTTTGATGCTAATTTTCTCACGGTTTATTGAGTTTTCGGAGATAATATTCTTACTTCTTTATTCATTTAAAATCGTTATAATATAAGTTACCACTTTCTTTGACTATACGGACCAATCAAATAAATGATTAGTGTTTTGTTTTGCAAAAATATAATGAAGCAATAAATGTATTGCTCATATCGTGGGAAGCTTAATTGAACACCTATTTATTAAAAATATTTTTTATGTGATTTAGTTTTATTATCGCACCATAAGGAACAAATTACTAGATACTCGGAATACATATTCTTAAAAAGAAGTTCTGAACTTCATTTTCATAAACCTGTCCAAAAAGTCACAACAGAGTAACATTACTTTTTGTCTCATAAAAATTAAATTTCGAACAGACAATGCTCCGTCCACACGGCGTGCACCTGTCAACACAGAATATTGACACAAGTGGCTGCTTACGCGCGTGCCAGGCTTTTTTTTTTATTTTTAAACAATATGTGTTGATTCAGTTGTATAACTACTTGGACGTTGGCCCCCAATCCGAGTTTTGCGATATATTATATTGTTGGCAAAATTATTATTGCCACTTTGTAAAATTTGTACAGCTAGTATTATACGATAATTTGAGTGTATTTTTAGTAGTAACCTTTATAAAATATGTATTTTGGAATCTGTATTGTTATATTTATACAATGTAACAAGGAGAATTTAATTAACCGACTTTGACGATTTGTTAATTAACATTTTACGTAATAGGTACATAGTTACCAAGGTTATGTTCTTATAAGACCATCTATAACTTTTAAAGAAATTGTGAACTGCATTCACAGATGTAACTTTTTTAAATTATGTTGTTTTTTTTTAATACTAAAACCTAAAACGGGTAATCATACCATGATTTCAGTTTAAGCCGTGATCTTGGCACAGCTTCTTATATTTAATTGGGCCAAATAACGAACTGAACTGAACTGACCGAAGCCATTAAGCCCAAATCAAAACACAACATTAATAATGACGTGTCTGGTGTGAATTACATGTTGGAACTGTCGATGAATATTTAATAATTACACCACCCATACCACAATTCTGAACTGGGGAAAGAAATAAATTGAAGTAGGCCATTTTAATGGCCCTACTTTAAAGACCCTATTTGACATCAAATAACGAATGGAGGTTTTGTCTGTTCACGTCCGTAAGTGGTAACCCTCTGAATCCTTACACGTGACCTCCGGGTGGTGTTAAGAACAGTCTCTGGTGGTAGGCTTCGGCCGCGGCTTGTCACCACCCTCCGGGCTGGGCCAGTGCGTGAAGCGATTATTTCGTGTTTCGTAATGTGGTCCGGAGAAGCCATCTTCTAGGCCTTCATGCTCCATCTTAGACCACATCGTCACTTTACATCAGGTGAGATTGTGGTCAAATAAAAGCCTATCCAGTATAAAAAAAAAAAAACAAAAAAACAATTTAACGAAGTAACCTTGTATGTAACGGCCGGCGGCAGTACAAAATATCCTACTAATATTATGAACGCGGAATTTTGTGAGGACGTAAGTTTGTTTTTTACTCTTTCACGCAAAAACTACTGAATGGAATTTAATAAAACTGCACAATAATATAGCTGACATATCAGAATAATACACAGTATTTTTTTTACCGCGGTAAAATGCCACATTGCGCTGGAAAATCCATTATTACGAGGAAATCCCGGTTTGAATTAAATTTGACACGGCCACTGTTTTTCCAATTAAGGATAATAATATAATATAAAATTATATTAAAAATATATAATTTATATACATATCTTGTTCTAAAAACTGAACGACTTTGCAAGGTTTTGTCGGCAGTCTTAAATACTTGGGATGGTAACTAATTGATAAAAGATTGAATGAATGAATGAACACAAGCGGCAGCTCTTCTAGGCAACGGAGCCGTAGAAATGAAAAATATATAGGTAGTTCACATTTGCTTAAGAAGAGGTATAAACTTTATTTATTAATTCATATTAAATACTTACCACCATATACCAAACTAATTAATATTGAGGGCAGACAGCATTGACGACGGTGATAGTTATGTAATGATAATGACAATGATTCAGAATGAATATTTTTTGTGTAATTCTGAAATATAATTTTGTTTCCATAAATTATATGAAGATAGGTAACAGAGAGTATATTATTATCATCACTTTAATAGGTAATAATTGAATATTCATTGGTCTAGTTTTTATAATCTTCCGTGAAACTCGAATAAAATCGTAGTACAACCTATAAATACATCGCATCTCGCTAGCAAGCTACGTTACTTTTTCTACACAAATTTAGAATATTATTTTCAAACTATAAATGGAATTTACCACTTTGTTAAAAAAATGATGTGCGCTTTAACACACGTGCTTTAACGGTGAAGGCAAACAACGAAAGGAAACCGGCAATTTCAGAAAATTTTTAATAAGAGTTTGTATCACATGATAATATTCACCACCCCGCACTTGGTCAGCGCAGCGTGGTGAATTAAGGCCTAATCTCTTTCGCCAAGAGATAAGTCCGTGTGTCCCAGCAGTAGGAACGTTAATTGGGTGATGATGATGAAAACATAAAAATCCATAAGTAAATACTTTTTAACAATAATTGAATTCACTTCGATTCAGAACCCCTTCAATATGAGCAAATGTCAAATGTGGCCGATTATATTATATTTGCCCTACTATAATTTCCAATTTTCCATTTAAACAGGGAGTTTATAATTCACAATTTTCTTAACACATATCACTTAAATTTGGCATTCGATATCTATTTCAATGACTGGGAATTTACTTTTTGTTTAATAGAAAATGAAATGACGCAATATGAAGGATGGTCAACCTACTTATATGTTCAACCTTAGAGAGTATATTTGCATAGCTATAAAAAGTTTTTTCTCAAATATTTCGATATAAGTCCTTTACTAACCCATTTTTATCAAATAAATCTACGTCATAAATCAGGAATGATAAGATACATAGAAGAACGCAGGTCACCGACGTAGCCAAGCGAATTAGCACACTAAAGTGGCTATAGAGAGGCCATATAGCACGTAGAACAGATGCCCGTTGCGGCAGGAAAGTTAACGAAGGACTAAAGACTCCTCGTGTCCTACGCAGCGTAATACGTCCACCAACTAAATGTACGGACTAATTGGTGAAGGTAGCTAATGGAAGTCCTTGAGGTAGGCATTATGTTCAGCAGAGGAGGTCCTACTAAAAATAATGATGATGAATAAAACACATATATCAATTTCCCTTCATTAGAAAGCTCACTATGAATTATTGAGGCGCTCGGTGTAAACTACAGTTGGAGTGACTGAATGTGTAATGTAACGAGCAGCGAGCATCGCCGGTAAACAGTGGTTATGGTCTTCATATTTAATGGTAAATTCAGTAAATTCATTTATTGCACCATAAAGTTACACAATAACATTGGCATGTCAGTTATTTATTACATAGAATTTCATTAATTAATCTAACATATTCATTTGTTCTAATATGTCCTTAAATCATAATCAATACAAAAAATAAAAATTAAATCAATGGATAATATGTCATAGGTGAAAAATTAGGTATTCATCACAAATTATATTAGATGTCAATTGAATTATAAAATTGTCAAAGTACAATTGAAATATTCATGTATGCTATAGAAAGGATTACATACAAAAAATTTTTTTAATCTAATTTTAAATTGTTGCTCAGGAAGCTTCGTGACATCTATCGGTAATTTGTTGTACATATCCAATCTGATAGCCTGCCCATGCTTATATGTTTTTACTAATCTAGTAGTTGGTACATATAGCTTTTCTTTGTTTCTTGTATTATAGCTATGAATATCATTTTTTTTAGGTAATTCATCTTTCAATTTATGGACTTCTAATAGTGAGTTAAATATAAACATAGAAATAACTGTTAAAATTTTATTCTTTTTAAAATGTGCTCTCACTGACGTCATTCTTTGTAAACCAAACATAATGCGCAGTGACCTCTTTTGTCTAATAAGAACACTGTCAATTTGAGCAGCATTTCCCCAGACTGTAACAGCATAACAAATAATTGAATGACAGTAAGCATAATACACGGATAACAAAGTTCTTTTATCTACTATTGGCTTAAGCTTTAATAAAACATAGTTGGCACTTGCTAATCTTTTACATACATTTTTATATGAGTTTCAAATGACAGAGTTGAGCCAATTGTACATCCTAAGAATTTAACTTCTTTGTTTTCGTCGTGTAAGTTTTTTCGTTTGGTAGTGTAACTGAGTATAGTACTTTTATCTGCATTTAAAATTATACCATTAGCCTCAAACCAGTCCTTTAGATTAGAGACTACGATCTCGCTGTGAGTGTTAAGTGTATCCAAGCTCCGATCACTTATCCCTACATGGGTGTCATCGGCAAACAGTGTAATTAAGGCCCAGTTTGGGAGACAATTTGGGAGATCATTTACATATATCAAAAATAGTAGTGGGCCTAATATGGAACCTTGTGGAACACCTATATCACTAAATTCTTTATCAGATTTTATATCGTCTATGCTGACTACCTGTGTTCTATTATGCAAGTAAGATATCAAAATATCAAGTTCCTTTTCTCTGAAGCCATAAAATTCCAGTTTACGTATAAGTACGTCGTGCCTTAAGCAGTCGAAAGCTTTGGACAAGTCGCAAAAGACACTAGATACTTTATTCGACTTGTCCATTGAATCTAGTATAAAGTTTATTGTTTTACGTATAGCCATTACTGTCGACTTATTCTTCCTAAAACCAAATTGACATTCATTAAACAGTTTATTAGCATCAAAGTATTCAATAATTCTATTTTTTAGAGCAGTTTCCAATATTTTTGATAGTACCGGTAATATACAAACCGGTCTGTAATTTCCTAGTACACTAGTATCTCCTTTTTTATGCAATGGAATTATTTTACCTTCTTTTAATTTATCAGGAAATACACCTTGAATAATACAATCATTGAATATGTCAAGAAAGAGTGCTAACATGTCATCATTTAGTAGTATTAATTCGTTAATCGTTTTAGGATCCATGTCATTGATATCTCTTGATATATTTTTTTTAATATTACTGATTATCTTTTTTAATTCATTCATAGTAATTAACGAGAAATTTATTTCAGTCGAGGGTTTGTTATATAAATAATAGTCGTATTTTAGTGGGTTTGCATTTAATTTTTTCGTTAGATTACGAGCTATGTTATTAAAGAAAATGTTAAAACTATTAGCTATATTCTTTCTATCAGTTATTATATCTCCGTTTTTATTACTCACTTTACATAATTTTATTTTGGTAGCGATTTTGTTTTGTTGTTCATTTACTATTTTCCATGACATAGCTATTTTATTTTCTGAGTGTTGAATTCTCCTTGAATTATTTTTTTTTTTTGCAGTTTGTAAGACTTTCCTTAAGATTTTCCTTCTCATTTTAATTAATTTTTTTCTCTCTGGGCATGGGTATAAATTTTGTAATATTTCTAATTTCTCTATATTGTTCTTTGAAGTGATGATACCTTTTGTAAAAAAACATTTTATGTTGTTTTCTCCAACATTGATTGTTTTTAGAGGAAACGCGGAGTTGTAACAATACTTAAGGTGTTTAAAAGCTATGTTCATTTTATGATTAGTATTTTACCCTTTATTTTTTCAATGGCGGTTTGATTCGTCAAGTTGAGGTTATATTTTATTTCATGTGACCTTATTTCTATTTGTGTTGGTAGTTTTTATAACATTTTCATATAAAATTTGAAAACGGGTTCCGTGTTATGTAATTCGCGTTAGTTTTAAGAGTGGGAATACGCGATGACGATTTCTAATTCCACCTCACTTCCACATTTGCTGTTTTAAAAACTTAGTGCGTTTGTTAAAAACGTTATTCATAAACCTAAACGGTTGTTTTTGCAACGGTTTCGCGTTTTTACTAACCGAAATTATGATGTTAACATTCCACTTAGCCAACGCATCGCCCAAATCGAGACAATAAAACAGATATATCAATTTTCCTTCATTAGAACAAAGCTCACAGTGAATTATTAAGGCGCTCGGTGTAAACTACAGTTGGAGTGACTGAATGTTTAATGTGACGAGCAGCGAGCATCATAAACAGTGGTTATCGTCTTCATATTTAATGGCGGTGTGATTTGTCAAGTTGAGGTTATTGCTTATTAATGTGACCTCATTTCTATTTGTGTTCAAAATTAATATCAAAATGTCATAAAAACTACCATTTTATAACATTTTAATATTAATTTTGAAAACGGGTTGCGTGTAAAAGTGTTATGTAATTCGCGTTAGTTTTAAGAGTGGGAATACGATGACGATTTCTTATTCCACCTCACTTCCACATTTCCTGTTTTAAAAGCGTTCTGCGTTTATTAAAAAACGTTATTCATAAACCTAAACGCTTGTTTCCGTAACAGTTTCGCGTTTTTACAAGCCGAAATTATGATGTAAACATTTTAATTAGCTAACGCAACGCTCTATTCAAAGTTGAAAAGACGATGTTACCATTCAACTTAGCAATCGAATCGCCCAAATCGAGACAATAAAAAAGATATATAATTTTTCCTTCATTAGAACAAAGCTCACAATGAATTATTAAGGCGCTCGGTGTGAACTACAGTCGGAGTGAGTGAATGTTTAATGTAACGAGCAGCGAGCATCGCCGGTAAACAGTGGTTATCGTCTTCATATTTAATGGCGGCGGTGTGATTTGTCAAGTTGAGGTTATATTTTATTTATATGTGACCTTATTTCTATTTGTCTAGTTTGGTGGTAGTTTTTATGAAATCATTTGTTTTTTAAGCGTTGACAACAATTCCTTCATTTTACCAGATACTTGCCTCGGATTTAATATGAAATATGATATCTCTATAAAAACTTCAGCTTAAAATACTATGTCTACTATATTGCTGAAAACTGTAGGTATTAAAATAAATTGCGTAGTTTAAAATATCTAAGCGGACAAAGAACGGAAGCTACTTTTTTATAGTTTAGTTTTGATGTTTAGAAATTCGAATAAAATAACAAAAAACTTTTGACGAACAAAGGTCAAAAATCGATTTTTATCAAATATAATTTCCATTTGGCTAAATTAAATACATAATATTTGTCACACATGTGACTCAGCGAAATAGCACTACATCTTAACCATTGTCTAATTTTACTGGGACCCTGTAGGGGTCCATTTTTTTCTAACCACCAAGTTGCCAGAGACAAAGACAAATTTATAACCACAACGAATTCCAAAAGCACACATTACCCATAAACAATAGGCCACACTCCCACAGAATAGAAAGAATGTGCGCGCAATAAAACAGAGTTGTAATTAAAACGGCATCAGCGCGCAGATGGCGCCACGGACGTGACGACACGATGCGCCATTTGCATTTTTTTCCCGCGGTTTTGTGGCGCGCAAATCTACGCTAAGGTTTTCTGTTTGATGATGATGTAAGAAGGTTATTTCAGTTTCAGTTTCTTTATTGCAATAAACTTAACAAATATTTAAGGACCCTGTGTAATAGGGCATAGCAAAATTTACTTACTAATTAAAACTACCTAAGTTATACATTGGTTAAAGAACAGTACCTACCAATTAAATGACCTTCATAGTTAAAACGTTTTTTTTACTGCTTCATACGTTTCTACTACCTAGTTACATTACCAAAAAAATATATGTAACTCATCCAAAATATAAGCCACTAGTAGTTACATGCGGTGTTACCTGCGTTATATTGGATTTTCCCGCAGAATTACATTTTCGCGGCATAAAAAGTGTAATGTCTCTAGAAAATCTGCGTACGAATCGGTATTCATATATTTTACTTTAATCGGTTCAGTAGTTTTTTCGTGAAAGGGGAACAGACAGAGTCGCTAACGCATTAATAATATTGGTATGGAATAAGCTAAAAAATATATAAGTATTTCAAATCACTAGGTACCTATCCTTTTTGGGGCCAAAACGAGACTAATTAGATTGGCGTGAAATGTGACGTTTATAAAATGTACTTATATAATAAAATATGGTTCAGAAACTTCCTGAAAGTTTGTTATTATCAGTTTTTTATTACCATGGAAACCAATATAATTTGACGTCCTATGTTATTTTGGTCAAGCGATAAGTTTTGGAAATTTGCGAGAGAATATAAAAATTGTCACTTTTTGATGATTAAGATTGCTCACAGCGATAAGGCCGCCCTTTGTACTCCGATGTATTGTCTTGTTACTGTTTGTATTATATTTGTGGAACAATAAAGAGTCTCTAAGTTTCACTATATAATTTTAATCAATTTTAAATAAAAAACAGTTTACAAAGATATGCTCCCTTATGCGAACTAAACTATTAAGCTTGACTATTGATTTATTAATAAAAAATACTCTCTATAATCTCAAATATCTTACCAGTAATGATAGAGCTATAATTATTCCATATTCAAAATATTATTTACACAAACAAAATATAGAAATACATTTCAAATTAATATAGAAAACTAGTTAAAGTCTACCGAATAAATAGAAAAAGACGAATTTCCCACCATAGACGTATTGAGCCCAGTCGACCTAAATTATGCTACTGTTGTTAAATTCAATTCGATTCCATAAAAATTGGACTCTGCGTTTGAAGTGTAAAAGATGTTACTCAGTTGAACGCCCTTTTGCGTCCTCAACAATCGTTGTTACGCAATAACCAAGTATCCTTGCCAGGGATATAGAGAAAAAAAATAATGAATTGGTTACAATTAACTTTTGCAGAAGGCAGTCAAACCAAACCTAACGTAAAATAATTAACTTTTCAATAAGCGTGGAAATGAAATTAGAAACAGTAGTAAGTATTAAAATACTTAATTAAATTAACAAAATGGTAAGTCTAAATCTAATAAGAAAGAAAAATTTGAAAAAAATGAATAGGTACTTGAATTTATTTTGGGTTTTGGACTGCTTACTTAACATATCTAATCTCAACAAACAGAGCTTTAACAATAGGTGTTATGTGACTGGTATACTACATAAATACGTTTATTCAATAACACTTTTAGAACAATCATAAAGTAAATCTAGCCCTTTCCTCAACTTTTCTCATGCGTACCGCTAAGGACTGGAACAAGTTGCCTGCATCTGTCTTTCCTTTAATTACAACCTGGATATCTTCAAAGAAAGAACATGCCCCATCTTAGACCACATCGTCACTTTCCATCAGGTGAGATTGTGGTAAAATGAACGCTTTTATCTAACAGTCTATCGTGTCATGCATAAAATATTTAAGTTAATCGAGTAACACAATAACTTGATAGAACTTTAAATACTTATGTAGTTATCTAAGCAAAATAAATAAATTATTTTTATATAACTATCCATTAATAAAAATGCAAAAGTAACTCTTTAGGTTCCTCTTTCACAACAATAAAATATTTAAACCGATTCAAATAAAATTTGATACACAGATTCTCTAGAGCCTGAGAAAGTACATAACCTTCTTTTTACCGCGGGAAAATGTTGTTCCGTAATAAAATACTTTATAATGCAGGTAACACTACTAGTGTAAGAACATTATTTTTGTAGGGCTCATAGAAAAAGAAAAAATTATATAGATGCATTTCTTTTCAGCTGTCAGCAGTGACTGCGATACTTTCTCTATTCATCCCAATATTCGAATGTCAATATCCTATGGGTATAGGGATGCACGCTGACATGGCATTTGATGACGAAAACAATAGATATGACATTGGCAACATTATCCAGGAACAAAGCAGTATGGACATGGCCAACCAGTTCGCGGCTCATGACAGAAGTCTTAGCTTTAGAAGACAAAGAGAAGATAGAGTCGTACAAGAGGGAGCCTTGAATAAAGAAGCGACAAAAGCGAATGACGTAGGCTCAGATCTACTAAATGTTTTATCAGATGCTGTGAATCAGATGAATTATGAGTCTTTCTCGTATCATGATGATATGAAACCTATGCCGAATGAGAGAGATGGTGATTTTGAAAAGAATCTTAAGATGTTTAATGGTAGACGGATGCATGAAACCATATATGCCTGGCACGGTTCGAACAGTCGTAGAAATGTACAACCTAATCCTATACACGAAATCCTTTTCCATTACGGCGTTCCAGTTAGTATTACTTTGCGAGGGCTTTTGCAAGTGCCTTTGAAGAGGTCTGAAGATTAATTGATAAATACAATAAAAATATTTATGGTTACTTACCAACTGTTCCTATTAATAAGATCGTTAATTTAAGTCAATATAGTATAGGATACATATTAAGTTAAGTTGAAGTTGTAATGCCCCAACGGGGCTCATGTCAGGGAATTTAGTATGTCAACACCTTTATGTAACCACATGATGCAACATTAAAATAAATAATTAAATTTTTACTGCCTTTCTTTATGTTCATCATTCCAATAAATAAATATTTCCGGAAAATCCACACAACATGCCCTGTGGTGAGCTCTAAGCTTGTGTTACGGGTACTAGGTATTAGACATCTTATATGCTTAATATAATATACATACTCATATAGATATTTTTAATATATACCTATTAAACACACTGAACAAAGAGAAAGTGCTTGCAGAACATACTAAGTGTATATTATTTATTTAAAACAAAATTAAAAGTTTTAGAATAGCTAATAGAATTGTTGCTTTGATTGCGCGGCTTGTCACCACCCTCCGGGCTAGGACACTTAACTTGAAAGAAAACACGTTCGTTGTATGGGAACCAAATACAACTCAACTCTCTCTCTATCGCGGTTCTTGAGATACAGAGTTTAATTTATTAGCGGAAACTAGTAGTTGGCCTGATGGCTGAGAGTTGAGTCTACATGTACCTATTTGTTTTGGCACATGTTATTTATAATATAATTTGATACGTAATTTATAACATAGCTGTTAGTTTTCCAAAAATTGTGTAAATAAATAAACAAATAAAAAACTACAGCCTGCTGAAAGACCGACAGACGACGAAGTCGCCGTAATAGGGTCCTGTTTTACTGTTCGGGTACGGAACCCTAAAAATATTCTCCAGTAAGTAGGTCCTTCTTATCACAAGATACTAAAACATGTTTGGCATAGAAAACCTATGTGCTCGAAGTTGATAGACAATTAAAGCAAAACGAGTCAAAAATCAATTCACAAGCAAACCAATTTCATGCCTAATTAAAAACCTGATTCCCAAAACCATAAAAACCACCGAGTACCGCTCACAATCTCGTTAGACTGAGACCCACTATGAGCCATTAAACTATTTATGAAATTTAATCTTTGAAAATGTTTGCAAATTTCTTTGTGTTTCTTGGTTTAACTGTTATGCTATCTAAAGCTAATAAAAACTTCAATATTCAAGAACTGCTCCAAAGCCTGCAATCAGATGACAAAGAGATACTATCAAATGGTAAGAATAAAGGAAATAATGAACATCAAATGAATATAAACGCATTGAATGTCGTTGTCAAAAACAATGATCGCGGTGAAAAAGATACTAATGCAATAGACGGTGTTGTTTGCGCTCTAAGTGGAGGCAAAGACTGCGAAAACGCTGGTTTCTTAGATGCACCTAATTCTGATAGATCGGACGAAGCTATCGCACTTGATTACTACAGAGATGATAATAACAATGATTACGAAGACCAGGCAGAATTAGACGCACCGGACGGTCTACGACTGCTGATGCACGATCTTGAAAGTCATATCGACACCAAAAATAAAAACTTCTATGACTATACTGACGTTTTGAAATGTGTAGGGAACATATGTAATATAGAATTTGACAGATATGATGAGGATTTTAGAGACTATTTAAATTGTAAGGGGAGATGCTCAGGACAAAGTAATGGTAAAGATAACTTAAGATGCAGGAGAAACTGCTATACTAGAAGCGGTTATAGTTATGATAACAATTTGAGATGTAGCTGTATTTTAAGAAGTCCATTAGACATGGAATCATATTTACGCTGTAGGAGAAACTGTAATCTTAGAAGCAGTGATGAGCCCAGCTGCAATACAAGATCATGTTCAGCTCAGTTCGACAACCGTGACGAAGGCATGAAGGATTATTTACGCTGCAGGAGAAAATGCAACAAAAAGGGAACTCCCAGAAGACCCTGCAACAAAAAATGCTACGGCAGAAGTGCAGACAAACCTGATGAAAGAGATAATTCACAAAATATTATAGATTACATACGCTGTTATTCAAGCTGCTTTAAAAACCCTAACCACGACAAAGCACATTGTGAAAAGAGCTGCTCAGGCCGAAGTCGTCCAGAAAAACGAGGAGATGAGGTTTCTACTTGCCAAGACAAGTGTTCTCAAGTGATACGAGTAGGCGGCACCGAGAATGAATATTTAAAATGTAAAAAAAAATGCGTTGAACAAAGAAACGAGAAAATTAACATACCTGAGTCTGACGTACATATAATGGTAGATAAACGATTTAGGGCCATCCCTTTAAAAACGCCTAGAGTTAGTCAACAAGTAGCAGACTGTAAAAAAGCTTGCTTTAGTGAAATCGCAAGCTTAGATCATGACTTCTTACAATGTACTAGATATTGTGATAACGTGTACATAAGCGGTGGTTTCAAATCCAGAGGTATGAGATGTAACGGCAACAGATGTGATAAACTCAGAGTTAACGGTGCTGAATCTGACGACGACAATGGTGTCACAGAGGTTCTTGAGAGATATGGACAACGATATCACATTAACGATGATTTAGATGCAATTGTTCTTAACACTGAGTATTTAACGCATCTTAATAAGTTTATTGACGATTCAGATGACAGTGACAGCTCTTTTGAGGATAAAACGAGGACGCAGACAAGCAAAATTCAAAATATACTAAATACGGCTGGGCTCTCGGACTCAAAAAGCGACAAAGGTTCTAAAGTTGGCAATCATTTCTTCGACATAAAACCGTCTGATGTAAATATAGATGCGTTCAATAATCAACTTACTTTACCTGAATTTTTAGAGGGTTTAAATAGCCTGAGAGATTTACCATTCGATGTAATTCTCGATTATATCGTAGATCCTAGGAAAGATAGCTGGAACGCGCACATTATAAGAAGCGCCATTTACATAACCCCAGAGGACGCAGAATATTTGAAATTCCTCAGAGATAACTTCCAAAGTTATACGGATGATCAGAAGTCTTACTTGCCTGTCATAGAAAAAATTCTAGAAAATAACATAGCGAGCAAATTGGACGTTGTTCCAGCGAAAGAAAAGATTCGTAAAGTTAGAAATAGTTCCAAAAAGAGTCTGAAGGCGGAAATAGAGAAGGACAAGGTACCTATATATTTATGGGACCAGGTACTATCGAAGGCGAACCTAAGGTCTGTACGTCTACCGCTGACTCAGCAGCAGAAACTAAAATTAAGGCAAGCAGAGAAAAATAATGATAAACTAGGCAATAAGGTTGCGCAGGTCCCGTTCGTGCTAGAAGTTCAGGGCTTAGGGCAGGCGAATCCTTGATTTTTAAGAGTAAATGATCAGTCGCAAATTGGTGTTGTTTTTCGCAGTAGTAGGGCCAAAACCTAAGTACCACAACTACATATGTAACAAAAAGACGCAACCACATCGCATCGACAACGGTTGTGTACAGGTACATTTATATTGGCCGTTTTACATTATCAAACATTATATTTACTAATTGGAGAAAAATATACGATTGATCATTTATTTAATTTTTGAAGTGAAACTTCTATAGAATCGTAGTGATTTCAAACCGGATGCAAAAAGATGAAACGGAAATGATGTAAGAGACACAAATACAATGCTTTATTTAAATTTCTTTGCGCGATACTTCGTAGTTGAGACTACGAAGTATCGCGCAATGAGGTATTGCTGTATTTTATTTATATTATTTTGTAACATACTTTACGCTACAATACGCTTTATTGAAGTAATATAAATAATCCGAATAATGACAGATATATGTTTGTTTCTCTTAACATTTTAGCAGATGCGTTCATTTACCCTTTTTTTCTATTCGATATATATCATAATTATAGTTCATAAGTAGTAGACTCCAATCGTGCGTCGTAGCTTGACATACACACACTTTTTTTTTATTCTTATTATTCTTTCGTCGATTTACTGAAGTTTCACTTCTATCGTGTGTGAATCGCACACACACCTTTTTTAGTTCAAAAATTACTTAACTAAGTATATCATAGTATTTCTCTGTCTATAAATTGTTTTACAATAGTTTATGTGAATGTGGTATTTATTTATTCCATTCGTTATAAATTATAACACAATTAATATAAAATCTATTTAAATAAAAATTAATCCCTATTTCCCTTGGTCACGGCATCACGCCTGAACGGCTGGACCGATTTCGCTAATTCTTTTTTTGTTCTGTTCGTTATTATCAGGAGAAGGTTCTTATGAAAGAAAAAATTAAGGAAATTGCGCGGAAAAATGGAAAATTTAAATTACTTTACCACCATATACAATTATTAAACTTTTTGAATGTAACCTTAGGACATTTTACATAGAATTGACTGAATGCGTGCTGCAAATATAGTCAAAGAGGATGAAAAAAAACGACGTTTAAAACGGATTCTTCTGTCAATCTTATTTTATTGATAAACAATACATTTAAAATAATTAATTTAAATAATCTAAGAAACCTGATATCTTGTATCTTGTATCTTTAGAAAATCAAAAGTCTGCTCATATACGGCGTCTCAGGCGGAAAAAAAGTTCTCAGGGTCAGCTAGTAGTTATATAATATTATCTTCTTTACGTTACGCCATTGACTTTGTCGTTCCAATTCTTTCCTGTCCATCTAAAGATTGCCGAGAAGAGATCAGATCACTCACAGCGATAAGGTTGCCCAGAGTACTCCCATGTTATTATCTTAGTACTGTATTATTTTTGAAGGAACTGTTTATAAAGATTTATCTATCTAACTTAACAGGTTAATACAGCGTTAAAGTTAAATAGTTAGGGACTAAAAACTGTGTAACAGTTTCTTAATCGCCGAGGGATTAGCAGTGTTTTATATCTTTATATATATAAATTCTTCTGTACGTGTGTTAGTCATTGAACTCCTAAGCGGCTGGACCGATTTTGATGTTGTTTTTTGTGTGTTTACTGTTAAAGTGGGTTCGAGAATGGTTTAGATTTACAATACGGTCAACTAGGTGCGAAGCGGGGTCGGACCGCTAGTTTATCTTTATATATATAATTCTTCTGTGAGTGTGTATGTCACTGAACTTCACTCAAACGACTGGACCGATTTTGATGAAATTTTTTGTGTGTGTTCAAGGGGATCTGGAAATGGTTTAGATTCACAATTTTGGAAAAAAAATTAATAAAAAACCCGTGCGAAGCCGGGGCGGGCCACTAGTAGGTACCTACATATATAAAAACAGACTTCAAAATTCCAGGGTTGCTCTCGAAACACACTCAGTCGAATTCAGAACCCTCCTTTTTTGAAGTCGCTTAGTTAATTAAGAAAAAGACAAACATACTGAAACCAATATTGACACTGCTGGACCAAATAATAAAATTTTTGAGATTAGTTAGAGATATAAATAATTTCTTCTATGAAGGAAACATTTTATGTTAAAGCCACGACAGTCGTCGCCAGCATAAAAAAAAAACAATCAAAACTACATTTTGTTTCCTGAAATGAATTAATTTTTCTGAGACCTTTTGTAGTTTTTGTTACAAAAACAAAAACTTTTCTTCTTCTGCTGGATGGCAAAACTTCTTTTTGGCATAAAAGCCTTGTGTGTGACACTGACATTGACATACTATTTAAAAGAGGATTGGTCCTTTTGTCAAAAAAATGTTACCAACTCTGGATTTTCTTGTGAAATTTATCAGGAACTTGGTAAATTTAAGAACATTAAAGGCGAGGATCATAAAATATGATTAATACTTGTTTGTTTGCTCAATCGATAGTTGAAAGCAAGTTGAATTTCTCTCTTATTATAAGATTTTTAAGATAGGTAAGTTCTTACGTTATTAAATTAAGATACAATAGATTTTATATCTATTTGATTTTAAAACTCGTCTACAAAGAGCTCTGCATCATGATATTTTTTTGTGGAAATGGATTACCCAGAGTGCATGTGCCTAGGGGCGCGAAGGTACTAAAAGAGGGCAATAAATTAAATATTGAGAAAAAATATGCAAAAAGTTCTGTCAGTATCAACAACTTAAGCCTGCTCGGAAAATAAACTATTATTTTTGTGTAAAATCCTATTTTGCAATTTAAAACAAAAACAATTTTAACTAATCTTATCGTAAAGACGTGTCGACCTTTGCTCAAAGCTCTTCGTTGTAATAATTTAATAACAATATTTTTTATCCAAAATATTAACAAAATTCACTTATATTATAACTATAGGTATAAACATTTAATTAGGTATGGAATACATGAGCCTGAACTAGGGTAATCCTGTATCTCAGGCTAAAAGACATAAACAATTGGCTAGGTAAACAAACTAATAAGCAGTATTTCTGAAAAAATTAACCAAACCAAAAAAACTAGTGACTAATTTAAATTAGCTAGGTTGTTAATGAAGTGAGTTTGCGTAGGACGCCTGCCACATAATTTGGATGCATCCAACCGAAATAACTGTAACTTTAGATCTTTAGGGAGACCTAAATCTAGCACTGAGCATTTTATGGCTGATATTATGTTATGATGAATGTCTAAGCATCTACTACTATGTCAAGTTCTTGATGCTGAAATACT
The DNA here is from genome assembly GCA_929108375.1 of Gymnoscelis rufifasciata. Classification (NCBI taxonomy): domain Eukaryota; kingdom Metazoa; phylum Arthropoda; class Insecta; order Lepidoptera; family Geometridae; genus Gymnoscelis; species Gymnoscelis rufifasciata. Next base: position 1,007,231 of record OV815326.1, read on the forward strand.
TATATTCATATTCATTTATTATGAATATGAATATAAGCTGAAATACTTGCATTGCGCTAGCGCGATTTTTGCGTCCTGCGATTTCAATGTTTAATCCGCCTCTGATCATCAGAGTCTGATGTCAATGTCACGTAGGGAACATTTATACTCTTTGGACATGTCTAAAAATATTATAAAGAAATCTCATCATTATTATGAATTGTGAGGCGGAAACCCTAACATTCAAAGAGTTTTCATTCCTGAAAAAAAAATATCTGACTGAAAAGTAAAACAATAAACAAATTACATTACATTTTTTAATATCTGTAAGTTACAAAGATTGCGTTAATTCTAAACAATCAATTTAATAGCTCGTGACGGCTGGTAAACTGCGACAATTGCGACAAACCAAACGCAGTAGCCATTAATAAGAAACTGAACTGATTAAAACGATAATGGAAAGCTTAAAAGTAGACACGAAAATGGCCAATGATACTCCAGAGAGCGACTTCTCGATAGAGTGCTTCCAGAACTACTCCGCGCCTGAAGTCTTCGTGCAGGGCTTGGCGGGAATGGTTAACCAGACAGATGTGGAATCCATCATCAGAGCTCAGAAAAATATGTATGTCTCAGCTTCTTTTAGCTAAAATATGTACTTAAATGCTTGGTAAATATTGATGTACAATACTTAAATGCAGTCTGGCAGCTTACTCTACTAGATAGAAGATAGAAGTATTTGATAATTATAACTGACCATGTTAAAATAATGCTCAGTATCTATAAGTAATCATAATAAGTTGTGTCTATGTAATATTCAGTTATCAATGGTATATCCTTTGTATGAAGTCCTTTGGGACAATACAATCAATACTTTGTGTGTACTTCTATTTCTTTGGGAATTCAATTAAGTCTAACAGGCAACTATTAACTATGCTTAAATTTAATGAAGTAGTTGAGCCCCTTTAATATTTTTGAAGTGAAACTTCTATAGAATCGTAGTGATTTCAAACCGGATGCAAAAAGATGAAACGGAAATGGTAAGAGACACAAATACAATGCTTTATTTAAATTTATTATTGTATTATTATTTATTGAGGTAGGTATTTTTGTATTTTATTTATATTATTTTGTAACATACTTTATGTACGTAATACGCTTTATTGAAGTAATATAAATAATCCGAATAATTACAGATATATGTTTGTTTCTCTTATCATTTTAGCAGATGCGTTCATTTACCCTTTTTTTCTATTCGATATATATCATAATTATAGTTCGTAAGTAGTAGACTCCAATCGTGCGTCGTAGCTGACACACACACACTTTTTTTTATTCATCTTATTCTTTCGTCGATTTACTGAAGTTTCACTTCTATCGTGTGTGAATCGCACACACACCTTTTTTTTATTTTGAGAGTAATTGTTGTTATAGCTGCAACAAAAATACATCATCCATTAAAATTAACCTTTCTATCATGTTCTTGAGATACATCGTGGTGACCGACAGACAGATGACAAAGTCGCAGTATAGTTTTACCTTTTACAAGATACAAAATATACGAAATCATTTATTTCCATTGTTTGATCTTACAAATATTTTATCTTCTTTGGTTATGCAGTCATAAAAAAGGTCTTTACATAAGGTAGAAAGTTTTTATTTCCTTAACAATACATACACATTTATATAAATAAATAAATAAATATATCCGAACTACTCACACAGCATCACCTAACCCCAAACTAAGCAGAGCTTGAAATATGGGTGTTAGGTGAATGATATACTACATAGATACATTATTTTTTTTCTAAATACATACATATGAGACATAGAAAACACCCAAACCCGAGACCAGAAATTATTTATCAAACAAAATCTGGTCACCGGCAAGATTCAAACCCGCAACCTCTTGTACCTCATGCAGACCCTCGCCCATAGATCCACAGAGGTCGTCAGAGGACACAGAGGAAGTAGGTTTAATAGATAGCTCTTTAATCAGACAAAGGTTCCTAATTTTTCTTCTTCTTAGTCGTCACCTCATGACTGAGGGACGTGACTATGGCGTCTTATCAGCTTCGCCACCACTTCTCTCCATCGACTCCGGTCCTGAGCCAACTGTATTGATGCTTGGAGAGTGCCACCTGTAGCGTCCTGTGTTGTGTGGGTCCACCGTGTGGGTGAGCGGCCTCGACTTCTCTTTCCTTCCACACTGCCAGTAATTATCAGCCTCTCCAGGCTGTTCGGGTCACGCCTGACAGTGTGGCCGAAGAATTTCAGAACTCTCTGCATGCAGATTGTAGTTGCTGGTATTTTATAATAATCAATTAAATTTATATTTTATTTCAGGCTCCAGCGATTTGAGAAGACAACAGAAATGCTAACAAACTGCAACCAGCTCTCAGCTAGCCGTCTCCGAGCTGCCTCTGTGGAGTTCAGGAAACATACTGTCCTTCTGATGGAGATGAGGAAAGATCTAGACTACATATTCAAGAAGATCCGTGCTATTAAGACTAAGTTGAGGTACCTTATTATAAATTGTGCTTTCATAATAATAAATAAGGTCATTATTCATAATTATAAAATATATTATAAAATATTGGATTACCATGAGGACAAAACTGCTTGGGACGGAATCTGCTCCAACACAAAATCAAAAACAAGACTAACAAATAATGATTGTAAAGTTTCAATACAAAAGTGAGCTAGAGTTTCTAATCGCTTCTTTGCTCTAGTGTAAAAAAAGCGAAGCCGTCCAGATACCATAAATTTATTTCCTATTTATCTTTAAGCACAAGCACAAGCACCTATGATTATTTTTTAAGTTTTTTTTGTATTTTATTTTGACATGTCTAAGTTTTGTAAAACCAAACAATGCAAATAAATGATTTTGTAAATTGTATCTATTGAATTATGGGATTCATGTTTCTAGAATATTCACAACATAGTGATTATATACTCTCTGATTCACACTTGCATAAATATTGTTTGTCAGTATTGTCAGTTGTATCCTACAACTGCCAGCATTGACATCTGGTCACCATCATAGATTTCCAGTTGTTAAGACTACTTATTCATGCAGTTCTGCGGTCTGCATTTGAGACCATTTCAGGCTTAACAGCCATCTGTTTGAATTGAGATACGACGCCCACAAGTCAAGAGGTGATGGGACTAACCTTTTTACGCCAGTGCCCGCCACAATTGCAATAAATAAAATATCTCAATAGGTACATTGTTAAAAAAATAAATAGGTAGGATAATTCATTTCATATAGTCCAAAATAAAATGGCTGATGGGAGAGGCATTTTTGTGCATCGATTTCACCCCCATGTATATCGTGGAATATTTTTGATAGTTTTGGAGATATTCAACTACTTTTATTGTCAACTTTAATACAAAAAAGAAATTCACTAAATATTTTCTTTTTGTAACAATTGCAATAACTGTTAACTGTATTAGTAATCTGGCTAACCACCTGCAAAATAGTAGTTACTTTGTATATGAAGGTACTGTTAAATGAATATATTTATTATTTCAGCACACAATACCCGGAGGCCTACAAATCCGCAGTCACCGCATCGCTGGCTACCCGGCAACCAGTGGATGAAGAGGAGGAGTTCAAGCCCTCAGAACCGACGCCGGCCTCCAAGATGGTGGCCACGGTGTCTACGGAGACGCTCAAACCCACTGCTAGTGATACCAAAAGATCTAAGAAGAAGGAGATCAAAGAAGGTGAGCTAGCCCCGTGGTAAGCTATAAGCTTGTGTTACGGGTAGGTACTAGACATCTGATATACTTAATATAATAGACATACATAGATAGATATTTTTTATTATACATACTAAACACCCAGACCAAGGAGAAAATGCTTGCAGAACATACAAACACTTGACCCCTCGGCGGGAATCGAACCCGCTACCTCTTGCACCGCAAGCGGACCTCCGCCCACCGCGCCACTGAGGCAGTCAGTAAATAAAATACAGTGCGTCGATTTTTCTTGTCCGTTACGCTGGCCTGGATAATTAATAATAAATGATAGTTCATAATTATTTAAATGTTTATAAATAGTGCACTTCATCAATAAATATGTAATGCTTCTTTGGTTTAGGAAATAATGATCATTTGGTGGTATGCTCGTAAAATACTCTGGCATTTGTATTTATTTATTTACATCGAAAACCAACAGCTTATGTATTCATATATTTCAGCTTATAATATTCCGTGCGATACTCTAAAACAGTTTATACCACAAAATATAGTTTATATACATATGCAGTGTTCTAAGACCTGCAAAATTAACATTTGACATTATAGGAACAAATTAAATTAATAAACCTTTTCTAACCCTCTTGCCCTGCTAGCGGCCTGTGGTAGTTAATTATGTAATATGCACTGTCACCACAACCCCAAGCCATTATAGGAATACACTCTGCATTTTATTTCCTGTGCATTCAAAACCAAATTGTGTTTTTCCAGCGGAATTACTGTTTCTTTCATGTCCTTTCTCGGGCTCTTGAGAATCCATGTACCAAATTTCATTCTTTGGTTGGTTCAGTAGTTTTTGCGTGAAAGAATATCAAACAGACAGAGTTACTTTCGCATTTATAATGTCTGTTACTATAATTATATAGTTACTCCAAATCATAGGCTAGCTAAGTTAAACAAGAGTTTTTTATTACCATTGCATATACGAAAACTTAAAATAACAGAATACAGTGTAGCTATAAGAAACATCTTTTTATAATATTGACGGAGCATTAGATGATAATTTTATTTGTAAATTAAATTGAATAACCTTGTGATATGTAATGTATAATATAAAAAAAACTAACTATCCTGGCTCAGCGACCCAAAGTGGGTCTTGGCCTCCGAAACGAGAGACTTCCACCGGGCTCTATCCTGCGCTAGCTCTGACCAGTTCTCCACCATGTCCTTCCAGCGATATCTGGGACATAATGATATAATGTATAATATGACCTATCTAAATTTACAAACATGTATTTAATTGGACGAACTGGACTGAACTATATTATAATCATACAATTTTTTTTTCAGAAGGCGCAGATGTCCAAGTGAGGAAGATGAAGAGAAACAGTAGCTCATCAGAAACGGAGAGTGCAAGCTCCGGAGACGACTGCAGTACAGATACCGGCTGAAGACATTCATCGAACAGTCGAGCGACGTTCACCGGCCATGTCCCGTCTCACTCTCTCGTCAGCCGTAGGAAATATACTGGACTTAATCCTTATCAATATTAATATATTTCAGGACAATCCACACAACATCTAGCCCGTGGTAAGATCTTAGCTTGTGTTACGGGTACTTGACATCTGAAATCTATACTAATATTATAAAGCTGAAGAGTTTGTTTGTTTGTTTGAACGCGCTAATCTCCGAAACTACTGGACTACTTCGAATTGAATAATTCTTTTTGTGTTGGATAGTCCAGTTATCGAGGAAGGCTATAGGCTATATAACATCACGCTACGACCAATAGGAGCAAAGATATAGTGGTAAATGTGTAAAAAACGGGAGAAATTGTTCATCTTTGAAGCCTTCCGTTGCGTGCGCCGTGAAAACGGTTCAAGATACACAAAAAATATGTATTAAAGAATAATAGCTCTTTTAATGATCTTAAAAACAGTCTGCGATAGTATATGTCTATCTTTTAAGATTAACTCACAAAAACCGTTTTTATGGTACCTAATTTGGTCGAAATAATTTGTTTAAGTTGTATCAACATAATAATATTAATCTTTATTCAAATAAATATGTTGTTGGTTAAGAGTACTTCATCCATTATAACGCGGGTAGCACCGCAGGGCACAGCTAGTACTTAATATAATAGACAATAAAACTCCCAGACCAAGGGGAAAGTGATTGCAGATCATACAAATACTTGACCCCTCGGCGGGAATCGCCGTAAGCGGATTGTCGCATACCGCGCCACTGATGCAGACACTTTTACCATTATTATTAAAGAGACATCACTCTAGTAATAGGCCTCGCTATGCTTGGCAGGCTGATAAGCGATCGTGGTTTAAAATCATCATCATTTTAGCTATTAGACATTAAGCCTCCCTTAAAGACGACCACAAGAGATGAGACGTGCTTGTTTCTATATCAGCGATCCTCAATCCTCTACAATTGCACTTTTGAAGATAATTATTATCACAGTTTCTCAACCAGCTTATTTCAGTAACTAGCTTACCCTGTAAGCTAGTTACTGAAATTAGCTGTCCTGGTGGATCAGACTTCTGTTGCAGCGGTCACTCTGTTTAAGTCTGCACACAAGCTGCTTGTAAATAGTAATTGATGTAATAGTACTTAAGATATTAAGACGACCTCTGTGGCTCGGTGGGCGAACGTCCGCCTGAGGCGCAGGAGGTTGCGGGTTCGATTCCCGCCGGGGGACCAGATTTTGTACGATCTACAATTTCTGGTTTCGGGTCTGGGTGTTTTCTATGTATCATATGTATGTATTTACAAAAAAAAATGTATCTATGTAGTATATCAGTCACCTAACACCCATAGTACAAGCTCTGCTTAGTTTGGGGTTAGGGGATGCTGTGTGAGTAGTCCGGAAGTATTTATTTATTTATATTTATATTCCTATGGGACTGACATAGTTTTGTAAACTCAAAGTCCTATAAAAATAGAATTAAAAAAAAAAGCTTTTCGGGACCCTAAATTAACCGTATATCATGGTCATTCTTAAATAGACAGTAATATACTACTTAGAGTGAGAGTGTTTTTTAAATAGGGATTGCAAGTGTTTAGATTATCGCTTTTATTATGTACATACTTTAACATATAGAATTAAACTTAATATATTATGTTGCCTAGTCATTAAAAATTTCTCAATAACAATTTGGCGAATACAATCCGCTGTATTTTTTTTCGATTCGATCAATTCGTCTAAGACACAATTTACCGACAGTACAAATCAACTTGTGACAGGATTAATTGTTATAGAACGAGATATATGTTTAGGTGATGTTTGTACATTAAAACCCAAGCGCGAGTAGGCCGCCGAAGCGCTAGAAAGCCTGCTCAGAGGTAAAGTTAAATTGTGTTTTCGACGAATTATATTTTCGGCATATTGTTCTCGATGAATTTGTATTCGACGAATTTTCCGCTAATTCATTTTAAAGGATCCTTAAGATATGATGAATATGATATGATGATGAAAGACCTAACAAAGACCTTATTCTTAAAGAACATATACAAATATGTACCTTCTTTGGAATTTCTGAGTTTGGCAAAAAAAAAACTCATATTACACTTCTAAGTTTTATGTGTACATTGTAACATGTATAGTTACCTAGTAAGCCTAAGTCTAACTTAACGGTATTAAATAAAATAATGTAATATTATTTTTGTATTATTTATTGTACATTAATCTTAAACAGTCTTAAACTTGAAATTTTCCAAAGTCTTATTCTTAAAACCATCTTACTTAAAGACGATAGAAACATGTCTTTATACAGAATGTATCACTAGGCATGGATCCAGGTTGGCAGAGACGATGAGAGATCTCTGCAATCCCAGTCGATTTGATGATACCCCATGAATATTCCGCGATTTTTTTTATTTGAAAATACCTATTCAAAATTTTTTTTTAATTATTGTCATTCTTTTTCTCTTTCTCAAACTCTTTCTATCCCTAAACTAACCTCGATTTGAGAAGTCGTCAGTAAAAATCTTAATTAGGGTCTAGATGCCGCCAGAAATAATAATAACTATAAAAAAATGCGGAACATACATGGGGGTCAAAAAAATAGGTATTGAGGTAACTCAGCGTCGGCGCCCTGCCACTGTTGATTAATGCCTTGTGATACACCATGTAAAACAGTCTTTACTTTAGACACAAATTTAGTAAACACCTTGATAATTATTGTGCCAGAAATCATCCAAATTAAACATTACCTAACCCACAAAACTTTTATTTGCAAACATTTTAAAATTATGAAGATGTTTTATTAATTCAACATTTTAATCTCACTCTTGATAATTGTGAAAATAAAATATAATAAAGTGCTTGCAGGACTTACAGGTAAGAAATAAGAAGATAAGAATAAAGTTATACCAAGGAATGTGCTAGAAATTGTGGGTAAAACAATGAGAGAAGGCTAAAGAGAGAGAAAACTTCTTTTTAGCTCAGGAGAAATCCTTGTTGACCACTATCACATTTTCAGACTGAAATAATTATCTTCAAGTTGCATGCTTTTTAGTATATTCCTTAGCATTAACTAAGTATGTCTCTTTGTCGAATCTATACTCATTGGCTATATCAATCATGAGAGGGTCATCCGGATTAGGGTTCGCAAGAAGAGTTTGTAGAGAAACGAGGAGGGTTTCGAGCGTGATTGTGGGCAGCCAGGCGCCTTTTGGTGGCATTTTCAACATGTCCATGCAAATACGACCGCCTGAAATAAGAAAGCGATATTTAAGTTGAATAAACATGGTAACAGTAAGGCTAGATTTGCAATGTGTAAGAAGAATCTATTGTGTAGTTTAGAGCCCAGAAATAACTGCAACTGGTATCATTCTTGAGAGAGTTGTATCGAACTACTTTATAGGGCAGACTGTGGGGTTCTATACTAATGGAAATTATTTGTACTTACCTTTGTCTATGTTTGGATGATACACAGGCGTAACAAACTTTACAAGCGGTGGTTCAAACGGATACCGGTCGGGTATCGTCACGGTCAGTTTAAAGAAACCGTTCTCATACGGAGAACCCTTGGGGCCAAGTAGATTAACTGAAAGAACGTCATATACATCCTCCTTTTCAGGGTGGCAAGATATGCCCCATGGAGGTTTTGTGTTGAAGTTCTTCACCTCTCTTGTTAGGCGAGCAGCCCGCGCTCCTGAAGACATTCCGTGAGATAAATGTTTGATAGGCTTTTTGGCTTCAAACATTAATTTTATTTCTGTATGTAGGGTGGCTAAGGTGTAGTCTTGTGTAGTTCGCGAACGACCTAGTTCGGAAGACCGCTCTTTCGTACGAACTACGCGAACTAGGTCGCAGAGAGACCGCTCCTTAGTTCACTAGTTCCGACGCGGCGCGCGGAGCGCGGATTTGTTGTGAGCGAGAGCGGGCATTTTCGCTCTTTAGCTCAGTTATAGTCTTGCGCATTTTAGTTCGCGACCGGGAGCGATCAATTTAGTTCGCGGGTCTTTGGCGAACAGTTAGTCAGCGGTGCGCGCGTGGCGAATGTTTTGTTATGGTAAATACAACAAAAACCGATATGTTTATTTGCAAAATAATATATTTTTATTTACCTATTCATTATCTATCATAAATAAACACATTCGTAATATTAATACAGCTAATATAATTTTCTTTTCTGCAATCAACTAATAAACGAATCCATTTGCAATATTCATCCACTATATTTTATTAATATACTGAAATAGTAAGTAATTTACTACTGCAAGCTGATTGATGAACATATATTATTAATCAAAACAGCGCGACGCGACGAAGCGAACGCCGAACGACTGATCTATGTAACCGGAATTTGTGAAAGGAGCGGACGAACTAAAAGAACGACCTAGTTCGTCAAAGACCCGCGAACTAAATTGATCGCTCCCGGTCGCGAACTAAAATGCGCAAGACTACTAAGGTGTTTTTGTTTTGATTTTTTTCTTCAACTTTTCATTTTCAATATTTTTGCGGGAAATTACATTGTCATGCTTGTTTATCAGCTGTTTGTCAATGTCATGTCAGTCAGCTGATAATTTCACGAATGACAATGGCAAATATGTTTATTGGGTATCATGAATTTCAGAACTTCAGAACTAAAACTAGCCTTGAGCTATTAAAAGATAATTAATTTTAGCCTAATTCTCTGTTGAAAAATTTCTTTTTTTTGTGCTCATCTCTACTAAATTTTTAGAATTTGATTAGGTATATGAATAAATTTTCTTTTGTATCTCATAATTTCCCTAATACTCAGACTATAAAATGGTGACCGTAAAATAAGAAAATGTTATTGTATGTATGTATTTTTTAACCACTTGATGGTTCTTTGATTTAAAACGGGTAACATACCATATAGTATTGTTAAAAACCATGATAATTTAAAAAGTTATATCACTTGATGGTTGTAAATCGGATACGTCAAAATCAAAACATCTGACATGTTGTCAAAAATGACTGAAAAAGCGCCACCTATCTTCGGCAAACGGTGCGGTGCGGTGCAATAAAGAACTAAACTAAAAACTCATGAAAGAAAATTCGATTTGTATTGTAGATTCTCGAAGAATTATTAATCCCGATATTAAAGATACCTAGTTCTCCCACATTTTAGGCAATTCCAAGTGCGACACTAAACATCTAGGTTGTTACTAGCTTTAAAATTTAAGTTATTTAAAGTCAGTTTAAACTGTGAAATAGTTCCTGCAGTGCGTGTCCTAGTTTTATTCGGTAAGTGAGCAAAAATTTTCCAATTTTCTGATAAATACTTATTATTATGTATTAAAAACATCGTGATACCCATTATTCTGTCGATTATATTATATTTGAACCTATGCCAGTCTCAAAATTATAAGAAATCGATACTAACCTGTTTCATTATTTACATCCAATACCATATCGTAATTATTGATTTCCACCTGCATAATTAGTCGCGTGTGTGCAGGAAACATCAGTTCGGCCTTGTTTTATGTAATACGATATGAAACAAGTGTACACGAGAAAATTTTCTCACAATAATCGATTAAAACGTGCCAATGAATGGAGCGATTTTATTGCGACTACCGGCATACGTCATTCTTACGATTTCGTTCAAATGTGATGTCCAGTCAGCGCTATTAAAGATAGATATTGTATTATTATATATAAATAGCGCTTTCAATGAAATTAGCTTGTGATTTTACCTATATAGGCTAGACACAGATGATAGGCTGAAACTATAAATATGAGACCAGAGTATAGAGTCATTATTGGACTGTTATGGGCCAAGACACAAAAGTTGTCTACAATAGAATGTAACAATATCCATTTTTAATTATTACATTGCAATGTGATTTCAATAAAACAACTGCAACTTAGGTATACCAGCTACACAAATAAAAACAGCAAATTTTGCACGCTAATAGTAATATTCTCCATTACACTGTCAATGTTATATCAACACAGCTGCGAGGCACAATAACACACATTACTGCAATAGAACACACACTTAGCTGCGATGTTATGGCCAGCAGCTAACATAGCTCGCTTTCTATGTAGACAGTGTTTTGACGTTGTGATCTTTGTTCTTGGCCGATTAATATAACTGTTTTATCAGTATGTCTCATTGTTAATTATTACGTTATACAATATCTATTTTGAAAATGGGTACCTACCTATTATGCAAGTAAAATGTGAAGATATTGTAAATATAATCAAATTTCCTGTTCCATACAAGAGGAAGTATCATTAAGGAAGAGGAAGTCTTGAGGCTCTCCTGACCAACCCCAGTTAGAGATGCGCGATTCGAATCGATGTTATGCTGTATTGATAAAGAGCAATGTATCCATATTTTGCATCGGGAATCGATAATACGTATCTCCTGCTAAAAAATTCACGAATATCTGATTATCGATTTAAAATTGTGATTTTATTGAACCTGTAATACCATAGACTAATCACCTCTAGGTAATTAGTTTGGTAATGGTAATATTAAATTATTTCTGGATTTTGGTAAGTAGAGAATACTTAATGTACATAGGTAAATAATGAAGGTGTAGATCATATTTATTTATTTGTTGCATCATGTGGTTAATATAAAGGTATATCTAAAAAAAACACTAAGTATTTGACCTAATATCTCTTTCTATCAATATAAATAGTTTGAAATACAATTCAGATTGATGCAATCGTTTAAAACTGCAAAGATCCGATTGAATAAATATCGATATTAAAAGTGACGGTTTATCGACAAGACGATAAATCGCTGAATTGATACGAATCGACTTATTTGGACATCTCTAACCCCGCGTGCGTTCCAAACTGGATAATCTTGAACGTAAAGCTCAAAAATGCCTAATCACCAATCATCTGGAGCTTATAATTAATTAAAATCCCAATCGTTCTGTCGTTATTGGAGCGCCAGTCCGCCATTGCCCAGACACGACAGGCATCATCTTTTCAAACCAACCTTAGCTAATTGGCATTTTTAACGGGTAACAGAACTCTCGGTGGACGAATCGAGCTCGCAATATCCGATTCTTATAATAGTAAATTGCGTCCAAGGTTGCCACAAACCAACCAAGTTAACCCAAGGTTGTCTGGAAGTGATCGCTCATAGCGATAAGGCCGCGATAACTGTTTACCGCGTTCGTGCCAAATTTGATCCAAATAGGACTTACTCGCAATCATTGATTTTACTGCGGTAACTGGTATTTTACCGCGTTAAAAAATAGCGTATGTGTTATTCTGATATGAGAGCTACATTAATGTGAAGTTTCATCAAAATCCAATTAGTAGTTATTGCGTAAGAGCAACAAACAAACTTTCATCTTCACCAACATTTGCGTTTATAATATTAGTAAACTACCTATTGATGTAGGTAGGTACGACAAAATTGACAAATGTTCACAATTTGACAATCTCGTCTTTATGAGTCATAAAATGCACTAACATTTCATGTTCTGTTTTCCACATCATTATTATTTGAATATTTGTCAGAATTTCCCTTATAGGGCAGTATCGTGAACTATATCAACTATCGAACTATAAAATATGACATAATTACATTACTTTTATTCTGACATAACTTAGGACATATTCGAACTTTATAAAAACCCAAACATAAATTTTTACTACATATGTTCATTGCAAATAAATTTTCATTTAATTTATCAACTATATCGATATATTTTACAGAAGCACAAATGCTTATATATAAGCATGACATATGCAGGACAATGGGATATAAATATATACATAATATCCTAGGTGACCCCAGCACACGTTGTTTTGCAAATTGAAAGTAAAGTAAAGTATATATTTATTGCATGAAATACATGTATCTGTTACATAGGTCTTATAATGTAATCAATTAGTATCAATGTAATTCTACCGTAAGGCGTACAATGTCAATTACAATATTAGATATTACTTTCTAACTATATTATTAAAAATAAATATTAGCCGATTCGCAGACCCACTGAATAAGAAACGGTGAAGCTGTTTCGGAGGTGTACGGTAACTAACATTGTGACATGGAAATCTTAATATATATAAATCTCGTGTCACAATGTTTGTCCTCGATGGACTCCTGAACCACTTAACCGATTATAATAAAATTCGCACACCATGTGCAGTTCGATCCAACTTGAGAGATAGGATGGTTTTTACAGCGAGAAAAAATCGAATAATTTCCGGGAAAATGTTATACCCGTGCGACGCCGGGGCGGGCCGCTAGTTTTATATATAAAGATATACCTAGCTACCACCATAACTCAACATTGATCGTTATTAATTCGGCCCGTCACTCGATTCAGTCACTAACCAATTTAATCCACAAAAAACACCAGTCATGCTCTAACCAGACAAGGTCATAGCTATAGAAACTTAAATAAAACTAACTACACATGATTGCTGTAAGCTTAACTGCCATGTGGTATTGCACAATGTATTGTAACATTTTCGTGAGGATCATGATATAATACAGCTGTATTTTTTCAGCTTTTACAATATTAAATGGTTCCGTACCCAAAGGGTGAGACGGGGCCCTATTTCTTTTAATATGTAAAAAATATCTATGTATGTATGTCTATTATATTAAGTACTAGCGGCCCGCCCCGGCGTCGCACGGGTAAAAAAATTCCCGGCAATTTTTCCTTATTTGCTCACCGTTTAGACCTACCCTGGACTACGACAAACATTTTAAAAACAAAATCTGCTCAATCGGCCCAGCCGTTCTCGAGTTTTAATCAGACTAACGAACAGCAATTCATTTTTATTTATATAGATGTCAACGTATTCGCAAATATTATCAGAATGTCTGTGATCATAGCGCGTGCAATAGCATTGAAATCAGTATTACACCCTATTTACGTTCCCACTGCTGGGACATACGGACTTCTCTCTTGACGAGAGAGATTAGGCCTTAATCCACCACGCTGGCGAAGTGCGGGTTGCAGAATGTATTCAGATGTTCTTCAAACTCTTCAAAGTTCCCAGTGCATGCCGGTTTCCTCACAACGTTTGCCTTCACCGCTAAAGCACGTGTTTAAAGCGCACATTAATTTACCATCGGAATACCACAAAAAAGTTGTTAAATAGTTTTTTCTATAATTGGCTCAATAATTTCTCTTAATAGAACAGTAGGTTAAGCGTCGCTATTTAGGTCAAAAACCCTTTTAATATTAACCTAGAGGCGTAGTAGATACACATTGTAGACACGCGGAAAGATGTCTCTTATTGTATTTTATTTGCGCTGGAAAGTAGCCAAATTCTAAACGTACTGACGTTATCTCAAACTTCTAAGTCTGTTGGGTAATGCGACTAGGCAGTTAACCTCTCTCGCCAAGAGAGAAGTCCCTGTGTCCCAGCAGTGGGAACGTTAATGGGGTGATGATGATGATGTTGAGTAAACCTCTTTGAATCTGTTATTGTGACAAGTGCTAGCTTTATTACTACTAATAATAATCCATACTAATATTATGAATGCGAAAGTAACTCGGTCTGTTTGTTCCTCTTTGACGCAAAAGTTACTGAGTCGATTTAAACTTAATTTGGTAAACAGATTCTCTAGAGCGTATACATCACAAGCCCCCACTCTGCAACTTCGATGCTCTATATCTCAGCACTTTCTTATTAAATTGATAAGCAAAAATAGGTGTCCAGTATTTTTTGACTGGCTCACACGTGGACTAAACAGAATACCTATTTTTAACCCCCTACCAAAAAAAGTTTGACGTGTCTGTCTGTCTGTCTGGGACATAATGCTCCCGAACGGATGGAGCGATTTCAATTTAGTTATTTTTGTATGAAAGGTGAGTTTGGCGGGCGTTAAGGGTGAGAGTGGAGAAGGAAAACCGAAAATCTGCAAATATACTCGAGTGGGGTCTCAAATGAAAGCGCATCACGTGCACGTTACAAAATAGTATGACTTTTTACTTTTTAGGGAATTAAAGTTCTAGAATCGGGGTTTTTTTTATTTTTGAATTTAAAATTAGTTTATCACTTATTCAAACTTTATTTAGAACTGACACTTGGTACAACTTGTTACATCTGGCGCGTCGGAAAAATGTTTTTAAACGTTGATTTTGATACAACTATTGCTGACCGTACACGCTGCAGACGCTGGAAGGAAACAGAGGCAGCCTTCGGTATTAGCATGCATTATCTGGACAGCAGCCAAGTTCATCTGAGAGCGTGTCTAGCCCGCTCACTATAAATACTACCTTGTGCTAATACTATCACACATTTAAGGCCTTTGATTTTCATCTTATATCTTTCTTTCAACGAGTAATCGCCCACGAAGAAACGAGTCATGTATATTTATGTATTCAATTATCCGTGTTGCACACACAAGTGTATATAAGAGTATATATTAATCATCATCATCATCATCACCCTATTAACGTTCCCACTGCTGGGACACAGGGACTTCACTCTTGACGAGAGAGATTACGCCTTAATTCAACACGCTGGCCAAGTGCGGGTTGGTGAATGTCACATGTCCTTCAAACTGTTTTAAAGTTCTCAGAACATGCCGGTTTCCTCACGCTGCGCTGTTTGCCATCACCGTTAAAGCACGTGTTTAAAGCGCACATAAATTTCTCAAGAAGAAAAATCCAGAGGTGCGTGGCGGGTTTTGAACCCACGACCTTCGGAATGAAAGTCGAGTGGTCTCCCACTTAGCCAACACGGCTTATATATATTAATATTGGGTATTAAAGAGTATAATATTTATAGATGTTAACCCCCGGTTCACAGGAAACTGAGCTCTTTTTCTAATATTACCATCGAGAATTTATAATAATAGGGATGTAAGACATCACATCTATCCGGAAACGGATAGGAAAAGTAAAAAAAGATGGCGTGCGCCACTTGTTGGAACGCGTGACGAGATTAGACAGGGAATCAGCATAACTTTATATTTCAGGGTGTTTATTACTTTAGGGTTTACCTGGTTTACCTGAACAAAAAGTGAGTTATTCTTATGTTTCTAAAAATATATTATAGATAAATAAAACTAATTGGTACCCATTCACTTAACAGAGGTGTGTTCAGACCACTGAACTTAGATAATACAAGTGTTGATAAGAAGTTTTGTCGATAGCGAGTCAAGTGTCAGAGATAGGGGCTTAGTTCACACACGTGGCTTTAAGCGTGCTTTGATCGTTATATTAACGGAAAACTGAGATCCGAGTGGATTCGCCGCTAGAGGCGTTGGTGAGGCGTAAGATACGAAATTATACGAAGTATTAAGTTGTTTTGATGTTACTTTATTTAATTTTTCTTTTATAAGTGGACTCATTTATTGATTTATTATTATTGTTTTTTGACATTTTTGGTATTAGTGTAATTTTGAAATAACTACAATGTAAATATTGTGGAATGAAATAAAATTTATGAATTATGAATTGCAAATTATTTTGACCCGATTGCGCAATTGCGCAACGCATAGGAGTGGTAATGTGTTTGACAGTCTATGTATGTATGTTCCTTTGTCCCACTATACAGACCAAACGCCTTAGCCGATTTCTATGATTCATACGTCAATCGATTCCTCATTACGGTGAGTGTCTTTTAAGACATGGCGTTAGTAAAAATTCAACATAGAGACTAGATACTAGACGCCATTTAAAAAAAAAAAGTCAAGCATCTATTTTATGTTGGGTATCGTCGAAAAGATATTTAAAAATCATTTATAGTTTCCTTTCAGCATTTTTCGATCCGATGGACTGTTTAGGATGTATATCGATTTGAAATTGCGTAGCAACCATTCTCACATAATAGGCAGACAGTAAAAATGCCAAAGGAGTTCGCATTCGGTTTATATTTTTACTTAATATCAGCTTGTATAGTGTATTCACTGGTGAGCCCTCAGTGAGTGGCCCTATTCGTGAAACTGCATTGACGTGCCTCAACCGATTTTCATGTAACATGTCTAAGATCACCCGCACCAAACTCACCTTTCATAAAAAAAAAAAACAAAAATTGATATCGCTCCATCTCCGTTCGGGAGCTAGGATGTCCCAGGCAGACAGACACGTCAAACCTATAACACCACTCTTTTTTAGTCGGGGTTAAAAATGGTGTACACAGGCAGGTGCAAGGGGTTCTTCAAGTCAATATTGAACCTTCTAGATCTTTGTGATCTATCCTCGTCCACATCGACACTTACCATCATTCTCTTATCCCACATTACGTGGGGTCGGCACAACATGTTTTTTCCTTCCATTTTCCTCTGTCACTCGTCATCTCAACACTCACTCCTTTCTTACACATGTCATCCGTCACACAGTCCATCCATCTTTTCTTTGGCCTACCTCTTCCCACATATCCATCAACACACATATCTAACATTCTTTTCGTCACATGACATTCATCCCTTCTCATAATATTATGTCCATACCATGCCAACCGATTTCCTCTCCACTTCTCTGTCACTGGTGCTACTTTCAAAGTTCCTCTTATATACTCATTTCTTATTTTATCCCTCCTTGTCACTCCACACATCCATCTCAACATTCGCATTTCTGCCGCATGTATTCTTCTTTCATCCGTCCCTTTTACAGGCCAACATTCAGATCCATACATTACGACATCGACACTTACCATCAGGTGAGAATGTGGACTCACCCAGATCTATCGTCTTAAGAAAAAGTAAGAGGAACCGAACCCTCCACTGTCTTGCGCCTACCGAGCCAATGAGGTCGACTTATCTAATTCCATCGTTAAAAAGTAGTATTTTTCCCACTGACTATCAGAAGCAGATAGCGGCCAGTGGTTTTCCGTAGCTTATCAGTTGATTTAATTGTTTATTTTGTTATTCTATGACCAACAAACAGGTTGTTTTTAAATTGTGCTACACATTGGACACTATAATAGATAGACGAAACGTTTATTTAGAATAGAATATAATGTATTTATTGCTTCAAACATGGTATAAAGGTGATAATAATTACATATAAGGTCCACATGTTTCACAAAAAACTAGCATGCAATAATTAATTGTGTCTAAGTTTTGTAAAACCAAACTATGGAAATAAATGGTTTTGTAGCTTGTATCTTGTAATTAAATCTAGGATAAATGTCAAAATAATTCATTAATGTCATAAAAAATATTTTCATTCAGCCATTTAAATAGTTTTTTCTTAAATATATAATTATTCATTAATTTTATGTCATTTGCAACTCCAATCTCACACATACAATAATCGAGCAAAATCATAAGGATACATTATTAACTTAAGATTAGTTATAGGTTAAGATTAGTTATAGGTAAATTCGCATGTGTGCGTTGCTGTAAACCAAAAAGGCCACAACTCAAGTAAATGGAGCCAACACAGATTTTCAGCTGTCATGCATCATTAGAGTTCGCAAGCTGAACAAGATGGATATCAAGGGGAGACGCAAAATGGCGTTCAACTGAGTAAACATTTTTATCACTTTATAAATTTTATTTAACTCGACACTGGCAAATTGTCGCTTCAAGCGCAAAGTGCAATTACAAGAAACTGAACTGAACAAGGTGCCGTAATTTTATTTTTGTTGATTAATCTACACAATTAGGGATATTATTACTTAGGACAGATTCACATAAAACTATAAACGGCCACAGCGTACGAATAAATTAGAAAGCAATTGAAAAACACAGCACTACATTGAAATGAAATAGTTCATTTGCGAGAATACATAATAATTAATACATTACAGGTCTTAAATAACAGTATATACATAATGTCAATGTGTAATCAAAATTTATTTCGGGAATTGCTTTTCTGGTCTCGGTTAGTTTCGAGTCAAACGGAGACCTTACTGAGTCCTCTGTGACCATGACCACCCTCATAACTTATTAAACGCTACGTAAATAAAAAAGAATATTGTAACCAGCATTAATTGTAAAGTGGCACAATTCATTTACAACAGTTTAAATAATATAGAGTTTATTATTGTTTACAGTTGACTCGTTAAAACAGATCTTGATTGATAATATGTAGATAACAGATCTCAAAGCCGGCACCTGTTTGTAGAATTAGTAATTGCTCTACAACTCAAGGACACGTTCTTATAATTTTGGCATCGCAATAGTATTTCTAAGGAAATACTTAATCATCTGTTTTCAGCATAACAATAAACAAGAATTTTCACAAATTTGTATTTTGTTTAATTTTGTATAGATATTAAGTGACATGAGATGTTTTAGATTCTGCTACTAGCTCTAAATAGTTTTATAAATAAATAAAATAAAATGTATTTATTTCTAGCAAACTACTCAATGAAAAATAAAACCTTAAGAACTCAAAAGCATTGCTGGTGGAGGTGGCGTTCACAACAATACCTGGTGTAAGGGCAGTCCATCCTCCCAGCTATCATTAATAGAACGGTATTGGAGCTGGCCTGCATCAGGGAGGCGGCGCGTTTGCCTCCCTGGTGCGCAGGTTTATAGGATAGTAATAGTAATAGTCAAGTTTTACAATTTATACACAATTAATAAAATCACACAAGTTAAAATTTTAAATGAAATAAAAAAACATACAATAATTAGAAAATAGCATAAAATAAATACCTAATCAAAATAAACTTGTTTTTATCAGTGTAAATACAATGTCAATGAAAATGTTAATTATAAATAAATGTCCTAATAATTAAATACAAAATGTCAATACAAATACTAAATGTCATATAATTTTAAGCGAAATGTGATTTAATAATATTCATATCACCAGATTCGCAGACAATTATATGATTTATACTTATGATTTGTGATAACAAAACATAATTTTCACGATAAAACATTATTACAACGTAAAAAGCTAAATGGACCAAATAAAAAAAAAGTTAAATCCAAATTGTTGCGCGATAAAATGTTCTTTTTGAAACTGCTTTAATATCGGAGTAGCCTGAAAGATCTGCGGCTACCGACAGCTGACTTTATTTAACTGAATTTTCTTGCAAGGCAAGGTTTAAGATGGACGCAGGTCCCGGAAAAATATAATTATTACCAGCAAAGCACGATTTGAGACAAATTGTCATTGGCATAGCTGTTTTCCGAGTAATGGGAGCAAACATTTGTTTGTTTTATTTGCCGTTCTGTTCTGTGTTTGTCGCTCGTGAGGTTGTTTGTCATTAGGTCTCGTCTGAAAACCAGCGCAAATCGCATATACTGAGGCGAGACCTTTTTTCACAACACATTCAATCATTTATGTTTAGATAGTATTTAGTATTATATTGATTTTTTATTTTTATTTTATTTAACTGTATTTTATTGGTTATGTGTGTGTTGTGTCAATAAATGTTTCTCTCTCTCTCTCTCTCTTCTCTCTTCTCTCTAATGGACAAAAACTACTTACCCCCGGGAAAATTTATCATTAGGTACGCATGCAAAGCGGGCTGTTAGCTAGTGAGTCATATTTCTTTAACAATACGAGTAACTTTAAGTAAGTAATTCTATAACTTCTTACTTGAAGGTAACCTATGTATGAGTCACGTTTGTCAAGTTCTCTATGGTGAACGCGATGGTGTCAACAAACCAAGGATTACATATATATACTTATGCATTTATATAATACGTAGTATCGATCAGCCTAACGACTCGTTACAATTATGTCTAATAGCTTCTACCTTGATGACTGACTGAAAATCTATACCTACTAATATGGGGTAAGCGTTTGGGTAAACGTCTAGTCTAGCCAAGGTCATTGGTATTGTACCCGACGCAAAGGAGTGGTAATCTGTTTATCAGTTTTTGACGACCTCTGAGGCTAGGAGGTTGCGGATTCGATTTCCCGCCGGGGACCAGATTTTGTATGATCTACAATTTTTGTTTTCGGGTCTGGGTGTTTTCTATGTATCATATGTATGTATTTAATATACATATGTTTATAAAAAAAATATCTTGGTAGTATATCAGTCACCTAACACCAAAGTCAAGTATTTCATTTCATTCATTTCATTTCAATGAGGTGTAAGAGTCACTTCAGAAGTTCTAAGTAATCTTTGACAATCTATTTTGGTAGCTATAATTTTTTTTTGTATAATTTCTATGATTTTTTTTTTACTGGGTATGCGTGTTAACACAGACACAAGCTAAATTAATATTTTTTAATGGCATGGTGACAAAAATCTGTATTAGTTCGTCTTATTTATATTCCGAAGCTAAAGCCACTAAAATTTGCATCGAAACGTTTATCTGTCCGAAATGATAAATATCTCGGCTTAAAATAAAAACGTATGTAGGATTTCGGCCGAGGATTAAAAAGATACGGGGAATTAACAGTTTTTATCTTGGTTTGCGTGCGCTTAACACGTTTTGAATATATATTTTAACCACCGACAGGAGAAAAAGGTTGTTATAAGTGAATATAAAACAAAATAATAATAAGACATGATAAATTATAATCATTCCATAATAATTGTGCCTATTTAAAAAAACATTAAGTGTAAAACGTGGCTTTTGTGAACTCGCTCAGAGAGATAAATTGTTCTGATTAGGACCCTAAAGCTAAGTTATTGCTTAATCTCAAGTAATTATATCTTACTATTAACCCCCGACCAAAAAAAGAGGGGTGTAATAAGTTTGACGTGTCTGTCTGTCTGGGAAACCCTAGCTCCCGACCGGATGAAGCGATTCCAATTTAGTTTTTTTTTTGTAAGAATGGTGTGTTTGGCGCGTGTTTTCTTAGACATGTTTCATGAAAATCGGTTGAGCCGTTTAAAAGTTATAGGGGTGAGAGTGTAGAAGGAAAACCGAAAATCTGGAAATATACTTGAGTGGGGTATCAAATGAAAGCGCATCGCGTGCACATCACAAAATATTATGGTGTTTTACTTTTAAGGAAATAAGGGATTAGAATCGGTAATTTTCTTAAATTTTACATTTGGATCGATATATCTACCTTACCTCTTACGATACGTCAACTCCCTCTGTCAGTGTTAAAAGGCAATAAGAAAATATTAGTGCGTTCAGATAAAAAATCGATAGTTTTTAACGACTTCCGCGGAAAAACAATAAATTGGCTGGAATCAAAGTGATTGGATATTGTAATTACTTTGACAGAAAATTAACCCTGACAATTCCGTTTAAGCGCTGTCCCACTGCGGCGCACGAAGAAGACGAGTACCTACAAGTAACTTAGAATTTATGAAATATTAATAAAAAATCCGGACAATCCACACAACAACATTTAGCCCCGTAGTAAGCTCTAAGCTTGTGTTACGCAAGCAGCTCTAAGCAGCGTTTTACCGTGAGTTGAAGTGGAACTTGCTTAGACTATCCGTGCTACGTAGTGGACCACTGTACGCACGAGGGTTCTATTCGTGCACTGCAGTGAAAATCAGTGGAATAGTAGACCATGGTGGTGCTAAGAACAGTCTCTGGTGGTAGGCTTCGACCGCGGCTTGTCACCACCCTCCGGGCTGGGCCAGTGCGTGAAGCGATTTTTTCGTGTTTCGTAATGTGGCCCGGAGAAGCCATGTACCTTCTAGGTCTTCATGCCCCATCTTAGACCACATCGTCACTTTACATCAGGTGACATTGTAATCAAATAAAAGCTTATGTAACATAAAAACTTGCATAAGAGCAGCTAACTTGCGCCGGCCGTGTGAGCGTACTTAACGTGCACCGCAGTAGGACAGCGCCTTTATACACTGACACGGGCTTTTGACAGCTAAAATGACCTTTACAATTCATTTATTTTTACACGCTTGATCGTTAAAACTACTATGTAGTTAATAGTTCTAAAACATTATCGTTTTATTGTGCAAATGCAATTTCTGAGAGATGCCATTAAAGTTTACCAATGCTAGTTGGTAAGTATTTCATAGCCTCAACTTAGACTAAATCTATATAAATAAAAATGAATTGTTGTTCGTTAGTCTGATTAAAACTCGAGAACGGCTGAACGGATTTATCTTATCATAGTCTTGAAATGTTCGTGGAGGTCTAGGGAAGGTTTACAAAACGAGAAAAAAATCGAATAATTGCCGGGATGTTTTTTTTAATAAAAACCCGTGCGAAGTCGGGGCGGGCCACTAGTTATAAATAAAAATATATATGCAAGTCTTTTATAATAAGATTATATCAG
This sequence comes from Gymnoscelis rufifasciata, assembly GCA_929108375.1. NCBI lineage: Eukaryota > Metazoa > Arthropoda > Insecta > Lepidoptera > Geometridae > Gymnoscelis > Gymnoscelis rufifasciata. The sequence continues at coordinate 1,030,466 of OV815326.1, forward strand.
ATGTTAAGTACCCGTAACATGAGCTCAGAGCTTACTTTTCACACAAATGCCGCCTAATAAACAATCAAAAGAAGACGCCGTCAGTTTCCACACGATTCTCCTTAAAAACCGCGTGTAAACTCGCGTGCTCGACATGACAAGGCATGTACAGTATCTATTGTATACACATAAATAGACATAAGTTATAGGTACCTAAATGCCGGATATACTAATCGCGCTGCGTAGTAAAGCCAGTCTGCTTTCAGCGGTGACGGTGAACGCACGTGTTGCATCTTTCAACGGTCGGTTTCAGTTTCGTGTTTTTAGTGTTGTGAAGTTTATGTCGGTAGGTTTCTTTTATTCTTGTTTACGTGATGTTTTCTGAGAAGTTTTAGTTTAATTGTGTTATTGGAAACACCTTTTTTGAGAATAGTTATACAATTTTTTTGAATACAGTTTTTTAATTAAACAGGTTTTTTCTTTTTTAATTAAAATTTTAACTTAATTATTATAAATTTATGTACTCTACTTTTTGTTGCGAAATTGACGGTTCGCGATATTCTCAAAAACGATTAAACGGATTTTTTTGCGGTTTTCAGGAATAGATAGATATTTCTAGAGTTTTTTTTTCGATTCAAAGCCGAGATAGACTACTTGTAATTGAGTAATATTCTTATCTGTCATATAAATTAATTAAATTTAAGTGAATGCTACAAAAAAAAAAATCACAAAGTCCATGAAAAATATAAAATATATTTTAGAAACTAGAAAATATATTTTGCCAATATGCAAATTATTTACTTAACAAATAATTTAATTTGTTGTGATATTTTTTTATTGTCTTTACACTACAAATTAGATTCTGAGTTAATGAGCCTTGTTAAAATACAGGGAGATACTTATCATAGAATATATTTATTAATTAAATTTATTTTTACATACCGGTTTAAAATTTTTTTTGTTAAGTAATTCGTTTTAAACTGTTTATAAAATGCAAATCATGAAAAAAATCTAATCTTAGCGATGATCTCACCTTGAGTAGAATTAATTATAATCAGCTGCATTTAAATTTATCTGCTACTAATATACTTTGAATAACCATAAACATGTGGCATTAAAAAAAACTATCTTATTAATGTCTTCTTTACATATTTTAGTAATTATTTTTATATATTATTAAGGTTAGGTATAATTATAATTACAATACACGTATTAAAGAAAATGTTAATAAACCTAACATTAGACTAGCTAAGTTAGGAAACAGTAGTATAATTTTATGTATACAATTTTAACTAGCGGCCCTCCCCGGCTTCGCACGGGTAATTATTCAAAATGGTATTCCCAATTATTAGATTTTTTCTCGTCGTAAAAACCAGCCTTGGACTTCTACAAACATTATAAAAAAGCGATTCGTTTTTAACCCCCGACAAAAAAGAGGGGAGTTATAAGTTTGACGTGTCTGTCAGTCTTTGGCATGACTGCGCTCGAACAGATTAAGCGATTTAGTTTTTTGTATGAAAAGTGAGTTTTTCGCGAGTGTTCTTAGACATGATTGATGAAAATCGGTCGACCCGGTTAAAAGTTATGATGGTAAAAGAAAGGAAAAATTAAAATCTGCAAATATACTCGAGTGGGGTCTCAAATGAAAGCGCATCACGTGCTTATAACAAAATAATATGACTTTACTTTTGAGGTAACTAAAGTCCGGAATCAGGGTTTTTTTTTTAATTTTTATCTTGATTATTATATTAAAAATTAGATTACGTCTTAACTACCGGAATCGGAGGTTAAGCAATACACTATAAGAATGTTTTTATAATCTAAGTCATACATTAAACTCGACAAGGTTTCAGCTGTAAAATTCAATTTATAAAAATAGTTGTATACTTAATATGTTAACAAATAATTTAAGTGAAATTGTGCCAATTTGACCTTTCCCAGTGTACTTTTGCATCGAAAATAAATAATTAAATTGAATTGAATTATGTATGTAGCTATATATAACTAGCGATCTGTCAAGGCTTCGAACAGGTGTCGTCATACATACAAACAGTAATTTCAATTTTTTTTTTGTTTAAAAGTTATGAGAGGTTGAATGTGGAAAGAAACCCCGAATATCTGCAAATATACTCGGAAAGTTTCAAAGTTTGAAATGATGATCACGTGCACATTACAAAACATGACTTAGCTTTTAAGGGAACTAAGGTTTTGAAGTCGTTTTATTTTTAATTTCAAATTAATATTATATACCATGGAAAGATACAATAATACAAAGGTAAAGAATAAATAATCCCCAAGTAGGTCAATCCCATATCACAGGGTTAATTAATCAAAGGGTCTGTTTCACCGTCTCCGAAGTAAATTATTCAAAGGTTCAATTCTTTTCACAGGAAAATACAGTTATTGCTAGCTCAGCCCGATTTGACAAAAATTTGACAAATATAGCTGTTTTTCCAGTAAAGGACAAATGTTTTACCGCTTGATGATTTATTATTGCCGTGTTGGCTAAGTGGACGGACACTCGACTTTCATTCCGAAGGTCGTGGGTTCAAACCCCGCCACGCACCTCTGGATTTTTCTTCTTGAGAAATTGTGCGCCATGGAACAGGAAACCGGCATGTTCTGAGAACTTTAAAAGAGTTTGAAGGGCATGTGACATTCACCAACCCGCACTTGGCCAGCGTGGTGAATTAAGGCCTAATCTCTCTCGTCAAGAGAGAAGTCCCTGTGTCCCAGCAGTGGGAACGTTAATAGGGTGATGATGATGAATTTATTATTACGCGGGCAAAACCGCGGGCGGGCAGCTTGTTAATTCATAAATTTTTCTAAGCTGTCACGGTCGGAAGTGGTGATGATTAATATTTATGTTTATTTCCTCGTTATGTTTAAGAATTACAATAATTATTATAATAATGTGACAAAAGGACAAGGTTGCTAATATAAATCTTATTTAAAATAAAATATTGATTTAATTGGTTGAAATATTGGTTTGTTATTTCATCTTCAAACTGAAGATATGTTGTAAACACAGTATAATTATAAATTTCTAACAATTTTCTGAGTAATTGACGGATATCAAGTAAATTTACTGAAAATAATTTGTTAGTCCGGTCAATTTAGACAATTGATACATAGAAAATATGTAGGTATAATAAAGAATATCTATGTATGTATGTCTATTGTATTAAGTATATCAGATATCTAGTACCCGTAACACAAGTTTAGAGCTTACCACGGGGCTAGATGTTGTTGTGTGAATTGTTTGGAAATAAAAATATATATATATACATATTTATATAATGTTAAGAGCTATCTCGCCTTTTCACATGTGACTGAGCAAAGTAGCTTCATATTTTAACTATTGTCTAACTTAACCCGGAGATTGTGAAATAGGCCCTTAATACAACATAAGATAAGATAATTATTCATTGCACAAACAATTAAAACAAAACTAAATAACAAGAATGTTCTGAAGACTGTGACAATAGGGGTTTTTCTAACTAACGAATTCTTAAATTCTTTATTGCACACAATAATAAATACAAATGTTAGTCAACACATAGGTCAGTTTTAAAGACGAGCTTAACCCTATTAGAGTTTGGACTAATGTGGTTTCGGCAAATCACTTAATTTTTTATGTTACTTACACATACATACATAAATATATATAGCATATAACTTATTACCAGATTAAGCAAATATTTTTTTGATTGAAAAGAACAGTGAATTTCTTAAAACACGTGAACATTAACTTCTACCAAATGCCTGATGAAATAATAAGTCATAGAACAACACAGACAGCTCATTAAGACATCTGATAAGTCCTGGAGACATTTGGCAGCGCGCCAGACAGGCTTACACAACTTTTATCTTTAGATGACTACTATTACTGGGGCAGACCTTGTGGGACCATATGCATTGGGATTTACTGTAGGAATTTAATATGTAGCTGACTCAGCAAACGTTTTGTGAGATATATTATATTATAATAGAGATAAAAAATGGTCAAACATGTCTGAATTATATGTTATTTTATTTTGTCATCTTATATTACACATGTTTTTTGCAAATAAAGTATCTTTTATCTTAAGAGATTTAATAATATTCGCCCTTCAGGCAGGCGAAAGTCACTTGACCAGCCACATTTAGACAAAAACGGAAGTCGTGGCTGTATGTTCAAGTGACTTTTGCCAGAAACTGTATGGTAAGTTTACTTTTGCCTTCCTACAAGGCGAAAAAAAATATACATTTATTAAGAGAATTTGTAAGATCTTATTTTAATAAAAAATCTTCTATTTGCTTTGAGTTTGTTTAATACAAACCTTGTCTTAAAAATCCTTGGTGCGCAGTAGTTCGGATGTTATGCGCGTACATACAATTCGGCTGCAGACATTCGGTTAGTCTCCCTCGTTTTCACTGCCATAACTTTATCGGCTATACCGATTTTAATCAAACAAAGCTAAGAACACTCTGGATTAAATTACCTTCCAAAGAATAAACTAAATCAAATAGCTTAACACGTTCGGGAGTTACGATGTCCAACTTATAACACCCCTCTTTTTGCGTCGGGGGTTAAGAACGTGGTCCGAAGAATCTATCCACTTAGATCTCCTGTGATACTGGGCGGATTTACATGCATTTTTCAGAAATTAATAGAGCGATTCAAGAGGAAGTGTACTTTGTGAAATTTGCAACCGTGCTAACGCGCTGGTCGCCAGAAAAAGTAAACAAGTGTTAACCTTTTGAATTCCGTGACCCCATTCTGTTTATTTTGATAAAACCAGCTACATAATGTAATTGACGGGTAAGTTGGGGTTAAAAATAATTATTTTGATTGTAAGTCTCAAATTCTTAGTATACCAGGAAACGGATATATTATTCGTCTGACTTATATGTCGTAACACGAAGCAATGACGTTAGTTGAAAACGAGGTTTGATGACGTCAATGGGTCCTTGGTGGTACAGACAGCGACAAAATGTTATATGCGTCTAAAATAGTTAAATTAATCTTAAAAACATAAATGAAATTATTGCCCTTAAATTTAATTGTTTAAAATATTCTACTTACTCATTGTTTCATATGTAAATTGAATATGGGCTGTCAGGATGTAAAAAGATATCTAGGTAAACAAAAAAAAAGTTTTTTTATTCAATACAAAAGCAAAAAAAAAACAAAGCTTACAAAGTTATGCTTATGTTTATGTTACTCTAGCTAGACGCTCATATGTACCTACCTAAGAAAAAAGAAAAATATATTTTATACATCATCATCATTTATTTTATTTAATAACTGTACAGATAATCCAATTATACTAGCTAATCTAAGTTCTAACAACTAAAAAAACAAACTAAAACACAATAATAATACATTCCAATCGAGACAATGTCAAGTAATATTAAAATAATAATACAAAAATAAAATTAATAGTAAAAATCGAAATGTTAAAAAAAATATATAAGAATTATCATCGCCATTATCATCGATCATCGGATCGGTTCATCAGTCGCCTACACTGTAAGGCGATATTGCCGTGACAGATTATACCATGATACGGACACGATGATATTTTAGTATATAAGATTTATATTTGTATGTTAGTTAGTCTGTAAGGTATATGTTTCCTTCTAGGTCTTGATGTCCCATCTTAGACCACATCGTCACTTTACATCAGGTGAGATTGTGGTCAAATTAAGGCTTATCAAGCATAAAAAAAAAGGTAAAAAAGTTTAAATGGGCCTGAAATGCCTGAAATATAAATATATATGTTTTTTTTTTATGTACGATAGATCTTTGTATGTCCACAATCTCCCCTGATGGTAAGTGTCAATGTGGACGAGGATGGATCACAAAGATCTAGAAGGTACCTATTCACTCTTGACTTGAAGATACTCAGGTTATAGGTATCAGGAATCACAGCAGCAGGGAGCTGATATTAAATGATTTATTATTATAATTATACAAAAAACATCATATATATCAATTTGACGCTGACTGTACATAACCATGGAACCGCCGTCATAATGTACCGCCGTTGATGAACAATGGGAGTGATCCGACTGTGGAGTGCCCGGGAATATTTATGAATAGCTCGTTTGGTTTATCTTTTAGGTACATAATAACAGGAGAAAAACCGTTTCTATGATAAATAGAAACGGTTTTTCTCCTGTTATTATGTAAATCTAAATTTAAAATTTAAGAAAACCCCCTATTCCAATGCTTTAATTTCCTTAAATTAAAAGTAAAACACAATAATATTTAGTAGCTAAGGCACGCGATGCGCTTTCATTTGATACCCCACTCGAGTATGTTTGCAGATTTACGGTTTTCCTTCCCCACTCTCACCGTTATAACTTTTAAACAACCGATTTTCATGAAACATGTCTAAGAACACTCGCGCCAAACTCACCTTTCACACAGAAAAAAAAACTAAATTGAAATCGCTCCATCCGTTCGGGAGCTATGATGTCCCAGACAGACAAACACAGACAGATAGACAGACACGTCAAACTTATAACACCCCTCTTTTTTGGTCGGGGGTTAAATATACACGGCGAATTGAGAACCTATTTTCTGTAAATTGGTTAAAAATATAGCCTCTGATAGTTGGATTTGGGTGTCGATACAATGCATTATCTACTCCCAAAATATTTATCAAAAGACATAAAATTCAATTTAATTTGCTTACATGTACACTTATATAGCTTAAGATATCGATAATCCCTAATAATTCGTCAACTATCTATTTTATAATAACAAGACCAGTACACTCAACAGCAAAAGTTGTGATCAAAACCAACGTTTCAAAACATATTCTAGTGTCACGTGCCAGATGTAACAAGTTGTGAAGTTTTAATCGGTCAAACTAACTAACAAACTAACTACAATAGTCCGTAACTTTTGACTTAATTTACTGTATATATTATTAGTTCATCAGTTTGGTATGAAGGTATACAGAAGGTTTGGAATGTAGCTATTACCTATCTATAGATAGGTATGTACTACTACCATATCGTTATATTATATAAAATGTTATCTGCAAACTCGTAACAAGATCTGACATGTAAATTTATGTAGGATGTTAGTATTATTTATCAGCAGATAAGATAAACGGTGCTATACCTACTTCTGTGCAGAAGATATCAATCAATCTTAATTCAGGACACAATTGTGACAATTTTCTGGCTCGAATGTACCTCTATAAGATAGACAATCCAACATCTGAGATAAAAATCTATCTAAATCTATTTGTACATAACCCCGCGGCGTCTTGTCTGTATGATTGCGATAATCTCACAAAATAGATAGATAGATAACTCTTTATTATACAACGCAAATAGAAACAAGACCGAAAATACTATACATTAAGAAAATACTGAGCGAATTGTCGAGAAAGCTTAGCAAATAGTAGAGACATGAAGACTACTACTACACTACTGTCCATGTATGCATAAGCGTCTAAGGAAATAAACGTTTTGACTTTGACTACATTAAAAAAAGGTTTTACGTCTAAAAATAAATAAAAATAAAAAGGTTTTATTTCAGACAACACAATAGTCCATATTCATACGCGAAAGTAAAATAAAAACACAAATAACATAGAAAATAAAAAATAATTTGTTTAGTTATTTTGTAAGCCCGTCCAAAAATAATGGTCACCTATTTCATTTGCCTATTTATAGGTCTGTCGAGATATAGAGCATCTACGTATAAATTGCCGAAAGCGTCACGACAACAGAATCTTAAATGCATCGTGTTGATTTTGAAATGTGCACATGATGCGCTTTCATTTAAATAAATAAATATTTCAATAGCATCTCCTAACCCCAAACTAAGCAGAGCTTGTACAATGGGTGTTATGCGACTGATATACTACAATATACATATATTTTTGAGTATTTTTAACCCCTGACCAAAAAAGAGGGGTGTAATAAGTTTGACGTGTCTGTCTGTCTGTCTGTCTGTGTGTCTGTCTGTCTGTCTGTGTCACCATAGCTCCCGAACGGATGGAGCGATTTCAATTTAGTTTTTTTTGTATGAAAGGTGAGAGTCTGGCGCGAGTGTTCTTAGACATGTTTTATGAAAATCGGTTGTGCCGTTTAAAAGTTATGGGGGTGAGAGTGGGTAAGGAAAACCGAAAATCTGCAAATATACTAGTGTGGGGTATCAAATGAAATCGCATCGCGTCCACATTACATAATATTATGTTGTTTTACGTTTAAGGAAATTAAGGGATTGGAATCGGGGGTTTTTCTTAAATTTTAAATTTAGATTTATTGCAAATATTGATTTCTTCTTCCTCACTTTCAACAACCGATTTTTACTAAATATAAGATCAACCTTTCTTAGGTTATGCACACGCGCAAAAGTCACCAAATATTTTTTTATTGAAATCGATTGTTCTGTTTGGGATCTATGATGCTACTCAGTGTAAAAAATTGAAGCGAACTGTCAACACTATGTTATTTCCTTGATTATCCTTAGTTTTTATTTAAATTAGCTTTAAGTTGACCTGTCCATGTATGCCTAGGCGTCTAAGGAAATAAACGTTTTGACTTTGACACGTCAAACTAATTACGCCTCTCTTTATCGGTCGGGGGTTAAAACTTTGATCAAATCAACCAACAAGGATACAAAAATACAAGAAAAATCCGTTACGTATAAAAAAAATACCGTTATGTGAGCGAAATGCTATCATACCCAACTTATACGCTGACCTTTGATGCTTTACGCGTGGGCGTGTATTTTAAGTAGCGACTGAATAAATAACTGGGTTTGAGGTAGCTTTACATCCAAACGTTGTTTTGTGTGGGTAGATTAGTTCCCTTTGAAAATGGCTTTCAAGATTCCTGGAATACACTTGTGCTCATCAAAATGAGGGGACAAATTTTTGTATGTTCTGCAAGTGTTTGTATGTTTGGAGGTTTTGTCTGTTCACGTCCGTAAGTGTTAACCCTTTGAATCCTTACACGTGACCTCCGGGTGGTGCTAAGAACAGTCTCTGGTAGGCTAAAAATACATGATGCTGCGGGCACTTAGTTGTTTTTTTTTAATAATTATAAAAAATATTTTATTGCATTTTAGTGACTTGCATGCCATTTCTCTTCATTTATACACCGAAATCGGTAAAACGCGTTGATACCTACACACATATTTTGACTGTACAGTACACCACACATTTATACATGTTTTTGCTTATAAATGATCTTTATCTTAAATTTTGTATACAGATTCTTTAGATCCTGATAAAGGGCATGGGCTACTTTGTAACCCCCGATCAAAATAGAGGGGTGTTATAAGTTCGACGTGTCTGTCTGTATGTCTGTCTGGGACCTCATAGCTCCCGAACGGATGGAGCGATTTCAATTTAGTTTTTTTTTTGTTTGAAAGGTGAGTTGACATGTTTCTTAAAAATCGGTTGAGCCGTTTTAAAGTTATGGAGGTGAGAGTGGGGAAGGATAACCGAAAATCTGCAAATTTACTCGAGTGGGGTATCAAATGAAAGCGCATTGCGTGCAAATTACAAAATATTGTGGTGTTTTACTTTTAAGAAAATAAAGGCATTGGAAATAAAAAAAGTTTACATTTTAACTTTAGATTTATTATATAAAAATTGCGATGTCACCAAAATTTCATTATAACGAGGTTATCACCGCAAGAAAATAAACAACCTGCTAGTCCCAATGCCAAAAATAATAAATTACAATTATCATTTTAAATATAATCATGGTTATTAATAGCTACTATTAACACGAATCCACACAATAGCCATTGACAATAAATCTTTAATTAGTTACCGGAAGTGTTGAAAACAAACAGTGTATTGACTGTTCACTTCCGCGTGCGTAGTACTTTGCAGCTTGCTCGAATTTTCAATATGATAAGATATGATAAATTATAATCAGTATTATTGGTAAAAATATAAAAATCGCCTAGTGCGAGTCGGACCTATGAGTTCCGAACAAACCTGAGGGTAAAATAAAGAAAAAACATTATTTTCGAGATATAAATTTTAAGGATTAAAAGAAAAGTTTTCGATTTTTTCCTTTATCTATGTTATCAGATGTTGTTTGGAACTAAATTTCATGATTCTAGGTAATCCGAAAGTACCGTAAGGGTTTTGTCTCTACGAGTGATTTCTTTATACTGCCTCAGTGGCGCGGTGGGCGAGAGTCCGCTTGTGGCGCAAGAGGTAGCGGGTTCGATTCCCGCCGAGGGGTCAAGTGTTTGTATGTTCTGCAAGCACTTTCTCCTTGGTCTGGGTGTTTAATATGTATAATAAAAAATATCTATGTACGTATGTATATTTCATTAAGTATATCAGATGTCTAGTACCCGTAACACAAGCTAAGAGCTTACCACGGGGCTAGATGTTGTTGTGTGGACTGTCAGGAAATATTTATAAACGGCGGTAGATTTAATTGCGTAAGCTTAATTTTTCGCATCTACAAGGTTCTTGAGAGACAGGCAGACGGACCACAATTTTATGATGAGGGATACCGTTTTTACCTTCTGAGCTACGAAACCCTAAAAATAATTGTAATATTTTGCTAATTATGTCATAATATATTCTTAGAAACAGGATATTCGCGCAGATCTTTGTATTTAATTAAACCTAACAAAGTACATTAATTAATCGCCGCCGAATCTGTGCGTGTGACGTACGTCGTACGGACCTGTAATTATTTTCCTAATTAAGGTACAAATATAAAAACCTTGACGATTTAGTAAAAAAAAAAGTTATCTATGTTCTATCATCTCTTTCATTTCACGCACTGGCCCAGCCCGGAGGGTGGTGACAAGCCGCGGCCGAAGCCTACCACCAGAGACTGTTCTTAGCACCACCCGGAGGTCACGTGTAAGCATTCAGAGGGTTAACACTTACGGTCGTGAACAGACACAACCTCCACTATACTAGACATAGGATACTAGACATCTGACATACTTAATATAATAGACATTATATATATATTAGGTCCTTACATATGAAATTGGCGTTTTTCGTACTGGCCACTTTAATCACAAATTTCTCCTCTTTGGTAAGGAATTCCAAATTCAAATTTGTACAGCTATAGACTCATGTATTTGTGCTTCGATGATCGTCATTCATTTGTTTTTTTTCTTCTGTTTTTTTCTGTTTGCGTCACTCATTTTACAAAATGGAAAACTTAAAATATCGCATTATTTACGAGTACGAGTTCCGCCGTGGCACTAGTGCTGCGGAAACAACTCGAAGGGTGAATGATGTGTATGGCGGTCGTGTTGCAAAAGAAAACACAGTTCGTTTTTGGTTCCAACGTTTTCGTTCTGGAAATTTCGACTTGCAGAACAAGCCCCGTGGACGGCCTGAGACTCAAGTTGATAATGAAGAGTTGAAGGCTATTGTGGAAGCGGATCCATCGCAAACCACGTCCGAGTTAGCTGCAGGCTGCGGTGTTAGTGATAAAACTGTTTTAATTCACTTGAAGCAAATTGGGAAGATTAAAAAGCTTGAAAGGTGGGTACCTCACGAATTGACTGAAGCAAACCGGCAAACGCGCGTCGACTGCTGCGTTACATTACTAAACCGGCACAATAATGAAGGTATTTTAAACCGAATCATTACCTGTGATGAAAAATGGGTTCTTTACGATAATCGGAAGCGCTCAGCGCAATGGTTGGATCCTGGCCAGCCAGCCAAATCCTGCCCCAAGCGAAAATTAACCCCAAAAAAGTTACTTGTAAGCGTTTGGTGGACTAGTGCCGGTATTGTTCATTACAGTTTTCTCAAATCTGGCCAGACTATTACGGCTGATGTCTATTGTCAGCAATTGCAAACCATGATGGAAAAGCTAGCGGCTAAACAACCTAGGCTGGTCAATCGCTCCACGCCACTGCTGCTTCACGACAACGCTAGACCACACACTGCGCAACAGACGGCTACTAAATTAGAAGAGCTTCAATTGGAAAGTCTAAGACATCCTCCGTACTCCCCGGACCTTGCTCCAACAGATTACCATTTTTTTCGAAATTTGGATAACTTCTTGCAAGGGAAAAAATTCAACTCCGATGGGGCAGTCCAAATCGCCTTCAAAGATTTTATTGATTCCCGTCCGACTGGTTTTTTTAGTAAAGGGATCAATGAACTACCTATAAGATGGAAAAAGTGCATAGAAAATAATGGTTCATACTTTGATTAATTAAATATATTATATTAAAAAATATTCGACTTTTTGTTCCTCCCATACAAAACGCCAATTTCATATGTAAGGACCTAATATTTTTCATCATACATATTAAACCCCAAAACTAAGGAGAAAGTGATTGCAGAACATACAAACATTAAGTCCCTCGGCGGGAATCGAACGCGCTACCTCAATCAACATATACAAATTAATATCCTTTCGTCATAACAATAATAGTCGCCTTATATTAAAAATCATGATCAAACAGAATCTATTGAGTAGAATACAATGTATCATAATATCTCGTCATGGCACATCGATCAATGAATTATCAATCGATATTTATACTCGCGTCATTTTAATGGCACTATAATTTATGACATCACTAAATAAACAGGGGTTAAAATTTAATTGAATTTTTATAACTTCTGCTAGGTGTTAAAAAAAATTAATCAATTGATATGAGGCTAAACATGACCTAGAGCCTAGATTAGGCTATAAAAAAACACTAGGTCTTTTTCCGAAAATAAAAGGCCTCTAAATCGAAAAGTTGTAGAACAAAATATGTTCGCCTGGTGCGTGCCCTTCACCCCCTTTCCGCAGTAGATACCATAAAGGAAACCCCTTGTATATAATAATTTGATCAGACAACTTGATTATACATACATATTATTAAGATTTCGAGCGGTCTTTAGCGTGTTTTTATGTAAGAAACTATTTACATTAACACCAGTATGTATTATTCTAGAAAAATCCTAGAAATCTCTGGCAGTCACAGTAGCTATGTGTCTAGATAATCTGAATTTCAAATTAAAATAAAGCCCGATAACAAAGTAAAAGGTCATGGTATTTTGTAATGTTCATGTGACGTGCTTTCATTTGAGACCCCACTCGAGTATATTTGCAGATTTTCGGTTTTTCTTTCCCACTTTTACCCTCATAACTTTTAAACGCGTCAAACGATTTTCATCAAGTCTAAGAACACTCGAGCTAAACACACCTTTAAAAAAATATATATTGAAATTGCTTCATCCGTTTAGGAGCTACGATGCCAAAGACTGATAGACACGTCAAACTTATAACACCCCTCTTTTTGCGTCGGGGTTCAAAAGCTCTAAAAAGCAAAAGTATATATGTTTCTAGAAAAAGCCCAGAAGATTGTCAAGACTGGCCTCTGCCAGTCTTCAGTCTTCATTTGTATGGACATGCAGCCTTTGTGTCATATTATACAATTGCATTATGAAATATTACGAATTCACGTTTCGTTTCGCTTTCGTCACGAAGTGAACAATTTATCGGAATGATACTGAGGGAAAACCAATATTGTCTAATTACAATTATCATACAAATTTTATGACGTAATCCACTCAGTCAATCCATTACTTATTCTAGGTACTTACTACTCAAAAGGAAATTAGTATGCCTAAATCTCTTTGTTACTACTATTTTAGTCTTGTTATGTTTTTAATGGTATGTGTCATCATGTCATAATTTACTATTAAACAAAACGGTCAGTCGAAACGATAAATGTTTTTTAAAACCCTATCCAACGATACCCCATTTGACATACATAGTTTGTTGATTTTTTTTCACAATATAGCGTCCAGTCGACATGTTGAATTTTCACTAACGTACCACTGAGTAACTACAAGGAATGAATTGACGTGTGAAACATAAAAATGGGGCCAGGCATTTGGTCTCTATAGTGACTCCAAAAGACATACCAACATACATAGACTGATAAACACTTTACCAATCCTTGCGTCGTAAATATTCCTTCTAATTTTTTACGCTAAAAGTAGAATGTTTTCTCTCTAAATACTGGTTCCGTCCCTGGAGTCACTGAAAAAATTTAGATGAGCATCTAAGTCACATATGGTAGGTACAAGCTGGGCTTAGTTTTTGTTTAAATTATGTTTTATGCGTGATTAATGATTATCATAAGTCCACCAATAATTACAGCCAACGCACCAAACGTGTTTTGTTCGTCACAAAAAACGATTGGATTCAAATAAAAACTAAAACGAACATGTTAGAGAACCAAAAAGGTTGCTGCCGTGATTTATTATCGCGACAGGTTAATAATAATACTTACGCGAAACTAGTTTTTACAAGGTATTATTATGTAGTGTTGTGGTTTTTTTTCTGATTACTTGTGTGCGAATGATGTAGTGTAGTCTTCTCGTGTTTAGGAGATAAGGTCAGAATAACTTCAAGTTCCATAATACATAGTTTATATTTCCACTTGATTACAATATTAATACATGAGTGCACCTGACGAGCGGGGAGAGACGACTGACGACACCGTGGATAAAACCTACGCGTCAGCCCAAATACTGTAGCTACCTAGCCGCTACACTTGTAATAATTATAATTTACTATAAATATCATGTTGGTGGTTTTGTCTGTTCACGTCCGTAAGTGGTAACCCTCTGAATCCTTACACGTGACCTCCGGGTAGTGCTAAGAACAGTCTCTGGTGGGAGGCTTCGGCCGCGGCTTGTCACCACCCTCCGGGCTGGGCCGGTGCGTGAAGCGATTTTTTAGTGTTTCGTAATGTGGCCCGGAGAAGCCATCTACCTTCTAGGTCTTCATGCTCCATCTGAGACCACATCGTCACTTTACATCAGGTGAGATTGTGATCAAATGAAGGCTTATCCATCATAAAAAATAAATGCGAAAGTCTGTCAGTGTCAGATTAACCGACTGGACAAACGTTCAGGCTAAACTAAAGCTCACGTACATTTAAATTAATTAATGAGCACTCTCAGTCCCGCAAATATATGTATATCCCAAGTTTTGTTATTTTTGCAAAAAATTCTTTACGTGACGAAAAGTCTTTAGGATATATTAAGGCGCCTGTATGGGCCAACGGCCTTGAGGATTCGGGCGGAGTCAAAATTATTCCCCGCGCCAACCGCATATTCCCCGCTACATTTTTACGACGCAGAGCGCGGCCTGCGCTCTCGGCAAGCGGTCACGCGTGCCGGGTCCTCGCGAGTCGCGACGCCGTAAATAAGGACTTTCCAACTACATCATTATTACGCTAAAACTATTCTACCTAGAGATTTATGTATATATTATAAAATGTATTGTTAAAATTAATTATATATTATTATTAGATATTAATGAACCTTAATTTTTAAACTATTTTAGTGTATTTTCTTGTTGGTGGTTCTAATATAACAAATAAATAAATAAATAATAAGTATGTTTTTTTAACTAGGTTTTCTTTACTTACTAAGTACCAACCTAATAATAAGATCCTAAGCCAATCCTGCCAGGGTAGGCTAGTTACCTATACAATGTGTATTTTCGAAGCTTGATCAAACGCGGATTTGCGGAATTTGCGGATACATGACAAAAATTAATCGATAAATATCAGATTTTTTTTTATGTAAACTTTTTAAAAAAGTCGATTTAATATTTTTTTATGAGAACTAGGTACTTCATCTGGTGTTTTCTTCGTTTCTGTTTGAGTAAACGGTGTATTTTATTCAAAGTAGGCTCATTAAAAAGCTAGATAGTTTACCTAGCTATGAAAATTAAAAGAAAATACAATTTCGGTACAAAAGCCTATTAAAACTTTTTTTTTGTAGAAATTTAACAAAAAAAATAGTTATTTATTTTATTTTTAATCTGTAACTTTTACACTGGATTATTGAGGTATACTTTTTTGCATGTAATATTAAACTTCATAATTTATACAACAAATCTCTTCTAAAAAGTAAGGGTTTTAATTTTATGAATAATGTCTGGTTTTTGCTTGAAGGCCAATCGTCTGATAGAATCTAGGTAGTATCTGCAATATTCATAATGTCATAGGATTAGAAAATCGGGCATAAAGACGAGTACAATTTCAGAGTTTTGGTCAGTCACTAAGTTTTCGTGGTATTTTGCTTTTCCTTTTAAGTTTCAGGTAGATAGTATAAAATTATTTGAAATACTACGCGACTGACACTGTTGGTATCCATAGATACTCTAAGGTTGGTGGGTAGCCCACGTACCAAAAAGGTTAATTAAACTCTTTTTGCTGTCATGTTAGCTATTCGAATTAGGTACTTTCTGCCTTGTACAGAGATCAACAGACAGCAAATTATGTAATGAATCAAGGCAAGATAAGATGAAACGGAACGAAGCCTTTGCCCAAAAGTGGGATATTAACGGTGGATAATGATAAGATTAAGTAATACAACACTTTAAGTTATTAGGTACTATCAATTAATTTATTGATTGTTCAAAATGCCAACCATTTTCCTCAATGCATATCGTTGCAAGTAAACCCACGTTCAGTTCACAAGTTCTTTTTAGTACATCGCGATCGTTTCTTATTTCATTCGCTGGTGTGATTCATGGTGACGCTCCAGCTCACTTCACCACAATCGTGCGTGATCATTTTAATGCAACTTAAGATACATAATTTGTTGTCTGTTGATATTTGGCACTACAAGGCAGAAAGTACCTAATTAAAATGGCTAATAACATGACAACGAAAAAAGGTAGACCCATACTCTTTGTAGAATTTGTAGAATAATAATAATATAACTCTTTATTAGAAACCAAGATAAAACAATACAAAAATGGACTTGCATAATACAAAATGCATAATGGGCGGCCTTATTGCATAAAGCAATTTCTTCCAGACAACCTTTGAAAAATATTATGAAGTTTAATAAATAATGCAAAAAAGTTTAAAAATTATAGATCAAAAACAAAATAAAAAAAAAATTTTTTGGTAAATTTCTACAAAAAAAAATTTAGCGGGCTCTTGTACCAAAATTGTATTTTGTTTTGAATTTTCTTAATTAGGTAAACTATCTAGCTTAGAGTGTTAGATATGTGTGTTGATGGATATGTGGGAAGAGGTAGGTCAAAGAAAATATTGATGGACTGTTTGAAGGATGGCATGCGTAAGAACAAAAATGACTGACAAAAATGTTTCTAAGATAATGACTTTTTAAATTGTACATTAATTAGTTTTATGACTTTGAATTTTTGCTTACTATGATGATTACTGATGTTATAAATGTTTGATGAAATTAATTTAAAGTTAATACATAATTATAAAAATTTATTTAGTACTGTATTTTGTTAGATTTTTATTATTTTAGTTTATTCAATAATGTAATGCCAATTTTATAATTGCATGCCTGGACAGGTAAAATACATTGATCCATGTAAAATTAAAGCCATAACAACGCTGTAACATGTATTTACGCAATAAATTAATTTTGAACTTTGAAGGAAGGAATGAGTGTTGAGATGACGAGTGACAGAGGAAAATGGAAGGAAGAAAGATTTTGCGTCGACCCCACGTAATATGGGATAAGGGCTGATGATGATGATGATGATGTAAACTATCTAGATTTCAAATGAGCCTACTTTGAATAAAATACACCATTTAATCAAACAGAAACGAATAAAAAACCATACGAAGTAGTTTTCATAAAAAAATATTGGCTTTTTTTTAAATAGCCAACATATAATTTTTTTATCCTAAACTAGCTGTGCCCTGCGGTGCTACCCGCGTTATAATGGATGACGGATGAAGTACTCTTAACCAACAACATATTTATTTGAATAAAGATTAATATTATTATGTTGATACAACTTAAAGCGCGGACTGTTTTTTAGATCATTAAAAGAGCTATTATTCTTTAATACATATTTTTTGTGTATCTTGAACCGTTTTCACGGCGCACGCAACGGAAGGCTTCAAAGATGAGCAATTTCTCCCGTTTTTTACACATTTACCACTATATCTTTGCTCCTATTGGTTGTAGCGTGATAGCCTTCCTCGATAACTGGACTATCCAAAACAAAAAGAATTTTTCAATTCGAACCAGTAGTTTCGGAGATTAGCGCGTTCAAACAAACAAACAAACAAACTCTTCAGCTTTATAATATTAATAGTATAGATTTATCCATAAATGTATGTCGTGTATCCGCATTTAGTTTGATCAAGGTTCGAAAATACACATTGTATATACTTTGTTTGTATCATCTACCTAGTAATAATAATAATAATAAAACTCTTTATTACACACCATATCACAATACAAAAAGGGACTTAAAGCTAAATACAAAAATGCGTAATGGGCGGCCTTATTGCTTAGAGCAATTTCTTCCAGACAACCTTAGGATGGAGAGGATAATGCACAGCAAATAACTGGACGGTGCGGTGACATAAAATATATATAACAATTAATTCATTATTTAATTTTCAATTATATTTATACAAGTCTGTGCTTGTTATAAATAAATAATATTTCCAGACGATTCACGCAACAACATCTTAGTCCCGTGGTAAGCTCTAAGCTTGTGTTACGGGTAGGTACTAGATATTTGATATACTTAATATAATATACATACATTTAAAGATATTTTTTATTATACATATTAAATACCCAGACCAAGGAGAAAAGTGCTTGCAGAACATACAAACACTTTTACCCTCGGCGGGAATCGAACCCGCTACCTTTTGCTCTGCAAGCGGACATTCGCACACCGCGCCTACGAGGCACTCAGAGTCAGAGACAGTTAACTAGGTAACCCTTATAAAAAAAAAAACAACTTTTTCATAAGTGTTTTTTTTTGTTTATAAATATTAATAGGTAGGTACTTATTATATTAGCTTGGTACTTAATTCACTAGTTGGTAGGTAGTAAGTATAATCATTACTTATTTATTACTAACTTTTATTCCTGCTAATTGCTTAATGAACTTGTCCAACGAATATACAAAAGTCCGAGCTCAAATACCTATTTCTAAAATATAAAACTAAACAACAGAGTCCATGCGCAAACAATAATCGTTATACGGTTACATCGAAAAATGCATTTGGACCGATGACGAAGACGCGCGACACAACCTCCCCGTCCGATAGTCTGAGCCACACTGCCGCCCGTCGCCCCCGCACAGACCCGGTCGTTCCATTTCATACCGAAAACACAAAATAATTATTTGTAGTCGTATAAATCATTTGTTTTAATTTTCAAACGTACAGTTTGTGTGGAATACTTTGACAAATATTTAAGTTAAAGAAAAATACTCAAACTCAATACCGTTTAAAAGATATATCCAAATTTCGGATAAAAAATGCCTTACTTTGAATATTTTTTTTATTAAGTAATAATGAAGATACAATAATTTCAAACGTTCAAGTTGTAATTTAATATCTATTTTGCAACATATACTTTTTTTTATACATATTTATTCACTCATAAAGTAGATATATCAATTTGAAAAAGTCGCGTTAGCGCATACAACCACCTTAACTTCTGTACATTGTTTGTAAAACTAGGTTTACAAATTTCACTAGTTATACTTTATGTTATTTAAGTTATATTACATTAAAGAAATATTAAAAACACTGAACCGATTTAAATTAAATTTAGTTTACAGATTCTCTAGAGCCTGTGAAAGGACATAGGTTACGTTGTACCGACTGAAATCTTAAATTGTATTTTCTCGTGAAAAGCGGTATTTTACCGCGGTACGTAGCGGTAGCCTATCTGTTATTAGATCATCATCATCTTGCCCCGTGGTAAGCTCTAGGCTTGTGTTAGACATACATAATATAGATATTTTTATTATACATTATTAAACACCCACTCATCTACACTTATATTGGTTGTCATTCAAGTTTCATCAAAATCCATTCTGAAGTTTTTGCGTGACAGACCAACAAACACACTACATCCTCACAATCTTTAACGTTTAATAATATTAGTAGGATGAAGATTCAATATTTTGCTCACCTTTAATTAGAAAAAGTATCAAATATATATAATTTCCATGTCATAATGTTAGTTACCGTACTCCTCCGAAACGGCTTTACCGATTTTTACCAAATTTTATATACGTATTCAGTAGGTCTGAGTATCGGCTACTATCTATTTTTCATTTTGCAAAACAACGTTTGCTGGGGTCAGCTAGTTATAGTATAATAATGTATGTATCATATGTATCAAGAACGAACGGATGAAGCGATTTTAATTTAGTTTTTTTTGTATTAATGGTAAGTCTGGCGCGAGTGTTCTTAAACATGTTTCATGAAAATCGGTTGTGCCGTTTAAGAGTTATGGGGGTTAGAGTGGAGAAGGAAAACCGAAAATCTGCAAATATACTCGAGTGGTGTATCAAATAAAAGCGCATCGCGTGCACATTACAAAATATTATGGTGTTTTACTTCTAAGGAAATTATGGCATTGTAATTGGGGGTTTTTCTCAAATTATAAATTTAGACTTACTATAAAGTAGATATATAAATAGAATCCGAGAACTGCAATACGCCTACCTACCTAGCTTGTGCACAGGTCAGGTGTCACGGCATAACCCTATTTATCTGTCTCTATTGAATTACAAATTATCACTGTAATAGTTGAAGGCTGCTTTGAATACTTCACTGTTTCATAAACATGTGATAATGTTCTCAGACAGATAACCGGTATCAGTTACGTTATGATATTACTAATATAATTGTTATTCTCTGTTACGTTACGCCGTATAACATTACCCGAAGGTACTGTGTATTGTTTAAACAAGTTTTATATACAAGATGTTTCGGATATGGTACTTACAGCGGAAAGGTGTGAATGGCAAACACGACGCGAACATATTTTGTCAAAGTCAAAACGTTTATTTCCTAAGAAGCACATGGCCTACATGGACAGATCAACTTAAAATTAATAAAACTAAAAATAATATCAAGGAAATAACATTGTCTTGACAGTTCGCTTCAGCAGCTTTTTTTTTTTTTTTTTTTAATGTTGGTTAAGCCTTCTTTTGACCACAATCTCACGTGATGTAAAGTGACGATGTGGTCTAAGATGGGACATGAAGACCTAGAAGGTAGATCTCCGGGCTACATTACGAAACACGAAAAAATCGCTTCACGCACCGGCCCAGCCCGGAGGGTGGTGACAAGCCGCGGCCGAAGCCTGCCACCAGAGACTGTTCTTAGCACCACCCGGAGGTCACGTGTAAGGATTCAGAGGGTTAACACTTACGGACGTGAACAGACAAAACCTCCAGCTTTATCAATTCTACAACTTTTCGATTTGGAGGCTTTCTTGACGAAGGTCGTGAGTTGTAACTCTGCCGCGCACTTCTGCACTGCCGGCATTGAGAACTTTGAAGAGTTGACATGAGTTGAGAGGAACATGTGTCATTCACTAACCCGTACTGATGGGCCAGCGTGGTGAATAAAGGCCTAATCGCGTCAAGAACTCCTTGTTCCCAGCAGTGGGAACGTAAATAGGGGTGCTTATGAAGATGTTTATTATTACGAGTATTATTAATTTATTACACAACTAGCAGCCCGCCCCGGCGTCGCACGGGTATAAAATTTTCCCGGAAATTATTAGATTTTTTCTCGCCGTAAAAACCATCCTATCTCTCAAGTTGGATCGAACTGCACATAGTGTGCGAATTTTATTATAATCGGTTAAGTGGTTTAGGAGTCCATTGAGGACAAACATTGTGGCACGAGATTTATATATATTAAGATATGTTGTAACCTGTTCTTTACTGGCACGTGTGGCAATGTACATATTTACATATATAATTGACGATGCCCTGCAGTATCTTTGGCTTTATCATTGTTATTAATTATGTCATTTTTGCATAATCATTTTATGTAATAACTAGCTTGCCCGTGTTTTGTTTCTTTTCACGCGGGAACAATGTACTTGCCGCGGTAAAAAGCAGTTCTCGATATCTTGGCTGTCTAACACTTTTTTTTTCAAATCGTATTAAATTTTTACTAGAACGCGTTCTCAAACAAACAAACCCTTCAGTTTCACAATTAAAGTATAGATAACTAGCTGTGCCCTGCGGTGCTACCCGCGTTATAATGGATGAAGTACTCTTAACCAACAACATATTTATTTGAATAAAGATTAATATTATTATGTTGATACAACTTAAACAAATTATTTCGACCAAATTAGGTACCATAAAAACGGTTTTTGTGAGTTAATCTTAAAAGATAGACATATACTATCGCGGACTGTTTTTTAGATCATTAAAAGAGCTTTTATTCTTTAATACATATTTTTTGTGTATCTTGAACCGTTTTCACGGCGCACGCAACGGAAGGCTTCAAAGATGAACAATTTCTCCCGTTTTTTACACATTTACCACTATATCTTTGCTCCTATTGGTCGTAGCGTGATGTTATATAGCCTATAGCCTTCCTCGATAACTGGACTATCCAACACAAAAAGAATTATTCAATTCGAACCAGTAGTTTCGGAGATTAGCGCGTTCAAACAAACAAACAAACAAACTCTTCAGCTTTATATATTAGTATAGATGAACTGGTGAGCTAGTGACCTGGCCCGACTTCGCACGGGCAAAATATAACACTGTCTCTCTGTCTTTCCGGTTTCACGCAAAAACTACAGAACCGATTTATATCCAACTTGACTCACAGATGCTTGAGAGCCAAACGAACAGTACCTAGTATGAGGACATAGTAGACTTTTTGCGCAGATTTTTTTGTGAAACTAACGACTTTGCCATGGTGTTGTTATAAATAAATCAATTATTTTTATAAATAAATATATAAAACATGTTCTCCAAATTTACTCTATTTAATCTGTTGTATCCCTCCGTTTACATAAAAAATATAACTACATGTACTAATTAATATACATACTGATTATTTATTTATCTTTGTTACAGATGCACCCAGCGTGATAGGCGCTCAGCAAAAGTGGCGTCTTCGAAGATTACTAACTACTTCAAAAACACTAAGAGAAGGAAAAAAAAAGTCCGTAAGACTCTAAACTGCGTTTACACATAGGCTTGACGGAATATGATATATAACGATTTTGCTATATAACTTATATATTTGGCATCAATGTAGTGTAATTAAAATTTCACTACCAATTAGAAAGAAAGACGCCTTTCATAATTGATTTAATTAAAAAATAATATATATAAATTTAGTATCATATACAAACTCAATCATTATAAATCAGTAACTAAGTAATCTTGTATAGAACAACGCTCATCTTGTGATATAATTTATTTGCATTTATTAGATGCTTGGCTAGTGTAGTGAAGTGACGTTGACATTGACAAGTGACAGATTGAATAATTTGACAACATGAAGGACACAACGAATACTTGCCAGCATAATCACGCTGATAATGAAATTTATAAAGAAGTTGTTGTTATTGGTGAGTACTTTCAATAATTAAGAATAAGTAATTGACTTCGCCCTTCAAGCAGGTAAAAGTTACTTAAACATACAGCCACGTTTAGACATGCCGGAAGACGTGACTGTATGTTCAAGTGAGTTTTGCCCAAGGCTGTATGGTAAAGTGACTTTTGCCATATGACAATAATTTTTTTTGTAGAATTTGAATCTTTTCTTTGTGTTTAAGGCATTAGGATGGAAGATATTGTTAGAAAATGTTTGAGGAAAATATGTGTTACATAATGTGTATGTTATACGTGTTTTATGTTCTCAAGTTTTTACTACTTTTATCATATAATGTTTACGTTAAGCACTTTGCGTAAGTTAGATATGGGTAGGTGTAAAGCGATAACAATGTTTTGTTTTCACTTGAGACCTTAATGACTCCAAAAAATGACATACCTACTAATTATGATTTGACTGCCTTAGTGGCATGGTGGGCGTAGATCCACCCGCGGCGCAAGAGGTAGCGGGTTCGTTTCCTGTCGAGGTGCTAAGTGTATGTATGTTTAGCAAGCTCTTTCTCCTTGGTCTGGGTGTTTAATATGTAAACCTAAAAATATCTATGTATGCATGACTGTTATATTAAGTATATCAGATGTCTAGTCTAGTCTGTAACACAAGCTTAGAGCTTAGCACAAGGCTAGATGTAGTGTGGATTATCCGGAAATATTCAGTAAGTTTTCGTATTTAAATGACTGTCACTGTCAAAGGTACAAGACAACATGGCAACTGCGGATCTCGTTTTCTATGTTGAGAATGCACTGTAATTGATCGACATCTGTTGAGTATTTAGCAAATAAAGTATTTGACACAATCTTTATATTGCCGATCAAGTTGTGAGCCACTTAAGAAATCTTCATTATGTAATCTGACCTCTTAATTATCGACTTTATAATGTTAATCCCTTATGCCTATAAAATACAGAAAGGCTTCTGCTTAGTTGTATTGTCAAGTAAACTCTTTTTATCGATAGTTAAATTTCAGTCATAGCATTTAATTACAAAACAATACCCATTGCTTTGCACTTTAATTTCATAAAGTGCATAGCAATAGGTATTATTATGTGACAACCCTATCAAATTCCGTCTGCATTATCGTCTAGATAGCGTATGTCAAACAATTTGACCCCAGTCTGTCGACTATCCAGATACCTAATCTAGAACTTGAAAAAATGCCATGTTTCAATAATAAACAAATAAATATTGTGTTAAGTCCGTCTTTTTTTGCTTTATCAATTTAAGTTTTAAGTTGCCGAGAGCATCGATTTGATGAAACTGAAAACTTGCATACTTCTAAGATTTTTTTTTTGCCGATTTTGTTGGATGTTGTTGAACGGCATTGTATACTCAAGCTCTATGAAGCGATGATCCCATAATATACCTGCTTTAGAATAAATAAATAAGGATTTGGACAAAGTCAAAGTCAAATGTTTATTTCCTTAGAAGCAGGGCATACATGGACAGGTCAACTTAAAATTAAAATTAATAAAACTAAATAACATTGTCTTGACAGTTCGCGCAATGTTTTATACTGAGTTAAGTAGCGAATAGAACAATACAGAAAGAAAATGCCTTGGCATTACCCCACCTTTTGTAAAAAAAAAATTTTCTTTTGTTCATTAAACTAGGTAAAAATAATAATACAGCTTTATCAGTTTTTACAATTATTTAAATAGACATTATTTGTAAAGCTAATAATGTACATATAAACAAATTCCTACCCTGAGTCAGGCTGAGACGAGCCTGCGCCCACTTAATAACTAGAAACGTCAGTCGATTGTGAATTTAAGCGATGACCGAACCGAAAAGCACTCAAACAATTCAGGATTATCTTATCTCACTGTTGCTGTAGTAAATATTATATAAATAAATATTTCCGGACAATCCGCACAGCAACATCTAGCCCCGTGGTAAACTCTAAGCTTGTGTTACGGGTACTAGACATCTGATATACTATATAATAGCAGATGTCTATTACCCGTATTTTGTAGTATTTTGGAGGTTTTGTCTGTTCACGTCCGTAAGTGGTAACCCTCTGAATCCTTACACGTGGCCTCCGGGTGGTGCTAAGAACAGTCTCTGGTGGGAGGCTTCGGCCGCGGCTTGTCACCACCCTCCGGGCTGGGCCAGTGCGGGAAGCGATTTTTTCGTGTTCGTAATATGGTCCGGAGAAGCCATCTTCTAGGCCTTCATGCTCCATCTTAGACCACATCTTCACTTTGCATCGGGTGAGATTGTGGTCACAAGTTTCGTGAAAATCGGTTGAGCCGTTTAAAAGTTATGGTGGTGAGAGTGGGGAAGGAAAACCGAAAATCTGCAAATATACTAGTGTGGGGTATCAAATGAAAGCGCATCGCGTCCACATTACATAATATTATGTTGTTTTACATTTAAGGAAATTAAAGCATTGGAATCGGGAGTTTTTCTTAAATTTTAAATTTAGATTTACTATACATATTAAACACCCAGACCGAGGAGAGAGTGCAAACAGCACATACAAACACATGAACCCTCGACGGGAATCGATACCGCTACCTCCAACACCGCAAGCGGACTTCTGCCCACCGCGCTGATGCAGTCAAATATTAAAAATATAATAAGTGGTAGAGATCGCTCTTGAGCGATAAGACCGCCAATTGTCGCATAGTATTAAGAATATTATTGTTATGTTTGTATTATAATTGTGTGCGCAATAAAGAATTATTATTATCTCTATAAATAAAAATGAATTGTTGTTCGTTAGTCTGATTAAAACTCGAGAACGGCTGGGACGATTGAGCTGATTTTGGTTTTAAAATGTTTGTCGTAGTCCAGGGTAGGTCTAAACGGTGAGCAAATAAGGAAAAATTGCCGGGAACTTTTTTTACCCGTGCGACGCCGGGGCGGGCCGCTAGTTATTATAATAAGTAATCGAATCGCCTTTCAGGTAATGGACCGAGCGGGATGGTGACGTCATTCATGCTGGCTGGGAACGTGCCCTACCTCAAACATGTGCCGGCAGATCTACCCATTGACGACATGCTGCGGGCCAGGTGAGCATCTGTGCTTAGTGACCCCGACCGAACGAGAGGGCGTTATAAGTTTGAGGTGTCTGTATGTCTGTGGCATCATAGCTCATGAGCGCATGAAAAGATGTGTACTTAGTTATTTTTTAACCCCCGACCAAAAAAGAGGGGTGTTATAAGTTTGACGTGTCTGTCTGTCTGTCTGTCTGTGGCACCATAGCTCCCGAGCGGATGGAGCGATTTCAATTTAGTATTTTTTTGTAAGGAAGGGTAGTTTGGCCCGGGTGTTCTTAGACATGTTTCATGAAAATCGGTTGTGCCGTTTAAAAGTTATGGGGGTGAGAGTGGGTAAGGAAAACCGAAAATCTGCAAATATACTAGTGTGGGGTATCAAATGAAATCGCATCGCGTCCACATTACATAATATTATGTTATTTTACGTTTTAGGAAATTATGCCATTGGAATCGGGGGTTTTTCTTAAATTTTAAATTTAGATTTATTGTATGACAGGTTAATTAAAAAATGTCTTCTGAAAAAAGCTTTTTATTCTACACAAGACTATATCAAAGATGATAATGCTTGGACAGATGTAGCTCGGTTCCACTATGGATGTGGATGGACAGATGGGCAAAATAGCAGATTTTGTCTGTAAATGTTAAATGTAAATGTGGTAACCATGTTGTACACCAATATTGTTATAACAACAACATTCGAGATGAAAGCTGGATTGTTCTATTCGCTTCTCAACTCAGTGTAAAAAATTGAAGCGGACTGTCATGTTATTTCCTTGATTATTCTTAGTTTTTATTTAAATTTGCTTTAAGTTCACCTGTCCATGTATGCATACGCGTCTAAGGAAATAAACGTTTTTACTTTGACTTTGAATTATGCGCGAGTTTTCTTAGACAAAGTTATGGGGGATGAAAGTTGGGAAGAGGAACCGAATATCTGCAAATATACTCAAGTGGGGTCCAAATGAAAGCGCACCACGTGCAAATACACACAAAGTCCAAAGTAATATGGTTTTAACTTTTAAGAAAACTTAGATTTCGTGTATTTCTTTATTTTTTTTGTTTAAGGCTGAGAGAACTGAGATCTGCATTGATAACTTGCTTAGGCTAGGCATAGAGGTGGGCGATATAGGTTTTCTTACATATCAAACCGAAACTATATATTAGGTCCTTACATATGAAATTGGCGTTTTTCGTACTGGCCACTTTAATCACAAATTTCTCCTCTTTGGTAAGGAATTCCAAATTCAAATTTGTACAGCTATAGACTCATGTATTTGTGCTTCGATGATCGTCATTCATTTGTTTTTTTTCTTCTGTTTTTTTCTGTTTGCGTCACTCATTTTACAAAATGGAAAACTTAAAATATCGCATTATTTACGAGTACGAGTTCCGCCGTGGCACTAGTGCTGCGGAAACAACTCGAAGGGTGAATGATGTGTATGGCGGTCGTGTTGCAAAAGAAAACACAGTTCGTTTTTGGTTCCAACGTTTTCGTTCTGGAAATTTCGACTTGCAGAACAAGCCCCGTGGACGGCCTGAGACTCAAGTTGATAATGAAGAGTTGAAGGCTATTGTGGAAGCGGATCCATCGCAAACCACGTCCGAGTTAGCTGCAGGCTGCGGTGTTAGTGATAAAACTGTTTTAATTCACTTGAAGCAAATTGGGAAGATTAAAAAGCTTGAAAGGTGGGTACCTCACGAATTGACTGAAGCAAACCGGCAAACGCGCGTCGACTGCTGCGTTACATTACTAAACCGGCACAATAATGAAGGTATTTTAAACCGAATCATTACCTGTGATGAAAAAAGGGTTCTTTACGATAATCGGAAGCGCTCAGCGCAATGGTTGGATCCTGGCCAGCCAGCCAAATCCTGCCCCAAGCGAAAATTAACCCCAAAAAAGTTACTTGTAAGCGTTTGGTGGACTAGTGCCGGTATTGTTCATTACAGTTTTCTCAAATCTGGCCAGACTATTACGGCTGATGTCTATTGTCAGCAATTGCAAACCATGATGGAAAAGCTAGCGGCTAAACAACCTAGGCTGGTCAATCGCTCCACGCCACTGCTGCTTCACGACAACGCTAGACCACACACTGCGCAACAGACGGCTACTAAATTAGAAGAGCTTCAATTGGAAAGTCTAAGACATCCTCCGTACTCCCCGGACCTTGCTCCAACAGATTACCATTTTTTTCGAAATTTGGATAACTTCTTGCAAGGGAAAAAATTCAACTCCGATGGGGCAGTCCAAATCGCCTTCAAAGATTTTATTGATTCCCGTCCGACTGGTTTTTTTAGTAAAGGGATCAATGAACTACCTATAAGATGGCAAAAGTGCATAGAAAATAATGGTTCATACTTTGATTAATTAAATATATTATATTAAAAAATATTCGACTTTTTGTTCCTCCCATACAAAACGCCAATTTCATATGTAAGGACCTAATATTATAATATCTATATAATAGTTAACTCGGGTACTTATGGAAATTGGAGACATTTACACAGTCGTCGCCGTAAAAAAGCCGAAAACACTCACAAATAATTAATAAATAAATAAAATAAAAATCGTTTATTTCAGACACAGGTCCATAAATTAAATTAATGTGATCAGAAACGTTACAAAATTAAGGAAAGATAAACATAAATAATATTAAACTTAGACAGCGCAGAGAGCGATCAATCTAGGAAAAAGGTTCCTTCAGTGATCACTCTCTGCACAAGAGACCTCCACAGTGGAGAGTAAATATCATCTCCGACGGTCTTTAAGATATTGTTTCGACTGCCCCGGACTCTGCGCATCAGGGACGCGGTTTTTATTCGCATAATGGCATGAAAACCATTCGTGCGGTGTAGCGCAAACATGCCCGATGCACTACAAAACCGTGGCAGTCGCAACAACATCCTAAAAATATTATTATATTGCACCCGTAGGGCGTCTATAGATTTTTTGCTATGCCGGATCCACAGACTTCCCGTGTAAAAACTCTGACAGTAAGCTTTGAAGAGCGTAATTTTTACTTCGTCGCTACAACGGGAAAATCTGCGGGCCAGCATGTTGCCTCGAATCGATAGAGCCCTACGCTCTCTTTCAACATCAACATCGTCCTTAAGGTCGTCAGTAATAAAATGTCCAAGGTATTTAAATGTTGTTACACGATTGATGTTCAAGCCATTTAGGGTTATACTTAAGCTATTATCTGGACATTTCCCGGCGGCCTTAAAGACCATGTATTCTGACTTATTGACATTATAAATAAGGCCATGTTTGATCGCAAACTTCTCACAAACTTTTAACAATTTCCTGAGGCCCCCAACGGTCGGACTCAGCAGCACCATGTCGTCAGCATAGCTGATGTTATTGATGCTAACGCCTTTCATTCGACAGCCGACACGCATGCTGCTAAGCTCACCGATGAGGTCGTCGACGTACAAGTTAAAAAGCTTAGGTGACGTCATCCCTCCTTGTCTCACCCCGCACTCCAACCTGTACGGCTCCGATAGAGCACTAATAAGTATAAAAACAACTAATAAATATAAAAATCAAAAATAAATATGTTCGTTTTATTTGGTTCTTGCAGATTAGCAAACCTACCAGCGGGGCAGAGTCTGTACGAGGCCGACCTGATGGCTCTGGCGGAGGGTCTCGAAGGAAGGAGTCAGAATCCTATACCTTTACTGGTGAGTAGCTCTTCGTCCAATAACTCGGTGCTCCTCAAAAGTGAAGAATTAAAAAATATACGTCGCACGGGTATAAAATTTTCCCCGAAATTATTAAAATTTTTCTCGACGTAAAAACCATCCTATCTCTCAAGTTGGATCGAACTGCACATGGTGTGCGAATTTTATTATAATCGGTTAAGTGGTTTAGGAGTCCATTGAGGACAAACATTGTGACACGAGATTTATATATATTAAGATGTGCAACAATGACATGTGTAAATATTATGTACAATGTTAAAGAAAATGAATATGTACATCATTCGAAAATGGTCTCTGAATCAGCATTTACTGGCTGCGAACAATTTCGCAACCGACGCTGATCCTACGTCAACAGTGTCAGTGCCGTGTTGGCTAGGTGGGAAGACACTCGACATTAATTCCGAAAGTTGTGGGGTCATACCCCGTCGCGCACCCCTGAATTTTTCTTTAAAACACGTGCTTTAACGGTGAAGGCAAACATCGTGGAAACCGGCATGTTCTGAGAATTATGAAGGGTTTTGAAGAACATGTGACACCATCCCATAAGGCCTAATCTCTCTCGTCAGAGAAGTCCCTGTGTCCCGCCCAGCTGTGGGAACGTAAATAGGGGTGGTTACGTTACGGTCCCACTGCTGGTAGACACGGGCTTCTCTCACGCTCTTAGCTGGCACAGTGCAGTTTCTGATTAAGGGCATTCTAGCATACTATCTGCTATTAATAAAAAATTATATTGATAGCAATTTAGTTGCTTAGCGACATTGTCATTGTCTAGTCGATTAATAACGACATTTTTATGTTCATACCCACTGTAACGTCCAGCGCCCGCGGCGTAACTAGGGACTAACGTCCCAGCCCGCGTTACGCGAGCGGTGCGTGACACGCTGCGCGGATTTTCCGTTAAAACTATTTATCACATAAAAAGTACTAAACCTATTTCAAAACCAAAAATGTATTTATTTTCTTTATTATAATTATATAAACTTGAATAATAATACGAATCATCGTACCTACATCTTCATTTACTAAAAAATTATCAAAAATAGGATGGTAGCATTTTTAGACTGATTTGGAGACCTATTTTGATAAATTTATTTAAAATACCTCCTCTGAACATTTAATTATTATTTTGGTACCGTTTTAACGGGGTTGGAGTCTAGTTTTTTCAATAACATATTTAATTTTAATACAGATATCACAAGTAAATCATAAAGAAATTAACTTGCGAAAAATAGGAAAATGGCGGAAAATTTCTCTCACTTTATTGACAAAATAATTTTTTTTTCATAATTTTTGTTGCCAGGTATTGGTTTTTCTAATTAGAATTTAGTAGAATAATTATTGACAATGACATCTGACATTGACACTAGCAACTTGTCTTATTAGAAAATAAAGAAAATCCGAAATAAAAAAACCAAAAACTCGTGTGGCACTCTAGTACCATGGACGTTAGTCGGCATAAAGTTTTGTGGCACTACAGTACCACTGGACGTTCAAGTGGTTATCAGAAACGCCTTCATTTTTCATACCTACATTGTTATAATATAACAAAGTAGGTATATTGATATAAATAAATGGTTTATCCATGCTTAAATTATAAATGCGAAAGAAGAGTTACTTTCTCATTATATTTTTCGGTATGTCTGCCTGTCTGTCTTTCACGCAAAAACGACTGAACCGATTTTAATAAAACTTGGTACAGAGATTGTCTAGAGTCCAAGAAAGGACATAGGCTACTTTTTGCCTTGGGAAAATGTAATTTTGCAGGAAAATCAGGTAACACCGCGGAGCACACCTAGTGGTGAAATAATGATAACCAAAGGTCGGAGTAGGTAGAGTGATTTAGGATCAATGACCTCAAATGATAAGTTAGTATGGATATCACTCCAGAATTCCGAAATTTTAGAATTATCAAGACATTTTTTCCGTTATTTACAAGATATAGGTGGATGCGTAAAGTGAAAAACATATCAATATTTTCTTCACAATCCGCAGCCTAACTTCACCCACTGCTGGGTTTATACCCAGAATATACGCCATTTAGGCTGGAGTTCACCAAAATATAATCGAATCGCATCCCTTCCCCTTTCAAATAAGGAATTAGGTAAATTTTCAACGTAGGTATTTTTGTGCACAAAGCCTAAATAAATAATAGTACCTATCTAAAGCCGTGTTGGCTAAGTGGGAGGACACTCGACTTTCATTCCGAAGGTCGTGGGTTTAAACCCCGCCACGCACCTCTGGATTTTTCTTCTTGAGAAATTTATGTGCGCTTTAAACACGTGCTTTAACGGTGAAGGCCAACATCGTGAGGAAACCGACATGTTCTGATAACTTTAAAAGAGTTTGAAGGACATGTGACATTCACCAACCCGCACTTGGCCAGCGTGGTGAATTAAGGCCTAATCTCTCTCGTCAAGAGAGAAGTCCCTGTGTCCCAGCAGTGGGAACGTTAATAGGGTGATGATGATGATGATGACCTATCTAAAACGAACTGTCAACTTTACTTAGCACTTTCCCGCGGGAAACGTGTTTCCCGATATATAGAAGAACACAAAGCAAAAAACAAAAAATAAATAAAGAGATAGTCGGTTCCAAAAGTAAAATCAATTTACCTTTAAACGTTTAACAATCGCTTCCTTTAAATTTCAAATGTAGTAAGTCACTAAATTACTACTTTAATTGTAATATTTAACAGAATCCGGAATAATTTCGGAACTTTTCGGAAACCCATATCCAATGTTACGCAACCATGATGCAAGTACATAAAATCACTCTACCTACTCCGACCATTGATGACAACTCAAAATCCGTTAAATCATGGTATGTTACCCGTTTCAAGTCTTAATATCGTTAAAAATCAAGATAATTATAAAGTATTTTATTTTCCTGTTTATTGAAATTGAGACTCCCTGGATGAATAGTGAATTCGCTTTCAAAGCTAATAAACTATTAACTTTATTGCTCTGTAAAATATGCAGAATCTCCTTGAATAAAGCTGGTCTATGGACAGTTCAGCGAACCGAGACGGCATTGTCTATGATAGACCTTCATGGTGCCCCAGTTACAGTACAGCCTTGCGCGTTATTTAACCGATTCGTTGCGATGTCTTATTTTGAAAACTTCTAACTGTGGCGTTGAACAAAATTGCCGTGACACGGCTGCCGTGCCAAGCGCCATACGATTAAATGACACGGCTCCTGTGTCTTCAGCCATGCCGAAAAGCAAACAGTGTTTTTACCATTTTTACGACGTTCTAACCATAAAACTTTTAGTTTACAATCGAAATCTAACGTGAGCGGTCAGGAACGGTAGTTTCAAGTGATAATAAGTGCAAAAATAAGTGTATTTTTGGAAATGGATGGTAAGTGGTTTTTTTAATAAAGGTGTGATCAACCTTTTCTACTGAAAGTAGTTCTAAAAACATTGTTTTCGTTTTCCTGATAAGAAATTTAAGTATTTTAAAGTAAATGATTGCCTTTTTATTGTTTAAGAATTACGGCGTAAAAGAAAGTATATTCCCGAGACAGAAATTGAAACTCAATGCGACGACGATGACCAAATACTAGAGCAGAATTCGCAAACATATTCACAACACTGGGAAAACTCAGAACACTTGAAATCTATACAAGAGGATACTTCAACGTGCATAGAAAAAGAGATGGTGGACAGATCAACGTGCACTGAAAACATAGTAGTGGACAGTACTAAGTGCATAAAAAAACTAAGGATGATGAGCGTCATGTTCCAACTGTATTGGATATGCATGGATGTAAATATTTTGGCCAGTTAGTTTCAAATGAACTACTGCGCTTCAAACCAGTAACATAGTCCAGTAACACTAGCCACAGTCCTCACGATTGAAAAACACGGAGTCCAGATAAACAAGCGAATATCGGTAACGCAAACAGCAAATAAGTGGAGTACGCACGTCTGATTACTAAGGATAGCAAAACAGAAGTAATTCACAACACAAAACTAGAGATAAGAAACAGGATGCGTCTACGACTTTCGTAGGTAGGTGGTACACTTCCAAGCAAAAATAAACCATGTAAACAAGGCGTATCGTCTATTGTGCATTGTCCTTCGTAGGGTTTCGTGATAGCCATCCCTCTCCAACTGGGGTCGTCCATTGTTTTAACACCTTCAGTGCCGCCCGCGCGTCAGTGCGTTTATACGGCTAACACTGTGTGCCTTGCACTCACTATCGCGATCCATACAAATTGACTGCAGTATTACCAGGTGCCGGCCACGCAACTGTGTCAATTATCCTGATCTGTTGACTACATCTTACTTCGGTAGCGGTAATTGTCTTTTGCGGTAAGATTCTCCTAAAATGTAAAAAAAAATGTTCTCTCCAATCGTTCACATTTCTGATACAAAAATAAGCGATTTTTTAGTATTATCTATTTCAATTATATTATTATACAGAAATCCTCATCTTTAAAAATTTAAAAAAGGTTAATGACCCCTATTTTTTAAAAAACAATACAATATCCAGAAACGAATGCTACAAGCTTGATGAACGTTAAAAATAAAAAAGTTTTGTTCTAGGGTAGTTTTCCCTAAATCTTAAATTGAAGGAATTACCATCGATTTAAAAATGGCACGGCTCACGTGCCTAACGCCACACGCAAAAGAAAATGATGACACGGCTGCCGTGCCATCCGCAACGAATCGGTTAAATGATATAATTTTATACAACGTCAGCGAATAATAATTTAATCTAAATTTAAGAAAAACCATTCCTAAACCTTAGTAACCTTAAAAGTAATACTATTTTGTAAAATGCACGTGATGCGATTTCATTTGAGACCCCACTCGAGTATATTTGTATATTTTCGGTTCTCTTCCCCATTTTACCGCTCAGATCTTTTAAACGGCTCAACCGATTTTCATGAGACATGTCTAAGAACACTCGCGCAAAAAAGAAACTGGCAACATAATATGTTTATCTGCCATTTCATTTTTAATTTATTTGCACAAACTGATATTGCAGCGATATTATCTGATCATTAAATATCGTTAAAAGCATTATTAATTAATTTGCAAACTGCATAATCATGGTGGGTGCGTCACCGCGTGAGGTCTTCAAGATAAGCTGAAAAAAATATAGTCCGGGAGCTAACATCAAAAAACCAAAGTGACTGCAAAAACTGCTAGGCGAGGCCGACCAAGACATCAGTTAATAGGTGTAATTGAGCTATTGTACCTAATCCGTGATTTTCATTAAATTTAAGTTTTTTTTTTTAATTATTTATATACCAACTTAAACTATTATTACACTGAGAGAAATGAACAATGAGTAAATCACGGAGGCTTGTAATTATAAATCTAACTTAATTTCAGTGTCAGTGTGACAATGACAACAACATACGAGATGAAAGCTGGGTTGTTCTATTTGCTTCTAAACTCAGTTTAAAAAATTTAAGTGAACTGTGAAGGCAATGTTTTTTCCTTGATTATTCTTGGTTTCTATTTAAATTAAATTTAAGTTCACCTATCCATATATGCCCTGTGCGTCTAAGGAAATAAACGTTGCTTTGACTTTGAATGTAGGTACCCAATCCACTAGAAAATAAAATAAAAATTCTCAACAAATTTATAAAATTGGTCGGACTGTAATAACTGCCAGGCTAAGGTGAGGCCAACCAAGGCATTTATTTATTTTTATTTATTAATTAGGTAAACATAACGGTAATAGGTGTAATTCAGCTAATGTAATCCTCTTTTATTTACATTATATTTTTCGATGAGGTAAAATGCTGTTCTGAAATGGTATCCTTAATTTGGAGATAGATTTGGCGACCCCTTTTTTTTACTGCCCTCAAAGCCCCTTCCTACCTAAAAAGTTTTAGTCTATTTTTTTTTATAATATTTTGTACCACTCTTTTATTTGCGCAAAAAGTGCCAAGTTGTGCCGCGACCAAGCAAGAGCAGTTGAATCTATCTAAGAGTCAGCCACAGAGTAGGCATTTTCTATTTTTTTAATAAGGTAGGGTTTTTTGCTGTCGTCTCCCGGTCTAGTCATGACTGTTTTTCATTAAATGTAAGTAGTCATGTTAGGTGTAATACAAACTCCTTGAGCGATGTGAAGGACTTAGATCATTACTATTGCACAACATGTTGATAATATTGTTTCATGAAAATATTTCACTTTTTCTAACAGGCTTGCAGATTAAAGAATTTTTAAATGACAAGTCTATTGACAAAATTTGACATTAAGTACTATTTTAATTACATAATGTGATGAAATTAATGACATTGAACTGGTCTAAATGATTTATTGTTTAATTTAAATAATTATATGATAACATTACTTTTTATGTAACAAAAATGAAATTGCATGCTCAATGGGTAATTTACATTGATACTAATTTCTATATATAAGATAATTAATGTACATGTAAATGCAATAAATGACTACTTTACTTTATAGTAGGTTAATATAACGTTTCATAAAAAACGATATTCACAAACCTAAATTAGTGCCCTATCTGTTTAATAGAAGCTTTTCACCCTTGTTTATCTCTATAATAGTCGCAAAATAAGGCGTAATAGGCTTTTTGTGTGTTTATTTAGCTATTTTAGTTATATTAACCAGAAATAGTAGTTTTTATAAGTACGGGGGTTAGATATTAGGGTTGTCAAAGGGTAAATCAGAACACTATTACTGAGATTTTATAGTCGCTCTGACCGCCTGACAAGCTGCATGACCGTGGTATGTAGAGACTAAAGTAAAAACATAGGAAACACACATAATTAATTAATAATATACAAGGGGTTGCCATACTTGGCCTGCCATATTGATTTTTGTGACCGCACTTACTGTTTTTTTTACCTATTTTTGTTCCTTGTTTATATTTAGCATTGGCCTAGCATGGGTACCCCTATTTACGTTCCCACTGCTGGGATACAGGGCCTTTTCTCTTGACGCAAATCACCTCATAGCTCCCGAACGGATGAAACTATTTCAATTTTTTTGTATGAAAGGTGAGTTTTGCGCTAGTGTTCTTAGACATGTTTAATGAAAATCGCTTGACCCGTTTTAAAGTTACGGGGAAGTAAAACCGAAAACCTGCAAATATACTCCAGTGGGGTCTCATCACATCACATGCTCACAAAATAGTTTCTTTTTACGTTTAAGGTAACTAAGGTTTAAATTTTAAATTTAGTTTAATTCAAGAAGAAAAATCCAGAGGTGCGCGGTGGGTTTTGCCCCACGACTAAGCTTTTATATTTAAAATGTACCTATAATTTTATTAAGGAGATATTAAACATGTCTATCTATACCTACGAAGTAGTAATTTGATAAATCTGTTCATTGTGCTATGAATTACAAGAGCGATAACCCCCTACAAAGTAACTATCTTCGTGCATGAGTTATTTTGTCTCCAACCGTAATTATTTTATTTAGTTTTATAGTTTTAATTGGCTTTATCTGCTTAGTGTCAGATATGTAGACATTTTTACATTGTGACATGACCCCGTTAAAAACCTATTCTAGAAAGTGCCTGTCACAGACATACATCTACTAAGATACATCTATACTAATATTATAAAGCTGAAGAGTTTGTTTGTTTGTTTGATCGCGCTAATCTCCGAAACTACTGGTTCGAATTGAATAATTCTTTTTGTGTTGGATAGTCCAGTTATCGAGGAAGGCTATAGGCTATATAACATCACGCTACGACCAATAGGAGCAAAGATATAGTGGTAAATGTGTAAAAAACGGGAGAAATTGTTCATCTTTGAAGCCTTCCGTTGCGTGCGCCGTGAAAACGGCTCAAGATACACAAAAAATATGTATTAAAGAATAATAGCTCTTTTAATGATCTAAAAACAGTTTGCGATCGTATATGTCTATCTTTTAAGATTAACTTACTAAAACCGTTTTTATGGTACCTAATTTGGTCGAAATAATTTGTTTAAGTTGTATCAACATAATAATATTAATCTTTATTCAAATAAATATGTTGTTGGTTAAGAGTACTTCATCCATTATAACGCGGGTAGCACCGCAGGGCACAGCTAGTCTACTATATGTACTTCGCGTGACCGAACCCCGACCAAGCGTCCAGGTTGGTCGCCGCTAACTTCAGATCACCACGTCCGTTGTTGCAGCCGAACGGCCGCAAAAAATATTAAATAATATTCACAATACCTTGCACCGTTTGCTTTGGACGTTTGATCATCGAGCTATAATGTTGCTGTGCATTATTAATATTATTATTCACGTTCATCATCTTCCTGACCTTATCCCACATCACGTGGGGTCGGCACAACATGTTTTCTGCTTCCATTTCCCTCTATCACCCGTCATCTCAACACTCACTTCTTTCTTCAACATGTCATGTTTCACACAGTCCATCCATCTTTTCTTCGGCCTAGCTCTTCTCAGATATCCATCTGCATTCATATCTAACGCTCTTCTCGTCACATGACTTTCATCCCTCCTCATGAAATGTTCATACCACGCTTATCTATTACCTTATTCGTAACTGGTGCTACTTTCAAACTGCCTCTTACATACTCATTCCTTATTTTTTCCATTCTAGTTACTCCACACATCCATCTTAACATCCTCATCTCTGCTACATGAACTCTTCTTTCTTTCATCCGACCCTTTCACTGCCCAACACTCCGATCCATACATTACAACAGGTCTGATCACGCTCATGTAGATCTTGCCTTTGATCTTGACTTTTTCATATTCATTTATGCATAAAACAATTATATAATCGTATTTCAAATAATTACAATGATAATATTAACCTAACTAAACACTTAAATTGAATTGATATTAAATTACATTGAAACTTGAAAAATTACAAATTTGGAGGGAAATAATTTAATGTATGAATTAATGTATAAAATAAAAATCAATAATTTAATGTCCTCTACGGATTAATGGTGCTGGTCGAGACTCTTCGCTATTAGGCCGTTAACGGACACGACTTTCGGGACGATATTCGGCGACTCCACGTCCCATTATGATCACAATATTATGGCGGCTGTACACACTCGACGAGAGCTTCTCGTCGAGAGCCTCGGCCGAGAAGACTCTCGTCGAGAGCAT
This sequence comes from Gymnoscelis rufifasciata, assembly GCA_929108375.1. Taxonomy (NCBI): domain Eukaryota; kingdom Metazoa; phylum Arthropoda; class Insecta; order Lepidoptera; family Geometridae; genus Gymnoscelis; species Gymnoscelis rufifasciata. Next base: position 1,069,616 of record OV815326.1, read on the forward strand.
GCCTGTACACACTCGTTCTAACATTTGAACTGAAGACTCACGCGGCAATGGACGTAGAAATTGCTGCTGCTATTTGTGTTTGTGCCGTGAGCTATTATAATTTTTTAAACATTTACTATAAAAAGAAAATTCGTAAACCATGGAGAAAAAAAAAAAAAATTATTAAATTAAATTATTATTAAATTAAAAAAAAAAAAAACTATCAGCGAGCAAGTAAATGAACGAGTGTGTACATGCTCGCTCTCGTTTACCTCGCGAGAGCCAACGAGACCCTTTGACTCGGGCGCAAAAAACCGACAAGCCACCGAGAGCGACCGAGACGAGGACGAGAGAGCGAGACGAGACGAGAGCGCCCTGTACACACTCGGTCTCGCCCGGTCTCGGGGTGTCTCGGCGAGTGTGTACAGCCGGCATTATAATTATTCTTAGAGACGCTCTTTTGTATAATAAGTACGAGTATTCAATCACCAATACCTACATTGAACTATCATGGTTTCTTTTATGCTGGCTGTACACACGCGCCGAGACACCCCGAGACAGGCCGAACGCGCGTGTGTACAGGGCGCTCTCGTCTCGTCTCGCTGTCTCGTTCTCGTCTCGGTTGCTCTCGGTGGCTTGTCGGTTTTTTGCGCCCGAGTCAAAGGGTCTCGTTGGCTCTCGCGAGGTAAACGAGAGCGAGCATGTACACACTCGTTCATTTACTTGCTCGCTAATAGTATTTATTATTTTTTTAATTTAATTTTAATTTAATTTACTTAATAAAATTATTTTTTTTCTTATTTCTTCATGGTTTACGAATTTTATTTTTATAGTAAATGTTAAAAAAAATATAATAGCTCATGGCACAAACACAAATAGCAGCAGCAATTTCTACGTCCATTGTCGCGTGAGTCTTCAGTTCAAATGTTAGAACGCGTGTGTACAGGCATGCTCTCGACGAGACCCCTCTCGGCCGAGACATTCGCCGAGAGGGTCTCGGCGCGTGTGTACAGCCGGCATTAAGTTTATTTATTTATTGTTGTTTGTTCACAGATGGACAATCTGCTCAGGCCGTGCGCGGATCTGGGGATCCAAGCAGATCCACTTATAGAATGGAAGCACGACGTAGAAAAGCAGGTTTGTTTTGAAATAGTGACATCTTGAGTTACCATTGTTGGTCTTGACTGACTGACTGACTAGTAGGGGTAATGTCGGGATTTAAAAAATTTAAAGTAATGTATTTATCAAAATACACAATAATATCTTAGTTATATGTAGTAAGATTTATCCTAGTTTGGAGGCCATAGATCTAAGAAACTATGTATGTACTTTTGGATCAATAAATTAATTCTTATTCTTACGATGAGGTTACAAACGCTTATAACTGTGGAGTACCCTCATCGCCCTCCTGCAGGCTCTATAAATAAATACATCTTAATGTAAATAATAAATTTTAACAATACTTTGATTTTATATTCGTGTACTGGGAGCACACTCGACTTCAATTCCGAAAGTTGTGGGTTCAACCCCCGTCACGCAGCCAGCGTGGTTAATTATTGGCTAACCGAATCGAGCTAAGAGAAGTCCATGCGTCCTAGCAGTAGGAACGTCGATAGGGATCACTGGTATATCGGTGGTCAATGAGACGTCCGTCTTATTCGATAGAACGTACAAATACCCCCAATAGTATGTACCTCTATACATACACCTCAATCACCCTACTCATCATCAGGTGATGTACGTATCCCGGTCGTTCCAGATAGAGCACGTGGTGCTGGGGCGCGGGCCGGCCGGCGGCTCGTGGCACACGTTCCCGTCCTCCGTGCGCACGCTCTCGCCCGCCGCCTGGCTGGCGCTCCCCCCGCGCCCCGCGCGCGCGCCCGCCGAGCGCCTCTCCGCGCGCCGCGTCGCGCACTACTGCACGCGCTACGTCGCCAAGTGCAAGCTGCAGGTCAGTGGTCTCTACAGCCGCGCTGGCGCTCCCCCCGCGCCCCGCGCGCGCGCCCGCCGAGCGCCTCTCCGCGCGCCGCGTCGCGCACTACTGCACGCGCTACGTCGCCAAGTGCAAGCTGCAGGTCAGTGGTCTCTACAGCCGCGCTGGCGCTCCCCCCGCGCCCCGCGCGCGCGCCCGCCGAGCGCCTCTCCGCGCGCCGCGTCGCGCACTACTGCACGCGCTACGTCGCCAAGTGCAAGCTGCAGGTCAGTGGTCTCTACAGCCGCGCTGTCGCCGCCGCCTGGCTGGCGCTCCCCCCGCGCCCCGCGCGCGCGCCCGCCGAGCGCCTCTGCGCGCGCCGCGTCGCGCACTACTGCACGCGCTACGTCGCCAAGTGCAAGCTGCAGGTCAGTGGTCTCTACTATATGAAGTAAGTATTTATGTCAGTTATATATTTTCCAAAAAATAAAAGATGGATGGACTGTCTGAAAGATGACATGTGCAAGAAAGAGGTGAGTGTTGAGATGGCGGGTGATAGATGGAATTGGAAGCAGAAAACATGTTGTGCCGACCCCACGTGATGTGGGATAAGGTCAGGAAGAAGAAGATATTTTCCAAAAAAAACTTAACAAATTACTTATAGTACCGCCAGCGCCAGCCAACTGCCTGAATCTTAGCACGGAGAAGTTGGGTGCGGAATTAGTACTAAATACTCACTTGGTTCCATTAGGTATTTGTAACGGTTGTTGTTGCGTTGTTGCAGAAGTACTTCCGCTGCAACGTGATCGTGCAGTCGGTGACGGTGGCGCCCCCGCACTGCACCGGGAAACACAGATACGTCGTTACGGGGTAATTATAAATTATATTTTTAAATTAAATCCGATATTTTAATCCATTTTCTTGCGCGGCCGGGACGACTGGTAGAAAAAAAGGTGTGTGTGCTATTCACACACGATAGAAGTGAAACTTCAGTAAATCGACAAAAGAATGATAAGAATAAAAAAAAACAAATAAAAAAAAATACTATGCAAAAAGATTTTGTTCAGGCGGTCACCCATCCAAGTACTGGCGTCGCGCGCGCGTTGCTTAACCCTGATAGCGTTTAAGATTAAGATCTTATTTCCATTTCCGTTTCATCCGGTTTCAAATCACAACGATTCTAAAGAAGTTTCACTTCAAAATACTTTTAGAAATATCTCCTCTTCTATGCAATGTAATCTAGCAATCGCCTAGCAAAGCCTCGTAATCTTTCGCGGTTTTTAATATTAGTAGTAGGTACTAGGACTCATAACGTTAATATTATTTTTCCAGCTGGGACACCCGCGAAAGCCGCGGTTTCCGCTACATCTGTTCCCGCGTGGTGATCGCCTGCGGCGCGGGCGACCGCCCCAACAGCCTCCCGCTCCCGTCCCCCGCGCCCTCCCCCGCCCCCGCGCTCGCCCCGCCGCCCGCCCCCGCGCCGGTGCCGGCGGCGGTCGCCGAGCAGGTTGACGCGGCGCATCTCACGCTGGCGCCGTTTGAACGAGCCGTGAAGAATAGTGATCGTATGTTAAAATGTTACTATTAACACAAACAAAAAAATGTACAAATATGTGTTACTAAACGCGTAAACTTCGAATTCGCGAGATTTTGATGGTTCGAACATCTTTTTCTTAATCGCGCGGTTTTCACTGGAGTCATGACATAAAAATTCTATATGCAATTAATGAACAACCAGCAACCTCACCTAGTGCTATTATGGTAATCGCCTTCGGCTCACCCCTTAAAAAGGGTCCGGTGTTTTAATATTATGTAAAGATGTTAATTACCATGATGTTGCGTTACAGCATCAGCGGCTGTGCTGGTGGTGGGCAGCGGCGTGAGCGCGGCGGACGCGGTGTGGCTGGCGCTGCGGGCGGGCCGCGCCGCGCTGCACCTGCACCGCGCGCCCGCGCCCGCGCTGGCCAGGCTGCCCCCCGACACCTACCCCGACTACTGCCAGGTAACATACTGCGCCGGGGCCGCGCCGCGCTGCACCTGCACCGCGCGCCCGCGCCCGCGCTGGCCAGGCTGCCCCCCGACACCTACCCCGACTACTGCCAGGTAACATACTGCGCCGGGGCCGCGCCGCGCTGCACCTGCACCGCGCGCCCGCGCCCGCGCTGGCCAGGCTGCCCCCCGACACCTACCCCGACTACTGCCAGGTACAGCTAGCGCGATAAGAGTTTGGCTTTGACCATTATCGCGCAGAAATCAGAAATTGGGTATGAACGGGCAATTAGTGGGGTGCGGGGCGGGTGTGTAGGCGCACGCGGTGCTCTGATTGGCTGAAAGTATTGTGTGCTTGACAGTACCCATGCGCAGTAATCCCCTCCACCTGAAGTTCAAAGCCAAACTCTCGCCGCGCGATCTGTAACACTCGACATACATACGAATACTCGTTAAAGTTCCTCTTCTTTAATAAAGTTCTTAAATTTAACTATCATGGTTATTAACATTATTAGGATTCATAACCGAATATTAACCATAACTTAATGGTTTTTTTTTTTATTTTCCCGTTATTTCGAAGCGATTGCTTGCGTTATGATTACGATAGAACAGTTTTATTGGCAATCAACCGAAGAGATGGATTTCTATTATCTAGAACTTGGAAGCCTGTTATGAAGCTTTGTAGGAGTCGTAAATATATCCTAAATCTACGTTATGGTCTGTTAAAATTAAAAACAGTTTAGTCGGGGGTATGTAACTACGCGAGATATCGGAGATCGCAGTTCCTCCAACCCAGACTAACAAAGACTACATAAACATTTAAAATGACCATTAATATATTTCCGATACTTTTTCTTACACTTACCTATACATTTCCATTTCCAGGTGTACAGAATGATGTGCGACGGTCCCTCAGGCAACCACGAGAACTACACGCCCTTCCCGCACCACGTGATCGTGGCCGTGACCGCCGCCGCGGACCTCCACAAGGTGACCCTCCTGGACCTCCTCACGAACGACACCGCCGACCACGTCGTCTCCACCATCGGCGTCTTCATCGGCTCCAAGCCGGACCTCTTCTTCCTCCAAACCAACTACGACCACATACAACAACCCTGCGCCTGCCAGAAGAAGATAGAGGAGAAACGCTTCTTCAAAAACCACTGGCTGTACTTCAAAACTGTACTACAAAGTATACAGAACTGTAGGATCCGGTACTTTGATAAGTGTAACTGTGAGAACGACTGCAAATGTGATATTATAGATTATGCGGATGATATTGGTACCAAATGTGCGTGTGAGCCGGTGAGCTTGTCGAATGGGATCGGGTTCGGGGTGGATGAGACCAAGCCGGTGGATAGTAGGAATCCTATAGCTATAGATAAGTCTACGCATGAGTTATTGAATTCGCCTAAAGGTGTGTACGCACTGGGACCAGTGACAGCGGATAACTTTGTTAGATTCATACCTGGAGGCGCGCTAGCTTTAGTTGCACACATACATAGAGACAAAGAATGACTTGCCATATTTGTGATTAATTATTTAATTTTGTTTTTTACAATAAATTATTTTTATACCTGTTGCCTGTGTCTCTTTTCTAAGCATAGTCCTGGGCAGAAATTATTGGTTTAATTTTTAAAAGTTGGGACAGTAAGCTTCAAATTGATATTAGCGTCTAGAGAAGTCATACTAATCTGAAAAAACTGGACTGAAACTGAAAAGCACCCAAAGTGTTCAAAACATAGTCCTGGGCAGAAATTATTGCTATAATTTTTAAAAGTAGGGACAGTGAGCTTCAATTGATATTAGCGTCTAGAGTAGTCAAAATAATCTGAAAAAACTGGACTGAAACTGAAAAGCACCCAAAGTGTTCAAAATAACTCAGTTCTATTGTTTCATATTTATGTAATCCGTCAAAGTGTTCAAAATTATCTAGGCACACAGAGCTATCAACGGTGACATGTTAACTCCTTTGAATATATACATTTGAAAGCTTAATTACAAAGTGTTGTACATAAATATGAAATAATACAAGTGATATTTGACCATTTTGGGTGCAATATTTTGATGATTCGGACTACTTACATTATTTTGGTTTATTGTTTATCAGATTATTTTGACTACTCTAGAAAACGCTTATATCACTTTGACGCTGAATTAATTCAAATACTTAATTAATAAGCCCAAAAATATATCTTCCAGAATTTTTTTTAAACTTATTTATTTCACAATAAGTAAAACATTTATAATATTATGTACAAAACAAAGTACAAACTAACATTAAATCAATTAACATTTTGAGTATTATTTCATAACACTAAAGCCCTTATGCATAATAAAAGACTGCTAAAGCAATAATGAGCACATTTTGCCACCTTTACACATTATTTGAATCATTATGCATAGGGAACTTGGTTTTTACATATTTAACTATGGCACAAACAAAACAATAAGTAACATTTTAATAAACATTTCATTTTCTATGATTAGTTATACACATTATAACACAATGTCCAATCTTTCAAAAACATCACCATTATGCCAAGAAGTATATTAATTATATTAATAATTTTTGGCCTTTGTTATACTTACTTCTGGCTGCCATCACATGAGTACCATATTTTGAGTAAATTCCTCCTTAACTACCATTTTAAATGGTCCAAGTCTTGATTACTTAATCATAATCTTTTAAAGGCTTATAAACTTAGCCATAAAATTGTATAATATTGTAGTTATAGTAAAAACAATTTACAACTAGTAAGATTTCAGTAAAGAATATTAGAAAATCACTTAATTAGTTACCTAATAATCTTATAGTAAGATAAAACAATTCCTATTTTATACACCAACTTCAGTCAGTACATCTTTGGTAAAAAAAAAGTAACATAAAAGTTAATAAACCTCTTTACATCAGTTTTTATAAAAGAAAATAACAGTAAAAATTAAGCTACCTATTTAAAATAATTTGGTAGTAGTAGGTAATATTCAATATTATTAATATTTACACCTTCCCTAGACCTTCTCTAGACTGTAATTTTTCATATAATTTCTACAAATTTGTTATTTATTTACAATCCCAGCAGTTATGCTGTTTCTGTTAAGAAACATTCACAGAAAAAGGAATACAAATGCATATATAACACAGCCCATAGAAACCAAAATAAAAAAGTATTGGAGTTGAGCCATACATCAGTCAGCCACAGCGGGCATATTGTTAAGCTCGTTGATCAACATCACAAGCTCCTCTTCCAGCGGCCGCGGCAGTTCTAATGCAGGGACATGCTCAGGGTTCTGAACAAGTAAGGCTACACTCAACAATGAAGTATGTCTCAGCGAACGGACACCTATAGTAATATTCCAATTGGTTCTATACATCATACCACCTAAATTAGCCGGAGCCCGGAATACAGGTTTATTGTTAATCACATAAGTCTCTTTAGTGGCACGGTCCGTGAACTCCCAAGGATGTGTGAGATAGGTGTTGATATCGTTGGCGGTGCCTGGTAGGAGGCAGAGGTACTGGCGTCGCTGGCCATTGAAGTCGCGCCAGAAGACATCTACAGGTCTTGAGGTGCGGTTTGTAAAGCGTAGATATACGCGTGACGTAGATTCTATGGATCGTACAACAACGCGCTCGCCGTTATCACCCATCTCGAAGGCTAAGTCGTCGTGGATAGCCATCTTTGATACCGAAATACCTGAAAATAATAATAATTTAGTTGAACCAAATTTATTGTAAACGAAACACAAAAAGACAGCGGAAACTTACCGATGAAATCTGGAACAAGCCAGTAAATTAATAGGAAACGGCTGTATTGTATATATAGGTCGAGCGCAGTTACCCCGATAAAAAGTTTCACAACAAATTTCAAATATTCCCGCCCGCGCACTAAGGCTGGCAAAATCTGACAGAAGGGTGGGAATGACTTCCGCTAAGTTGTCAAGTGAAGATGGCTGTTTGTGTCGCTGTAATTGGTAAAGACGTGAGTTTCCAAGCACTATTTCACTAACTGCACTTCGACCACATTATCATTTGTATTTCCACTTTATAACATTAATGACATAATGAGTAATTTGCCTTCTAAGCTTTAGATTCTAAAAATTCACTGTTTTGAACATAAAATTGATGACGTCATTTGTTGACGCATAGACAAAATGGAATTGCTAGCTTTAGAAAATTCTCCTTTAGTTCAGCAGTTTATTGAGTGTATAATAATATGTTCTATGTTTTTTAGAACTCACCCCTGTACATAGGAGGCATCGGAAACGACACGAGTACTGACAATGAGCTGTCTCGGCAATGGCTGGTACACACTGCTCTCGATGCTCTGGAAGAAAGACTTGCTTCGACCAACAGCAATAACTCTGGTTCTAACTCCAATGCAGCCCGCACAGACCTGCGCGACTTATATTTAGGATTGCTCTACTCGACTGACTCACATAAAATGTACGTTTAATATTTCGTAATCTACTACATAAAACCTTTTAAACATTGTAAAACCGCCTTGCGACCAGTCCCAAATATCAAACAATTGGTATTAAGATCCTTCGTCATTATACAGTTGGCTTATAAACTACATAATCTCTAGTATTTTTAGTTACAGTTAGAAGTGTAGTATTCATATTAATTTATTTGTTGCTTCATGTGGTTACAATAATGTGTCAACATAATAGATTCCCTGTCATGAGCCCCGTTGGGGCATTACAACTTCAACTTAACATGTAATATACTATATTTACTTAATATTATTGTATATTCTGTGTTTACAGATATGGATATGTTACTAATACGCGCATAAAACTGGTTCTTGTGACAAGTTCCACCTCTCCAAGCGGGAGTAACATCAGAGATGCTGAAGTGAGGACAGCATTACGAAGACTGCACGCTTTATACGCCGATGCTATTTGCAACCCATTCCATTTGCCTGGAGATCAGATAACTTCCTTGTAAGTGAATCGTGTCTATAAAACTATATATTTAAAATAGTTTCTTGAAATTAAGAAAATAATAAGTATGCCTCATTTCTTGCAGGAAATTTGACAAGCAGGTCAAGAATATTATGCTGAATAACGTTTAATCATTGCTACATGGATACATGTTATTTATAGGCCTGAAGAAAGCCTCACTCAACATTCGAGATCATTCAAGCCCTCAATTTAATTATGTCTTAGTCGATTCTTTATTCGTTATCAATATAATAAAGCAAAATTGATATTTTGCTTGTAGTTTATCCTAACTTTAAGTTTTTTGAATAAGATTTTCGTTTTTAATTTATAAATATACTTCTACTAGATATAGACAAATAGACATGTTATTTTAATATCCTCTGTTATGTTGTAAATAAAGTTTAAAATAAGAAGAAGAACGAAGAAGACTAATATGTCTACAAACTACAACTACGACTTTTAGAGTAAAACGGAACCCCATTACTGAGATAGGCTGTATTTCAAGAACCGAGATCTGTCTGACTGAACACTATCTGTATTGAAATTTTGGGGATGACGTATTTCTGTTGCCGTTATAACAACAAATAATAATAATAAATAAAAAAATAATTTTTGCGTAATAAAACAATTACAAATAAATGTTGCATGAATGAAACCTAGTAAAAACGCAAATACGACACCGGCTAAGCATAAGAGCTGTATTTAGCTGTAATAAGTAGGTAATGTAGTTCCAGAAATATGTACAAGATTTTGTAGTGTTCAAAATTCACTGTCATTTGAAATCCGTCAAAACAGTCAAATAGTAATTCGTATGTAAAAATAATTTTATACGTCGTAATAAAGCAAAATTTTACCAGGTAATTTTTATAATTTTACGAATAATAAGATTGGGTGGAGAAAGTAGTTAAAGTGTGAAAAAACAAATTTCCGCTTAATTTTATTTTATTTGAGATTGTTTCTGTAAACTTAAAACAAATGTTACTATAAATTTGGGTAATTAATTCATTTTAGATAGCAGCACTTTACCAACCACAGATAAAAAACAAATAAAAAATAACGCTGTTGTCGTATGTCGTCAAATGTCAAAATGACAGTCCGTGAAATGAAATGACATTGGCATGGCAGCCCAAGCCCACCCACCATGTATGTTCTTTCTCTTTCTTTCATGAACTGAAAGTGTCGCTGTGCTCCGGTTCAGCGCTGTGCAATTTTATTCTGAAATTGTTTATCTCGACCGGATTATAGCAAAACCATGGTAAGTAAGATCACCTAACCATTATAAAATAATAGATTTGTATGAGTTCCTCATAGACACATACCAAAATATGTGATCATCTTTGAGGTTAAGTTAGTCACGTGTAATGGTATTTTGATACAGTTTTACAGTACATTTTACGCCTAATAATTATATCCACAACTATTTACCACCAACGAATTACTTTAAAACTCCAAAATAGCTCCTCAGAACCAAAATAACAGCGCTAGCATGTCTATAGTCTAGCTCTGTATATTCAATTACTGTTGTTACATTTCCAGGCAGCCGCCGTCGTGTCAGGCAAGGACATCGAGAAGCCCCAGGCCGAGATCTCGCCCATCCACAGGATCCGCATCACGCTGACCTCCCGCAACGTCCGTTCCTTGGAGAAGGTCTGCGCTGACCTCATCAATGGAGCTAAGAAGCAGAAGCTCCGCGTAAAGGTAAATAAAACCTATTTTAGATGATTAAAATTGTTATCGAATTGCATAAAACCTTATTCAACAACAAATACAAATACATACTTAGAAAATATAATTCTGAGACAAGTTTGATGTAGACAAAATCTAAAAGATGAGGCAAAATTCATGTTTGTAGGCCATCTGATGATGACTTTTTAATGGTACATCATTATTATCAACTTTAGGGTATGTTTGTGCCACTTTCAATTCCTAATTGAATGAGAAATATCTTATTTCCTTAGGTAGTCCTGAAATATATAATATAACATAAGACTGAGGGGATGACCCTTATGTTAGTCATCTTAGAGATGCATCTTGAAATTCTTAATTGTAAACATGGTAGGTGCATTACAAATCGGCCAGGCAAATATGTTGAAAGTTCCTGAATGGTGGTTGTACAAAGCAAAGCGCCCTGATGAAAGCATATTGTACCATGTGTCTGTATGCTCACCGTATAAGCGCAATATCACTACTTCTCAAAGTGCAGTGCCTGAGTTTCATACCTTGTACTGCTCATAGGGAAGTGACAAGGGACCTGTAGACTGCATCCATTAATCATAATGATCTTTCTGTAGACATTTTTGAATTACTATTGGTGTATGTAGTCAGATTTCAAATTAAACGCCACCATTTCCCCAACATCACATGTACAAAAAATCTTAAATGTTTTAAATATTATCTTTTAATACAGGTATATAAAAAGATTTTACATATTTGACAAATACAATTCCAATCATTACTAAATATCCCATTTCCAATTTGACATATTATAAGTTAATTAGATACGCAATATGGCATTCGACTGAGTAACATCTTTTACACTTCATAATTTTATTGACACTGACAAACTTATGCATCAAACGCAGAGTCCAATTATAAGGAATTGAATTTGCATATTTGATAAATACAATTCCAGTTACTCTGCTAATACAAACATCTGAATGTTTATCATAAAATTAATGATTGCATTGCTATCTTTCCAGGGACCAGTGCGCATGCCCACCAAGATTCTCCGCATCACCACCCGCAAAACCCCCTGTGGTGAAGGTTCCAAGACCTGGGATAGATTCCAGATGAGGATCCACAAGCGGGTGATTGACCTGCACTCCCCCTCTGAGATCGTGAAACAGATCACCTCCATCAACATCGAGCCTGGTGTAGAAGTGGAAGTCACCATTGCTGACGCGTAGGCACAGCTGTCAATAAACTTTGATAAATAAGTTTTTGTTTTATTTGGGATAGCTTTCAACCATATTATGACTATCAGAAAACTCATAAACCGTCAAATCATGGTATTTTACCTGTTTTAAGTAAATATTGTTTAAATACCATGATAAAAATACTATTTCATCCCACATGATATTATTTGTCTGTATTCGACCTGCATACCAAAGTGATTGAAAAATCAGTATGTGACAGAATCATAGTTTGAAAAACTAGAGACTAAGTTACGACTATGTTACGAATGCCTTACTGTCATAGAGAGAAGCCGTAACTAGCATGAAAATTATTAGCTTTGGTATGAATGGAAACTTGGGAGTTAAGGATTTTTTGTACTTGAATATCATAAATTAATTTGGGCTTACCAATAAGGCACAATCTAATGAACACAAGCCTGTAACAGATATTTATCAAGGCATAATATTTACCAAGTCTTTTGCAGTCTCAGCTTATTACATATTGCAGATTCATAAAATAAGGAAAGTGACCCAGTAGTGTTTCACAGGCCTAGAGCCTAGTGTGGGGCCCTTGGTTATCAATTAGTTTTATCTATTCATTATAAATAGAAACTATTGGTACCTATATAGATAAACTATGGTTTTACTAAGATGTCTGTTTGATTCAATCAATGAAGTTTGAATTGAACTGCATAATGGATGCACTGTTCTGCTATAGAAAAAAGATGAGACAGACTGCTTAAGATTAAGGACTGGGCCCCAAATTCACTGGATTCTTTTGACTAATTTATAATGAAATTATATAACAATCCAAATAAATGAAAACCGGACAGGTAGTGATCGCGTTACTAGCATGAAGTGTAGGTACTTCATATATATCTTAATAATATCAGAGATTACATACTATAAAGATAGTGCATGCCATAATATCATATTTTTGGAAATCCTCCTTTGACAGATGGCGCCATGTAGCTATTTGAAAATAAGCTGAACGACATAAAAGTTGCGCTGAATATGTTAAGTAAAATCCTTGGTAAGATAATATTCAATTGTTGCGTTTATCACTTCACATTTTGAATAAATTATTATGATTAATTTCCTCCTTGTGGCATAATATAATATTCAATATCTAGGCAAATGTTCCAAATTTACGAATCCTTAGATACTATTAGTCTACTCTTCGTAGATACTAATATTTTAAAAAGGCTTTTTGGTCATATGTTAAATCTAATAAACAACATAATACCTATCCGTCTAGCATGACTTTCAATAATAATAATTTGACTAATGGCACTAATATTTGCAACGCATTTGCTGACTTCTTTAACTCTAATTATCTACTGCAGCAGTCCAATACTTTAACTCTTGCCCAAGTAGTTCCTAATTCTTCTAATATGTCCTCGGCTGATGTGACTGCTGTAGAAATTACCCCTTTTAGGGTACTCAAAGCCTTAAACAATCTAGATTGTAATAAGTCAGCTGGTCCAGATGGTCTGCATCCACTGTTACTTAAAAACTGCGCCAATTCTATATGTTATCCTGTTACCCTGATTTTTAAACGGTCGTTATCTGAGGGTATTATGCCTACAAGTTGGAAAGCCGCTGCTATAACTCCTATCCACAAAAAGGGACCCAAACATGATATTACCAACTATAGGCCAATCTCTAAGCTGTGTGTTCTGGCAAAAATTATTGAAAAAATTGTTCATGAGCAAGTCTACTGTGCCTTGAAGCACACGTTTATTGTTGAACAACATGGTTTTCTCAGAGGCAGGTCTACTTCAACAAATTTGGTAAGCTTCATTGATTCTGTCACAGATAGCATCGAGTCAGGTGGTCAGACCGACACTGTGTACACCGACTACAGCAAGGCTTTTGATAGGATCGATCACTCTATCCTACTCGAAAAGCTCTGCAAAGCTGGCATAAGAGGCAATCTTCTCAGGTGGTTCGCATCATATGTCAGTGGGCGCTGTCAGACAGTAGTCCTCAATGGGTATACCTCTAGAGTGTCACTGATCCCTTCTGGGGTCCCCCAAGGATCCATTCTCGGCCCCCTACTTTTTATAATTTTCGTTAATGACATTAGCTCATGTTTTATCTACTCCGACTTTCTACTATTCGCTGATGACATGAAGATATTCAGAAAAATAGAAAAGCCCTCTGATCACCTTCTCCTTCAAAGTGACCTGAACCGTCTACACGACTACTGTACCTCTAATAAACTTGATCTCAATGTTCAAAAATGTCTCTGCATCTCATTTAGTAGGTCGTCTAATGTTATAAGTTATAATTACAATATAAACGGTCAAAACCTGCTAAGAACTAACACTGTAGTTGATCTCGGAGTGTTATTGGACTCAAAATTGATGTTCGATCAGCATGTAGATAAAATTTCTTCTAAGGCGATGAAAATGCTAGGTTTCGTATTCCGCGTGACTAAGGATTTCAAGTCTCTTAAAACTCTCAAAATTCTATATTGTTCACTGGTCCGAAGTCACTTGGAATATGCCTCTCAAGTCTGGAATCCCTGCTACAAGAAATATATTGACTTGCTCGAAAAACCACAAAGAAAATTTTTTAAATTTATCAACTATAGACATAAAATATTTATTCCTGACTATATTCACAGCTGCAAGCATCATCACCTATTGCCCCTTGAGCTTAGAAGAGAAGCAGCTGACCTTTCACTTTTATTTAAAATCTTACATGACCGAGTAGACTCACCATCTCTATTATCTAAGATTGGGCTATCTGTACCACCGAGCCGAGTCTCGCGACGCAACCACCTAAAATTGCACGTCCCGACCTGTGTCACAAGATACCGCAAAAATTCATTTCTCCCTCGAACTATGCATATATTTAACAAAAAGTATACCAACATGACGGATCTTTTCTTTGATAGCTGCAACACTATTATTAAAAAACACACACAAACACCTTTTTTTTTAACACAAAAACAATAAATTCTGTATAAATTAACAACTTATAGTATTATACCAGTATGCATATAAATATATTTATATACCCTAGTATTTTTCAGCACAAGTATATATTCTTATTATTTCTACTTTCTCTTAACACAAATATAATCGTACACAGGCAGCCGAACAAGTAAATGTTTCGGCTAGTTATTATCAGTTTTAGTTTTGTATTGCTTAAGTTAGGATAATCAACTTATGGTTACTACACATTTATAAATTTGTATCTACATGTGGAAACTGTTTTTAGCTTTAGTGAAGTCACTTTATCCATATTAATTTATCTTAGTTATAAGCTTTTTGTTTCCCAAATAAATAAAATAAAATAAAATAAAATAAAATAAATGGGAAAGTGTATATGTGTGTCTGTTTGTTTGTCTGTCTTTGACGGCAAAACGGCTGAACCGATGATCTGTCATTGGGTTATAGATTGAATTGATTGATTATGAATTGATTAGGACAGGCTGCCGCGGGGCACTGCTAGTGTTTTATAAAGTCAAAACGTTTATTTCCTTAGAAGCACAGGGTACATGGACGGGTAGTAATAAATTTTTTTTTTTTTTTTTTTATTTACAAAAAACAATAAAAGTGCTTTGTCGCTGAGCGACCACATCGCCTTATCGGGAAGGGTAGTAATAATGAACTAATTAATAATCATATTTATTCAGATCATCACCTAAAGCTAATGTTAACCAACTATGATTTACAATATTTATTTATTTATTGTGCCTGAACCAGGAAAATCCTGTTTTTCTGACATAAATTAGGTCGCTAGTAGAAATTATTTCCTACTACCTAGTTTATTTTATATTATAATGTGCATTTTTAACTTAAACTATTTATTTCGACAACACAAATACAAAAAAAATGCATGTTATAAGAACAAACTAAAATAATAATAAATCTAAATTTAAGAAAACCCCCGATTCCAATGCCTTAATTTCCTTAAAAGTAAAACAACATAATATTATGTAATGTGGACGCGATGCGATTTCATTTGATACCCCACACTAGTATATTTGCAGATTTTCGGTTTTCCTTACCCACTCTCACACCCATAACTTTTAAACGGCACAACCGATTTTCATCAAACATGTCTAAGAACACTCGCGCCAGACTCACCTTTCATACAAAAAAAAAACAAAATTGAAATCGCTCCATCCGTTCGGGAGCTATGGTGCCACAGACAGACACACAGACAGACACGTCAAACTTATAACACCCCTCTTTTTTGGTCGGGGGTTAAAAAATACAACTTAAAATCTAATTACTACTGGTATGTTATGTACTATGTACGCACAAATTGCTGATATTTTTTATGCTGATGTTGCTCTAACATAGTTGTTGTATGTGGACTTAAAATAACATTAACTTAACTTAGATTACAAATGAAAAAATAGTATTGCATAATTTATTTAACATAAAAATCATTTAACGATACCAAATATGATTTTACCTTATCTCCAAAATCTTTTCTTCTAATTTCTAGTCACAATTCCTAATCAACTGAATCAGAACATCACCAATTGTGACCAAGGTTGATTCGCGTAGGACGTCAGTGGGCGACTTCCTCATACCTTAATAGCCTTATCACTAGCACATAGGGTTTAAAATCACTCAGCACGCTGAAATTAGGGCCATAAAACTGCCCCTCTTATGATAAACAGCGTAAGTGACATTTTTTGCGAAAATGAGTTATTAGTATATTTGTAATCAGCTAAGCGAGATCTATCTGGAAAAATTATTCATTTTTCTGTACGTTTGATAGAATTAAAAATAAACATAAGCATAAACAACGTATGTGCACAATTTTCATTTTCTTTCTAAACATAAACAACGTATTGTCCACTACGCTCAGAGATTCTAATCAATCTCCTAGTCATGAGTATCGCACAAGCACCTAAGTTGTTTATGATTAGTAGTACCTTCGACTGTCCGCTCAACTTACAAAACATAATGATTATATGAGCCGCTTACGTTGTTTATGTCTTGTACTTATTTTAAAAAAGTTTAACAATGTACTTTATATAAACATAGTACTGTCTCCTACGATCTCGATTAGTTGCATACAATCTTAATTTCATTACGTTATACTATACATACACAACGCAAGTAGCGCATATACGATGTTTAAGACTGGTAATTAAAAGTGTGATGAAAAAAAAACTTGCGTGGAAGCTATGAAAGAGTTGAAAAATTTTACAAAGAAATTATAAAAGACCACATCAAACAATTTAATCCTAGTGTTTAGCATTACAGACGTGAGCACGCCCCAAACCCTTTGTACCTAGGTACCGAGTGACCTTTCAGTGACAGCGATGCATTAACAATTTATAGAACAAAATTCAGAAGCTAAGATTTCATTAGAGTCATAGATTAATAGTCAAGAAAGATATGAATAATATAATTTGCCCACTTAGGCCAAGAAGAATGCGAAACATGTGCAATTTTTGAGAGTCTCAAAGATAACCCGGACAATACATGCGAGACTTACAACAATTACATTACTCACAGAAAAAATATGAAGAGTTTCGTTCCGAGTACCAAATGATGTTAAGACTGCAGCAGAGGTAACAACTGACGTTTTTTACTCTGCTGATCGCGATGTACTAAAGTGAACAACGTGCAGTGTGGCTTTACGTGCAACGATATGCAATCAGAAAAATGGTGGACATTTAAAAAAAATGTATTACTGAATCTTATCTTTATCCACCGTTAATGTACCACTGTTGGGCAAAGGCTTCGTTCCGTTTCATCTTATCTTGCCTTCTTTTATTTCTTAATTTGTTGTCTGTTGATCTTTGTGAACATGACAGCGAAAAGAGGTAAACCCATACTTTTTGGATGAGATTTGTAGAATAAATTATGAAGTTTAAAACAACATGCAAAAATAACACCTCAATAATCCAGTTTAAAAGTTACACATCAAAAATAAGATGAAAATCTATTTTCATGTTAAATTTCTACAAAAAAAATGTTTAATCGGCTTTTGTACCAAAATTGTCTTTTCTTTTAATTTTCTTAGCTAGGTAAACTATACTGCTTTCAAATTACTGAACTTTGAATAAAATACACCGTTTACTCAAACAGAAACTAAAAAAAAAACCAGATAAAGTAGTTTTCATAAAAAAAAATTTATTAAATCGGCTTTTTTTTAAATAGCCAACATTATATATATATTTTTATCCGATAATTATCAATAAATGAAGTCGTGTATCCGCACATTTCGTTTGATAAAAGTTCGAAAATACACATTGTATAAATAAGATGCTGAAAATATAACTATTTGACAATTGTGTAGCGCAAAATGATAACTATATATTATTATATTATTTATAATTTTTAGTAGGAATTGTAAACAATGGCGTACTTAGCGCTAAAACAGTTTCTCTAAATTATTTTAAGCCTGGACATTAATTCACGTCTGCTCTGTCGTGAGGATATGATGTGTGTTCAAAGAGGACTCCTAAAGATGATGTATAAGACTAGTCATACCGAAGAAAATTTCACTGAGCTTGATTTTCTTCAAGTTATATTCAAATCAATGGCATTCGCTAAAGTAGAGCTAAGGGTTATTGATAAGGAACCCAAAGATGCAATAATAACAAAACTTATTCCATTAGATAATGCCGTCAAATAGACAAGATTTTTGGTACAATTTACATATTCCAAGTTCGCCTGTGTGTCGAGATAACTAAAAGGCTGACGATATTTTATTATTAAGTAATCTAATTATTTGGTGAAGTGTTTGCAAGATTTTTAAACAATAATTTAAGTTTGTTTTACTTATTCTAAATATAATAATGTTGATTCGTACTAATTAGGTATACATTGAGTTTTGTAAAAGGTGTTTTTTTTAATAGTCAAGCAAGTAATAATATATACTAGCCCCCCCCAGCAAACGTTCTTCTGCAAAATGATAAATAAATAGTAGCCGATTCTCAGACCTATTGAATACGCATATAAAAGTTGGTAAGAATAGGTAAAGCCGTTTCGGAGTTGGAGCACGGTAACTAACATGGAAATTTTATATATTAGATAAGGTATAAAAGAACTGATTCATGCTAAGATTTGCGACTGTGCAGTTATAATTCGTTCTTTATGCATTTAATAATTGTCTTAACAAAATAAAACATTTATTAGTTTTATTAAAACTCTTTAGTTATTAAAACTAGAATTACTCGTATTAAAAAGAAGAAGCGTAATAGACAATATAAATACAAATGTACAAACTTTCGCAATAATAATATTAATAGAAATAACTTTACTTGGATCCAATCAAAATTTTGACTCTCATAAAGTTACAAACCTAATAATAGCTTTACTGCACGTTGTACTCCTTAGAATTTACTTTATTACCAGTCATATTCAAAGTATGTGGTTGCCTACGATTAATTTTTTTTGAAAATTATTTATGCTTTTTATGAAGATACTAGATATAAGCATCGTATGTTAACTTTCCTAGTCATATTGAACGTAATTGTTCATTTTACCTAGTCATAAACATCGCAACTGCTGCACATACGATATTTATGTTTAGTATATAATTTTTTTTTAAATTTTTTTTGCTAATCATTAATAGTTTTTAGGTTATAATAACTCAGAAATTTAAGAGAAAACAGAAATATGTAAGTAATAATAAAAAAGACACTTCCACCTACAACTAAAAGTAACAATTTTGAAAATAGCATAATTAGTGTAGCCGTGACACGAAAAATAAGAATAAAAACTTTGGGCGCGATTTTCTCGAAATATGCCGCGATACACTTACGCTGTTTATCATAAGAAGGGCAGAAAACTAGTATAAATGTCCATCCATCTTAATCTACTGAAACGGCATTATGGTCTATTATCTGTTTTAATGTTGCTTTATGGGTTTTAGATTGAAAAGTTTTAACTGTTTGTCTTTTGTATAAAGCGGTCTTAACGGGAGATGTTGATTGTGAAGATAGTACCAACGTAGCTATATTCGATATCAACTGAAGATGTTTTTAACACCCGACCGAAAGGGGGGTGTTATATGTTTGACGTTAAGATGCAGCTAAAGATTGTGTAATAATTGTTTTTATTCAATTGTGCACTTTTATTTTTTACTAGCGGCCCGCCCCGGCGTCGCAGGGGAAAAAAAGTTCCCGGCAATGTTTCCTTATTTGCTCACCGTTAGACCTACCCTGGACTACGACAAACATTTTAAAACCAAAATCA
Organism: Gymnoscelis rufifasciata; assembly: GCA_929108375.1. Classification (NCBI taxonomy): domain Eukaryota; kingdom Metazoa; phylum Arthropoda; class Insecta; order Lepidoptera; family Geometridae; genus Gymnoscelis; species Gymnoscelis rufifasciata. Next base: position 1,089,523 of record OV815326.1, read on the forward strand.
GCTCAATCGTCCCAGCCATTCTCGAGTTTTAATCAGACTAACGAACAACAATTCATTTTTATTCTTCTTCTTCTTTTAATAGATGCCATTCGTGACTGGCTATATGGCCGTCAACAGCCAATGTCCGTGTGTTTTGTTGGACATTTTTGATTCGATAAGATTTTCAACCATAAAACAATGGGAGTCGAGTTAACAAATACAAAAACAAAAAAAAATGTCCCAACAATAAAAAATAAAAATAAATTAACAAAGTTGATTATTGTCATTTTTATTTATAAAGATATAGAATGTTTTTAATCTATCAATCATTGCCGTCATCATTTACTGCTGTCATAAATTCTTTATAACGACCTCTGTGGCTCGGTGGGCGAAGGTCCGCCTGAGCCGCAGGAGGACGCGGATTCGATTCCCGCCGGGGGACCAGATTTTGTACGAACTATAATTTCTGGTTTCGGGTCTGGGTGATTTCTATGTATCATATAATTATGTACCTACCTATGTATTTACAAAAAAAAAGAAAATATTTATGTAGTATATTAATCACCTATAGTTCACCAAGCTCTGCATAGTTTGGTAAGTCCATGTTGGTAGGTGATGCTGTGTGAGTGTCCGGAAATATTTATTTATAAATATGTAACATGAACGGTCTAAAATTATAATCTCGAGAACTTGTTACACAACAGCATGGTTATTATTTGATTTCATAAAATTATACAAGTCAGGTTCGTTTTTAAATTAAACAAAGCATATAACAGTTCAGTTTCTTGTAATTTGACTTGAAGCGACGATTTGCCAGTGTCGAGTTAAATAAAATTATAAAGTAAAAAAGATGTTATTCAGTTGAACGCCATTTTCAGGTAATTTTTAGATTCCAAAGCATTTATGAACACTAACATAGTTGGCACGTTATACGTTACTACGCTAAAATATTTTTTTTTTTCAAAAGATAATGCAATTCTGACAAATCAAATAGGAAGTCATAATTAAATTCAAAACACGCAAGTTGCATTCTGCCAAAAGTCGGCATGTTGCCAGAAGAAGTAAAAATCAGGCAATGTTCTCTCTGCATTCTGGCAACGTGATGTAAAAGTTGTAAAGTTTTTGGTTACGTAATACTGGTAATTCGTAGATCGATGGGACCGGTACCACCGCGCGCTTACCGCGGTTAACAATTGGGCCGGGTCAATTATTATTATTGCTTGTGCGTGATTACGTTTTGCGAATCTGCACGCACTTTTATTTGTGATTTGTGGGACAAACAGAATGTTATGGAAGATTATTTATGTCGAAATACCCAACCCATGAGTTTTGATTTAAGGCTGTAACGAAAATGTATACTTATAGGATCTACAACTACAACATTTAGTCATTGTAAGTAATATATTTTGTTCTCCTTATTTACTATTATAAGAATTAAGAAAATTCAATTAAGATTTAAAATAGGGCTTATAAAGTAAAGAATAACTCAAATATTTTGAGTATTGGGTTAGACCATAGACCACCACGCTCGGTGGTCTAGTCCAAAGTTTTCGTGTACCTATGGTCCAGAGAGCCTCATTTTTTTACATTAGGCAAATCTACGCACCGGTGTGGTTGGCTTGGGTCGAGACGGACGCACGAGTACTATAGGTAGATGTTTGAAACTAAAGATCCTTAACAGAAAAACCAATAAAACTTAAATTATAGTTTATCGTGTTGATACTTTCTTATGTAAGCAATTAATAAAATTGATTGATTCAGGTTTTGTCCATAAAGTTGACCGCACAACAGCTGTTTATTCTGCTGTTGTACAGTCAACAGCGATGATATTTTAGTATATTAAATTTATATTTGTATGTATGTTAGTCTGTAAGGCCTGAGATAAATGATTAATTATAATTTGTTTCATTCCCGCCTAACCATACGTCCGCAGTTTAATATAACTCGCAGCTAACGAGCGTTCAAATAATCCATGGAGCCGGTCCTACAGCAAGTAGGTACTGCATTCTAGACAGCCTACAATCAATACTGCCGTCTAGGAAGCCTGAGTGACAGAGATGGATGCGGGTGTCTCGCTCGCACTAATGTGTTGCTATAGCAACGTGGGATGGGTGTTATCCGATACCTTATTCGATACTTAGCTCTCTGCTCGGTCGATAATATGAAATGGTCGTTGCTTAGCGATTGGACATTATTTTATCCAGTATTTTTATTTTAGCTTCTAGTCATATTAAGCAATCTGAAATAGCCCCGAATCGAGACGAATGGCAAAGGTTCTTGCCCAGCAGTGGGCAAGCATTAATAACTTATAAAAAATCATTCAGCCCAAATAACAATGTGAATGATAAATGCCGAATATCTAATAGCCGTATTTTAATTACAATAGGTTTAGTTACTTAATGTCTAAGAATGGACATTTTATTAAATTAACAACCTAGGTACTTTTAAAATAAAATTTTAGAACGTAAATATTGATGATCCTAGAAAATAATAATAATATAGAACTACATTTATATAAGGATTTTAAAATTGATGAAAGCTATGTAACTTTTTAAGAGCTTAAGTACCTACTTGGGTATAATGTAACACAATTTAACAGTAAAATTTTCTTATTCTTATTCCTAAATAAATGTAAGCGTTTACAGGAAAAAAACCATAGATGGCACATAAAAAATGGCTTTTACCAAAAATGGCCTGATACGAATCGAAAAAAATAAAATCGCGTGGTTCAAATAAAACATACAATCACTGTTAACCCCAGTACAGAATCAAACCCGTATTGTGCATAATACCCGTATACCTGCATCATGACATCTTCCACGGACTCTCCCACTAAGCCACAGAGGTCGTCATATTTTTTCCAGGGTTCAGTAACTCGCCAAGGTCAGGTATTACCTAGGTAGGTGTCAGCCATTTTGAATCGATTGTGTTTGTGAAATTGACTGTGCTACCGGCACAAATAAAATATTATATACTTACTAATATTAAAAGTTTCGTAACTAAAGTATGTAGCTACCGCATCAGATCATCATCATATTAGCTGTAAGACGTTCACAGCTGGACAGGCATGTGTGTATCAAAATCCTACTAATATTATTTTCCACGCAAAAACTTCTAAATAGAATTTGATGAAACTTCACAGTCATCATCATCACCCTATTAACACTTGGGCAGTCGCGCCCTGTTTTGATACACTAGGAGTCGCTACCGTGTCCACCGGACCCAGTTTAATATTGCTGGATTTTTCTATAATTACTGAATTTAATGTTATTGTGTATTTCCTAACGGTAATTATATTATAAAATAAAATTGAAAATGGTATTAAACATTTATATTTATTACTTTTATTCATAAAAAAACGCAATCTAAAAACATACTAAAATTCAACTAACTTTAACGACACATTTTAACCATTATCATATATCTTAGTAAATAACGAAAATAACATTAAGTTTCTTTATGTTTCTAATACTACTATAATGTACTTATTCCAAATCATGTTAAGAGATCCATCATTATTTGGTAAAAAAAAATAAAAAACTTTTCTAAAAATCAACCGTCTAAAAATATCTTCTTTTGTCACTTTGCAAGTCAAATATTGTTATTGCAGTTCACACACATATTGTTTTAGTGAATTTTTAATTTGCTGCACAACTTGACTCCTTGAGGAGCTAGTTTTTTCAGGTCCCTCTGCATTTTGCATTTCATCGTCGCCATCTTGTTCGGAATCTGTTTCATGGTAATTTATTTCTAAAAAGCGAATGTTTCTGAGCATTCTTCATTATCTATTCATTCGTTCAAGCATTCTTCAATATCCCATAACCTCAAGTGCCTATTGGTGTCCATTTTTTTATAATAAAAACAAATTTTAAGTAATTAATAAGGGTTATAAAGTTATGAAAAATCACTTACGTATATAGTCGCTACCGGGTCCAAAGAACCCATAAGCACCTTTTAAGCCCTTAGCACTCGATCGCAGCGCGTCAACTGACTGCTGCCACTGTTATTCGCTGTCTCAATCCAACGTCGGAAGGTACTAAGAGCGGCAATGTTGCAATCCTTAAGATTAAATAGTTACCATGCAAACAATGGGCGACTGGGTCTGATAGACCCTTTAGCGACTGCTTAAGTGTTAACGTTCCCACTGCTGGGACACAGGGACTTCTCTCTTGACGAGAGAGATTAGGCCTTAATTCACCACGCTGGCCAAGTGCGGGTTGGTGAATAGAATAGAATAGAATAGAAAATTCTTTATTACACACACCATTATGATATACAAAAATATAAAATTTTTAAAACTAAAATTTAACCTAGCATGCGTGTATGTGACATGTCTCTTGAAACTCTTTTAAAGTTCTCAGAACATGCCGTAACTTCACAGTAATGCAGCTTAAATATCAGAATAACATATAGGCCACTTTTTACCTCGGGAAAAATACCACATTTTGCGGAGATATAAATAATTGCAAGTTAAGCCCAATTTGGATCACATCGGGCAAAGACTAATGAATATTATGAATATTAATAATAATGATTTATGATTTATAATTATTACTAGCATGACTACTATTGCTTTCGAGCTAATTCGTTAATAAAGCTGGCATTGAAGTGACCTTAATGATAAATTTGACATTATGTTTGTAAGAAAGTGTCATAAAATGTATTTACCTACCTACACCTACCTACCAGCGACCGGCCCCGGCTTCGCCCGAGTGTAAATCCTAACTAATTTGTTGACTACTTAAGGTACATACATTTCGACGATTTATATACATATATTATATATTTATAACTAGCGGCCCTTTGCAAGGGTAGGTAATTATTCTCGTTTTTCCCGGCAATTAGTCGATTTTTTCTTGCAGTTAAAACCTTCCTTGGACTTTTACGAATATTCAAAAAAAATATTAACCTAATTGGTCCAGGCGTCGCGTTAGTATGTCCCTTAACAACACAATTACGATTCATTATTTTCTCTTACATCAGACTCTCTTACAAGATTGCGAAACAAGTTTCTTAACCTTAACCCGGTAAAAATAAAGAAAATAAGCTTTAAGCTAAGGATAAATTCGCATAGAGATAAAAATTGGTAGACCATAATAAATGAAATATCCTAAATCTCCGTCGAACCGACTTCTGCAACTTATTTGTCTAAGTCAAACATAAAACATTAAAAGTTTTTCCTTTTTTCTCGAATACAATATTTTTTTATTTAAAAAATTATATATATTTCAAGTGACTACCACTTGTCTGTAATTTAGTCTCTACCAATTTTCAGCTTATGCAAATTATTCTAAGTCAAATCGTCAAATTTGGTCCTCATTGAGGTACCTATAAAAGGCAATGTCATCTTAGGACATGAGTTATCAAAGGAAGCTGCGTGTGGGTCTGACATTATAAGGTTATCTGATAATGTAACATTAATGTTGATGATAACATAATGCCGCTCCCACACGACTCGACAGACCTTGTTGGCACTTCTCATAACGAGTTCGACACAGGATAAGGGTTAAATTATAAGTAATCTCTAGAGATCTAAGATTAACTAAAATTTGACTACCTGTGTGGCTCGGTGGGTGAATTCCGCAAGAGTTGCTGGTTCGATTCTCTCCAGATGTTGAACAATTTCTGGTTTCGGGTTTGGGTGCTTTGTAGGTATGTATTTACAAAAAAAAAGATCTTTGTACAAATACCCATAATAGTAGGTACAAGCTCTGCTTAGTTTGGGGCTAGGTAATGCTGTGTGATTAGTGATTACTGATTACTGGTTACGATTAGTCCAATTTTTTTTATGATGTTGATTTTTATAAACTTATTAAGCTTTTTTTTTTTATTATTGATCAGCCTTCATTTGACCACAATCTCACCTGATGTAAAGTGACGATGTGGTCTAAGATGGAGCATGAAGGCCTAGAAGATGGCGTCTCCGGACCACATTACGAAACACGAAAAAATCGCTTCACGCACTGGCCCAGCCCGGAGGGTGGTGACAAGCTGCGGCCAAAGCCTACCACCAGAGACTGTTCTTAGCACCACCCGGAGGTCACGTGTAAGGATTCAGAGGATTACCACTTACGGACGTGAACAGACAAAACCTCCAAAAGCTCCAAAGCTTTATGGTTATTATCGACATCGATAGCAAAACTCTTTAGGGCCAGTATGTTAGAAGTATCGTCTCGAGAAATATGTTGAGTTTAAATATTTTCTTAGTTAACAGGCCTAATAAAAGCTTGCCCTGCTTGTGAATTGGAAAGGTTTTTAGAGATGTTGATTAAATGTATTTTAACTGATTGTACAATTTTACAAAAATGACAATATGCATTATATAACTTGTACGGCACCATTCATGACTGGCGCCAGGTTATGTCGCCATTTTTTGTTCAATTATCAAGTAGGTTGCATGAAGTTTCGATTACAACCAGACCTCCTTGCTGTGCTGTGCTGCCAGCTATAATGTAACGTCGTATTGCTGAATTTAACAAATTTGAGATTTCCTAAACTAAGAAGCCTAATCTAAGGTATATTAATTTTTAACGTTGTAGGCACCGACGAAAGAATGCCATGTGTAGTAACAACGGCCTGTGCTAAAAAGGAAATTAACTTTTTGGCTTTGACTTTAAATGTTATACTCCATCGTTTCCTATAATTCAATTTATTTAATTCAGCTTCACATAGTTACAGCCATAGAGAGTTAAAAGTTAATGTAGGTATGGAATTTACAATTAAAAGTACATTTTAAGCGCCTAATTCAAATAAATTAACCAGAAGATGAGTAGCAGCGTCAACATGGAACTGGTCTCAAAATCCGTGACCAAATACTACGCTAGCCACCTGACTGTCAAGCAAGAATCAATGAGGAACGCCAATGCCCAGCAGTTGATGACCTAAAACTTGCCTAAAAATGAAAGGCTTATGCATCTAAAAATATGCGAAGTGTTTGGAAAGATTAATCAGTGTAGGGTAAGAAAGAGAAAGAATACGCTAAAGACCTATTGTCGAGCACACCGGTGCACACAGGCTTTCCAGAGCTCGTGTCATTCGCCACGTTCCTGTGCTAACCGCTTCCACTGACGACCATCGTCAACCCATCTCGCTACGGAACGTCACGTTTATTTTATTTTATTTTAATTTACGTTTTACGTGGCTCATAACTGCAATCCAGTCCCAACCAGGTTCAGCAATCTATTTGAGGTGTAGCTGGAAGCCCCGAGCTCGGTAACCTCTGCATGTAGGCGGATGAGTCAGCCTGGCTGTGGGTGCCAAGGCGACAGTGAGCGCAGGAGATCGCGAGTGTTTTCTTATGACATCTGAAACTGGGAATTAAATCACTTGAAAACTTGTGTTACGTGAATAACAAGCCGTCACGCTTTAGGTAGGTAAACGGAAGTAGTTTTATCTTGCTTTTAACTTGCGTTTTTTGTTGAAACGACGCGCGATGGGCCTAAGCGTCTCGCAAGAGTTCTACGAAATGTTACAATCTTTATTTTCTCAACCAATCTTCACTTGGATCCATTCAGTTATAAATAATGTAAAAGGATTAAAAAAATGGCGAATGCTACCATTTCATCCAAAAAAGGCGCTCTAATCTCCTGGGATTTAACTATAAGTTTATGCTGCATTGCGACGCGACCCCTGCTGGTAAAAGCTACTGATTATAATAAATAAATATTTCCGGGCTATTAAGTAGGTAAAATCTGAAGTAAGTACTTAATATTTCTCGCAACAATGATAGGTTGTACTGTAGCATCGCCGACATTCGTTCTTATACTTACCTCCTAATTCCTGTGATTATAATAATGTAATAGTTCTCGCATCATCTCCCGGCCTAAACAGCTTGAATGGAAATGCAGTGGTTTGGACCATCTGGCTGAACCGGTCCGACTGACGCGGCGCGTAGGCCCCCCGATCAACAATGCGACATGCCAGCCAAAACTGGGCAAAGTTGGCTTTCTAGAACAAAAAACTTGTCTATGGTTGCCGCTGCGATGAATAGAACCTATCTAAGAACCAGAATCCTCTTTTATCTTTAGGTAAATCTGTGCCTACTAGCCATAGCATTATCAACACCCTAGTAATAGTAACGTTCCCACTGCTGGGACTCCTATTCTGACGAGAGAGACCTACCATTTAGAAAAATAAATAAAGCATAGATTCGATTTATACTTATTTCAACCCCTGACCGAAAAAGTGGGGTTTTACATATTTGACTGACAATATTAATTAATAATGTAAAATACACTCATTGCGCCATCTTGGCAGTCAATAGCCCAGCCATTTTGTTTCCTAATAACCTTATTTCCGAGAAACCCAGACTTCGCCATTGCGGACATTCTAGATAGTTCCCGAGGCAGGTACCTATATACCTAGTTCTTATCCGGCTGTCTGGGTTGGCTCGCCTGTTTCGGGCAGAGTCGATCGATACTGTGTGTGGGAGTCAGAGCCTAACCTACTTACATAGTAAGCTTACTGCAAAATACTAGAGTACTATTTTGCCTTCATTTGTATTCTGTTGAGAAAAAACCCTTCGTGGTAGTAGCATTTTTTGTGTGGTTTTTGTGTGTTACTAGCTCGCCCCGGCTTCGCACGGGTTATTCAAATATCTGTGTTTATGCATTATACATTTATAATTTAATACATAATCTATAGAAATAACATATAACAATTGTTATCAATAAATACTATTATGACTTTTATTATTATTATCACATTTTTCTCGGCCTAAAAAGTAAAAACCATCCTTGGACTTTTACGAATTAGAAAAAATACCTAATTGGCCAAATCTATCCAAGCGTTGTTCAGTTAAGCGCTTACCAACACATTTTGCGATTCATTAAAAAAATATACTAGAGATAATAATAATATTATGTACCTATATAGTTAGGTAGGCATTTAAGATTGTAGTCGGCTTGTCACCACCCTCCGGGCTGGGCCAGTGCGTGAAGCGATTTTTTCGTGTTTCGTAATGTGGCCCGGAGAAGCCATCTTCTAGGTCTTCATGCCCCATCTTAGACCACATCGTCACTTTATTTCAGTTGAGATTGTGGTCAAATGAAAGCCAAACAAAAAATGCATACAAAAGTGCAACAAATGCAGCATTAAAAAAAGTACCTATCCTATCCTATTGAGTCTAAGAGATGTCTTAAGAAATGACAATAAAAATCCCAGGATCAAAATAAATATGATCATTTACCAACTTTTGACACGTATTTTGTTAGATTAAAATCTTTATATATATTATAAGAATGGTTTAGATTTACAATCCGGTCAACTTGGTGCGAAGCGGGGGCGGACCGCTAGTAGCCTGTAACTTTTGACTTAATTTACTGTATTATATTATGTTGGGGCCCTATTTCATCGTTTCTTTCTGCTATTGACTGTACCTACCTTAGTATTTTATAATATTTAACTTTCAGATTTTCAACGGGGTATTTTCAAGTTATTTTTTGTAACTCTAGCTTCTAATATTACCTAATAACACCAGACCATTCTTAGAAATTATATTACCTACTGTGAGGACTTAATTAGACTACCACAACGTACTGTTTTCTAAGTAAACAGCTTAAAAAGGATTTATCGTTAAACTTATTCATAAACTGCAGTGGCTCTGAAAGGATCTCCTTCCTAGTATTAATGGTATAAATAAAATTATAATAGCCAAGAACGAGTCTGGCTTACGAAGGGTTGTGTGTGTAGTTTTGATGAAATATATTGCCATAGGTACTTTTAAAGCTTTAAAAGCCGTGTTGGCTAAGTGGGAGGACACTCGACTTTCATGACAATGACATACCGTTCCGTTTTTTATCCTTTTGGGCACGGAACCCTATAAAGTAAGTTGGTATATTTCATAGGATAACAGACTTATATATTAGGAGAAGATAAATTGAGCTTTTCGAGCTTATTTCTAAGCAGCTTATTGTTCTAAGATTGTGATTAAGTATTAGGTTTTTAGTCAAATAAATAGAGTGTTAATGTTAAATGTTAATCGCAAAATGTGTTGCTTAGCGCATAACTCAACAACGCCTGGACCAATTTAACTTTTTTAATGTTTGTTGGAATTCTAGGATTGTTTTTACGACGAGAAAAATTCGAATAATTTCCGAGAAATTCATTTTAAATTATTACACATGCGAAGCCGGGGCGGGCCGCTTGTTGTTCATAAAATTAGGTAGATATTTATATTTATATTTATTTATATAATATAAATATATAATATAATAAGTATTAAAAAATGTCTACAATTTTTTTTTGTTATATGTGCTGTTGGCGGTGCCATAATAATAAATAAATAAATAGTTCTTTCAATTAAAAATCAACAAAAACTGAAGGAGATTAAAGTTTAGAACTTGAATAAATACTATAAGGTTCTGGATCTACCTAACCCCAGAGGATGATTACAAACTGAAAAAAAACGCGACATAATTATACTAAAAATTTTGGTGTATGTATCACATATATTTTGTAAGTACCTACATACCTACGTACAAAGATAATTTCAATCACTACGTCTACCTATATATACCTAGGTAGGTATAGTCCACAGAAATCGTAAATATAGTACCTACCATAGTATTTGGATTTTTGTGGTATTATCATTGTAAGTAAACTATAAATCTAAATTTAAAATATAAGAAAAACCCCCGATTCCAACTCCTTAATTTCCATAAAAGTAAAACACCATAATATTTTGTAATGTGATGCGCTTTCATTTGATACCCCACTCGAGTATATTTGCAGATTTTAGTTTTTCTTTCCCCTCTCTCACCCCCATAACTTTTAAACGGCACACCCAATTTCCATAAAACATGTCTAAGAACACTCGCTCTAAAAGGCCAAACTTACCTTTCATACAAAAAAACTAAATTGAAATCGCTCTATCCGTCCGAGCTACGATGTCCAGACAGACACGTCAAACTTATAACACCCCTCTTTTTTGGTCGGGGGTTAAAAAAAAGGAACAATATTTACTTTATTTATTTGTAATTGGTATTTTAAAAGGTGCTTCATAAATGTAATTAAGTTGAATCATTAACCACAATGTCACATCATCTCCTGGAATTAAACAATTTACCTTGACACACAATTGAGATTTACACATTAGTGCTAAAAACCTAATATAGGAGTTGGATACGTTTAATAACTGACCAACAAATAAATAAAAAAAGAAGGATATATATTTATGTCAATACCACAAATACAGAAAAATATATGTTAAAAAACCAATATAAGATAATAAAAATTGTAAAAATAAAATAGGTTTGATTTTAAAAATTATATTATTATGGTATTATAACAAAACAAGAAGAAGGTTTTGTGATGTTTCACACAGGTAGTTGTTTTTTTTATGTTTCTTGAATGCAAAATGATAATGAAGTCACAATCTCCACGACCGAAATTGCAAATCTGCAAAAAGGTTTTATTCAGAATGAGATTTTAGCAATACAAGCTTCCCTATAGGGCTTGGGTCGTGGTTACATACGTCGCCATATCTGATGTGATGTGACCCACTTGTAAATGTTGAGGAAAATAAAACACATCTGTTTATAGTTAGTAAATTAAATCTTTTAAATAAAAATGAATCGCTAAATGAGTTGCTAAGCGCATAACTCAACAACGCCTGGACCAATTTGGCCAATTTTTTTTAAATGTTTGTTGGAGATTAATGATGTTTTTTACTGCGAGAAAAAATCGAATAATTCCCGGGACTTAGAATTACCCGTGCGAAGCCGGGGCGAGCGTTAGTACCTAGATAAATATAAATATGTATGTTTTTGCCTCGTACACTGAGGATTGTGTGTAATTTAAGTACAGAACCATAGCAAGTATATACAGGGCGTCCCAATCTTATGGGACATGAAGGGGAAGTACCTTAAATATCGTAGATAGGGTATTTTGCTGAAAGAAGACTTTATGTTAATTTTAAAAGTTAGTAATTCTGCATTCATAGATTTTCTAAAAAATTCTTGCTTTGTCTGGGAATCGAACCGACTTAAATGTCCCCCCTTCATATCCCATAAGTTTGGGACGCCCTGTATATTGACATATAAAACACATTGTTTTTTTTTTTACCATGTATACCATACAATTAAGTACCTTAATTTTTACAATGTTAAGCAACTTTGCGAGGAATGCTTCTTTTTACGTAGGTACTAACTATTTAAATACCTATTTGGTATTGAATTTAAAATTGGACAGCGAATCAGACACCATTTTGGTGAATCATTTCCGAATGGTCATAAACTTTGTACAAAATGGCGACCATGAAATCGCGGCCGTGTGGGTTTCAGACAGTTTCAGTTTAGCAGCTTAGGCTACCCAAATTAACATTATTTTTGCAATCTGATTGATTGCAGTCACGAAGAGGGAGATCGTTTTTAGACACAATAAAGCAATTTCGTGTTGATAACAGTTCTTGGAAGCAAAGATGTTGCAAAGGTCCACCCAACCCAAACGAGCCAACCAAAGGGCTGGGCCAGTGCGTGACGTGAAGCGACTTTTTTGTGTTTCGTAATGTGGCCCGGAGAAGCCATCTACATTCTAGGTCTTCATGCCCCATCTTAGACCACATCGTCTCTTTACATCAGTTGAGATTGTGGTCAAATGAAGGCCTAACCAGCATAAAAAAAGGTTATGTCAACCAAAGTGTTATGTCACGCAAAACTTTACAGCACTGTACGTTGTTTTGACATGTCTAAGTTTTCTAAAACCAAACAATGGAAATAAATGATATTGTATATGTGTATCTTGTATCTCGTATTATCTAAATTAATTTTTCGCTTACAAGGTAAAAAAAAGAATTTAGTTATCTACCCTATTTAGATTTCATAACAGATCCTTTATTGCGAAGATATCTTGAAGGGCTTGAGATGGATTCAAAGATTTACTTCTTTCACGCTGATACCTCCTAGTCCACATCTGGACATAGGCCTCTCTCAATCACAATGTGGACTTTTGCAAATACAATCTTGTTAGCCCCATCTTAGTTAGATTCCCTTTGTCGGGTTCTACGACGCTATCTGTATCAAATGGGGCAACATATTTATGCAGATGCCCGCGGCGAATGTACTAGTTACTCAAAACCATTATACACCTAGGTATGGTACATTCCTACACGCTAAGGGTAGTTAGGCTGTCTGAGTAATATAGGTAGGTCCAACCCCTATGACTCATGCTGTGAACAACCCCGGGCGAGGCTATGACGACACGCGGTGACTCACCGATCGATCGCTTGGGGTAGGTTGCACCACTGTAATATTATCATACCTAGTTGCATGGTGAATATGTCTAACCTACTTGCTGTAACGTGCGAGCAAGTAGGTAGCAAGTAGGTTATATAATCAAACTTGTATCTCGAATTAAATCGAATGTGGAACGATTTGAATCTGAATGGGGTAGGTTGCATGGTGAATATGACCTACTTGCTATATAAACGAAGGACTTTATTTGATTGACAATTATTGTCGCACCCGTGGTGAAATTTTGTGACAATTATTGTCACAAAATTTCATCTATCAAGATCACGCGAGCCATTTTAACTAAGTAGGTAATGTTAATCTTAGACATACTGTCATGATTCACCGACAATTCTACAAATGCATGTTTGTAGAATGTCGACTAAAAATATTCCAACTTGTTTCACAAATTATTGTCATACATACAATTGTAACTAAATGCAAGTGTGCATTCATATAAGTGTGTGTGAGTATTTCTATAAAAAATATTCTAGAAAATTTTAATAATACCTGTCACTTCACAATTATTGTCATCCGAAATTACGTCACTAATAATTTGTCGCCGCGCCCCGTGGTGAAATAGGGCATGTTAGTAGCAAGAAGGTTATACTATTATTGTTATGCCTAAACGTAGTGCTTAGGTATATTCTCTTTGGTTATAGGTACCTACCTAAGACATACTTGCATCTCTATGGCATAATGATGCGAATGCTCTAAAACCGAATAAGGAGCGATTTGAATGAGGTAGGTTAGGTTGCATCTTAGAGTAACCTATAGATACTCTAAGGGTTGCATGGTAAAATCAAAGATAATAATATAAACTAAATAATAACCTAGGTAACTATTTGCTGTGTTGTGGGTGACGTTTGAGCAGATAATGAGGTAACAAGCGATGATTTATTTTATTTTAAAATCATTTCCATTTATTGATAATTCGATTGAAGAACTCAATAGGAGTTGGTTCAAATACCTAATATAATTTAAAACCAGAGAGTATGTTTATATATTATATCTCTTAAATGTGAGTAGGTACCTATGTTTATATCATCCAACATTGTTCAAACGAGAATTGAGAGCAGATTTTGACCTATTATTTTATAAGTTGCAAATTAAAATAACGAAGATATTCTCGACTTTTAGGCTATTGGAAATTGGTTCTGGTCTGGTCACTCAATAAAAAAACCTTACAGACAAACCTACGCCCACTGAGCCACTGAGGCTGTCGAGACTCGAGAACAATAACAAAATGAATAACAGAAAATATAACTTATTACAAATTACGATGACTAAATACCTATAATAATCAAGGTTGTTTTGAAGTAAAGCTGACTCACCAACCAGCGGTGAGCATGAATTGGGAGTTAAGCTATTTATTTGACTTATTTATAACTTATACCTACTTGCTTAGGGTTGTTGTACATTTGCCACAAAGTTAATTCGTCACATTTTCGTAAACTCCATACATTGAAAGTAAATTCGTCACATGCATAAAAAAATATATGTCATTGTGTAAATTCGTCATAGGTAAGTAAAGTGCATCATAAAGAAGGGTTAGCGAGTAAATGGTGTTAAGCGCTCGCAGCTCCATTCACTTTGGAGGTTATAACTGTGCAGGAGGTTTTGTCTGTTCACGTCCGTAAGTGTTAACCCTCTGAATCCTTACACGTGACCTCCGGGTGGTGCTAAGAACAGTCCCTGGTAGACATGTGTAGTTTACGAATGAATCCTTCAAAAGATATACTTCAGTTGTGCTCCTTCCTTCTCTCTCTCGTTCACTTACAATTCAACTAGCTCACTAACTCTTTTAGCTCAGTTGTCTTCATCGCATCGGGACGAATAAAAGATAGATAGCCCGCGCGGATAGATTATGCTGTCACGCTCTGTTGTAACTACTGAAGTGATTGTCTGTTTCACTCGGTCACGTTCGTATATGATCGTAAAAGACTTCGTCGTTCTTCGTAAAGTCGAAGTTTGTTGTTTACCAGTTTACCTATCTCTTTCATTAGAATAATAATAATAACATCAAATCTGCCTCAACTTTGCCAAAAACAAACAGGATGGAAGTAATTACGCGCGAACCTCAGCATTGTTTTCTTTAGTCTTTTTATTTATATTGACATAAAATATATCTTTGTGATAAAAACTGTATACCTTTCTATACTTTAATATTTATTTTCACGTTACTTTTTTTATAAGCCAGTATACCTATACGTAGGTATGTTAAAAGCTCATGGATCTGCAATAGTAGGTAAATATTTAATTACTTAATTTAAATATAAATAATGAATTACTATCAACTATATTTAGGTAAATTTCAAATTATTTTTAAACAAACTCGTGTCTTAACTCATCGCATTAGCTGAGATAATATCATTGATTGAACTGTTGTTTTATATCCCATTCTATATCTCTTGATGAACTAGGTAGTGAAAGAAAACCGAACGACCACAACATTTGATACTGTTGAGCAAGTGAACTAACTGAACTACTGAGCTAGAAGATAGATATAGTTCACTCCAATGAAAAGATATGTACATATCTTTTCATTTCAGTGACACATTCTGCGCAACGCTAGTCCCTGGTGGTAGGCTTCGGCCGCGGCTTGTCACCACCCTCCGGGCTGGGCCAGTGCGTGAAGCGATTATTTCGTGTTTCGTAATGTGGCCCGGAGAAGCCATCTTCTAGGCCTTCATGCTCCATCTTAGACCACATCGTCACTTTACATCAGGTGAGATTGTGGTCAAATAAAGGCATATCAAGCATAAAAAAAACCTTTACTCTCGATTCACAGGTTTTACCTATTGCCAAAATTAATTATGAGTTAACAGGTTATTACCTATAAGATAACCAAGACAAAAATTATAAAAATTACTAGCAGCAGTCCGCACAGAAAAGGGGAAAGTACTTAGAATTTATTAAATTTTCAAGGTTTTTCAGATTCTTAGACAAGTCTGTGCTGGGACTAAAATGTCCTATAACATTCTTGTCAAAGGTGAGCGTGAAGCCTAAAACCTAACCCTTAATCACCTGACATACAAAAAAACTGTGTAAAAAAGCGAAGCGACCAGACACGATAAATGTATTTCCTATTTATCTTTAAGCACCTATGTTTATTTGTTTTATTTTGTATTTTTATTTTTGAGGTTTCAAATGTTTGTAAAACCAAACAATGGAAATTAATGATTATGTACTTATCTTGTATGTATAAGATAAAAATTGTCTTGAAAATTGAAATTGAATTCTATCTAAAAGTTGTTTTGACATACCTACTTCAAATCACAATCATAATTTTATTTTCTCAAGTAACATTCGGGCTTTTTAGTAAAGTATTTTTATTATCAACGTTGAACTTCTCCTTTATGTTATGATTTTTGTTGATTTTTTGTTTTGTAAATTGGTGTTCAATAAAGTTTATTTTATTGAATGATAAAAGTCCAAAAATATTAACTACGGAAAACTTAGCTATGTCATAGACTAATGAACCTCTAGTTCATTAGTTTATGGCTATGTAGGTAACTTGTTTAAGAAATATAAAATAATTATTAGGTTATCGATAATTAATTGAGTACCTTAGGTAACTAGACAAGTCACCTAGAAAATCAATAATAAAATCGAATATATGGGAGTTTCTGTAGAAAGTAGGTATGCATTTAGAAATCTACACAATGTATAAACATTTATTATGATAGTATTAACATGTAGCTATTAACGGCTTTTTGTAACAACTGATATTATTATTATTTTTGAATACAATACAAAACAATACAATACAATAACGCTTTATTTTACACAACACAGGAAAAAAAAACACATAAAAAACAAGTAGTACAATGGGCGGCCTTATCGCTAAAAAGAGCTCTCTGCTATTGCCTGGCCTGGAATCCTTAGGATGGAAAATACTTTACTTAGAATACAAAGGATGCAATTTAATGTTATTATTTTAAAATTTGTGACAATTATGTAACCTGTTGTTATCCATAAATAATCTATTTTAGCAGACATTAGAATCTTGTAACCTGATTTTACCTACTACCATTATTAAATTTATTAATTGATACAATTGAACGACATGCTGAACAAAATTTGATTGTTTTATATGGGCAAGTTGTTAAGTAATTAATTAGTTAGTGATTGTGTGTGGGAGTGCCGTGGGCTAGACAAATCGTAAATCACTAGGAAGTTGTTAAATATGGCCGCAAATCGATTTATGTAGCGGGCAGCACCATAGCGCGGTCATTGACATTCCAAATTTGCGAATTTCCACGAGACTGCTAGACGAAAAAGCCCTGTTGGCTGAGTGGAAGCACACTCGACTTTCATTCCGAAGGATAGGGTTCAAACCCCACCACGCACCTCTGGATTGTCCTTCTTGAAAAAATGATGTGCGCTTAAAAACTCATGCTTTATCGGTCACATCGTGAGGAAACCGGTGTTCTGAGAACTTTACAGAGTTTGAAGGATATGTGTGACATTCACCAACCCGCACTTGGCCAGTGTGGTTGTCATGTTTGCTACTATACATAATAATTAATTAATTACCAATAAATTAATTTGGTTAGTATGAGATGGACTCATACTACACTTTAGGGTTTCTTGTGTAGTTTATACACATTTGCAATTAAAAAATATATTTAAAAGTGCAAAAAGATGCAGTTTGATCTGTCACCCATCCAAGTACTGGCTGCGCGAAACGTCATCATCATCTTCCTGACCTTATCCCACATCACGTGGGGTCGGCACAACATGTTTTCTGCTTCAATTTCCCTCTATCACCCGTCATCTCAACACTCACCTCTTTCTTACACATGTCATCTTTCACACGGTCCATCCATCTTTTCTTCGGCCTACCTCTTCTCACATATCCATCTACATTCATATCTAACTGCTGCGCGAAACGTAACCTGGTAAAAAAATGTGTGTTGGCGATTCACACACGATAGAAGTGAAACTTCAGTAAATCGACAAAAGAATAAAGAAAAAAAAAATACTACGCAAAAAGATTTTGTTCGGGCGGTCACCCATCCAAGTACTTGCGTCGCTCAAAGTTGCTTAACCTTGTTAGCGTTTAGGATTGGCTTACCCGACAGGTAAGCCAATCTTATTTCCATTTCCTTTGCATCCGGTTTCAAATCACAACGATTCTAAAGAAGTTTCACTTCAAAATCACATTTGTTGTATGGGAGCGCCCTTAATTTATTTATTGTATGTTTGTTATTTGTTGTTATAGCGGCAACAGATATACATCATAAATACCTCAAAATTTCAGCCCTCTATCACGGTTCTTAAGATACAGCCTGGTGACAGACAGACGACGAAGTATTACGGTCCCGTTTTACCCTTTGTGTACAGAACCCTAAAAACAACTCAAAAAAAAATTGCAGGAAAGTGTAAATACACGTAAAACTATTTAATTTAGGATATGACTGACTTGTTTTTTCTCATCGACGACGTTTAACCTCTGAAGGGAAACGTTCCTTTTTTGCCTCTAGAGTAGTCAAAAGTGACCTAGTTATTTGTATTGTAAAATGTTCTAGATTTTTTACCAATTTTATTCCGGCTTTCTATCTCCATTAACCAGTAGGTATGGTCCTAAATAAGAAACAAACATAACTACACATTTTGATGTTAATAATAATTGCTTAAAGTGGCAAAAAAAACGTCTATTCGCATTAATAAATAAGTTAAAATAATTACTAAAGTTTACTTACCACCAATCCATACTAATATTAGGTCCTTACATATGAAATTGGCGTTTTGTATGGGAGGAACAAAAAGTCGAATATTTTTTAATATAATATATTTAATTAATCAAAGTATGAACCATTATTTTCTATGCACTTTTGCCATCTTATAGGTAGTTCATTGATCCCTTTACTAAAAAAACCAGTCGGACGGGAATCAATAAAATCTTTGAAGGCGATTTGGACTGCCCCATCGGAGTTGAATTTTTTCCCTTGCAAGAAGTTATCCAAATTTCGAAAAAAATGGTAATCTGTTGGAGCAAGGTCCGGGGAGTACGGAGGATGTCTTAGACTTTCCAATTGAAGCTCTTCTAATTTAGTAGCCGTCTGTTGCGCAGTGTGTGGTCTAGCGTTGTCGTGAAGCAGCAGTGGCGTGGAGCGATTGACCAGCCTAGGTTGTTTAGCCGCTAGCTTTTCCATCATGGTTTGCAATTGCTGACAATAGACATCAGCCGTAATAGTCTGGCCAGATTTGAGAAAACTGTAATGAACAATACCGGCACTAGTCCACCAAACGCTTACAAGTAACTTTTTTGGGGTTAATTTTCGCTTGGGGCAGGATTTGGCTGGCTGGCCAGGATCCAACCATTGCGCTGAGCGCTTCCGATTATCGTAAAGAACCCATTTTTCATCACAGGTAATGATTCGGTTTAAAATACCTTCATTATTGTGCCGGTTTAGTAATGTAACGCAGCAGTCGACGCGCGTTTGCCGGTTTGCTTCAGTCAATTCGTGAGGTACCCACCTTTCAAGCTTTTTAATCTTCCCAATTTGCTTCAAGTGAATTAAAACAGTTTTATCACTAACACCGCAGCCTGCAGCTAACTCGGACGTGGTTTGCGATGGATCCGCTTCCACAATAGCCTTCAACTCTTCATTATCAACTTGAGTCTCAGGCCGTCCACGGGGCTTGTTCTGCAAGTCGAAATTTCCAGAACGAAAACGTTGGAACCAAAAACGAACTGTGTTTCTTTTGCAACACGACCGCCATACACATCATTCACCCTTCGAGTTGTTTCCGCAGCACTAGTGCCACGGCGGAACTCGTACTCGTAAATAATGCGATATTTTAAGTTTTCCATTTTGTAAAATGAGTGACGCAAACAGAAAAAAACAGAAGAAAAAAAACAAATGAATGACGATCATCGAAGCACAAATACATGAGTCTATAGCTGTACAAATTTGAATTTGGAATTCCTTACCAAAGAGGAGAAATTTCTGATTAAAGTGGCCAGTACGAAAAACGCCAATTTCATATGTAAGGACCTAATATTATGAATGCGAAAGTAACTCTGTTTGCCTGTTCTTCTTTCACGCAAAAACTACTTAACCGATTTCAATGAAATTTGGTACACAGATTCTCTAGAGGCTGAGATAGGACATAGGCTACTTTATACCGCGGGAAAATCCATTATAGTGCGGGTAACACCGCGAGGCACTGCTACAAGTAATTAATGTACTAAGCACCTGGTACTGTACTGTTGGCACTGTCACAATAATTTACCTTCGTGTCTATGCGATATAAAACCTTAATGGTCTCCATATTAAATAGAATACGCCCTTTTATATATACATTTAAATAACTGCATGTTACATGCCATTGGAAAATTATCATAGAAAGGAATAATCTAAAATTAATATTAAAAGAAAAACTCGATTCCAAAACCTTAGTAAACCTTAACAGTAAAAAGTCATACTATTTTGTAATGTGCACATGATGCGCTTTCATTGGAGACCCCACTCGAGGATTTGCAGGTATTCGGTTTTCTTCCCCACTTTCACCCATCATAACTTTTAAACGGTTCAACCGACCATCATCAAGTCTAAGAACACTCGCGCAAAATTCACCTTTCATGCAAAAAAAACTAAATTGAAATCGCTTCATTCGTTCGGGAGCTAAGATGCCACAGACAGTCACGTCAAACTTATAACACCCCTCATTTTTTGTCGGAGGTTAATAAAGGCCTTTTTTCACAACATCCGTGTTAAATAAGCAATGGTTAATTATGTGAATAATACGTGTAAATGGTTAGTTAAGTCAAGACCAATCTCGTCTTGTCAGTGATCGAAATAGCTTCTATAATTTAACCATTGGGTACCTATTTTTACTCAGATATGACATTGTAAGTTATATCGAATTATAGTTTATTGTATAACGAATTCGTTATTATTCATAGGCGCGAGAATTACCTTCCGGATCTGAAATTGCATGAATACAGTAATTGAATTTTTTTTTGGGAGATAGGTCTATGTTCGTCTACAATCTCACCTGATGGAAAGTTTCGATGTGGACGAAGCGTACACAATCTTGTATTATTCGGGAATCGAAGCCCAAACCCCTTGTGCCTCAAGCATAAATACTTCCACCGCTCGGTGGTGGCTAATTAATTATTATTCGATTTTTTATTTTATTATTTTAACTTTATCGTCCACGTCGATGATACGCGTGAATTCACTCCGCCCCAAGGGTTAATTCGGGATTATTCGAAAGTGAACCAAGACCTATTTTTATTTACCTACTTATACCAAAAAACCCTATTTTAAATTAGTAATACCACATATATCACAAAAAAAAATTTGGCAAGTAGGTAGGTACAAACTGGTTATTCAATTGTAAAGTATGTTTACAAGGATTTTTATTAGTTATCAGCAGAATAATCTGAAAAAACCCTGCAAAACTATAAAAAATCTGAGAACATTATGTACCTACATGGGGGTTAAATCGATAGATATTTAGGTCACCTAGCTCCCAGCTTTCGTTGATCCGTCGACCGTGTTTTTTTATATTAATAGGTACCTCATGCACACTTAAATCATAGATGATTTACTTAAGGTGCACAATATACCACATTCAGTTGAGAATATTAATAAGCAGTTGTATTTTAACTTTGAACTTTATTTCACAATAAAAAAAATTCAATGAGGTCAATTGGATTGCTAAGAGAACGTTATAATTATAAGCATAACAATTAATTATAATAATAAAATTATCTAGTGTGAAAACTATGGACTTTTGGATATAACTCGTGAAGTAGGTACTTGCTTGGCAAACCCCTCCTCTTAATATTAGGTATTAAATGAGGATAACTAAATATCCAAGACTTATTTTTATGTAAATATACCACGTTTCTACTTATTCTAATGCATAGGAAGAGAAACACTAACTGTTATATACCTAGGTACATAAGAGAGCGTATCGAATACTCAATTTAAATTATTAAAACATAAAATGCTAGAATTACCGATCTAGTCCACGACTCGATCCCTATTTTCTAATAATAATAAGAAGGTCTATATCTTTACAAAGCAGAACAAAAACCCTACATCGAAAAGCTTTATACAGTGGGACTTTATAAAGCATAAATGAATGAAGTACAAAAAATAGCACATTCATAGCAAGAATTTGAGACCATTGTTCGTCGCTGGGGGATCACACCATTACCAACGATAAACACAGAACACCGTGAAGCTAGCTACAGACGCGGGGACGCGACCCAATCGATCCGAAGCTAACCGCGAATCTGGACCAATCAGAGCGCAGCATTCGCCGCGTGGAGGCGAAGCCAGCCTCAAAAAACCCACCGACTCTCAACGCCGGTCAATCTGACTTGTGTACTAGACGTGTAGTGTTGTTGTTAAATTAATCAAATAATATTATTCAAAATGAGGGAAATCGTGCATCTCCAAGCGGGTCAGTGCGGAAACCAGATTGGAGCAAAGGTAATTAGAAATAACAGTATTTACACACACACAAACTTATTTTAGCACTTAGTGTGGCTGTAGCGGAATGTAACGGTTTTTCTATAGCTATGTAGGTACTGGAATTACCGTCTGCTAGCTTTATTAGGAATAATTCGGAATGGAGGTGAAATAGATGGTTCTATACTGTATTCTCATTACATAATTTAAATTTCGTATTTGGAACACGTCATGCGTCACCGGTTGGGGTTGCCACCCCCCCCCCACGCGCATGTCCGTTTTAGCCGTTACGAAATTTAAAAATGTTTAATAAAATTAGGTATTATTAACATAAAAATAATGAACGACCTCATTTTATTATTAGATAATCTACCTACTAGGTATTTATTTATCAGTGTTTTATGTAAAGGTGTCATTGAGATAAAAACGTGGGATTAATACTCGTAGAAATATTTTCGTTGTGATAAGTTATAAAAACAATCCATTTATCACGTAGCAACAGATACTAATTTGTTCAAAAGACTACTAATTTGGTATTTTTGTAAAAATGCTATATTTTTTTCGTTTGACCTTCAAGCTGGCATTATTTGATTGGTTTACCTTGTCGACCTAATATGGTCTTAGTAATTATGTGTAACCAGTTTTCATAAACATTGACATCATTTTATTGGATTATATATTAATAAAACGAATCAGAACGTGGCTATTTTGATTTTAATGATAAATAATATAACAGCGTTGTTTAACAATTTACATTTTTGTATTTCTTTGAGAACAGCTTCTTATAGTTTTCATAATAATAAAAATGTACATTGATGACTTTTAAAAAGACAAAAAAAACGGTACAATAACAAGAAATCGAATATGTTATTTTATATAAAAAATCCAGACGAAATGCGAAACTTAGTTTGTAGCGAATGCAGGATAATTAAAAAAAGTTCAACCTAAAATGAGGTTTATTACTTTGTAGGATAAAAAAACATTAAGGTTTCGTTATCTTATATTTATATGGCTTATTTAATGCACCATTAAACACTTATTTACGACAAATACTAAAGAAAATGTATCTAAACCCTAGATAAGAAACGAATTAACAATCTATTAAGCGATAATCAGTGAGTAATTATACAGTTATCAAAACCATCGGTGAAATTTCCTGCTGGTGCATGAATCATGCAATTAACAGTCTCCGCTCGACTACCTCTTTGATACCAAATCTATGACCATTTCAAACTTTCTTTCCATTCGGCCATCTTGTTTTTCCAGCCAATCAACAACCTTTAAACTGATTGCAATCAATTAGCCTTAAATCGATGTCAATTGATTGATTTGCTAAAAATACTCGAGTGATTCCAATTCTGAGTGCTGATACTTTATAAGCAATTGAGTCAGATCATGACTCAATTGGAATCTCAAACAAAACTAAGACATGTCTCATATACAAACTGTGTCAACATTATAACTTATTATAACAACAAAAATGTCGATTCAAAACTACGTGACTTATTCTTATTTTGAAAGAATCGAGACTTCGAATAATAATATATATGGTCATATTTTTGTTATTCAAAGATTGAATTGTATGAATGCGTGATCGATATGTATTCCAACATTCAAATCGTGCGTGTTCGGGCTGTTGACAGAGATAGATGCCGTGTGAGTCACCGTTATGCACAATTTGACCGTATGATTGTACCGAAACAATGGTTGAAAAATAGTAATCATATTATTTTTCTACATCGTCGATCACGACATAGTTGGTAACATTTAAATTGTGGTAGAAGCTATTTATGAGTCAGATGTATTACGTTCTAAATAGGTATAGTTGAATTAAAGTAAAAATTAATTAAAAAATACCCTCTGTGATGCCAACTATTTTGTTTATTTCGTAATGTCAGCTTTAAAAATATAAAAAGCTATTTTTCGCTAAACATTAACTTCAACCATAACTGAGAATTGAACCTTGTGAAAAAGATAACAAAAAACTAACATAGGTATCTTATCATAAACTTCGACAATAGAAGTTAAACGGGTTCACTGAACTCGAGGTCGTCGCCCGTTTATAAATATCCATCACATAGCCATAATCCTGAGTGCATAGCTCTCGGAGCGCTCAAACATTACTGTAACCCATTTCTTCTCAAATTCATAAAAGCAATAAATCAAATTACAAGACTTTCATAAACTTACTATTAAATCAAACACTTATTTTGACAATGACATTACTCTCGCGTAGATTTTTATTCATGGCACATTTTTTTGTAGCATTAATACCCACAAACGGCATTTAAATTGTGCAATCTCATAGAATACTTTCACGTGAACTCACGGCATCAGCACCGGCAACTAACCTAAAAACACACACAAGCAATATTATCTTCAGTACTTTATGGGAAATTGGGAAGTGTAGAAAAAACATATTCACAGCAAGTATACAAATTTGATCTATAGTGTCGTGTTAGGCCAAAAGGCATTAAAAAAATATGCTTGATTCTAAATGTTGAAGCAATATAGCTATATAAATAAGCTTAACACCTAATCAAGCTAATACCTAATTATTATCTGGTATGGCTTCATAAAAAGCGCGAAGATGTCTAAAGTAAACCGAGTAAAAAAAGTATATTATTCTTGATGAGGGCACTAGGCTGAGACCCTGACTCATTCAGACGTCAATCCGATTCGACGATCAATTCTGACAGTTTCTTGTCTCACCAACCATGACGGATATGTCCGACAGACACGGAGAAACGGTTACGCGCATGAAAATACCATTGTAAGTCAAACATCATGGTTTCCCTCCGAGTGGCATTGTGCCTCTCGTTCACATCACACGCGCACTTTCATTTGAGTCTCTTATCTAGTTACTATGAAAGCGGCCTTTCCAACCGATCGCCTTTCACTTTTAGTTATTACAAATTAGTATGTCATTTTTCGAAAGTCTATTGATGGGCAGCTGAGAATCTACAATTACAAAACTGAACACAACAAACTGCATCAACACTTTAGTAATTAAAAGTAACATCTAAGCCTTGGTGGCAGCAAGTGAGGCTAAGTTAGTCATATTACCATATAAGTACATGAGGTTGCCGTACCCACACAAACACGCCTAGAGATGACATCATAGCGACAAGAGACTGAATTTTAATACTCTTCAAACAGTCGCTAGGTGTTCGCATAAGGCCTTTTGTTACTGTCAAGGAGACTTACGTAACCCCTGTCGGCAAAATTGATTCACACTCGCTCGCGCCATTCACAATAACAACAAAAACGTCATCGACTATTTCGGCAAGATTGCTCATCGTGTAATCACCGTAGGCTGTATCGAGAAATTTAATGCCAATAAGTTGTTTAAACATTCTCTACATATAAGGACACAAACCGAGTTCGAGTGTGGGCGTCGCCTGTTTCCAAGGCGAGTGTACACAACACAGCCATAAGTCTTGCTATTGTCTTGCGCAATTCCTTCTGATGCTTCAATTGACAGACGTTTATGCATCCTGTACCAGATAACATGGGTCATTAAGCTTAAAAGCCGAGATAAAGTTGGTACCTTTTATTTGTCGGGGAAACAAATGGAATCGTACAAGTAACAAGACCTCTCCCATAATATATTAGGCACGCTCAAAGGTGCAGAACCGGTTGGAAAGTGGCGATAGGCATGCACTGAGCTACTGCGAGTACTTGGAAAAGGGAATGACTTGAACTTTCATTACGATGCGGGAATTTTAATCGATTGCGGTTCACTAGAGATTCTTGTGCTTGGTGCGTTTTGTTTTTAACGGAATCTTTTTTGTTATAGTTCTGGGAAATCATCTCTGATGAGCATGGCATCGACCCCACCGGCGCCTACCACGGTGACTCCGATCTGCAGTTGGAACGCATCAACGTATACTACAATGAGGCCTCCGGCAACAAGTACGTGCCCCGCGCCATCCTGGTGGATCTCGAGCCCGGTACCATGGACTCTGTCCGCTCCGGACCCTTCGGACAAATCTTCCGCCCCGACAACTTCGTCTTCGGACAGTCGGGTGCCGGCAACAACTGGGCTAAGGGACACTACACAGAGGGCGCTGAGCTCGTAGATTCAGTTCTCGACGTTGTGCGGAAAGAGGCAGAATCCTGCGATTGTCTGCAGGGCTTCCAGCTCACACATTCACTCGGAGGCGGTACTGGCTCCGGAATGGGCACACTACTCATCTCCAAAATCAGAGAAGAATACCCCGACAGAATCATGAACACATACTCAGTAGTCCCCTCGCCCAAAGTATCAGACACAGTCGTAGAACCTTACAACGCCACACTGTCAGTACACCAGCTCGTAGAAAACACAGACGAAACATACTGTATCGACAACGAGGCTCTATATGACATCTGCTTCCGCACACTTAAGCTATCCACTCCCACCTACGGTGACTTGAACCACTTGGTCTCACTCACAATGTCCGGTGTCACAACGTGCCTCCGGTTCCCAGGTCAGCTCAACGCTGATCTCAGGAAACTGGCCGTCAACATGGTGCCCTTCCCCCGTCTGCACTTCTTCATGCCTGGCTTCGCTCCCCTCACATCCAGAGGCAGCAGGTCATACAGAGCTCTGACCGTGCCTGAGCTGACTCAGCAGATGTTCGACGCCAAGAACATGATGGCGGCCTGCGACCCGCGCCACGGACGCTACCTCACCGTCGCCGCCATCTTCCGCGGACGCATGTCCATGAAGGAGGTCGACGAGCAGATGCTCAACATCCAGAACAAGAACTCCTCCTACTTCGTGGAATGGATCCCGAACAACGTGAAGACCGCCGTGTGCGACATCCCCCCGCGCGGCCTCAAGATGGCGGCCACCTTCATCGGCAACTCCACTGCCATCCAGGAGCTGTTCAAGCGCATCTCGGAGCAGTTCACCGCTATGTTCAGGCGCAAGGCTTTCTTGCATTGGTACACTGGCGAGGGCATGGACGAGATGGAGTTCACCGAGGCCGAGAGCAACATGAACGACCTGGTCTCCGAGTACCAGCAGTACCAGGAGGCCACGGCCGACGAGGATGCGGAGTTCGACGAGGAGGCGGAGCAGGAGCTGGAGGACCACCACTAGATCAGCCAGGCCTACAGACTGCTCGTGATCATAGTACATGCCATTATCTCGCGTTACTTTATATTTGGGTAACATTAATGATTCCTACAGTGCAGTGTTTGAAAAGACATGCTTTCTAACTTTTAACAGAACGCACAACTAAAATTCCGGTTATGACGTATGCAAATCAGCGTTTAATATAGTTTAAACATTCCTCGTGACTTAGAGCCCGAATGGGGGCAAGATCTGAATTTGTCGTGGCGGATCTATCTGTTCAATTTCGTATATAATTTTACCAAAGTTTGATCGCCTCGACAGCGTAGAAACATAAAGATTTAGCTTCATAACCGAAGTTGTATTCAAATTGTTTTGAACAATGATTTAATGTTTATAATAAACTTTTTTATTTATTATCCGTTGTTTATTTATAAATACCTACTCTCCTCTTGTAGATGATGTTTTACATAAGTTGTTTATTTAAATTTAATACACAAAGTGGGTTACTTTACAACAGCAAGCTAATAAAAAATATGTTTCTGTTTATTGGCTAGATGACTTAAAATTACATTATTATTACATACTTAATTATTATTATTTTATTTCTAATGTAAAATCAAGTCTACTAATAAATAATCAGTACTAAATGTATACGCCACGAGCACGACCCTCACTCCAGAGCTTAGATGCTCTATATCTTGGCACTATCTTATTGAATTGATAAAGCAAAAAAATAGGAACCTATTCAGTATTCTGACGGACTAAACAGAAGACCCATTTTTATTAGTCATAATGCCTATTCTAGTAACATTGGCCATAATATAAACATAAATATTTATTGTTCAATCTGGTAAATTTTTTTTTTCATAAAATATGATCGTATAAAAAATAAAATAAAATAATTTTTATTTTGCGTCACAAAATGAAGAAAACAATCTTAAACTAAAACTTATAACTATTATGACGACAAAAATGGTCGCTACTCGGTGTAATTCTACTATAAGATAACAGTTGTTAGTAGAAAACTACTTGGGTGTTGATAATTGATTTAGGTTATAAATTAAATGTTAGGTAATTTGAGAACAAATAATTTCTTAGATAAAAATTAAGTTTTTTGAAACAAATTCTGAAATATAGAATATTTTTAAGGGGACGTGACAACAATATCTTCCAATTTAAAAGGGAGAATTATCTAATTATAAGGAATTAATGAATTTACAATTTTACCTTTCAAAACTAGGTAGGATACCAAAGTTTTATTTATACCTAGAAATATTCTAAAATTAGAAATGGTATCATACCATGACCCAGGTGGGTTCAGCAAAATACAAACTTACCTATGTGACCTATTATTTAAGTAGGCCACACAAACAGAACACGAAACAATTACTTTAAAAAAACATAAATACTGCATTATTTATACCACACATTACAAAAAGGCTGAAGTATCTTGTTTATAAATTATGTAAAAGATAACCAACTATGCACTTTATCATTATGACATCATATATATAAATAGAAATGCAGAGCACCATTCCATGTAGACCTTGCGTGTTCCCGTTATTATTTGACAAAGAGGAAAATACATGGGTCTATTTACGTTGGTCACATCTCACTAGTCATTGGGATCAGGTGATGTCATTTGAAACAAACATGGCCGTGTCATAGCTACAGGTTAAAACATTTAGATCATTCCATTTAAGGGTTATTTATTGAAACTGACATGTCAGGCTTTGACTAAATCGTAGAATAAATGATTGTTCTGAGAATGAAACGAGTAATACTTGTTCTGGGTAAATAAAAAACTAGGTATGTATGTTTGCTGCAAATAAACAACATACAATGCAATTTAGTTCGTCATTGGTATAAGCTATGAACAGGGAGTATTATTATGTACATATATACTTAATCCTGAACAAAAATCGTTCTAAAAAAATCTATTCGTTTAATAAAATAGTAGGTAGCGAGAGTTTTATTTCTTTGATTTTTAGATGGATCGATTTTGGGTGCACTAGATTAGAACATCTCATGTGCAGTTTTTTTTTTAATACATTTATTTCAATAATATGCAGCCGGTCAATGTGACTCAATACAATACCAAACTTTCGTTACTATATTGATTATTCTAATACGATATGTTATTTTTTGTCACTAAGATGTGCTTTGTGTTGGTAGCCCTTTTAAAATGACAGAGTTATATTCTGTCCTTACCTGTTTCCGGTTTCCTACCATGCCAACCGGACTTCCTTTACTAAGATTAATCTTCCGTCCGACTTACGCTAGTGCTAGTGGTATTTAAATTTCGAATTTCTCCGCAATGCCGCGCGCATTATGGATTTGACACCGTCTGGCGAGTTTTTCGCATAGCTCACGTTACATTGCTGAATGTCTGAAAATTAATACTGGTCTTTAGATTATTTTAGTATTTTTGTTACGTTTTTATTAATATTTAATTATCTTAAAAATTATATAGTTAGTTGTATATTTTAAAGATGTTATTACATTAAAGTTATGCTGCATTGTCAAAAAGTTAGTAAAATAATCTTTACGCATACATTTTAATTCTGGAATCGTAGGAGCCCTTTAAGTCAATGTATAATTAATGACACATGCTTTTTAACAGTGTCAATAAGTCCAAACCCAAAATCTTATGCATGTACATACATTTTTTATAAATTTAATTAAATATTAGTTCGCTTACATAATTAATTAAAGTCCAGTACATAGTTAAACCATTAGAATCCTTATCTGTTAATAAATCCTACTATAATATTGTTATATACGCAAAAGTTTGTACCAGTGTTTGTGTCAGCCAGCGTGGTGAATTAAGGCCTAATCTCTCTTGTCAAGAGAGAAGTCCCTGTGTCCCAGCAGTGGGAACGTTATTAGGGTGATGATGATGAAAAGTTTGTCAGCATACTAAGCAGACCTTGTACCTTGTGTTAGGTGACTGATATACTAGGTACATAAATAGATATTTTTTCTTGTAAATACATTCATAATAATACATAGAAACCACCCAGACCCGAAATCAAAATTAAAGTAGGTATCCAGGGTTGCTAGCATAAAACCGCTAGAAATCATTAAATTTGTCATTTATGTACAAAAATTGCACAGCTGCTGTAAGAATAATTTCACAATTTCTGAATCACAACTTTCTCGTCCAAAAATGGCGTCAATCCAGCGAGTATTCTTCTTGTTTGCTTCGTATGGGCATGTGTGTCAACAGGGGTTCGAAACTGCTTAAACTTAAAGCAAGCATGAGGACTGACCTGATGACCTGTGCACAGCTGTCTGTTAATTGTAAAAAAGGTCCATTAAAAACAATGAACTTTTTTGACGATCTTCACGTCCGTAATAGTTAACCTAGGTTAGGTTTGTTTAACCCTCTGAATCTGAACAGTCTCTGGTGGTAGGCTTTGGCCGCGGCATAGAATAATAAGGCCGCGGCTTGCCACCACCCTCCAGGCTAGCTGATTTTTTCGTGTTTCGTAATGTGGTCCGGAGAAGCCATCTACCTTCTATGTCTTTCATGCCCCATCATAGACCAGGTGAGATTGTGGTTAAATGAAGGCTTACATAGCATAAAAAAAAGAAAAAAGAAAGGTCAATCGGTAGGTAAGTATTTATCATTACATATAATTTTTTTTTGTTAATTAGGTAAGTATAGATTCTGAAATTTGCTATAAATAGAATTTAACCATTTATATCAAATCTAAATTATGTCGGGGTCTTAATAAAGTTATGTATAATAATGTGGCTGGTGATAGAATCTTAGCCCAAGTTGTCAATCAATAACGGATGAGTTCTCCCTAGGTACCTTTTATGTAGGCTGAAGTGAATAAAGCTATGAATAAATGATTATATTAATTATGTTTAACGCTATGAGAACCGTAGACTGTATAATATTAGAAGTAATCAGTTTATTATTAGTTTTTGATTGGCACCACGACATTATATTGGCACGTTGATACATAACATTATTTATGAATTGAATCTCTCAATAGAATTAGGCAGAATGGAGATATTTTTATATCCAAACATAACGCAACACACAAGATATATAGATAGAACATACTTTATAATTATAACACACAAACAAAGAAACAATACAATAAGAAATTAAAACTAAACCTAGAAAGCGTAATGGGCGGTCTTATTAAAGTTTAAAGCAATTTATTCCAGACAACCGTGGATGGAGAGAAAAAATTACAAATGTTATGGACGGTGCTTAGACAAGCTTAGAGCTTACCTCGGGGCTAGATGTTGTTGGGTGGATTGTCCAGAAATATTTATTTCCTAGCGGCGCGCCCCGGCTTCGCGCGGGTAATTAATCAAAATCGTTTTCGAGGCAATTATTAGATTTTTTTCTCGCCGTTTAAACCACCCATAAACCTCTACGAACATTAAAAAAAAATTGGTCTAATTGGTCCACGTGTCGTTGAGTTATTCGCTTACCAACATATTTTGCGATTTATTGTTATACCATAAACTTATAGACCTTTTTCGAACGATTGTTGTATTGTTAAGCGTTATATATGACTTCTGATGTTAAATAAGAATATAAAGAACACAAAAAATATAATTTTCATGATATTTAAAGACCACACAACGGTATTGCAATTCACCGAAATAATCTCCAAAAATCCTCGCGGTCTGCGAGACCTAGAACCATACAACACTGAAGGACGGCCATATTGAATTAACCTCAGTGTTCCAGGCTGGGTGTGTCCTGAAAATTACGTCACCCTGCGGTATTGTTTCATAACGTGAATTGAATTGAAGTCTCTTGACAATTATTATAACTTGTAGTAGCGACTTAAATATAATACTCATGCATGACACTATCGTAACTACATAATAGGCTTAAAATTAATGAATAAATAATTTAATTTTGTTTTGTGTGTGATGGTGTGAAAAATTATATTTTTGACATAATATCTTGAATCAGATATTGTATGGTTCATAAATAAATAAACAAATTAACGCATTTTTAACGCAAATCGACATGAATGTAATTAATTATTATTGATTAACGAAAAATAGCATAAGTACCTAATTAGATAAAATTTATGATGTACAACAAACACACATTTCAAAATAACAAAAACAACGTGCATTATAAGTCAATTAAGGTGAACAGATAATTATGCATCAACTAAGTTGTTTAATTAAAACCTACACATATTCTATGTATACCACAATACGTAACCTTTCATTAATTCAACGAATAATGACTGTAAAATATTCTGTTTAGTCTAATAGCCCGTCCATACAGGATATCTATTTTTCGCTTTATCAATTTTTAAATCGAAAGCGTTAGCGTTTTATCATATCACGCGAAATTTCAATTCACTGTTTCGTCTAACAAAAAAAAAAACAGGAGTACAATATTTTTATTAAAGAAAATGACTGACTAATTATTTTTATTTGTCATCTACTCTATTGAGGGCTGCATAGAAATTAATTGTAATAATCAGATCAAATCAACAATGTACCTATTTTCTGGTATAAAACCTACGCGCACTTTCGTGTAGCTGATTCAAGGCAGACAGATATGATGTAACCAATAAGTGTAGGTCATGAGAGTGGGTATATCAGGTAGTCACTTTATGAATAGGTATCTGAGTAGATCATCATCATCATCCATCATCATCACCCTATTAACGTTCCCACTGTTGGGACACAGGGACTTCTCTCTTGGCGAGAGAGATTAGGCCTTATTTCACCACGCGCTGGCGAGCGGGTTGGTGAATGTCACATGTCCTTCAAACTCTTTAAAAGGTATCAGAACATGTTGGTTTCCTCACGATGTTTGCCTTCACCGTTAAAGCACGTGTTTAAAGCGAACATAACTCAAGAAGTTGGCTCCCACTTAGCCAACAGGTCTTTCTGAGTAGATGAGAGAGTAGATAGTATGAATAGTAGACCTATTCATAAAGTTAAAATAGGTATCTGAGATACCTATGTAACTTGTCTTCCACTTTTACCGTTTATCTCTAAGCCTGGATAAATCTTTTGTATGAGGCCTTTTTGTTTCTCTGCAACGCGCACCATGCGCTAATCATTATTAACTTATATCTAATCTAAAGTTAATAATGTATTCTTTTGTTTTTGCTCGATTATTGTATGTGTGTGATTGGAGCTACAAATAAACGCTTCGTCTATCTATCTATCTAAATCAAAGTCATATTTTTTTTTACACACAGAATCACCTAACCCCAAAATAAGCAGAGCTTATAAAATGTTAGGTGACTGATATACTACATAGATACATATTTTTTTGAAATTAATCTTTACGAATATTATGAGTTGAAGAGTTTGTTTGTTTGAGCGCTAATCCCAGGAACGACTAGTCCGATTTTAATAATTCTTTCAGTGTTAGATATCCCATTAATTGAATTATGCTATAGGCAAAGATATAAGGATACCTATAACAATACAAACCTTTCGAAGTACAGTAAGCGCCGCTTATTGGTATATTATTAAGCATACAAACCAATGCAAGGTGGTTACCAGTTAATGAGGCTTACTGTACATGTATGATTTTTCCCAATTCTTTCAAACATAAAGATAGACAGACGTGGCGAGGGAGTGTAATGTATGTGTGTGTATAGATGAGTGTATTTTTAACCCCCGACCAAAAATGAGGGGTGTTATAAGTTTGACGTGTCTGTCTGTCTGTCCGGGACATCATATCTCCCAAACGGATGAAGCGATTTCAATTTAGTTTTTCTTGTAAGAAAGGTGTGTTTTGCGCGAGTGTTCTTAGACATGTTTAATCACTACTGCCGTTTAAACTTATGGTTCACATATATATTGACATATTGTGTAAGTAGGTAGGTACCTACTTACACAATATATCTTATATAGACTTGTATGGGAAAGCGTGGAAAGTATTTTTAAAAAGATTCAAATTAATTAAATTGATTTTTAATTCAATATTTGACTTAATACAATGACGACTTAATTACGACTGAGGTACTAACTGGGAGTTCTAGCATCACAGGATCTTCCTATGAAACCGTCTAGACCTTAGCTGGCATTCTGATTCCCGAGAAACGTGCGTGGGTGATTGTCGCCAAACGAGCGATGCATGATCTTTAAGCAATGCTAAATACGGATCCAGATGCCATAACTCCTCCCTCCTGTAGTTCGAGATTATCCTGGGGATTATCTCGAGTTTCCCTCGTCTTACAAAAGTTTTCCTTAATTCTATTTTTAAAAACTAACAATAAAAGACAAACAATTAAAATAACGCTCAACACTGCGTTTCCTATACTAGCACTCTTATATTCTAAAACACTATCTCTACTTTCACTATCACTAAACTTAAACTTTTCACTTTCACCTGTCTGCAATAAAAAATTAAGGAATTGAAGATCTGTAAGATCAATCCCATTTAGGTTTACAGGATTTTTCTGAGTGTTATTCGGACTGGATGATATCCTCGGTAAGCTGATGATGGGCACCTTTGTGAAAACTACTTCCTTTCCGTGAGTTAAATGTCTTTTCAGGTTCAGGTTTGTCATCTTAATTTCACAATCGTCGTCTAATGTTAAGAGGTACGTTCCACAGATATTTTCCTGGGTTATCTCGTTCTCGCAGTATTTAGTAAATGAGGTCTCAGTTTTGGTGTAGATAATCCACCGATTATCTTGGACAGTGTAAGCCTTGATCCCGCTGATGGTGATTGGAACAGCCTGACAACTCGAGATGTTGGTCGAGAATGTCATAAGGTCGGTGATGCATTTGTCCTCGGCCAGTAGCAGCGCGTCGCTCTCAAAGCACAGGAAACGACCTTCATCTATTTCTCGGCATGCCTGGGAGAGCGGCTTTGCTTTCAACCCTTTCATTAGGATGTAAGGATATTTGGGTAATATAAGGACTGTCTGATGGGTAACTCTATTATCGACGGGCAAAGGAATTAATTTAAAGTAATTAAATTCATCTGTCTCTATAAGCGGTATTTGCATAATTAATTTTATCTGATTTTGTTTTATATATGCTTTAATCTCTATACACTGTTCTAATTTAACAATATTTTCGGGTTTTACTGGATATACTAACTTATTTGACCTTTCTATTTCCTTTAACAATTTAAAAATTTCTTCAGTATCCAAAAAGGATTGATGTAATAACTTATTTCTAGCGAAAGAGATAGCCGTTTCAATTTCATTCAAACGAATGTACAGAGTTTGGAAGTTATGTAGGAAGACGTTGTATATATGTATAATTTTGTTACTTATCTGATTTATCTTTGAACTATTTGAATCGTGATTTAGATTTTGAACAATAGCTTCAATTTGAATGAAATTGGTTTTGGTAGAGTTAGCTATCTTTGTCAATTTACCCACCATTTCGGAGACTACTGTCATTTTTCTATCAACCGCATCTTGCTTTGATTTAATCTCATGAATAAGTTTGTCATACAATACAGCGTCATCATTATCCAGGTTACCAGTAATCGTCTTGATAAAAGTACCAAGAGGGTTAATGAGACCGCGTTTAACTCTGATCGATGGAATTAATTGTTCAAACTTTTTCAAAGTTATGTTCATGAGAAAATCAGTTTCTAGCTCAACTTGGGTAAAATCATAATCAAAAGATTTGACCTCATAGCATTCCTGCACTTGTCTTTTAAGGCTTACATAACTACCAATGTTTAAATTCAATTGTTCATAAATGTGTTTTAAATCTAATATTTTTATGACAGTCCATACGTCATTGCTAATAACAGCTTGACCTTGTTTGACGGGTAACAGGCCCGGGTTGTTGTCAATCCGCTGCAGATGAAGGGCCTGGCTGCGGGTCGCTAGGACCACCAGGAGAGCCAACCTGTGGAGGGCGCCTTATGTCTTTAATGGGAACTTTAGTTTGCCGGTTCAGGGTTGTAACTGGTACAATATTTCGTTGAATGGCCCCAATTACTTGAGCTTTTTGATATCGAGGTTTATCTTTACTACGCCTTGTATTCACCCCTTTTATAAATACTGTGTCACCCACGTCTATGTTAAATTTCTTTTCTCCTCCCCGTTTCTCTATAGCAGTTGTTTTTTATCAATAATTTTATCAGTTAGATATTCATACAAATACTTAGTGCGCTTAGCGTGTTCTTTTACCAATTGCTGTGTAAAATGTTTATTAAAATCTATATAAAAGGCGTTATTAGATTCAGTATGACCGAAAACCACCTCAAACGGTGTTAGACCAGTGGTAGAGTGGATAGAGTGGTTATATGACATTATTGCATATGCCATAACAGAGGCCGCGTCTGTTATCTTTTGCTCATACTTTGCTATGCGGTAAATTTCAATAAGGGTTGAATGAAATCTCTCTACTATCCCCATAGAGTTGGGATTGTGGGGAGTACCGATATGAAGATCTATTTTATAGAATGCCATCATTTCTTTCATTAATAAATTATTAAATTCTGTTCCGGGGTCCGAACTTATTCTACAAGGTGTTCCATATAAGGAGAAGTATTTAATGAGTGCTCTTATTACTTCGGGGGTGGATTTGTTGTTAATTTCTAATGCTTGACCAAGTTTGCTGAAGGCATCTACTATGGTTAGGTACTGTTTTCCATCTATTGAAAACGTATCAATGAATAACTCTTGAAAAGGTTTAGTTTGCGTTTGTGATAATTGCAATTCTGGTTTAATAGGTTTCCGATCGTATTTCATTTTCTTACAAAGTTCACAGGCATTGATGATGCTAGCTACTGTTTCTTCCATGTTGTTCCAATAGAAAGCTCGTCTAAGATGTACTAACGTCTCTTTAATCCCCCTATGACTGTTTTTGCCCTGATGATATTTAAGTACGACGGTTCGTTGTTCTTCTTCGGTATCTACATAAATTACTCTCTTTGTGCACTCATAAAATTTAACCGCGCCCTTTTGAAAAAGTGATAGTGTGACTTCCGAAAACTGTTTGCGGTGTATTGGGTCTTCAAAATAAAAGAAATATTTTATTTTGGGACGAATATAACTTTTAAGAAATCGTTTAATTAAATCCGGATTATCTGTTGGTAAGTGAATTTCTAAAACCTTTTGTTTCTGTCTAGATAAATCTTTAACCGATAACTCGTTTCTGTTCCAGGTATGAACCAGGATCTGATTTGGTTTCGTGTTCTTCCTTATTCATGTGATCTAATCGTAACTTGCCTAAGTTCTCTTTCAGAATTTCGTCAATCATGCATTCATCTTTCGTGACATTGATCTCGCATTCTTGATTTTCATAAATTGTAACTTCGATGGGTTTTTTAAAGCGGAGTTTAAAGTTCTTATTTGTTAAATTTTGAATGACTGTATCCGCAAAATAGTTCTCACACCTAACTAGAGCGCTAGGCATGCGAACGCCTTCATGAAGTTGAACGAACTCCAAAATTGCATCACCGTTTTTCAGATTTGTGGGAACTTTTATTCTAGTCTCAGTGCGTGGCGGTATATTGATTTCGTATGGAGGGTTATAAATGATTGGAATTGCCGCATTATGTGTTACTAACATTTGATTGCACATATCAATGTTAGCTCCTAACTTTTTCAGGAGGTCAGATCCTATCAGGCCGTCATATCGTCCGTCAACATCATAAATGTGAAATTTATGATAAAGCGTACTCCTAAATGTCTTTAAGAGAGGTATGTATATGATCTCATTGTGCATACTTTGAGCATGCGTACTGACCACGGTAAACGGTTCATAGAATCTGAAATCTTTGAAAAATTCATAAGCTTTAGCAGGACTTATAAAGGACCTACTACTTCCAGTGTCAATTAAAAATTTCGAACCTATTTCAGGGATATCGATATGTGGTAATTTTAAGATAGTATCACAATAATTTAGATTTATTATTTCACCATATCCTCCGAGGCCGGTTCCTGAAAATTTTCAGGAGTCTGTGAGTCCAAACCATCGCAAGCTACATCGTTTCTATCTGAATAGTATGTGTTTTCAGGAGCAACGGGATTATTCGCTTCCATAGAATTATAATCACCTGCAGGGTACTCTGCACAATCATACATCTCATTCATATTTAATTCATAACAATCGTCATTCACAAATCTATTACTATCCATAAAATATAGGTCGTTAGTAGTCATATTTTGTCTAATCGGGGCGGTGCGCATTGATACATCCGTATCTTGGAACCTAGGAGCTTGTACATGTTGGGGTGCACTAAACCTATTTTGGTTTTGTTGAGGAATACCAAATTTGTAACCACCGTATTGGAAGGGTGCACGTTGCTGAAGGCCTAAGTTGCGTTGTGGTAACTGCTGTGGTACCCCAAAGCGAAAGCCTTGAGTAGGGGGTGCAAATCGCATTTGTGGGACAAAATTTGGCCTAAACCCACTCTGTGTTTGAGGAACGCCGAATCTAAAGTTGTTTTGAGGGGTCCCAAATCTAAAATTATTTTGTTGATTACTGAATCTAAACCCTTGACCCTGCCCTGCGACATTTGTCTGAGCTGGTACACTTTTTGGTAAGTTATGTGAAATTTGTGCGTTTGGCAAATGTGTTCCTGTTTGTTTTAATAATTTTGTTTTTGCATCGTACTGGAATTTGAAGTTTACTTCCTCCGTTACGATGCTTAAGGCATTTTCTAAGGACGAACAACCCTTTAACCTTACAATGCGTATCATGTCCTCTGGTAGATTAAATAAAAATGTATTTAATGCTGTATTATTATAGACAATCATTTTTGCAGCTTTAATGCCCTCGTCGGTAAGTCTATTCACTTTTGCAAATAAAGAACTACGCACATTCTGGATTCTATGACAAAACTGTATATGTGTTTCACCTTGTTTCATTTTTAATTGTTCAAGTTCAATTGCTATACATTCCTCTGAGCGAGGATCGCCGAAATGTTGGGTAAGTAATTCTTTAAGAACATAATACGAATTAACATTTGGATTGTCGCTAAGTAGAGTCGCAGCTCTACCTGTGAGTCTGCTCGACACAGCATGAAACAAGTACAAATCTTGTTCTTGATTTCCTTCAATAGCAGCACCGTTTATTACATAATCACATTTTGAGAGGAAAAGGTTTAAATGATTTTCCTCTCCGTCATATTTCGGGATAAGGGACAAAGTGTCCTTTGGCACCGGCTTAGAACAAGCCATTTTATCTACAATTAATTACTCTAAAAATTACTAAAGCTATGCCGTAACTTATTTCTTTGATTATGTGAAAACACAAAATAAAATATCAATAAAATAAAATCTTATAAAATAAAATATCTTAAAATTACACTTAAATAAAATAACACTGATTTACCGATTTTGTGTAAATCAGTAGGCCTATTTTGGGGCGAAATAAAATAAGTATTAAAAACTACACAAATTAATCGCGAGAATAATCGAATGCCGATTTCTAGTGCAAACAAAATCAGATAAACGCAATTAATAAGCCCGACGATTAGAGTTCGGGAAATGCTGGAAAAGGCACAGGAATAACACAGGAAGTGAAAAGGTTTACTCACAAACTGCTCGTCCACATGTCCTCCAGGAGCCGAACTAAGGTCACAATCACACGCGATCACCGGGAGTCGAATTTATTTGGTTCTTGGTTTCCACGACCTCGTAGAGACGGTTCCGAAATTTCGCGACTTCACTCGACCGATTTTGGGGTTTTGTTGGTCGCGGATTCACGGGAAATGCGTGGAAAATCCGATAGGCTGCGCCAGACTTGTATGGGAAAGCGTGGAAAGTATTTTTAAAAAGATTCAAATTAATTAAATTGATTTTTAATTCAATATTTGACTTAATACAATGACGACTTAATTACGACTGAGGTACTAACTGGGAGTTCTAGCATCACAGGATCTTCCTATGAAACCGTCTAGACCTTAGCTGGCATTCTGATTCCCGAGAAACGTGCGTGGGTGATTGTCGCCAAACGAGCGATGCATGATCTTTAAGCAATGCTAAATACGGATCCAGATGCCATAACTATATAAATATAAAAATAATACTTATTAATTACAAAATATAAATACATTTTAAAATTATTTTGTTATGGCCATGAGGTAAATGCAGACAAATACTACATAGTCAATTGGTTTTGCACTCAATAGGTAGTTTTAGCTCTAGCTTCTGTTGTGTTAGCTCGAAATGCTCGCCAGATGTTTGGTTTTCGCGTTGTCCTTTTTTATTCAGGTACCTACTAAGTAAGCACTGAAGACTATAGAAAAAGAAGCTTAAAATTTAA
Source organism: Gymnoscelis rufifasciata (assembly GCA_929108375.1). Lineage (NCBI taxonomy): Eukaryota > Metazoa > Arthropoda > Insecta > Lepidoptera > Geometridae > Gymnoscelis > Gymnoscelis rufifasciata. The sequence continues at coordinate 1,130,442 of OV815326.1, forward strand.
GTGTCAGATATTGGGAAAGGCTATTTAGAGGGAAAATACGATGTTTCTGCGGGAAAATCCAAAAACTTGGCGTCAAATTCCAGTTGCTTAATAAAAAGAGCCACAACCCAGCAATGGAATGCAAAAAAAGTAAACTGCATTCCAATGGTTTTTAGCGTTGATATAAATACTGCAACTCCATATAAAAACACGCAGACCGTGTTTTATACAAATACCGGGTCGACAAAAATATCGCACTTCTAGAACAACACGGAATTATCTCGAAAAATCTCAAAATCGATTTTATTGCTTAGTTGAATCCGCAAAGTTTTTCCGCACATACCACTAAGACGGGCTTATTTATATTTGCACAGACGCGCAAGAGATGCCTCTGTAAGTCACTCTTAGTGAATTAAAGAGTGACAAGTCATACCACGAAGACAAATTTATGTCTAGTTGCAACATGGAGGCCGTCGTAACTAACCGTGTTGCGCTTACACAAAAGCAAATTATTTAGAAATAATCTGGTGTTGGAGAATTTTCTTGGTTGGCGTTTTATAGTATTCCGAAATACGACGGTATTATTGACAAAGGTATGTTAGTATTTTTTTATTATTCCAAAATAGTTCCGTATTGTTTGAAATAGGTGAACATTTCTTAAATAATGCTCTATTGATGGCACATTAAAATTTGGACACAGTTTATTCAAAAATCATTTTAAATGAATGTTAAATAGTATGAATTCTTACTATAGTTGTATATTATAAGAAAAGTATTTTTAAGCAGTATTTTTTTCATCATAATAGGACAAAATAAAAAGTTTTTCAGATAATGCTCTGTTCTTGAATTAATTTAGTTTTTTCTCTATTGATGGCAAATGATGAAGGGTCGCGGCCTGCTCATGCTCAAAAAAGCGATTGGAGCAACCGTGGAGGACCAGCCAACTGTCCAAGAAAAATATGCTGAACTTTCCACTATGGCAGTGACTTTATAGAGGATTCAGAGACAGATCCCACTTTTTCTCTCACTGCTAAACTAAAAACTCGGCCACTTGTAGTTACTATAAGAATATCTACTACTTCCTGCTCGAGCTCCTCTTCAGAGTCGAGTTCATCATCATCAAGCTCCAGTAACAGCAGCAGCTCACACAGACACAATCTTCTGTTGCCAGTGCCACTGAGACAACCAGTGATCTGCAGCTTAAAAGAAACGAAATCCTAGGGGCTGGAAATCCAACATTGCTAAGCGATTGCGGAATACAGGTAAGGCGTATGTATCTCTATCAAAATCCTCAAACAGATCGCTGAACCCTATAAAAAAACGGTTCCATTGAACCTGAAGCCCGAGGAAAACAGTAACCAGCGAAAAATAGATCAAGGTTGTTCTCCAGGTATAGGTCCAGGTTGCCTGAAGCATATACAGAAAAACAAACTCTGACTGTAAACAAAAAGAGAGACATAATGAAGTTAATTGAAAAAAATATAATTCATGCTAATTGCTTAAACTCTTATTATAAGAGAGCATTAAATTTAGACTAGCAGCACTGACTTAAAAATGAAACTAATAATACTTATCTAGGTATTAGTATTTTTGTTAAGTCTGTTTTACTATTCTTTATTGTAGCTATGTTGTTTTATATTGTAATAATAAATATGTTAATACCACACTACGGTTTTTGGGAGATGATATTGATTATGTTAAACAAATTTTAATAAAAATGCTGATTTATATTTTTTGTCTTTTAGTTTAAATTAACAACAGGAAAATTCCCGAAAACAATTTAAATATTTCTTTCTTGTATATTTACATTTAACCAATAGATGGTAAAATAAGAGCATTATTTCAGAATCATTCAACAAAAAGGACGTACCTCGAAATAGTTAATTTTTATTTCATGAGATAATTAGACAACAGAGAATTAAAACGAAAAATGCATATTAACGCTTACTCGACGCTTATTGAGGGGAATAAACGATATAATAATGTTGCTCGCTGGATACGTTACCTGAAACGTTTAAGATTTTGCCAATAACTTCGATACAAAAGTAGATAACGGTTTTTCGTCGTTTGTGAAAAAAGTAGTTTTTCGACTTAGCGCTGTCTTGTTCTAGGGGTGCGATATGTTAGGTGGATAATATTATGCATAAAAAAATAATATTTTAAAAATTATATTATAACCCATCCCATCATAATATCGCATTATTGTAACCACCACCCACAGCACAGGAGGCAGAGGGGTGTGCGCCGGCCGGTCCCGGTAGACATGCGGGGGGCGGGGGCGGGGTATTCAGCGGGCGGCGCGCGGCGGAAAACAACTACCAACGTAACGAAAAGAACACCTGCGATAAGAGTAACATAATTATTTTAAATCCACATCTTAATATTACTTAAATACTAATAATTTTTTTTCATGTATTATAAAATTGCAAAAAACATCCCTTATACCTAGAAATTTGTAAATATAACAATGTGTGATGTGGAAATTTAAATAAGATTTTCGTTTGGTTGGCAGAAGCGTTAAACCAACATGGCTGCCTCGACCAATGAGGAACCAGTACAAAACACATCGGCTGGGATGCTATCGATAAAATATGTCGATGAATTGTATTATGACACTTAAGTTTTAATGTGGGATATGATACTGATAGGAGTAAGTTCTAATATATCAGCATTATAAAATGTTTCTGTCTTAAAGATGTTTTTCAAATGGAATTAATAGAAATGCAGATTATTCAGATATCATAAAAATGCATAAAAAAAGGATGTGTGGTTTTATAAAACTCTATAGAGTTAAACCTTTTAAGAAATTAACTGATTGATCACCTTGCACCTTGCCTCAGCTTCCCTTAATTACTTCTCATGCAGATTTTTAAGTGGCATGTAATGGTTTTTTTTATCCATTATTGCTATTATTATAACATCATAATAATAGATATCGTAAACAGTTCATAAAAAGCGATATAAATAAATCATACACTATTTAAAAGATTTTATGGGTTTTCTTATGTGTGTGTTACCACCACGCTTTAGCCACGGCAGGTTTCAAGTGGAATTTCATTTAGAGATAGTATGTCTTGTTGGATAATGATTTCTATCTACTACCGCGGCTTAAAATATTTTTTTACGTATGTTTTTTTTATTATTAACTATACATCAGCTTTTTGCGATAGGATTTTAAACTAATATGAAATCATCTTCAGGGATTATTTATTTTTATTTTATTAATTATCATCTTCGCTAAATAATCGGTCCAAAATGAAGAAACAACATTAACTGGTTGTTCACCTCCTGAGGTGAACAACCAGTTAATGTTGTTTCGTACAAATGAACACAATTTAACAATTTCTACAATGGTTGGCTTGTTTATGGCGTCACCCTAATCGGCCAAGATCTTTCGAAAACACGATGCGTTTTCTTCGTGCGAAGAATTCAAACATACGCTGAATGATGAGCTCCCACGGTAACTAGCGAGTTTCAAGTAGGACACTCTTATGAAATAATGAACTTATCGCACGACGAGAACGAATCGCTCTCTCGTACGATCGCTATTAAATAAGGACGCTTACTATACAGAGACTATAGTACCCGTCAGGTACTATAATCTCTGTATACCAAAGAGGCTTTGTAAATAAAGAAGTTAAACGATTCTATAAACTTATTATTACGATTGGACGGATATAATTTTTCACAAACGTATAAATATTACGAAAAATCTTCTATATACATACATAATTTCATCAAATATCAATCAATATTTCGAAAGTTATTGTATTAGGTATACAAAAAACTGAGTTTTGCCCCAACTATCATTGTAGAACTCATTCGATTAGCTCATTCGTTCAAATATCATTAGAAATTATTGAAATTATTTTGATTACATGATATTAATAAAAACTTTTAGATGACTTCGATTTCAAACGCTTTAAATGTGGTATATCGTACACCTAGACACGAGGACAAAATAATACATAATTAACAAAACACCTGTCGTTATAAAACACGTAAATTAAGTAAAGTGATAAGACATTTTTAATAATTGAGCACTTTTTAGTCGTATATCAACTTGATTGAAGTTGAGCTTTTACAATTCTGTATTCATTTTATATTAAAATACTTAATTTACTCGAAATTTTTGGATATTCCTTAATTACTAGTATGCGGCTGTCGCAATGCGGTAATATTATCGATATTATTTCCACCCACACCCGCACGTCACTACTGCATCCGTAGCTTTGGTCGATCGCGCAAAACAGAACAAGATTATTCTTCAAGCGACCACCAAAGTACGTGGAGCGTGCGGAGCAGAATTATTTTTAGTGATAAGTAATTTATAAAAGTTCAAACAAAATGAGGGAGATTGTACACATTCAGGCTGGACAATGCGGCAACCAGATCGGAGCCAAGGTAAAAGTCTTTCTTTTGTTTCGATTAGTCCTTCAACTTGAAATTGGAATGTCGGCGTAATGGCCGGCATTTTGTGTCGCCTTGTCTGAGATACTCCACTGGTAGAGCCGTTCCTAAGTGTATTGTTCATCAAACATGTTGGATTTAACATTATCTAAGTCTGATTTCTACATTTTTATGGCCTAACGGGACTGGGTGTGGCCATCACCGCCGCCGGTCGATATTCCCTAGCCTCAACGCAACCTAGATTTCTTTTTGATCTGCGTGATGTTTTCTAGATTCCTATTTCAAATAGTGCATGGATCATAAACATCCAGTGCAATGTCGCCTATATTCAGTGATGAGGAAATGTTGGAACTTTAGCCTATTTCGTCATGTAGTACATATCGATATAACTTTGAAATTAGACAAAGGCGTCTTAGAACTTCCACGTGTGATACTCCGTTAGGCCGCCGCCATGGATTACTCACCGCGTTTTATAAAAAAGTGACGTTAAAGTTCTACAAAATGTAAAAACATGAACGCGAATAACATTGACGTCATGAAGTTTTTCCGTATTTCCAATGCAGTTTATCTTGTCGGCTATCTTTTACCTATAGTTTTGATTGTTAAAGCCGGCTTTGTTGTCGCACAGATAAGAAATTGTTAAGTAGACTCAAGTTCACTTATTTAATTATATACATTATTTGAAATTTCGTGTTCCCTAGATCGTTGCGACCGTTACAGTACAGACCCGAAAAGGGCGAGCATTTGAATTTTACATTCCAAGGCCATTTATCGCGTACCTTGATAAGGGCACGACCAATCCCAAGCGCGTAATTATTACGCCTTTTTTTGTAGCTGGCCGGCTTGCCTGTTGAATTTTGTATAAAAAACTAAATGGGCTCTTCCGTTGAATATTCTGTATGGCTTCGATGATAGTTATTCACTCGCGAATTTGAGAGAGGAAGTAGGTAGGTAAGCTAGAAAAGTAGGCGCATCGCTAAACGCATCTAGTTCGATGACCGGGCGTCTTCCGCGTTTAGAAATAACGCCATCGCTCTCGGACCGTATTTTATGGACCTTAAGGCTGTCTTTGGCTTAGGTATGTTAGTTTTTACGATGTTACTTTGAAGTTATTTCTGTTCTGTCAATTTGGGTCATGTTATTCAGTTGGACATAAGTTTTATGTGACTTTTTGAAGTTACTACAAAAGATTCAAATTCTACATTACCAAAGACGGAACATAAACTACCAACATTATGTTTGGTAATTTATATTTTTATCTGAGAACATAGTCAAAAACGAAATAGCTATCTACCTTCGTTGATTCATAATCTGCTTTTACTGCTTCTGGCTATCGGTTTGGTTACAAATAAAATTATTTACAAATTATTTAAAATACCTATTTAGTTTGTTGTTAGGTAAACATTTCTTCATTCATTTATTAATTTCTTGTTTAAATCCAAATAGGTTTAAATATTGCGGAAGAATGCAAAATTTGGCATGATGCCCATTCAATCTATAGATAGGTAGATTAATCATCTCTTGCATTCTGACCTGATCTATGCAATATCAGATTCGAAAATCTATATTAAAACTTTAAGCTAAATTTTAGATAGCTTAAAATTAAGTACATATCATGAAACAACTTATACATTGGACCCTTGTCAGGTAAAGCATCCATGTTAATAATAAATTGTTTAATTATGTTTGACACATTTAAATGCAGGGCAAAGGCCCTCTTTACATATTTTATTACTGAAATAGTTTTTTTTTTTTTTAACTTTATATCATTCTCTGAGGTTAACACATTTATTATATTTTTTTTAAAACAGCTCTACTTATATTGTATGCTAGCAAGTTACCTAGCAATCAATCTATTCGGACATGTAGGTGTTACCAAGTGTAGGCGGAGTTCTTAAAATCTTTACTATGTTTGGACCTTAGTTTCTCTTGGCAGGATGTTAGTCACATTCTTAATTTGGCTAGACTTGCTCATCAACCATAACCAAATAATAGCAAATTGTTCTACGAAATCAATGAACCATCAGAGTAGATACTTAACGTTGCCTGTATAATCTTTCAATCTAGCGAATGACTCAACAATAGGTCACTCATAGATTGCAGATAAAATAACAGTAAAAAGCTTCTTGCCGATGAGATCTTTGATCAACATTCACTTTGTTGTGAATAGATTAGTGTTTATTTAGGTATTATACATAAGCGCGACTTGTCATGTCAGTCTGCCACTTGATTTATGATTATGTAGAAAGGTAACTGCATAGATTGTAACGAGAAACTACGCTCTCTTCATAAAAGGCTACGTTACATAAAAATACGAAAGTAGGCGGCCGTCTTACAGTAAATTTGAACAATTTTATTCTCAATGCTGCCTTATACGGAGTAGGACGTGGGTGGAGGATCGATAATACCGGCCTCGCAATATGCTAATGTAACGGAGCCTGTTTGTTGCGAACTCGTCGCCGGGCGACGTGACTCACCGCGCAGTGCCGCCCGGTGCTAGCCCGTGTCCCTTCTGTACCCTTGTGGTACCTACTTGCGGCTCTAACACGCAATACTAACGATTGGTCTCATTGTTACAGTTCTGGGAAATCATCTCTGATGAGCATGGCATCGACCCCACCGGCGCCTACCACGGTGACTCCGATCTGCAGTTGGAACGCATCAACGTATACTACAATGAGGCCTCCGGCGGCAAGTACGTGCCCCGCGCCATCCTGGTGGATCTCGAGCCCGGTACCATGGACTCTGTCCGCTCCGGACCCTTCGGACAAATCTTCCGCCCCGACAACTTCGTCTTCGGACAGTCTGGCGCCGGCAACAACTGGGCTAAGGGACACTACACAGAGGGCGCTGAGCTCGTAGATTCAGTTCTCGACGTTGTGCGGAAAGAGGCAGAATCCTGCGATTGTCTGCAGGGCTTCCAGCTAACACACTCACTCGGAGGCGGTACCGGCTCCGGAATGGGCACACTCCTTATATCCAAAATCAGAGAAGAATACCCCGACAGAATAATGAACACATACTCAGTAGTACCCTCGCCCAAAGTGTCAGACACAGTCGTAGAACCTTACAATGCCACACTCTCAGTTCACCAGCTCGTAGAAAACACCGACGAGACGTACTGTATCGACAACGAAGCCCTGTACGACATCTGCTTCCGCACGCTGAAACTATCAACCCCCACGTATGGAGACCTCAACCACCTTGTTTCCCTGACTATGTCCGGCGTGACGACGTGCCTGCGCTTCCCCGGTCAGCTAAACGCTGATCTGCGCAAACTAGCCGTCAACATGGTGCCGTTCCCGCGTCTGCACTTCTTCATGCCTGGCTTCGCCCCCCTCACATCCCGCGGCAGCCAGCAGTACCGCGCGCTCACCGTGCCCGAGCTGACTCAGCAGATGTTCGACGCCAAGAACATGATGGCGGCCTGCGACCCGCGCCACGGACGCTACCTCACCGTCGCCGCCATCTTCCGCGGACGCATGTCCATGAAGGAGGTCGACGAGCAGATGCTCAACATCCAGAACAAGAACTCCTCCTACTTCGTGGAATGGATCCCAAACAACGTGAAGACCGCCGTGTGCGACATCCCCCCGCGCGGCCTCAAGATGGCGGCCACCTTCATCGGCAACTCCACCGCCATCCAGGAGCTGTTCAAGCGCATCTCGGAGCAGTTCACCGCTATGTTCAGGCGCAAGGCTTTCTTGCATTGGTACACTGGCGAGGGCATGGACGAGATGGAGTTCACCGAGGCCGAGAGCAACATGAACGACCTGGTCTCCGAGTACCAGCAGTACCAGGAGGCCACGGCCGACGAGGATGCGGAGTTCGACGAGGAGGCGGAGCAGGAGATCGACGAAAACTAGACCCTCACCCTACCCCCGCCCCTCGACCCGACACCGCCCGATCAGCCCCCCGCGGGGCACCAGCATTTCTTTGCTTACATTTTGTACACATAACCCAGTCCAGTCCTGGCTAGAATCGTTTCCGTAGTTGGGAGCGCGCGCTGGCGGCTCCACGTAACATTCCCAGTGGTTTTCCTTGACCGAAGGGCGGCTCTCGGATGTTTATGCAGTAAACAGGTTCCCTTCTCGACGTTGTGCCCTTCGTTTTACATCTGGACATCGCGATGCTGTGAACGCTGATGACAAAAAAAGGAATGATCTTTTTTTATAAGGCTGAACTTGATTTTAATACCTAAGTTTTATTTTTAATTCATTGTTTTTAACCAGTGTGATGAGTTTACTATTGGCTTTTTTACATAAAAGCTAATCATGTCGTACAATTTTTCGAAAACGATCAAAGTTTTTAATTATATCCTGCTGGTGATTAATAAAACTTGCAATTTTATTTTGGTATTTTATTATATTCATTTATTAATTAAGTTGTTAGCACTCAGTATTAGCATGACTACATAAAAAAATTAAATACATAAAAAATTGATTTTTCGTTTTCACGAAAAAATTTGGGTAGGTAGTAAAAATCCTACTTATTCTTTAGTCAGCTCCCCTCATGGTATTAGGCCTAACTAGCCTAGGTACCTACCTACCTAGTAACAATGTGCAGGTACAAAGATAACATTGAGCAGTTTACTGTAAGGACCATTGTCAATTTCCTACTCTGTTGTACTAACATACACGCTATGATAATTATGACATAGGTACCTAAGTTAGGGGTGGATTATTCGATAAACTTCGAAACCAACGACTACGTTTTGCGTGATATAAAAAATTATAGACCACTAAGAACTCAGGTAATTATCAATTGATTTTTGTAGTATACCTACATAATGAGATAAATTGCGCTCTTTGTTTGGCATTTTTGTCACATAATATGCTCGGGGTTAGAGCCTAGTCTACTGTTGACCTTTAAGGCAGCCTATGGAGGCACAAATTTAAAATTTTGGGCACATTTACACGACATTGGGCACTAATTATCTAAAAAGCCGATACTTTTTGCTGGGCGAACGCACACATTACAATATTACCAAGGGAGTATAGATAGGTACACCTTAACTTTACTGATCCGAGATCTATTATATTTTAGTACCTATAAAAAATAATTCCTACAATATTTTAATCATAGAATGCCTATTTTTGACAACAATTTCTAAACTTTGAATGTGAACTTAAAACGTGATGTAAAGTGACTATGCGGTCAGTTTGTTTGGATCTGAAACGTGGTGCCTTTGTATGACTTTGATGTGCATATTTCTGCAAGAAACTGGTACCGACGACACGTTAAAATAAGGTACAAATTTAAATCATAATCGCCTGATCATTTTGTAAGAGCAACGAAATGCTCATAAAATAATAACTGGTGTTTATGCTATGAGTGCAATTTTATGCTTAATATTTAATTTATCAAAGTCAAAGTCAATACATTTATTTCCTTAAAAGCACAGGCTTAGATGGACAGGTCAGCTTAATATTAATAAAACTAATATCTTTAGGTACCTATACAAAAATTATCGTGGATACATTGTCTTGACAGTTCGCTGCAATGTTTTATACTGAGTTGAGAAGCGAATAGAACAACACAGCTTTATCAGTTTTTACAATTTTGTAGCTTTTAAAATTTTGGAGTTCTTATTTAGGTATAGGTAACTATTATAAGTTTAACAAATACAAAATAATGATGCTTGTCACATCAAGGAGCTATTATAACATGAGCATATCAGTCCTTGTCAACCAGAATTATTAGAGCCTGTCAACGGAACTAAGCAACATCTATCCAAACAGCATCAAGGACGTTGCATAAAGGATGTAATAATTTATAGAGTAAATAATACACTTTTTTTATGAGACTTCTCTTAATAAATTATTTAAATTTTCTAATAGGAAGCTCTGTTACATTACATATCAAATCAAATCAAATAATTTATTGCAATCATGTGTGTACAATTGGTACAATTACTATGTAGGTACGTCACTTTTCTTTTAAAACATATTCTTGGGGGTGGACAATCAAGTTCTCAAAAATGTACTGTGAGATTACAGTAAGAATGTTACTTTCTTTTAATTTTTCTCTGAGGGAGTCACGTGGTTTCATTTTATATATTGCACGTCCCTTTTTTGCAACACGGAATCTAGTTTGAGTATCGGCTGCAGCACCCTAGAGTAGATACCATATGACGTAATACTATGAAAGTAACAAAAATAAACCTTTCTAGCTGTATCCTTATCTGTGATGTTTTTGTTCGCACTGCATAAGCTGCAGAACTAAGTCTACCTGCAAGGTTTGTAGTTAGGGGTTTCCATTGCAGTTGCCTGTTCGGTCAACGAGCTCCAGAATGTCATCGTTTAATATGATTTTTGTAGGAAATTCTTTAACATGTTTGAGTTTGAATGTAATGCATTCAGTTTATTTTGTGTTTAGTAGTAAATTATTAACAGTGAACCAATTTTTAGTACTCTTGACAGTGAGTTATTTATATCGTCATAATTATTTTTATTCCTACCATCTCTAAATAATAAAGTATCATCAGCAAATAAGACTGTCACATAAAGGTCTTTAGCAAAATACGGGAGATCATTTACATATACTGAAAACAAAAAAGGTCCAAGTAAGTAATCCTTGTGGAACACTTAATTCGATTTTTGATCCTGTGGATCTTTCATTACCTTCTTGAACCATTTGAATTCTATCGGTCTGATAGCAATGTAGGAGATCAAGGACTTTATTGTGAATGCCGTAATGATTTAATTTATTTGTAAGTGTTGCATGGCAGACACAATCAAAAGCCTTGGAGAGAGATCACAGAACACGCCGATAAGCATTCTGCGCCCTATCCAAAGCCGCCAAAATGTGCTTTATCAATAATGTTCCAGCATCAGTAGTTGATCTACCTTTGGTGAAGCCAAACTGGTTGCTAAGCAAAAGTCTGGTGCGATCAAAGTGATTTATTAATTGTGTTAAAATATTTTTTTCAAAGATTTTACTCATTTCTGGGAGAACTGAGATAGGCCGATAATTTGCAGGATCAATAAATTGAGTACCTACCAGATTTATGAAGAGGGACAAGCTTGCCACACTTCATGAGATCCGGAAAGATAGCAGCATCGACACAGCTGTGAAAAATGAAGGCCAGAAGATGGGCAATATCATTAATAATATTACCTGGCACTTTTGTCCAAAGATCTACTGTGTATCGTCAGTCTCCACACTAGGCACACTGCCTGTGTCGCGGAGACCTGAACCATAACCAAGTACATTATGCACCAGCTTAACATTATACATTAGCCTTAATACAAGAGAAAATAAAATAAAATAAAATAATAAACATTAAAGCGGCCGGCGTTCAGAAATACTTTAGTTATTAAATAGTGAGTATTATCGAAATTAAAAATTAATTAAAATAAACAAATACCTACACTGGAGGACTAGGGAATATTATTTTTTTCCATCGGCCATGGATGGCTCGCCGAAGCCCCCTGAGGCTTGGATGTGGCGTGGTGTTGTGGTCCTGATGATGCTTCGTAGAGAGGCGAAACTGGTTGACTTGCTCTGGTTGGATTCTGTATTTTTGTCGTGCGTGCTCATCTTCCGGTAAGCCTGTGCAAGTGTAGGGCGGGCGGTGCACTTGCACGATAGTTTTGTAGAATATTGCCAGGGAGAAGTGGGTGCGGAATTGATACTAAATATTTGGTTCCATTTAGGTATATATACGACGGTTGAAAAAACGGCCCATGAACATTTTTATTTTTAAAATTTATAAATTTTTGGGTGTTGTATTATTTCTAGCAAGTTGCAAGTGCAAGTTTATAGCAGCAGCACTCAAACGGACCAGCCAGACACCTCACACTCAGCCTCTCATGCTGGCGCAGGACAGGAGTTGGCGCCGCCTTTGGAACATGAAGCCATTTCAGAAATAAATGTTAAGCGGTTAGATATTTTACAACTTTTTGAGGTATTGCTTCATAAATTAGAATGTGGTCTAGGTCAATTGATTATATGTGCCTTCCCATACTCAAAGTCATTGAGTATAAAACAAAATAGACATTTAAGTTATATGAATTTACTACTTTACAACTTGACATGTCGTCATAGTGACGTTTTATTTTTAGACACTAATATTTTTATTAGTAAAAGTTTTTTGATAAGAGATACTTTGTATCTTAACAACCAGAACAAGAATGTTCTTGCTAAATTATTAGCATACAATATTAATGACACAGTTATAAATTCTATAACAAAGTTTTCTGACGAGCCTATATCTTTAGCTAGTTATTCTGCTAATAAGGGTGTAGATTTAACAAAGTCAGCTTATCATAATTTAAACTGACTTTGCCGACAATGGGTAACAACTTGCAGTTACATGTAGTCCACCAAAATATTCAAGGTTTACCCAGCAAAATTCTGGAATTAGAATTATTTCTAAATAGTTTTAATGTAGATGTTATGTGCATATCAGAACACTGGATCACAAGTAATCAGTCAATACCATATTACAGTAATTATTCTTGTGCTAGTAGTTTCAAAAGAAGTACTGCTATTAGAGGCGGAACTGTTATCCTGGTTAAAAATAATCTTAAATTTAAAGAACGTAAAGATATTGCTAAGTTAAGTGTTGAGAGATGCATTGAACTGTCTTGTGTGGAACTTGAGCGACATATTTGTGTTTGCGTTTATCGACCTCCGATTGCGGATCAGGCAACCTTCGAGTCTACCATGGAGGATGCCTTACTGAAAATATTTACTTGTAATAAAACTATTATTGTATGTGGAGACTTTAACATTGATATCATTAGTAATCCTCTTGCAGACAGACTAATTAATTTATTTAAATGTTTTAATATGAGAAATAATTTTCATGACCCCACGCGCGTAACATCAACTACTGCAACATGCATAGATAACATGTTCTCCTCTCAGTCACCAACAGTAAAATCAGTAGTTAAACATTTTAATTCAGACCACTATGGTCAGAGTATTAAGTTTTCTTTAGAAAGAGGTCATAATAAGTTATTAGAATTTACATACAGACCCATAACTAATGAAGGTATTTTAGCTTTTCAAAGTAGAGTAGAACAAATACTTTTAACATTACCTACTGGTGATGACCCTAATGAATTGTTTATGTTTTTATCAGAAACAATAGCAAGGGAAAATAACGAAGTATTTACAAAGAAAACTTGCAAAATTAAAGAAAAAGTAGGATTCACAGATTGGGCTACGCCTGGTATTTATAAAAGTAGAAATAAGTTATATGATCTGTATTCGGAAAGAGAATCTAAACTAAATGATGATGAATTCATAACATATGTCAGAAATTACGGAAAATTGTTTAAACAAGTATGCAACATAGCAAAATCAAATTTTCACAAGAATAAAATAATTAACTCTTCAAATAAAGTTAAAGCCACTTGGAAGCTTATCAATAATGAGACTGGCAAATCAGTACCCCGTAGTAAACAGATTAAGTTAAAAATTAATGATAATAGCTTAGTCAATGACATTGACATTGCCAATGCTTTTGAAAGTTTTTTCTGTAACATACCGAAAACTATAACGCAGTCATTAAACTCATCTACATCTAAGGCTGTGGAACTATTAGAGGCATCCGTAGATGATTCTTTTACTTTACTCATGTAACTGCCGACTGCATAGTGAAAACATTCAAATCTCTCAACATCAAATACACAGAAGATCTTTGGAATATCTCAACAAAAGTGCTAGGTAATATTATTAATGATATTGCCCCCCTCCTGGCCTTCATTTTTAACAGCTGTGTCGATGTTGGTATCTTTCCGGATCTCATGAAATATGGCAAGCTTGTCCCTCTTCATAAATCTGGTACTCAATTTGATCCTGCAAATTATCGGCCTATCTCAGTTCTTCCCGTAATGAGTAAAATCTTTGAAAAAATTATTTTAACACAATTAATTAATCACTTTGATCGCAACAGACTTCTGCATAGCAATCAGTTTGGCTTCACCAAAGGTAGATCAACTACTGATGCTGGAACACTATTGATAAAGGACATTTTGGCGGCTTGGGATAGAGCGCAAAATACTATCGGCGTGTTCTGTAATCTCTCCAAGGCTTTTGATTGTGTCTGCCATGCAACACTTATAAATAAATTAAAGCATTACGGCATTCACAACAAAGCCCTTGAGCTCCTACATTCCTACTTGACCGATAGAATTCAAATGGTTCAAGTAGGTAATGAAAGATCCTCAGGATCAAAAATCGAATTAGGGGTTCCACAAGGATCGATACTTGGGCCTTTTTTGTTTTTAGTATATGTAAATGATCTCCCGTATTTTGCTAAAGACCTTTGTGACATAGTCTTATTTGCTGATGATACTTCTTTATTATTTAAAGTTGATAGGAATAAAAATAATTTTGACGATGTAAATAACTTACTGTCACTAGTACTAAATTGGTTTACGGTTAATAACTTACTGCTAAACGCAAAAAAAACTAAATGTATTAAATTCAAACTCCCTAATGTTAAAGAATTTCCTACAAAAATCATATTAAACGATGAAATTCTCGAGCTCGTTGACTCAACAGTGTTCCTAGGTTTACATATTGATTCTCGTCTACAATGGAAACCCCAAATTACAAACCTTGCAGGTAGACTTAGTTCAGCCGCTTATGCAGTGCGAACAATGAGATATATCACAGATGAGGGTACAGCTAGACTGGTTTATTTTAGTTACTTTCATAGTATTATGTCATATGGTATCCTACTCTGGGGTGCTGCAGCCGATATTCAAACTATATTCGTGCTGCAAAAAAGGGCTGTACGTGCAATATATAAAATGAAACCACGTGACTCCCTCAAAGAAAAATTCAAAGAGATTAACATTCTAACTGTAATCTCACAGTACATTTTTGAGAACTTGATGTTCACCCACAAGAATAAGCACTTGTTTTTAAGAAAAAGTGACGTACATAGTATTAACACGAGAAGTAAAGAAAAATTACTAATTCCTACTTACAGACTAAAAAAACTAGGCAAATCATTTATGGGTAACTCTGTACGTTTTTATAATAAGCTTCCTCATAATGTAACAGAGCTTCCTATTAGAAAATTTAAATCATTTATTAAGAGAAGTCTAATGAAAAAAGCGTATTACTCTATAAATGATTATATAAAGGATGATGCAGCTTGGATAGATGTTGCTTAGTTCCACAGTAACAGGCTCTAATAATTCTGGTTGACCAGGACTGATATGCTCATGTTATAATAGCTTCCTTATATGACAAACATTTTTTTTTTATTGTAAATGTTAAACTTATAATAGTTACCTATAAATAAGAACTCCAAAATTGTAATAACTACAAAATTGTAATAACTGATATAGCTGTGTTGTTCTATTCGCTTCTCAACTCAGTATAAAACATTGAAGCGAACTGTCAAGACAATGTTATTTCCTTGATATTTATTATTTAAGCAATTTAGTTTTATTAATTTTAAGTTGACCTGTCCATGTAGGCTATGTGCTTCTAAGGAAATAAACGTTTTGACTTTGACTTTGACTTTGACTTTGACTTCTGGAAAACATTTTGAAGGTCTGGCTTTAATACGTTGGACAGAGGCATAAAAAAATTTACTCAGTTTATTTGAGGTAATTTATTTTTAGTGTATAAATGTTACTTAAATTTCATTATTAGTGCTTACTACAAAAAACTTATTGTTTTGATTATTCATAGTTAATAGTTAAAATTAATTGTAATACCTACAATGCTGAAGCTTTCTCCATGACTATAACTTTACACTCATAGTACATAGGAATCTATGGTGAGGTACAAATAGGGTAGTTGACTTTCATTAAAACATCAAACAAATTGTTACTAGTTAAATAGTAGGAATAAATACTTTTTTAAACCAACATAAATAACACAGTGTTTAAAAAATAATATATAAAATATTTATAATAAAATAACATTGTAATATTTTCGTCTCTGATCACGTGACTCATTTCGTGTCGTGATTTTTCAAAATGGCGTTGATTTAAAGTACTGTGACGTAACAGAGTCATCATCATCATCACCCTATCAACGTTCCCACAGCTGGGACACCGGGACTTAAACGTCAACTAGCCTTTTGTACCTATTATTATTTAACTCCTATTTCGACATGCAGATTTTTTTCTTTTATATAACTTTGACATAACTAGCATATGAACTAAATAATAATTTGCACGACAGGCAGAATGTAATGGAACCAACATTGACTTGAAAAGATCTATTGTACAGTCAACAGCAAAACATCTTCTAGCGTGACGTGTCAGATGGCTGAAGTGTCAATTTGTCAAATGAAGTTTTAATTGGTCTAAAGAAAATGATCATAATGACACCGAATGTCCAAAACGTGAAAAATAAATGTGATCACTTAATATGGTGATGCACTGTTATACTTTATTAGTAACTTTACTTCTTACAAACTTAGGTACAGTAGTAACTTTTGACGAAATATATTACTATATACTATTTTGGGACCCTTTTTCGTCAGTTACTTTTGCTGTTGGCTGTACCAACATTGCAGCAAATAAATGATTTCTATTTCTTTTACCTAGCACAGAGAACAATTTGAATTAAATAGAACGAGATTAGCATTGGTGGGAAATTCGAGAGACTATTTTCATTTGGATTCCTTCTTTTGAGATTAAACTCTCTCCACTTAAAAAAATATTAAAATAAGTGCCTAAGAATGTCGTTTTCTTAAAAACATAATTATGTAGTTAGTTGTTACTATATACCTCTAAGTACCTACTGTCCGTTCGATAGCGTGAATTAATAATGAAGACGCAAACTATCATACAATCCGATTGTTTTAAATAAGCTATCAAATTATGTCATTGCTGTTAATAAACTAGCATTAGGTATATTATCACTATATTATATATATATTTATATATTATAGAAACTTATGTCCCCCGCCGCGCTGCGTCTATAAGATCGCAATAATGTCAAAAACAATTGAATGTTGTTGATACAGTTCAAAATAATTTACACAGGGAAGTCGGGGCAGGTAAATCTGTGTTCTATTCTTCTTTCCCCATTTGGCTGAGATGAGACCAATTGGTGAACCAAGATGGCCTTCTCCTTTTCGCCTCGGAGATGATTAATTTACTTATCTAGGTTAAGACTTTTTTATACCCCGAGAGGTCATTGTCAAAGAAATCAACTTATAAATCAGTGTATGGCATAAAACTGAACTGAAGGTAATTAATTACGTCATTCCAGTGTATTCTTCAACAAACCAAACTGACTCTCCTTGATGTGGTTTAACACTATTTCCACGGTTTCGTCGTTAATTTTACCAGCATTGTTTAAAATTTCTATCAATTCTGGCAAAGTGAACAGCGATTTAATAACAATTCCGTTTGCTTTGAGCACATTAGCGCCGCCTTGTTGCCGGTCCAGAACTATAACGGCGTGGGAGACTTTCAAACCTTCGAAGCGCAAACTATCAATAGTTTCCAGCATGCTGCCACCAGATGTCACTACGTCTTCAACGATGAGACATTTTTGGTTTTCTTTGAAGCAGCCTTCTATGAGTTTTTTTGTGGCATAGTTCTTCGCTTCTTTTCTTTTCATGATCATAGGAGTGTTGGCGTTGACTGACATGACAGCGGCCACTGGTAGGGCGGCGTACGGGACCCCGCAGAGGAGATCGTGGTCTATGTCATCTGCTAATTTCTGAAGTTGCTTCGCTACTGCCATCTGTAATATTTTTACGAAACTGTTTAGGACAAAAAAAAACATATTCGCGCGAAAGTTTGAAATGCCAAGTGGCTTTATAGACTCTTTGGTGGACGCAAAATGGCGTTCAACCGAATAAAACCTTTTTCATTACTTGACACTGGCAAACTGACCCTAGAAGCGCAGACTCCAATTATAAGGAATTTAATTGAATCGAATTGACTCGAGAAACGGACGCAGAATGGCGTTCAACTGAGTAACATCTTTTACACTTTAAAATTTTATTTAACTTGACACCAGAGAGAATATAATCACTACGTTTTTATTTTTTTTTCGCTAGACACTGGATACCTATTGTTAAAAATTACTAATACATATAATCAAACATTATTAATAGCTTTTCATGCATTTTTTTTCACAGCGTTGCTCGTATTTTACGAATTTTCCCGTAGGAAAGATGAATTTTCCGTGGTTAAAGTAGCTTATTTCCTTCCTCGATAAGTAGGTGTGCTAACAGTGAAATATTTTTTCAAATTAGGCCACTATTTCCTGAGATTAGTCCCGCGTTCAAACAAACTCTTCATAATATTAGTAAGTAAAGATATATATAAGTAAAGATATGTAATAATGTATTTACCATTATCTTTGGATGAGACACAACGACTCTCAAATCGAAGTAAATGGGCTGCCTTCTTCCCTTTTTAGCTTCAATATCTCCGAACTGTACAACCCCAGCGTCGAACAAGTCCACGGCGAGCTGAATTAGTTCTGCCATTTTTCAAAAGGCTGAAAAAAAAAACATTCAACATAATAATCTTAACCTAAAATAAATAAACAACCGATTTAAAATCTTTAGTTCTCTGAAAAGTAAAAAGTCATACTATTTTGTAATGCGCATTATGTGATGCGCTTTCATTTGAAGCCCCGCTCGAGAACCGTTCGTGTTGTATTATTATTTAACCCCCGACCAAAAAAGAGGGGTGTTATAAGTTTGACGTGTCTGTCTGTCCGTCTGTCTGTAACATCACAGCTCCCGAGCGGATTGTAACGATTTCAATTTCTCCCGAGCGGATGTAACGATTTCAATTTAGTTTTCTTTTGGATGATAGGTGAGTTTGGCCCGGGTATTCTTAGACATGTTTCATGGAAATCGGTTGAGCCGTTCAAAAGTTAGGGGGGTGAGAGTGGGGAAGGAAAACCGAAAATCTGCAAATATACTCGAGTGGGTTATTAAATGAAAGAGCATCGCGTGCCCTAACTACTAAATATTATGGTGTTTTACTTATATATAAGGAAATTAAGGCACTGGAATCTGGGGTTTTTCTTAAGTTTTAAATTTAGATTAATTAATAGGAACATTTTGTACACGACCGAATTTATAGAGACATAGGTTCATAAATTGTTACATCTTATGTCGATATGTACATGCACCCCGGAGGGGCACTGCAAATTGGGTTTGCGTCAAATTACATTATATAGAAACAAAAACAAAATTCATACAATACTCTAATGTCATTCAAACTTATCATCAATGTCAATATAAAAATCAATTATTAATTTAAATTGAATGTTAAATAAAAATATATTACAAACTGATGGTCAGTTGTGAAGGTCATACTACCTAACTACCTCATTAAGTAGGTATATAAGATTTATTTTTGAATTAATGCTTGTCTGTAAGGTATACATTTTATATGGGCCTGAGAGGTCTGAAATAAATCATTTATTATTATTATGTAAAATTTTCTGATCATAATAACTGCTGTTTGCTATATTTGCAGTAGAATTAGACCAAAACAGTGAAATTCTATTTATATCGGTCAGCAATTCCTAAGATTAACGCGTTAAAGTAAACGAAATATAATAACACTATTTTTAAATCAGTCAGTAATAAAATATATATATCTATATATACATATATATACTGCTGGACAATCCGCCCAATAACAACATAAATAATATAACACAACTTGAGATGAAAGCTGGGTTGTTTGATTCGCTTCTCAACTCAGTGTAAAAAAATTAAGCGAACTGTCAAAATGTTATTTTGTTGCTGACCTGTCCATGTTAGCCTGTGCTTTTATGGAAATAAATGTATTGACTTTGACTTTGACTTTGAGATCTCCTTGATTATTCTTAGTTTTTATTTAAATTAGCTTTAAGGTGACCTGTATGCATAGGCGTCTAAGGAATTAAACGTTTTCACTTTGAGTTTGTCTTTGACTATAGCCCCGTGGTATTTCTAAGATTAATGCGTTGAAGTAAACGAACTTTAATTAGGTACTGTTTTTAAATAATAATTCTGTGTTCTTCGACCTACAGTTTGGTCGCGTACAAGAGATTTTTCTCATGGATACACTATCTACACTATTTTATCAAGCTATCGGAATAGTACTACGGTGATCATTGATTGAATCTATAATTGTTGAAATATCGATTAATTTTTTATTTGTGATTAGATTGCCCAACGTAAAATAATTTAATACTTTAAAATCTAAGCATAATTTTGTAAGATTACCAAATTATGCTATATGATTTCATCAATTTGTGATTACATCTGTGCTAACATCAATAATTTGTCACTAACTTTCGCGTCATTGTCATAAGCCTGCGCGTAAGCTGTCACTGCCAGTGTCACTCTATTTTTATATCATACCATTTTTTCTTTTCTTTGATTCATCTGAGTAACATCTAGTATTTCACTTTATAATTTTATTTAACTCGACACTGGCAAATTGTCGCTACAAGCGCAAAGTCCAATTGCAAGAAACTGAACTGAACTTTCTTTTTCTTTATGCTTTCATTTGACCACAATCTCACCTGATTTAAAGTGACGATGTGGACTAAGATGGGGCATGAAGATCTAGTAGGTAGAGGACTTCTCCGGGCCACATTACGAAACACGAATAAATCGTTTCCCGCACTGGCCCAGCCCGGAGGGTGGTGACAAGCCGCGGCTGAAGCCTCCCCACCCAGAACCAGAGACTGTTCTTAGCACCACCCGGAGGTCATATGTAAGGATTCAGAGGGTTAACACTTACGGACGTGAACAGAAAAAACCTCAAATTCTGTTTTTTTACAAACAATGACAGCATCGAAATAAAAGCAGGAGAATAACAACGTCAGGGACGAACCCTCATTTTTACCAATCAACGGTTGGCATCTATGATTGGAGGTTAAATAATTGAAAATTCGCCGATCATTGATTAAGTTTTGACTGTGAATTTACGGGCAATATAATAAAATAACCAATTACAGAGAATCATTAAACCTTAGTAATATGAATTAAAGTAATATAATTAAATCAGTGAATTTTCGATTATATTGAACGTTCTATTATAAAAAAAAAAGTTACAACAAAAAAAGAAGTTAAAAATACGCGTGAAAGAAATTGTACGTTAAGTCCACAAGTTTCCAAGTAATAACCATGTGATTCTTATTCACATAGTATATCGGCCTAAGTTTAAAAATAACTTAAACTTATTAAGCAAACTTTCTTTAAACAAAATTATTTTTTATATTTACTGATTCTTAAATTTTTGTTACACCAATCGCCGAAGCTTCAGTTCAGCTGTGATCATGGCGCATGTAACTGTGCCGAAATATCGGGAAAATCGAAAGACAATCAATCATGGTAAATATCCCGTTATAAATCTCAATTGTAATTTCATTATTTTGTAATAGATATACATATTTTACTTATGGCATTGACATTGAAATTGATTTAATTTTATTATGTTCCATATCCTGGTTTTAATTATTCAAGTACCTACTAAAATTAAAATGAACAAATGTGTTAAAATAAAATATACTCATGCATGACATTATACTTTTTTGTTAGTTGTGGTGACATTTATTATAAGTAATGTTAATCATTTTTTTTATACTTAATAAGTATATATATATAGAAATAACATTGTCTTGACAGTTCGCTTCAATGTTTTATACTGAGTTGAGAAGCGAATAGAACAACACAGCTTTATCAGTTATTACAATTTTGTAGGTATTACAATTTTGGAGTTCTTATATCCGTCTTGTTATCTTTGTTCTTGTAGCCGTCCTCAATAAATTACGTAAGGTTGGGAAATCGTTTACGAGAAATTGTGTCCGTTTTTATAATAAGCTTCCGCAGTTTTAAGCTGACATACTCATTCGAAAGTTTAAGCTTTTTATTCTACAGAAGACTATATCAAAGATGATAATGCTTGGACGGTTGTAGCTCGGTTCCACTAGGATGGACAAAATAGCTAAATTTTGTTTTTTTTCTGTTATGTGCATGTTTGACTAGCATTTGTTTGTTAATGTTAAATGAATATGTGGTAACCATGTTGTACACCAATATTGTTATAATCAGTCCCCTCTTCCCCACTGGGCACTATGGGCACGTGCCCAGGGCCCCGCGATCGAATGGGGCCCCCTAGTTCCTGCCAGATTACCAAATGATAACCGATTATTATAATTAGCTTTAGTTTATACCACGCCTGCATAGTAAACACTAGGTTTCCGTACGGATTTGCGGTTGGAAACTCAGCGATTGCCCACAGGTCAATCGCTCGGTTTCCAACCTTAAACCCGTGCGGTAACCAGTATTCACTATACAGATGTGGTACAAAATATCGTGTGGGACTCGGGCCGAAACTAGTCTGTGAAAAAGACTGTGTTCCTGTTGAAAGGTTTTTGAAATTTATACCTATTAAAGAGCATAAATCTAAGTATTTAGCGGAGACCATCTTAAATTTTTTAGAGATACATGGTATTCCCATAAAAGATTGCAGAGGACAAAGCTACGACAATGCTTCAAATATGTCGGGAAAGTATAGTGGTCTACAAACAAGAATCAAGGAAAAATGTGAATTTGGCTCCTAACAAACAAGAGATGAAGCCCTTAGTCTGTCTAGAAAAATGGGAAATCTAGAATTTATTATACTGACGGAAATCTGGAGCACCATATTGGAAAGAATAGACAAAACAAGTAATTATCTTCAGAAAGAAACAATAACACTGGACGTTGCAACCAATTTGTTGACTTCACTTTATTATTTTATTACTAACCTCAGGGATAAATTTGATAACTTCGAATCATCTGCCAAAGAAAATAACCCAGAATCTGACTACAAGGATCTATCTCAAAGAACAAGACGTAGAAGCTCACGACTGGAATTTTTTGATGGCTCTGCGCCATCAGTCCAATTGAATGTTTTCCATTTCCAGAGCGATTCAACGTAGAAACCTTTCTCCCAATAATCGATACCTTGAGTGTTCATCTAAAACAGCGACAAAGTTCATATGAGACCGTCAGTCAACGTTTTAGTTTATTTTTTCACTTAAAAACTCTGAATTCCGAAGAGATACGACAAGGATGCAAAGAATTTTCTCAAATCTATCACGAAGACGTAAATGAAAAAGAGTTAGAAATAGAATGTCAACATTTAAAAGAATACTTAAAAAATGTTCAGAGTGAAAATGAAGCATCTAACAGTGTACAGGAAGTATATAATCTATTAAAGCAAAACAAAATTGAAGACACATTTCCTAACGTAGAAATTGCATTGAGAATATTTTTAAGTATGATGGTAACTAACTGCAGCGGAGAACGCTCCTTCTCCAAATTGAAACGAATAAAAAATGAATTAAGAAGTACAATGCTTCAAGAGAGATTAACTACTTTGTCGCTGATGTCCATAGAATGTGATATTCTCAATACCATAGATTTTGAAGATGTGATTAACGATTTTGCTCATCTTAAATCTAGAAGGGTACCTTTGCAATCAACATAGAATTAATCTAAGGATTTTAAGTTAAGCGAGTTACTTTTGTAGATTATTTTTTATATTTCCTATTTTTTTATAGTTAGTAACTAAATAAAAATAAATTTAGAACCTTGTTTGTCTTTCTTTATCTATTGTAACTAAATAGTGTTTTCTCAAGGTCATAGGGGCCCCATGATCCTAATGTGCCCAGGGCCTCAAATAGTTTAAAGACGGCATTGGTTATAATAATAACTTATGAGATGAAAGCTGGGGTTTCCAATTCGCTTCTCAACTCAGTGTAAAAAGTTTAAGCGAACTGTCAAGACAATGTTATTTCCTTGATTATTCGTAGTTTTTATTTAAAATAGCTTTATGTTGTCCTGACGATGTATGCATAAGCGTCAAAGTCAAAACGTTTATTTCCTTAAGGAAATAAACGTTTTGACTTTGACTTTGAAATGTTCTCCGTGTTATATTTTCTTTACGTAACGCTACTGTCTATGTCGTTATATTTATTTCCTGTCCATGCCTTGAAGAGATGGCTCATAGCGATAAGGCCGCCCTTTGTACTCCGATGTATTGTTTTGTTACTGTTTACTGTTTGTATTTTATTTGTGGTGTACAATAAAGAGTTATCTATGGTCAAGAAGAAGACGATGATGATGATGATGAATAAAGAGTTATCTATCTGTCTATGTTATATCTGAAACCTTTACCACTTCTCTCTCCCTCTGAAAGATTTTACCACTTCTTAGACCACATTGTCGAGATCGCAAATTGACCTGTCTTGGAGTTGGACGCAAAATGGCGTTCAATTCAATTCCTTAAAATTGGACTCTGAAAAGGACTCCGCAAAATGGCGTTCAACTGAGTAACATCTTTTACACTTTAACATATAAAAAAAAGATTTTATTTATTGGACAAGTGTGAGTTAGCGATTCCGAAACTGTAATAGAAGAATCAAAGATTGACGGATTTATTGTGTATTATTATGAACTGATACTTACTTTACATGTAGGTACTTATATTATATAGTTGAAGAATTTGATTGTTTGAATGCGCTAAAGTCAGAAACTACTTTTCAATTTGAATAATGATTTAATTGGATAATAGCCTTTTTGTCGTGGAAGGCTATATATAACCTACCACGGTAAAATACGTCAAAAATGCCACAAAAAAGGGGAAAGCCAAATAGTAGTTTAAGGTTTTGCATTGGAAATTAAGTATTTTTATAATATAAACCACCGTCCATAATATTTGTATTTTTTTCTATCCATCCACGGTTGTCTGGAAGAAATTGCTTTAGGGAATAGGACCGTCCATTACGCATGGTTTAGCTTTAATTATTCTTATCTATTGTATTGCTTCTTTGTTTGGTGTGTTATTATAACGTATGTTCTATCTATCTATCTACGCCTATCTATTGTATTGCTTCTTTGTTTGGTGTGTTATTATAACGTATGATCTATCTATCTATCTACGCCGGCGCCGGGGCGCCGGCGCCGTGAAAGTTATCAGTGTTTATAAGTTGATATTACGATGGCACCTTGTCACAATAACAGCGTGACGTCATCCATCGCAAAAAAAGTACAGATAGCAAAAAAATAAATAAAAAGTAAATTAGCTAAGGGATATTATTATTTATATTATTTATTCTTGACAAAAGAGTTAAGTTGGGAGCCAGTATCATGTCGCTATGTATAGTCATTTTTAAATATTTTTTCTTTTTAATGCCTTTTGTACCAATATCATAGAATAATAAATTACTGCGTAATAGGTTAGTTCGAGTAATGTTGTAAGCTGTAATTAATAAATACATAAATATTCCCGGACCACTCACACACCATCACCTAACCCCAAACTAAGCAGAGCTTATATTAGGGGTGTTAGGTGACTGATATACTACATAGATAAATTTTTTTGTAAATACATACATATGATACATAGAAAACACCCAGACCCGAAACCAGAAATTGTAGATCGTACAATTTGATTATCAATAAATGACTTTTGGGCTTATTCCACTTTTCCCCATTGAAGATCCCCATTAATGGGGAAAAGTGAACTTTTTGTTCACTTTTCCCCGTTAATCCAATCTGAGCTTGTAATGGGGATTAATGAACTAAAAAGTTCACTTTTCCCCGTTGCGTCAAAAATAAATAACTAATAATTTTTAGAATCATGTTTTTATTTAGTTATAAGGTAAAGATCACTTATTGATTATTTTCATAATCATATTAAATTGCCGTGGAAACTATTTATTAAACTTTTTAATCAAATCAGTTTTTTTCCTTTTTCTTCTTTATGTTTCTTCAATAAAATCACAGAACTATAAAAAAACATAAGCATTATAAAATAAAATACAGATATGTACTTATGAAATCACAGATTTTACGTTTAATAATACCCAATAATCACAGTTATATCAGTCCTATATACCTAATCAAATCACAGTTTTTATAATTATTAATTAAATAGGTAACATCAAAAACACAATATTCATATTTATACTTAATAAAATAACAGATTGAAACAATTATTAATTTAATAAATCATTAAAAACATGTTACTATTCACTAAATTTTTTTTCTTTTTTAAGTTTCTTCAATAAAATCACAGAACTATTAAAAAACATAAGCATTATAAAATAAAATACAGATATTGACTTATGTTATAACAGATGTAACGACATTTTATCATACGAAACAAATTCATATGCTTGTTGATGTTTATGGCTCATGAGGACGTAAACAAGTGGCACAATATTTATGCATTTTTCGGTACTGCCCAAATCTCCATGGATGGTGTAGAGTTGATAGAAGGGAGTTGGACAGATCCAAAACGTTCCACCACCCAAGAACATTTTTAACTTTTTTATTTGAATTTTTGCTTATTCCGAACAAAATGCTATTACACGGATATCGTTGTCGTTATAGTCCGCTAAAATAAATTTCTGATGAGCTGGCACTGTAACTTGTTAAATATTTTTAAACGCAATTTTATCTACGTCAAATGCTGCATTTCTGTGTTTATATAAAGTGTGTGGTGTGTGTGTGTGTGTAAGTTTGTGGTTTTAATAGTCTTCAGGGTAGGGAATTCTTTTATTTGGTCGATTCCGGTGTATTTTAGGGTACTTACAACTGCGTTGTAAGCAGTGGGAACGGCAGGTGCCTCTGGATCCGAAATAATTGTTTTCAGTTTGCATAAGCTTACAGCAACTTCATTCCGGGCGAAATCAGGTTCACAAACATTGTGTCGTTTCTCAGCTAAAACTTGATTATTCTGAAACCACATTGTTTGGATTTATGCATGTCATTTATGTAGGTTAACTTTTTTGAACGTTTCATGCATATAATCACCAAAGATATAAGGAAGTTAGTTACCTTTAAAGTAATGGATCCAGTACATTTACTACACGTGTATTACACTCCCACAAAACTGCACCATTCATATATTTGGATTGATGCCCAGCTCGGAGAAGAATGTTACATTTACCCTTTTTAATGTACTCTAAACAAATGTCACTTGAACTTCCAGCCATTTTTTTAACTTAACACTCATATAACATTTATGTGTTACTAACTGCAAACTGATAAGGACTGCATTCTCAAAACTATGACACTCTCCCGCCCCACTACTAACCGACAAACAAAAGATGACCAATCATGTACGAGCAGATAAGCCGTCGCCGCCAAAAATGTGCATCTTACAGTATTGTGTATCTTATTGCGTAGTTTACCAGGTTTAAATTCTCAAGCATCGCTTGAGTGCCTTAGTTGGGTCAGCTTCAGATGTTTCTACAAGAATAATTAAGTAGGTAATGTAAAGTTGTTAAGAACGAAGTAGTAATTTAAAGTAGTTATCAGGAAAGTCATGTTAAATTAATAATTGTTTCAATCTGTTATTTTATTAATTTTATTAAGTATAAATATGAATATTGTGTTTTTGATGTTACCTATTTAATTAATAATTATAAAAACTGTGATTTGATTAGGTATATAGGACTGATATAACTGTGATTATTGGGTATTATTAAACGTAAAATCTGTGATTTCATAAGTACATATCTGTATTTTATTTTATAATGCTTATGTTTTTTTATAGTTCTGTGATTTTATTGAAGAAACATAAAGAAGAAAAAGGAAAAAAACTGATTTGATTAAAAAGTTTAATAAATAGTTTCCACGGCAATTTAATATGATTATGAAAATAATCAATAAGTGATCTTTACCTTATAACTAAATAAAAACATGATTCTAAAAATTATTAGTATTTTATTTTTTACGCAACGGGGAAAAGTGAACTTTTTAGTTCATTAATCCCCGTTACAAGCTCAGATTGGCTTTAACGGGGAAAAGTGGAATAAGCCGACTTTTGATGGCTATTAGTATAGGATTCGGTACCCAATCTACACAACAAAGAAATACCTACTCATTTATAACATTGACGCAGGAATAATTAATATCAAGAATTCTATAAAATGATTAACATGTGTATATGTATACATACCTATTCATATACTTACTATAGGTATGTGAACTAAGTTCAAGTTTATCGCAACACGACCTTATATTTATTTGGTATTTCACACTAACTGAGCTGGCTAAGCCGTGTTGGCTAAGTGACAGCACACACGACTTTTTTTCCGAAGGTCGTGGGTTCAAAAATCGCAGTCGACCTCTGGATATTTCTGCTAGAAAAATTTACGCTTTAAACACGTGCTTTAACGGTGAAGGACGAACTTTCTCCTTGGTCTGGGTGTTTAATATGTGTAATAAAAATATCTGTATATGTATTATGTATATTATATTAGGTATATCAGATGTATAGTACCCGTTACACAACCTTAGAGCTTACCACTGGGCTAGATGTTGTTGTGTGAATTGTCAGGAAATATTTATTTTAATTTAATTTTTTATTTTATTAAATATTCAGGTCCGGGTCAACCAGTATTCCTACTTACAGACTAAAAAAACTAGGCAAATCATTTATGGGTAACTCTGTACGTTTTAATAATAAGCTTCCTTATAATGTAACAGAGCTTCCTATTAGAAAATTTAAATCATTTATTAAGAGAAGTCTAATGAAAAAAGCGTATTACTCTATAAATGATTATATAAAGGATGATGCAGCTTGGATAGATGTTGCTTAGATCCACAGTAACAGGCTCTAATAATTCTGGTTGACCAGGACTGATATGCTCATGTTATAATAGCTTCCTTATATGACAAACTTTTTTTTTATTGTTAATGTTAAACTTATAATAGTTACCTATAAATAAGAACTCCAAAATTGTAATAACTACAAAATTGTAATAACTGATAAAGCTGTGTTGTTCTATTCGCTTCTCAACTCAGTATAAAACATTGAAGCGAACTGCCAAGACAATGTTATTTCCTTGATATTTGTTATTTAAGCAATTTAGTTTTATTAATTTTAAGTTGACCTGTCCATGTAGGCCATGTTCTTCTAAGGAAATAAACGTTTTGACTTTGACTTTGACTTTGACCAGTGTCATCATCAACACCCTATTAACGTTCCCACTGCTGGGGCACAGGGACTTCTCTCTTGGCGAGAGAGATTAATAGGCATTAATTCACCACGCTGCTGGCTTAGTGCGAAATGTTGAATGTCACATGTCTTTCAAACTCTTCAAAGTTCTCAGAACATGGCGGTCTCCTCACGATTTTTTTATGATAAATTGTCATTTTTTATATTACGTGTACTTAGTTATAAATTACATTAGACATTATTTTGATTGTTAATATGAATTGTTAATGTATTCCAGATTTTGACATAAGTTATTATTATATTTTGGAAAAGTTGTGGCATTGGGCAACCACGTTAAAAACCATATTGTGACTTATAATGTATATTATCAATAAATGACTATTATGACTATTATGACTATTTTATATTTGTTTTATAATAAGTAAGTACATATTAATTACTTTAGGTATGTAGGTTCATTTTCACTACATAATTAATTACTTTGTTTTAAAACCCCACCGATAAAATTAAATGAGCATCATTTATTAATCATTAATACATTTTATCTATTAATACTAATATTATAAAGTTGAAGGGTTTGTTTGTTTATATTATATAAATGTTTTTCCGGACAATCCACACAACAACATCTATAACCCCTCGGCGGGAATCGAACCCGCCACCTATTGGACCGCAAGCGGACCTCCACCCACCGCGCCACTCCTTCTGTCATACGAATAATAAAATTCCTATAATTTTTTAAATAGAATAGAATAAATAAATAATTAAATATTTCCGGACTACTCACACAGTATCACCTAACCCCAAACTGTGAGACACACATTTATACACACAAGTGAGCGCAAATGCGCTCACTTGTGTGTATAAATATGTGTATAAATAAAAAGTAGTGTGTGTATAAATATAAAGGTGTTGGCAAAGGATTCCTTAGGCGGACAGGATAGATGAGGTCTTTCCACAAGCAAATCTATATAAATAAAAATGAATTGTTGTTCGTTAGTCTGATTAAAACTCGAGAACGGCTGAACGGACTTATCTTATCATAGTCTTGAAATGTTCGTGGAGGTCTAGGGAAGGTTTCAAGACGAGAAAAAATCGAATAATTGCCGGGAAAAAAATTGAATAATAACCCGTGGGTGCAAGTAATAAAATTGAATTTTATATGCATTAGATGGACTCATTCTACGCCTACGGGTTTATACGGGTTCTGTGTAATGCTTATACACTTTTTTTTTTAAATAGCCTAGCTGTCCCACTGCTGGGCAAACGCCCCCTTTTTCTCCCTCCACTCGTCTCGAACTGCCGCCACTTCAGGCCAAGATTTATATATGTATTTATGCAATAAAAAAAAACCAAAAGTCTAATTTTTTTTTAAAGAGCAAAAATTTGCATTTTGTGCGGTACCCATCCAAGAAATGGGTGATCCACGATAATCTGATCTATTTCTTTAATTTAAATGAAAATATCCGATAAATAATACAATCAAAAAGCCATATCGATTTTATTTCTTATTAGATATTTTTGTATTTACTTGTATGTATAAATCTGCATAAGACAAGACCAGACAGACCAGTTAATAAACCACTGGAAAACAGTCCAAAATGTCCTCTTAGAGTGCTTATACATGACATTTTAATGATCAGCTTATTTGAATAGGAATTTAAATTGCCGAAACTATTTGAGAAACATCCAAAAATAACACATATGCATATTAATGAAACGGATTGTATAAACGTGGAACTAAAATATAACTTGATTCAAATCAACAAGTAATGTATATTGTTTACTATTGGCACGCCCCGGCTTCGCACGGGTAATTATTTTACCGGCAATAATTTGTTTTTTTCTCGACGTAAAAACCATCATTGGACTTCTACGAACATTAAAAAATTGGCCGAAATTGCTCCAGGCGTTGTTGAGTTATGCACTTAGCAACACATTTTGCGATTCATTTTTAACCCCCGACCAAATAAAGATAAATATAAGATATAAGTTTGACGTGTCTGTCTGTCTGGGACATCATAGCTCCCGAACGGATAGAGCTATTTCAATTTAGTTATTTTTTTGTATGAAAGGTTAGTTTGTCCCGGGTGTTCTTAGAAAATCTGTTGAGCAGTTTAAAAGTTATGGGGGTGAGAGTGGGGAAGGAAAACCGAAAAACAGCAAATATACTAGTGTGGGGTATCAAATGAAAGGGCATCGCGTGCATATTAGTAAATGTTATGGTGTTTTACTTTTAAGGAAATTATAGAATTGGAATCGGGGGTTTTATTGAAATTTTAAATTTAGTTTTTTAATTTTTTTTGTTAAACGATTAAGTTAAAAGTTACTCAATACTGTAGTTTGTTAGAAGTAAAGGAAAAAAGCCGTGTTGGCTAAGTGGAAGGACACTCGATCTTCATTCCGAAGGTCGTGGGTTCAAACCCCCCCACCGGCATGTTCTGAGAACTTTAAAGAGTTTGAAGGACATGTGACATTCACCAACCCGCACTTGGCCAGCGTGGTGAATAAAGGCCTAATCTTTCTCTAATCTTTTCCAAGAGAGAAGTCTTTGTGTCCCAGCAGTGGGGACGTTAATAGGGTGATGATGATGTTTATAGCTAAAACATAAACCTTCATGACTCTAAGAATTTCGAAGCCAACCTTATAACAATGGATTAAGAACTCTTGAAGACATAAGCGATTCACTGTGTCCCACTCTCGTCTATTCTGAGTTAATTATAATGAATAAATTCAAGAACTTTGAAACCATTTAACGAAAATAAGTACCTAGTTTAAAGAACTTGAAAATAATGAATAACGTGAATATAAGGAAACTGTTATTATTTATGGAATCTTTTATCATTTTACTACGGAGGTTAAGGTACTTGCCTGCCCAACATTAGAACACTGTATGGTAGGTACAGTCATCAGCAAAAGAAGGTGATCAAAATTGACGTTTCAAAACATGGTCGTAGTGTGATGTGCCAGATGTAACGTGTAAAAGTGTTGAAACACAACACATAGGACGCAAAATGGCGTCCAACTGAGTAACATCTTTTTCACTTCTATAATTTTATAATTTTATTTAACTCGACACTGGCAATTTGTCGCTTCAAGCGCAAAATCCAATTACAAGAAACTGAACTGAACTGAACCAAAGTGTCAATTTGAAATTAAATTTTATTTGGTCAAATGAAATGCTCATTACAAAGCCGTTGATAAAAAGATATGTGATCTCTCTGGCAAGCTACGTTACTTCGTCTTAATTTTTTCTGCACAACTGTAGAATATTAGTTTCAACCTATACCTAAGTGGGTTTTATCACTTTGTAAAGAACATAAAAGGTTTTGGATTAATTACCGTATATACTACTAGCTGTGCCTCACGGTGTTACCCGCGTTATAATGTATTTTCCCGCGGTAAAAAGTAGCCTATGTTATTTTTCAGGCTCTAGAGATTCTGTGTACCAAATTTCATTTAAATCGGTTCAGTAGTTTTTACGTGAAAGAGTAACAAACATCCATACATCCATACTTACAAACTTTCGCCTTTATAATAGTAGTAGGATGTATTATTTTGGGACCCTGTTTCATCAGTTTAATTTGCTGTTAACTGTACTTGCCAGCTCAACGATAGAACACTGATGTAAGGTAGGCATATAGATACCTTGAAACTAGTTTATTCTCAGATATTTATATAGATTGTGGTTTCCCACAACGAAATTGAATACTCTTATGACAGAATAAAACCGCATATCAACTATGCGATTAATAAGTAAATAAATTATCGGGGCTGGTAGTTGTGAAGGTTATCCGGAAATATTTTAGTTATTTTATCTATGCCACAAACCTACTTGCTTTAAGTAAACAAATATATGTATATTAATTAGAATAATCAATTTATTGGTCACCACCCTCCGGGCTGGGCCAGTGCGTGAAACGATTTGTTCGTGTTTCGTAATGTGGTCCGGAGAAGCCTTCTAAGTCTTCATGCCCCATCTTAGACCACATCGTCACTTTACAACAGGTGAGATTTTGCTCAAAATAAAGGTTTATCTAGCATTACCTATGCGAAGCCGGGACGGGCCGCTAGTACATAATAAAAAATATTAACATAATTAACATAACATTAGTAAAAACAATAAAATTCAAATAAATAAATCAATTTCATAATTAAAGTAGTATGAGGTACGTCCTTTGTGTTTAGGTAAATCTAAATTTAAAATTTAAGATAAACCCCCGATTCCAACGCCTTAATTTCCTTTTTTTTTTTTATACCACAAAGGTGGCAGACAAGCATGCGGCCCACCTGATGGGAAGTGGTTACCGCAGCCTATGGACGCCTGCATCATCAGAGATATACCTGCGCGCTGCAGACTCCGTAAATGATTCAAGATACCCTTTTTGAAATAACTCATACAATATAGTCCAAGGGGAAAACCTCGGGAGGGAGATCATTCCACAACCCGAGAGTTCGCGGATGAAAGTTCCTCTTAAACCTGACAGTCCGCGAACTAAACGGCTCCAAGGTGGGTGGTGTGTTCCTTATAAGTAAAACACCATAATATTTTGTAATGTGCACGCGTTGCGCTTTCATTTGATATCCCACTCGAGTATATTTGCTGATTTTCGGTTTTCCTTCCCCACTCTCACCCCCATAACTTTTAATCGGCACAACCGATTTTCATGAAATATGTCTAAAAACACCCGGTCTTTCTTTTCATTTTCTTTTATGTAAGATACTTGCGCCACACTCACCTTTCGTACAAAAAAAAACTAAATTGAAATCGCTCCATCCGTTCGGGAGCTATGATGTCCCAGACAGACAGATAGACACACAGACAGACACGTCAAACTTATAACACCCCTATTTTTGGTCGGGGGTTTAATTATTTTTATTAAACTAAAGTCGACTATCGATATTCCAATTATCGTTGTGCGTGAAGTAGATTTTTATATAACGCCACGTTGTTAATTTTAACAACGTGCAACGGCAACTTTATGAAGTGAATTTAGTAATATTAAAATTTACTCTTTTTAGATTCTTGATTTCACTTTTATATATCACTAGCGACCCGCCCCGGCTTCGCACGGGTTTTTATTCCAAATTGTTTTCCCAGCAATTATTTGATTTTTCTCGCCTTTTAAACCTTCCCTAGACCTCCACGAACATTTCAAGACTAGATAAATCCGTTCAGCCGTTCTCGAGTTTTAGTGAGACTTACGAACAGCAATTCATTTTTATCTAAATAGATAAAAGAAACTAACCATTAAAATTATCTCAAATCATCATCTGTCGAAGTGTTATCAAAAACAATTTGTGATAAAAAGGACTATTTTTAACTCCCGACAAAAAAGGGGTGTTATAAGTTTGATGTATCTGTCTGTCTGTCGGTGGCATGGCGTCATAGCTCCCGCACGGATGAAGCGATTTCATTTCACATTTTTTTGTATGAAAGGTGAATTCGCTCGAGTGTTCTTACACGTGATTGATGAAACTCCCGTTTAAAAGTTAAGAGGGTAAAAATGGGGAAGGAAAACCGAAAATCTACAAATATACGCTCGAGTGGGGTATCAAA
This sequence comes from Gymnoscelis rufifasciata, assembly GCA_929108375.1. Taxonomy (NCBI): domain Eukaryota; kingdom Metazoa; phylum Arthropoda; class Insecta; order Lepidoptera; family Geometridae; genus Gymnoscelis; species Gymnoscelis rufifasciata. Next base: position 1,165,311 of record OV815326.1, read on the forward strand.
AGCGCATCATGTGCCCACTACAAAATAAAATGATTTTTTTACTTTTTAGGAAATGAAGGCTTATAAATCCGGGTTTATTATAAATAAAAAAAAATGATTATTATTTATATATCTGTACTATGAGCAGTGTCAAAGTCATAGTCAAAACGTTTATTTCCTTAGAAGCACAGGGCCAGTTGAAGGTCAACTTAAAATTAATCAAACGAAATTGTTTAAACAAAAATTATCAAATATCATTGTCTTCAGACAGTTCGCTTCAATGTTATAAACTGAGCGGAGAAGTGAATATAACAACAGCTTTATCAGTTATTACAATTTTGGAGTTCTAGGTAACAACGTTATAGTACAGAATGTAGAATACTCAGACGCAATATACCTCTAATTAATTAGTATCACTGAAACGCTTAAGAAGAGGATAGCTTCATTATTACACTGTTTTGACAAATTATTCTCTACTTCTGGCGCTTTAAATGGATTAAGGTTTAAGTGTTCCATGAAATCGACTATATCTTTTTTATTATTACTTTAACAATTTGTTTTAATTGGCCTTTAGGTTTTAATTTTTTTTTAATCCTCACACTTACAGCGCATGCTCTCGTACAATTTAAATACTTAACCCAACTTAAAAATATCAATTTCCTTACCTTATCTAAGTAGAAAACAAAACAATATATTATGCAATGATCGAAAATCGACTATTTTGTTGATATATCGACTGCTACACATCACTTTCGCCAAAACTTGACACTTGACACTGACATGGCGAAGTGCGGATGGTAGAATAGACAAGCGACTTTTGCCTATAATATTTTCCCCCCGTTATTTTATTTGAGAAGGCGACCGCCCCACACTACGCGTGCAGACCTACTGAGAAAGATTATTCTATTCTGTATAAATTGTTAATCAGACTGACATTTACTCCTTTATCTCGTAAGTCAAATAAATAACTCGTGCTGCTTATATTAATTACGTATTAAAGTATCAACTACTGACTATAACAAGGCCAATAATTACTTAAACCTTACTACACAAAGCTATCAATATTTTCGGAATAACCACACAGCGGATAAATGATATTACAAGTTTAAAACTTTGATTAGTACAAAGTGTCGCAACTAAGGCAAAGGTCATTGCCAAATTAGAAATAAACTACTTTGATATCGCTAATCAGTATTGTAGTATGACCTTTTATGGTAATAAATCTTTTTAATTTATTTATTAATTTTTTACAATTCTTTCCTAATTAAATTATATTGTTTTGAATATCGTAGTTTGTCAGCGTGAAATTAATATCAATGTAATAAATTATTTAATATAATATCAAGCTTTTATAGAGTAGTAAAGTAATCTAAAAAACATTAAACCTTATTAAACCAAATAGAAAAACTCTCATGTCTATTGTTTCGTCTATACTAATATTTGTTTTGTTTTGTTTTAAGTTTGACGCAAAAGCGGAAGATTTTGGCAAGCTTTTAGCTTGTGTTACGGGTACATACTAGATATATGATATACTTAATATAATAGATATACATATTAAGATATTTTTAATATACATATTAAACACCCGCAGCAAGGTGAAAGTGCTGGCAGAACATACAAACACTTGACCCATCGGCGGGAATCGAACCCGCTACCTCTTGTGCTACAAGACTTCGCCCATGCCACTGAGCTAATTAATTGAAATTTTATAGCTGGTTATTATCTAATGTGTTTTGTACCAAAACTATAGTGTACCTACCTAATGTTTTTTAGTTAGTCCATTACTAACTCTATAAAGTTATCTAGGCCCACAAACATATTAGAAGCATTACACTTATTAACGAAAATAAATTTAAAAGTTTGCTTTTATAAATACGAGAGAGGTTTTCCACTGCCTCTTCGAACGGACGAAAGGTTTATTTTATCTTAATTTTATAATATACAATATACATATATATTTATTTAGTTTATGTTTTACTTATGCGAAGTCCTAATCTAGGAAGTCCTTATACCCTTTTTTATGCTAGATAAGCTTTTATTTGATCACAATCTGATCGCCTGATGTAAAGTGACGATGTGGTCTAAGATATGGCATGAAGACCTAGAAGGTAGATGGCTTCTCCGGACCACATTACGAACGAAAAAATCGCTACTCTCTCTCGTGTCTGCAATAAAGATCGTATTAGCAATCGCTGAGACGATTGCTAATACTTTCTTTTCAGGGACAAAATTTCCTGCCAAAGCGAGTACTGCGAGTAAATAGGAAGAGATTACTAGCAATATCATTATTTTGGTTATTTACCTTGGAAGAAATATTTAATTTATACAACATTACTAGCTGACCCCAGCAAACGTTGTTTTGCAAAAATTTTTATTTTTTTTCAAAATGAAAAATAGATGTTGGCCGATTCTCAGACCTACTGAATATGCTCACAAAATTTCATGAGAATCGGTCACGCCGTTACGGAGGAGTTCGATTACGCACCCCGTGACAGAAGAATTTTATATATTGGATAGATATCAATGGTTGTTATATATGGCAAGTCAGTTAATGTTATAATAATAATGTATCCTTTTGTTTTTGCTCGATAACTTGTATGTGTGTGATTGGAGTTACAAATAAACGCTTCATCTATCTATCTATATAAAAGTCTATAAATTATAATTATATAAGTGCCAACGTATATCACTAATTCTTGCCTATTTTGTAGGTAGGTTATTTTCCCCAATGTAGCCATAAGCTATCTAAATCTCCCCATTTCTCCAGACGTAAACAATTCCAGCAATTGTCTTAGATTCCAGACGTAATTTAACGTTCCAGTACTTACAAATGATGCTGCACGTTACAGGGCTGTAAGACTTTGCACAATCTTGGCAAAATCATTTGCAAGTTCTGCACTTGCAAATGATTTTGCCGATTAGAAATAAATTTAAATAAAAAAGGCGTGTGTGCGATTCACACGCGAAAAAAGTGAAACTTCAGTAAATCGACAAAAGAATAAGAAGATTAAAAAAAAAACAAAAAAAAAATACTATGCTAAAAGATTTTGTTCGGGCGGTCACCCATCCAAGTACTGGCGTCGCGCTTGCGTTGCTTAACCTTGCTAGCGTTTAAGATTGGCTTACCCGACCGGTAAGCCAATCTTATTTCCATTTCCGTTTCATCCGGTTTCAAATCACAACGATTCTATAGAAGTTTCACTTCAAAAATTTATCTTTTTGCACCTTGAAGTCAAAGTCAATACAATTATTTGCTTAGAAGCACAGGGCTTACATGGACAGGTCAGCTTTAAATTAATAGCTAAATTGTTTATATACAAAAATGATCAAGGAAATAACATTGTCTTGACAGTTCCCTTCAATGTTTTATACTGAGTTGAGAAGCGAATAGAACTACAAGTTGATTAAGTGCTAAGACTTCGGTATCACTAGTGAGTGTTATCATCATCACCCTATTTTACCGTCCCCACTGCTGGGACACAGGGACTTGTCTCTTGACGAGAGAGATTAGGCCTTAATTCAACACGCTGGCCGACTGCGGGTTGGTGATGTGATGACACAATCCTTCAAACTAGTTAAAGTTCTCAGAAAATGCCGGATTCCTTACGATGTTCGAATTCACCGTTAAAGCACGTGATTTAAAGAGCACATAAATATCTCAAGAGAAAAAAATCCAGAGGTGCGTGGCGGGGTTTGAACCCGCGACCTTCGGAATGAAATACTAGTGAGTGTAAATGTAAGAAATCCATAAATATCCGAAAAAACCTGAGAGGGATCAAATTTGGCACAGACATGTTTTAAAGATTATTAACCCCCGACAAAAAAGAGGGGTGTTATAAGTTTGACGTGTCTGTCTGTCTGTCGGTCTGTCTGTGTGTCTGTATGTGTATCTGTCTGTCTGCCTGGGGCATCATAGCTCCTGAACGGATGGATCGTTTTTTTTTTTGTGTGTCAGGTGAGTCTTGCGCCATTGTTCTTAAACATGTTTCATGAAAATCGGTTGTGCCGTTTAAAAGTTATGGGGGTTAGAGTGGGGAAGGAAAACCGAAAATCTCCAAATTATACTCGAGTGGGGTATCAAATGAAAGCGCATCGCGTGCACATTACACATTATTATGGTGTTTTACTTTTAAGGAAATTAAAGCACTGGAATCGTGCGTTTTTCTTAAATTTAAAATTTAGATTTAATGTGTAAACTCTCAGCTTCATCTCTATAATTTAGTTAAAGGTTCAAGTAGAATTTTAACACAAATCAACCTAAATCTAGTAAGAAAACTGGATTATTAAATATAACTTGAGATAAAAAAAATATTGTTATTCATTTTTAGTGGAACTAAGAAAGTAATAAAAACTTTCATAAAATATTAATTTCTTCCACTAAACGAAAGTTTTAAAGGGTTTTCAGTTCCTCTTAGAGAACTCTTTTAGTGAAGTTTTCACAGGATTATTTCTCAATAGGTATCATTAGAAAAGTAACATAAAGATCAGTTGAAATTTTAATTTTTTTTGGAAAAATATTATTTTAGATTTAAAAACTAAATTGAGGACGACTTCATTTTTGGAAGTTGGTTAAAAGTGTCAGCCCTGTTGAATATAGCCGCCCAATTGTCTATTGTTTGGGCAAAAATGTATTTTAATAAAAAAAGAAGAAGCCACAGTGGGACGATAAACATGACATGTTTATCGTCCCACTGTGGCTTCTTCTTTTTTTGTGTTAAATAAAAAAAGTGTTTTGTAAAAATGACATTTCGTACCTATGTTAGATTACCTAAGTCTCTTTATATACCTAGATATATGAAGGTTTTAGGGTAATGTCTAGTTTCTATAGCAATACAAAAAAAACCTGAATTCAGGAATTTGACTTATATTAGGGTTCCGTAGCCAAATGGCAAAAAACGGAACTCTTGTGGATTCGTTACGTCTGTCTGTTAATCTGACTGTCAGTCCGTAAGACACAACAGTCTCGATATTTCAGTAAATTAAAAATAATGTATGCAAATTTGTTGCTATCACATATTGATATTAGCAATTGAACATTGAACTAGTTCGATCATTTTTCTTATAACCTGTTTTCTTACTATAAAGAATAAATATCAATTTAAAATTTAAGTAAAACCCCCGATTCCAATGCCTTAATTTCCTTAAAAGTAAAACACTATAATAGTTTTAATATGCACGCGATGCGCTTTCTTTTGATACCCCACAAAGGTATATTTGCACATTTTCGGTTTTCCTTCCCCACTCTCACCCCCATAACTTTTAAATGATTTTCATGAAACATGTCTACGAACACTCGCGCCAAACTCACCTTTATTACAAAGAAAACTAATAAATTGAAAACGCTCTATCCGTTTGGGAGCTATGATGTCCCAGACAGACAGACAGACAGACACGTCAAACTTAAAACACCCCTCTTTTTTGGTCGGGGGTTAAAAATTAGTACCTAGGTATTTAAAGAAAAAAATCCGAACTAGGCCTCAAACATCGGATGCTCACAAATGTGAAAACTGCAATTATCATCAGTTTCAAAGCAAAATATATTTCAGTATTTTAGATAGACGACGGTCAGACTTTCAGCGGTTAGAAAATAGGTATAACACAACCTTAAGTAGGACCTATTTGGCCAAACAAGGTTTCAATTGGTTCTATTATCGAACTTTCTAGGGCCGTACTCCCTCAGACAAACCGACACGCCATAATTAGTGTTGAATTAAATTATAGTATCGTCGACTGCTGATGAGCGAACTTGCGTTGCAAAGAGGTGAATCATGCGAGTACTGTGCTGCCTGTTCGGTTGGGGAAATTTACCCGAAATTTTGTGGAAATATTGCAGGTATGTAAGGCAAGATGAAAAAGGACTGTGCCTACTTACTACTTACACAAACATCATTATAATACTATCGATATATAACCTAATGTTTTAGACTGTGCGACTATGCTGAAAAGCCTTAAAATTACCTATTTACTGTATTATTGTAAAATCACATGGGTAAAGGTTCGAGTATTAAATTAAAAATAGTAATTTTAATCAAGGATATTTTAAAAACGATATAGTTATCTAAATTATATACATTACACAATTAAATATTACATTATCAAATGTGTAAAGAAGACTATCAATATTTTAAATACGGTTATTATATTTTAAATTTCAATGGGTAGGTACGACCACAGGCTTTCTCAAACATTTCCAGTTACATCGGTTGAAATCAGCATGCTTCAAATACTATTAATAATAATAATGATATTATTATTCTTTGGATTAAGTCTCCAAATACGTTATTAGGCCGAAGGTTTTGAAATTTTATTTAATTCTGAAATATTTATAATCCAAAATAATTAACCGCCTTCTAATAACTCCGACATACCACCACAAACTATATAATTAACATAAAACATAATATTATAACTAGTAGTATTGAAACTGAAAATTAAGAAAGTTAGTATCCTAGCTTACATAGAAATATAATTTTGTACATAAATTATTTTAAGAACTTTTTCATGTGATTAAATATATAATAAAATCGCTATGCGAAAACATGTAAATGGTTCATAGATATTTTTATTAAGTGTAAGTAATAATTTTATTAAAACCGTTTATTTTTCGATTAAAATAAAATAAACTAAATAATAATAAGTATTTAAGTAACTTACTCAAAACAAAGCATACCATTCTAATTATGATCTCATCATTACCCTAAGACTGGGGACATCCTCCGCGTCTGGCCACACTCGCACCCTGCCTAGTCGCCGGACGCCGCTTCTTCTAAACTCACTTCACCGCTGCCCGTCGCGCGAACCGGCGGGAACCAACAGTATTATTATAAATAGTAAATAAGCCCAATAAACAAAATGAGGGAGATTGTGCACCTGCAGGCTGGCCAGTGCGGTAACCAGATTGGAGCTAAAGTGAGTGAACTGAATAATTTAAAAACAATCTTATTCGAACTCTTTGAAAACTTTTTAAAAGAAAAATATTATTAATATAAGCAGTTACTCACTTAAAACGATAAAAAAATATTAAATGATTTCTTATAATGTTCGCATATCATTAACCCATAGTTTTATTTTTTTTAAGAAACTTTCTTGTCATTTCATTGACAGTAAATAAATTAATTTCACCTAAAATCAAACATATTATTTACCACACAATAATTTATTTATTATGATGAGAGTATGCTCTGTGAAAAGTCAGTTAGTATCAATGTATTAAGTAAAATAAAATTTCTGGTTAATAATACAAAAAAGAGCATATTAAAATAATTTGAATCGGTATTATCAAATTTGCAACAATGTGTCATCTACCCGCTAATTTATCAAAAAATATCGCCAGCTGCAGTGTTGCTTGTTTATTTACAAAATACATCTGTTTTTGTTACAAGTACAAACTAAATAAGATCACTGATACATTATACTGATATAGCCTAAAATCAAACTTTGAAAGTGAAATATGTACAATTATCCTTATACTAACCTAAAAAGAAGGAAGCTATTATTTGTTTCTTTTCTTTTCCTTTAGTAAATCATGTTCCTTTTACAAATAAGATAGAAAGAATCCATTTATTAATAAACACATTATGAAATAAGATGAAAACACAAATAATTATCTTTACTGTGTGTGGACCAAAAGGTTAGGTATATACTTTTATTATATATATTGCTGGTTGGTTAAAAAATATACTAGACCCCAACTCTAATTCAACATTAAGGCGGTTATGCATTAATATAGAAAAAAAATAGAGTATATAGTTATAGATAGATAGATAATATCTTTATTGCACACCAATGCTTACAGACTAACTTAAAAATAACAACCAATAGCCACATTTGGCTTTTCGGCGGCCTTATCGCTTAAAGCGATCTCTTCCAGGCAACCTTTAGATGGATAGGATCTGTTAAATATAAAAAGTTTGCTTGAATATTATAATTTATATATATTATTTATAGTTTTAACCTCTGAACATGGAACTTTTATCTCTTCAGAAACATTACATGAAGTTTAACCTTACAGACAGAAAGTTGAAACCTCATAATAATAAGTATTCTGAAAAATAAAAGTTCCTTGTTCTTGAAAACTCCTTACATAATTTAATACCTATATTTAAACCAATTAAATCCAAAGTAATATTTATAACAGTGAGTAGGTTACTGTTGTGTTAACTGTCCATTTAAACTCTCAGAAGGAAATCAAAAGAACTAATGATTTCTTACATTAATAACAGACAGAGAAAATAATACATGACATCTTTAACTTTACAATTTTATTCCACTTTCTTAACAATGCAACGTTTTATAAACTTTCTAATCTAGATAGACCATTCCATGACAAACTGAAATTAAGCCCATAGACAACTTTCACACTGAAACTTTTTTTTTTACTTTTTAAAACGACATCAAGCTGTGTCTAGACATCTATTCTGCCAAATAAAAGACGTGCAGCTGAATATAATAATGAAATTGTTTATTGCAATGCTTGGTATTTATGTGAATGTTTGACAGTTGCAGAACATTTATTAAAATAAATTATTTTAAATTAAATAGTTTTCATACATAAATATGATAGCAGAATATGACAAATATGTTGAATATTTAAACTAAATTGAAAACTGATTGAATTTTTTTATTAAGTTAAGTATAAGTTTATGTCTTATTAATAATTTGCGACTATATTATACATAGATCCGTGCATATTAGGTTGATACATAAAATAATAAAATCAATTTATTGTTTTTAAACATAAGCGTCGAATTGAGAATCTCCTTCGTTGAACGTCGTTTAAAAATAATCTCTACAGAGAAGATCTATTATAGACGCTATGGCTAGTCGAATTAATCCTAATAAGCATAAATAGGTAGCAAACGTTTTCGGACACTTATAGCTATCCTTCTGTTTCCTGTCAGTGTCAGCCTGTCAGCGTAAATTCCCGCCTTCCGCCTCGAAATGTCATGAGGTGATGATGGTTTACGCGCGCGAGGAAACATTTATCTATGGGCATGTTATCCTTCTTGTAGCAGACCATAAACTATTTTATATTTATTTCTGAATCTGGAATTTTTATACTTTCTTTTTTTAAAGTTTACAGCTGGGGTTCTTGAACTGAACTTACAACACGTACTTTAGTTATTTATATTCTCTTCGCTTACCTACTACAAAACAAAAGATTTAAAAATATTTATTGACTGAAAAGAAGGATGCTTTGATTCTTTTCTACATTTTTGACATAATAAAAAAGCAATCACTGATATATTTATGTCGTGTATCCGCACATTTCGTTTGATCAAGGTTCGAAAACACACATTGTATTACGATTATATTATATACTAGCGACCCGCCTCTTCTTCGCACGGGTAATTATAAAAAAAAATCCCGGCAATTATTTGATTTATTTTCGCCTTTTAAACCTTCCCTAGACCTCCACGAACATTTCAAGACTAGGATAAGATAAATCCGTTCAGCCGTTCTCGAGTTTTAATGAGACTAACGAACAGCAATTCATTTTTATATAATTATGTAGGTACTAGTGGCCCGCTCCGGCTTCGCACGGGTTTTTATTCAATTTTTTTTCCAAAATTGTGAATCTAAACCATGCCCAGATCCCCTTGAACACACACAAAAAATTTCATCAAAATCGGTCCAGTCGTTTGAGAGAAGTTCAGTGACATACACACTCACAGAAGAATTATATATATAAAGATATATATATATATATATGTATATAGGTATATATGTTCCGATGTAATTCTAATGTAAATCCTCCTTTATTATTATTTATCTAGCATTATGTAGGTCATAATTATTATTTATATTATCAGCTCAAATTGCTTGGGAATTTTTATCTATACTTCTATATTAATATTCATCATCATCACCCTATAAACGCTCCCACTGCTGGGACACAGGGACTTCTCTTTGCGAGAGAGATTAGGCTTTAATTTACCACGCTGGCCAAGTGCGGGTTGGTGAATATCACATGTCCTTCAAACTCTTTATAGTTCTCAGAACATGCCAGTTCCCTCATGATGATTGCTTTCAGCGTTAAAGCACGTGTTTAAAGCGCACATATATGTCTCAAGAAGAAAAAACTATATTATACTAATATTAAATACATAATACTCATCATCATCCTCTTGTCCTTATCCCACATTATGTGGGGTCGGCACAACATGTTTTTTCATTTATTGTTTTTTCAATTATTTTAGTGTTCGAAAGCCATTAATCAAGGAAGCAGTATAGGATACTTTTTACTGCGAGAAAATCTTTATAACACGGGAAACGCCGTGGCGTAAAAAGCTAGTAATTCCCTAATCAATTAATCATTAGGTAATGTTTTATAAAAAAATATGTTTCGGAACAATGACTCATTATAAAAATCACTGAAACACACAACTATCAATTTTCTTAGGTAGGTAGGTAGGTACTTGTAAAAAGGTGCTCAATTACACAGGTAATGTTTTTTCTCATCAAACAATAAACTGCCTGCACTAGACAGAGAACGGCCTCGATTTGAAGAGTTCGGTGACCCTGATGCAGTAGTTAGGTATCATAAATACCAAACTTACCAACACCTGATCTAACTAATATTAGTAGGTTGTAGGTTATTTACCTATGTATTAACAAATTACTTTAAGTTATTCAATTCGTTTTTTATATTTGATGGAACCTTCTGACAATAAAATTAATTATTTCGTTAAAGTAAAACAATAATGTAGCTATATCGAGGTTAATAGGCTAAATCATATAAAATACTGTATTACAGATTGATCTATAGTTTTGGATTGAGGCCAACACCCGAAACAAAAGAAAACGAAACTAATAACAAAAAGCCTTAAAACAAATTTACTTAGTTTGACACAGTTCCCTAATTTCGGGGTAATTACGGCTCTTCACTACTGGCAACAATAATTTCATTTATCATTGCCATTACGAAGTGGCAGAATGTTACCGTTAGCCACCGTTAAATAAAAAAGAAAGAACTTTCAAATATGGAATTCTTGCGTGAGTACCTCCTTGGATTCGATTTGATGTTCGGAAATTTAAAAACTATTTCAGGAAGGTATACTTTGGTTTATAAAAATATTTCAGTTCATTAGAACTAATCAGTAAGGTACATAATATATTTTAACCCCGACGCAATGAGGAGTGTTATAATATCCGTGGTAATTTCAGGTACTTAGCCGTGGGTTACTCCAGGACTAATTAGGTGTATGAGGCATCGCGATAACCTTCATAAAAAGATACGCAACTCACCGAATGATGAGGTCCTAGTAACAGTATATAAGAGATACCGGAACTACTTTAATAAGCTTATGCGCAACCTTAAACGAAAATATGAAAGGGCCCAATTTGATGAAGCTGGTAGAGATCCGAAAAAAATTTGGAGGGTTATTAACGAAATCGCTAATTTTAAAGTGAAAAAAGCTCTACCACAGGAGCTTTTGCAAGGCGAAGATACATCTAAAGCCTTAAGCTTAATCAACAATTATTTTGTCAGTGTTGGTCAAGATCTAGCCAATAAAATATGCGCAGGTCATTCTAGACAGATATATATAACGGGAGACAAAGCTTTACATTCTTTTGGATTGATAGAAATAGAACCAACTGAAATAGAATCGCTCATAAATACACTGAAAAACAATTGCAGCACTGGTTGGGACAATATTTCTACCCAAATTATAAAGCAAAGTAAAGAGTATCTAATTTTGCCACTTACGCACATATGCAATCTTAGTTTTTCAACAGCTGTTTTCCCAAATTCTTTCAAAAAATTATACTACCAATTTTTAAAGCAGGTGATAAAAAAGTCATGAGTAATTATAGGCCCATATCCATACTTCCAGCCCTATCTAAAATTCTCGAAAGAGCTCTACATAACAGGTTGGTCAAATACCTAGAGCATTACAATCTCATCTCAGGTAATCAATTCGGTTTTCGGAAAGGGCTCTCTACGGCTGACGCAGTTACGGAACTAAATGATTTTATCGTGGATTGCTTGGATAATAGAGTCAAATGCATGGGCGTATTCCTAGACCTTGCCAAAGCATTTGATACAGTCTCTATACCTCTACTGCTGAACAAAATGGAAGATCTAGGAATACGGGGAAAGCAACTAAAGTTATTTGAAAGTTACCTTACAGGCAGAACTCAAAGTGTGAAGATAGGAGAGTACACCAGTACGGCTCTACCTGTGACTTTTGGGATTCCCCAAGGCTCTATAATTGGACCGACTCTTTTCTTGCTCTACATAAATCAAATTTGTAATACCCAGATCGAAAATTGTAAAGTTATCTCGTTTGCTGATGACACAGTGCTCTTATTTCGAGACGATTCGTGGCAAAAGATTTTTAAACGAGCTCAAGATGGATTTAATCAAATATCAAATCAGCTGTACAGTAATATCCTGACTCTAAATGCGACAAAAACTAAATTTGTTACCTTCTCTCTACGCAAACCAGGACAACCGCACGTGGATCTTAACCTAAAAGCTCATTCTAATCAATGCCTCTACTCACCTAGTCATAACTGTGATTGTAGCACCCTAGAAAGAGTTACAAGTGTTAAATACCTTGGTGTTACTATCGATCAACACATGTCATATGAAAATCATATAAAGACCGTCACTGCTAGAGTTCGTAAGTTAATAGCTGTCTTTAAGCTTATTCGACACGCGGCAAGTAAAAGCCATCTAAAATCCACTTTTTTTGCGCTCTGTCAATCACTAATACTCTACTGCATTAGGTCATGGGGCGGTGCTGCGAAATCACACCTTTTGCCACTGGAAAGAGCGCAGAGAGCGGTATTGAAGGTGGCTTTTAATAAACCTTATAAATACCCCACCTACGAACTCTATCAAGAACTCCAAGTGCTCTCAGTTAGGAAAGTTTTTATACAGCAACTTATCATAAAGCAACATAAAGCTTCACCTCAAATCAACGTTTCCCATAAGCGCCGTAAATATAAAATATACACTGCAAAACAATGCAAAACATCATTTGCACATCGCCATGCACAGTTCTTAGGGCCTTACATATATAATAACTTAAATAAACCCAATAAACTGCAACAAAAAACTAACCTTGACTGTAAAAATATTGTTACACGGTATTTGCAAGACCTAGAATATGCTCAGGTAGAGCACTTGTTGGAGGTACAATCTTAGTATTGGGCTACATTTAGATTGTTGTGTAATTAGTGATTTTCAGCTTCATATTTTATTTTATTTTATTTATTATTTTCCCTACTAACATGCGATGCTTAATGATTTTTTTAATATTTTTTGTTTAGAAATTCTAAGAAGTTTATTTTTGTTTAGTTGTTTCTTATAAAGTAATTACCAACTATACCTACGCAAAACACCTAGTGCTGTTTGTACTTATTTGTAGCCGGAGGGAAGAGCCCTCGTGTCTCATTACAAGTTATTTTAACTTAGTTAGAGCGAGGAGTCATTTTCTTTGAACAAAATAGGTTTAAAATGGGCATGTACTATTTATTGTTTATGTAAATTGTATACTTACTTTATAAAAAATCCTTATTGTAAACCTTTTTGTAAATAAATATTTTTATTATATTATTATTTATTTATTTAATATAAGTTTGACATGTCTGTTAGTTTGTCGGTGGCATCATAGCCCTCGAAGGGATGAAAGGATTTCAATTTAGTTTTTTTTGTATGAAAGGTGAGTTTCGCGCGAGCTTCCATAGACATGTTCGATGAAAATCAGTTTAAGTATGAGGAAAGAAAAGCTGAAAATCTAATCATTATCAAATATACTTCGAGACCCTATCGAATGAAAGCGCATCACATGCATATTACAATATAATATAGTATGACTTTTTACTTTTCAGGGAACCAAAGTTTTGGAATCAATGTTTATTTAAATTTAGATTAATTACGGTATTTCTTCTCAGTATCTATATACTACAATAAACATAGCTACGGAAATTAACTCATATTATTATTGATAGTTATTTCTACCGATAAAAAGTCCGTTACAACAACGAAAATAAAGATAACATTTCTATGTAATTATCACTGAATATTTATTTTCATTAAAATATGACTAAAACGTGAGTAATGAAGACTACGGATTCTACTTTTTACCTGATATGATAACCAACAAAAATATTTTTTTTTAATGAAATAACGTAAGTACCCTATATTATAACTAATCAACATAAAAAAAAATTAAAATACATTTCGTGATAATGAAATTTAAATACCTAGTTTATCTTTTTTTTTTAAGAGTATATACTGTTTTTTTTAATTCGCTCGGTGGACAGGCACTATTTATAAAACCATGCAGCCTATTATAGGCTAGACTTGTAGTATGTACCAACAGCAAAACCGAAAACAACAAAAAAGCTGATTGCCATAGAGGAAAAAAAATAATCCTTAGAGCTAGACGTATAGAATAGCAATAGATCAATTCGGCCAATGGTCATTCTGAATTCAATTCAAAAAGCGCGCGGTGAATCACGCAACACAGGGAAGCCGCGCATGCGGGGAATAAGTCATTATTTCATTAACTTATACTTTGGTATAGGGTTGCCAGGTGTGAATTCTATAATAATTATTTGTAAGAATAATAATGCAAAGAAAACACTTAGATGAGGAAAATTAATTAGTATTTTAATAAAAATCATAATAATAATAATAAATATGGACCTTGCAGATAAGCACTCAGCATACAGTACTAGCGTAAACAGTGCACAGAGTTTCTTGATTTCAGGTACTTAGCAGTTTTTCTAAGATTATTTAAATACTAAATGAAAAACGAGGTTACGAAAAAAAAGTTTCTAGATCATAGAGGTGGCGTTAGTTGTTGACTTCTAGCATAGATTCTTCATGGTCGTTCTCCGCGGAACAGCCAGGCACGAATGCCATATACCCTGAAAAAGAACGAGATGCCTACTGCCTCTGCTAGAGACACCATCCGTACTGAGTTTCGCGTTATATCCAATATTAAGTATAATTATATTTACCTGCTTAAAACAAGCTGAAACTAAGAAAATATTCACTCTGTGTTTTTATATATACATAATACTTAAATATGTTTCGTTATTTAAAAATGTATGTTGATTTTGAGTCTGTATTATTTTTGTGTGTTTCTGTTGTAAATAAAATTATGTCTATGTCTATGTCTAATATATAACCCGACTGCGAATTCATTATTTTGGGATTGTTTTACAGTCTAACAAGTCTAAGTATTAAGCAACACAACTTTGTTTAATTATAGATCCTAAACGGTTAGTCGGGTCGTAAAATTTTGAAACGGAACTAAAATTGATTTGAAGTACCTACCTATACAACGATACCCGACATGTCATAGTTTGTTGACTTAAATTTTATTATTTTTTCAAAATGGCGTCTAGTAGCCGCCATCTTGCGTTTTCACTAACGTCATGCCTTTAGTGACACTCCCCGTACTAAGAGGAATCGATTGACGTGTGAATCACATAATTCGGTCCAGACGTTTGGTCTGTATAGTGGGACAAAGGAACATACAAAGACTGATAAACTCACATTACCACTCCTTTGTGTTGCGCCGTCGAGTAAAAATAAGGAGGTTTCTCAATTCGACCGTATAGGTATAAGTTATTTTTTTACAATTAAAAATAACAACTGTTTCGGCAACCTTAGCACAACCTTACGTCACGACATCACTCATAACTAAATGACAATGACGTACGATATATTTATTCTGTGGTTCAGCGCCATTTTGGCCGGCCATTGTCCAGATAGCCATCAAATGCACTTCCGGTCCCGAGCCTTAGTTACTCATTTGGTGATGGACGTCTAAAACTGTAACGGGGTTCTAGGTTACTCATAAAATATTTTATAACCTACTAACTTTTCAAATTCTAATGTTCCCTTGATTTATGGATTTTTAATGTGGGAAAAGTTGGTTTTCTCGATAAATATAGCCAGTGCTAGATTTATCAGATTTTTGGGCAGCAAACCTTGAGAACGATTTTTTTACTTCATAGTAATCAAACATTTCTATGAAGTAAAACAAATCTTTCTATGACGGTTTTCTGATGTCTTACAGATAGAAGTCTGCAACAAATTTTGTCGATGTCTTTTCTCTCCCACTTGTCGTTGCACATTCCGAGAGTAGCAAAGTTATACCGATCAGCTCAAAAAAATA
This sequence comes from Gymnoscelis rufifasciata, assembly GCA_929108375.1. Lineage (NCBI taxonomy): Eukaryota > Metazoa > Arthropoda > Insecta > Lepidoptera > Geometridae > Gymnoscelis > Gymnoscelis rufifasciata. Next base: position 1,181,435 of record OV815326.1, read on the forward strand.
TACCGAAAAATTATTTTACGTGCAATTTCAAAGAAATTGTTGCATTGTAAAAATCTATACTAATATTATAAAGCTGAAGAGTTTGTTTGTTTGTTTGAACGCGCTAATCTCCGAAACTACTGGTTCGAATTGAATAATTCTTTTTGTGTTGGATAGTCCAGATATCGAGGAAGGCTATAGGCTATATAACATCACGCTACGACCAATAGGAGCAAAGATATAGTGGTAAATGTGTAAAAAACGGGAGAAAGTGTTCATCTTTGAAGCCTTCCGTTGCGTGCGCCGTGAAAACGGTTCAAGATACACAAAAAATATGTATTAAAGAATAATAGCTCTTTTAATGATCTAAAAAACAGTCCGCGATAGTATTATGTCTATCTTTTAAGATTAACTCACAAAAACCGTTTTTATGGTACCTAATTTGGTCGAAATAATTTATTTGAGTTGTATCAACATAAGAATATTAATCTTTATTCAAATAAATATGTTGTTGGTTAAGAGTACTTCATCCATTATAACGCGGGTAGCACCGCAGGGCATGATATGACTATTGTTGAGGCAAGGGCGGCAAAAACTTTGCATACTATACCTTGAAAATTTGTAAATCCCCCACTGAACTAGCTATAGGTAGAACAGGAAGAATACATTTTGATTTGCTCTGTACCGAGTTCCTAAGATAAGCGCACAATGTAAAAATAGCAAAATAACATAGTATATTATATCGCGGAAGGCTTTCATTCCTTTCGTGTACCGCGGAAAAATACATGGCTCCCGCGGGAACTCCAGATCCAAGAACACGGGCAGAACCGCACCGTAAAGCTAGTTCAATAATAAACTTCAACACAACAAAGAGGACAAAACCATAAATATAAATATAACAGGATAAATAAACTGACGCTAGGTACATTTTAAAACAGTAATACCATTGAGTCTGTTTACATACGGCATAGCAGCGTGGCCGGTTCATAAAGCAAGACGTGTTTTCTGTGAGTAAAATAGATTTATTTACTATTTGCTAGCGATTTTTGGATCTTACCGCTGTAGAACGTAATTTTCCGCGGAAAAAATGTTGCCTAAACCTTCCTCGATAAATATGCTATCTTACTTGAAAGGTTTTTTTTAATAGGACCAGTTGTTTTTAATATAAGCGTGTTAAAAACAAATGCTTCAATTTCTTGGTCTGGGTGTTTAATATGTATATTAAAAATATATCTATCTATGTATGTCTATTACATTAAGTTTATCAGATGTCTAGTACCCGTTACACAAGCTTAGAGCTTACCACGGGGCTAGATGTTGTTGTATGGATCGTCCGGAAATATTAAAATTCAGCTTTATAATATTAGTATAGATTCAATAGGAAGACAACTAAATTTATAACTGCTTTTAAGCACATAAATGTTAAAACAGAATGCTTTGTAAACTCTCTCGAATACAAGACACAATAGTTTGAATTCACAACTTGCATAAACTTTAAACTAAGACTAAAATGATATTTAAATTTAACTAAGATATCTAATGTCATTTCTGTCTAAAATGACAGAAAATGTATGGCTCTAATATCATACATATATACATACATTTTCTGTCATTTTAGACAGAAATGACATCATCTTAGTTAAATTTAAGCAAGTTGGAAATAACCACTTATATTGATTAAATACATTTTTACCCGTTGAGCTATAAGCGCCATCTAATGGAGGTTATTATTACACGGGTAATTATTCGTAAACCAGGCAATTATTCGATCTTTTATCGTCGTAACCATGCTGGGACATCTAAGAACATTAAAAACAATAATTGGCGAAATTGGCCCAGACGATGTTGAGTTATGCGCTTACCAACACATTTTGCGTTTCTTTTTTATGTATAGAAGATTAACTGTTGCACTACCTAAATTGCATTGTATTTTCTTATTTTATTACACATTGCACCGAATATCAACCTACGCCCACTGATTCACTGTAACAGTTAATAACAACATACTGAGAAAGCTGCGTTTGTGTTGTTCTATTCGCTTCTCAACTCTGCATAAAACATTATTATTATTGAAGCGAACTGTCAATATAATATTATTTCCTTTATAATTTTTGCTTTATGCAGAGTTGAGAAGCGAATAGAACAACACAGCTTTATCAGTATGTTGTTATTAACTGTTACAGTGAATCAGTTTTATTTTTATTATGTAGTTTAAAGTTGACCTGCCCATGTATGCCCTTTGCTTAGGAAATAACGTTTTGACTTTGACAACGAATTATTATTTTTAAATCTGTTATTGAGCTCGGGCTATCATTGTTTAATAACTAATATTACTAATATAATAATTCATTTATCTTATTTAAACAAACAAGTCATAATCAAAGTATTTTTCATATGCCTAGATATTTGTAACAATAGGTTCGACGAATCTTCATACTCTAAAACTCCAAAAGTTTTAATAGTTTTAAAAATTATAATGACCAAAAAAATCTAATTATTCCGTTATTCAGATTATTTTTAGTAAATTTATATGTATTTTACGGTTTACCTTACAAGCGAAAAATCGAGATGGTACAGTGGATTGAAGTTTCGTCACGCGAAACTTCGTGTGATTTATACAAAATTTATGAGATTATGAAGACTACAAAAAAATCACTACAAATCATCGTGTCATGAAAAAATTCAACACCAAATTCTGTGACTCGTTTCAGCTTACATTACAACTCAAACAGTTAATTTCAATCTTTAAAAGATGTTTCATTCGTAAAAAAAATCTGTCTCATTTAAATCATTGCTAATACTCCTGACTAACCCCGTTTCAGTAGAAATCCCTCCTTGAATCACCGATAAGATTAGCATATATAGAAATGTGAGTAATCTAACTATCTACAGTGTTATTTGAAGTTAAAATAGTAGGTTAGTCATCGTGACTGACTGAGGATATCATTCTATGACTTTTGTTTATAGTTTCTTCTCAGAAACAACAAATAGTGTACGTTAATCAAATGTTTATTGAACGTCAGAATTTGTTACACTCATAAACTCACGCTGTCTGTTCTTGTTACTACTGATATTCACATACAATACAATAATCTTTATTGAAACACCAATATTAAAATGTCTTCAAAACTTAAATACATGTAGATAATTGTGTAAAAATGGGCGAAGATTATCGGTAAAAGTGATCTCTTCCAGACAACTTTTGGATGGACTGGAGAAAAAAACTAAAATTTATTTCAGGAAATAAAGCCTTTTTTAAGGATTTGTAAAAAAACATAAATTGACTTGATTGATTTGAGAGAAAAATAGAATTAACACTATAAATAGGGGTTAGAGTTAGATAATTTTTTATTTATTTTATTTTTTATTTATAATCGTCCGGAAATATTTATTTATGTTTTTTTTTTATATTTAAGTAATCTTTCCAGGATATTATGTATATATATATTATGTATAATCTAGACTCTTTGTAGCACCTTGGTACCTAGTCAAGTCGAACGCATTTATGACCGTTTATTTAAAAAACACTATAGATAAAAGACAGATCAATAAATTGACGTAGGGGTCCCATTTAATTCATAACTATCCATGCCTTATTCGTTCAGGAGTAAATTATGTCTAAGCAACGTCTAAAGCATAAATTCTATATCCAATCTTGCTCCATGAATCTCTGTCCACGGAGTTACAAACGATAATTAAAAGCATTGGATTCCAGCCAAAGGACACAGTTACTTGCATAGAATGAGTTATGAGCAAGTGGAAACTCCTTGGAATTATTAATGACATAAAAAATACTGGCGGGTAGCGAGAGTATAAAACCTCTTCGCTTTGCGCGTGGACTTTAGCATATTATAAAAAAAAACTACAAATAATAGGATTACGAAAATATATTTGAGCTCAGAAAAATTACTGCTGTTTTCAGAGACCATTTGGACAAGCTGAATCAAGAAAAAATATAAAAAATGTAACCAGACTACGACACTTAATTTTTTTGGGCGTTTTTACTGACTAAGCCTTCTAAGAGAGAATGGTTTTTTTAAAACAAAATAGATCCTTAACGGTCAGTCTGATCGAAAAATGGTGAAAGAAAACTATCAATTATTGCTAAATAGCTATTCAACGATACATAGATGACTTAAGTAATTTGTAGACTTAGATTTTTTTATTTTTACAAAATGGCGTCCGGTAGTTGCCATGTTGAATATTCACATAAACAGTCTTCTGTCTAGTGGCACAAAGGAACATGCATACATACTTACATAGGTACATAGACTGTGTAACACAAACCACTCCTTTACGTTAGTTTTCCAAATAAATAAGTACATTTTTATTTATTATTTTATTAACGTTGCTCGGGTAAAAAGCAGTGCTGTTTGTAAATTGAATAGCGTCCCGCGGAGACTTTGATGGGTGCAAAACCTCTTGAGAACTGAAAATTTAATTTAAAATTCATTGAAAGTTTCAAGATCTAGTCGAATAGGGAGCGGAAGTGACTTCATTTTATATGATACTCTGCAAAGATATAGAAAGAAATAGGTGTATAGTAAAAGTAAAAAGCTTAAGACATATTCAAATCCTAAAATGTATCATACTGCTCGGTTCAACGACCTCTTTCCGATACCTACTCTTTGCCTATGGCGTGCGGTGTTGCCATCATTGTATCATTTAAACACGGAAACTGAAACCATAAACTGAGACGAGTCTATTTAAAACTCAATTTAACTTTTCAATAGATACAATAATGAGCGTGGGCTAAGAGCATAACCTTACTTGCGGATTATCAGAGAACAATAGATAAACATTTTATAGAGGTATAACAAGTAAAACTCGTGTTGGGTGTTGGCTGAATGGGAGCACACTCGACTTTCATTCTGAAGGACGTGGGTTCAAACCCCGCCACGCACCTCTGGATTTTTCTTCTTGAAAAATGTATGTGCGCTTTAAAACACGTGCTTTAACGGTGAAGGCTAAAATCGTGAGGAAATGTTCTGAGAATTTAAAAGAGTTTGAAGGACATGTGACATTCACCAACCCGAACTTGGCCAGCGTGGTGAATTAACGCCTAATCTCTTTCGCCAAGAGTCCCTGGGTGATGCTGGTTTTATAATATATTTTTTTATAAAATATTAATTTTCCATTTAACTGACTGTTTTGATTATTTTAGATTATTCTTTTTTCTCTCTTTGACATATATATTTCACATGATTATTAGTAACCGTAACACAAGCTTAGAGCTTACCACGGGGCTAGATGTTGTTGTGTGGATTGTCCAGGAATTTTTGTTTTTTATTTAAATTTATATATTAACATACCATAGATGGTAGACAGTTTGATCATAAATGTTTTTTATATCTTGTACATACCATGTGTTTTGTGAATATAGGATTTGAATTCTTAGCTGATTTGGAAAACATTCATTCGCGTCCACCAACTAGATAGAGTGTTTCGTAAATGCTTAGCGTTTAATTTTGCTTGATTTACTCACTTATCTGTACTAGGAAGAATCCCAATACTTACAAATAATAATACTTACATAAATTAGTTAAGTATCAATATCTTAATCAGAAACATATAGGTATTTTCATATGATCTGACCTTCTCGTTATTATCAAAACAATGCGTTTGTATAGGAAACAGAGCACGTATTGATAAAAAATTGCTTCCATTGTCAAATAGAAAGAAAATCTGTAGTTTAAACACAAATGTGTTAACGCTAAAGTTTTATTTATGTGTGTTTTCGTGTTCTTATGGGACGATGATCAAACACTTAACATAATAAAAAAACACAAATATAAATCTTTACAGGTTTTTAAAATAATAAGTAGGTACTCCCATCTTGTATTATCCACTTGCCTTTTGTTGGCTGCTGGGAAACTGCTAGGTTATAAAACGCCCCAACACTCATAACATAACGTAAACAAACGCTTCTGTTCTGTCAGCAATACATCTGGTCTGGGCCCTAATCCACTTCCTTTCACAACTTAGATAGCTATAAATTGAAATATTATATCCTCCCCAAGTCGTGTCATGTTACGGTATAAATAGTTCCCTTTATATGGCAACACCGGGAGTCTGGCCGAAAATAATGCATTCGTCGCCACCGCGATGCAACAGGAAAAAAAAATTGTGTTCTATTTTCAAATTGCAGCGGAGAGCGCTGGCCGGAGACCAAAAAGGAAATGGTTTTCTGCGCGCTTTTTTGTTTTTCTGTCTTGGAATATGCTTAGAAGTGATTTAAAGTAATGGAATGCTTCAAAAGTACCTATCTGAAACATGCGTTTTATAAGCAGTCTGGTATTGATACTTGTTTTATTTTATTTCTAAATAGAGTCCTAAATGAAACTGCTACATTAACTAAGATTTATCTATTGTACTTAGGGCTTTGACTCGTTTGCCGGCTATGACAGCCCTGTTAAAACCATTCAATAAAAGTAATTCTTATACTTAATAGGTATATCAAATAATGCGTTTGTTTTAGAAACGGAGCATTTATTGATATAAAATTGCGTCAATTGCCAAATAGAAAGAATATACAATGAAATAATTACACAATAATTTACAAAGTGCTCTGTCTGCTGCGCAATGCGGATTAACTACAATACCTCTACAATACAAATTAATTCATTTAACAACTTATAACTAAGATGTTAAATATATATTATTATTCGTGGACAATCTAATTTTGAATCAATATAATTTATGAGTAACTTAGCACCTAGCACCTACCGACCTCTTTGAATCCATATGGGTACCTAGAGGTACACATTCCAACTTAGTTTTTCTTATAAGTACACGGCACGGCATTACTGCTGTTTTCAATCGATCAATACTCGGTTCAAGAACTCTTGGTATGCTTTCTTAAATATCTAAGTAGTGGCCATGACCATGAAAGACCTGAATACTTTCAGCACGCTATGGCAACACTTAAGGCTAAGAAGGAAAAAAGAATATGGTTCATAATTTCAGTTTAGTGTAAAGTGAGTGTATTTCGTCGTTTAAGCTTTACTTATGTTCTTCTTCTTCTTTTATTTTGATGGCGTTCGTGGCTTGACATCGATCGTTTTAATGACCATTATTATTTTTGACATAGATAATTGTATTTTTTTTATAATTTTACTAGATGTGCCCCGCGGTGTTACCCGCGTTATAATGGATTTTCCCGCGGAATGACGTTTTCCCGCGGTAAAAAGTAGCCTATGTTATTTTTCAGGCTCTAGAGAATCTGTGTACCAAATTTCATTCAAATCCATTCAGTAGTTTTTACGTGAAAGAGTAACAAACATCCATACATCCATACTTACAAACTTTCGCCTTTATAATAGTAGTAGGATTAGTAAAATGTATTTTTAACTTTTGATCCTAGTCTGTAAGTTCATTTCTGTATTTAAATAAATAAATCATGGACTGAACATGGCTGTGCTAAAGTGTTGACAGTATGAAATAAGTAATGAAGTAACCTATCAATCAATCAATAATTTATTATAAACCAAAGATAGAATTACATATCTCGGTATTTAGGACTTTTCTCATATGCTAGCAAGAGAAAGCATACAAGGTGAACTATTTTTTTTAATGAAAGTGCTATGAAATACTAGTAATAAACCTTCCTCTTATATAACTTTCACTAGCTAAAACAGCATTCAAAACCATTGAGCAGCTTAAAAGTTCTGAGCCACCAGACAGTGGAAACAACTTTTTAAATACTTCGTTCTCGAAGATCTAAAGAAAAAGGTTTTATGCTGAATTTGAATACGGCTTGTGGATTGTAAACGGCTATTTTCAGGTAACGGACTTCACGGTTCTGTAATTGTAAGACTCAGACAGACCTACATTCTAGAAAGAGGTTTGTTCGAACGGGCTAAACACACAAACTTCAGGTTAGAAAAAAGAATCTGTTTTAGACAGCATGTTTATCGAGGAAGGCTACTTTAATATGTTGTAATGAAAGCACCGGCAACGAAGTGGCATGTAAACCTAGCCCTATATTTTATTGCTTTTCTTTCCGTGTACTTTGAAATAACATTCCTGGCACCAACCACACGTAAAATGCCACTTTCCCGCCCAATTAGAGTGAAAGTAACCTGACACAGGCGCCAAGCGGCCGGTGTTCCTGGGAAACCCGCCAAGTTCCCACCATTCCAGGAATAATCCTTATTTACGTGTGCATAGAGACTGCAATGGTAAACTTCCTCATAAATTATTAGTAATCCTAAAATGTATAGAAATTGGGTTTAAAGTACCGTTTTAAGTAGCAAATGAGGTTATTTGTGGTGATACTTTATGGGTATTCCGGGATACTCTCAGAACTTCGGGGAGCAGTCTCTGGTGGTAGGCTCCAGCCGCGGCTTGTCACCACCCTCCGGGCTGGGCCAGTGCGGGGAGTGATTTTTTCGTGTTTCGTAATGTGGCCCGGGGAAGCCATCTTCCTTCTAGGTCGTCATGCCCCATCTTAGACCAAAAAATATTAATTATTATATATTAATTATTATATTAATAATTCTAAAATAAGAAAATATTAATTATTATAAGGTGCATGGTTTAATTCGTTTCTGTGATAAAAGCTTTATTAAGTATATCTTGTTATCTTCACTCAACTTATAATTACAGTACATAATATCCCCTTCTAATTAAAATTAATGACGTGTAAGTAGTTAATATACCGTATTAATTTACAACCCAATAGGGATAAAAATAGAATTAAATTAATCAATAATATAAAAATGAATCGCAAAATGTGTTGGTAAGCGAATAACTCAACAACACCTGTGCCAATTTTTCCTGATGGTTTATATCAGCGAGAAAAAATGGAATAATTGCCGGGAAAACAATTTAGAATAATTACCCGTGTGAAGCCGGGGCGCGCTGATAGTTAGGTACATATAAAGTAGTTTTCAAATACCTACTGGTTGTATTGGGATACCTACCAAATCAAAGTCAAAACATTTATTTTATTAGACGCACAAGGCATACATAGACAGGTCAACTAAAAACTAAGAATAATCAAGGAATTAACGAATCGATTGAATGAAAATGAAAAGCGAAATTATTGTACCAAAACAGAAAGTGACTGGTTTTAAAATAAGCAAAACTAAAATTGTGCTTAAAATAAACAGTCTCCCCACCACACAGCATCTTGATCTTTGATCTTAGTCGGCCCTTCGACGACATCTGACAATCCACACAATGAGCCCGCATGAGCCATTGACAATCAAACTCAATTCGACCATTGGCATTGTATTCCTGTAGATAGATACTTAAGCTGTTAACGCTAGCTACTTCTGGCAAAATATTGTTGTAGCTGGTAACCCTATTAGTTAGAATATTATATTTTATTTCAAAAAAAGAAAAATTGAAGCGGCATGGCGGCAAATGGCTAGGAAGCGCCTAATTATTAAAAAGAGCATAATAATGCTCATCAAATAATATTATATGGCTGTAGATGGACTTTAATTTCAAAACAATAAAATACAGTAAATTACAGTAGGTACTCTTTATTGAACACAACATTACATAAAACAACAAAAAAAAATTAAGAAATTTGTGAATCAATGAAACAAAACTCAACAAATTTTTTTATGAGATGCTTTAATCAAAGAAAGGTATTAAATAAAAATCATCAAGATTTGTTTAATTACCAAATTACAATAATATTGGTATTTGGGATAGATAAAACAATATTCCGCTTTCGATGGTAGCAATCGATTAAGTAGGAACGGTCGTACCTTAATGATACCAGCTCCAGAAAACAACCTCTCATTAAACACTAGCTATAGATATTTAATTGTCAGGCGATTGACAAGTCAGATTATAAATTCCATCGCAATCAGAAATTGTGGAGTTTATTAACCCTAATTTGCAAGATTGGATTCCAGACAGTCGTTGAAATAAGTGCAGCGAATATTTTATAGACTAGTATTTAAAGAAGTTCAAAGACTATATAAATACATTTTAATATTAAATAAGGCTAATGGAACTTTTGAATATTTATCAGAAATAACTGAATTTAACGGTAGATACATGATTTAGCGGGGTTTTAATCTTAATTTCTTTACATATTAAAACAATAACTAGTTTTGTAGGTACCCAGATTTATATTCTCTTTGTAGGATTAACTTGATTTTTTTTGTATATTCCTGTATTACCTCTAATTTAACTCACCACATTAATTTACGCCGTATGGATTACAAATCGCTTAAACTTAGTAACTAAAAATCGTGACCAATTTAAGTAATCTATATAAATAAAAATGAATTGTTGTTCGTTAGTCTGATTAAAACTCGAGAACGGCTGAATGGATTTATCTTGAAATGTTCGTGGAGGTCTAGGGAAGGTTTAAAAGGCGAGAAAAAATCGAATAATTGCCGGGATTTTTTTTTTAATAAAAACCCGTGCTAAGCTTGGGCGGGCCACTAGTATGTAATATAACTTCAAGCATTACATAGGCTATCTTAAAAATTGTACCAACGTACCGGCAAATCACAATCCTTATGAAAAGATAGTTATAGGTACATATATTCATTTTGTAGCAGAAATGTATTAAAAAACGGATAAAAATAAAGTGACTATGTATATAAGTTCAATTAGCCAAACAAATTTAACAGATAAAATTTGCATTTATATGCATAGAAAACTATTCAAATATCTGTCAGAAAATTAAATAGTAGGTATATAAAAGCTATAATATGTTACAAACATATAAAATCTCAATTATTATATAAAATTAAAGTTTTTTTTTATATTATAGATTTAACTTTGACTAGGTAAATAATATTAGTTAATTTCAATTGTTATGTGTACCTAAGCATTAAAACATTTGCATGGCATTTTACTGGTATGTGAAACCTTATATCAAACTAAACATCTATTATTGTACCATACTTTTGGCAAATAAATACATTTCATTTCAAAGTAAAGTAAAAAGAGACCTCTTGTAGGAGTTGTAGGTAAAACAATGATTTATTTATCTAAAGAAATCAGCGGCGGGTCATTGCTCGTCACCATTTTGATAACGCAGCGAAAACAATCCATCAAAAATGAGGTTCACATAAAATAACCGTAATACTTGTCGATCTGTCTGTCACGCGATAGGTCGGCTACAGATCGATTACAGTACATTGCCACGAAACGGTCGAATTAATATGGAACTCGAACTTAGCGATTAAAATCTATATACGGTTTTTCAGAAGTCGCTTAGATCTATCAACAGAAGTTTATTGTATGTAGCCAAATTGAAAACAACTGTGGTAGGGATTAACTTTCTAAAAAACGTGTATTCGTTTATTCAATGAAAATTTAATAAAATTGCCTTTAAATAAACCAAATTTTGCATTGGCTATAAAGTTGATTCATTATTAAATTCTATAGGTTCTAATTACTTAGGTACAGAGGAGCTAAAGAGTTTGTTTATTGGAACTTTAAGGAATTATCTTTAATAGTTATTTTAGTGTTATACTTATTTGATAGTCACAATTTATTAACAAAGGTTTATACAACTTTTCACATCGTGAAACCCATTTCATCTCGGAAAAACCGTGGGTTCTCAATAATCATTAGGTATGTACCTATGTATTCATTTGGTACATTTAAATTCTGTTATTGCTATGGAAATTATCACTTATTATTTTATATCTATTTCTCCAAAGTCCAAATGTTATTTCTGAAAGGTCAAATGATAAGGCCAACTCGATTAGATTTTTATTAACATGACTCAGACAAGTTCAGACAAGTTTCAGCAGATGTTGTATTTTAAAAAGGGGACAGGACAAAGAGTTAGTCTCTTTGTTAAATAAACGGAGCGTTCAGAGATACAGACAAGACGGTGATTTACTCATTTCTCGTATTCTTTTTCGGTGTATTTTTAGTTAACCCCCGACACAAAAAGAGGACCATTTGATCAATTATGCAGTAGTCACTTTAAGCTCTAAATAGGGTCTCGTGAATTTCTTTGTCATTGTCTGAAAACCAGCGCAACTCCGCCTGAGATGGATCTGCATAATACTGGCGAGACCTTTTGGCACAACACATTCAATCATTTATGTTTAGATAGTATTTAGTATTATATAAATATTTTATTTTATTTAACTGTATTTTACTTGTTATTGTGGGTGCTGTGTCAATAAATGTTTTCTCTCTCTCTCAAATATAAAAACTTTAGTTTTCTTAAAAGTATAAGTAAAATACCATATTATTTTGTAATGTGCATGTGATGCGCTTTCATTTGATTTCCACTCAAGTATATAAACATAATCTAAAAACACTTACCCAAAATTCACCTTTCATACAAAATAAAAACTAAATTGTAAACGCATCATCCGTTCGGAAGCCATGATGCCACAGTCAGACAGACACGTCAAACTTATAACACCCCTCTTTTTTGTCGGGTTTTAAAAATCAAATCAAAGCCCTTTTATTAAGTACTTAAATATGACCGTTGGAATTTTGAATTTGAATTGAAATACAGTAAAATTGTGTTCTAGACAGCCCAAGGCCAACCCAAAATGTCTCCCGTTTCAGTTAATTTACATCTTATGTTAAAATATGGTGTCCTCCTTGGTCTGATTGTTTAATATGCTTAATATATATATAAGTATATATCTATTTATCAGATGTCAAGTACCTACCCGTAACACAAGCATAAAGCTTACCACTGGACTTGATGTTGTATGGATTGTCCGGAAATATTTCATATAATTTATTTATTACGGACTGCCTCAGTGGCGCGGTGGGCGAGAGTCCGCTTGCGGCGCAAGAGGTAGCGGGTTCGATTCCCGCCGAGGGGTCAAGTGTTTCAAGTGTTTGTATGCTCTGCAAGCACTTTCTCCTTGGTCTGGGTGTTTAATATGTATAATAATCTATCTATGTATGTGTATTATATTAAGTATATCAGATGTCTAGTACCCGTAACATAAGCTAAAAGCTTACTTCGGGGCTAGATGTTGTTGTGTGGATTGTCCGGAAATATTTTATTTATATTTTATTTGTCCTCAGTTCTGGGAAATAATCTCCGAGGAGCACGGCATCGACCCCGCAGGCGTGTACAAGGGCACCAGCGACCTGCAGTTGGAACGTATCGACGTTTACTACAATGAGGCCTCTGGTAAGTAAAAAACGTCAGTTTGTTCGTTTGACAGTGGTCAAAAAATACAACACAAAAACACTTTATTGTACACCAAAACAAAAAAAAAATAGTAACAAAAATCACATTATGTATGAGGAAGAAGTACAAAGGGCGCTTAGCAGCGATCTCTTCCAGGCAACCTTAGGATGGAAAAGAGTGACTTGAACAAATTACTATAAAAGGTACATTTAATCAATTAAATATGTATTAGATGAACTTATACTACATCTATCGTTCTGTGTATAAACATTTTGCAATAAAAACTTATTAAATAAAAATGAATTTTTTTAAGTGAAAAAATATGCAGTCAAAGCGGTCAAAACGTAAATACTTTATAAAAAACACGTGTCTTGTGTTTTATGGAGCCCCATGTTTATTTATTATGTTTTTAGTCAATTTCGTTGTTACAGTGGTAAGAAAAATACATCGTTTCCCCAAAATGTCAACTCTCTCGTTCTTGAGATGCAGCCTGGTGACAGACCGACACAGACGGCAAAGTCTCAGTAATCCGCAAATCTATATAAATAAAAATGAATTGTTGTTCGTCTGATTAAAACTCGAGAACGGCTGAACGGATTTATCTTATCATAGTCTTGAAATGTTCGTGGAAATCGTGGAGGTCTAGGGAAGGCGAGAAAAAATCGAATGATTTCCGGGAAAAAAAATTGAATAAAAACCCGTGCGAAGCCGGGGCGGGCCACTAGTTAATAATATATTTATATATAAATAACTGAGGCTTCGTCGTCTGTCTGTCAGGTACCCTTCGGGTAGGGCACTCTTAAAACGGGTACTCAACTTACCAATGTATCGTAACGGAATCTAGCCTTTACCTAAGTATTCAACTACAGGCCATCAGATCATCACATTTTCCCAAGTTACCATATTTACCAGTCAATTTAGTCACAGCACAGACATCGAGACCAGGAAATAATGATTAGGTACACAGCAGGTTCATTGTCCTGGGCTCATTGTCCTATGTATGGTAATTATACATTTGGGGTTCATGAATGAATGCGACAGTCTCAGTGACTCCTTTTAGGGATGTTTTCTGTTTTTGGCTATCAAAAAATCAAAGAAGTAAATTGGAGTTGAGTTTTGCGGTTGTTCGGAGTGCACTAACAAATTTTTCTTTAGCATTTTGTATAAATTAGCTTCCTATCATAACCTACATAACTTTGGGCATGGACACAAATAATTGTATTAACATAATGTTTAGTTTTATCATATTGTGCCCCAAATTACATTACAAAGTCAAAACGTTTCCTTAGAAGCACAGGACATACATTTTTGTATCTTTCTTCAGCACTCGTCAACAACATCATAACACTAAACCTATTAATTTTATACTATTTGGAGATACTGTTAATTATTTTAATAAATTCCTTGTCCCAAACTCTGTCCATCGGGTCATCTCAACACTTGGGTAGGTACTTATTTCTTCATTATAAACCATGCACAGATTTTACAGGATAAAGAAAACTTAGTTGTATTTTTTGTGTGAGTTTATAAATTGTAAAAGGTTTATTTAATTTATCTGAATGTTCATATAGGTAGCTTTTGTTAGAATCGATTAGATTAGATCAAGTCGTAGCAGTCCTCGCTCCCGACTTTTGGGCTGCAGGAGTCGTATACCGACGTTATATGGATGCGTTCGTGAAGACAAAACCTTAGTTAGCTTATATATTAACTTATATTGAATGATTGTATAGAAGGTGTTTATTTATATGCCTTTGTAAGGTATTTTATATGTATACGTGGTTTGCGGGGCATTACCTCGCTGTAACACAGTTTCTAACTAGCGCACAGGAGATAAAGTCCTAAAAACTGCGTTAATTATGTAATACTTTCTTTGGTGTTTCATAAATGGTTTAATGATAATGATGAAATATGTGTTTCAATCACAAAGAATCGAAAGTCGTTTCTAAAAGCCCAGACACACTTAGTGTCGGCAGGCCAGCCAACTCCACGCTCGGCCGCGTCTAACAGTGCTTGCTCGAGTACTGTTACCTTGCATTCGCACAGGTCGGCACTCGGCAATCACCGCATAGAAAGTGCTTATTTTGGGAGCATCTAGTCAATAATTACCTAGTCTTGAGATGGACCGGAAATTGACGGACTCTTGATAAATGGTTAGATCGACTAAGCCAAACGAAAAGTAGAAGGTTAAGTTTAAATTTAAGGACCGTTAAGGGGCAGTAGAGTAAAGTCTTACGCCCGTTGCATCGACGCATCACACTCCTACCTACGTGAAAATTCAGTGTAATTCATCATCACTATAAATATCCTAATTTCAAATTATTTACCTACTTACTTTAATTTGATATAATGATGATGGGGGACTTTACGATGTTTGGTAATGCACCGAAATTGAAAATTAAAGAATTAGTAAAATTGGACCCGCAGTTCAAAAGATTACTATGCGTTCTCTATACTAATAATATTAGTATAGATAACGCATCTTCTGCCAAGAAAACAGTCTACGATTATAAACGAACAATACCAAACAATAATTATTGTAAACTATTCAGATGTCATTCCGCGAATAAACAAACCGAAATACAAAGCACAATAGCAGGAAGCTGACTCAGCTTCAGCGTACGCAGACGGTCTGTGCAGAACATTAAATTGTAGGGCGCTGCAAGAACAATATATAATATACAAGGTGTTTCAAAATTGGCGGAAAGGTTGTGAATGGTACGCACCAGGAAAACATACATATTATGTTCTAAATTTTTTCGATTTGAAAGCTCGTTTCTCGGAAAATAAACTTAAAAGTGTAAATCGTGAGAGACAGCCTTATTTACCTTTAATATCTTGTTACCATTTTGTTACAATGAGAGCAATGCAGCGAGAGCCGCAGTGTTATTTTCCGTTCGAGTTCTAGTGCCAAATTTTGGGAAGGCATAATGAAGCCCATAAAGGAATACATATAAAAAAGTAAATTTCCTCAATCAAGTTTTAGCAAATAAATTTAAATTTATAATATTGTATATAAATATACCATTGGTTCACGGGTTGTACCGGATGCCTTAAAATGCCTTCCCAAAATTTGGTAATTTGGATTATAAGTGTTAAGCCAGACTAGAAGAGCAAATAACTGTGAACTTGAAATCTAAGTATATTTCAAGTTACACTCAAATCCGTTTAAAACCAAGTTATAACCCCCTTATCACCACCTCCTTATTACTACCGAGGGTGCTACTATACAATAGACGAATTTGAGAACTTCCTATTAATTTTATCTTTTATTTTTAGATTAAGAATTAAGACATTTTCAACACAATTTGTAAAATAATTGTTTGGAAATAAATGAATGTGAAATATCGGTAAAGTGACTGATAAAAACATAAAATTACACTTCTGCTCTATCTTAACACTTATCAAGCAGGCACAATTTTATTACGGTTCAGTACAGTAGGTATTCAATTACCTAACTACCTGCATCCAAGTTCAAGATAATGAGTTCATTGACTTCGGCGACGAAACAGCCATTAATTATTATTTGCCTTGAAGATAATTTGATCTTGTAGATTGCATTAGAATTTCAGTGAGTCACTTCGTTCGTGGTAAGGATTAAATGGACTTACGGGAGATATAATTTGATGACTAGGTATATAATTGTTTCGGTGGTAGAGAATAGCGACATCTAGCGGTAAGCGAAACGAGTTATTTTCGTAGAGCTATAATGCCTGATAGAAGCGGCTATCTTTCTTAAATAAAATGCTTATTATAAAAAAATATAGCTTTTTGGTTCAGTATTGAGTACAGTCCTATTCCGTAATTAACTCGAATGTGGTTAAAAAAATTTACCCATTTTAAAACATATTTATACTTACATTATAATAGATAGATACTGCTACCTACTGTTATTATTATGTATTGTAAACTATGACATATCTTTATGACCGATTTCAAAATAAGAAAGTGCTCAATTCGTCGCGTAGTTTTTTTTAATTATAATATAGTTACCTATACATATTGTAATTAAATAATAATATGTCTACCTACCCCTACAATATCTTACGATTTGACTGCCATTATCATTTTACTGAGGACATTCCTTTATTAATTTCTAGTCATTTTGTAACCAGCCTGCAGCGATCTTATTTATTTTGGAACCTGAACTAATCGTAATGTCTCTTTGGCAACAGTTGCGTGCGCGGAGAACGGGGGGAAGTACGTCCCCCGCGCCATCCTGCTCGACCTCGAGCCGGGCACCATGGACGCCGTGCGCTCCGGCGGCTACGGCCAGCTCTTCCGCCCCGACAACTTCGTCTTCGGCCAGTCCGGCGCCGGCAACAACTGGGCCAAGGGCCACTACACCGAGGGCGCCGAGCTCGTCGACGCGGTGCTAGACGTCGTGCGCAAGGAGTGCGAAAACTGCGACTGCCTCCAGGGCTTCCAACTCACTCACTCGCTCGGCGGTGGCACCGGCTCCGGCATGGGCACCCTCCTCATCTCCAAAATCAGAGAAGAATACCCCGACAGAATCATGAATACCTACTCAGTTGTACCCTCGCCCAAAGTATCAGACACAGTCGTCGAACCTTATAATGCCGTCCTTTCTATTCACCAACTCGTTGAGAACACAGATGAGACTTATTGCATAGACAACGAGGCGTTGTATGATATCTGCTACAGGACTTTGAAAGTACCCAATCCTACTTACGGGGATTTGAACCACTTAGTATCTTTAACCATGTCCGGCGTTACGACGTGCCTGCGCTTCCCCGGTCAGCTGAACGCTGATCTGCGCAAACTGGCCGTCAACATGGTGCCGTTCCCGCGTCTGCACTTCTTCATGCCTGGCTTCGCTCCCCTCACGTCCCGCGGCAGCCAGCAGTACCGCGCGCTCACCGTGCCCGAGCTGACTCAGCAGATGTTCGACGCCAAGAACATGATGGCGGCCTGCGACCCGCGCCACGGACGCTACCTCACCGTCGCCGCCATCTTCCGCGGACGCATGTCCATGAAAGAGGTCGACGAGCAGATGCTTAACATCCAGAACAAGAACAGCAGCTTCTTCGTGGAATGGATCCCGAATAACGTGAAAACTGCCGTGTGCGACATCCCCCCCAAAGGTTTGAAGATGTCATCTACCTTCATTGGGAACACGACAGCTATCCAGGAGCTGTTCAAGCGCATCTCGGAGCAGTTCACCGCTATGTTCAGGCGCAAGGCTTTCTTGCATTGGTACACTGGCGAGGGCATGGACGAGATGGAGTTCAATGAGGCTGAGAGCAACGTCAACGACCTGATTTCTGAATACCAGCAGTACCAGGAGGCCACAGCGGAAGACGACACCGAGTTCGATCAGGAGGACATGGAAGAGTTGGCTGACGACCATATTTGAGCATTGAGTTTTGAAACTACATAGGTTAGTTTGTGGCTTCGCGTCTGTATACAATACAACATGTCACAAATCGAACGATACATCGAACTCATTTCATCATCATCACATCATTTCATCCATTCATTCATTCATTGTCATTTATTTGGAAGCGGACGCGAAGGTATGGAGGACTCATCTCATTATCCTACATTATTTTCACAAGAGGCTGCATTTATTTTACCGCGGTACCCTGGACCAATGATATTTGTATCTACATATTGTCATATGAGATAAGCGACTGTGAATAACTATATATGAATGGCATTTATTTTATCGAATGAACAAATAATTATATCACAGACACATCATCGACATGATGCAGTCATGTGCTATAGAATTTTATTATTGTATTATAAATAACAATCGAAGTCTGTTTTATGTAGAAATTTTAAGTCAAAAATAAAGGAACGTACCAATCTGTGCATTTCTTAGCATAATAAGAAGTCTTGTATGCTTTTATATAATAATTTATAAATAAAATTTTGAAAATCATTTGATTTGTTTTATTTAGTTATTTTTATGTAGGTAGGTACTTTAAATAAATAAAATACTCTTATAATACCATGCTATGGAAATATAAATATACTTCATCAATGCTTAGGGCCGTCCGTTGCTACAAATTTAAATATTTCCAAACAAGCCACACAACAGCCCCGCGGTAAACTCTAAAGCTTGTGTTACGGGTACTAGATAATCTGATATACTTAATATAATATACATTTGTGTATAGATATTTTTACTATACATATTAAACTCCCAGACCAAGGAGAAAGTGTTTGCAGAACACTTGACCCCCGGCGGGAATCGTACCCACTACCTTTTGCGCCGCAGGACCGAAGCCCACCGCGCCACCGAGGCAAATAACCATTCATGTAAATTTATTTACCTATCTACGTACTTATCTAATAGGCATTGTTACTTAAAATTAAAAAAAAATACATTGACTGCGTTGATTAAAGTCAAATGATAAATATAAGTTATTTGTAAGAGGCAGTTTGACAGTAGCACCAGTTACGGATAAGTTGACAGCTAATAGATTAGCGTGGTATGGATATGCAATGAGAAGGGATGAAAGTCATGTGACGAGAAGAGTTACTAATAGGCTTAATTTCCTAGTGAAATAATTTTTAAATCTATTACGGTTTATTTCAAGTAGTGACATTTACCTAATACATCAGGATAGTCATTTATTTATATTTTTCCTGTCTACGTACTTGTAACTCTATTTTATTGTTTTCCTATATCAATGGAAATTCCCCACGTTCCTATTAATGTCTTTAGTTAGGAAAATAAATTATATTACATGAGATTTTAATTAAAGTTAAAACAATTTTTCACCCAAAGAAAAAAAGAGCAGTTTCTCAATTGTCTAATTCCCTATTGTATGTCCTGTCTGACATATTTTTATTTAAAAAAAAAAGGTGTGTGTGCGATTTACACACGATAGATAGAAGTGAAGCTTCAGTAAATCGACAAAAGAATGAGATGAATAAAAAAAAAATACTGTGCAAAATATTTTGTTCGTGCAGTCCCCAATCCACTCCATCTCCATCCACAGTCCTGGCGTCGCACAACGTTGCTTAACTTTGTTAGCGTTTAAGATTGGCTTACCTGTCGCATTTCCGTTGCATCCGGTTTGAAATCACAACGATTCTAAAGAAGTTTCACTTCAATAATATTAAGATTGGAGTACAAAACTCCGGTTTGTTAGGTGCCACTTCATTACAGAAGGTCAGTCGCTAATTACTGTCTAACAGACAACACGTCACGGCCGGCGTACTCTCGCGACCATACTCTACTTGTACGAATACACCGTGAAAAACTTACAAACTACTCTTTTTAACCCCCAACCATAGAATAATAAATTACTACGTAACCAACCAAAAAAGAGGGGTGTTATAAGTTTGACGTGCCTGTCTGTCTGTCTGGGAAATCATAGCTCCCGAACGTATGTAGCTATTTTAATTTAGTTTTTTTTGTGTGAAAGGTAAGGTAAGGTAAAAAGGTATGTCTGGCGCGAGTGTTCTTAGACATGTTTCATGAAAATCGGTTGTGTCGTTTAAAAGTTATGGGGTTAGTGGGGAATTTAAACCGAAAATCAGCAAGTATACCTGTTATGTATGCATAAATATATGTGTGTGTAGGTATGCAATGCTAGTGAAATAAAGCAGTAAGCTAATGGCCGTCTTTTAGTCAACACCTGTCCGTAGATATATCACAGTGGCGACGAGGATGGGATATCACAATACCCGAATGAGGTATCAAAGAAAGCGCATCGCGTGCACATTACAAAATATTATGGTCTTTTACTTTTAAGGAAATTAAGGTATTGGAATCGGGGGTTTTTCTTAAATTTTAAATTTAGATTTTAACTCAACTTACTAGGTACTATAAGAGCACACTACACCTAGAATCAAGAAATTAGTTTCTTCTCTGTTTACTGTCTCTGGCTCAAACACACTGCAGTAATATCCCTTAAGCTTTCGTTTGTTCTGTTATACAATTTTGTAAACTATGACTGTAGTCACCATAAGATTATTGTGTTTTGCCCACTTTAATGTTAATTTAGAGTTATTCTCTTCTAATAAATAAATAAAAATCCGACAATACACAAATACTTAAGTTTATTTTTGTATAACAAACTCTTACGTATAGTTTCTAAGTAAATAAACATTTGAACACAAAATGACTATCTACTAACATATTGTTTAGGTCATAATCATAAGGTTTGTATTTTAATGAACAAATAATATGTTCATCTCACTTCCTATACATTATAAATACAAAATAACATTTATTAATTGTAATCTTTTAATATATCAAGTTGTACATAAGATACTATTATAGTAAAGCTGCACACTAAGATTTAAAATACTTTTCATTATGTGATGGGTTTGTACACCAACCCGCACTCGGCCAGCATGGTAAATTACGGCTTAATCTCTCTCGTCAAGAGAGAAGCCATGTGTCCCAGCAGTGGGAACGTTAATAGGGTGATTGATGGTGATGATGGCTTTAACAAAAACATCTTAACATAAGCTTATTTACGTTCTCACTGCTGGGACACAGGGACTTATCACTTGAGAGAGGTTAGGCCTAAATTCACCACGCTGGCCAAGTGCCCGTTGTTGATTATCATTATCACCAAAAAAAGATCTACCGACTTAAAAAGGTGATGTTTGCTTCAGGTATGCCATAAAACATATGACCTATTTTCATAATGATAGCAACGTTGGATAGCTCACTTATCGAGGATGACTATTCGTTATTCTTACCGCGGTAGAAAGCATTAATCCCGCGAAAAAATACAAATAATGAGGGCAAAGATGCGCCTCGAAGTGCTTGTATAAAGTTTATAAGAAGTTTAAAAATAATAATTAAATAAATTTATATTTCCGGACAATCCACATAATAATAGTCATAATAGTCTACAAATCAAGTCTTATTGAAACAAATTTAAGAAGCTAAGCTGTAAAACTAAGCTCCTGTTTTGAGCTGCCTCAGAAACATAATAGTCTGAGTAAAACTCTATAGTTAATTCAAACTTTTCGTAAAACAAGCTTCAGTACAGAGATTCGTGTACAAATACAATAAAAATTAAGTAACATTCATTACTACAATATAAAAGGCACAATTAAAGCACATATTTATAATTCCTTATAGCTATAGCAATATAAAATCTTATACCGCCAGAATTCATATATGTATATTCAATTTTAATAACTAAATTATTAAGAGTATTAAAGGAAGCCAACGTAAAACTGTAGTAAAAATCATAAAGCTCTATTTAAAATTAAAACTAAAATACAAAAAAAATGCTATGAAATAGTTCGGCTTAAGCTTAAACATATTATGGCAACATCATAAAGGCCTCAATACTTATTTTATTCATAAGAACTTATCTTTAAAAATTTTATGTATTTTAAAATACAATATGTTTTGAGTTAAAACAATATAATGTACCTACATATTGTTTTTGTAAAAAATATTTCAAAATGCATATTAATAATAACATTAGGTATATATTTACAATTTTACACTTAAATATCAGAAGTTTTCAATCAGTGTGTTGCCAGTGATGGTGTATGGATTTGAAACATGTTGTTTTACTATAGGCCCAATGTATAGGTTCAGAGATGACCCTCTGAACAGAATCTCTGTCTTCTTGACAGAAGCCATTGAGATAATAGACTCAGAGTTGCTTGAGGAGCTATGCAGAGGTCTAAACTCCGAGTGTATATAGATCCTTACAAGTAAGAATATCGAAGTCAAAAAGACCTTAAGAAGTAGAAGTGAAATATAAAAATTGTGACATTGAAATTGATTTTAAAATATACGCTGTTAATGGTTGTTCTTTGACTTCATTCATGACAAAAAACAAGCCATTGTTGACGTGTATATAATCTTCCGAGTTACTAAGCAAATATATGTCATTGACTTATGATATGATCATAACAGAGAACGCTAAATCAAACTATTCACAAGTTTCCCGTGATATCGCATAAACCTATTGCGTCAAATTCAACTTCGTATTTAACAAAAACTTCTCTGATATATTATAACACTTGAACTGTAACATGTGTATTGGCTCACATTAAGGTCTGACGGAACTCGTTAAAAGTGATCTCGCGTGAACCTATCGCGTCTATTTCACTATCAAAACTAACGCGGGTAACGCATGTAAACGGGTTTTATCCACATAAACTATGGCGTCTAATTTCAAGTTCGTATTTAACAAAACACTTCACTGATATATTAACAACACTTGAAACATTTCAACACCACTATGTGCAACACTTGCCTCTCGTCTGTCTTAGAGAATGGACGTGTGACTGCTATTTAGTGGGGCTCACATGCCCGGGGCTCCGTCTTGTTGAACTTTAGAGTATGTTGGCTCCTGGAGTCCCCAGTCGCGGTGTGTAGGGGCTTACTCAGCTGGCTTAGAGAAAGGACGTGTGACCATTGTGCTAGTTAAACGGGCTCCATCTCGTTGATCTTTACAGGATGCTGGCCCGTGGAGTCCTCAGGCGCGGTGTGTGTAGGCCCAGGGTTCCATCTCGATGATCTTTACAGGATGCTGGCCCGTGGAGACCTCAGGGGCAAGTGTGTGGAGGCTCATGGTTCCATCTCGTTGATCTTTACAGGATGCTGGCCCGTGGAGTCCTCAGGCGCGGTGTGTATAGGCTCAGGGTTCCATATCGTTGATCTTTACAAGATGCTGGCCCGTGGAGTCCTCAGGCGCGGTGTGTGTAGGCCCAGGGTTCCATCTCGATGATCTTTACAGGATGCTGGCCCGTGGAGACCTCAGGGGCAAGTGTGTGGAGGCTCATGGTTCCATCTCGTTGATCTTTACAGGATGCTGGCCCGTGGAGTCCTCAGGCGCGGTGTGCGGGGGCTCAGGGTTCCATCTCGTTGATCTTTACAGGATGCTGGCCCGTGGAGTCCACAGGGCGGTGTGAGGAGGCCCAGGGTTCCATCTCGTTGATCTTTACAGGATGCTGGCCCGTGGAGTCCTCAGGCGCGGTGTGCGGGGGCTCAGGGTTCCATCTCGTTGATCTTTACAGGATGCTGGCCCGTGGAGTCCACAGGGCGGTGTGAGGAGGCCCAGGGTTCCATCTCGTTGATCTTTACAGGATGCTGGCCCGTGGAGTCCTCAGGCGCGGTGTGCAGGGGCTCAGGGTTCCATCTCGTTGATCTTTACAGGATGCTGGCCCGTGGAGTCCACAGGGCGGTGTGAGGAGGCCCAGGGTTCCATCTCGTTGATCTTTACAGGATGCTGGCCCGTGGAGTCCTCAGGCGCGGTGTGCGGGGGCTCAGGGTTCCATCTCGTTGATCTTTACAGGATGCTGGCCCGTGGAGTCCACAGGGCGGTGTGAGGAGGCTCAGGGTTCCATCTCGTTGATCTTTACAGGATGCTGGCCCGTGGAGTCCTCAGGCGCGGTGTGCGGGGGCTCAGGGTTCCATCTCGTTGATCTTTACAGGATGCTGGCCCGTGGAGTCCACAGGGCGGTGTGAGGAGGCCCAGGGTTCCATCTCGTTGATCTTTACAAGATGCTGGCCCGTGGAGTCCTCAGGCGCGGTGTGTGTAGGCCCAGGGTTCCATCTCGATGATCTTTACAGGATGCTGGCCCGTGGAGTCCTCAGGCGCGGTGTGTGTAGGCCCAGGGTTCCATCTCGTTGATCTTTACAGGATGCTGGCCCGTGGAGACCTCAGGGGCAAGTGTGTGGAGGCTCATGGTTCCATCTCGTTGATCTTTACAGGATGCTGGCCCGTGGAGTCCTCAGGCGCGGTGTGCGGGGGCTCAGGGTTCCATCTCGTTGATCTTTACAGGATGCTGGCCCGTGGAGTCCACAGGGCGGTGTGAGGAGGCCCAGGGTTCCATCTCGTTGATCTTTACAGGATGCTGGCCCGTGGAGTCCTCAGGCGCGGTGTGTGGAGGCTCAGGGTTCCATCTCGTTGATCTTTACAGGATGCTGGCCCGTGGAGGGGCCGGCGCGGTGTGTGGAGGCTCAGGGTTCCATCTCGTTGATCTTTACAGGATGCTGGCCCGTGGAGGGGCCGGCGCGGTGTGTGGAGGCTCAGGGTTCCATCTCGTTGATCTTTACAGGATGCTGGCCCGTGGAGGGGCCGGCGCGGTGTGTGGAGGCTCAGGGTTCCATCTCGTTGATCTTTACAGGATGCTGGCCCGAGGAGTCCCCAGGCACGCGTCAGACGGACACCTCGTTGTCGGCGTTGAGCGCGACGTCGGGGTCCTGGCGCGCGAGGCGCAGCAGCGTCTTCTTGACGCGCAGCGCGGAGAGGCGCGCGTCAGACGGACACCTCGTTGTCGGCGTTGAGCGCGACGTCGGGGTCCTGGCGCGCGAGGCGCAGCAGCGTCTTCTTGACGCGCAGCGCGGAGAGGCGCGCGTCAGACGGACACCTCGTTGTCGGCGTTGAGCGCGACGTCGGGGTCCTGGCGCGCGAGGCGCAGCAGCGTCTTCTTGACGCGCAGCGCGGAGAGGCGCGCGCGCGCGTTGCCCGCCCAGCACTCGCGCATCAGTGTCGCCATGCCCACCATTGTCTGCAAATACATAACAACTGGTATTATACAATACAATACTCTTTATTGAACACAAAAAAGTGGATAAAAATGTACAACAATTCTGAATTCAGAAGAATTCAGCGATCTCTTCCAGGCAACCTTATTATATCTGTTACTTATCTAATAACTATCTACTATTCTATTATTAAATAAGTAGATAGTTATTAGATAAGTAAGTTTGTCTATGTATTTCATTTTGTACTGCATTAGAATCAAGGCTTTTTTTTTATTTTATCTTTTACCGGACAACAACACACAACGTCTAGCCCCCTGGTAAGCTCTAAGCTTGTGTTACGGGTACTAGACATCTTATATACTTAATATAATAGGCAAACATAGCTAGATATTTTTTATTATACATATTAAACACCCAGACCAAGGAGAAAATGCTTGCAGAACATACAAACACTTGAACCTGCGAAGTAACCTTCAGTAACCTTCAGCGGGAATCTAACCCGCTACCTCCTGCGCCGCAAGCGGACCTTCTTTGATGTCCCTAATATTTATATATATAATTCTTCTGTGAGTGTGTATGTCACCGAACTTCTCTCAAACGACTGGACCGATCTTGATGAAATTTTTTGTGTGTGTTCAAGGGGATCTGGGAATGGTTTAGATTCACAATACGGTCAACTGGATATTGTTTTTTGAGACGTGGGACAGGACAACGTCTGTCGGGTCGACTAGTAGTTTTATAAAGTAGTGACTTCGACATTAAGCTCTGCGATCGATCGGTGTAGAGGCGATCCTTACGGGGTGCGTGTCGGGGTTGGGCGTGGGGCGGGCCTGGTCCACGCAGACGATCTTCCTCATCTCGTCCACGGAGGGGTCGCTGGGCGCCAGCTCGTAGAAGGGCGGGCGGGCCTCGGGCGCCTGCCCCCGCCCCGGCCCCGGCGCCTGCCCCCGCCCCGGCGCCTGCCCCCGCCCCGGCCCCGGCTCCACGCGCCGGCACACCTCCCACAGCACGAGGCCGAGCGCGTACATGTCGCACTTCAGGTACGCCTCGAAGCATTCCGCGTTCATGCTGGAACGGGACAATTTTTAGGGTCAGATAATGTAATGCTAGTTTTATTATTGCATGCCTGGATAGGTAAAATACATCGCTGTTTTTTTTTTATGATAGAGCCTTCATTTGACCGCAATCTCACCTGATGTAAAGTGACGATGTGGTCAAAGAGTGAGCATGAAGACCTAGAAGGTAGGCTTCTCCGGGCCACATTACGTAACACGAAAAAGTCACTTCACGCACTGGCCCAGCCCGGAGGGTGGTGACAAGCCGCGGCCGAAGCCTCCCACCAGAGACTGTTCTTAGCACCACCCGGAGGCCACGTGTAAGGATTCAGAGGGTTACCACTTACGGACGTGAACAGACAAAACCTCCACAAATTCTGGCTATGGTTGATGCGTTTGTATCCTATCGTTCCTTGGCACCTTGAGGCTATCTTTTAAGTCCATTCTAGATCTCAAAGTAGTATGCTACGGCCAGCACAGTTTCCTATCTTCATCAACAAGCTATGAGGTGCCATCTGCCTTCCTATGGTCCTATGGCACATTGAGGCTATCTTTACAGGCCATTCTAGATCTTAAAGCGTGGCCAGCACAGTTCCCTATCTTCATCAAAAAAAAGTGTGTGTGTGTCAGCTACGACGCACGATTGTAGTTTACTCCTTACGAACGATAATTATGATATATATCTTATAGAAAAAAAGGGTATCGGAACGCATCTGCTAGAATGATAAGAGAAACAAACATATATCTGTAATTATTCGGATTATTTATATTACTTCAATAAAGCGTATCACATAAAGTACGTTACAAAATAATATAAATAAAATACAGTGAGACTACGAAGTATCGCGCCAAAGAGGAGACCCCGAGAGTGAGATACGCTGTGTAATGTATTCCATCTCATTCTTTCACACGTTCAATCCTACAGATATATATATTTGTCTCTTTCTACGTAACGCCTCAACTTTTCGTGTTACACTTGATTTTACTCCTCATAGAATTTCCGTACCGGGCCTTATAACTCAAATCGTTTCTTAAGGAGTAAACTCCAATAAACTCCAACAAGGTATGAGCAGGCCTGGCGCACTCCGCGCTAAAGCGTCAAAACATACCTACGACGCGGATCGTTCACAGTATGTAGGTAGACACCTAGCTGGTAATTCAATAGTAAAAATATTCTTCTAATAACAACCCTGATGTCGTCAGAAAAGGTAAGGGTTAAGCGATAGAAAGAGAGGCAACTTCTAGGTGAATATAACTGTAGGTAACTAGCGCTGTGCGATTTGAATTGAACATATTTGTGTTGTAGAAAGGGTCGCTATTCCTTTAATTGATTTTTTGGAGTGCGTCTTCTGTACTTGTACTATTATGTATTCTGTGGTATGAGGTGGTCCGCCCTCAGCAGGATGTTGCAGCAGTCACCTCTGGTCCAGCATCTCGGGGCTCATGTAGCGGCGCGTGCCCTGCTGCGGCGGGGGCGCGGCGGAGGCGGCGGTGAGCGCCAGGCCCAGGTCGGCCACGCAGCAGGTGCCGTCCGCCTTCACCAGGATGTTCTTGTATATATATCAGTCACCTCTGGTCCAGCATCTCGGGGCTCATGTAGCGGCGCGTGCCCTGCTGCGGCGGGGGCGCGGCGGAGGCGGCGGTGAGCGCCAGGCCCAGGTCGGCCACGCAGCAGGTGCCGTCCGCCTTCACCAGGATGTTCTTGTATATATATCAGTCACCTCTGGTCCAGCATCTCGGGGCTCATGTAGCGGCGCGTGCCCTGCTGCGGCGGGGGCGCGGCGGAGGCGGCGGTGAGCGCCAGGCCCAGGTCGGCCACGCAGCAGGTGCCGTCCGCCTTCACCAGGATGTTCTTGTATATATATCAGTCACCTCTGGTCCAGCATCTCGGGGCTCATGTAGCGGCGCGTGCCCTGCTGCGGCGGGGGCGCGGCGGAGGCGGCGGTGAGCGCCAGGCCCAGGTCGGCCACGCAGCAGGTGCCGTCCGCCTTCACCAGGATGTTCTTGTATATATATCAGTCACCTCTGGTCCAGCATCTCGGGGCTCATGTAGCGGCGCGTGCCCTGCTGCGGCGGGGGCGCGGCGGAGGCGGCGGTGAGCGCCAGGCCCAGGTCGGCCACGCAGCAGGTGCCGTCCGCCTTCACCAGGATGTTCTTGTATATATATCAGTCACCTCTGGTCCAGCATCTCGGGGCTCATGTAGCGGCGCGTGCCCTGCTGCGGCGGGGGCGCGGCGGAGGCGGCGGTGAGCGCCAGGCCCAGGTCGGCCACGCAGCAGGTGCCGTCCGCCTTCACCAGGATGTTCTTGTATATATATCAGTCACCTCTGGTCCAGCATCTCGGGGCTCATGTAGCGGCGCGTGCCCTGCTGCGGCGGGGGCGCGGCGGAGGCGGCGGTGAGCGCCAGGCCCAGGTCGGCCACGCAGCAGGTGCCGTCCGCCTTCACCAGGATGTTCTTGGACTTGATGTCGCGGTGGGCTATCGCTGGTTTACCCTGCAGGATACATTCACAGATTCATTAGGTCGCCTGTCATCGTCATCTGTTTTCAGTACGTTTGTTATTGCAAAAAAAAAGGTGTGTGTGCAATTCACACACGATAGAAGTGAGACTTCAGTAAATAGACAAAAGAATGAGATGTAGAAAAAAAAAAAAAATATCATATCACTCAGTGCACGGTTATAATTATAAAAAAACTTCATGAAAAAGTGTAGATTTGAAAAACTACTGAATGGGTCTTAATGAAACTGTACAATTTAAGCTTAAGATTATAGCTTAAAATACAATTATAACGAGCAAAGCCCGATTTGAGTCAAATTTCGCATGGACAGAGCCGTTTTCCCAGTAATGGACAAAAGCCACATTTAACCGCGGGTAAATTAATTATTACACGGGCAAAAGCCACCGGCGGGCATCTAATATTAGTTATTAGTATAAAATTAGATATGATAGGCCGTGTTGGCTAAGTTGGGAGGACACTCGACTTGCATTCCGAAGGTCGTGGGTTCAAACCCCGCCACGCACCTCTGGATTTTTGCGTGGCGAGGTTTGTTGGTGTGTATTTAGAGATACCTACCTGTGTGCCGTGTATCTCGGTGTGCAGATGCAGGAGCCCGCTGACGGTCGACAGGCAGATCGCCATCATCTGCCGCCGCGATAGCACCGCTCGGGACAGGTGCTCGTAGAGAGACCCGAGCGGGTGGAAGTGAGTGATTAGCCAGAGCTGTAACAAACAATATGGTTATCTTTATATATATTATAATTCTTCTGTGAGTGTGTATGTCACTGAACTTCTCTCAAACGACTGGACCGATTTTAATGAAATTTTTTGTGTGTGTTCAAGGGGATTTTTTTGAAGTGAAACTTCTATAGAATCGTTGTGATTTGAAACCGGATGAAACGGAAATGGAAATAAGATTGGCTTACCTGTCGGGTAAGCCAATCTTTAAACGCTAACAAGGTTAAGCAGCCTGTGCGCGACGCCAGTACTTGGATGGGTGACCGCCCGAACCAAATCTTTTTGCATAGTATTTTTTTTTGTTTTTTTTTTATTCGTCTTATTCTTTTGTCGATTTACTGAAGTTTCACTTCTCTCGTGTGTGAATCGCACACACAACTTTTTTTTTTTTTATGCTGGTTAAGCCTTCGTATTATGACCACAATCTCACCTGATGTAAAGTGGCGATGTGGTCTAAGATGGAACGTGAAGACCTAGAAGGTAGATGGCTTCTCCGGGCCACATTACGAAACACGAAAATATCGCTTCAAGCACTGGCCCAGCCCGGAGGGTGGTGACAAGCCGCGGCCGAAGCCTACCACCAGAGACTGTTCTTGGCACCACCCGGAGGCCACGTGTAAGGATTCAGAGGGTTATCACTTGCGGATGTGAACAGACAAAACTGAATCTGGGAATGGTTTAGATTCACAATAAGGTCAACTGGATATTGTTTTTTGAGACGTGTCGGGTCGACTAGTTACTGTAATAAAGTAAAAAAGTAGTTTTATTTGTTTAAATTGTAAGTGGCTGTTACTAGAAAGACTTTCAACGGAAGATCAGCGTTGTTTTGTAAGAATAAGAATATGAATAAGAATATTTTATTGTGAAAATTGTGTGCATTTACATTTGGTCTTATATTCTATACTTCTATACTTAATATACTTATATACTTATTACTTATAATATTATAAAGAGGAAAGGTTTGATTTTTTGTTTGTTTGTTTGTCTCGAATAGGCTCTGAAACTACTGCACCGATTTAAAAAATTCTTTCACCATTCGAAAGCTACACTATCCCTGAGTGACATAGGCTATATTTAGTTTTCAAAAATAATATGATTTCTTACCAAACTCCGAAAATGTAACCCATGGTGAAAAAAAATAACCTTAAATCTTTCTTTAATCGCGAATGCTGCGAAAACTATTGAATATTTAACAAAGTGATGTATTACAACTTTGTAGAACTTATCATTATCTACAAAAAACGTCGTTACATCATATCTCCAACTATTATAATTTTGTGATAATAAGCTATTTTTTTGAAAAAATAAGCCTTAAATCTTTCTTTAATCGCGAATGCTGCGAAAACTATTGAATATTATAACAAAGTGATGTATTACAACTTTGTAGAACTTATCATTATCTACAAAAAACGTCGTTACATCATATCTCTAACTATTATAGTTTTGTGACAACAACCGATTTTTATATTGGTATTAATCCTTAACAAAATATTTAATTTAATATGTAAGATTGCTTTAAAACCTTTCTATAACTTATTGAATTATTAGATTCTGACATTCCATTCAAAAGCTATCACGAGTTTTTTTTTTTTTAATATCCGCTCGGCGGCTAACTATGCGTTGTGGAGTGGCAGGCGTCACTCGGGCACGGAGGTACGGGAGGGGTTAAGATCACGAAATAATCTACCGCGCGGGGTCGGCTCCCTACTGAATGGTCGTGTGCGGAAATAAAAAAATTGTCGCTTGATAATATTTTGTCGCTTAGTTAGTAGTTAATAATTCGTTAACAGGTTACTAATCCCATTCAAAAAGTTATTTTCAGAACTAAACCCTAGCATATAGCATAGATATTGTACATTATCGTCGGTTGCAGGTTCAATTGGGTTAACCACCAAAACACGTAAAATAAGTTGAGTATACAGTTTTTTTTAGTTTTTTTCTGCTCTTTCGAATAGCATAATAATAGAATTCTATCTTTAAAAAAATACAGTAACGCTATACATTTAACTGTGAATTTGCAGACTTCCGTCGAAATTATGTTGTAACTGAGTAGGTATGTGATCCATTTACATAAGTCGAATTGTTGTATTCCTATCCTATGACCAAAGAAGGTTAAGTTGGTGTATGTATCTTGGCAAACCAGCATTGCTCTTACACTAATTCTTAGCTTGAACCACACATACACCAATATAAAACCAACTTTCTTCAAAAAACTAACGTTACACCAATTGACCCGAACCAAGTTTATGTTTGTTGTCGGTTACACCAATTTGAGCATTGCAATCAATAGTATGTTTTCTCTTACCTTAATCTACTTAAAAATAATAAATCTAAATTTAAAATAGAGGAAAAACCCCCGATTCGAATCCTTCAATTTCCTTAAAAGTAAAACACCATAATAATGTGTAATGTGCACGCAATGCGCTTTCATTTGATACCCCACTCGAGATTTTTGCAGATTTTCGGTTTTCCTTCCCCACTCTAACCCCCACAATTTTTAAACGGCACAACCGATTTTCATGAAACATGTCTAAGAGCACTCGCGTCAGATTCACCTTTTAAACAAAAAAAACTAGGTTGAAATCGCTTCATCCGTTCGGGAGCTATGATGTCCCAGACTGATAGACACGTCAAACATATGACACCCCTCTTTTTTTGTCGGGGGTTAAAAATGAATCGCAAAATGTGTTTCTAAGTGCATAACTCAACAACGCCTATACCAATTTAGTCAATTTATTTTTTTAAATGTTTGTTGGAGTTTAGGGATGGTTTTTACGAAGAGAAAAATTCGAATAATTTTGAAACAATTTTGAATAATTACCCGAGCAAAGCCGGGGCGTGCCGCTAGTGTAACATAAGTTCCAACAATTGTATCCATTTCGGACATACAATATAAATAAAAAATTATAGTACAGGTACCAGGTACTAAAAAGTTAACAACATAGACATAATTATACATTATAAATGAGTCTGCATTTTACCACTTAAATTCCTTATTTTCTAAATATTCATTTAAATTATAATGGTTGCGGGTTGCAAGCCACTTTTTTAATTTAATTTAAAATATATTACCATTTTACTTTTTCAATTCTGATGAAAGATGATTGTATACCTTAATTGCAGTTATATTATGTGCTTTTATAGAACATCGTAATATTTATCTGTGGTAAACACAAGTTGTATTTGTGTTTATTTCTTAGAATATCGGATCTTTCACGTGCAAAATAACACATGCTGAGTTGAGGGCCTTTTTGGGACACTTGCCGTGTGTTTGTATGTTATTTTCTTTACTATGTTTAATGCGTCCTAAATAAAATGTGTTTTCTTTCTTTCTTATTTTTGTAAATTTTGTATGTTTCATTTTGTCTACCACCGCCGGCCGTCCACAACCTTCCTGATTTAAATTATTTCCATACAAAGTTTGTCTGGTAGAAATTGCTTAAAGCAATAAGACCGCCCATTACGCATGCTAGGTTTAATTTTACTTTTAATAATTTTGTATTTTTGTATAACATTATGGTGTGTGTAATAAAGAATTTTCTATTCTATAAAGTCATCCAGTTAATAAAAATAAAAGGAAATTTGACTATCATTAAAATATTAAACAAATTTTAACTAGATTACTAGTAAACCCTTTTTTAAAGTGATATAACTAACACAGTTGCAAAGTATTTAAAAGTATAGACGATTTTTACAAAATACGATTTATACAAAATATCATTATTAACCCCCGACCATAAAAGAGGGGTGTTATAAAATTGACGTGTCTGTCTGTCTGTCTGATGGAGCGATTTTAAATTAGTTTTTTTTGTACGAAAGGTGAGTTTGGCGCTGTACTTAGACATGTTTCATGAAGATCGGTTGTGCCGTTTAAAAGTTATATTACGCCACACATGTTATTAATAATTATGATGATTTTATGTATATAAATATTGCACGCCATACATGACAGAATAAAGGTCCAAATATATTGTATATCTTCTTTCATTCTTTGTTTCTTTCTAGTATAGATATACCTGTATATCCCTGTTCCCAGTACTGTATGTACCTGTTCAGTGTAGTGCTTGCCTATTATAGGCACATACTCCATAGTTAATGGTATTAACAATGTCTGCTAATTTTTTTTGTGTTATGTGCTGTTGGTGGTGCCTAAAATAAATACTGGTAGCGGGTTCGATTCCCGCCGAGGGGTCAAGTGTTTGTATGTTCTGCAAGCACTTTCTCCTTGGTCTGGGTGTTTAGTATGTACAATAAAAAATATCTATCTATGTATGTGTATTATATTAAGTATATCAGATGCCTAGTACCCGTAACACAAGCTTAGAGCTTACCACGGGGCTAGATGTTGTTGTGTGAAATGTCTGGAAATATTTATTTATCTTAATATATATAAATCTCGTGTCACAATGTTTGTCCTCAATGGACTCCTAAACCACTTAACCGATTATAATAAAAATCGCACACCATGTGCAGTTCGATCCAACTTGAGAGATAGGATGGTTTTTACGGCGAGAAAATTACGAATAATTTCCGGGAAAATTTTATACCCGTGCGTTATATACGCCGGGGCGGGCCGCTAGTTTATTTATAATTGTCTCTAGTATAGATGTACCTGCGTACAGCTGCCGCGGCTCGTCATGTCGCTGCCGACGTACGCCAGGATGTTGTCGTGGCGCAGCAGCACCGTGCTGTACATCTCCGTCTCGCGGCGCCAGCTCTAGTATAGATGTACCTGCGTACAGCTGCCGCGGCTCGTCATGTCGCTGCCGACGTACGCCAGGATGTTGTCGTGGCGCAGCAGCACCGTGCTGTACATCTCCGTCTCGCGGCGCCAGCTCTAGTATAGATGTACCTGCGTACAGCTGCCGCGGCTCGTCATGTCGCTGCCGACGTACGCCAGGATGTTGTCGTGGCGCAGCAGCACCGTGCTGTACATCTCCGTCTCGCGGCGCCAGCTCTAGTATAGATGTACCTGCGTACAGCTGCCGCGGCTCGTCATGTCGCTGCCGACGTACGCCAGGATGTTGTCGTGGCGCAGCAGCACCGTGCTGTACATCTCCGTCTCGCGGCGCCAGCTCTAGTATACATGTACCTGCGTACAGCTGCCGCGGCTCGTCATGTCGCTGCCGACGTACGCCAGGATGTTGTCGTGGCGCAGCAGCACCGTGCTGTACATCTCCGTCTCGCGGCGCCAGCTCTAGTATAGATGTACCTGCGTACAGCTGCCGCGGCTCGTCATGTCGCTGCCGACGTACGCCAGGATGTTGTCGTGGCGCAGCAGCACCGTGCTGTACATCTCCGTCTCGCGGCGCCAGCTCTAGTATACATGTACCTGCGTACAGCTGCCGCGGCTCGTCATGTCGCTGCCGACGTACGCCAGGATGTTGTCGTGGCGCAGCAGCACCGTGCTGTACATCTCCGTCTCGCGGCGCCAGCTCTAGTATAGATGTACCTGCGTACAGCTGCCGCGGCTCGTCATGTCGCTGCCGACGTACGCCAGGATGTTGTCGTGGCGCAGCAGCACCGTGCTGTACATCTCCGTCTCGCGGCGCCAGCTCTAGTATAGATGTACCTGCGTACAGCTGCCGCGGCTCGTCATGTCGCTGCCGACGTACGCCAGGATGTTGTCGTGGCGCAGCAGCACCGTGCTGTACATCTCCGTCTCGCGGCGCCAGCTCTAGTATAGATGTACCTGCGTACAGCTGCCGCGGCTCGTCATGTCGCTGCCGACGTACGCCAGGATGTTGTCGTGGCGCAGCAGCACCGTGCTGTACATCTCCGTCTCGCGGCGCCAGCTCTAGTATAGATGTACCTGCGTACAGCTGCCGCGGCTCGTCATGTCGCTGCCGACGTACGCCAGGATGTTGTCGTGGCGCAGCAGCACCGTGCTGTACATCTCCGTCTCGCGGCGCCAGCTCTAGTATACATGTACCTGCGTACAGCTGCCGCGGCTCGTCATGTCGCTGCCGACGTACGCCAGGATGTTGTCGTGGCGCAGCAGCACCGTGCTGTACATCTCCGTCTCGCGGCGCCAGCTCTAGTATAGATGTACCTGCGTACAGCTGCCGCGGCTCGTCATGTCGCTGCCGACGTACGCCAGGATGTTGTCGTGGCGCAGCAGCACCGTGCTGTACATCTCCGTCTCGCGGCGCCAGCTCTAGTATAGATGTACCTGCGTACAGCTGCCGCGGCTCGTCATGTCGCTGCCGACGTACGCCAGGATGTTGTCGTGGCGCAGCAGCACCGTGCTGTACATCTCCGTCTCGCGGCGCCAGCTCTAGTATACATGTACCTGCGTACAGCTGCCGCGGCTCGTCATGTCGCTGCCGACGTACGCCAGGATGTTGTCGTGGCGCAGCAGCACCGTGCTGTACATCTCCGTCTCGCGGCGCCAGCTCTAGTATACATGTACCTGCGTACAGCTGCCGCGGCTCGTCATGTCGCTGCCGACGTACGCCAGGATGTTGTCGTGGCGCAGCAGCACCGTGCTGTACATCTCCGTCTCGCGGCGCCAGCTCTAGTATAGATGTACCTGCGTACAGCTGCCGCGGCTCGTCATGTCGCTGCCGACGTACGCCAGGATGTTGTCGTGGCGCAGCAGCACCGTGCTGTACATCTCCGTCTCGCGGCGCCAGCTCTAGTATAGATGTACCTGCGTACAGCTGCCGCGGCTCGTCATGTCGCTGCCGACGTACGCCAGGATGTTGTCGTGGCGCAGCAGCACCGTGCTGTACATCTCCGTCTCGCGGCGCCAGCTCTAGTATACATGTACCTGCGTACAGCTGCCGCGGCTCGTCATGTCGCTGCCGACGTACGCCAGGATGTTGTCGTGGCGCAGCAGCACCGTGCTGTACATCTCCGTCTCGCGGCGCCAGCTCTAGTATACATGTACCTGCGTACAGCTGCCGCGGCTCGTCATGTCGCTGCCGACGTACGCCAGGATGTTGTCGTGGCGCAGCAGCACCGTGCTGTACATCTCCGTCTCGCGGCACCAGCTCTAGTATACATGTACCTGCGTACAGCTGCCGCGGCTCGTCATGTCGCTGCCGACGTACGCCAGGATGTTGTCGTGGCGCAGCAGCACCGTGCTGTACATCTCCGTCTCGCGGCACCAGCTCTAGTATACATGTACCTGCGTACAGCTGCCGCGGCTCGTCATGTCGCTGCCGACGTACGCCAGGATGTTGTCGTGGCGCAGCAGCACCGTGCTGTACATCTCCGTCTCGCGGCGCCAGCTCTAGTATACATGTACCTGCGTACAGCTGCCGCGGCTCGTCATGTCGCTGCCGACGTACGCCAGGATGTTGTCGTGGCGCAGCAGCACCGTGCTGTACATCTCCGTCTCGCGGCGCCAGCTCTAGTATAGATGTACCTGCGTACAGCTGCCGCGGCTCGTCATGTCGCTGCCGACGTACGCCAGGATGTTGTCGTGGCGCAGCAGCACCGTGCTGTACATCTCCGTCTCGCGGCGCCAGCTCTAGTATACATGTACCTGCGTACAGCTGCCGCGGCTCGTCATGTCGCTGCCGACGTACGCCAGGATGTTGTCGTGGCGCAGCAGCACCGTGCTGTACATCTCCGTCTCGCGGCGCCAGCTCTAGTATAGATGTACCTGCGTACAGCTGCCGCGGCTCGTCATGTCGCTGCCGACGTACGCCAGGATGTTGTCGTGGCGCAGCAGCACCGTGCTGTACATCTCCGTCTCGCGGCGCCAGCTCTAGTATACATGTACCTGCGTACAGCTGCCGCGGCTCGTCATGTCGCTGCCGACGTACGCCAGGATGTTGTCGTGGCGCAGCAGCACCGTGCTGTACATCTCCGTCTCGCGGCGCCAGCTCTAGTATAGATGTACCTGCGTACAGCTGCCGCGGCTCGTCATGTCGCTGCCGACGTACGCCAGGATGTTGTCGTGGCGCAGCAGCACCGTGCTGTACATCTCCGTCTCGCGGCGCCAGCTCTAGTATACATGTACCTGCGTACAGCTGCCGCGGCTCGTCATGTCGCTGCCGACGTACGCCAGGATGTTGTCGTGGCGCAGCAGCACCGTGCTGTACATCTCCGTCTCGCGGCGCCAGCTCTAGTATACATGTACCTGCGTACAGCTGCCGCGGCTCGTCATGTCGCTGCCGACGTACGCCAGGATGTTGTCGTGGCGCAGCAGCACCGTGCTGTACATCTCCGTCTCGCGGCGCCAGCTCTAGTATACATGTACCTGCGTACAGCTGCCGCGGCTCGTCATGTCGCTGCCGACGTACGCCAGGATGTTGTCGTGGCGCAGCAGCACCGTGCTGTACATCTCCGTCTCGCGGCGCCAGCTCGCCTCGTCGCGCGAGAAGAATATCTTCACGGCCACGTCGTCCGCGTACCACGAGCCGCGCCACACTTCGCCGTACCGGCCCTGCGACGAAATATACATTGATAAGTTAATAAATATTTCCGGACAATCCACGCAACAACATCTAGCACCGTGGTAAGCTCTAAGCTTGTGTTACTGGTACTATATAATATATCTGATATAATAGTCATACATATAATATAGAAAAAGCCGTGTTGGCTAAATGGGAGGACACTCGACTTTCATTCCGAAGGTAGTGGGTTCAAACCCCGCCACGCACCTCTGGATTTTTCTTCTTGAGAGATGTGCGCTTTAAACACGGCCAGGCACGGCTTTAACGGTGAAGGCAAACATCGTGAGGAAACCGGCATGTTCTGAGAACTTTAAAAGAGTTTGAAGGACATGTGACATTCACCAACCCGCACTGGTGTGCCAGCGTGGTGAATTAAGACCTAATCTCTCTCGTCAAGAGAGAAGTCCCTGTGTCCCAGCAGTGGGAACGTTAATAGGGTGATGATGATGATGATGATATAATATAGATGTTCTCATTATAATTGTGGCGTCTACAGGTAGCTACAGTATTTGGGCTGACGCGTAGTTTTGGTGTCGTCAGTCGCCTCTCCCCACTCGTTACAAATAAAATACAATACAGAATGTTTATTGTGGTAACAAAATGATACAGTACATTATCCGTTATTGGATGCCTCCTTTTAAGTACTAAGTACCTGTATTAGGAGACAACGCTCTTCCATAGAATACACTTATATATTAACTTATATAGGTAATAAATAAAATAAACATTTTCACACAACACAAACAAACAAATAATCAATATAAATCACATCACTTTTTGAGGGTAGAGAGAGGCAAAATAAAAGTAAGTCTAATGCACTGTCATATCTGCAACTAAAGGCAAACCTCATTAGGATAGGAATGTTGGTGTATGGTACAATTTGTGAGCTATGAGCGTATTTTTAAGTTTATGTCACTCGTTAGGTGAACTCATGTATTGATATTGTAATCGAGTGGACATATAAAGAATGTATTATGGAACCTGCAGTTACTCCTGGCCTTCTCTCATAATCATAACGTACCAAGATACAAATAAATAAATATTTCCGGACAATCCACGCAACAACATCTAGCCCCGTGGTAAGCTCTAACCTTGTGTTTCGGGTACTAGATATCTGATATACTTCATACAGTAGATACATATCATACATATATAGATATTCTTAATATGAATATAAATAGGAAACAGTTCTAAGTGACACATAGACTTAGCAGTCGGCCATAGACAGCAAAATTCAAATTCTTGGTTAAGGGACAGACAAACTGCACTAACATCTTGGTTCTAAGTATTTTATTGATGTAGCGGAGTAAGATTTTAGGTCTCCATGATGCGCAGGGCGCGAGGAAGTCGAAACAGCATTCTGAAAACTATTGCTGATAGATACTCCTCTACTATGTGGAAAATGTGATTTAAAATGAATAAATAAATAATCTAAGCAGAGCTTGTACTATGCGTGTTAGGTGTCTGATATACTACATAGAAATGTAGTATTTCAGTTTTTTTATATAATTTAATTTAGCGTAAGCACTAGTTCTTAGTATTTATATTTCTAACTAGCGGCCCGCCCCGGCGTCGCACGGGTAAAAAAGTTCCCGGCAATTTTTCCTTATTTGCTCACCGTTCAGACCTACCCTGGACAACGACAAACATTTTAAAACCAAAATCAGCTCAATCGGCCCAGCCGTTCTCGAGTTTTATTCAGACCTTTTTTTTTTTTTTAATTATTGATAAGCCTTCATTTGACCACAATCTCACCAGATGTAAAGTGACGATGTGGTCTAAGATGGAGCATGAAGGCCTAGAAGACTAACGAACAACAATTCATTTTTATTTATATAGATATGTTCTTGTTAACACTATTATGGACCTTTAATGTTTGAAATAATATATATATTTTTCAGGGCTTTTGCAACAAGAGCGGTAGACCGGAGCCCTAGGTTCCAGAATAGCAGAGACTTTCACAGTACCTTGCCGACGCACTCCAGCAGCTGCACCTGCTTGGCCAGGGTCCGCTGCACCATGAGCGGCAGGCCGGAGCCGGAGCCCGAGGTCACCGAGTCTTCCAGGTACTCCCGCAGCGTGGAGTCCCCGGCCGCCACGGCTGCCACGCCGCCCCAAGACCCTGATCCACCTGACGAAGATATACATATAAGACTTAACATGTCCAATCAGTTGCCCTAAACTATGGAGGTCTCTTGTGCAGAGAGTGATCACTGAAGGAACCTTTTTACTAGATTGATCGCTCTCTGCACTGTCTAAGTTTTATATTATTTATGTTTATTTTTCTTTAATTTTGTAATGTTTCTGATCACATTGATTTAATTTATGGACCTGTGTCTGAAAGAAACGATTTAATTTTTTTTTATTTTTAAATTCAGAATAGATCAGATATAACTGCAATTTTTGGCGCAATATTTTTTAACGTTCTAAGTGTGATGAAATTATGACTGACAATATGAATATAATTTATAGAACTATAAAGAGTTTGAAGGACATGATTAATAAATATTCACTAATTTATACAATTCACAATTTTTACATTGTATCTGAACATGTATTACAAAATAAAATAATTAATTACAATAAATAAATAAATAAATAATTAATCTCTCTCGTCAAGAGAGAAGTCCCTGTGTCCCAGCAGTGGGAACGTTAATAGGGTGATGATGAACTAAATAATTATTAATGTTATCAATATTGTCTTAAATAAATTGAAAAATAAAAAAA
Organism: Gymnoscelis rufifasciata; assembly: GCA_929108375.1. Lineage (NCBI taxonomy): Eukaryota > Metazoa > Arthropoda > Insecta > Lepidoptera > Geometridae > Gymnoscelis > Gymnoscelis rufifasciata. Next base: position 1,222,388 of record OV815326.1, read on the forward strand.
AGAATAGTCAAAAATCAATAATATCATTAGTCAATTGTCATGTGAAATTCACCAACCCGCACTTGGCCAGCAGCAAGTTGAATAAGGGCTAATTTCTCTCGCCAAGAAAGAAGTCCCTGTGTCCCAGCAGTGGGAACGTTAATAGGGTGATACATAATTTTATAGTTATCTTTAATGGTATGTGAAATGATAATCTTGAATTATAGGTAAATAATAAATAAATATTTCCGGACAATCCACAAAACAACATCTAGCCCCGTGGTAAGCTCTAAGCTTGTGTTACGGGTACTAGACATCTGATATACTTGATATAAAAGACATACATAGATAGATATTTTTTATTATACTTATTAAAAACCCAGACCAAGGTGAAAGTGCTTGCAGGACATACAAACACTTGACCCCTCGGCGGGAATCGAGCCCGCTACCTCTTGCACCGCAAGCGGACTCTCGCCCACCGCGCCACTGAGGCAGTTTCTTACCTTCATAGTATGGAGTGGGACTGTACATATTCGCCGTGAAGTAGTTAGAGTCGGCGCCGAGCTTGTGCAGCTCCGCACGGGATACGCGTAGTCTGAAACATTATGATACTATTTTTAGACATAGACATTTATTTATTTATTTAAGTATACTAACACGATTACGAAACCAATTACATTAGTACACAAAATAACAATATAATGATACACATAAATAAGTAGGTAACAAGTTATAAAATAAAATCAAATAGAATTAATTATTATTATTACAAAGATTTGGTACATTAGTTAGAATTGAAATTTTAAATAATATTGTCATGAATTAAATGATTACAAACTAAAAACAAATTAAGCAGACATCCTTCCATTCATTCACATAACAAACATTACAAACATTTATTTGCTACTCACACAATACAAAAACATTTAGGTATAAATTATTCACAGGTTAAACAAAAACATAAATTCTTACATATAAAGAAAAAATTAAAAAAACTAATATAAAACAAAAAAAAACGTTAACAAACTTATTAATTTGACAACATAATATTAAAATACGAGCATTATACCTAATAAATAGTACTAAAATTTAAAAAAAAAAAGTGAGAATTGTGTCACAGCAGCAAAAAGGTCTCGACTCAGCATAATGCCTCACCACTCAAGAGCAGACAGGCGCTGGTATTCTGCCGAAACCGCATCAGTCACAAAACCCTGTTTTTCCAGTTTCAAGTTTATTTTTACCCCCAACAAAAACGTGAGGTGTAATTCAATTTAGATATATAATAAATAAATAAATATTTCCAGACATTTCACACAACAACATCTAGCCTCGTGGTAAGCTCTAAGCTTGTGTTACGGGTACTAGATATCTGATATACTTAATATAATAGTCATACATAATATAGATATTTTTTATTATACATACATATTAAACACCCATTATTAATATTGATAGATAGATAACTCTTTATTGTACACCACAAATAAAATACAAACTACAAACAATAACAAGACAATACATTGGAGTACAAAGGGCGGCCTTATCGCTGTGAGCGATCTCTTCCAGGCAACCTTTGGATGGACAGGAAAGAAATAGAACGACATAGACAGTGGCGTAACGTAAAGAAGATATAAAAGGAAAATAAATAAATACCAAATAAACTATTCAAAACTATTTTCAAATAAAATTTATTTATATTTTATTGGAAACTTGAAGCATAGATAACAAGTGAAATAGGTTTTTCTTATAGGCCACTATAGTATCGCATTGCAAGGCAAATGCCTTTCTCATATCCCCCAAGTCCTGAACAATATTCCAACATTCCCGAAGAAAGTTTATCATAATATATTTATGTATTACTAGCTGACCCCAGCAAACATTGTTTTGAAAAATGAAAAATAGATGTTGGCCGATTGTCAGACCTACTCTATATGCTCACAAAATTTCATGAGAATCGGTCAAGCCGTTTCGGAGGAGTACGGGAAAGAACATTGTGACACGAGAATTTTATATACAAGATATATCATTATTATATTTATTTTACAATTTGGCTGACCTCAACAGTTTATCTAGTTTACAACTTTGTACATCATCATCACCCTATTAACGTTCCCACTGCTGGGACACAGGGACTTCTCTCTTGACGAGAGAGATTAGGCCTTAATTCACCACGCTGGCCAAGTGCGGGTTGGTGAATGTCGCATGTCCTTCAACTCTTTTAAAGTTCTCAGAACATGCCGGTTTCCTCACGATGTTTGCCTTCACCGTTAAAGCACGTGTTTAAAGCGCACATAAATTTCTCAAGAAGAAAAATCCAGAGGTGCGTGGCGGGGTTTGAACCCACGACCTTCGGAATGAAAGTCGAGTGTCCTCCCACTTAGCCAACACGGCTTCCACACGGCCACTTTGTACATAGTGGATATAAATATGTGTTATATAATGGTACGACGGTAGTATGTGTAATGTAACTAATACAAATAATAGATAGATAGAAAATACTTAATAACAAAAACAAAGAAACAATGCATTTAGAAATTAAAACGAAACCTAGAATGCTAAATGGGCGGTCTTATTGCTTGAAGTAATTTCTTCAGGACAACCGTGGATGGAGAGAAAAAATTACAAATGTAATGAATGGTCGTTAATGTAATATAAATACCTAATATCTAATGCTAGAGGAAAACTAGCCTATACTTAATTAAATTTACCTTTATGCTACAATAGGTGAATTATGTTTTATAATAAAATAAAAAAAGTTACCACAAATGTAATATATAAAATTCTTCTGTCACGGGGTGCGTAATCGAACTCCTCCGAAACGGCTTGACCGATTCTCATGAAATTTTGTGAGCATATTCAGTAGGTCTGAGAATCGGCCAACATCTATTTCTCATTTAAAAAAAAAAATTGCAAAACAACGTCTGCCGGGTCAGCTAGTAATCCATATAAATATACTCTCATACAGTCACATCTGTGAGCAGAACATGTGAATCTTGTATATAATACTTCTCTAACTAAGACAGTCACTGACCTGTGTGCGCGGCGCAACAGCGCTACGCCCCCGGCGGCGCCGGCGGCTAGGCAGAGCAGACAAGCGGCCACGGAGCCCCACAGCGCCCAGGCGCCGCCGAGCAGCGGCTGGATGCTCGCCTCGGCCGCCGGCAGGGACGGGAACGAGCCAGAGTTACAATAATCGCCTCTGCAGCAGGTCACGTTGTGCGGCTTGCTGGAGATAAATCTAAATTTAAAATTTAAGAAAAACCCCCGATTCCAATGCCTTCATTTCCTTTAATGTAAAATAACATAATATTACGTAATGTGGACGCAATGCGCTTTCATTTGATACCCCACACTATTATATTTGCAGATTTTCTGTTTTCCTTCCCCACTCTCACCCCCAAAACTTTGAAACGGCTCAACCGATTTTCATGAAACATGTCTAAGAACACCCGGACCAAACTCACCTTTCATACAAAAAAACTAAATTGAAATCGCTTCATCCGTTCGGGAGCTATGATGGAACAGACAGACAGACACGTCAAACTTATAACACCCCTCTTTTTTGGTCGGGGGTTAATAAACAGATTTTAATGATCACTATCCCAGACTATCAGACCCTTAACTAACACCCAGCATAGCTATACACACACAGACTGTCTGTGGACAGTCCAATCTATAGATGTATTATAGTAGATGGGGGCGCGTGTGTGGCTAGCCCTTTTGTGCCTATTTAGCTGCCTACAGGGTATAGGTACTGGTAGGAATCGCAGCTGATTGAAATATCCGTTCTAAGGATAATTCAGAAAGAGACATTCACAAGCGTAGAACACAGCACAAAAGTTTACAGGCACAGAGAGAGGCAGAAAATATAGTCCATAGATAGAAGGAGTAAATAGGATCCGTAGAAAGCGAGAAAATAAGTCTTTTGAGGGAAAACACATGGAAAAGTTCAGGTTGCGAGCGACAGATGCTTGACAAAGAAGAAACAGCTACCCTGCATAGTCTTTGAATATTTTTACTATTGCTATTTTCATCTGCAATCAGTCAATAAATGTCAAACAACAAATGTCAATGAGCAGGTTTTTTGGTAGTACTTCAGGAATCTCTCTTAATTATGAAGAAAGGTCCATAATATGATATCTCTTCAATCTTTTTGGAAGGTCTTAGAATTTGAGGGAGTCATGTAGCAGTGACAAGAATCCTAATGAACACATGGACACTCCAAGAAACCTGCGAAGACCCCAGGAAACTCCTGTGCTTTTGATGGAGTTAGGCTGGTAAATGGCTGGTAATAAAGTAAATCAGATCCCACAAAGTAAAAACCATCCTAGAGACACGCATAAATGTTTTCTCTCTCTCTCCCTCTCTCACAAGCCAACCTTATCTTCTGCCACCAACCGTCGTTAGACCAGGTGGGTTATGGTCTGACTTGATCATATACATCCAATAAAAGGACTGCACTGACGTCTCAGTCCGTGCAGTACGTCAGTGCAGTCCTTAGTCCCCTGAACAAAGAATTAGAATTAGATGCAATAAAAATTGTAGTGGTTAATATCTCACATAGGGTCCGGGCTGGTCCAGCATGAGAACTGGTGTTCCTCCGTGCTGTTGAAGCAGCCTCGCGCCTGCCGTAGGACCCCATCACTGCGCACTGAAGACTTGAAGCAAGAGATGGCTCCATCACACTTCTGAGGTGGGTCCTTGTCGCAGTCAGGCGGGTCGCATTGGTAACATTTGTACCTGCAACATAGTGATAGGGAAATCATTATTCTGGCATAGGAAGTAGGTATCTAAGGTATTCATTTATACATAGTGTGTGTCAAGAATCTACTCATATTACAATAAAGTATTCTGGTCCTTGTTAGTTGTTGTAAGTATTTGCTATGTATCCATGACACATGTATCTTATGGAATACATTATTTCTTATCTTATGTTATTGAAATTTATGGAGGTGCAGAGCATTGCATCCAATATTGTATAATATAAAATTTGCCTAACACTTAACATTATTCCCCATATTCATAAATACACTTATTATAGTAGGCTTATAGGATATTATTCTTAAACCTAAATTAGTGCCAAATCTTTTTAATAACAGTTCACTAAAAGCTTTTCACCCTTGTATATCTGACTGCTTCAGTGGCGCGGTGGGCGAGGGTCCGCTTGCGGCGCAAGAGGTAGCGGGTTCGATTCCCGCCGAGGGTGAAAGTGTTTGTATGTTCTGCAAGCACTTTTTCCTTGGTCTGGGTGTTTAATATGTATAGTAAAAATATCTATATATGTATGTATTATATTAAGTATATCAGATATCTAGTACCCCCCGTAACACAAGCTTAGAGCTTACCACGGGGCTAGATGTTGTTGTGTGCATTGTCTGGAAATATTTATTTATATTTATTTATTTATATCTCTCTAATAGTTGCCAAATAAGGCAAGGCTTAATGTGGTTAATTAATTCATTTATTTAAGAAGTTTTTTAAGAATAGGATGTTTAACCTACATCATGATAATAGTATTCATAATAAAGTTAGCCTTTATAATAAAGAGCTAAATAAGTATCTACCACACAATTAGGAAAATTATGTCCATGATAAATATGAATAAATAAATATTGAACTAGAAAAACTGGATTTGTCACTAAGAGTATAATAACGGCATACCTTTTGAACTTCCTGAAGCTTTTGTGGCAGCAATAAAATTTAAAAATATGTTTAATTATGATAAAAAAAATAACTATGGATAATTGATAAATAATAACATACAGATACTATTTTCTTAATCTATCATCACCATATATATCATCATCATCATCACCCTATTAATGTTCCCACTGCTGGGACACAGGGACTTCTCTCTTGACAAGAGAGATTAGGCCTTAATTCACCATGCTGGCCAAGTGCGGGTTGGTGAATGTCACATGTCCGTCAGACCCTTTTTTCTTAAGTATATATATACATAGGTATAATATATAATTGATATATGGGACATTTTTATAGAATTTTAAAGAAGTTTTATATTGGTAGTGCCTAATTTATTTTCTTGCACACCCAGTCAACTTTGTATTTACACTCCACCCTAATATCCATATATTATCTAATATTCACATAGAAAAGTTAACAGTATATGAATACTTTATTTTATGCTTTGCTGCTAGTGCTGTGAAATCTACCTCTGATTTCAAACAAAGAACAAAGAAACTTATTTAACTTCTTTCAAAGTACTTGATACTCTCCATGAACATAATTATTGCTCAAGCCTTAAAATGGAGATGGGCAGGCCACTTAGTCTGCACTAAAGAATGAAATGAAAAAATGAAAATATATATAATACTACGAAAAGATACAATTATTTCTTAAAAAACTTAAATATACTACAAATACATCTGATCGTAGAGCAGTTTAACATTATATTAAAGAAATTATCTGTCAGTTTCCTCACTAGGCTAAGCCTGTATCGAGGAAACTTTTTTACGAAATTAATATAGGGAAATGAGTTGTATGCTCTCTAAGTATCTAATGAAGGTAAAGTGCTATTATTTAGTCCACTAAATAAAATAAATTGATAAATATATATTATATAAAACGTACTTACATATGTAAAATTAATAAATATGTTAATTATTTATATATAGGTAGGTATAATGTGTAGATATATATTATTAACAAAAAACATTTTCATATTATTCAAAAACTTTTTAAACATATAAGTAAAAATATATAAAAAATTTAAGAAATAATTACCAAACTTAACAACATACAGTTTTTAAAATATTTTCTGTATCATTATATGTGAGAGTTAATAGCCATTTTAGAATTAAATGTCTAACTTATTTAACTGAAATATTCTTTATGTCACAGTTCTTGATAACATGGTTGTAAATATGAATTTTAAGAAAACAACCACGCCGTTTCGTAAATTTTCTTTTGACAGATGGTTTTGGCAGCTTGAATACTCTGCGGCTTATTAGATGGCTGTATTCAGGAGAAAACAGGTGGATCTATTTTATTTATTTATAATAAACTTCTTTCATACCTTTGTTGATGAACAAAACTATCCTTTGCAGATAGAGGATAGTCCAGCTGCTGTTCAGGAGGGCCAAATATTTGTGGGCCATCATCATCCAAATCTAGTTTTGGCAACCCCGCTGCAAAAAATAATAATATGCTGTAAATACTTCCATAGATTTATTCACAAGAATATAATCTATACTAATATTATAAAGCTGAAGAGTTTGTTTGTTTGGTTGTTTGTTTGTTTGTTTGAACGCGCTAATCTCTGAAACTACTGGTTCGAATTGAATAATTCTTTTTGTGTTGGATAGTCCAGTTATCGAGGAAGGCTATAGGCTATTAACATCACGCTACGACCAATAGGAGCAAAGATATAGTGGTAAATGTGTAAAAAACGGGAGAAATTATTCATCTTTGAAGCCTTCCGAGATACACAAAAAATATGTATTAAAGAATAATAGCTCTTTTAATGATCTAAAAAACAGTCCGCGATAGTATATGTCTATCTTTTAAGATTAACTCACAAAAACCGTTTTTATGGTACCTACCTAATTTGGTTGAAATAATTTGTTTAAGTTGTATCAACATAATAATATTAATCTTTATTCAAATAAATATGTTGTTGGTTAAGAGTACTTCATCCATTATTACGCGGGTAGCACCGCTTGGCACAGCTATAAATTACATACTTCTGACAAGTAAAGAACATTTACCCTAAAGTTTTGGTGGTTCGAATGGGCAGATTTTTTTATCGAATATATTAAATTTCCATGTCACAATGTTAGTTACCGTAGTACTCCTCCGAAACGACTTTACCGATTTTGACCAAATTTTATATGCGTATTCAGTAGGTCTGACAATCGGCTACTATCTACTTTACATTTTGCAAAAACAACGTTTGGTGGGGTCAGCTAGTATTTTTATAGATTCTCGCAAAGAAAGCTTTCCAGACAAGTTATTTTCCTACAGACCAGCTGTTTTTAAAAGTTGATTTTTCTTGTAGAGCTCATTGAGATTATTTATATTGGGTGTCGTATAAGGTAAAATAAGTAATAATAAGTGTTTCAAACGATAGCGTATTCCAAAATTCCAAAATAAAAAACACAAACGCAATGTAAATAGACCGAAATGTCATAGCGCCTTGGCGGATGTTTAGAAGGGTTTCGTTCAAAAAAAATGCTGATACTAAGCAAAAATCTGTAGTTAATAACATATTTGTCACATTAGTACTCACCACAGTTTACATTTATTAATAAAAACGCAAATAAATATCCCAAAACCACAACGTCCGCCATTCTTCACTGATCATAGCAAAGCACTGTTGCCAGCTAAAATTTCATGAACTTCCCCAATCTGATATAATTTTACCCACACACAAATGAGTTTTTTTTCTCGTTTGTCTCCAATGAGAAAGTATCTATGAGGATGGTAAAAACTGGGACTAAACCGTTTATTTTAGTACATACCTTGTTATCAAGTCATATCCAGGCTGATATAGATAGGGTGGTCCAGTGGAGTACCTAGTTCCAATAAATTACTTTTTAATGTAGGCAAATGTTCTGTAATGAGCTACAGTAGAGCGCGCACTCCCTTACAGTTCCAGTACGAGGTGGACGGGGCCGCGCTACCAACGGCCGTTCGGGACCTGGGCCTCGAGATGGTCCCCGACTTGAGGTTGAATTACTTAATTGACTACGGCACTTTCATGTATGTTTTTAATTTGATTAAAATGATTAATTTCATGATGTTCATTTTTTAAAATTACTATGTTAGTTAAGCAAAGTTATTATTTTTTAGCTATTCTTTCGATTGGCATCATAGAAGTAGAATGATTTTTTTTTTAAATTTAAGTCGGTTCGATTCCCAGTCGAAGCAAGTATTTTTTAGAAAATCTATGAATGCAGAATTACTAACTTTTAAAATTAACATAAAGTCTTCTTTTAGCAAAATACCCTATCTACGATATTTAAGGTACTTCCCCTTCATGTCCCATAGGTTTGGGACGAACTGTATATAAATAAAATCCAGTTTTCCTGACGTTTATTTAGATCATGGTCGCTATAATGAGGTCTTGTCTGGATTTTTCTCTTAACGTGTTTGTGGACTGTTGGTATATATTATTTATCTTATTAAACTTTTTCAATGACACATTATTTTATTTCCTTTGAAGTAATAATCAACCATTTTAAAAACGGTATAATTTTTATTTTTTTATTTTTTTTTAAATTTATTTATCGTTTACAAAAATAAAACATTTTTATTTAACACATAAATAGCACAAAAACCACTAAGGTTTAAACCCGTGCTATTTGAAAAAATAAAACATAGCATGGTATCTATTAAATTAATAAAAATTGACAGAAGGGTGTCAGTAACTTCTTCTTCTTCTTCTTCTTTTATTTGATGGCGTCTGTGAGTAGTTTCCAGTTCATTCGCACCTTAAAAGTTTTTGTAATTTTAAGGACAAAAAAAAGACATATTTAACGCTTTAAATATATTAAATTATTTCAATAAAATAAATGTAAAGTAATCAACTTTACTACTAAATATCAGCTTTACTTAGTTATACTTCCTTTTCCGTTAAGGACCGTATAAATTCCATGTTCGGATACAATATAACTTTTAGTGCGACAAGCTTTGCAGTTTCCAGCGCAAATTAAGATACGTTAGATAGAATACAAGTTTTTTCTTCATTCTTTTAAAGTTTCTAATTTGTTACACTTACTTTATTACAGTAGCAAAACGTTATATTATAATTTTAATCAATAATAATTATTCTTACATGCTGCACTGCTGGCAGAACAGAACAGACATAGTATTGACGAGATCCAGATTGTAATTGTATGTATCCGAACGCAAACAAAACAATGTGCCGTGCGTGACGTCTCACTGACCGATTTTCGTTTATTTTGAATTTTAAAATAAAATAATCTGCTATAGATTGTTGTTATATCTACAGCATTATATTTTGCCGGTAACAAAAGTGTGAAATCATAAAACATTTAGTGATTTCGCTAGCGTAGGATTTGTAAAATAAAGCGTGCTTCAAAATGCCTCGCACTAAACGTCCTGTTGCTAGAAAGGAAAAAGTTAGCGCCCTTGACGACGATTCTGAGAAGAAATTAAACAAATTAGGTGAGTGATTGTTACTTTGCACCGGACGAAATACCTGTACATTTATGTTATGGTATATTGTATGGAAAACATGATTAATTTTTGACCGACTTTGTCATGTTTCAGTTTCGGACTACAAACAAAAAATCGACTCCCTTGCACAAATGGAGATAAGAAATATTGAATTAGCCTTCAAAATATTCCTCACGTCACTCGAAAGTTCATATCTGAACAAAACTATTGGAGAACTGGTAAGAGTACAGTGGGTTTTTTTTGGCACATTCAATCCTTAACGATAGAACTGGCACTAATAAAGCAAAACATATTGTATCCGCACCATTCTGGGCATCACCAATTTTGAATTTGGATAAAAAAATATATACAAAATTTCTCAAAACATCATCATGATTTTAGACATAAAAACATTCAGACCTTTAATGTTCAGCAGGAAAAAATTAAATAAGGGATTGCGAAAATTATAATGGGTCATATTATCCCTGATTAGCTAGGAACATACCTAATTTACAAAATAAACAGTTTTACTTCTGTTGATACTCACATCACTAAACAGATATCTCTGTAAACTTTGTATAGTCATATATTTATTATTCTACGCTAGGTTTTTAAACATGGTGTTGCTCATGTTTTATGAATTTTCCCGCCGTAAAAAACCTATAGTAAAGCAGTTTTAGCCTGTAGCCTATAATCAAAAAACCAGCTCTTCTGCTTTATAATATTAGTAAAGATAACTAAACACCTATCATTGTCCCTTCTATTCCAATAGTTAACAATTTTGTAGTAAAATCTCTTGTATCGTTACATACATTATATTCTCTTTACAAGCTTACCTAGAAAGATTATGTAAGTCTGCGGGATGTACACAACAGCTAACTTATGTTTTATATATTACCTTAAAATCGCTCACAGCGATAAGGCCGCCCTTTGTACTCCAATGTATTGTCTTGTTATTGTTGCAGTTTGTATTTTATTTGTGGTGTACAATAAAGAGTTATTTATCTATCTAAAAATGCAGAGTTCTGGCTTTCTCAACCAACTTTATCATTGGTAGGAGCTTGTTTATGGTGGCTGAATTGCAGCAGTGTGTGGCTTTATACAGAATTGCTTTATATCCTCGTGACAAATGAATATCTTTAGTGTAACTTAAACAAATTATATTTATTTTTAATACCCAACCAAAAAGTAGTTTAGTTTTGTTTTGTATGAAAGATGAGTTTGGCGTGGGTTTTCTTAGACATGTTTCATAAAATAACGGTTGAGCCGTTTAAAAGTTATGGGGGTGTGAGTGGGGAAGGAAAACCGACAATCTGCATATATACTCGAGTGGGGTATCAAATGAAAGCACATAGCGTGCACATTACTAAATATTATGTTGTTTTACATTGGAAATTAAGGCGTTGGGGGTTCTTCTTAAATTTAGATTTATTAATAATCAGCTTTTGACACTTTGTTATTCTATGCTTTTACTGCTGAGCTAAAAACCTTATAAGGTTATAACTATAGTTATATACAGGTATGTACTATAATTGTATATAATCAACAGAAAAGGGAACTGGCCCCTAAAGATGCGCAGTCTTCCAGAGTAACAAGGCATTCTGCCCGCTCGGCTTCACATGACGATGGTAAGTAAATACCTAATTAGTTGTTATTGTCGAAAACATTTTAGGGACATCATTTTTTTACAGCAAAGTATTTAATTTAATTTCCATGATATCAAGCAATAAGTAGTGCCTAGTTAGGCAGGGGCAAATTCACAATACATTCCTATGTGAAATGACAGTGTAGATCTCAGTTGCCCTATTTAGAACGGAATTTATTTGATGCTATGAGGTATTGTTTTTATGAGGCTTCGGCCAAACTAACGCGTCAGCGACGCGGGAGTGTGAAAACTTCCGCTTTTTGGTCGCGTCGGTGTACAAAGTGCGATAGTAAAGCATGGGTAGCGGCAGGCGTAGTCCAAAGCTTTAATTGTTTTGAATAGTTTTCTGATCATTCTTATTAAAATTAATTATCAATTCATCTATCACTCACTTCTGCAGGCGTCACGGAAGACCAGCGCTGTAACAACCTTTGTAGGTAGTTATAGCAAATGCTGAGTGACGATATTTTCGAACCACTGTCTTTATTTAACTCTTATTTTCTTAAATTCTTGTTTAATTATAATGTATGTATTTGTTTATTTTGTTTTTCTTTGTTTTTAAATTTATTATGTACCTCTATGTTTTATATTTACTGTGGTCCGAAGTAAATGTGTCTTATTCTTAATTAAAAAATGCAATAGACTTCTGATAATAATATTTTATTTTTTCTAATGTTATATTGAAAATTGTGTATACATTCGTACAGTAGTTAATCTGCTATATATGCTTATAATGTAGCTTCTTTAGATAAGAATTAGTTTTATATAGTTCAGCTTATTTCTTCATTATGTTGTAGATAGTAACAACCATATTTTCATAGTTTGTAGGTCATTTTGTAAAAAAATACTATAGAAATATTCCCCAGTTCCTGTTACTGGAGTCTAAATTATTGTAACAATGTATATTTTCATTTCATAAGAAAAATCATCGTCTACAATACTATTCCATCTTTTCCCTTCAATCATAATGTTGAATTTTCTTCTAAAAATCATTCACATTTTCTAAAATATGGGTTTTATGCAAATCTTGTAGCTATTTATCTAGTCCTAAACATTCTATGTACAAATAGGCTGATTATTATAATAATAGGGAAGCTAAATTTGTATGGACATGGACAAATGCTAATGCTATAATTTAGAAGATTAGCCCTCGGGCCCTGGATTCATGGTGGAGGCAGGCCGCCTCCAATCGAAGTCTATAAGGGAGGTTGCTCCTATACCTTAAAAGATTATGTTATTAAAAGTAGCATTTTTGTATCCTTACTATCTATAATATAAAAATGAATCCCTGTTTCCCCTTGGTCACGGCATCACGCCTGAACGGCTAGACCGATTTCACTAATTCTTTTTTTGTTCTGTTCGTTATTATCAGGAGAAGGTTCTTATGAAAGAAAAAATTAAGGAAATTTCGAGGAAAATTAGAAAATTTCCCCTTTAATGAACATATATTTAAATTAAAAAATAATTATATAATTTTACTAGCTGACCCCCCAGCAAAAGTTGTTTTTCAAAAAAAAAATTTTTTTTCAAAATGGAAAATAGATGTTGGCCGATTCTCAGACCTACTGAATATGCTCACAAAATTTCATGATAATCGGAAAAAAAAAAATTAAATTAACCCTATATTCCCAAGAACCCATATTATAGAAACTGTGCCTTCCTAATCAAGTCATTACAACCGGGAGCTAACCTCATATAACCATGTATTAACACGGGTGCTTCCGGGCAGGGTATCTGACGGAGAACTCCTCCCAGGGCTCCGGGGACAGGGGCAAGAAGCGCCAGATACGTGAGTATACTCTATCCTATTCTGTTCTGTTCTCTTTGTGTCTTTTCTATGCTTGCTGTGTGATGTGATGATGGGCGATGTTGTAGTGTGTAATATATAAAATATTTGTTCGTCTGTTTTAAATATTTAGTTTGTGTTGCTTTAATGGGCGAAGGTTCGCTTCCGGCACCGGCGCAAGGGTTCGATTCCCGCCTATGGGTCAGTGTTTGAAGATATTGCATTTTTTTTTCGGCCCCGGCTTGTCACCACCCTCCGGGCTGGGCCAGTGCGTGAAGCGATTTTTTCGTGTTTCGTAATGTGGTCCGGAGAAGCCATCTTCTAGGTCTTCATGCTCCATCTTAGACCACATTGTCACTTTACATCAGGTGAGATTGTGGTCAAATAAGGACTTATCAATAATAAAAAAAAAAAAAAAAAAGTTATGTATATTTCTGAGGTATGTGGCAGCAAACTTTAACTTTGCCCGAAAAGTGCAAAGTTACGCCGCCGCCGACCAAGAACAGTTGAATCTACAAAGTCTACAAACAGTCAGCTACCCTCGATTTTTGTTATCTATCGAAGATTGTCGCCTGCCAAACTCTAAAATATATTAATTTTTGTTTCCAAAATCATGATTCCGTAAAAGCTACCTATAGATTTCTTTTTCAATAAAACTTCGTAGAAGGATAATAAAATAATTAAACTAAATTTAGCATGCGACAAATTAATAAATACATCTCGAAATATATCAATATTTTCAAATATTGTTACAACATGCCCCTCTCTCCCCCACATACACATGCTTAGACAGCTTACCTGAATTAACAATTGACTTCTTTCATTATCTTATCATTCATCATTTACTAAATTGTCATTACTCTTTGCTCTTTGTCGCAGGTTTATAAATTAGCAGTAGTTTCGTATTAGAACCTAGTATTGCTCCTTGCTTGGAGCCTAAAATCGTAGGTAGGCTTGCTTATGCTGCTAATCACGGTTTTAAGATCCGACAAAACAGAACGCTCGTGTGAGTGTGAACTCTAGAATTGAAATACTGTTTGATGTCACAGACGCGGATCCTACAAGAATCAGATTCGACAGACTAAAATACGACTCCCTGTGAACGCAGCGTTCAAAGTCAAAGTCAAAACGTTTATTTCCTTAGAAGCACATAGCCTACATGCACAGGTCAACTTAAAATTAATAAAACTAAATTGCTTAAATAACAAATATCAAGGAAATAACATTGTCTTGACAGTTTGCTTCAATGTTTTATACTGAGTTGAGAAGCGAATAGAACAACACAGCTTTATCAGTTATTACAATTTACAATTACGTTAGTCGCTTTGCTTCCAGTTAATGTAGCATTGCATGAGGATTTTGTTAGCTTTAGTAACTTCCTTCTCTAGTTGCATGTGTGTATTTTGAGCAGGTAATATGTGTTAAGGGCTCCGTACCCAAAGGGTAAAACAGGGCCCTATTGCTGAGACTTCGTCGTCAGTCAGTCAGACAAACAGACAGACTTGACAGAAGTCAAGTAACGCAAGAACCGTGATAGTTACAGAATTTAAAGTTGTTTTTTTTTATTTTTTACTTGTGGCCCGCCCCGGCTTTGCACGGGTTTTTATTCAATATTTTTTCCCGGCAATTATTCGATTTTTTCTTACCTTTTAAACCTTCCCTAGACCTCCACGAACATTTCAAGACTATATTTCAAGATAAGATAAATCTGTTCAGCCGTTCTTAAGTTTTAATCAGACTAACGAACAACAATTCATTTTTATTTATATAGATTTTATTGTGAGATAACGAAAAATGGCGTTCAACTGAATAACATATTTTCACTTTATAATTTTATTTAACTCGACACTGGCAAATTATCGCTTCAAGCGCAAAGTCCAATTACAAGAAACTGAACTGAACTGAATTTAAAGTTTGAGGAATGATGTATGTATTTCTGTTGCGGGCCGCTATTACAAAAAATACGAAAAAATATACAATTAATAAATGTTTAAGAGTGTATAAGATATTTCAAGGTTGCGCGAGGCCAGTACATCTTTTAGCTTGTTAGCGTAATAAGTTTTTGGTTTTAGTTTTCTATTTTTTTTTTATTTTTGTGCATGGGTGTGTGTAATAATAGATATTTTTTCTATTTTATTCGATTCTAAGCTAGTCATATTATTATTATTGACTACTGCGTAGACTACTGAAAATTAATGATCAGCACCATTAGAAAGGATTTGAGCAAAGTAACACTTTAACTCTTTCTCTCTTCTTCTTTTCCTCTGTTTTTTGTATGTGACGACTTCTGTGGCTCGGTGGGTGAAGGTCCGCCTGAGGCGCAGGAGGTTGCGGGTTCGATCCCCGCCGGGGGACCAGATTTTGTACGATCTACAATTTCTGGTTTCGGGTCTGGGAGTTTTCCATGTATGTATGTATGTATTTACAAAAAAAAATGTATCTACGAGGGCAGTTTGATAAGTCCGTGACTTTTAAATAAAAAAAGTATTATTTTAAAGCAGAATTATTTTATTTTTCAACGTAATCTCCCTTCAGCTCGATACACTTAGCCCAACGATATTCTAACTTCTTTAACCCTTCCATAAAATATTTTTTCTCAAACTCTGAAAAATAGGCGTCTGTTTCAGCTATGACTTCCTCATTGGATGAAAATCGTTTTCCTCCGAGCCATTTTTTCATGTTTGGGAACAGGAAGAAATCACATGGTGCCAAATCTGGAGAATATGATGGGTGTGCTAGCATTTCGTAGCGCAATTCCACCAGTTTGGCTGTCACAACTGCCGACGAATGTGCCGGTGCATTGTCGTGGTGAAAAAGGACTTTTTTTTTCGCTAAGTGAGGTCGTTTTTTCATCAGTTCTCCATGAAATGTATCGAGTAAGGCAGCATAATAAGCTCCTGTTATCGTTGATCCCTTTTGTAGATAGTCAATCAAAATAACACCTTGCGAGTCCCAGAAAACAGTGGCCATGACTTTACCCGCGACGGAACTGTTTTCGCCTTCTTTGGAGCCTTTTCACCAGGAGATGTCCACTGTTTTGATTGTTCTTTTGTCTCAGGAGTATAATAATGTATCCACGTTTCGTCAACAGTTACAAATCGGCGTAAAAACTCGTTAGTTTCTAGCTCACACGATTGCGTTTTTTGTCGACTGTGAGCAAACGCGGCACCCATCTTGCAGATAGTTTTTTCATGCCCAAATGTTCGTGTAAAATATTAAAAACACGTTCGACTGAGATGTTTACCGTCTTAGCTATCTCGCGAATTTTCATTCGGCGGTCTTCCAATACGATATCATGGATTTTATTGACCATCTCGTCGGTAGTGACCTCTACAGGGCGTCCTGAGCGCTCAGCATCCTTGGTGCTCGTTCGACCACAACGAAACTCAGTGAACCACTTTTGAACCATACCATGGGACGGAGCAGAGTCCCCGTAATACTTTCGTAGCTTTTCCTCGGTTTCTTAAATAGTTTTTTTTCTCAAAAAATAATGTTTTATCAGAACACGAAATTCACTTTTATCCATTTTTGCAAAAGCGACGCGATTATTTTCTTTTAAAACACTATATAATAATCAATTTTTATCAGATCGACCTAAAGTTTACTAAGTCTTACCACAGATAATGACACATTCTACAGAAAAAATATAAAAAATATCGGACCATTACAAATAGCAAAAGTCACTGACTTATCAAACTGCCCTCGTATGTACTATATCAGTCACCTAACACCCAGAGTACAAGCTCTGCTTAGTTTGGGGTTAGGTGATGCTGTGTGAAAAATATAATACATATATTTATTTATCAATGCCACTTGAATAATTTAAACAACACGCAAACGCAAACTCAAATTATACCACGGGGCTAGATGTTGTCGTTTGAATCGTACGGCAATATTTATTGTATCTATACATAACTTCTACAGCGGTGCCCAAGTCGACCAGTCGTCCGACCGGCGGCCGGTCGCGCTCCGCTGACGCGTCGGCCCGCAAGCTGCCTCCGACCGCCTGCAAGACTGTCAGCCGACGTCGCTCTAAGTCGGTCTACAGGACTCCTGTCTACAACAGGCACGCGCCCGTCAGCTATCCCGATATCACTCCCAAGGTATGTAATGTACGTCTGATAAGCAGCGAAATTACCGTGTTGGCTTAGTGGAAGCTCACTCGACTTCCATTGCGAAGGTCGCAGGTTCAGACCCAGCTGCAGTTTTTTTTTTTTTTTTTATACCACAAAGGTGGCAGACAAGCATGCGGCCCACCTGATGGGAAGTGGCTACCGCAGCCTATGGACGCCTGCAACATCAGAGATATTACCTGCGCGCTGCCGACCCCGTAAATGCTTTAAGATACCCTTTTTGAAATAACCCATACTATAGTCCAAGGGGAAAACCTCGGGAGGGAGATCATTCCACAACCCGAGAGTTCGCTTTTTGAGAGTTGTTTTTGTTTTTTGTATTTTATTTTTGAAATGGGGGAATAATAGGAATTAATGATGTTGTATATTGTACCAGAATGTATTTATAATTCAATACAACATCATTACAGGTAATTTTTTGGCTGTGGTTATTTTATTGCGATGATATCATTGTGACGTCAAAAATAACATATTATTATTAAAGAATGTTGATATTAGGGTCAAACATTTCACGAATGTACAATGTACACCGCGGATAGACAAGCGCAGCCTAGACGTAGTAACTCGATAGACGGATGAGTTCCTGAAGGCTTCTGGTAGATTCCAACTGGAATAACTAGAACTAGAGAGGCCTTTGTGCCGGTAAAAAGTTAATGGGGGTGAGAATGGGGAAGGAAAACCGAAAAACTGCAAATATACTCGAGTGGGGTATCAAAGAAAGCGCATCGCGTGCACATTACAAAATATTATGGTCTTTTACTTCTAAGGAAATTAAGGCATTGGAATCGGGGTTTTTTCTTAAATTTTATATTTAGATTCATTATTATTATCACTAAAAGTGGTCTCTCATATTGTCGCAGCGCCTAACTTAAACTCCTTCAAACATAAACTAAAAGAATGGCTCATTGAAAAGGCGTTCTATAAGGTCGAGGAATTTCTCGAAAACAAACTGTAAACTAAAAATTACATATATGTTGTATTGTAAATTATTTGTATTGATTTTTATTTTATTTTATTTTAATAGTGACATTTTTTTTTTTATTTTCAATATTTTTTTTAGGAGTTAAGTACTAAATTGAATTCTGTATAATTTGTTATTATATAATTTGAAAAGTGACTTTTAAACATGATTTTTACCAATCAATTGACTATCTGACTATCTTCCGGACAACCGGATGGAGTGGAGAAAAACTATATACTAATTAATCTGTATAATGTGTTTGTTTGGTTCCAGGTGGCGCCACAGACCCCGCTGACGGTCCTGCGCCAGCCGCGGCAGGGGGAGATGGTGGTCTCCATGTCGGGCTCGCCCGTGATGGTCTCCAACTACAACTCGTAAGTAGTATTACTACTTCATCATCACCCTATTAACGTTCCCACTGCTGGGACACAGGGACTTCTCTCTCGACACGAGCTATCTACATTCACTGGAAGCAAAGCGACTAACGCTGCGTTCACAGGGAGTCGTGTTTTAGTCTGTTGAATCTGATTCTTGTAGGATCCGCGTCTGTGACATCAAACAGTGTTTCAATTCTAGAGTTCACACTCACACGAGCGTTCTGTTTTGTCGGATCTTACAACCGTGATTAGCAGCATAAGCAAGCCTACCTACGATTTAAGGCTCCAAGCAAGGAGCAATACTAGGTTCTAATACGAAACTACTGCTTATTTATAAACCTGCGCCAAAGAGCAAAGAGTAATAACTATTAACACGTTCCCTGTGTATGACCCATCGGTGGTGCATATTGAAGTTCTGATCGTACGTGCATGACACACATATGGGGCAAGAGCCCTTGCAAGTTTAAAGGCTCGTAAAAATGTACACGTATGAGTTTATCCACTTTTATCCGCATACACGTGTAGCCAATAAACTAAAATTTAAATTGACAAGAAAACCGGTGGACTTTTCATTTAGGGTTGCCAGTATCCTACCATCAAAAGTGGGTAAATATAAAATAAAAATGCATTATATATTATTTATTTATTCTTAGTATTATTTAATGAACAAGGTTATAACAATTGAGGCAAAAAGCTTTTCGGCACTTCAAGCACTCCATGTCCGTTTTTTTAGACTTACGGGCTTCAACTGGTATTTGGCCTCCTTCATTTTGACATTTTGTAGCAGCCAGTGCAACGTTTTCTCTGTATTTTTTTTGGGTCGCGCCTCGGGATTTTTGTGAGGGAGTGGCTGAGCCTAGAAGGCGGCTCGTTTAGGCTGGATCTTGAACGTGGTGTATGCGTGGGACATGGCGACAAGAGCTCATAAGTGCATGACCCACGGATGAATCATGGAGTAAAGAGCTCATACGTGCATGACCCACGGATGGCTCATTTACAAATATTGTTTTTTTTTATAAAGGGGGGCAAAAAAATTAAAAATAATGTTTTGTCACAGTCATTTATATGCTACCCTAATATAATATCCACATAAAGCATTTGCACGTAGGTGGTAGACTCCATAATCTTGGCTGCACAGGGAACGTGTTAACGTTCCCACTGCTGGGACACAGGGACTTCTCTCTTGACGAGAGAGATTAGGCCTTTATTCACCACGCTGGCCAAGTGACGGTTGGTGAATGTCACATGTCCTTCAAACTCTTTTTAAGTTCTCAGAACATGCCGGTTTCCTCACGATGTTTGCCTTCACCGTTAAAGCACGTGTTTAAAGCGCACATACATTTCTCAAGAAGAAAAATCCAGAGGTGCGGTGAGTGTCCTCCCACTTAGCCAACACGGCTTTTTATAGTAGTATTACTACTAAATACTAGCTAAAAGCCCCTGCAGACCACATTATATGTATCATAAGTATGTATTTACGAAAAAAACTATCTATGTAGTATATTAGTCACCTAACGCCCATAGTACAAGCTCTGCTTAGTTTGGGGTTAGGTGATGCATTCAACTAATAACACATATTAGTTGAAGGCGTTAGATGCGAGGGCAACATTTTTACGTCGGTGCCCGCAACATTACCACATATTTTGGAGGACACAAATTCGCAAGATTTTCATATACATATTAAGCTTTTAATTTGTACAATGAAGTCGAAATAATCTTTAAAGGCGTTTAAAAATGTTTTAACGACTTTAAAGTAGAATCTTTATTGACAGAATTGCAGTTTGTCTTAAAATTAATTAATCAATTTAATTTGACCTAGTACTTCCATTACTGGATGTGGGATTTTATCATAATTGTGAAATCGAAACCTAAAAAATACATTAGGTATAGAATCCCCTTACGTCTCTCCCAAAGAACTTCCGCGGATTGTAACATTTAGACAAGACTACTTTTGAAGTGAAACTTCTTTAGAAATTTCTTTCTTTAGAATCGTTGTGATTTAAAACCGGATGCAACGGAAATGGAAATAAGATTGGCTTGCCTGTCGGGTAAGCCAATCTTAAACGCTAACAAGGTTAAGCAACTTTGCGCGACGCCAGTACTTGGATGGGTGACCGCCCGAAGAAAATCTTTTTGCATAGTATTTTTTTTTTGTTTCTTTATATTCTTTTGTCGATTTACTGAAGTTTCACTTCTATCGTGTGTGAATCGCACACACACCTTTATTTTATTTTATTAATTTTTTTATTTATCTCATTCTTTTTTCGATTTAATGAACACCTTTTTTTTCCAGACTAAATCAACATGATAAAGCCAACTGCAACATCATGCTGGAAGACGGCACGATGCTCTCGCTCCAGCCGAAGCAGCTGCGCCAATCGCAGACCTACATCCCCTTCAACCTGATGGACGAGGGTGTACTGGCCCAGCTGAAGACCTTGAAGGATAACCTGGATAAAGTGGTCCGGCTCGGGGAAAGGGCCTTTAAGTGATACACAGCCTGCGAGGTGACCTAGTTAATTATGTGTGGCTGTAATAGTGAATTAGAGTAATGTCTTCAACACGATCCAATCCAATCCAATTGCAGGAAGATTTTGACGAGTCACGTGACAGGTGCGCTGGTGTAAACGGTAGCACGTCGATGCGTTTAATGGATATTATGTTAAACAATTCAAAACCAATTTATTGTACACAAAAACTTAATAATAATTATAAAATACACATAATAGGAAGAAGTACAAAGGGCGGCCTTATCGCTTGAGAGCGAGAATAATGAAAATTAGTTTTTGCTGTAGATATACATATATATTTTTCATGATGAAGTCTTTATCTGAGGCTAAATTTAGTACTTTATGGAGTTAACTGAATCAATGCAGCATTTCCGAGGCTGAGGATCGCTCAGCTTAATCCATACGACACTTAAGTCTATATACAGAACGTGTAAAAAGGTACCAAACCACAATTAAGTGAGAAGTTACATTTCCAAGTAGGTATTTAAAATATTAAATAACAATGCAGCAATGCATAGCTGTATTGGAGCTGAGCGAAAATGCATGGTCCATGTTATTAGAATAAAGTACGTAATATTGTTAAGAAAGGCCTCAGGAGACGAGGTACTTTTCTCCCTTTTCCTTTAGCCTATTTTAAATCATCGAGTGAGAAAAATATCTCGTCTAAATTGTACCTTTAATAGTTCTTAAGAGTGTGACTGATTTTTGGAGTTTCTTGTCAAATACAATGTTATAAATGCACAAATACATTACAACGAGTCACCAACGCTTTCTGGGTCTTCTAGGGGTTGGTATGTCAAAAATAACACTTAAATGTCTTGTTGTCTGTAGGAAGGAACCATGACTGGAATGACGACCTTAGGCAGGGCTGGGCTGAGACTGGTGACTTTTGTCACAGTGGCAAACTCTCATAATAAACCATATTAAAAAAAAACCCCTAATTTAACAATAATAAATAATAATAACAATAAATAAGTTTATTTGCGTATTAAACAGGTTAAACATGGAGTGCATAATTATACATAATCATGAAAGAGAGAGAAGATAAAACAATTAGTCATAACTTCGTTTGATCAAACAGAAATAGCTCACCAGCTCAGCAAGAAGGCTGTGTCAAAATTTTCAGACCCCACTCCAGTATGTTTGCATGTAATCGGTTCTTTTTCCAACTTTCATCTCCATAGCTTTTAAACAGTTCAACCGATTTTCATCTAACTTACCTTTCATACATAAAACATGTTTTTGTAAATTTCAATCGCTTCATCCGTTCGGCTATGACGTCAGACAGACACGTCAAACTTATAACACCCCTCTTTTTCGGTTGGGGGTTAAAAATATTATATTATATATTATTTACAAATGTGAATTTTATAAATGTGAATGTAAGTTTGTTTGTTACGCTTTCACGCTAAAACTACTCAACCGATCATCATGAAACTTTGTACACATATTCTTGGAGGTATTAAAAGTAACATAGGATACTTTTTATCCCGGGAAAATATGTAATTCCGCGGGGCAATACATTTAAACGCGGGCAACACCGCAGGTCTCAGCTAGTAATAAATATTTCTGGACTAATCACACAGCATCACCTTACCCCGAAGCAGATACATACCTAGTCGAGTTCTGGTAATTTTGTTTATTCACAATTTGTGCGTTGAATAAAGTGTATTTGATATCAAGCTCTTTTTTATGTTCATTAATTGTTTATGTTATGGCTGACCAGTGTGTGTTTTAGATGTATAATTATTTAGAATGTAATCAAATTGTCGAACTTTGTGTAATAATAATAGATATTTTTACATTATTATCTTTTAATTTTGATTCAATAGCAAACCGATAGGATAGGGTTTGACTTTTTTGGAAAACCTTAATCATAGAAGTAGTTAATTCATAGCTTTACGCTACGCCCTATTCATATTACCAGTAGTTAGTAACACGGCACCAATGAATATGATTGGCCGATATGATATTCACTCACAGCAAAATTGTATAGCTCATGGAAGCTCATAGCTGCTGGAAAAGCACGCTTAAGTTTGGAAACACCATGAAATGACACGACTCAACACATACGCAAACTGAATTTCTGCCACGTAATTTCGGCGCGTATCGTCGTATCAGACGAATATGACGGAACCGAATAGGTATCAGCGGCGTATTCGGTCGCGTAACTTCGGCTATGACGGAATCTATGTTTCAGCTGTAACACCCAGCAAAGTCAAATGAAGTGAAATAAAAGGCAGATCACAAGTTCAGATTATATTTGAAAATGCAGAATAATATCAAAATGGCGCATAAAAGGATTACATAATTTAACGCTATAAATTTTACACCGAAAATTTCGCGCGTAAGTTGCTTTTGTTTTGCAAAAACGCGAGGTATCTCAAACATAAGCGAGTCAATACATAGGTTTTTCAGTGGTCACGAACAAGTCTCGAAGCCGTGTCTGTATGTTCGCTTTAAACTCAGTAACTCTCGGACGGAATTATATGCTGTTTTCAGCAACAGTAAAGGTGATTGAGAAGGAAGGTTTACATTCTTGATTGGTGTTTGATTTTTATTAGTCGCATTAGATTCTATCAAACTGTGTCCAGTCTATATAAATTGTAAATTATCTTAAAAAATTTCAGAATAGATACAGAATTAAACGTATCCTTGCTTGCACAGCGTCTGTTCCACTTCTTTGACGTATTTCTCGGCAACCTTCTGTTGTCTCATTGCTTGTACCTGAAAATAAAATCGTTAATTGAAAAACAAATGTTGGGCTCAAAACCCGGACCAAATGATTACGGTTGTTAAATGTTAAATGGCCAAGGTCCTATTTCACCATCTCCGAGTAAAATTAAACGATGGTTAAATTAAATTATAGAGCTTTTTCGCTCCGTCACATTAAAGTGTGATAGCTCATACCATAGTCAAAGTCAAAACGTTTATTTCCTTAATAATAATAATAAATCATTTATTTCAGGCATCTAAGGCCCATATAAACATATACCTTATAGACTAACATACATAAAAAATATAAATCTTATAAACTAAAGTGTCATCAACGTGGATCATCTGTTACGGCGGTGTCGCCTTGCAGTGTAGGCGACCGATGAACCGTCGAAACTTGACCCCTTGCGGCCAAAACTGCTTATTCAGGAACGTCGACAGATGTTTAGTTGGAACCCGTACCATAAATGGACCGAAGCTCACATTACTGCGGGATTCCAACCTTTCGACGCGAACCAAAAATGCAGTCTTGGTTCGGATGTACTCCACCACAGCCTCGGAGTTCACGGTGTGCGAGACGCGCGAGATGTAGATTTGCGTGGTAGGTACTTCCGCTCGGAACACAGAGTTTTGGTCCGAGGGCCCAGTGCCGCACTGATTGCGGCCTTTAGGTTTACGGCACTTGCGAACAACCATGGTATAGCCCTCCGCGTCACATGGCGCCTTCCCAGAAGCCGGCGTAGGCGCAGCATCACGTGGTGGCCCACAAGGCTTCTTAGTCCCCTTCCGCCTTGGTTGCGGGCGCGGTGCAGGCGCGGCAGCAGCGGCGACGGACGCATAAGCGCGCGCGGGGGAGGAGAGGGACGGCACGTGCGCATTTGTCGGTCTCTCACTCGACGGTGCGGTCCTTAGACGCTTATGCATACATGGACAGGTCAACTTAAGCTCATTTAAATAAAAACTATGAATAATCAAGGAAATAACATTGTCTTGACAGTTCGCTTCATTTTTTTACACTTAGTTGAGAAGCACGTACACTATAGAACAACCCAGCTTTCATCTCATATGTTGTTATAATAACATAACCTACCATTGACACATATTCATACGTGTTTTCTCACCTTCTGCTTGATGACCTTCCTCTCATACTTGTCCTGGGCGTCCTGCTCCATCCTCAGAGCCACACCCTCGCTGTGGATCTTCTCCCGGAGATCAGCTCTGCAAACGTAAACAGCCTTAAAACCGATCTTGCGTTGTGATGCAGTTTTTTAGAGCTCGCTGGAGAGCTATTGAAATTAAAACTCTTATGACTTTTGGCTTCTGGCGGTATGCCGCCATGTTTATTTAACAGAAAAATTACAGTAGTTATACATAGTCATACAGATTAATCAGTAAACTGTCTTAAAACTAATCAGACATTATTATAATTATTTAATAACTAGCTGTGTCCCGCGGTGTTACCCGCGTTATAATGGATTTTCCCGCGAATGACGTTTTCCCGCGGTAAAAAGTAGCCTATGTTATTTTTCAGGCTCTAGAGATTCTGTGTACCAAATTTCATTTAAATCGGTTCAGTAGTTTTCGCGTGAAAGAGTAACAAACATCCATACATCCATACTTACAAACTTTCGCCTTTATAATACTAGTAGGATGATGCAACTTATAAAGAGCTCACTGCAGAGCCATTGTCATTGAAACTCCTATGAAATGTCTTCTGGATAACTGGAGACTTTCGGCTTCTGGGAGTATGTGACAAGGCTTCAAGTTCTTACACAAACAACTTCTGTATAAAAGTTGCAGGTCGCTATCTAAGTACATAGAACAGAGATTATACTACCTACGTTACGTTCAATATCTCTGTTGTACCAACTCACTCATTATAATACCTACCTCAAAGACAATATTACATAACAACGGTAAATTCTATTTCTCAATGACTATATACCCTAACAAGGCTCATTGTGTTGTTTCTGTGTGAAATACTAAGTGTTGTGCAATAAATATACATGAACATAAACTTCCCAGTATACAGGGTTATTTGTTATTGACCAGCAACCTTCTGTGACCAGGTACCTATCATCATCAGGAACAACTTTTGTTCTACGACTTTTGAAATAACTCAATAGGTACATTATTAGAAATTGTTAAAGATTCTATTCCAGTGTGGTGACTTTTGTAGATCCATGTTGCATCACGTGACCACGATTGCGCGCGCAAGTGCTGGCGATAATAATAAGCAACGCATTTCATTTCACTAAATCCACAATCCCTTCATACTTGACCATTGACCAGGCTTAGGACTGGCTACATTAAACAGTTTAAAACAAATAAGTAGGTAGATAGGCCTATCTATGCAAATTTGGTAGTTAGGTATTAAGTTTAACGTAATCATTTATACCATTTAAAGTTTAATTAAGTAATATCAATTTGTAAAAAGATAGTTTTTATTCACTTTCCACTGTTTAATGTAGGCGTATTTAAAAAGTGGAATCAGCGTATTTACAATAACTAAATGATTAGCAATTAAAATAATATTTACAAATTAGAATTACCTCGCAGGTTCAAATCAGGTGGCGGTGAGTATCGCGCACATAGCGTTCAAAATAATCACCTTCACAACCAACACAAAGCCCACACCTAAAAATCAGCTGTTCGTTTACATTACACGATCTAATGTGATTTCACCACCACTGTACACCATTGTTTTTATGTGTCCCCATAAATAAAATCTTATTCCATTATTGGCGGCAGGCTTCCGACACATTGTCATCACACCTAGCCAGCATCCTCACTATTTCCGTGTACTCGATATTGGAGTTCCGATACGCCATGGTAATTAGTAGGTACAATCCGTACGAAACATCGATAATGAGACGATCACAAGGACACATGTGCCGCGCGCGCATCCGTCTTGACGACTGACTGAGCGAGCGGCGGGCGGCTAGCTCAAAAGGGCGCGGGCGGCGCGGCGCGGCGGGTGGCTAGCTCAAAGGGCGCGGGCTTTGCGGCGCGGCGGCTGCGTTTGGCCGGCAAGCTCAAAGACGCGGCTAGGTCAAAGGCGCCGCGTGCCGCCCAAAGGTGTGCAAAGATTTAAAAACGTGGAAGCGCCTATTTCAATTAATATTTATTTTTGTATGGAAATAAAAAGTTGCTAAATTTTAAAAGTCGTAGAACAAAAGTTGTTCCTGATGATGCTAGGAACCTGGTCACCGAAGGTTGCTGGTCAATAAAAGATCACCCTGTATAATATAAAACATTAAATAAATGTAGTGTTATTGTAGCTTACCTAGCACGTTCTTTATCGTTTATCTGTTTCATTATCTCTTGGCGGTGTTGTTCAATACGAGCCTTGCGCTGGTCTTGGGCCTGTAAAATAAAAAGAAAATCATCAGTTTCTACCTAGAATTAAACCTTTCATTATTTGGTCTGGGTGTTTAATATGTATAATAAAAATATCAATATATATATATATGTATATATATCAGATATCTAGTATCCGTAACACAACCTTAGAGCTTACCACGGGGCTAGATGTTGTGTGTAGATTGTCCTGAAATATTTATTTTATTTTTTGTATTTATTAGGTACAGATACACGATAAGGGATGAAGCCAGCCAGATGCCAGATAAGCCAGCGTTTCAATCAATCGGTTTCAAACTCTATCATAAGCACCGGCCCGCATAATCCCCTGCCAAACTAGTATTGTTCCATCGTGAAAGGTTTTGGGCTAAACACTCCCTTATTTTTCTAAGAAGGCCTATGTTTATAGTAGATGCCCTATGACAACAATGGATAAGGTTAAGTCATCCAACAAGTCTCTAGCACACCATTAACCCTCATTGGACCTATATCTGATCGCATCAGATGCACAGGAGTGAAAGAATAAGTGTTCTAACCTTTTTGTCTCTTATCAAGAACTCCTCGTTCTGTCTGGCCGCGTCGTTGAAGCTCTGCTCATCCTTAGCGATCTCACGAGCGATCAGTCGGTGGATGTCGTTGATCTGAAAGAACAAGGCGAACTAAGTTTTTTTCTTGTAAATCTTATTGTTCTCTTGCTTTTATTTTACAAGGCCTTCGAAGTTAGTTTGTTTATCATCATTATCACCCTAATAACGTTCCCACTGCTGAGTCATAGGGACTTCTCTCTTGGTGAGATAGAATACGCCTTAATTCACCACGCTGGCCAAGTGCGGGTTGGTGAATGTCACATGTCCTTTTAAGTTCTCAGAACACGTTGGTTTCCTCACGATGTTTGTTTTGACCGTTAAAGCACGTGTTTAAGCGCACATACATATTTTAAGTACATAAATCCAGAGGTGCGTGGCGGGGTTTGAACCCACGACCTTCGGAATAAAAGTAGAGTGTGCTCCCACTTAGCCAACACGTCTTTTCAGTTTTTCGGCTTTTAGTTTGTTAATAGTTGCTATTGAAGATTTTTTTAGATTATGTGGATTCCCATAGGTCTTACTGGAGGGCCAAGGCCAACGTCCTTGATGGCCACGGCTCGCTACTCTCGTCTGCTTGCCCCGCGGTCGTCTACTGGTCTACTGACCTGCTGGGTCCTGGCTTCGTGGAGCTGCTTCATGTCGGTGTTCCTCTTGATGGCCGCGGCGCGCTCCTTCCGCCGGAAGTCCCTCTCCACGTCCTCCTGGATCTTCAGGTTCCTGATGCGGTCCAGCTCTTCCTTCAGTTCATGTTCTGCCTGTTATAATAAAGGAATTATAGAATTGAAGACCTCTGAAATCTTCATTAATGAATAAGAGGAAACCCAAGAAATTATGGTTATGAACATTTAGTGGGTTGTTCGGAATTCTTGGTCAGCATCTCTACTCTACTTGAAGCCTTCGGAAACGATTCTAATCCTATCGCTATATAATACAGTTGAGTTTATCTTCTGCGCGTGCGCAACATGCGCAGTGCCCTTTTGGTTGGCCGCGATCAATGACTTCGCCTCAGCTCGCGCCTTATAATCGAGCTCTAAGTTCCAACTGCAAGTATCTACATACGATAATCATTCTTACAACCGTGACAATATAGTTGAGTTTACCAGCGCGTGGGACTTCTGGCAGCATTAAACGCTCTTACCTCCGCTCGCGCCTTTGACTCGCGCTTTAAGTTCCAACTCGTATCTACATAAGATTCTCAGCCTTGCGCCCTTGACAATACAGGTGAGTTTACCTTCTGCGCGTCAGCAATATGCGCGATGCCTTTCAACTTGGCCGCGTTCAACGCTT
This sequence comes from Gymnoscelis rufifasciata, assembly GCA_929108375.1. NCBI lineage: Eukaryota > Metazoa > Arthropoda > Insecta > Lepidoptera > Geometridae > Gymnoscelis > Gymnoscelis rufifasciata. The sequence continues at coordinate 1,251,865 of OV815326.1, forward strand.
CCGCTTCCGCTCGCGCCTTTGCCTCGCGCTCCTGCTTTGCCTTCGTGAAGTTGCGTATGCGGAGGTCCATTATACGCTCTTCTTCCATCTGCAGTTGCTTGAAATAAAGCAGCTCGGCGTTGCCTGGTGGAAAATGAGATTGGTATTTTACTTAAAAAAATGCGCATCTGCAATTTTTATAGGAATTAGACTTACATCTTCCTGTATTCTTTATTGCATGCAACACCTCGATATAACAACTTACATAGGATATACATATTACATACTGTGACACAATGGGCGGCCTTATTACTTATAGCGACTTCCAGTGAAACTTTGGATAGATCTGATGTTTACTAACAATAGAGAGCAGTGGCTTTTACACATAGATTTATACATAAAATGAGTAGGTATAGCAAACAGTTTTGATTTCATCATTAACCCCCGACCAAAAAAGAAGGGTGTTATAAGTTTGACGTGTCTGTCTGTCTGTCTGTCTGTCTGTCTGTCTATTTCGATCGATTTCAATTTAGTTTTTTTTTTGTATGAAAGGTGAGTTTGGCTCGGGTGTTCTTAGACGTGTTTCATGAAAATCGGTTGAGCTGTTTAAAAGTTATGGGGGTGAGAGTGGGGAAGGAAAACAGAAAATCTGCAAATATACTAGTGTGGGGTATCAAATGAAAGCGCATCGCGTCCACATTACATAATATTATGTTGTTTTACATTTAAGGAGATGTAGACAATGGAACCGAGGGTTTTTCTTAAATTTTAAATTTAGATTTATTATTAACTTAACAAGTCAACTAGCAGAGCAGCTCACCTTCATCCAGCACCTCCTTGAGCCTGGCCTGCCGTTCCGTCTTCTCCTTCAGTTTCTTGGCTTCCTCCAGCTGCAGGGCTATGTTCGCCTGGTTCACGCGGATGCTCTCTTCTTCGATGCGTTCTGCTTCCATTATCTGGTGACAAAACAAGACAGCACTTTCACACTTCGTTCCTATGTACCTACCTAAAAAGATCTAGCTATACCAAATTGTATAATACATTATTATTATTATGCACCTAGAATAAGAAGGAAGTTTAAAAAATTATAACCGCCAAAAACTGATTAAAGTTTACCCAAGAAACCTTGACCCGTCGCTAAATAATCCAGGGTCAAAGAACACAAACTATCTAAATTTAAGAAAAATAATTATCAAATCTAACATCTCGTTAGTTGGCATACTTTATTTAATATAAAAACTTGGATAAGTGGTTTTAAAAACAACTTCATGATTGATTAATCTGTTAAATCAACGGAAATCTAGATCACAAAAGGGGTACCCTTTTTTTTAACGAAAGATATTTTAGTTAAATTAATTATTATTATTACAGCGTTAAGCGTCGCGATTTCACACCTTGATTTGTGAGTATGTACCTATAGAATCTTAGACAGGCGAGCATAGTAGATACAATATTTTAATAATTTATTTAAAGCATTAGTAGCCCCTATAAACATATGCCATAAAGACTATCATAACACAAATATAAATTGTAATACTAATATAACGCCATTTTAGTGTCATGGAGTGAAATTCCACGACACGGTGTCTCCTTGCAGTGTAGGCGATCGATGAACCGCCGAAACTCAACCCCCTTCAAGAAAAAAAAAGGTACCTATGTGTGCGATTCACTCACGATAGAAGTGAAACTTCAGTAAATCGACAAAAGAATAAGAAGAATAAAAAAAACAAAACAAAAAAAAAATACTATGCAAAAAGATTTTGTTCGGGCGGTCACCCATCCAAGTGCTGGCGTCGCGCAAAGTTGCTTAACCTTGTTAGCGTTTAAGATTGGCTTACCCGACAGGTAAGCCAATCTTATTTCCATACAGAATCTTATTGCATACAGTTTCAAATCACAACGATTCTATAGAAGTTTCACTTCAAAAATACAAAATAGTTGTAAACTAAGTGTTACCTTTCGGCCTAAACATCTCACGAACGTCGTCAGATGTTGAGTTGGAACCCGCACCACAAATGGGAGAATATAACTACCTGCGCAGTCTCATGCGCTTTGATCTGATCCTTCAGCGACGCCAAGTTCTGGAGCCTCAGCTCGTGGCGCCTGTGCTCGTCGGCTTCTGCTCGCTTCACCGCTGCTACCCGGTTCTCTTCCATTATCGCGTCCAGTCTGCAAAATAAAAGATGAAACGGTGGATGCTGGCTGCCTCGAACCGTACAGACAGGCATAACGTATTTTTATAATCAGCTTAGTCTGATCTAATAAACTATCTTAATAATAGCTGGAAGTAATACCTTCACGATTTTAATATTGCCATGCCCTGTCTGGGCTCACGTTGTTATAGCACTTATTAATTTTAAGACCACATACAATATACACATGAATGCAATAACCGATTTTAATTTTTATTTTTGATATCCGGTGGTTTATATAATCGGCGTATTTAAGCCGTTTATATTTATATATTATATTTAGCCGTTTAAACAAACAAACTCTGCAGCTCTATAATATTAGTATAGATATATTAGTCTTATATATAAAATTCTCGTGTCACAATGTTCGTTCCCGTACTCCTCCGAAACGGCTTCACCGATTCTCATGAAATGTTGTGAGCATATTGAGTAGGTCTGAGAATCGGCCAACATCTATTTTTCATTCTGCATAACAACGTTTGCTGGGGTCAGCTAGTATGGATATAAATACGTGTTCAAGTCTCTATGGGAGGTAAAGCAACAGAATGAATAAGGACTCATTCTCTCACCGCTTCTCTTCCTCGTCTAACTCTTTCTTGATGAGCTCCTTCTCAGCAAGCTGCGCGTCTCTGATGGCGTGTGCCTTGGACGCGAGAATGATGCGGTTGGCGAGCCGCGGGCCTTGCATGTTGTCGGCTAGCATTACTGTTAACGAGAAGTAAATTGATAAACACACTTTTGTTTGTTACAAGTTTGTATATATATAAGGGTCTTTAAACCAAATCAAATCGAATCAATCATTTATTTGCAGAATACGTTGCATTATTAGTACATGTCAAGAAAAAAAAGAAAAATAAACTAATAAAGATTAGATAGCCTATTAAAACAGTCATGAAAAGATGAAAAGTAGGTGTTCGTTTGGAAGATATTTTTTTAAGATCGTTCTGAGCTTCACTACCCTTAGCTTAGCTAGTCTCTTGTCTTTGTCTTATGCAGTTTAGGAGTCAAAGCGAAGTATCTCGTCGATAAAGCGCGGAAACTGACAACTTAGCAGCGCACATGAAATTTAACTTATCCGCCCAACTTAACCTTATGTAACAAAAGGGATAGGCTGGGCGTAACTTATGCGAAATTTCACGCTACTAACAAAAGTTTTGTTGTTGTTTGTTGAGATGTGAGACCATTACCTGCCAATTGCGTGTTTAACTTATATTTACGAACAGTATCCAAGGTTAAATATTCCACACGTTTAGTTTACTAGAATCCAGGAACCAGGAACCTATTTGAAGAGACTTGCCTACTTACTCTCTGTTCTGCATGATGCTCGGACTAACATTCAGTGTACTGAAAGCTTCCTGTTTCCCTAGAAATACCAGGTATAGGAGGACTCACTCTCAGCCCTAGACATGATATGGGCCTGCTGGTCCGGTCCCTCCAGCTCAGGGTCCGCGACGCCCGCGGCCGACGCAGCCCCGATCTGCGGCTGAAGCATCTTCTTCAGCATCTCCTTCCGTTCTTCGGACTCCTGGGCGGCCTTGCGGGCGGCGGCCTCTTGCTCTTTTAGGGCAGCCAGGACCTCTTTTTGGGTGATTATCTGTGGGAGAAATTTGGAGTTACGATTACACTATTTTTTTTTCCATCTTTTGACCACAATCTCACCTGATGTAAAGTGACGATGTGGTCTAAGATGGGGCATGAATACCTAGAAGGTGGCTTCTCCAGGCCACATTACGAAACACGAAAAAATCGCTTCACGCACTGGCCCAGCCCGGAGGGTGGTGACAAGCCGCGGCCGAAGCCTACCACCAGAGACTGTTCTTAGCACCACCCGGAGGTCACGTGTAAGGATTCAATGCAATGCAATGAGAACAACGATTCTGAGAAACACGAACGAATTTGCAACTTATGACGAACGCTCTTGTCTCGCATAGAACTATTATCTAGTCACAAAAACAATAAGTGCTAATAAAATAGTTGTGCCGTGTAGATTTAACCATTTGATTGTTTGGTATAGGTAGTTTTTTGTTTTAAGTCTGCACTCGAAATAAAATAAAAAGCATTTACAATACAATACTATTTATGAAACACATAAAAAAAATACTATACACAGAAAGAAAATTATACAATATTGTATTGCGTGGCGATTAATATTGTATTGCGTGGCGATTAATATTGTATGGCGACCTTATCGCTGACAGCGATCTCTTCCATCTTGGAAATGTTGGATATCCATTAGACGCTGGCAATGCCGCAGATTCGAAAACTTATTAAATGTTGAACTTCTGCAGGATATTTATAAACGAGAACATCACGAAAACTTCGGCTAAACCTTTCTACCGCGTGGCTGACGGTACCCTTTGCACTAACGCGACCACAAAACTGGAGATTATCAGGCAAATGAGAAGAGTTGCAGAAGCGCCCGCGTCGCTGACGATAAGTTTGGCGGAAGCCTTAAACATATGTTTAAATGTATTTGACGACCTCTGTGGCTCGGTGGGCGAAGGTCCGCCTGATCCGCAAGAGGTTGTGAGTTCGATTCCCGCCGGGGGACCAGATTTTGTACGATCTACAGTTTCTGGTTTCGGGTCTGGGTGTTTTCTATGTATCATTATGTATGTATTTACAAAAAAAACAATGTAGTATATCAGTCACCTAACACCATAGTACAAGCTCTGCTTAGTTTGGGGTTAGGTGATGCTGTGTGAGTAGTCCGTAAATATTTATTTATTTTTTATATTTTTTTCTTTATTTATTTATTTAATCATCCTACCTTAGCCTGTTTCTTGAGCCACTCGTACTCGCTCCGGTGCATGACCGCAGGGTAGCGTTGGGCTCCGCCTTCGGCACCTCTTTATCGAAGTGAAACTTCTTTAGAATCGTTGTCATTTCAGACCGGATGCAACGGAAATACGTCAGGTAAGCCAATCCTAAACGCTAACAAGGTTAAGCAACTTTCCGGAACGCCAGTACTTGGATGGGTGACCGACCGAACAAAATCTTTTTGCACAGTATTTTTTTTTATTCATCTCATATTTTTGTCGATTTACTGAAGTTTCACTTCTACCGTGTGTGAATCCCACCTTTTTTTTGTGTTTATTTAATGATCCTACCTTAGCCTGTTTCTTGAGCCGCTCATACTCGCTGCGGTGCATGACCGCGGGGTACAAGTTGGGCCCCGCGCTCGGCAGCACGAGGCTGCGGAAGCCGGCCGCCTGCGGCACGCGGACCGTCTTCGGCTTGGAGACCTCGCATTTGTGGATGTAGCGGCCGGACAGGGGGAAGCGAAGCCGGCATTGCTTTGGCCTGGAAGTTAAGCCAATTGATCATTGCTTTTAAAACTACTCACTCAGGGGCAAGACGTCTGATATCATGACACATAATAATTATTACCTATATATATGACTAGTCGACCCGACAGACGTCGTCCTGTCCCACGTCTCAAAAAACAATATCCAGTTGACCGTATTGTGAATTAACTAAACCATTCCCAGATCCCCTTGAACACACGCAAAAAATTTCATCAAAATCGGTCCAGTCGTTTGAGAGAAGTTCAGTGACATATACACTCGCAGAAGAATTATATATACAAAGAAGATATGCCTTCATTTGACCACAATCTCACCTGATGTAAAGTGACGATGTGGTCTAAGAAGGAGCATGAAGGCCTAGAAGATGGCTTCTCCGGACCACATTACGAAACACGATATTATTATTTATTATGTAGGTATGTATAGGTACATAGATATTTTTATAATAAAAGGAAAAAATACTTGCAGAACATACAAGCACTTATCCCTCGGCGAGAATCAAACCCGCTAAACTTTACAATTTAGGGTATGATAGGTGGACTATATTTTTTAATTTATTGAATATATGAATATATATAATAAAGAATGAATTATATCTACTAGTGCTTCCTATATTACAGGTAGTCACAGCAATCGCAATATTTATTTATACAACTCAACTGTATTGATTTAATTTATGTGCAATACAAAAATTCACAACATTAATGTATTAAGTAAAAACTGTAGTCTTCGTATCGTATTCGTATGGTCTAACCACATAATTCCTACGTCGCTATGGGAGTCCAGAAGCGGACATTCTCCAGTTGAAAATAAATATTTACTTGTGAAGTTGATAGCAGCCTGGTTCATCACCATACTCCCCAGCGCCCACGCAGTGGTATGGAATACCTTCGTGGAGGTCTTTCACCTTCGGCATCACGGAAAAACATTCACAACAAAACACACGAAAAACTAAATGGCGTCATCGATTGTCAGTCGCCTGTTTGGTTGCTGAGCAATTGTGTAATGCTAATGAGGTTCTATCGATATAACTTGTTGTTATGGAAGTATTTATGGAGGATTTAATCATCATCATCACTTAAACAGAGTCCCTGTCGTAGCCGTAGTTCTTCTTCGACAATTCGGTCTCATGGAGAAACCTTGAAATCTCGCTTTCCATAGTTTATTCAGCGACTTTGTATAAGTTTGTTCACTGTATCAGTAGTGAAGTCCTGAGCCTGAGTTATTCTTCATTAAAATCTAGCCGTTTTACTTTACGAATCTTCTGGGTTAGTAGGTAGGCCATAAATCAAAGGGTTTTTGTAAAAAAAATATTTATTATTCACGAAATTAAGAAGGGGAAGGATGGATGGTATCTTTGTTATCTCAATTTTAGGTTTAGTTATTGGGGAAGGTTAGTAGATAGCATCGATCTCTTAGCGCATGAAAGTAGAGTGGTGAAAGTGTTGAGAGGCCTTTATTCAGCAAAAGCCTACAGTGCCAGTTATAACGCGCGGACGATAATGATACTGAATTGAATTTATTATTATTTGAGATATATGTATATGTAGGTGAAAGGTTTGACATAGTGATTTAAACAGATTATATCATTGAATAATAATTAATTACGGGATTAATCGAACAATATCAATCACACAAATATCTGAGGCTCAGTTTAACAGAGATATAGATAAAGTCAATAAGTAACTCCGACAGCGTTTGCACAGAGCAGAAGCCAAAGAAAGAATGCCTCCCGGACTATTGGAACGGTACTTTAAATAGTAGTGCAACTCGTAAACAACCCCTCTACCTGCGGCCACCCGATCGGCTGTTAGACCGGTCGGCTGGCACAGACCGGTACCGGCCGCAGGTAAACAGCGCGCGATCGAGTGGCGTGAGCGCCCCGCTCACGCCATCGGACATTTTAAGTTGATTCTATGCTACTACAAACGCACTACAATGAAGAACCAGGACGTCACGCCGTCACTGCCATTCTGACTTGCGAACGTCCTCGTTCGCGTAGGCTCAGTTAAAATTATCTGTAAGTGAAAATGATAATAGTTAGTGCTCGATTATCCTGACAACATACTATACTAGGTTCTGGACTGGTCTATTTGACCCTTCAGATGACTGGCCCGGTAAAATAACCTTTAACACTACAATATTAATCTTATTTAAAATCATGTTTTACAATCCCTTCAGTTGAGAACTGGCCTGGATTAGTACGAATGCTAGACCGGAACTGTTCTTTTTTCCCTTTAGCAATGAACTGTATTTTTTTTTGTACTAGATAGGAACTGCTTTTTTTTCCTTTAGCAATTCTCTGTATTTTTTTTCTTTTTTTTTTTTGTTGAGGGTAGCCCCATAACCTTCATAAGTAATTAGCACCATGCAACTTATCGAGTTGATTCTTAATTAACGGAAGTGGATAACTATCGGATTGCGTTTTGCTGTTAAGCTCTTAAAGAGTAAATCTTAAATTTTACTTTTGCAATGTCTAATCTTTATGGAGGCGTCCATAAAATGTGATTTGAGTCTATCAATTTTATTTTAAACTCAGGAATATTAACGAAAAATTATGAAGATGTCAGGAGGTTGTGGAGGCGGGTATCCCACTTCTGATGTAGGTGAAAGGTTTGACATAGTGATTTAAACAGATTATATCATTGAATAATAATTAATTACGGGATTAATCGAACAATATCAATCACACAAATATCTGAGGCTCAGTTTAACAGAGATATAGATAAAGTCAATAAGTAACTCCGACAGCGTTTGCACAGAGCAGAAGCCAAAGAAAGAATGCCTCCCGGACTATTGGAACGGTACTTTAAATAGTAGTGCAACTCGTAAACAACCCCTCTACCTGCGGCCACCCGATCGGCTGTTAGACCGGTCGGCTGGCACAGACCGGTACCGGCCGCAGGTAAACAGCGCGCGATCGAGTGGCGTGAGCGCCCCGCTCACGCCATCGGACATTTTAAGTTGATTCTATGCTACTACAAACGCACTACAATGAAGAACCAGGACGTCACGCCGTCATATATATTTTGAATGATGAATTCTTCTTCTTTTACTTCGACGCCGATGTTCTTCTTCTTCTTCTTCTAATAGATGGCGTTCGTGATTAACGCCGATGTTACGGCTACTCAATGTCAATGACAACAAAGAAATTGTCTGTCAGTGTCAGTTTTAATTAATCTTGCCGGTGTTGTTATTTTATTCTCCACTAATTTATTTTGTTGATTTTATTCTCCACTAATTTATTAATAACGTGAACATATAATTATAATAGAAAATTAGTTGTTTCTTATAGCTCATGCAATGACATATTTGTATCAGGCATAAATAAAATTAGTACTATTGAGGTTATGTTTACCTCGGGATTTAGTCCCAAATCTTGAAAGAAAACTGAATTATATACCAAGAGAAAATGACTACTACAACAGAAAAATTAATTGTACGGAACCCCAGCTACATACCGCCGATGTTTGTAAGTATTATCTTGTTTTATGGAAATATTTGCCTGGAAGGTTATGTAAGGCTATAAAATATTCATTTTTCCATGAAGTGACGGCTTTAATGTAAATATTCTGAATCTTTTTTACTAATCAAGTCATTTTTTTAAAATAATTTTTAATGTATTTTTGCCACCAATCTGTCAAAGCGTTTGTTCTGCAAGCACTATCTCCTTGGATGTTGTTGAGAATATTTTTTTTAAATATTTATTTATTCCTAAAATGTTATATTATTTTTAACTGTAAATATTTTATGAACCTGTAATTTATATTGTATATTGACTAACCACTGTTTTATTGTGGTTAACTATGTAAATCTGAATCTGTAAGGCTTAAGATCCCTGTACACATTATTTCCAGGCTGGCGCTGTGGCAGGTCTATCGGTAGATGTTGCATTATATCCACTGGATACGCTGAAGACCCGCCTGCAGAGCCAGCAAGGGTTCCAGAAGGCTGGCGGCTTTAAGGGCATCTATAGAGGTTAGGATTATTGGCTTCTTCTATTACAGTTTTTATCAATTATTAACTGTTTGGACTATTTAGATTTTAAATCTTGACTATGTATATTAATTGACATTTATAATTTTGATGAATGAACCATGATTGAGTAGCTGTAATTGTTTTTAATTTAATCTTGACTTAGTATATTTTAATGTACATAATTTTTGCATGCCAATGTTTTTTGGTGAAGTACGTGAAACTAATTGGAATTTAATATCTTATAATGTACCATATTTCTTGCAATGAATGATTATTATTATTATTATTATTTTTATTAATATTTACTCTTTAAATAGATCATATTCAGCATTGTATGGGTCATAGAAGGACTTTGGCCTTCTTTGAAAAATTTATCATAGATTGTTTATTTGCAACAATGTTATATTAAGGTCTTATAAAATGTGAGATCTGAACATGGACCCTTTTTGGACACTACAAGTAGCATATATTTCTCAAAGTCGAAATAATGACTTATCTGATTAATTTAAAAATAACCTAAGTTTTAATCATTATTATAAGTCCTCAAATTACTATTTCAAATATAGGTACAACCTTCAAAAAATATCTATAAATTCTTTTATTATTAGATAACTCTTGCTATAAGCTTAAATTTGAGTCAATATTTTACTTTCCTTAATTAAAATAAAATAATAATAAAATAAAATAATAATTAAAATATTGGTCATATTGTAGCTTAGGTATATATCTTCTTGTCATTCATAATATTACAATGTTAGTTGAATCCTTGAACGAATGTTGTTGGATGTGCACTCTTAATATGCCTTTATAAATAAACAACAAATCTGATTATAGCCGTAAGGCAGATAGAGAAATCCTTAAATATAACTAGATAATTAGTCTATTGTTAATTGTTCCCAGGTCTTCTAACAGTTGCATTCAGCTCAATGCCCACCACAGCACTGTTCTTTGTATCATACGAGACCACGAAGAGACACATTCAGCCGCATGTGAGCACTAGCTATTCACTGCTAGTCAACATGTTGGCGGCTAGTGTGGGAGAAGTGGTAAGACTTTTAAAATAAATAAATATTTCCGGACTACTCACACAGCATCACCTCACCCCAAACTAAGCAGAGCTTGTAGTATGGGTGTTAGGTGACTAATATACCTACATACATTTTTTTTTTATTTTTGGTATTACATACATAATGATACATAGAAAACACCCAGACCTGAAACCAGAAATTGTAGATCGTACAAAATCTGATCCCCCGGCATATAAATAAAATAATTTAATATGTAAAACGTTCATACTTGTGTTTCCTATTAATTTATTTTATTTATACAATTTTAAGATAACTTACAGCTAGGCAAACATGCCTACAGACGGCCTATTAAAAGTTTCCGTTTTTAGCATTAAATAATACGACAAAGATAATTGTGTAAAATAATAACAAAGTAAGTACTTAGATCTGACCTAATAAGAATAAAATAACAATTTAAAAACAACCTAGAAAAATTTCTAACTTTCCAAAAAGCACTGCTATGTTGCTTGGTATATCTGGATGGAAGGCAGGATGGTCTTTGTACTCCAGGAATGACAAGCTCTTAATAATTATTTAATTCACACTATGTATATAGCCAATAAATCCAGTTTATAATTCATATCTGTGAACTAATGCAATTTATGTTCTACAAACTGATTTTCTACAAATTTGTTTCTGTTCCTTGTTGGTTGAACAATAAAATGATGAACGCTTCACGCACTGGCCCAGCCCGGAGGGTGGATAAAGATACTTTGACTTTGATTATAGTTTCTTCCTGACCATATGCGTTTTAAATGTAAGTGTTTGAATTTATCTTGTAATTTGTTTAATTTTCAGCTAGCCTGTGCAATCAGAGTGCCCACGGAGATTGCGAAACAAAGGAAACAAACTTATGTAGGAAGTAATGTTAAGAGCAGTATAGCCATTTTAGCCCAAGTAAGTTATTTATTACTGCCCTGGGGTAATCATTTTGGGGTAATTGGTAATTGGGGTAATCAGTGGAATGATCCTCGTATTAATGTGTTTTACACATTTGTACATATTTTTCTGCTTTGCTGTGGCACAGGGAAGCCAAAAACAGGAGCATGTGGGAAGAGGAGGCCTGTGCCAAAGGGGAAACTGTAACAAAACATATGTAATTTTATTATATACTGTATACAATCAGTGTGTAATAGCTTAATAAATTAATAAAAAAAGTGTGTGTGTGTCAGCTACGACATACGATTGGAGTTTACTCCTTACGAACTATAATTATAATAGAATAGAAAAAAAGGGTAAATGAACGCTGCTAAAATGATAAGAGAAACAAACATATATCTGTAATTATTCGGATTATTTATATTACTTCAATAAAGCGTATTACATAAAGGTATGTTACAAAATAATATAAATAAAATACAGCAGTAGTCTTAACTACGAAGTATCTCGCAAAGAGGAGACCCCGAGAATAAGATACGCTGTGTAATGTATTCCATCTCATTCTTTTACACGTTCAATCCTACAGATATATATGTTTGTCTCTTTCTACGTAACGCCTCAACTTTCGTGTTACAGTTTTTGATTTTACTCCTCATAAAATTTCCGTACCGGGCCTTATAACTCAAATCGTTTCTTAAGTAGTAAACTTCAATTAATTGTTTTTCAGGCATACAAAACAGAGGGGCTCCGCAGGGGTATATACCGCGGGTTCTTCTCGACCGTGGCGCGGGACCTGCCCTTCAGCTTCGTAGAGCTGCCGCTGTGGGAGCTCCTGAAGAACACCTTCAGGGAACACAACGACGGGAAGGTCACTAGCTTCCAGGTAATTTTGTAGAGGGGTAACTTCCCTATCCGCCTGCCAAGCGAGAACAAACACACTTTTCTATGTATCATAATGTATGTATTTACAAAAAAAATGTATCTATGTAGTATATCAGTCACCTAACACCCATAGTACAAGCTCTGCTTAGTTTGGGGTTAGGTGATGCTGTGTGAGTTGTCTGGAAATATTTATTTTCACGTAACGCGTAACTCAAGTGTATCTATCTCCTGTTAATTCATTGGAGCATTCCCCGCATACACAACGCCATCTAGTCATTTGTCAGCGCCATCTAGTGCGTGCACGTATTTACTACTGCCATCTAAGAAATGTTACTATACATTTAATGAATTTTCGAGTGATAAATTTTTATACTTGTGTACCTTATATGTAATTGTCACCTTTATACCATGTTTGAAGCAATAAAGACATTATATTCTATTCTATTATTCTATTCTATTATTCTATTCTATTCTATACTTACCTACATAATGGACCATGTTAATGTTTCAATAGTTTTAGATTATTTCCATTTTTTAATTTTTTATTGTTGTTATTATTCCTAATTATTGTTTTTTGTGATATTCCATTTAATTATTTTAATTTTGACAAATGTAACTAATAATATTGCACGCTCATGAGGGCAGAATACATTGAAACTCTGAATATGTAACAACAATGAACCACATGTATTTCATGCAATAAATATATTCTATTCTATTCTATCTATAAAGAGAAGTTCCTTTAGTTCTACTTTAGTAGAACTAGGGTTTTGTAGGCTAGGTGAGCATGATCTGTGACACTCTGACATGTAAATTTTGGAAGTAGAAAAAAATGATTAGTATGTAAATAATTATGAGAAGGTTCGCTTGCGGTACAAGCGAAGTCAAGTGCTTGTATGTTCTACGAGCACTTTTCTCCTTGGACTGGGTGTTTAATATGTACAACTATTATATCTGGGGGCACGGCAGTGCCCCCACCAAGTCGAGCAAAAAAGCGGCACGGCCGTACCATCCTTTTCTCGAAGCAATTCAGGCCATTTCCGACCCCCTGTAACTTCGTTGTGGATAAAACTAGAAGACTGAAATTTTCAGTAACCATGCAGGCATTGTAAAGACACGGTATATTTCAAATTTCATTCAATTTGAACCAGTATTTTAAGAATTATAACGGGTCAAATTTCTTAATTTTGTCACTCATTGACTCACCGATCATCAAAATTCTAAGGCACTTCTAGCAGACCTAGAAGCTTCAAATTTGGAATATAAGTAGTGTTTGGTGTATGAATCAAGGAAAAACTAAAAAATCTAGAAAAGACCGGTATAGAGGGCGCTGTCGCAACGCCACGTATATACGAAATATGTACTATCGTAATAACAATGCGAAATATAAATAAATCCAATCTAGACCGGCAAAAAGAAAATTATATGGACATATATACAATAAGTAGAAGGTACCGAAAAAGAAAAAAGTAGAACTGTCTACAAAATACAAAAAGAAATGAGATCCCATCAAAAACAATACTTGTCAAAAAAACCAAGTCGCGCAACTCAGTTGTTCTGCGGTAAAAAGTTGTGAGATACAAGTAAATTGGATTTACTTGTATCTCAAATTCTTCAAATTTCGTTTCAAAATTCTTTAATGTTTTATATAAATATATTGATAAAAATGTATTTATTTGGAAATCTTAAACATAGGGTAACAAGGTACAAATAAAACGATTATTATAACTGTGTCGCGTATATTAACGCCCTCTCCGTATCAGTAGTATCCAAATTTTTATCGAACTCATTCTTATCTTATAGTTGAATGTGATTTGTGCGTGTGTGTGTGTATGTGTGTGTGTGTGTGTGTGTGTGTTGTGTTTGTGTGTGTGTGGGCGTAACTATATGTGCGATGTTGATCTTATATAAATAATATGAAATATACTTACACATAAATTATATAATAATTAATAAATAATAAGGCGATTATCGTCCCTATAGTCGTGTCCGTTAACGGCCTAATAGCGAAGAGTCTCGACCAACACCTTCAGAGGCTCTCGCTGGGAAGCTGGATCAAGGGTCAGATTCAGAAGGCAGTACTCCTGGACTCGGCGCGTATTGTCAGGAAGTTCCTCTCTCTACAGCCCTAGTCACCGGTCGCTTGAGCCTAGCTTCGCGACCAGTGATTCTCCGTTTTGATATATTTTTTACAGTAGGTAGTTTTATATAATTTATTATGTAATCTAATGTAAAAAATATATTTTTGACGTGTTTAAAATGAAATAAAGATAATAATAATAATAATAAAGCCTTTATTCAGATACTTAACTATGTTTACATGAAAATTTTAAAATTAGACATCGGCAACTTCTATTGCATCTGTTTGCCCAGATTTGGCAAAGGCCTCTTCCAACTGCTTCCATTCCTCCCTTGTTCGTGCAGTTCTAGACCATGTATTTCCTGCTGTCTCTCTTATTTCATCTTCCCATCTTTTAAATTGTCTTCCGCGTTTCCTCTTTTTGCAACATAAATTATATATATACACATTATATATGCTTATATTGTTTGGTTACAGAGTGCGTTATGCGGCTCCGTGGCCGGGGGCATAGCAGCGGCCGCCACGACCCCCCTGGACCTCGCGAAGACGCGCATCATGCTGGCCGAGGACTGCGCAGGCACCAGGCGACTGAGCATACGGCCGGTGCTCACCGAGATATATATGCAATCAGGTAATTCGCCAAGTAAGACTGCCTCAGTGGCGCGGTGGGCGAGGGTCCGCTTGCGGCGCAAGAGGTAGCGGGTTCCATTCCCGCCGAGGGTTAAAGTGTTTGTATGTTCTGCAAGCACGATCTCCTTGGTCTGGGTGTTTAATATCTATACTAATATTATAAAGAGGAAAGGTTTGATTTTTTGTTTGTTTGTTTGTTTGTCTCGAATAGGCTCTGAAACTACTGCACCGATTTAAAAAATTCTTTCACCATTCGAAAGCTACACTATCCCTGAGTGACATAGGCTATATTTAGTTTTCAAAAATAATATGATTCCTTACCAAACTCCGATAATGTAACCCACGGTGAAAAAAAAGAACCTAAAATCTTTCTTTAATCGCGAATGCTGCGAAAACTATTGAATATATAACAAAGTGATGTATTACAACTTTGTAGAACTTATCATTATCTACAAAAAACTTCGTTACATCATATCTCTAACTATTATAGTTTTGAGACAATAAGCGATTTTTTTGAAAAATTTAACCTTAAATCTTTCTTTAATCGCGAATGCTGCGAAAACTATTGAATAAATAACAAAGTGATGTATTACAACTTTGTAGAACTTATCATTATCTACAAAAAACGTCCCAACATGATATCTCTAACTATTATAGTTTTGACAATAAGCGGGGTTAAGATCACGAAATACTCTACCGCGCGGGGTCGGCTCCCTACTGAATGGTCGTGTGCGGAAATAAAAAAATTGTCGCTTGATAATATTTTGTCGCTTAGTTAGTAGTTAATAATTCGTTAACAGGTAACTAATCCCATTCAAAAAGTTATTTTCAGAACTAAACCCTAGCATATAGCATAGATATTGTACATATCGTCGGTTGCAGGTTCAATTGGGTTAACCACCAAAACACGTAAAATAAAGTTTTTTTGTTTTTTTTTGCTCTTTTGAATAGCATAATAATAGAAATCTAGCTTTAAAAAAATACAGTTACGCTACAAATTTTAACTGTGAATTTTGTAGACTTCCGTCGAAATTATGTTGTAACTGAGTAGGTATGTGATCCATTTACATAAGTCGAATTGTTGTATTCCTATGACCGTAGAAGGTTAAGTTGGTGTATGTATCTTGGCAAACCAGCATTGCTCTTACACTAATTCTTAACTTGAACGCAAAATTATAACCACACATACACCAATATAAAACCAACTTTCTTCAAAAAACTAACGTTACACCAATTGACCCGAACCAAGTTTATGTTTGTTGTCGGTTACACCAATTTGATCATTGGTGTAACCGACAACAAACATAAACCTCAATAGTATGTTTTCTCTTACCTTAATCTTCTTACAAATAATAAATCTAAATTTAAAATATAAGAAAAACCCCCGATGCGAATCCTTCAATTTCCTTAAAAGTAAAACACCATAATAATGTGTAATGTTCACGCAATGCGCTTTTATTTGATACCCCACTCGAGATTTTTGCAGATTTTCGGTTTTTCTTCCCCACTCTAACCCCCACAATTATTAAACGGCACAATCGATTTTCATGAAACATGTCTAAGAGCACTCGCGCCAAACTCACCTTTTAAACAAAAAAAACTAAGTTGAAATCGCTTCATCCGTTCGGGAGCTATGATGTCCCAGACAGACAGACACGTCAAACAATGACACCCCTCTTTTTTTGTCGGGGGTTAAAAATGAATCGCAAAATGTGTTGCTAAGCGCATAACTCAACAACGCCTATACCAATTTAGCCAATTTATTTTTTTAAATATTCGTTGTAGTTTAAGGATGGATTTGACGGCGAGAAAAATTCGAATAATTTTGAATAATAACCCGTGCAAAGCCCGGGCGTGCTGCTAGTGTTTAATAAAAAATATCTATGTATGACTATTATATTAAGTATATCAGATGTCTAGTACCCGTAGCAAATGCTTAGAGCTTACCACGGGGCTAGATGTTGTTGTGTTGATTGTCAGGAAATATTTCTTTAATATTTAATGTTGCCACCTACGCTCGGTTACCCGCCTGCCATATGTGGCGAGTATTGGGAAATCTTCCCTCAATAAGATTTCATCGGATTCAGACATTTTTGTTACGAGCCTATCATGCTGCCATAAAAAAAACGTAATTATGCGGCCAGTAATGAAAACCCTAATCACTGTTAGCGAGTGTTCTAAGAATCTTCTATGAATTCTTCTATGTTTGATAAGAATCGTTTGACCCGTTTAAAAGTTATGAGGGTAAAAGTGGGGAAGGAAAACCGAAAGTCTGCAAATATACTCGAGTGGGGTCTCAAATAAAAGCGCACATATCAATATATTATCAAAAATATCATAACGCAAATATCACGCGCACATTACAAAATAGTATGACTTTTTACTTTTAATTGAACTAAAGTTCTGGAATAGGGTTTTTTTTTAAATTTGGATTATTTCTCACATATTATTACGTAAAGCCGTGTTGGCTAAGTGGGAGGACACTCGACTTTCATTCCGAAGGTCGTGGGTTTAAACCCCGCGACGCACCTCTAGATTTTTCTGCTTGAGAATTTTTTTGTGCGCTTTAACGGTGAAGGCAAACATCGTGAGAAATGCATGTTTCCGTTCCGGCATGTTCTGAGAACTTTAAAGTGTTTGAAGGACATGTGACATTCACCAACCCGCACTTGGCCAGCGTGGTGAATAATCTCTCTCGCCAAGAGAGAAGTCCCTGTGTCCCAGCAGTGGGAACGTTAATAGGCTCGATATGACCTGTTTAGTTACTTGGTACTCTGCATGTTTCTTTTTATTTAAATTAATATTATCACCACTATTTATTATGTGGCGTTTTATACAAATATAACTCTACATACAGTAGTGAAAGTTGCCCTAATAACTATAATAAAATTGATTTAACTTTACTAAAATGAAACTTAGATATGTAAGGTATGTAACTGTCTTTGTATTCTTTATTTGGCATTATAACTCAGTGTAACACTTATTGGAGAAGCCTAGGTTCCTGTAACACAGCCGCGGCTAGTCAGGAACCCATGGATTCATTTGTAATTTGTGTAATTTTTATTGTGTCAAATAAATAAATGATTGATTGAAATGATTGATTGTAGGTGTGCGAGGTCTGTTCAGAGGGGTGATGCCTCGCATGTCGGCCTTCATGCTGGGCGGGTTCGTCTTCTTCGGCGTCTACGACGACTGCAAGGCCGCGCTCGAGGACTGGATGGAGCGGTGACAGCCGTTACACTTACAACTTATAAACAACCAGAATGGGAATAGACATTTATATTTTATTATGAAACAAGACAAAAAAAGGTGTGTGTGCGATTCACACACGATAGAAGTGAAACTTCAGTTCAAAACAAAAAAACAATACTATGCAAAAAGATTTTGTTCGGGCGGTCACCCATCCAAGTACTGGCGTCGCGCAAAGTTGCTTAACCTTGTTAGCGTTTAAGATTGGCTTACCCGACAGGTAAGCCAATCTTATTTCCATTTCCGTTGCAAATTCCATTTCGGTTTCAAATCACAACGATTCTAAAGAAGTTTCACTTCAACAATATAAATTATATTCAAGTAAACAGTGAAAGTGCGTCGCTGAAAATTCAACTAAATTGACTATTTGTCATAATTATGTTACTATTTAATATATATTTATCATGTTTGAATAAAATAGTGTTGGTAACCATGATAGTTTCAAAAGTTGATTAATTATGTTAATGCAATTTTTATGTTGACCTGTTATGTTGTATATTTATTTGAAATGTTTATTTTCCTGCCAAAGGTGTAATTTTTAATTTAGTTAGAAATCTGTGATGTTGAATTACAATAAGATGTTTGTTATGTTTTAATATTTAAGAATCGTTGATAGTTCAAATACATGAATTGTTAAAAAAACTAATTTTTATTTACCTCCTTTTGTGAAAATCAAATAAGCTTGTAACAGACAAACAAACAAACTTAATTTGTTAATATAAGCTGAAGAGTTAGGCGGGACATACAAGGACCGCTCTAGCAGATAATGGTCGACAGCTTGTGGCTGTCATCTATACTAATATTATAAAGCTGAAGAGTTTGTTTGTTTGTTTGAACGCGATAGTCTCCGAAACTACTGGTTCGAATTGAATAATACTTTTTGTGTTGGATAGTCCAGTTATCGAGGAAGGCTATAGGCTATATAACATCACGCTACGACCAATAGGAGCAAAGATATAGTGGTAAATGTGTAAAAAACGGGAAAAATTATTTCATCTTTGAAGCCTTCCGTTACGTGCGCCGTGAAAACGGTTCAAGATATACAAAAAATATGTATTAAAGAATAATAGCTCTTTTAAAGATCTAAAAAACAGTCCGCGATAGTATATGTCTATCTTTTAAGATTAACCATTTTTTCTATGGATTAACTCACAAAAACCGTTTTTATGGTACCTAATTTGGTCGAAATGATTTGTTTAGGTTGTATCAACATAATAATATTAATCTTTATTCAAATAAATATGTTGTTGGTTAAGAGTACTTCATCCATTATAACGCGGGTAGCACCGCAGGGCACAGCTAGTTGATAATAAACGATAACAATTCTAATCAGTAGCATCAGTTTGACATAATGGCGGGCGGGGGAAAATGCGGATAGCAGTCAACAGCACGAGCAGTCGGTGTATGCCTGGCGACTGCTTGACTGCATGATAAAATTCCAACATGCTCCAAACGCCGAAGCAGTTGCAACTGTTTTACCGGTTCGAGTATTAACAGTATGCATTTTTAACTGGTCGCTAACCAATTCTGCATACAAACCAGTTAGCGACGCATACTGAATAAGAACAAGAATAATTTATTTGCATAAATATGAGGGTATACATGGTGGTAAGTTTTAAAAAAAGTGTTCTACATGTTATGCTAATCCTGGCGTGCAAGTTTGAGAAGGCACAATGCATTCACAAATTTGCACACACATGTCACAAATGTGATTTGTCTGTGAAATATTACCTGATTAGATTATTATTATTACATCGTTAAATATATTTTTATTAATTATATAGTAGTTATATTTGTCACGAAGAAATTCATTAACTGTAGGTATAATAACATTTATCTATAAGAATATTCTTAAGTCTGTTCTTAATACTACTTCAGAATGCTACTGAACGTACGTAGAAGTCTACAACATAGACAGTTTAAGATACTAAATCATTTATTTATATTGTTTGGTTTTACAAAACTTAGACACGTTTAAAATAAAAAAGAATAAACATATATGTAGGCGCTTAAAGATAAATAGGAAATAAATTTATCGTATTCGTCGCTTCGCTTTTTTTGCACTAGAGCAAAGAAGCGATTAGAAACTCTAACTCATTTTTGTATTGGAACTTTACAATAATTTATTTGTCTTGTTTTGATTTGCTGTTGGAGCAGATGCCGTCCCAAGCAGTATTGTCGTCAAGATAATAAATAATAATAAATAATAAATTTATAATGATATGATATGATTTTGTCGTCAAGATAATTGATAGAGGTTAAACTGATAAGTTTGATGTAGTCATAATGTGAATACACGGGACGACCGCGGCGGTCGAACGCATACTGATTGATTTGTAGGTAAAAATGCACTGCTTGCAAAGGAAAGGTGCAAAAATGTGCGCTTTATACATAAATCGTACACGGATATTTGATTTGTTCTGTAGTTCACTACACAGTGGCAGCTTTAAGCAGCCGAAAAACAAAATCAAAACATTTATTTGCAAACATGGGTTGTAGGTTGTTAACAAATGTAAAATAAAGATACAGCACCGAACATGTTTTACCTAGAGCTAAGGCATGCAAAGTTATATAATATAAATGCAGAAATAGTATTTATTTATTAAATTAGTAAATTTTTGTATTCAAGTCAGTCAAAAATTCATTTATATCATAATAGCATTTGGATGTCAAGAAAGTGTTCCGTTTTTTTTAAACAATGTCAATGGCAATGATTTTATATTATTCGGCAGTTTGTTGTAAATATTTGGTGCCATTCCATACACGCTTTTCCTCAGGAATACGGTTGGCTTGGCTTTAGAATCCAGCCGCAGGATTTTGGGGGTGCTGATGCGCGATTTAAGATGGCATTGGTTTCTCCTTTCCAAAAATACCACCCCCTCACCGCGGAGATGCGTACTTTTTTTTAATAAAAAAAAAATTGTTTTCGTGAAATGGAACGTTATTTTTGTATAAAATTTTATAATATGTAATGTTTTTACCTTAAAATTACAATGCAATCATATAAGTAGCGTCGACGAGTCGCGGGGAAGGTGAACCAATTCCATCGGGAAGTCAAGAAGGTAAGAATTACAATTAGATACCGTAAAACTACACAATTATGGTCCAGGGCCTCAACTATAGTCCAGATACCCCTTCGAGCAAATTAAGTCCTCCTATGGTTTCAGTGACATCTAGGGCAAATGTTCATTACTATTTTGTATAGTTACTTGACAAGCGAACTACTTCCGTTGTTTGCCATCAGATGACGCTCTGGAATCAATTTATTAGGTATTGTGTGAGATTACCCGGTTTTAACGTGTTCTGTGTGCAAACTTTTATTTGAAACTATAGTTGGAAGTGAGAGAAACGATACGGATCTCGATCTAAATGAAAGGTAATGTTGTTAACAAGTATTTATGATATTGTTTACGGTGTAATTGTATTTATTTTAGAAATTGTATATTTCTTTTCTAATTTTGGTACTTAGATTTCAAGTATGGTCCTAACATTTTTATGGACCATAATTAAAATCAGAGTTTTTTTGTTTCAGAAAATGATGTCAAGGGACGAACTAATGAGACGAAAAGTAGGAGGGCGTGCTTACAGGTGCTACAGTGAGCGCCAGAACGAACCAGAACCTTCGACTTCAAAGAACGTCAAAAGAAAATCTAAGAAAAGATTTTGTACTAGTGAACTACGAAGGAGAAACGTGGCCAGGGCAAGTAAAGACTGTAGAGTTAGATGGAGCATTCATCAGCTGTTTATCACGCTGTGGATTATCTTGGAAGTGGCCTGAGAAACCGGACTGTATATTTTATCCACTCAACAAGATTCTATGCTCAATCAAACCCCCTACAAAATTGAGCACGAAGCGTGCATTGTTCCGTGTGCCGGAACTCGAATATAAATGGGAGAAAACAAAGAAGTCAAGTTATATTTAAAAATATGTACCTAGGTAACTTAATTTTTTTCATTAGTAAATAAATAATTCTTAATTAACGAGTAATTTAGATTTTTTGGTCAGTTTGTCGTAATTTAGTCTATATAACTTACTTTGATCTCAATATGTTGTGTTTTTAGGCAATTAAACCTACTTTGACCTCATTATGTCGTGTTTTTCTTAAACGCTACACTACGTCCAATCAAATAAAACACCCAACTCTGGTCTAATGTGCCACAATAAGCGTACCGACTATGATTTAATAAATGGACTTTAGTTGTCAACACACCGTACAACAATGGTCCAAATTTCAGTAAAAAAATAAATATATTGATAAAGCAAAATACTATATTTGGCATAAATGTGTCAATTTACTATATCATACTGTATCCAAAACCAACAATAGGTACAAATTAAATCAATCCATTCTTGTGTAACTAATTACTTCAATTCGAAACCTGGCTAATCTGGACCATATTTGTGTAGTTTTACGGTAAGGTTAGATTGTACCTTTATAACCTCACTTCAATTTGCAAATCCGAATCAGTGCACACTACATTGGGTTGATTTAGGTCACTTTAAGTTGCAAATCCGAATCAGTGCACCCCTAATTCCACGTGGTCTTGTCTGTCACACAACTAGAGTGTATATAAAAAGCCGGAGGCGCGGAGGGAGAGCAGCTCCCGCCCGCCGTAACAAAGCGCAGGCACCCGTTCGAGCCGGAGCGGCTGAGGCTGGTCGCCGAAGGCGACCAATAAGCCGAAGCTGCGGAGGTGAGCATGGGTGACTGCGCTTTGTTACGCAAGGGCGAAGGGGCTGCACTTCCCGCAGCGCCGGAGCAGTTTATTAATACTATTTTTTTTTATTAGAGCCTGAAGATGATGGAGTGCTTGTAAAGCGCCATTTACTTCAGAAATTGTGGCGATGTTTAATTTGGCTCGTCTGATACGACAACTTGACACTCGCCAACTCGAATCGCATTTGCTGAAGAGCATGGGTTAATTTTATCAACAAAAGAGTGTAGAGTGCACCGTAAACCAATAAGGATTACTTAAATATTGTTTTTTATTTAATATTTGTAACTGAGAAGCTAAGAAATTATTTAAAACCCTATTTTTGAGGTTAGATTTTATTGAATTTCAAATTGCTATATCTCCTAAACTACATATTTCCGCGGGGGGGGGGAGTGGTACAGGGGTACCTCCCCCTCCTCCTGAGTGTTCCATTGAGATGCTGATCAAGTAATAGTCCAAGGAATTTAGTACTGCTTGTGTTCTATATTTTTTGGTTTCGATAAGAAATCGTAAATCCTGGAGTCAACTTGCGTTGGGAAAAATGCATGATAGTGATCTTGCTAATATTTACACTAAGATTATTATGGTCTAGCCGTTTAGTCCGTTTTCGCACCAGTCTATAATTTTATGCAATGTCTCTTTTTTATCATTTTCATTCGTCGATTCATCAGTCGATCCTGACTGCTTCATGCAGTCCGTGTATGGCGGGCCTAAGAGTTTGATAGAACTCGCTAATTCTTAGAGTGACTGGTTTGGAAAATCGTAAAAGCGTTGTTATACCATTTATCGAAGATGTCTTTTGGCTTACAGAAGGGAAATACCTTATTACCGTGTGGCTTAGAATCTTATAAAAAAGGGAATAATATAAAAACCAATCCTGTCCTTTAAATATTTTATTGTTTAACACTCAGATAATGTAACAGTTTTTATTTTATACATTTTATATATTACGATATTAGCTATAAAACTATACATGAATACATATTGTTATTCTTTATATAAACAAAAAAACTATATAATATATAAGTATATAAATAATATAATAAATAAATATACACACCCATTATTATCTAAGATGCATTCTAATATTAAAGATGGTCAATTTGGCTTATAAGTTAAATTTACTGACGAAACTTATATTAAAGTTGCCACAAAAACTTATATCTAATATTATATTTTTGGGTGCGATCAATATTATAACAAATTTATAAACTTTCTAAAATCGATCACAACCAAAATAAAACTATATTACAATTTTAGCCTAAATTCGTGTTAACGACTTTTTAAACTCTAACTCTAAGGATTTTATATATCTTCTTTATATTAATATATTGAAGCTTTGGAACAACTGTGCTCTTCTTTGAGGATAAAGAAAAGGCAGTTTTTAGATGATGAAGAAGAGAAGAGATAGACAAGAGAAAAGGCTAAAATACAATAGCTATATAACTCTTTATAACTAGGTACAAAACACAGAGATATGTACATCTACCTAAAAAACGCAAGTATCACGATTTGTTTGGAAACCAGGTGAGCCAACATGATACATGCATTTGCGTTATCTAGATAGATATATACAGTCCGCGGTAAAAAATTACAAGTAAAACAAAAAATAACAAAGTGTTGAAAGTTACAAACCTAAATGTTGGGAGTATACCATATAATTCACTTTGGAACGTCATAGCCAAGGTAAGGTCCCATAATCTAACTATATATTTAGGAACCTAAATATATAATAGTCGCAACAGCTAATACATATTGATTCTATATATTTTATCATGCAAAATCAAAGCACAACTTTCTTACATTAGGAAACCTATTATCATTTCTATAAAGTACAGATTTATAGACTGTTTAAGGCGGTATATATAATTTGGGGTTCAACACATAATTTAAACCTAGATTAAACCCTATTGCCAAAACAGCCGTTACTTGTGACTAAAAGTTTACAAACACTAACCGATAGATGGCGTTAAAAATACCCTTCCCTACAGGGAACAAAATTTGTGGTGTTTTTTACAAAAAACACCACAAAATGATTTACCATTTTTGGACTTAACTTAATGTGTCATTGTTTCAAATCAGTGATAATCGAAACATTATTGAACAATGTTAGAAATGAAATAGTGAATTTGATATGACAGTTTTGCAACAAACTTTTTTGGAACATACATACTTAGGCGCCGCATGTGGTGGGGGAAGAAGTAATTACTAAAAAAAAAAAATATCAGGTCGTGTTGATTAATATCGATGCGATAGGTTCTTTGATGGAAGGTCTTCTTGACTCACTCATCTTGTGTTGGAAGTCACGAAAATGGCGTAGAACTCAGGATGATTTCCTAATATTGTACATAGACGACGCTAAGTCAGACCTGTGGAGGAGAAATAGCGTTATTAGATGGAGCACATTTCTAGAAATTGAAGATGCAAAAGTATCGAAATAATTATAGGCCAAACTTATCAATGAATGACCACCTATTCTTAAATATTGAAACACAAAAATTGCTCAAACTCGTTAATAAATAAGGAAATATAACGATTAATCTTACTGTAGACCAAGTGCTGAAGAATTACTAGACCGGTCAATAAGTGGTGAACATAAAATGCAAAGATGATAGAGAACATTAGAGTTTGACGCAGTAAGATTAGCTAAATTGCTTAAAAGAAGTGTCAATTTAACATAACGCTAATAGACACTAATCTTGAACGAAGCAAGAGCTGCAAAGATGCCCTATTTATCAATCGTTAGTGCAATATTGGCAAAGACCTATCAATAGATGGCGGTACCCGATAATCTAAGATGGCGTCGGTTTCTGACAGCTGCAGAGGTTGCCCTCTACTAAAATAACGTTAGGTGGCGTTATCTAATAAACTGTGAGGGAAAGATCTAGAAGTTCTAGAAGTGGTATCCCTTTGAATGGAGGTATTGTCCGTTCACGTCCGTAAGTGGTAACCCTCTGAATCCTTACACGTGACCTCCGGGTGGTGCTAAGAACAGTCTCTGGTGGCTTCGGCCGCGGCTTGTCACCCTCCAGGCTGAGCTAGTGCGTGAAGCGATTATTTCGTGTTTCGTAATGTGGCCCGGAGAAGCCATCTACCTTCTAGGTCTTCATGCCCCATCTTAGAGCACATCGTCACTTGACATCAGGTGAGATTGTGGTCAATAATCCCTACCTGAAGATGACGTTGGTGGCGTGGTCCTTGTGAGAGGCGGCGTCCTTGTGCGCGTGCCTGCGGAAGGGGTTCCAGGAGGGCGCGCGGCGCGGGCCGGCGGCGCTGGCGGCGCGCGCGGAGCCGCCCGACGCGCCCGACGCGCTCGACGCCGCCGACACCGAGCCCTGGCTGGAGGCCGACTGCCCCGCCCTGTCGCCCCGCCCGCCGGACTGCAAATAAAGTAAACACCGGAAGTAAATAAATAAAATAAAATAAATAAAAAAAGTTGTGTGTGACACACGAGAGAAGTGAAACTTCAGTAAATCGACAAAAGAATGAGATGAATAAAAAAAAATACTGTGCAAAAGATTTTGTTCGGGCGGTCACCCATCCAAGTACTGGCGTTCCGGAAAGTTGCTTAACCTTGTTAGCGTTTAAGATTGGCTTACCTGACGTATTTCCGTTGCATACGGTCTGAAATCACAACGATTCTAAAGAAGTATAACTTCAAAAAAAATACTATGCAAAAAGATTTTGTTCAGGCGGTCGGTCACCCATCCAAGTACTGGCGTCGCGCAAAGTTTCTTAACCTTGTTAGCGTTTAAGATTGGCTTACCCGACAGGTAAGCCTGTCGGGTATCTTCGGAAATCTTATTTCCATTTCCGTTTCATCCGGTTTCAAATCACAACGATTCTATAGAAGTTTCACTTCAATAAAATTTTTATTGCGTTTCTCATTCTTATGTAGTAGGTACAGGGTTGATTTCTCCTTTTAAGCAATAAGATTTGCTTGTCTTAGGAGGAATCGCTCTTAACAATCAGCATAGCTAGACTAAACTACATATCTACTGCATTATGACATCATAATTTTAATAAGAAAATAAATATAACTTAAACATAGGTAGTAGAACTTAAACAAGAGAATCAAAATAAAGTGTTGCACTAAAGTCAAAGTCAAAACGTTTATTTCCTTAGAAGCACATAGCCTTCATGGACAGGTCAACTTAAAATTAATAAAACTAAATTGCTTAAACAACAAATCTCAAGGAAATAACATTGTCTTGACAGTTCGCCTCAATGTTTTATACTGAGTTGAGAAGCGAATAGAACAACACAGCTTTATAAGTTATTACAATTTTGTGGTTATTAAAATTTTGGAGTTCTTATTTATAAGTAACTATTATAAGTTTAACATTGACATTTACTGTAAACTTTTACTGAGTTTTACCCGCATTGTGTATCTCGAGAGTTAAAAAATTGCGCATACTGTCTGCTCAATCGGCAACCTTAATTGACTTCAATAGCATGACAGTATTATGATGGTTTATATAGATAAACAGTTCAAGTCCAGTTGCCGATGATATTTATAAGATAGGGATGGATTCCAGTGACCGGACTGGTTGCTTAAAGAGAGCTGTGTATGGTTTTTTTTCTAATCAGAAATCACAAGTTACTAAAGAGTTAAGATCAAAGAAAATTATTTCAGCCTCGGGATAGCGTCTGATAGCGATAAGTGATATGTTGCTAAAGCTTCGGCACCGCTAAATAACTGAGTTCCCTAACTGCCATCTGTAATTCTTGCACTTTGCAATATCAGCGAGCTTATCTAAGATCTAAGAGTGACCAAACTGTCCACGGAATCAGATTGTTGCCAATTGTTGTTGTTACCATCCTTATTATGATTTAAAACGGGTAACATACTATGATTTGACGGTTTTCGAGTTTTCCGATATTTCGAAGCAGTTGCAAACGCCATGATCACGGAAACAACTGAATTGTCATTTCTTTGCGATTTGGGCAGATGGTTATTCACAAACGAAACGGTCTACCCTCCAATTCTAATTCTTTGTTGGGGGGACTAGGGACTGCACTGACGTCTCGCTTTGGAGTGTATTGTGCATTACCCCCATGCCTAGCTAGGCCCATCCTAACTCCTTGATGTACCGGAGTAGGACTTCGGTCTACCCTCTTTCTGAGTCTTTTTTCTAGTTTCTGAGTTTCTCTTTCGAAATATCGGAAAACTCAAAAACCGTCAAATCATGGTATGTTACATCATAATATTGTTAAAAACCATGGTAATTTAAAAAGTTATACCAACCTTATGTTGATGTTTGTCCATCGGAGTGGCCAGTCTTAATGTCAGGGATTCTCCAGAGGACTGTATGAGATGGACCACGTCGGCGTGCGAGCTCCATTTCACGTCGCGGTCGCCGATTGAGATAATGAAGTCACCTTCTCGCATGCCCCCGATCTACAAGTATCCATCTATGTTAATTTACGAAGAATAAGAATGAGACGCATTCATCACTGAACTGGTGCCTTTTTGCTACACTGCAACACACACGTTCATCATTATGTATTTAGAATTATTAGTTTTCTTTGTTTTTATATAGTGTTTTACTTCAGGCCTTTTAATTCTTGTATTTGTTTATTATGAGTGTGTGTTTTTGTGTGCAAATAAATAATTTACTTTCTTACTTTACGCAACTAGGCTGTGGTTTCAATCGTTATACTAGCCACATTTGATTAGTATGTTATATGCCCTATACACAGGGTCCTTAAATGTTTTATAAAGAAACTGAAACTGATTCTAAACGTAATCAAATTGAATTAGTTTAAAAAAGTGAGGTTTATCGCTCATATAAATTATTAAGTGACAATTAATCATACAGTTTCTAAGAAAAAGGATATCCGGAATTCTAGAATTTAAGATAATTAAGTGCATAAATTATAGAAGAGGATAAAAGGAATCGATACAGTCAGAAGAAAAATGCATATAGCTGAAGATAGATAGTTTTAAGAATCAAAGGAAGTGGGTAAGTTGTGATGACCCTGCGTCATGTGGGCCAAAGCCAAGAAAATGATGGTAAGTAAAGAAACGCAAGGTTGGAATGTAGACATAATTAAGAGTATAGCAATACTCACATCAGCCAACGAGTTCGGCTCCACAGCAGCGATAACCACCGGCGCGTCGCCTCTCACAGAAAACCCGAAACCCTCTTCATCTTTGCCATTAGCCACGTTATATTCACTCGCTGCTCTTCTCAAAGGATCTTTCCTTCTATCCCTTCCACTCTTCAGTCTGCCGTTTTCAACCCAACCATTTTCTACCCTCCCATTTTCACCCCTTCCATTCTCCACTCTTCCATTTTCCCTTCCATGTTCAATTCTACCATTTTCACAGTTGTCGTTAGAGGATTTGCTCCTGTACTCATAGTCTAGTATTTTGGGATGGTAGTCGTAATTATTGTTGTTGTAACTGTTTATGTAGACGCCGTTCTGCTTCGTCACTCTGTGCAGTTTCTTTTTCTCGTAGTCTTCTGAATATACCTCGTCGTTTCTTATTATCTGGTTGTAGTATGTGCTGGAAGACAAAGAACAGTTATAGAAATGCTAATTATAGATCAAACACTGTCCCTTTCTCAGAGGGAAAAGGCTCAATAAGATCAGGTCTTCCACTTCTCAGGTATACTCCTGAGAAGTCACATACTTAGTCCATTCTGACCTGTGATCCTAAGATCAGTCTCTTTTTGTCTGGATAGATCCTAGGTACTTGAAAAAGTCGTCACAAAACACTAAAGATCACCTAATCTCTCTGACTGCCTCGGTGGCGCGGTGGGCGAATGTCCGCTTGCAGAGCAAGAGGTAGCGGGTTCGATTCCCGCCGAGTGTAAAATTTTTTTGTATGTTCTGCTAGCACTTTTCTCCTTGGTCTGGGTGTTTTATATGTATTATAAAAATATCTATATATGAAAATGAAAATGAAAATATATTTATTACTACGAAAAGATACAATTATTTCTTAAAAAACTTAAATATACTACAAATACATCTGATCGTAGAGCAGTTTAACATATATTAAAGAAATTATCTGTCAGTTTCCTCACTAGGCTAAGCCTGTATCGAGGAAACTTTTTTACGAAATTAATATAAGGAAATGAGTTGTATGCTCTCTAAGTATCTAATGAAGGTAAAGTGCTATTATTTAGTCCACTAAATAAAATAAATAAATAAATTGATAAATATATATTATATAAAACGTACTTACATATGTAAAATTAATAAATAAATATTTTAATTATTTATATATTAGTAGGTATAATGTGTAGGTATATATTATTAACAAAAAACATTTTCATATTATTCAAAAACTTTTTAAATGTATAAGTAAAAATATATAAAAAATGTAAGAAATAATTACCATACATATCAACATACAGTTTTTAAAATATTTTCTGTATCATTATATGTGAGAGTTAATAGCCATTTTAGAATTAAATGTCTAGCTTCTTTAACTGAAATATTCTTTATGTCACAGTTCTTGATAACATGGTTGTAAATATGAATTTTAAGAAAACAACCAAGCCGTTTCGTAAATTTTCTTTTGACAGATGGTTTTGGCAGCTTGAATACTCTGCGGCTAATTAGATGGCTGTATTCAGGAGATATAAGGATCACTTTATGCATATTAAGAACGGTTTTAAGGATGAATAATTTCCGTACTGTTAATACCCCAGCATCATTATATAGAGTTGAAGTAGGGTACCGGTAGGGCTTCTTTAACATAACCTTAAGTACTGACCGTTGTGCTCTTTCTGCCTGAATAATGAATGATTTGGCGGCGTTTCCCCAGCATGCTATGCAATATACTAAAAGAGATTGGCAGAGAGCATAGTACACAGAAGTTAATGTTTTGACATCTGCTACGTTTCTTAAAGATCTCATTACACTTATAACTTTCCTGATTCTACTAGAAAGAGACGCGATGTGTGATTTAAAAGTCAGTTTTTCGTCAATAAGAACTCCCAGGTATTTAAAAGAATGTACTCGTGTGAGTGGTTCACATAGACATGGTTTTAGAGAACATTGACCGCTGTGAATTTTTAAACTCAAATCTGCTTTAGGGGCTGATGCTAAGGTCTTATGAAAACAGAGAAACATTGTTTTTTTAGTGTTTAGTGTAAGAAGATTACGTTCAAGCCATTTTGTGATTAAAGTCATACCACGTTCCGCAGTCTCACAAACGCCAGGCCATGATGGACCATGAAACACTAAAGCGGTGTCATCAGCATAACATAGAATATCTGCATACGGGAGAGAGATATCGTGAATGTCGTTGATGTACAACAAAAATAGTGTTGGACCCAGGATGCTCCCCTGAGGAACTCCGAATTTAATTTGCTGAGAAGCACTAGTAATCTGTCCTATTCTTACGCACTGCTTTCGATCCGTTAGGTAGCTCCTAAACCATTCCAAGGCGACACCACGTACTCCAAGCCCTTGAAGTTTACGCAGAAGTATTGGAACGGATACAGTGTCGAAAGCCTTGGCCAGATCCAGAAATACTCCAACAGAGCATTTTCCTAAATCTAGGCGTGAAGATATAGCGTCTGTTAATTTTGTAACGGCGTCCTCGGTGCTTTTACCTTTTCGAAAACCGAATTGATTAGCAGATATCAAATTATTCGATTCCATATAGTTAGTTAGCCGACTATTAGCTAGTTTTTCTAAGATCTTAGAAAAAGTACCCAGAAGAGAAATTGGGCGGTAATTATCCAATGAAGACTTTGATCCACTTTTGTGTAAAGGGGTTACAGACGCAATTTTCCAAGACGTGGGGAAGACACCATTGGACAAACTGAGATTAAAAATATGAGTGAGGGGCTTAATAATCTCGTCTTTTATAAATCGTATCAGAGAATTTCCAAGCCCGTCAATTCCCGGAGCCTTGTTGTTATGTAGATTCATGATAATTTTGTTTACTTCTATACAATCAGTAGGGCTCATAAAAAAAGAATTAGAGGGTGAATTTTTCAGTCTAACTGTGTTAGCAAGTTCTTCTTCTGTGCACTTTAATCTCGATAAAATTCCAGCTGAAAGACGTTCGCCTAAGGATGAAAAGTGGCTGTTAACCAAATCAACTGATTGCTGAGCATTCGTACAGTTATGGAGTGTTAAAAGTTCTATAGGTTCTTTATTGGTATTATTAAGATTACAAATGTCCCTAATAGAGTTCCAAAGTATCTTTGGATTGTCTTTATTTGACTGCAGTAGTGTAGTTTCATAATCACTTTTTAAGTTTCTTAAAATAGTAATAAAGAAATTACGATAGCTAGTAGATAGATAGTATATGTAGTTTGTTTTGTTTTATTTTTAGGATCTATCCTAGCTGTCATGTGAAGTTGATCGCGAACTTTCATACATTTTATGAGTCCTGGTGTTATCCAGGGCTTAAGATTGTATTTCGCTCTGCTAACTCTAACTTTTTTAGAGTGCTTGTTGACTACATCAGACATAATATTCGCAAAATTATGACTGGCTTCGTCAACGTCAGTAGCGTTAGTTACAATGGACCAGTTAAGTTTTTTAAGGTCAGTTTTTATAGCGTTGTAGTCTAGTTTTGTTATAACCCGACTTGGTCGAGGACTTATTGATTTAGACAGCCTTATGCCTAGGAGTATTGGGCAGTGATCTGTAATATCTGTTTGCCAGATGAGGCCAGTTGCATTTTTTAGAGGAGAGTTTAGATTTCTTACATAGAAATGATCTATACAAGATGCACCCCGTGTAGGGTGTGTGATGGCTGGCAAAAACCCATTCTCAGCCATGAAACACTGGTATTCGAGACCGCGGGGGTTATCGAGCGTGTTCATTATATTGATGTTAATATCTCCGGCAACTATGAGTGGGATTACGCTATTTTGAATGAAGACTGTGTCCAATGAAGCTAAAAAATTGTCTATAGAATAAATTGATGGTGATCTATATACACAAAGAATATTTATTAAATCTGAAATGCACACAAATAAGCTATCTGCATCTTTAATAGACGGATCAGATACTGAAGCACTCCAGTCATCCCTTATGTATAATACTACACCACCATTTTTATTGACGCTCTTCGAGGTACTGTAAGCTAAGTATCTAGGAATTTGCGGAATTACATGATTGTCATGGAGCCAACACTCTGTCAAAATTATTATGTCCAAAGAGATCTCAAGACGTTTAATCGCTACTAATAAAGTGTCAAAGTTTTTTTGTAAGCTTCTTATGTTTAAAGATAAGAGTTTAAACGTTTCATGTGAAATAATCTGATTGAAACATAAGGGGTCTCTTATAATCTGACAATTTATCTGCATAGAATCCAAATCCGCACCCAAAGTGTCAGAATATTTTTTCTGACACTTTGGGTGCGGATTTGGATTTGGGGTTTACGGGGAACATATAGCCGTAGATCCAAGGGAACCAATTTAAGCACTTAGGTAATTTGTTTCTCGTTATATATTCAAATTTAATGAGAGGATTGATATAGTAATACATGCATGATTTATAGATATATGGGAAGTGATAAAATTGTATAAGGAGGTTATAAGATAATAAGTTTGAATATTTAAATATTTTACATATTTGATTACATATTAGTATATACAGGTATATAATAAGTATAATAACGCTTAACAACAGTGGATTTATAAGATAGGTGTACATAGAATGCAAATGACTAAAGAGGAAAACGTACTGAAATCGAACAGATAATGCATCAACTTGAAATAGTACTAGCAGAGTAGAAAAACTATGATGACAGTGGTGGTAAGAGGCGGTCCAAATCTTTTTGCGTGTGTACTGGCATAGCTGCCTTGCCTTCTCGCTGTCTAATGTATATGACTCCCACATTGCACCAGCAGAACGCGTAGCCATGTTGTTTGGCCCTGAGTCTTGTATCTCGAAATAAGACTCTATTTTCTTTGGTGAGCCTCTCATTAAAGAAGACTTTTCGTGGTATGCCGATAGCCCCGAGATCAGTACTCACGATCTTGTTCCTTGACTTCGATGCTTTGAGGAAATTGTCGCGTTTGGATCGGCGCAATAGGCGAACAACAACAGGTCGAGGCATGACAGTACCATCCTCAGGTAGAGTTGTGGTTACTGGCGGACGGCGAGGCCCCACACGAGATACCCAGTCAAGATCTTCGTTTTCTAAGTCTACTCCTAGTTTCTTCGCCGCGACCAGAACTATATGTTCTAGGTTTTCGGACGGAGTTTCAGGGATACCAACTATTTCGATTTCATTCCTCAGGTTCGCTTGTGCTTGGATCTTTAGTTCGTGCTGAAGCTGCAAGACTGTTGTCTTAAGTATCTCTGTTTCAGAGTCCCTGTTCTCTAGAACAATATCACCCATTTTGTCATTTGTGTAAGAAAGAGATTCTGTGAGGTCTTCCAACTTAGTCTTTACGGCAGTAAACTCGACGGTCAGCAAGCGCAGCTGCTCAGTTAGAAGAATCATTTCGGAACCTGTAGAACTAGTTTTTTTACGCGTAGTTACATTTTCATAACTTCCGTGTCTGACAGGAGTAAGACTGTTGTCCCCCCCTCTTTTCGAATCGGCACAACAATCAGGGCAAGACCATAAGGCTCTTCGTTCAGCCGTTAGAGATGATACATTTATACAAAGAGTGCAGAAGCACTTTTCACAGTTTAAGGACGAGCATTTTATTATGTTCGGCCCCGTACACGGCTTTAGACAACCGCCACACTTCATGTTTATCCAAAAACAAATTCGACTCTGGAACCGTACGGATTCGTGTCTGCAAAGTGTTTGCCAAAAGCCTATAGCCCAAAACTGCAAGATCAGGTGTTAAAGTCAAATGTGTCACAGACGTCAACTTCAGTGGCAGCTGTCAGTGTCACGTCGCCGTGGTATTTACACTTTGACTATGTCTGCTGTTCAAATGTTTCTACAGTTTTGTGAAGAAAATGTGATTTGTAGCTTGAGAGCAGTTCAGATGCTTATTGAGATTTGGTTTGTGAGCACTTTGCGCGACTTCCAACGACTTATTTCGTGGATTTAGATTAGAGCAATCAAGTTTGTTGAGAATTCTTAAATGTTTTCTAGTTGGACCGGCGATATATTCCACAATCTTTAGATAAACATGGATCACTGTTTGAATAAAAAGCTGTAAAATAAGCGCAGCTTCACTTCAGAGATGTTTACAATCAGAAGAGCGAGACAGAATGCATATATATAATATGTAAATATGTATGTATATTATATTAAGTATATCAGATATCTAGTGCCCGTAACACAAGCTTAGAGCTTACCACGGGGCTAGATGTTGTTGTGTGCATTGTCTGGAAATATTTATTTATTTAGATGTTGTTGTGTAGATTGTCCGGAAATATTTATTTATTTATTTATCTACTACTACCGATCTTTGTGATCCAACCTCGTCCACATCGACATTTGAATTTATGATCAAACAATGATCCATTATCCATAGAAAAAGATTTAAATATGTCTTCTCTCACCTGTTATCTTCAGATCTGTCTCTCTTCTCACTATGCCGATGTTTCAACCCCTTCTCCTCCCTCCGTTCCCTGGTCTTCTGGAGCTGGACCAAGCGAGGCGCGCTCCAGTGGCGCTTGGCTGAGAAGACCGCGATAGGACCCAGGGACTTGAAGAGATCGTCCACTCGGTGTTGCGCGAAGTCCGGGGGTGTGAGGGCTAGCTGGAACTTTGAAGACGCTGGAAGAAAATAAACTAGCGGTCACGTAATCGTTGAAATTATCATAAATCATGGATGGGTCTTCATGCTCCATCTTAGACCACATCGTCAATTTACATCAGGTGCGATTGTGGTCAAATCTATCATAAAAAAAAGCCCCGGTATCTGGTCCCGATCTCCGATTATATTCTTGAATTGTTTATGTACCTGTTAAATTCCAAAATGATGTACATATTTATTTATATTTATATTATCTTAATATATATAAATCTCGTGCCACAATCATCATCATCATCATCACCCTATTAACGTTCCCACAGCTGGGACATAGGGACTTCTCTCTTGACGAGAGAGATTAGGCCTTAATTCACCACGCTGGCCAAGTGCGGGTTGGTTAATGTCACATGCCCTTCAAACTCTTTTAAAGTTCTCAGAACATGCCGGTTTCCTCACGATGTTTGCCTTCACCGTTAAAGCACGTGTTTAAAGCGCACATAAATTTCTCAAGGAGAAAAATCCAGAGGTGCGTGGCGGGGTTTGAACCCACGACCTTCGGAATGAAAGTCGAGTATCCTCCCACTTTAGCCAACACGGCTTAACGTGCCACAATGTTTGTCCTCTATGGACTCCTAAACCACTTAACCGATTATAATAAAATTCGCACACCATGTGCAGTTCGATCCAACTTGAGAGATAGGATGGTTTATACGGCGAGAAAAATTCGAATAATTTCCGGGAAAATTTTATACCCGTGCGACGCCGGGGCGGGCCGCTAGTATTTATATATATCTTCATGTCTTTCAAGTTAAATCATTCGCGTATTGTACGGATCCGATGTTTGAGCGATTTACGTACTTACTCGTATATGAGTAACTATGTTTGGCATACTTTATGGTTGATCAAATATCTGTAAACACTATTCAATCCTTTATACAAGAATCGTTTTCGCTCGCTCTAAATACACTTAGGAAACAAAGGAAACAAGGAGTTCCGTGAAATCGTCAAGAGAGGCTGTGTCGCCTGCTCTAAGGAAATCCGGATAACAAAGCGTTCTTTAGACCTTATCCATTCCACAAAAAAAAGTTCAGTAGACTAAACATATGTCTATAAGGGGTGCCACCGGTGGCGTCCTGCGTTATGTGGGTCCATAGCAAAATAAATAAAATTACTGATATATACCCTAGAAACACTAAAAGCTGTAAAGAAATAATTGTAAAGTGGTTAAAAACGTTAGACTATGATACGACCGAAAATTTATTAAAATAATCTTATCCTTGCATTTATTTTTTATTTATTAAAGTCATACTCGCTTACCTCGCAAAATTAAAATATAAAAGAAAACATGTATAGAAATTGCATTGCGTTTATTTATAAACTAGTTGCCCGACCCGGCTTCGCACGGGTTTTTATTTAAAAGAAAATCCCGGCAATTATTCGAATTTTTCTCGCCTTTTAAACCTTCCCTAGACCGCCACGAACATTTCAAGACTAAGATAAGATAAATCCGTTCAGCCGTTCTCGAGTTTTAATCAGACTAACGAACAACAATTCATTTTTATTTATATAGATTAAAATATTGAATGTGTTTGTACCTACCAATTAGTTAAGGAAGAGCGAGGCCTTCTATCACAGATTTTTATATAAATCTAAAAGGTCTCATCATCATCATCATCATCATCCTATTAACGTTCCCACTGCTGGGACACAGGGACTTCTCTTTTGACAAGAGAGATTAAGCCCGCTGGCCAAGAGCAGGTTGGTGAATGTCACATGCCCTTCAAACTTTTTTAAAGTTCTCAGAACAAGCCAATTTCCTCACGATGTTTTCCTTCACCCTTAAAGCACGTGTTTAAAGCGCACATAAATTGAAAAAAAGTATGTAAGTCACTGAATAAATGCATTATTATTGAAGTGAAACTTCTTTAGAATCGTTGTGATTTGAAACCGGATGCAACGGAAATGGAAATAAGATTGGCTTACCTGTCGGGTAAGCCAATCTTAAACGCTAACAAGGTTAAGCAACTTTGCGCGACGCCAGTACTTGGATGGGTGACCGCCCGAACAAAATCTTATTGCATAGTATTTTTTTTGTTTTTTTGTTATTCTTCTTATTCTTTTGTCGATTTACGGAAGTTCCACTTCTATCGTGTGTGAATCGCGCTCACACCTTATTATAATGTGTATGAATCATGATAACTCACGCATAACTGCGGGCGCTTCGATGGGCTCCGTGAAGTCGTCGGGCGGCGGCGGGCCGCGGTCGCGCGTCGCGCGCTCCAAGGACGCCCGGATCACGATCGCCAGGGCTTCTTTGGACCTCAGCTCGCTAGAGTACAAACATATATATATTGAATGCGCAAAAGTTAAGAGCCGTGACGCGGCGACTCACGAAGACGTCGAAGCTGATCCACGTGATGGGGCCATCAGTCTATAACCGCCTTCCAGACGTTATCACCAGTGCTCCATCGATGCAATCCTTTAAGCACAGACTTAAAAACTGGCTTGTAAAAAAACCGTTTTATAGGTTTGATGAATTTTTTAGCTGACTGATTAATGGTATTATTATTACTTATATTTAATGTTCATTTTCAATGATTTATTTTACAATTTTATTTATATAATCATACAACAAGAAATTATTACTACATAAATCAACTGTTCATTGCAACAACTATTATTATTATCATCTTCATAATTTTTATTAATTAATATTTTTTGACATGTAACCTATTGTTATCAATAAATGAACTATGAACTATATAAATATCGGCCTGTGGTAAGCTCTAAGGGTATCCAAACACTTTCTCCTTAGTCTGGTTGTCTATAATGTATAATAAAAATATCTATATTATGTAGGTACGTCTATTATATTAACTATGTAAATCAGATGTCTAGTACCCAAGCTTAGAGCTTTCACGGGGCTAGATCTTGTAGGTATGTGTGTAGGTTACCCGGAAATGTTTATTATTTTAGGAATATTGTAACTCCATAGATAAAATCACAATTCAGATACAATGAAGTAGATAGTTTCTTTAAACCCTTTAAAGCAAAGAAACAATTTAAGCAAACCGATGAAAAGAGATTTAAGAAATTTAGTTATTTTTTAATCCCCGATCAAAAAAGAGGGGTGTTATAAGTTTGACGTGTCTGTCTGTCTAGGACATCATAGCTCCCGAACGGTAAAGCGATTTTGCTTTAGTCCGGTGCGAGTGTTCTTAGACATATTTCATGAAAATCGGTTGTGCCGTTTAAAAGTTATGGGGGTTAGAGTGGGGAAGGAAAACCGAAAATCTGTAAATACACTCGAGTGGGGTATCAAATGAAAGCGCATCGCGTGCACATTACAAAAAAAATATGGTGTTTTACTTTTAAGAAAATTAGGGCATTGGAATGGGGGGTTTTTCTTAAATTTTTATTTTTATTTAATCTACTAAATATGTTTTGTTCTATTCCACCTCCACCATCAGTAGTGATCATCATCACTCACCGACACATCCGTTGCAGCCTCAAAGCTTCCTCATACATCGCAATGGCTTCTGTGATGTGAGCCCGCCCGAGCGCCACGAAATCTATCTCTCCGTCTTTCACGAGGGACCCTGTGAAACATTATTATTCCTGTAAGTACACACTAGCAAAAGCACCCTTATTAACGTTCCCACAGCTGGGACAAAGTGACCTACCTCTTGACGAGAGAGAGTAGGTCTTAATTCACCACGCTAGCCAGCTGCGGGTTGGTGAATGTCATATACCCTTAAAAACTCTTCAGTTCTCAGAACATTCACACAACACGGTTTCCTCACGATGTTTGCCTTCACCGTTAAAGCACGTGTTTAAGACAATTTAACATACTATCTGGCCGTGCAGCCGTGTTGGCTAAGTAAGAGCACACTCGACTTTCAATACGAAGGTTGTGGGTTCAAACCACGCCGGGCACCTCTTATTTCTGTATGTTTTTTTTCTTGAAAATGTATGTGCGCTTTAACGGAAATGCTCACCGGGACCGTGAGTGACATCATTATCAGCAAATAATGATGATCAAACTTGCTTTACTGATTATCCAGCTACGTATAAGTAATTAAATTTACATTTTAAGAAGGTTAAATTCAAGAAAATTGATTTGACAATTTGCTAAATTTTTTCACTGTTTGTTTATGTTAAATGTATATGTGGTAACCATGTTGTACACCAATATTGTTATAATAAAAACATAAGAGATGAAAGCTGGGTTGTTCTATTAGCTTCTCAACTCAGTGTAAAAAATTGAAGAGAACTGTCAAGACAATGTTATTTCCTCGATTATTCTTAGTTTTTATTTAAATTAGCTTTAAGTTTACCTGTCCATGTATGAATAAGCGTCTAAGTAAATAAACGTTTTGACTTTGACTGAGTTGAGAAGCGAATAGAACAACACAGCTTTTATCAGTCAAGCTAGTCGGATGAGGGGCAGTGTTCAGAAATGAACAGTTGTTTTTTGGCTGGTCATGTTTATAGAATTCATGTTTTGTAGTTCCCCAACAGGTCCATGTTTCTATTCTTACATATTTATAAGACCTCAATGT
Organism: Gymnoscelis rufifasciata; assembly: GCA_929108375.1. Classification (NCBI taxonomy): domain Eukaryota; kingdom Metazoa; phylum Arthropoda; class Insecta; order Lepidoptera; family Geometridae; genus Gymnoscelis; species Gymnoscelis rufifasciata. The sequence goes on from OV815326.1 coordinate 1,292,037, forward strand.
TACAACATGGTTTAGAATAAGAAATAATCATTTATTTGCATAAAACATGAGTGTATAGGTGGTAAGTTTAAGAAAAAGTGTTCTACATGTTTTGCTAATCCTGGCGTGCAAATTTGAAAGGGCACAATGCATTTGGTCACAATTGTGATTTGTCTGTGAAATATTACCTGATTAGTTTATTATTATTATAGATAGGTACATCGTTAAATTATTACCATTTTTATGTATTATTGAAGTGAAACTTCTTTAGAATCGTTGTGATTTGAAACCGGATGCAACGGAAGTGGAAATGAGATTGGATTGATGAAATTACAAGAAACTGAACTGAACTAAAATAAAAAATGTCACAAACCAAAAACTAATAAAACAATATAATAATAAAAAGGTGTGTGTGCGATTCACACACGATAGAAGTAAAACTTCAGTAAATCGACAAAAGAAAAAGAAGAATAAAAAAAAAATACTATGCAAAAAGATTTTGTTCGGGCGGTCACCCATCCAAGTACTGGCGTCGCGCACAGGCTGCTTAACCTTGCTAGCGTTTAAGATTGGCTTACCCGACAGATAAGCCAATCTTATTTCCATTTCCGTTTCATCCGGTTTCAAATCACAACGATTCTAAAGAAGTTTCACTTCAAAAAAACCTTTACGGTTAAATAGCCAATGGAATATTCACCACTGTCCAAGTCATCGGGCGAGTAGAGGGCGGGCAGCCGGTCGCGCACGTCGCGCAGGCCGGCCGCGCGCAGCAGCCCCGCGCCGCACTGCTGGTGCGCCACACCTGCGAATATTCATCATCATCATCATCATCACCCTATTAACGTTCCCACTGCTGGGACACAGGGACTTCTCGCTTGACGAGAGAGATTAGGCCTTAATTCACCACGCTGGCCAAGTGCGGGTTGGTGAATGTCACATGCCCTTCAAACTCTTCTAAAGTTCTCAGAACATGCCGGTTTCCTCACGATGTTTGCCTTCACCGTTAAAGCACGTGTTTTAAAGCGCACATAAATTTCTCAAGAAGAAAAATCCAGAGGTGCGTGGCGGGGTTTGAACCCACGACCTTCGGAATGAAAGTCGAGTGTCCTCCCACTTTAGCCAACACGGCTTTATAAAATACTAATCAATATTATGCTTGCAAATATTACTTAATCAATATTATGATTTAAAACGGGTAACATAGGTACCATGCCTTGACGGCTTTGAGTTTTCCGATATTTCGACGCTGTTGCAAGCGCCATGATCACGGAAACAACTGAATCTTGGTATGTTACCCGTTTTAAATCATAATATTGTTAAAGACCATGATAATTTAAAAAGTTCATTAATCAATATTTCTGGAGAATCCAGTCAGTAACATAAATATGTATAGCTCAAGAAACTCTATCTATCTTTTTTTTTATTTATTTATGTACAGATTACAAATAACCCCTAAGGGTTTTCAGAATAAAACATTCTGAAAACCCTTAGGGGTTTGTTTAGAATGAAATTTTCATTCCTCGATAACTTAACAATAAATCTAAATTTAAAATTAAACATTAACCACCGATTCCAATGCCTTCATTTTCCTTTAATGTAAAACAACATAATATTATGTAATGTGGACGCGATGCGCTTTCATTTGATACCCCACACTAGTATATTTGCAGATTTTCTGTTCTCCTTCCCCACTCTCACCCCCATAACTTTTAAACGGCTCAACCGATTTTAATGAAACATGTCTAAGAACACAAGCGCCGGACTCACCTTTCATACGAAAAAACTAAATTGAAATCGCTCCATACGTTCGGGAGCTATGATGGAACAGACAGACAGACAGACACGTCAAACTTATAACACCCCTCTTTTTTGGTCGGGGGTTAAAAATGAAATATAAACTATATGATTTTAAAAATAAATATAAAAATTACCTACATATTGGTACCTTACTAACCCTGCTACTTAAAATCATCATCATCATTCATCTATCTATGTTAGGTACAATTGTTTTCAAGAAAGAGGGGTATTATACGTTTGACGTGTCTGTTTGTGACATCATAGCTCCCGAACGGATAAAGCGATGTCAATTTTGTTTTTTTTTTGTATGATAGATGAGTTTTGTTTTTTCTTAGAGATGTTTGTGGGGAAGGAAAACCAAAAACCTTCAAATATACTCGAGTGGGGTCTCAATTGAAAACACATCACATGCGCATTACAAAATAGTATGACTTATGATTTTACTTTTAAGGGAACTAAAGATATGGTATCTGGGGATATTTAAATTTAAAACTGAGATAATTATTTTGGAGATTAACAATTTCATAATAAACGTGATAGACGTATCACTTTAATCGATACCTCTCTAGGTATCCAATTAATATGGATTTACAGATTTACTATTTAAAAATGTTTTGGCTTTCAAATCGCAGAACAAGAAATACTCGACATGTTTGCCTTCGCTTTATATACCAATTTCGAAACACCTTGTACGATTAGATCTTTAAAACTACGCAAATAATTATATTTTAAATATTTAAATTTCATTCGGGAAGTTAGAATTTTTTAATAATAATAATTCATTTATTTCCACAAATAAAATAATTTCACATAAATCACCATTTACATACAATCAACCTATAAGCCTATAACCTATAAAATCAAATTACAAACTATGAAAAATAAATTAGTGCAATCTAGTAATGTTGATCGTGTGTGTGTGAGTGTGCGTGATATGTGTGTGTGTGTTGTGTGTGTGTGTGTGTGTGTACTGTGTAATTCCTTTAAGGAAGTCTTCGTCTCAGGTACCTTTAAAGTATTCAGTTTTGACGTGAACGAGAGACACCCACGAGTATGGCACGTAGTTGAAGACGCCTTCGGTTTGCATCTGGAAACATATTCGCATTTATTCATTATGTAAAGACACCTTTGCCGTAAGTGGGAGGACAATCGACTTTCACTCCGAAGGTCGCGGGTTTAAACCCCACTACGCACCTCTGGATCTTATATATAATGTATGTGCGCTTTAAACACGTGCTTTAACGGTGAAGGCAAACATCGCGAAGAAACCGGCATGTTCTGAGAACTTTAAAGAGTTTGAAGGACATGTGACATTCACCAACCTGCATTTGGCCAGCGTGGTGAACGGTGTAGATACTCATACACATTACATTATACGAAGTCCTTATTTCACGATTCGCTATAAACACGAGATTTATATCATGGTGTTTGAAACCCTTACACACTTTAAGATAAGATTAGACGAAAATTCTTTATTGCACACAAAATAAATAAAAATTATAACATAAATAATACTGAAAAAAATTTTGTATTTCTTTATCTTAGTTTGTGTGTCTGTAGTCGGAAATAAATGTTTTTTTACTTTTACTTACTTACTGAAAACCATTTGACAAATGACGGTCTTGTCGCTAAAGATCGATCTCTACCAGTCAACCTTGAATACATAGGATTATTGAAATATGCAAGGGGATATGTATGTATGTATGTAATTGTATGTGTAATTTTGTAACAAAATAAACATTTTTATTGTTATTATTATATATGTGCAACTTTTTTTTTATACTAGATAAGCTTTCATTTGACCACGATCTTTCTTGATGTAAAGTGACGATGCGGTCTAAAATGGGGCATGAAGATCTAAAAGGTAGATTAAAGTATTCTTGTATTAAAAGCGTCTCCAACTATACATATACCATGTATTATGTAAGTATTTGGTTTATTTTATGATATGTATGTAATTAAAAGTGTTTTATATTTATTTACAGTTTTCATGTAGGTTTATAGCTAAAATCCTGTTGTATTTAATCAGTATTTAATTTTATAATACTCGTATCTCCATTTTAATCTGCTACTCCCCTCTTATTCGTGATTTGTGTCCATCCCAAGGTTGCCTAGAAGAATCGCTATCAGCGATAAGGCCGCCCATTGATTCACAATTTTTGTATATTTTTATCTTTATTTTGTGTTCAATAAAGAGTATTGTATTGTATTGTCAAATCATTTATTTGCTTAAATGTAGGTACAATAGATCTTATTTTTATGTCAATATAAGTTCCATTACATTCTGCCTGTCCAGACGTGCAAATTATTATTTAAATCATATGCTAGTTGTGTCAATGTTATAATAAATGAAAAAATTCTACATGTCAAAATATTAATAAGTGTTATTATTAACACCACCACCATTGTATATAGCAACTGTACCTTTTCATAGAGCTGTCGGTATGTGTTTGCGAGGTAGGCGCTCTCCTGGGCCAAGTCCAGACACAGGTGGGCGTCGCGGAGCTCGCCGCCCTTCGTGCACTTGCTCTCCCGAGCCTGCAGTTGCAGCTTCTCGAGTAGGCACTCGCGCGCTTGGGCCTGTGGAACAAATATATATTTCCGGACAATCCACACAACAACATCTAGCCCCGTGGCTATTGCTTGTGTTACGGGTACTGGACATCTGATTTTTTTTTATGCTCGATAAGTCTTCATTTGACCACAATCTCACCTGATGTAAAGTGACGATGTGGTCTAAGATGGGACATGAAGACCTAGAAGGTAGATGGCTTCTCCGGGCCACATTACGAAACACGAAAAAATCGCTTCACGCACTGGCCCAGCCCGGGGGGTGGTGACAAGCCGTGGCCGAAGCCTACCACCAGAGACTGTTCTTAGCACCACCCGGAGGTCACGTGTAAGGATTCAGAGGATATACTTAATATAATACACATACATATGTTTTATTATAAGAACTATTAAAGACCAAGATCAAGGAGAAAGTGCTTGCAGAACAAACTAACACTTGACACCACGGCAGAAATTTAACCTGCTATACCTATTGCGTGAATTGCGTCGCAAGCAGACCATTGCCCACTGCGCTACTAATGTAGCTGGAGTATGCACACAGCTAGATATAGTCTCGTTGTAAGCTCTGAATAGTTCTTGAAACAAGATATGCGGAACAAAACCCTATACTACCCCTTGTGTCACTTACGGATATTATAATTATAATGATAACATCAAACCAGCCCAACTCTATATAGGCAGAGTAGAAGTTTCTTGTGTTCCGAGTCCTTTCTTGTACAACAACAGAAATTACACAAACACTTTTGAATATTGACAATGCAACAACATTAAAGGAATTTAAGAAAACAATCTTTATACCAAGGGATCAATCATGCGACCTCCTGCATCGCAGGTATGCCTCCGCCCACCGCACCACTGAAGGATTAGCAAACCAGTTGAATTTATCAAAACCGTCATAAGAGCGCCTTAGACTAGCAGTGTGTCGGGCGTTTAGGTCTACTGAAGGGTTTGGTAAGGTTTTCGTAGATATGGTATAATACGTTACTAGAGGAACTGAGTTCTGAACTGACAACTAGTGATAGTGTAAGTTAGTGTATTATACAAATATCCAAGTAGTTATAATTATCCGAATCTTTATCGGAGACCTTTATCGCAAATAAGTAGTGTGTCATTTTCACAGTCGTTTCGTTTCGCCGTACTACACCGAAGCAGATATACCAACATTATTCATGAATACTACAGATTATGACAATGCTAATACACTTTTGAAATTATACAAAACACCACCGTTTCCTAGGATCGATCCCTCGACTTCTCGCACAGCAAGCAGAACTTCGCCCACCGCGCCACTGAAGCATGATGAACTGTGTTGAAAATAAGAACGCTTACCGTCATTAGCGCGCCCAGCACTAGCAGCGTGTCCGCCGCCAGGTCCACTGAAGGCGCGTTGGTGAAGTTCTCGTGGATGTACCGCAGGGTGCCGGCGGCGCGGAGCAGCGCGTCCACTGCGCCGTCCAGGCCGGAGCAGGTTTTACGTTCCTGGAACAATGTGAGCTATTGAGAAAAGAATATGGTACCTTTATTTATTTGTTGCATCATGTGGTTACATAAGAATAGAATAGAATATACTTTATTACACACCAAATGAACAATACAATATGAAATTAAAACTAAACCTAGAATGCGTAATGGGCGGTCTTATTGCTAAAAGCAATTTCTTCGAGACAACCGTGGATGGAGAGAAAAAAGTTTACATAAAGGTGTTCACATACTAAATTCCCTAACATGAGCCCCGTTGGGGCATTACAACTTCATCTTAAGATGTATCCTATACTATATTTACTTAAATAAACTATCTTCTTACTAGGAACAGTTGGTAAGTAACTTAAATAAACTATCTTATTACTAGGAACAGTTGGTAAGTGTTTAACATCATAATATATTAAAAAAAATTGTAACTTAGATAAGTAATAATAATTAAGAAGTTATTTGATAGCCTTGCTTGTCTGGCATATCTTTTCTCTTTTCTTTACACTCGATTTATAGCTATTCGAGGTAATCATGTCAGTTGGGCGTCAAGTTTTGGACTGTACATTTTGTCGACATTCCGCGACTCAAAGAAGCAAAGAACATATCTAGGGTGCAGTGATAATACCCGAAAAGTGTGCAAAGTTAGTTCACTTTAACTGTAAACATCACTAGAAAGAGCAAAAAACTCTGATTCTAGTAGGCTATTTACACGTATTTACGATTTATTAGCATTTATCGGGCTTTAACTCTGCACCTTCGATATATTAGTCGGCATAAAATTCAGTTTTAGTTTTTGCCCATACGTCCAAAAATTTTTTGAAACTGTCAGCTTTAAAGGTACTACATAACTATTAGAAATAATTACGTAACATTTATTTTTCGCAGAGTTCTTGCAATTCAAAGGTGTCTTTATTGGATATTCACCTGTTTGGCTCCAATCTGCGTATATATGCCGGCCATGTTGAATAGGACGCAAGCTTTCTCGAACGCCACAGTGCGTTGGCACGAAGGCACACCTGAAACAAGACAACATCCATCGTTGCTAAGTTTAAGGAAAAGTTATAGTTCTTATATTTGTAATTGATTGATTGATTGTTATTCTGGATTGGGGAACTAAGACCTGCTTTTAAATCTCGCATAGGAGAGTATTGACTGTCCTTCTACCTAACTAGGTCCTGCCTAACAGAACTCCTTCATGTAACGGAGTAGGACCTTTTGTGTGATGATACGTCGTTTTAGCATGTCCAATGGCAAACCAGTCCCAAGTCCATGAGACGCCTCAACCCTGTCTCTTTTCTGGCCTGAATACACGGTCTACTGTCTACAAGTCTTATACAATTCAAATATTGAACCTATTCTAGTAGTTTTATGTAAAACATAATCATAAAATATCTTGTAAACAACACGGTTGCAAATAAAAACTTTGAACTTTGTGTCGTGGCTGCTTTAAAAGGGAAACAGTGGAAATATTGAAGATAATTTGATGCCTTACCGGTCAAGGAGTCGAACCACTCGAAGTAGACGCCTAACGAGCGGTCTGGAGGGAAGAACCGCCGCTCGATGAAGTACAGCTGGTTGTAGTACTTGAACAGGAGAGCCACGCCCACCGTGGACCGGACCGGGGTCCGGATAGCCTGGAAGAAGCAAGAATAAGAATAAGAATATTTATTTGCATCAGCATAATGTAGATAACAAAGGTCTGCATTATGGAACTGCTTCAGTGGCGCGGTGGGCGCGGGTCCGCTTGCGGCGCAAGAGGTAGCGGGTTCGATTCCCGCCGAGGGTGAAAGTGTTTGTATGTTCTGCAAGCACGATCTCCTTGGTCTGGGTGTTTAATATGTATAATAAAAATATCTATATATGTATGACTATTATATTAAGTATATCAGATGTCTAGTACCCGTAACACAAGCTTGGAGCTTACCACGGGGCTAGATATTGTTGTGTGAATTGTCTGGAAATATTTATTTATTTATTATGCTCTACTTGCTTAAAAGGCTTAAAAGCCGTGTTGGCTAAGTGGGAGGACACTCGACTTTCATTCCGAAGGTCGTGGGTTCAAACCCCACCACGCACCTCTGGATTTTTCTTCTTGAGAAATTTATGTGCGCTTTAAACACGTGCTTTAACGGTGAAGGCAAACATTGGAGGAAACCGGCATGTTCTGATAACTTTAAAAGAGTTTGAAGGACATGTGACATTCACCAACCCGCACTTGGCCAGCGTGGTGAATTAAGGCCTAATCTCTCTCGTCAAGAGAGAAGTCCCTGTGTCCCAGCAGTGGGAACGTTAATAGGGTGATGATGATACTTAGGGTTAAGCATGCAAAAATTTACTAGATAATGTCATTAAAATATATTATTCCAAAATGTCAAACAATTAATACGTCTAGAAAATTATGTTAATATGTCGATTAAAAAATCATTCAAATTATAATAACACTTACTAATTAATTATTGTTTCAATTTGTATCTTAACTTTTTTTCTTCTTAAGCTTTAATGTCTTTTGGTATTTTGTTGTACACCTTGGGTGCTATGCAGACAGCACTCTTACGCAGCAGTGCCGTCTTGCGGCTAGGCATAAGCAGTCTGTCCTTGTCACGTCTGCTGCGTGTTACAGTGTCATTCAGACATTCAAAAAGCATAGGGTTTTTTTTTGTGTACAGTATATATTGCACGTTAAACTAACTAACTCCATGGAGCGCCTAGTTGTACAAGGCAGAATGGAGGGAAAGAGGTCTCGTGGTCGCTCTCCAACAAGGTGGTCGGACCTCATCTCAAAATTGACTCAGTCCACCATTACCGACTGCTCCCGCACCGCAACTAACAGGAACAATGGCGGCGCATTGCAAAAGCAGCAACCCAATATAAGGACCCCCCATAACCACGACCACTCTGTCAAGAGTGACCGACTAAGAAGAAGATATATCACACGATCTCAGCAGCAGGTTCTTAAAGAACTTCTAAACATAACTCATATTCAATTCTGCAATTGCGACGCAAGAGGCAGTGGATTCGATTTTCGCCGAGTGTTTGCATGTTCTGTAAACACGTTCTCCTTGGTCTAGGTGTTGGATATGTATATAAAAAAAAACTATGCATGTATGTCTATTATATTAAGTTCATCAGATGTCTAGTACCCTTACACAAGCTTAGAGTTAGATATTGTTGTGTGGCTTGTTCGGAAATATTTATATCTAATATATAAAACTCTCGTGTCACAGTTTTCGTTGCCATACTCCTCCGAAACGGCTTGACCGATTCTCATGAAATTTTGTGAGCATATTGAGTAGGTCTGAGAATCGGCCAACATCTATTTTTCATTTTGCAAAATAACGTTTGCTGGGGTCAGCCAGTATATTTATATAATTCCCTGCAGGCACCGACGACGGAAGAACGTTACCCCAGTCGTCTTCCCTAGGAACCGATGGAGGAAAATCCACCAGAAGATTAAGAATTAGCAGCGTTTTCTTAGTTCTCAACAAACGTTCGCGTCACTGTCAAGGGAAGCGAGACGCGACGCAGGATATTTTTGCCATAGTATAGCATGGCTAGGCAGACACTCAGAAGCTAAACTGCGCTCGAGCACCCGCCTCCCAACCCTTCCACAATATGATTACCTACAAATAATGAGGCAGCTTTATGTCCTGATATGAATATCCACTACTGGGCTTTGGAAGGTTGACATAACGAAGGGATGCTTTTTACTGCGTAGTATACGTTGTTCCCGGGAAAATCCAATAAAACGGGCAACGCCGTGACGTGTTAATTCAGTCATAACAGGATATATGATATTTTATTATATAAGATTTATATTTGTCTGTAGGATATATGTTTATATGGACCTGAGATGCCTGAAGTAAATGATTTATTATTATTCTCTTTATTTAATTTGAAACACGTTAAAAATATTAAAACTTCTATAACTACCTACAGTAAAAATTTATCAAAATGGAGAATCACCGGCCGCGAAGCTAGGCTCAAGCGACCGGTGACTAGAACTGTAGAGAGAGGAACTTACAATACGCGCCGAGTCCAGGAGTACTGCCTTCTGAATCTGACCCTTGATCCAGCTTCCCAGCGAGAGCCTCAATATTATAATTACAATACAATACAAATACAAAATACAACAACGTTTATTGTACAACACAGTGATATAAAAAAATCTTAATATAATGGTTTCCAAACTAGGCACAGCCTGTATCTTGGAAACCTCCTTCCAAATGAATCCATTCAATCAATTTATATATATATATTATACGTCTACTTATTTACTTATGTACTATATGTTTATACTATATTTTTATGATAAAGATGATATTGTTATATTTTTAATATTGTACACCCTTACCTCCTTTCTATTTTAAGTAAAGTTTTTTCCATCCTAAGGTTGCCTGGAAGAGATCGCTTTTTAGCGATAAGGCCGCCCATTGTACCACCTGTTTTTTATTTATTGTGTTTTACGTGTTTATGTTACTGTGCTGTGTACAATAAAGCGTTTTTGTATTGTATTGTATAATTATAACACCTGAAACGTAGGCGTACCTGTCTCATATCCATGAAGTCAGAGATGGCGTCCTCATAAGCGGCCGCATCTTCGCTGTAGTGCTCCAAGATGAAGTCTTTGAAGGGCTCCCGGAAGTCCACCTCCTTGGTCTCCTTCAGCCCCAGGGGGATCATCGGCATTACGCATTCTTTGCTGTGGGACAAATAAAAATAATAGTATTAACAGCATTTACTTAACAAAATTTTAACTATCAGATACCTTTCCATTTTCGCAAGAGTTTCATAATCTGCAATAATAGCAAAATTTTACCACAATTTCATTAATTCTCAGAACCATTATGTTATGAAAAACTATTTCCGCCATTGTCTTATTTTCCCGCGCTTGGCGCCGCCATATTGTGACCATAGATTATAGATAGGTTGATCTAGTTTTTGCTATTGGCTATGCTCTAATGAGTCATATCAGTCATATTGAGAAATGTCTTTAGTTTCTAGGTAACTTGTCATTTCTATCGTACTAATAGGTGAATGGAATAAAATATCACGAAGACTAAATATAAATAGCTCGATATTTATCGTCAAACCTAATATAAAGATACATTTGATTAATAAGCAATATTATTTTGTCATAGAGCCGATATAATGCTGGATGGTCGCCATAAATATTTTGTTATAAAAAAACATAACTAATACCTACTTACTTAATCCCATTGCGCTGGGGCGAGTATAATTTGTCTTGTTAAGTATTTTCTTAGGTTTACCTTTAATAAATAAAGTTAAATAAATTTAAAAAGGTTTTATTTAAGACAACACAATAGTCCATATTTATACGAGAAATTAAAAAGTAAGAACACAAGTTAAGCAATTTTGGGTGAGGTCATTACTTCGATGTGGGACTGCAACTATTTGTACAATTTTCTATTTTATATTTTGAAATGAGTATTTATATTAAAATAAGAGTATGAAATAATGAATAAACTGTTCAAATAAATAGAGCCCTTAGTGTATGAGACCAACTAATACTTTTTGTTAACTTTTTAATAACACGTAAGACGTATCAAGGTAAATTGTCCGCTAAAAGAACATAACCACATTGCCTGGGCTCGCATAATTTGTCTCTTCAACTAGCCGTTCTGTATTTAAATAACTTTTGCCAATTATCAAAACAAAGAGTTATCTAAAAATAATGTTTGTAAGAAAGCACCGCATTTCAAAACTGCTCCTCAAAATACCTTTTGCAGCGTAATCTAAGGATCCGGCTTCTAAGGACCGCCGTCGGTTGGTATGACAAGGGACTACAGCGTATCACCGTACTTGGTATCCCTCATTATATGTAATTTGGTTTTTGCGTCAAGTCCTTAAGGTGCCCTTTTGTTATTAGGGTACCGTGCAGCTGACAGGCCGTGTCTGGCAAAATGGTGGATTATTATGGCCTTGGAAAGTTTTAAGATTATAGTTTGATATTGATAGTTAGTTTGCTGTATTTTCTGCGTGTGAATTATAGTACCTATATAATACTTTGGCGGCGGTATACTTGGATGGCGGGCGATCGTTAAGAAAGCTGTGTCCGTCTCTAACACCAAATGATGCCTCAATGTGACCACGACCGCTCTGTCAAGAGTGTAACGACAGAGAACAGAGGTATAATACTTATTAATAGAATTGAAGAAATCGAGGGTATTATATTACCTGTGAGTAATAAATAAACTAAACTAAAAAGTGTTTATCTTAAAGTAAGTAATTAGTATCTAGCACCGTCTCTATAATTTTAATCACAATTTTTTAAAAGTCCTAAGCACAATTTTTTTAGGACAGGTTTCAAATTAAAATAAATATATAAAAAAATAATACGTACATCTAATTCTCTATCTATGTAACTTGTAGGTGTACATATTATTATTGAATGCCTTAAAAAATCCCTGTACAAATCAAGTTTCAAAAAGGAAGTTTAGACAAAAAATATCCTAGTTTAAAATCGGTCCCTTCAATAAATAAGCTATACAAAATAATATACAACTTAGTTAATATTTTTTTATATCATTATGATAAAATAAGTTTCTGCTATGTTTATTACATACCATCATCAATATTCGCGAATTATAAAATCATGTCCTAAACCGCGTCTGTCAATCTAAAGCCCCAATTTCACCATTTTATGCTACAAATCGAGTTTTATTGAACCTAGTCCAACCATTGTAAATTACAATTTGATCTCAGTTAGGCGGTAAAATGATTTCTGGGGAAAATTCTATAATTCCAGGCAAGGCCGCGAACCGGAATACTAGAATTAGTTCTCATAACTAGTTTATTCAGTTTCAGTTTATTCAACCGGCATTCGATTTTTAGGCAAAAACAAGTGGTTATTCGAGTAAAACCTATTTCATCACATCCTACGGAACTCTACCGCATTAAACTCCTTACATACTAGCAAAGCACTGAGTAATGGCTATAATTATGTAAATTTTATGTTTCCAAATCGAGCATTCAGTTTTTGCTTCAATTACCCCAATAAATAATGCAAATAAACGGAATAGAGTAGACTTTAAACGTTTTAAGGATTATGTTGACTTTCCCACACCGTTTAGATTTTTATTAATGGCAACTAGACATTTTCTATTTAAGACTAAATACCTAGAAGCCGTGTTGGCTAAGTGGGAGTCCACTCGACTTACATTCCGAAGTTCGTGGGTTCAAATTCGCGGTAAAATAGCTTATAGTCTTCCTCAATGAATATTCTATCTATATCTAAAAGAAATAATAATTTATCCTGAGATAACGTGTACATACAAACAAACAATGAAACAAACATACTCTGTGTGATAATAGTATAGATAGTAGGAATATGTATTCCGAGTTTCAACCAGATCTGTTCAACCGTTTTAGTATGAAGAATACCAAGCATACATCCACAATCTTTTAAAATTAGTTGAGTACTAAGTTTACTTCACATTTAAAGTGAAACTATTACTTTAATAACCACTCGTAGTTAAGATTTAACTCCTTGCATTATAATTTGAATCACACCCTGTTCCTCTGAATAAAAACTGTTGCACATAAAATAATTTAAATTTTGCACCATTAAAATTAGCATGAACATATAAGAACCTCTGTGTTTATGCTAATTTGTAATAGCACGTTTAAATTATAGGCATTTAACGATTTTACTTGTAAATCCTTACACCTACTTACCTAGTAAAAATATATGATCTTTTCGCATTATAAATAAATATATCCAGACACTCCACACAACAATATCTAGCCCCGCGGTATGCTTTAAGATTGTGCAACGGGTACTAGACATCTAATATACTTAATATAATAGACATACATAGATTTATAGTTACAAACAACGTATATTCTTCTCAGCGTGTTTCGTTCGTCTTTGATTTCAGTTCAGTTCTTCAATCTGAACTGATTCAATTCCTTATAATTGGACTCTGCGCTTGAAGCGTCAATTTGCCTGTGTCGAGTTAAATAAAATTATAAAGTGAAAAGGATGTTACTCAGTTGAACGCCATTTTGCGTCTCTCAGTTCAGTTCAGTTCTTATTATTGGCATCGCGCTTGCCATATGCTACGACAGGTAAACGCGAATCAAAACCTGCTTATTAAATTCTGACGCCTAGAAGAGATCTTAAATATTTTGCTCCATTATATTAGCATGCATATAGCAACCTGTGTTTATGTTAATTTGTAATAACACGTTAAAATTACAGGGGTTTGACGACCCAGATCGTAGCAAAAAGGGTTAAATATTTGCTTTGACGGCTTTCAATGGGGCAGAGAAGTTGTAAGAACCTTAAAATTTAAAAGAAGGTTTAATTCCCGTCTGTAAAGGTTTGTGTTTTAACCCTTTTTAGGATTTCTTAGCCATAAGGTTAAAGTGAACTGAATGAAGAAGTGATTAGGTGCATTATATACGCTATTCCAAGGAGCATTTCAGTTAAGAAATAAATAAATATTGCTGGGCAAACGACACAACAACAATTAGCCCCGTGGTAAGCTGTAGGTAAGCTTTTGTTACGGGTACTAGGAAATATATATATACTTAGTGCCTGTTTCACCATCTCCGAGTAAAATTAGGCAATGGTTAAAATAAAGAGCTATTTCGCTCAGTAACAAGTGACAAAGCGAGATAGCCCTTGACATAAATAACCATTATCATTATCACGTATATTGGCATAGCTAACCATTGCTCAGTTTACTTAGATTTAATGAAATAAGTCCTTAATAGAATAGAAGAAATAGATTTTAAAACTATTTTAATATTTTTATGCGGAAAACAATAAGACACATCCGTAACCTTCGCGCACAGGATTCGAACGTGCATCTCCGGGATAGCGCCCGACGTGATAGCCAATTACACCAACGCGCCATTACGTGATTGGTCAAAATTCTTCTGCAGTTTGTATTATCGAGTGAAGCCCTGAGTACCTAACGATATCTCGTAGAAAATCCAAGGACTACTCTATTTTTGATTTTGGTTAGATTTTTAAACATCTAACCAAAGTCAAACAGCCATTATTGACGAATGTATTATACTGCAAATGGAAAAGGTGCGCGCGTGCAATCTCAAATATACATTCCAAGGCAAAATAAAACTGAACTACTAATCCAATCCAAACCATTTTAGAGGCATTTTTTGCGGCAATCAACAATTATTTACAGCGTCGTAAATATATGACCAATATTAGGAAACAGTACATAAATCTTACGAAACCGCAGTCGAAAGGTTTTGGTGTAAAACTTGATTTAAACATTCAACACATAGCCGGCCGGTTTTCGGAATAAGTAACGAGCTATAGTCAAGCCCAACTTTGGTATTTTGTTTTTTGAAATGCCGCTAATGAAGGGAATTGATGTCTAGTAATAATAATCATTATTAAAGCCGTAGGAAAACCATTATTTATTCGTTTTTAACTTCGTATAGGTAATTACTAAACACTTGCCATCCACCAATCAGATATATACCTAGTGTATTTTTGTACGGGTCCCATGTTTATGTAAATTGCACTGCAGCAGCGATTGGTCCATTTGTGTATGATTTTAAAATAAAATACAAAAACACTTGATTGTACACCAAAACAAAACAATAGTTACGAAACTCACATATCTGATATAAATTATATCAGATGAATGAATTATTAATTCATTTATCTGATATAATTTATCGCTTTAGAGCGATCTCTTCCAGGCATCATTTTACGTAAGGCAAAATCGTTAGTAAATCTGGCACCGTCAGTTGATCAATAAAGTTCTCGCGTAAAATAACACATTCGAAAAGCATGTGTTGTGTAGCAAAGTAGTTTTGTGCTTATATATTTTTGCCTTTTCGCAAAATATAGCTTTCGCAGTATAATATTTTATATCTCCTCTCGTGTAGTACAGTACAGTAAGGCTCGTATTAATAAACCAAACTCAATTCTAAGTTCTATCTTGAGTACACATTTGAAAAGTCAACGCCACTGAGAGAGCGGGTTTGATAATGACAAATGAACGTATTTACCGTTTCTAAAGTGTACTCAGGATTTAACTTAGAGTTGAGTTTGGAGTTGAGTTTGAAGTTGAGTTGAGTTCATACGGGCCTTAGTATGTATGTAGTGTACCGTGTGTAGTATAGTATCTCACCTATCGTTCTGGTAGAGTTCCACTGAAGAGTTGAGCTCCGAGAGTTTTTCCTTCAGAAGCTGCAGATTGGAGTTCACGAAGCTCAGCTCCAATGCCACTGTCTCTCGGAGCTTCCTGTTCGTTGTTGCCTGAAATTAAATAAAAAATAATGAGTCAAAATTAATAAACGAAGGATCTACACTGAGATGAACAGCCCAACTTGAGTGTTATTTCACAAAATGTAAATACGGCCGTAAATTGTCTACATAACTAAACAAAATACTTGGCTTTTTATGATTGATTTTATAGGCAAAAATTTTTATTTTTTACTGTCCTACCTATATTTGATTTCTTCGAAATTATCTAACATTATGACGACCTCTGTGGCTCGGTGGGCGAAGGTCCGCCTTAGGGCACAAGGTTGCGGGTTCGATTCTCGCGATCGACGATCTACAATTTCTGGTTTCGGGTCTGGGTGTTTTCTATGTATAAGTATGTATTTACAAACAAAAAGGTATCTATGTAGTATATCAGTACCTAACACCCTAGTACAAGCTTTGCTTAGTTTGGGGTAAGGTGATGCTGTGTAATTAGTCCGGAAACATATACATATATATTATCACGTTCTCTCAAAGCATGCCGTACGAAGCGAAGGCTTCAATAAAATGACTGTATAAAATTATTACAGAATACAGATAATTTATTTGCACACATGGGTTACATACAGGGTCTTGTTTATCAATATAATAAGCACCATACATGTATTGCCTTAGTCTAGGGCATGCAAATTACATAAATGCAAGGTTTTACTGAGTTAAAAAAACATTTATATTAATCAATCTTTGTTATCTAAGTCATTAGGTATTTTTTACATAAATTCAAATATTATAATATAAAATGTCAATGTGAAATTAGAGATAAAACATATTAAATAATTTTTAACCAATTACTCCATTTTAATCATCATCATCACCCTATTTACGTTCCCACTGCTGGGACACAGGGACTTCTCTCTTGACGAGAGAGATTAGGCCTTAATTCACCACGCTGGCCAAGTGCGGGTTGGTGAATGTCACATGTCCTTCAAACTCTTTTAAAGTTCGCAGAACATGCCGGTTTCCTCACGATGTTTGCCTTCACCGTTAAAGCACGTGTTTAAAGCGCACATAAATCTCTCAAGAAGAAAAATCCAGAGGTGCGTGGCGGGGTTTGAACCCACGACCTTCGGAATGAAAGTCGAGTG
Organism: Gymnoscelis rufifasciata; assembly: GCA_929108375.1. Classification (NCBI taxonomy): domain Eukaryota; kingdom Metazoa; phylum Arthropoda; class Insecta; order Lepidoptera; family Geometridae; genus Gymnoscelis; species Gymnoscelis rufifasciata. The sequence goes on from OV815326.1 coordinate 1,309,209, forward strand.
TCCTCCCACTTAGCCAACACGGCTTTTTAATGTCCTTATCAAATAAAAAGTCATTTACATTATAATAGCATTTTTTGGTTAATAGTTTATAAAGTTTGTTTTTAAACATTGTCAATGGGAGGCACTTTAATTCGTTAGGCAATTTATTAAAAACTATTGGTTACTGATTTGTCACAAATAATTATCATCATACTAGCAGCCCGCCCCGGCGTCGCAAGGGTAAAAAAAAATCCCGGTAATTTTTAAAGTTTTTTGTTGAAATTAAGTTATGTCAAAGACAATTTTATTCACAATGAGGTACTCTTAACCGACAGCATATTTATTTGAATAAAGATTAATATTATTATGTTGATACAACTTAAACAAATTATTTCGGTTAAATTAGGTACCATAAAAACGGTTTTTGTGAGTTAATCTTAAAAGATAGACATATACTATCGCGGACTGTTTTTTAGATCATTAAAAGAGCTATTATTCTTTAATACATATTTTTTGTGTATCTTGAACCGTTTTCACGGCGCACGCAACGGAAGGCTTCAAAGATGAACAATTTCGCCCGTTTTTTACACATTTACCACTATATCTTTGCTCCTATTGGTCGTAGCGTGATGTTATATAGCCTATAGCCTTCCTCGATAACTGGACTATCCAACACAAAAATAATTATTCAATTCGAACCAGTAGTTTCGGAGATTAGCGCGTTCAAACAAACAAACAAACAAACAAACAAACAAACAATCAAACAAACAAACTCTTCAGCTTTATAATATTAGTATAGATTCATAAAATTTTGACATTGGATTCTCTCACTCTTAAACACTACATCAAATAGTTTACTCGCTTGCCAAGCGTAGCGTGCATGCCAACACCTCAATTATACGAGTGATATATGATATTAAGATTTATATAATTTTTTACTAATCGCTCCCAGATTTTCGAATAAATCGTAGCACTGCTTACACATTTATAAATAAAATAAAAATATTTCAGGACTAATCATACCATCACCCAACCCCAAACTAAGCAGAGCTTGTACTGTGAGTGTTAGGTGACCGATATACCTACTACTGTATAGATATTTTTTTTTTGTCAAATCTTACATGGAAAACACCTACACCCGAAACCAGAAATTGTAGATTATGTTGTTGTAGGAACAAGGAGGTCATACACTCAAGCCCTGACTCAAGTTCTGCCAGATGGACATGGGCCCTGGCCCGTGACCCCCCGGTCTGTGACCCCTGACCTTGCCGTGGGAACACAATTGTCTTGTGCTATAAGAATTTAAATTTCAAATTAAATTCCGTTGAGGATTTGCTATTGTGCGAAAATTGAATGCGTTTTGAACTGCGAGATCAGATGTGTGAAACACGAAGTAAGATGATATAGACCATCAATTTTTTTTTTTATGCTGTATATGTCTTTATTTGACTACAATCTCACCTGATGTAAAGTGACGATGTGGTCTAAGATGGGACATGAAGACCTAGAAGATGGCTTCTCCGGGCCACATTACGAAACACGAAAAAATCGCTTCACGCACTGGCCCAGCCCGGAGGGTGGTGACAAGCCGCGGCCGAAGCCTACCACCAGAGACTGTTCTTAGTCACGTGTAAGGATTCAGAGGGTTACCACTTACGGACGTGAACAGACAAAACCTCCAAAAACCTCCTCCATCAATTCAGAATATAGGTAATATAATATTTATTTCCTTCTTCGGGCACGTTTCTCGGCGTGGGGATATGTCCATAGAGCGTCTGGTGGTGCAGGGTAGGGTTGAAGGTACCCGTGCGCGAGGCAGGTCGCCCATGAGGTGGACAGATCAAATAAAGGCAGCAATGGACGACCCCGCGACGAATGCGCCAGTCGAGCAGCTGTTAGGGAGGAATGGAGACGAGCCGTGAAGCGTGTCACAAGTGGAAACTTCCAGTGATGACCACGACCACTCTGGCAAGAGTGTACCGATTAAGAAGAAGAATATTTTTTAAACACAGACACCAGACCCATACTAATATTATAAATGCGAAAGTAACTCTGTCTGTCTGATCCTCTTTCTCGCAAGAACTTTTGAACCGATTTAAATGAAATTTGGTACACAGATTCTCGCTTTCTCTCTAGTTAAAGAGCATAGGACATAAATTTTACCGTTTTTTTAATCTATTATAACGCGGGTAAAACCGCGAAGCACTACTAATCTTTATATATAAATATCTTCGGTACGTGTTTTAGTCATTGAACTCCTAAATGGCTGGACCGATTTTGATGAATTTTTTTGTGTGTTTAAGTGGGTTTGAGAATGGTTTAGATTCACAATATGGTCAACTAGGTGCGAAGCGGGGGCGGACTGCTAGTTTAATTTAATTTCCGAAAAACGGGTAAGCCTTGGGCTGTCTAGAACACAAATTAACTACTTTTAATTTTTGTCTAGAGCTCAAAGTGACTACTTATTTACCTTATCGGGTCATTCAGTCAAATCTATCAAGACACAAATTTATTTGTACCTGCCGAATAAATACCTACTGTACATGTATGTACAACTTTCCGCTTGCGCGCAAGAGGTAGCGGGTTCGATTCCCACCGAGGGAAAAGGGGTCAAGTGATTGTATGTTCTGCAAGCACTTTTTCCTTGGTCTGGGTGTTTAATATGTATAATAAAAAATAATAGTGTTTAATATGTATAATGTAGTACATCTATTATATAAGGCATATCATATGTCTAGAACCCGTAACACAAGCTAAGAGCTTACCACGGGGCTAGATGTTGTTGTGTGGATTATCCGGAAATATTGATTTATTTATTTACCGCGGAATCAACGTATTTCCTGTAAAAAGTAGCCTTCCTCCATAAATGGGCTAATAAGCAGAATTTTTCAAATTGGACTAGTAGTTGCTGAAATTAGCGCAAACAAACAAACAATCAAAGCAACTCTTCAGCATTATATTATTAATATAGATAAGCGTTTTGACTTTGACTTTAACCAAGAACACATTTTAACATATCTAAAAAATTTACCCGCATAAATCATAAAGCACCTTTTAGTTCTTCATGCTCCATCTTAGACCACATCGCCACTTTACATAAGGTAAGATCGTAGTCAAATGAATGCATATCCAGCATAAAAATAAGCAACAATTCGAGAGTGACAAAGTCATTAATAAATAAGAAATAATTATTTCTAACTTTTAAATCTAAATAAGAATGGTTTAGCAACACAAGAAATTAGTGACGCCACGTTAAAAATTGATCGATATGTCACTTTAGCCCGCTAACACCAATGGCTTCATAGATTGCAACAATTGAGACTCTATCTAACTTGATTGCAGAACCCTGATGCAAGTGTGCCCGTTTGGTTACATAGTTGTGGCTGTATCCAAAAGAGAAAATAGTATTTTGAGTGTCGATCTGTCTATCTTTGGCATCTCTGAATCCTTACACGTGACCTCCGGGTGGTGCTAAGAACAGTCTCTGGTGGTAGGCTTCGGCCGCGGCTTGTCACCACCCTCCGGGCTGGGCCAGTGCGTGAAGCGATTTTTTTGTGTTTCGTAATGTGGCCCGGAGAAGCCATCTACCTTCTAGGTCTTCATGCCCCATCTTATACCACAACGTCACATTACATCAGGTGAGATTGTGGTCAAATGAAGGCTTCTCTAACATAAAAAAAAAATAGCTTTCGAATGGATATATTGATTTTAATTTAGTTTCATTGTATTAAAGGTAAAGTACGTGCAAATTCTCTTAGACATGTTTGATGAAAATCCGTTGAGCCGTTTAAAAGTTACGAGGGCGAGAGTGCACGCCATGCGCTTTCACTTGAGACCCAACTCGAGTATATTTGCAGATTTTCGGTTTTCCTTCCCCACTCTCACCCCCATAACTTTTAAACGGCACAACCGATTTTGATGAACCATGTCTAAAAACACTCACGCCAAATCACCTTTCATACAAAAAATAAATAAATTGAAATCGCTCTATCCGTTTGGTTGCTACGATGTCCCAGACAGACAGACAGTCAGACACGTCAAACTTATAAAACCCCTCTTTTTTGGTCGGGGGTTAATGAAGAATTATCTTTATTTATTTTTTATTTCGAGTTTATTCAACATTAATTTTATTCAACTTTTTATCTTTTAAATTAAATTCTAAATTGGACAGTCTTCCTTTCATTAGGATAGCATACGTAGTTTGGGAGATATTCATGTTTATATGACTGACCCGTTATTTTTTGAACTGAGTGTATGTGTATAGATGGACTGTGGTATGCACTGCATACTACAGTCCATCTTCCTAGATTGCAGCACCATGTCGCAAGTGTGTCTATTTACCCAGTGAAGTGAGCAGGGAAAGTACTGGCGGGTGATATTTGCGTTACGACATTAGCGCATTCCTTACTTGATGTTGAAATAACTTTTTAAGTAATGATTACGGGGCATATGGACAATTAATTTAAGGAAATTATGAAGGTCTGTGGCATCATAGCTCCCGATCGGATGGAGCGATTTCAATTTAGTGTTTTTTGTATGAAAGGTGAGTTTAGCCAGGGTGTTCTGAGACATGTTTTATGAAAATCGGCTGAGCCGTTCAAAAGTTATGGGGGTGAGAGTGGGGAAGGAAAACCGAAAATCTGCAAATACCTCTTTACTCGAGTGGGGTATCAAATGAAAGAGCATCGCGTGCCCTAACTACTAAATATGACGGTGTTTTACTTATAAGGAAATTAATGCATTGGAATCGGGGATTTTTCTTATATTTTAAATTAAGATTTATTCTATTTGGTTGTGCAGTATGGCCACCAGAGAGCACATGAAAGGATACGACAGCTACACTACATCCACCGTAAAAGTTATTTTATGAAAACCATTAGCCAATTATCGCAGTCGCTGAGGCCGAAATCGGCCAAGACTACATTATTATTATTATGGACGAAAGACTGACGAAGACCACTGAAACTAGTTCTCACCTTGAAGAGGTTCTCAGCGCCGGCCCGGAGACGCAGCTCCTTGTTGATCTCTTGGTTGAGCTGGCAGCGGCGCGTCTGGAGCCGCCCGCGGCAGGTCGCCACGCGAGGGTCGGAGCCCTGTAACAAGGAGACAGAGTTTAGACCTTGTTTCTTTATATTGAAGTGAAACTTCTTTAGAATCGTTGTGTGGAGGTTTTGTCTGTTCACGTCCGTAAGTGGTAACCCTCTGAATCCTTACACGTGACCTCCGGGTGGTGCTAAGAACAGTCTCTGGTGGTAGGCTTCGGCCGCGGCTTGTCACCACCCTCCGGGCTGGGCCCGTGCGTGAAGCGATTTTTTCGTGTTTCGTAATGTGGTCCGGAGAAGCCATCTTCTAGGCCTTCATGCTCCATCTTAGACCACATCGTCACTTTACATCAGGTGAGATTGTGGTCAAATGAAGTCTTATCGATAATAAAAAATAAAAAAAAGATTTCAGACCGGATGCAACGGAAATACGTCAGGTAAGCCAATCTTAAACGCTAACAAGGTTAAGCAACTTTCCGGAACGCCGGTACTTGGATGGGTGACCAACCGAACAAAATCTTTTTGCACAGTATTTTTTTTCGATTCATTCATTCTTTTGTCGATTTACTGAAGTTTCACTTCTACCGTGTGTGAATCGCACACACACCTTTTTTTATATCTTTTGTTTCTTTTTAAAGACTTTTACAAAAGTATGTGGCTAAATGTCAAAGTCAATACGTTTATTTCCTTTGAAGCACAGCACATTCAAATGGATGCAATGCAATATGACGTTCACTGAGTAACTTCTTTTTAACCCCCGACCAAAAAAGAGGGGTGTTATAAGTTTGACGTGTCTGTCTGTCTGTTCCATCATAGCTCCCGAACGGATGGCGTGGAAGGAAAACAGAAAATCTGTAATATACTAGTGTGTGGTATCAAATGAAAGCGCATCGCGTCCGCATTACATAATATTATGTTGTTTTACATTATAGGAAATAAAAGCATTGGAATGGTTTTTCTTAAATTTTAAATTTAGATTTACCTATTCACTTTATGATTTAACTCTTCACTGGCGAACTGACGCTACAAGCGCAGAGTCCAATTATAAGAAATTTAATTGATTGAATTGGACATTCCAAAATTCAAGAAATGTTTTTTCTTGATAACCTAGGGACCCTCTGGCTAAGTCAGATATATGGAGCATACATGGAAAGGTCAACTTAAAGTTAATTATGACTTAAAACCGGTAACATGCCATGATTGGACGGTTTTTGAGTTTTCCGATGTTGTAAGTCATAATTTATAAAATTTTATGCAGAAAAAGAATAAGACACATCCGTAACTTTCGCACGCACAGGATTCGAACCTGCATCTCTGGGATAGCGCCCCAGCGAGCTACCAATTACACCATCGTGCCATTACGTGATATGTCGAAATTCTTCTGCACTTTGTATTATCGAGTGAAGCCCCGAGTAACGCCATCTAGTAGAAAATCCAAGGACTATTCTACTTCCATAGCTGATATTGCAATTCAGATTCAATGGAAACGATGCCGTTCTTGCTCATTACATTTTTTAAATATTTTAGGTTGCAGGTTCGAATCCTGTGCGTGCGAAAGTTACGGATGTGTCTTATTCTTTTTCTGCATAAAAATTTATAAATAGTTTCACCTACAAAGTGAGGTTTATCACTTATTAAAAATATTTAAAAAATTGTAAGTCATAATATTGTTAAAAACTATCATAATTTAAAAAGTAAAAGTTAATTAAAATTAAATGTTTAATATCAAATAATCACAAAAAGTAAAAAAAATAACATTTCAAAACATGTGAGATTCGAACCGGAATAATTAAATCCTTGTTTTCTAAGTTTGTAGAACAGATGTACATACTAGTATTAGGGTTTACCCTAAAAATAATATCTAGTAAATTAATTTATAAATGTATATTTTTTAATTTATATTTACATACAGATTTACTTAAATAAATTGAAAGAATTCTTCCTAAGTAATACGTGATTTGACTATTCAGGTAAATAAAGAAATAATGTACTGTTATTGTTACTTTAGATACCTAGTTTGTTGATGTCCGAATTTTGAAATAATCTATGTGTATGTTCATAAGTTAGTGAGAACCTGCGTCTCAGTATGTAAACAGCACTAGTTTAAACCTAAGTGGTTTTTTGTTGCTATATAAGTATAAAATAATTTTTTTTTATTTTGTAAACTATACCTACTTTAAAAAAAAACTTACGGGAATAAAAATAAATAACTCGCATTTAGCATATCTTCGTTTTAATCTTAAAACGCCGAAAACAAGTAAAAGTGTTGATAACGATCCACATGTCACATTATAAACCATCCACACATGTGACATACTGTAGGTACCCGACTCGCACTTTCACTAACCACATAACTGATCGCTATCAGATTTATGTCATACACGTTTAAGTCTTTTACTTTGTAACTTGATTATGGCATTAAAAAAGAACTACCATTTAAGTGGTGGAAGTGGCATTTCAGTGGCGGATTTACTTGCCTCAACAATTGCCCTAATTATCATACATTATTTTTACAATGCAACAATTCCGTTGAAATTGCACGTAAAATAATTTTTTGGTATAGATTTGAGCTCATCGGTATAAGTTTGCTACTGTCGGAATATGCAAGGACACGTGAGAGAAAAAGGCATCGACATAATTTGTGGCAGACTTACTATTAATAATTCATCTGTAAGACATTAGAAAACCGTCAAAGAAAAATCTTTTTGAGTTCTATGAGGTAAACATAAAGTTGTTCCCAAAATTTGCCGCCCCAAAATTTGCCGCCCCAAAATCGCCCTAGGCTTGAGCCTACTCAGCCTACTGGTAAATCCACCACCCATTTTACCCCAGTAAAAAGTAGCGTATGTGTTATTCTAAAAACACACAGTATTTCAAGGTATTTCGGATATGGTATTTATAGCAGAAAGGGTGTAAATGGCGAACATATTTTGTTCCAAGATTTTTTGATACGGAAGCGTAATCATCGAAAAAAAATTTAAGTGTAAATCTGTAAATCCAATTTTATAAATGACAGCCTTAAATTATCATTGGATACCTTCAGAGGTATCAATTAAAACCTATCATTTAGTATCATTATAATAGTCACTAATTATCATAAGGGGTGTTCGAATTCCAGAATAATGTAATTTTTAGGTTTTGACCAAATTTACGCATCAGCAACGCGGGACATTTTTGCCTTAAAAGATTCCGCTTCGTAGTAGCGTGCGTGTACAAAAAGGCATAGTAAAGTTTGATAGCGTACGATAATTAAGCTGATCTTTTTATATCGCAATCTAGGGATGCCCTTATAAATAATGATGCCCTTATTAACAATAAATTACAGTGTCATGGTCACTAGAACACTTAGTTGGCAACATTATAAACTTAATATTCAGACTGCAAACACTGAAATTATACATTAAGTTACTCAACTGTTCGACCATAGCATAGTTATTGCTAGGTAATTATAAATTCCAAATGTATTTTCGCATTGTTGTCGTAGAATTTAATAAATGTTTATTGTTATGTTGTAACGTCATTTGTGGAAACATTTAATTGGCACTAAGAATAACGAAGTATTTTTTTTTTTTTTTAGTTAAAAATTAAAAAATATAATTTTGGTTCGTTTATACCTCTACAAATTGATATGTAAGAAGCGGAATTCTTATGATAAACAGCCTAGGTAAATTTTTAAAGATATAAATTTTTTTTATTCAATATATGCAGTATTTCTTTGCCGTAACATAAGATACAGGAATAAAATTATTTTTCCTCAAAGTATTTCTATTCCCCGTGGTAAACTCTAAGCTTGTATTACGTGTACTAGACATCTGATATATTATGCTTATACTAGACCAATTAGAAACCTCTTGCAGAACATTCAAATACTTGACCACTTGGCGGGAATAGAACCCACAACTTCTTGCGCCGTAAGCGGACGTTGCCCACCGCGCCACTGAGGCAGTCAACAGAAAACAGATTTTAGACATGTTTTATTCTCCGAAACGAGATGCTCGGGGAATGAGATGCTCGGTGAATAAAATGCTCGGGAATGAGATGATCTGGATATGAGATACTCGGGATATGAGATGCTCGGAAATTAGATGCTCGGTAATGAGATGCTCGGGAATGAGATGCTCAGGGAATGATATGCTCCGGGACTAACCTGATTTTACACTGTACTTTTTTCCATAAATGCTATTAAATACGAGATAGCCTTCACTGCGCAATAGCTATACAAAGTAATGTCTCACTCCAGTACGCGGTCACGTCTATAGTAATCTTATACGCGGTCACGTCTATAGTAATCTTACTAAGTACCTGCCTTCTGTACAGTCAGCCCTAAATCAAGTAGCTACATTCTAAAATCGTATATTAAAATGGGGTTTTAAAGTTTAAAAAGCAGCCGATAATAACATTATCTTCTTTAATACTGCTTTTTTAATTATTGTTTTTTTATAGTAGTTTAGTAGTAGGTATATTTTGTATGTGATGTGTTGTTTTTAACCCCCGACAAAAAGACGGGTGTTATAAGTTTGGCGTGACTGTCTGTCTGTCTGTGGGTCTGTCTGTCTGGTACATCATAGCTCCCAAACGGATGAAGCGACTTCAAGTTTAGCGCAAGTGTTCTTAGAAATGTTTGATTAAAATCGGTTGACCCATTTAAAAGTTATGAAGGTAAAAGTGGGGAAGGAAAACCGAAAATCGGCAAATATACTCGAGTGGGGTCTCAAATGAAAGCGCATCACGTGCACATTACAGAATAGTATGACTTCTTAAGGGAACTAAGGTTCGGAATCGGGGGGTTTTCTTAATTGTAAATTTAGATTATCTTTATCTATATAGAATGTCTACTAAAACAGTTGAACTGACTGTACCGTGTCCTTACGCGCTATGAAGTATTCTGTGACAACATGCGCGCGTCGGTATGTGGTCACATAATGTGCAACACTTTAGTCTACGTGCGAAATGTTTTTTATTTTTTATGTTTGTTACCTCAGAAATGTTTTCTTCGTCAACGGATTTTTAAGTTTTTTTTTGATTAGAATACTAGTTGCTCTTTAAATGTAATTTTGACTTGATATAATATGATGAATTTATCAGATTTATATAAAAATACATTTCATTTCATGTTTGTCTATAAATGAATTGTATGTACCTAATGTTTTAAGTTAAGTTTGGTTAGTCCGCACTATCTGATCTGATAATTTCAATATTGATCTTCACGATGCAGCTTTGCCTAGTGTAGGAGATCGCTGGTTAATCTGTATGTACAGTAATTTTTCTGTTAAATAAACATTTTTTAATTCTTTTAATGTATGAGATGGACTCATACTGGACCTAGGATTCCGTTTAAAATAAAAAACATTTTAACAAAAAAAAAGTGCAAAAAGATTCTGTTAGACCGGCCACCCATCAAAGAACTGGCCTCGTGCAACTTGAAAACAATAACGTTTGTTGTGTAAACCCCCTTATATATTTATTTATTACTAGCGGCCCGCCCCGGCGTCGCACGGGTAAAAAAAGTTCCCGGCAATTTTTCCTTATTTGCTCATCGTTTAGACCTACCCTGGACTACGACAAACATTTTAAAACCAAAATCAGCTCAATCGTCCCAGCCTTTCTCGAGTTTTAATCAGACTAACGAACAACAATTCATTTATAATTATATAGATTTGTTGTTATCGCTCGACAAAATAAGGAATGAGTATGTAAGAGGCAGTTTGAAAGTAGCACCAGTTACGGATAAGTTGGGAGGGAATAGATTAGCGTGGTATGGACATGTCATGAGAAGAGATGAAAGTCATGTAACGAGAAGAGCGTTAGATACGAATGTCGATGGATATGTGAGAAGAGGTAGGCCGAAGAAAAGATGGATGGACTGTGTGAAAGATGATATATGTAAGAAAGAGGTGAGTGTTGAGATGACGGGTGATAGAGGGAAATGGAAGCAGAAAACATGTTGTGCCGACCCCACGTGATGTGGGATAAGGTCAGGAAGATGATGATGATGTTATCGCTGCAAGAGAAATACATCATACCTTAAAATTTCAACTCTATCTATCACGGTTATTTAGTTACAGCCTAGTGACAGACACACGGCCAAGTCTCACTTCTATTGCTTTCCTGTCCATCCAAAGGTTGCCTGGAAGATATCGCTCACAGCGATAAGGCCGCCCTTTGTACTCCAATGTGTTCTCTTGTTATTGTTTGCAGTTTGTATTTTATTTGTGGTGTACAATAAAGAGTTATCTATCTATCTATCTCAGTAATAATGGCCCAGTTTAACCCTTTCGGTATGAAACCCTGCCTCTCTTTCTACACAGAGAAAAGTGCATCTCACCGCATTTTAATATAAACGTTGACAACTTTCATGTGAGCAGTCGAGAATAGATTTACATCACAAGTTGGGCAACCGATCTATAAACTGATTTATAAACAGAGAATGTAGTTTAGTATTCAATTCGGATGTAGATAGGTAAAAGTTGGAAAGCGTGTGTGCTTCTCAGAACATACTAAGTATTATACGAAAACTACTAACTATACATTCTTAGTAATAATAATAATAATAATGTATTGAATTAGGTATTGACTAAATACGTCATATTTGCAATTTGACATATTTATTAATTGAATTTGATTATGGTTATCTAACTCTTATAATTTTTCATGATTTATTTGTTTTGACTTATTAGTGCTAAAAACCAGATTAATGTGTGACGTATAATTATATTATCAATGAATGACTATTATTATAATAATTATGTTAAAACCACCGTCAATTACGTAATTTTTCTCTCCATCCACGGTTGTCTAATGAAATTGCTTTGAGCAATAAGACCGCCCATTACGTATTCTAGGTTTTATTTTTATTTTCTCATCGTATTGTTTCTTTTTTTGGTGTGTGTTATAAAGTATTTTCTACATAGCTAATCTTTCTCTTTACAACTTGAGACGGGCAACATACCAAGATTTAACAATTTAGAGATTTCCGATATTTCGTAAACACGTTTTTTTGCAACTGCAAGGCTGCTCATTTAATAATTATTTAGTTGTAATTACACACTTAAACGCACACAAAAAATTTCATCAAAATCGGTCCGGCCGTTTAGGAGGAGTTCAATGACTAACACACGTACAGAAGATTCATAAAGATTGACTAAACTAACAGCCCAGACGTTATAGATACAAAATAACGAAACAAGTTTAGGGTACACTCGTCACCAGTCAAAGCCGGGATATAATACTAGTTTTAATACAGTGACATAAACTATTATTTAAGATCTGACATGTATTATTAATTATGTATTCTCGCAAATAAACGCAAATAATTTCATTTCATTTCGGATCTGAGTGTTTTCTATGTATCATAACTATGTTTTTACAATAATATACCTATGTAGTAGTCACCTAACATTGTACAGGCTCTGCTTAGTTTGGGATGGTTTGGGGTAAAGTGAAGCTGTGTTTTTAGTCCGAAAATATTTATTTATTTATTTCTGAGTCTAGTATATAATTGTTACTAATCGTATAATTCTGTTAGCTTTTATTTTCTTAATTATGCAGAGAGTGTCTTTAACACAACCTAAATCTATATAAAATCTGGTTTTCCAGTGATTGTTCTTTGATATATTTTATTAAGGTCAAAATGTATCAATTATAATTGGGTGTGGGTTTGTTATTTAAAATAACCTGTGAAAATAACAAATATTTTTAAAATACCAACCTTCTCAAATGGGATTTCGATAAGAGTAGGTGTGCCAGCATTAGCATTATAGGTAGCGGGTTCGATTCCCGCCTAGGGTTGAAATTGTTTCTATTTTCTGCAAGCACTTTCTTCTTGGTCTGGGTGTTTAATATGTATAATAAAAATATATATGCCTATATGTATGTATATTAAATTATATAAGTAGGTATATCAGATGTCTAGTACCCGTAACACAAGCTTATAGCTTACCACGGGGCTAGATGTTGTTGTTAGAATTGTCTGGAGATATATTTATTTATTTTTGGAAGGTTAATATAAAGTTGGAATGTTGGGGTGATCAGCTAAATGTTTTAAATTTCCTCAAGTAGAATTAAGAAAAAAAATACAAAATTTAGGTTGATTAAATAATTTAAAACTGAATGTAGCCTAGACATTCAGAATTTTAATTAAATTTTAATCCAACAAAGATATGTTGGGTTATTTAAAATGTTTAAATGTCAGGGCCACAATAGAAGCAAATATATATATTCATTGATTGAACAAATTCTATGTCAAACTGGTTATGAGATAATAAAATACAGAATATTTTGAATAAAACTTAATCTCGTTTGAAATTAAATCGAGTAATTCAATTAAATGTGAGCTGCATCGATGCGAAGACAATAATTATTAATTATTTGAGGCTTTTAGGGTGTTTATTATGTAAAGTAAAAATATTAATAAATGTATGTCTATTATCTAGTCTGTAACAATTTTAGCTTAACACTGTGTTAGATATTGTTTAAAAAAAACAGATAATCGGAGTAAACTAAGCAATGGCTAGTTTTGTCAAGAGCTATCTCGCATTGTCACATGTTACTGAGCGAAATAGCTCTATATTTTAACCATTACTCGGAGATGGTGAAATGGACTAGAGAAGTTTTAAGTCTAAAAAATGTTAGCACATCGATTGAGTTTTGGCGTGCAAATATTTTGTCAAAATTATATTAAAGATGTCATAATAAAAAATTACATACATTTATCATCGTAATTCAAATACTCATTCACATTATAGAAACATTTGTCAAGCAACCAACTACATAATCTGTTCTGAAAAATAAATCCATTTAATTGTTTTAATGATTCGGGTAATTTATTATAAACTATTAGCGACCCGCCCCGGCGTCGCACGGGTATAAAATTTTCCCGGAAATAATTTTTCTCGCCGTAAAAACCATCCTATCTCTCAAGTTGGATCGAACTGCACATGGTGGGCGAATTTTATTATAATCGGTTAAGTGGTTTAGGAGTCCATTGAGGCCAAACATTGTGACACGAGATTTATATATATTAAGATTAATATACACATGTTATAAACATTTCTTCTATATAAATCCCTATTGCATTGTGGTTTGTAGGTACAGCAAATTTTTAAATTTATCCCTTTTCTGTCGTCTCGAAACCAGAAATTTTAGATCTTACAAAACCTGGTCGCAGTCAGAATGAGCGTATTATGTTTATTTTGTCAATTGTCTGCCTAGTCGCAAATACCACCAGTTTAACTCGCGATGAAAATCAAAATATCGGAAAACTCAGAAACCCTCACCGTTCAAGACTTAAAACCTAACATGCCTTTCTACGTTGCAGGTTATATGAGTCCCGTAGTAAGATCCAGTCGTTCCCGGTAACTTTAATTCCCCATCCATTAAACACCATTACGTAACACCAGTGACCATAAAAACTGTATATCTAATATTATAGTGGCCATCTTTAATTGCACAGGCATTCTAAAGCCGGGTCCAGACGGGCGTAACGTGTAATGCTGCCTCAGTGGCGCGGTGGCCGAAGTGTAGCGGTCGCTATCGCTACTGCAAAGTATTACGTAATAGACCTACGGGTTCGACTCCCGCCGATGGGACAAGTGTTTTTATGGTTCTTCAAGCACTTTCTCCTTGGTCTGGGTGTATAATATGTATAGTAAAAAATATCTATGTATATTAAATTAAATATATCAGATGTCTAGTAGCCGTAACACAAGCTTAGAGCTTACCACGGGGCTAGATGTTGTTGCGTGGATTGTCCGAAAATATTTATCTATTTATTGAATGTAATCCACCGTGTAACTTGCGAATCCTAAGTGTGGACGGCACTACGAGCACTTTCATGTAACGCTCGCGTCGGTGCTCGGTTTTAGCTGTCGGTTTTGTGCGAACATAAGCCCGCAACAGATGATCCACGATGCGGACACTTTAGTTATTAGATATATGTACCTATGATAGTCTGTAAGGTATATGTTTATATGGGCCTTAGATGCCTGAAATAAATGATTTATTATAAAGACGGTCGCAGTGCTCGTTTGAACGGAGTTCGTGTCGTTTATCTCATGTGACGAACAAACTCTTGTATTAATTAGACTTAATATCTGTAATATGGGTTTAAAAAACAAAAAAAAAACATTTCACTTATCTGAAGCACGATGCTTTGTGTAATATTGCAATAGAGAATAATTTTATTAGTTTAGTTTAGCCCAAAAGCATCAGCATCGTCAGCTCTTGAAATAGACGTAGATGACTTGTAATAAAAAAATTATTAGTCCCATAATTAGATTATAAAAAATCACTTCATTTTCTTGCAAACGAAAAAGCAAGACAATGCAATGAAGTTTCGCCCTTCGTAACGCTTCCGTGCGATTTGTACAAAAGTTATTCGTGATAAGCCCCTACTCCGAAACTTTGATGGTCTGTATCTTGGCATTTTTTAATCAAATTGATAATGCGAAAAAAGGTGTCCCGTTTGTGGACGAGCTAACATATGGACTTAATAGAATACCTACTTTTATATGTAATCATCATGCCTATTTTGTACATTACACGTGACGCCCGTCTGAACCCGGCTTTAAAGGGCATTTTGTTATAGGTCTTTCTTTTATACATTACCTTGCTTTTAAATAGCGTTTTATAGATTTCCTAGAAATTAGGTAAACTCTTGGGTAATAACAAACATTGATTTAATTTTAGTCATAAATTATTTATCTATTATGATTACGTATATTTCATTTAGTATCTTCCTATCAGATGACTGGATATTACTCTTATGTTACTGTGTGGCCTCTCTAGCGATACATAGGTATGTATATTTATTTTCTGGAAAATACCTACATTATCTTATGTGTATTGTAAAACTAGTCATTAATACATTTTTGATAAATAAAAACCTTTAAGATATTTGAAGGGAAGGATAATCCTAACTTTGGTTATACTATTCTTTGTGTGGAAAATTAATAGAATATTTCTATTGTAATTTAATAAAAAAAGAAAATATATAGTACTTTGTCTTCAGAAACTTCCACGTTTCTCTTTTGAAGTGACTATCTTCTTGAATAGGTAAAAAATGTTTAACTCGCGTCAGATCGTCACATCATCACGTGACCTGATCGAGTTTTATACTGATTAATAAAGCAATTTTGGCTTAATTATTCCTGCTAAGCGACAACTCGGAGTCGAAAAACTCGAAGAATTTCTCTGAGTTTTCACTTCCAATTTTAATCCCTATCCTATCCCTATCTATTCCTAAATATTCAAATATGCACATCGTTAATGTTGAGGTTGAGGAGGTTTTGTCTGTTCACGTCCGTAAGTGGTAACCCTCTGAATCCTTACACGTGACCTCCGGGTGGTGCTAAGAACAGTCTGTGGTGGTAGGCTTCGGCCCCGGCTTGCCACCACCCTCCGGGCTGGGCCAGTGCGTGAAGCGATTTTTTCGTGTTTCTTAATGTGGCCCGGAGAAGCCATCTTCTAGGCCTTCATGCTCCATCTTAGACCACATCGTCACTTTACATCAGGTGAGATTGTGGTCAAATGAAGACTTATCGAGCATAAAAAAAAAAAAATTATGCTAAATTATTCCTACAAAGCGACAACTCGGAGTCGAAAAACTCGAAGAATTTCTCTGAGTTTTCACTTCCAATTTTAATTCCTATCCTATCCCTATTCCGAAATATTCCAATATGCACATCGTTAATGTTGAAGTTTTCGCTTCTGCCCGCACTTTTAGAGTAATCCGATGTTTTTGTCTCGCCGAAAAAAAGCCATAATAACCACGCAAACACCTTTTGTCAAAGTCATAGACTCCAACTGACAGCTGACAGAAATAAGGTCACTCGTACACGAGACCGAAATTACAATAATTATAGTAATATGTAGTATGTAGTACAAGAAGGGCACTATTGTAGGCCGCAGGCTGTTTTTATACATTTTCAGGCTAAAAATACATGAGTGATGGCTTAAACGAAATGGGCGTTGAAGATTATAACTAGGTTTTGGAGAATGAACCTTTCTGTTTTATTTTGATAAAAAGCAGGTTAAGTCAGACTTGAGTGTCCAGAGCGAGAAGAGTTTATTTTCATCTGTCAATAAGCTTAAATAGAAAAAGAAGTCTTAGTCGGATTATATCCGACTAAGACTTTTTTTTTTGGTAGTTTTCTGTCTACGCATCAAAATGTCTTTATTGAACGATCAGTCGCATCGTATAGTAAAACAATGTATATAAATAACTATTCAACGCCCCTTTGACATAGATTGGTAGACGTTCATTTATTTTATTTTCACAATATGGCGTCATTTTTAAACACAATACCTATTCCTATGCACATTTTAACCCAAAAATATTTCCACCTTTATAAAACCGCGTAACTAATTAAAAAAGTACTAAACATTAAATTTTGAAAGT
The DNA here is from genome assembly GCA_929108375.1 of Gymnoscelis rufifasciata. NCBI lineage: Eukaryota > Metazoa > Arthropoda > Insecta > Lepidoptera > Geometridae > Gymnoscelis > Gymnoscelis rufifasciata. The sequence goes on from OV815326.1 coordinate 1,326,627, forward strand.
TTATATCTATGACACAACAAAAAGGTACTCAAATAAAAATAGCTAAGTTTATTTAGTGCACGTAATATAATTAAATACCGCGGGCTATAGTGAAATTTAAATTATCCGTTTGGCATGCGCGGGCGACTATTTCTTATGCAACTCGGTTTTGTCATATGTACCTACATATTATGTATATATCGTGATATATCAATGTGGGTGGACATTTTGCTTAAGTCATAGAATATTAATATCACGATAAATATATTCAAACTGGATTGACCGGAAGACGGATAAATAAAATGGCTATTTGCGGAATAGAATTGTAAAAATTGATTTGATTACAATCTTTTCTTTAAATTGCTTATTTACCTATAAACATTTTTAAGGTGTCTTTTGTAACAACAGTATTCAAATTGTGTGAATCCAAAAGTGATTAAAAAAAAAAACATGTATCTACCTAGACCAGATATATATACTTATATCTTTATGAAATTCTAGTGTCACTGTGTTTGTAATCTAACTCCTCCAAAACGGCTTCACCGATTTTCGTCATCCGAAGCATGCATATCTGCCAGGGTGGAGAATCAGGCAACATCTATTTTTCAACTCCCTAAATGTTTATATATTTTTTTGTTTTCTTTACGATACTGATTTTCTGATTTGAAAGTTTAAAATACCTAAAATTATATATAATTTACTTATTAATGTTATGCCGTTTACTACACATTCAATAGCTAGAAATCTAGCAACAGATGTATTATCTAATAATGATCCCTTCTACGTTATGCGCATGCGCGGAATCCGTCCTAACGGGACTGCTCTCGAGCCGTTGACCATTGCAATAATAAAGGCAAAGTAGGTGATTTTGGTGGGCTGTGTGAGTTCCGTACATGATATTATTATTTGATAGATATCTTAATATTATATATAAATCTCGTGTCACAATGCTTGTCCTCAATGGACTCCTAAACCACTTAAAACGATTATAATAAAATTCGCACACCATGTGCAGTTCGATACAACTTGAGAGATAGGATGGTTTTTACGGCGAGAAAAATTCGAATAATTTCCGGGAAAATTTTATACCCGTGCGACGCCGGGGCGGGCCGCTAGTTTTTTATAAATTTTATGCAAAATTTCGACCTATCACGTAATGACGCGTTGGTGTAATTGGCTATCACGTCGGGGCGCTATCCCGGAAATGCAGGTTCGAATCCTGTGCGCGAAGGTTACGGATGTGTCTTAATTTTTTCTGTGTAACTATAAGTTTAACCTGCATAGTGAGATTAACCACTTATAATAAATCATTTTTTTTTAATATTTATTAAAAACAAAACTTTCAGTTCATTGGTAAGTCTTTTTAAACGTCTATTACGCATCTGAGCTTGGGAGGCATTCATCAGCCATGAAATTTACACAGAGCAGTACTTATTTACATACATGAAAATTGTAAAAAAAATCTATAAAATAAAAAAAACTATTTCTCCTTACTCAATAATAGCAGTATAAAAACTCTCATAGGATAGCTGGCTCGGAAATGGTCCAAAGGGTTGATTGATTTGATTTATGTTATTATATTTGAAGGATTTTTACGTTAAAATTGTTTTTTTTTTTTGGTCGATAGGCGTTCATTTTACCACAATCTCACCTGATGTAAAGTGACGATGTGGTCTAAGATGGAGCATGACCTAGAAGATAGATGGCTTATCCGGACCACATTACGAAACACGGAAAAATAAAAACAATACAGTTTCAAATAGGAATCACGATTAAAAGTGATGCTGTGAAACCGCAGTCAACAATTTTTGCATGAAGTAAGCCATTTTATTTCTAATTTACACCCAAATAAACTGCTCTGAAGATAAAAAGATGGCGTTATTTAGTTAGCGGAACCCACGCACCAAAATCTCGCCAAGAAGCGCTTTATCATTGTTTGTCTCACGGTCCCGTCAGCCGACATATCCTACTTAATTTGTATACTCTCATATATTAATTGGTTTTTCATTATAAAGATATAATTACCGATCCAGACTTATCATTTAGTAAATAAAATAAAATCAATAAATATTTCCGGACAATCCACACAATATATAGCCCCGTGGTAAGCTCTTAGCTTGTGTTACGGGTACTAGACATCTGATGTACTTAATATAATATACATACATACATAGATATTTTTTATTATACATATTAAACTGGGTGGTCAAGAGGAGCAGTGCGTCCGAGGGTGAGAACGGTGCTGACGTAAGTTTTATCTTTACCTATGGCCGACAGGGGTTTTAAAAGTTTGAAGAGTTACTTACTATAATAATATCTAATCAATTCTTTATTGTACACAAAAACAAAGTAAAACAAAAGGGTCATACAATAAACAACATGTAGAAAAGACGAGCTTAACCCTAATAGAGTTTTCTGACAGACAAACCTCGTCATTGTGATATGTGCTAACAGATAGGGTTGACATTGTGTACATACATACAGTTAATAAAGAAAGAATAACGAACTTAATGGAATACTAATCTACATAATAGACAAACTTTTGGAGGTTTTGGCTGTTCACGTCCGTAAGTGGTAACCCTCTGAATCCTTACACGTGACCTCCGGGTGGTGCTTAGAACAGTCTCTGGTGGGAGGCTTCGGCCGCGGCTTGTCACCACCCTCCGGGCTGGGCCAGTGCGTGAAGCGATTATTTTCGTGTTTCGTAATGTGGTCCGGTGAAGCCATCTTCTAGGCCTTCATGCTCCATCTTAGACCACATCTTCACTTTACATCAGATGAGATTGTGGTCAAATGAAGGCTTATCAATAATAAAAAAAAAAAAGTGTCGGCCAGTGTCGAGGTAAATAAAATTATAAAGTGAAAAAGATGTTACTCAGTTGAACGCCATTTTGCGTTTTTTCCATTCACTATTGTCTTCCATTTTATTTCATTAAATAATATTTGCAGATGATTGCTTCAGAAATAACAACTAGATTCGACAAACCATATGATATTGACATTTCACGATTTGTTGCTGTTTGGCTATAAGTCTATGTATCGTCTATCGACCTTTTTGAACGATTTTGCTGTTGAACTTAAATGAAGAACGCTTATTTATAGAGATATTATTAAAAACCGTTACACAGTTACAATTTCATTAAGGCGGTCTCCGCACGAGGCAAGCTTGTATTGTATGTATTGAATTTAAGAAGTTTCTCAGAAACTTCCCATGTCGTCATTTAAAAGGCGGGGTATATTTAAAATTATAAAACCTTATTTCTGAACCAGATGAGAGGATGATATAAGTAGCTGGAGTGTCGTGGAACAGAGTGGCTCAGAACGGCATTAATAGAAAAGGTTGGAGGAGGCCTTTGCCGACTGGGAAACAGATCTTCAAGGAATATGCAAGAATCAAATACTTGATTAAGTTTAGTTTAGTTCGTTTATTTATTGTATAGATTTAAGATCTGAATAACGCTATTTTATTTTTTATAACCTTATTTCTATTCAGACTTATTTCTATTCACAGATGGAAGGATGATGTGGAGAAAGACTTGCTGTCACTTCAAGTTTCGGACTGGAGGGAGGCGGCGCGTGACGGGGGCCGCTGGCGTTCTATTGTGTTGGAGGCCAACATTCATTTCGGGGTCGATGCGCCAGGATAGTAACTAGTAAGTAAGTTATTTCTATTACTCTTAAGATAACTAAAGAGATCGACTCGAGTATTCCTGACTCAGCAGAATCGTAACTTGGTCAATGACTCGCCGCTGACCCGGTGTGTAAAAATGACCGCCTGACGACTTATTGACTAACCGTTTTTAAGCGCTTACTTTTTATTGTTCCTCATTACATTAAACGTCTCTAAGAATAGTATTTAGCACGAACATTCTATTTTAAATAATCACCTTCCACTCCAGGACAAGCAGACGCACGGCGAATTATCATCCTTATTTAGTGGATATTCCCTCCACTCGTACTAAGCGATTCTCATCCACCTTTATAATTCGCACGGCAAAGGTCTGGAATTCGCTCCCTGCTGCTGTATTTCCTAATTACTACAACCTGAGTGTCTTCAAGACAAGAGTGAATAGGTACCTTCTAGATCTATGTGTTCCATCTTCGTCCACATCGGCACTTTCCGTCAGGTGAGATTGTAGACAAACAAAGATCTATCTCCCATAAAAAAAAAACACAAAATAATGTTTTTTTTTCATTGTTTTGTTGTATTTTGTCTTTTGATGAGTCAACAAATGTTTCTCTCTCTCTCTCTCTAAAATTAAATGTGTTACTGTTTAGATGGTCCCATCTAATACAAAACAGCTGACGAGTTTGTTTGAAAGCGTTGGTCTCAGGAATTACTGGTCCAATTTAAATAATTACTTCACTGTTAATTTAGACTGTTTATCGTGGTAAGCTATTCTGCCATGCTAAAATAGTTTATTCTCGACGAAAAATCCATAAACATGGGCGTCGCCGTAGCCGTGGCGTTATTAGGTAGTTACATTATAAATTTATAATGTAGAATTGAATAGAAAACACTTTATTGTACACGACACAAGAATACACTTGAAAAAAACCTTAACTAAATTAAAATCAGGGTACAAAGGGCGGCCTTATAGCTATGAGGGATCTCTTCCAGGCAACCTTAGGATGGACAGGATATAAAAGAATTTGATAAGAATCACTCAAGTAATTATTTTGTTATGATAATATTCGTGATCTTTGATTTACACTTGAAGTCGGTAAAAATTGCTAGAATTAGAATGCAATAGTTACACAATAGTTTATCTTGCATAAAAAACTCAATACACATAAAAGACAACGGGCAGTCTTAAAGCCAAAGAGCAATCTCTTCCAGTACTAACTGTACAAAAAAGCGATCAATTCAGATTATAATTTAACTTTACAGTTCCCAACGCATGTAACCGTGCATGTATAAATATCGGGAAACTAAGACAATCACTCATGGTATATACTATATAAGAACCACAGTAAACATTAAAACATACTTACATAATAAATTTAAAAACAAAGAAAAACAAATACAGACACATTATAATTTAACAAATATTTAAGAAGATAAGAGAGAAACAAAAACGGTGGTTCGAAAAAGGATAAAAAAAAAACTAAAACAACAAAAAAAAAGTATCACTGCTATCGGTCGGAATGGGGGTTGTTAGGTTATTTTTCGGTACGAAATTTCTGGATTCGGTCTCCACGCTCAAGGCCCGCGATAGAACCTATGCAATAGCTTAACTTAATATTAATAATGGTAAAAAAGACCCTCTAAAGTGTCCTAGAGGTCCAAAGATGGTAATTTACGATATAAAAATAACCTGATACTAATCGCATTACTACTTACTGATAATAATAAATACTCTCCCCCGCTCAAATTTATAAGTTCATCCACAATGAACAAACATTAAATTTGCCAACGACAGTAAACTCATTGCAAAATACTATTACAAAAAATCATAAAGTTATAACCAACCGCATAATCTGTAAAAAGTAATAATAAATAGTTAATCTACCGTTTCAGATAATCTATGGTTTTCTGAATCAGGAAGAGTTGGTGCTAATCCGTGAAAATATTGCATCGAATATAGATTGAAGCAGCGGTATCGATAGAAATATCGATTAAATTCTTGTTTATCGATATTGCCACTATCGATTACTACATGTAGGGTTTCAACTATAATTTTACGATATTGGGACAAAAATGTAAAAAACAGTTATGCATTGTATGTTACACATTAATTACCTCAGAATCTAGTTTTTCCTACGTTAACAGATTTTGTTGATTGTTTTTTTATTAGAAACGGACCATTTAAAGTAGATTAGGATCAGTACAGTAGGTACTTGTGTCATTTGAAATCATCTAGGATCACAGTCGATCGTCGTTATTTTGGCGGCAAAGCGACATTAATTTAATACTGCTCCTTTTTGGTCACACGACATAGCAACACGGAGGGCAGCAAACAGCTGTAGGGTTCCGTACCTAAAAGGTATAAAAAGGAACCACTTACTGAGACTTCCTCGGCTGTTTGTCTGTCTCCAAGCTGCATCTCAAGAAAATTGATAGATAGAGAGTAGAAATTAAGAGAAATTATCTATTTCTATAGCCGCTATAACATCAAATAGTTAACATATAATAAATATATATAAGGGGTTCATCTATACGTAAAAGAAACGTGATTTTTTTAAATTAAGCGACCAGTACTGTCTGTAAAAGCTTGGCTCGATTTGTTTTCTGCGTTATCTTTATACACAAAAGTTATTGTCCTACCAAAATCTATAGAATAGAGAAAGTATCGATAGTCGATAGCACAGCCCTAGCTAGAGCTGCAAATACATGCGCCCGCGGCTATCGACCGAGCTAGGGCAACATAACGGCGCGTCTCTTCCGGTATGTTGTTGGTTAAGGTTTATTAGTATTAAGCTGGCCTTTCTTAGCTCTCAATGGAGATTTGCTTGGCGAGGTGTCTGTAAGGTCTGGCTTGGACTTAGAATTAGAAGGTATCTTGGTCTATATAGGCTCGGACTAGGCTAGGCTTTCTAAGATTTGTAAAACCAAACAATGGAAGTAAATGATTTGTATCTTGTACTAAGAATCACAGATTAGCTGTGCAAAGTGTCTATAAAATACTGATACTCACACTACACAATTTTTACAGTAAAATTGGCTTGTTCTTATTATAATGTTGTGGCTACATAAGCCTATCGGCGGTATATCGCTAAGCTGGCTTTTTAGCTTTCAATGGAGCTTTGATATTAGCTTTGCAAAGTTTCTTAAGAAATTATAGTATATAGAGCGCTGGGCCCGCGGTTAATGCTATACTTAAGGCCTGTTTCACGATCTCCGAGTAAAATTATTTTTGACATTAGTTATAAAAATTCTTTGCCGTATTCTAGATTCTGATAATAACCACAACACCACAAGCTTATAACTTACCACAGGGCTAGATTGTGTTGTATAGATTGTCCGGAAATATTTATTTTATAAATAATATATCATAAACATATACCTACAGGGATTATTGTGTATAGGTACGCACCTAAAAATATACATACACTCGAAAATCAACCTTCTATAAGGCGGTTAAAATCGCCTTGACCCTAAGGGCCTAAGGTACAGTACAGACGACCGGACATCCAATTTAGCACACATTATTTCTAAATCATCCGTACAATGGCTCAAGGCTGATTTTGCAAGTTTCCCTTAATTCGCCGGTCATCTTTGTGCGCAGGCGCTCATTCGGCACACGTTGCGATATCTTCAATTGCGGTTTGGTCAAATACTGCCCACAAATATAGTTCCAAGATCGAAGCAAGGCCCTTAAACCAGGTGTAAGGTAATTGACTGTAAGGTGCTTGTTATAATGATAACTCTGAGAATAATCTATGGAGTCATCAATATTATTTAAGTAGGTAATCTTTTATTTCTATATAATAATCTGTCATTTTTACATTTTGGAAAAATCTTATATATAGGTAAATTTACTGTGAACAAAAATACACTCAAATACATAGCGATATCGCAACATAATTAATCGTCCATAAGTCGTAATATCGCCTGATACACCAACAATTGGGTTCGATTTGCAAATACACGAAACGATTTAAGATATTGCTACTTATTTTAGAGTCGTGTGTAGTGGCCTACTTTAAAAGAAAAAAAGAAAGGAAGACGTTTTTTTTGACAACAAAAACAACAGTTTTTTTATTTAAAACCATACTAAAATAATAAAAAATCAAAGCACTTGGTTGAAACGAAGTAATTTATTATTCTATAGTTGAAACATAGTTTATGATAAAATAATGTTATATGTGAAAACGATATCACAAAATCGATATATCGACTTAATCTTGTTTCAATTCGAATTCAAATAATAGCAATCATTATAGTGCGTTTCAAGATTAAGAAATGTATGTCATCTTATAATCTCGGATTACAACAATGAGATTAGAATTGCATTAGCGTTGCGCTACCAATTTCACCGTCAATTTTCTGTAAATTTTGTGTGGCGCAACTGACAATACCCTATATTATGCTACTAAGTTATTGAAGACATTCAGGTACTGTTATATACGAAAAAGCTGTCACGTTAACGAAATGTTGTTAACAAAATATAAAAAAAACGTACTTAGCCCCAATTTCACGCACATAATTTTGACCAAAATTTTGTAACAAAAATTTTCACTTTTTATATCAGTATTATAGAATTCATAAACCTAAATTAGTGCTAATTCTGGTTAATAACAATTCAATAAAAGCTTTTCACCCTTGTTTATAGCTTTAATAAATTCGATTCCCGCCAGGGACCAGATTTTGTACGATCTACAATTTCCTGTTTCGAGTCTGGGTGTTTTCTATGTATCATAAGTATGTATTTCCAAAAAAAAAATGTATCTATGTACCTAGTATATCAGTCACCTAACACCCATAGTACAAGCTCTGCTTAGTTTGGGGTTAGGTGATGCTGCGTGAGTAGTCCGGAAATATTAATCTAAATATTATTCTTTATTATTTAAAGCTGATCAGTTTGTTTGTTTGACTTTAATATATTTAGTATCAGGTACTAATTGTCCGATTTGAAAAGAAAATTTGCTCTTAAATAGCCTATTTATTAAGTAAGGCTATAATAAACGACTTTTTATCGCGGGAATATCGGTTGTTCCCAACCGAATATCCAAAAAATATTGGCAGCTACTACAGTTATGTTAGCCAGAAATAACATTTTTTTTATAAATACGAGCAATTAATTAAGTAACTAGGGATTTAATTCATTATGTCTGGATTTTTTTCTTGAGTAATGTATGTGCGCTTTAAAGTGCGTGCGTGTGAAGGCAAGCATCGTGAGGAAACCTCCATGTTCTGAGAACTTTAGACAGTTTGAAGGACATGTGACATTCACCAACCTGTACTTGGCAAGCATGGTGAATTAAGGCCTTATCTCTCTCGTCAAGAGTCCCTGTGTCCCAGCTGTGGGCACGTTAATAGGGTGATGGTGATTCATTTTGTCATAGTTCCGAGACCATAATCTATGTAACATCGAAATATGGTATCATTAACTTTGCAAATATAGACTAAGTTCTTCCGCTTCTATTAAAAATCTTTCGCATAATTAATAGTTAATGATTTCATTAAAATATCATTCAAATGACCATATAACCACTGTGGGCCTAGACAATGTAACATTCGATTAGCGAAAGCGATAGTAGAAAAGTCCAAAAATGTATGGGATTGACATAAGCCTTAGATATGTCACGTGATCTGTTTCTAACGTAACGAATATTGGTAGACAATGTACATAAATTTCGATTCCACCAAACGAATCGACAACATCGAACGATTATTTCCATACAAATGCGTAGCCAAGTTACACTTTTGACAAGCGAATTCGCTTAGTAGTCGATTCTCTTGATGGAAAGGCCAGCGAACGCTAGGACCCTGTAGTTATCGAAACAAAATGGCGATTTTATATACAAACAGCTGCTGTAGAATGATATCAATAGGGATCAATTACTTAATGCATGCTTTGATTTTTGGGTATTAAAATAATTTTAGTGCTCGTGTTACCAAGTGTTAAATACCTAATTCAAGACGCATAAGCTGCGTTTGCTGTGTTCAGTTCAGTTTCTTGTAATTGGACTTTGCTTCAGTGTCGAGTTAGATAAAATTATAAAGTCTTTGCTGTGTTCAGCTCAAAATGAAAATGTTTGGCATATACGCCACAAAAGATACATTGGAAAGTGTTGATGAATATCTAATACCAGAAACATTATATAAAGAGCACTTTAGACTCAGCAAAGCTTTTTTTAGAAAACTTTGTTGTGATGAAGGTTTTCAACGTCGCTAAAAGGATATCTAGAGATAACTCTGGAAATAAAGGTAAATATAGGTGAAATATGTTTTGTTGTATCTGCTTATCAATACACAATTGTATAGAGGTATTTCCTTTTTTCAGGTGCTTTGCGCCCTTAACTTTTTTGCGACAGGGTCGTATCAAAGAGTTGTTGGGTGTTATCTAAAATTTGACGCAGCGAACAACATCATGCTAATGCATGCTAAAAAATGGATTGTTTCCCCTCAAACATCACAAGAACGTTCTCAAATCAAAGAAGGGTAAGCGGTTGTTTGTATGTTAGTACATTATTATTTTATACCTATGTTCCCACCAAGAGTTCAATAGGTACATATGTAACAAAAAGATAAAGCAGACCACTGTGACCTGCTACTTACCTAAGAACCAACCTTTACCTAGGTACTCATTTTTTTAACAGGTTTGAAAGGATACATGGTCGGCCAGGGGTGATAGAGTGCATTGATTGCACTCATATTGCAATTGTAAAGCCAGTGGATGCTTTACAATTGCATTATGAGTGCAATCAATGTCTTTTATTATAATAGGAAAGGATACTTATCACTCTTTATATGTTCAGATGATAATTACATATTAACTTTAGCTACTTACATATGTGTGAATGTTGTTTATAACATCATCTAATCTAACTCACTTATTTTTACTGATATTCTTTAATGGAGTTTTATTTTATAGGTATGTAACCACAACTTAGAAATAATAAACATCAATTCTAAGTTTGGTGGTGCCACACATGACTCCCACATATTGTCTGCAAGTATAGTAGAGCCATACATGCAAGGCCTTCATGAAAGTGGAAAACATGTTTGATTGCTGGGTAAGACAATAAACATTTTATTTGATTAGCAGTAAGAGAACCTTATTTATTTATTTATTAATAAATTTAGTTAGGTTAGCCTACTCATTAAAACCAATGTGAATAAGTGCTGTTTGTTTTCTTGCAGGGGATTCTGGTTATCCACTGCGACCCTGGCTGATGACCCCTGTTTTAAATGCTGCACTTGGGTCTCGAGAAGAGCTATACAAATCTCACCACATGCAAGCCAGAAACTGCATTGAGCGTCGCTATGGTTTGCTCAAGTTTCATTGGAGGTGTTTACCTAAAGACAGAGTTCTTATCCGAGGCAGAGCAATCAAATGCTCAATCACTTAATCAACAGGTTGTGATGAGAATGTGAATTCTAAGTAGATTATAAATAAAAATACATAGTTAAAGTTACAAATATTGTTTTTTTTATTTGGGTACACATTTGCTTTACCTGCTTACATCTTTACACATAATCTAAATCAAAATCCTTTAGGATTAGGTAAAATAAGCACATTTTTTATATCACTTCCACTCTAAAAGAGTTGAAAATTGTTTACCACTGGCCCTTGATTTCATTATTAAATAGGTACTTAAAGTATGTTTATCACTGACGCCAAGAAAAATATTATTTATCACTTCTTTTTAGTTGTAACCTCATGACTGAGGGACGTGACTATGGCGTCTCATCAGCTTTGTCACCACTACTCTCCATCGACTCCGGTCCTGAGCCAACTGTATCGACGCTTGGAGAGAGGCACCTGTAGCGTCCTGCGTTATGTGGGTCCACGTGAGCGGCCTCGACTTCTCTTTCTGGAGAGACTTTACTGGCACTGTGGAGACAGTGCCAGTAATTATCAACCCCTCAACATCAAGGCTGTTCGGGTCACGCCTTACAGTGTGGCCAAAGAATCTGAGAACTCTCTCTGCTCTGCATGCAGATGTAGATTGATGCAGATTGTATTTAACACTAATAAGCACTAATTTTGTCAGGCATTTTCCTTCAACAATAAAACAAGAAAACGAAACGAAGCATCAAGCAAGCAGAAACACAATATTATGATAAATGACAAATGACACATTTGACGTTTGATGTCGACAACCATAGACTAAAACTCGTATTTAGCGATCGAACGAGTAGAAATGGCGATCGCTATGCGAATGTTACTTTGTCTACCAATCGAACTACGCTATCGCTTAGGCCATGACGATTGTAGAAATCAATTCGCTTCGTAGCGAATGCCGGTTGGCTAGGCCAGCTGGTCTATGTAAATATTAGAATTATTTCAACAGAGTTACGCTCTGCTGGCGTCCTATTAGCGATCATATTTGTAAGTTCCCTTTCTCTTTGGACGGAGAAAACGGAATATTGGGTTTATTGTAGTTCTAGGAAATACGATTTAGAATTGATGATCTCTTGAAATATTTATTTAGTATGCAGAGATGAACGTTATAAATTTTATGATAACTCAAAATCGACTATGAATTTCATACACACACGTGTTTTAAAAAGAAAAATAGACGCCACTGAACAGCTGTTTATCAAACATGGCGCCTGAACGCGTACAAAATGTGCGAAAACAATAGACAATTGTATTGATCAATGAATTACAACACAATAAGCTAGAAGGCGCATGGAATGAAGACGTTCTGGTAATTTGGGGCAAAACTATTTTCTTGCGTAATTTGAGGATTTGCCAACTTTGTGTTGGTTTTTGTTTCTAATATAATAAGCCTTAGGGCCTGAGTCACCATCTTCGAGGTAAATTAATCCATAGTTAAAATATAGAGTTATTTCGCTCTGTCACATGAGACAAAGCGATACCTCTTGACATAACTTACAATCGACACTTAATAATGACATATTAGATACAGGATTACCCTAGTTCAGGCTCATGTATTCCATACCTATTTTAAACGTTTTTATACCTATAGTTATAAGTGAATTTTGTTAATATTTGAATAAAATTTATTTATTTATTTATATTTTACATACATAATGCATCTAAGCATTGCTTATTTTACTCGCATTTTGTTACATAAGCTCTGAGTATATAATTATAAAACACTAGCTGACTCCAGCAAACGTTGATTTGCAAAATAAAAAATAGATGTTGGCCGATTCTCAGACCTACTCAATATGCTCACAAAATTTCATGAGAATCGGTCAAGCCGTTTCGGAGGAGTACGGAGGAACGAAAACTGTGACACGAGAATTTTATATATAAGATGTAGCACACTTTTTTTTAAGCTTACCACCATGTATATACTCATGTTTTATGCAAATAAATTATTCCTATTCTTATTCTATATAGCTCATAATATATTAATGGGTCTAATCTAAACACTTCGAGCCAGTTTTAAAGGAATAGCAGCAGGGCATTTTACATAATAAAAAAAAGACTAATAAATAATTATTGTAAAGTTTCTTTGTTCAAGTGTATAAACACCAAAGCGAAGCGACCAGATACGATACATTTATTTCCTATTTATCTTTAAGTACTTACCTATGTTCCAGTTGTTTTTTGTGACAAGAATATTCTAATTAAACGAAATAAAGTAGCCAACTCAAACTCGAAGAATTTGAACATTTGCCAACAAAATACCACATATAGAGCTATTTAAGTTTATAGAAAACGCATTGCCATGGAATGCATCACGCATTTTCCAAGAAGGTTGTTTGACGTAGAAAGTGCCTGTTGTTGACAAACAAGGTGTTTCTAGGTAAAGCTGCTTTCACACTAAAGAAAATACAGTCTCTGGTAGGCTTCGGCCGCGGCTTGTCACCACCCTCCGGGCTGTGCCAGTGCGTGAAGCGATTTTTCGTGTTTCGCAATGTGGCCCGGAGAAGCCATATACCTTCTCGGTCATCATGTCCCATCTTAGACCACATCGTCACTTTACATCAGGTGAGATTGTAGACAAATGAAGGCTTATCCAGCATAAAAAAAAGTAGTTTTAGCATCTTAGTCTGCGGGGAGTTAGAGTGAGGGCTCTAACTTCCAAGGCAGACTTCGGTAGGGCGATAACACCTGGGGTAGGTGTTACTGCGGGAGCATGAGATGTAATCGGGGCATAATGCTCTCGAGACGAGCCAAATCGGCAACGCTAGATGTGCCTGGCGCGGTCCATCGAGTTCCCATCGCATCGATAACGCTTGACAGTCGGCCACCGGGGGTTATTTTAGTGGGTCGCCATTTCTTGGCAACCCCACATAACCATACTGTACCCTTCGTGCAGTATGGTATCTGGTAGCAGATTTTTTTTCCCCGTCAACAAAAAAAAAAAAGCGTGAAAAAGGAACATACAGATAGTTTCTTTCGCATTAGAATATAATGATATAGACATTTTTTATTTAAGTCAAAGTCAAAACGTTTATTTCCTTAGAAGTCGATACAGTGCAATAAAACTAAAGCGCTCTGAACAAATGTGAACGAGGCCTAAGCCCCGTCTAATATGGTCAAATGAAAGGGCTATCCGGCCATTTCCACACACTTTCACTCGTAATTGTTTATTGCGGTTTTATAATACCTGCTTTTGTTTCTTTTCTACTATTCATCATCATCATATCCACATAGGCCTCTCAAAGATTTCCAGTAGTTTCCGCTGGCAGCGGCCTGCATCCACCGTGAGCCCGCAGCCTTCACCAGGTCGTCCGTCCATCTAGTTGGTGGACGTCCTACGCTGCGCTTGCCGATCCGTGGTATCCATTTTAGAACTTTTTGGACTTAACGAACGTCTGCCTGACTAACCCTAGCCCATCTTTCAAACAAAATAAACAGAATCGCAATTGTTAATTGATTTAAATGAATCGCAATTTAAGTTGAATAAAAACCGGTTAAGACATTGTAAGATTAGATTTTTCGTTGCCATTCTTTAATTGCAATGAAAAATCGTATGCTTACAAATATATCCGTGTTACATATCAAATGAAAGGTAATCTATCTTAACTTCTTATTTAACTTATGTCACTTCAGAGATAAAAAGAAGCCGTGTTGGCTAAGTGGGAGGACACTCGACTTTCATTCCGAAGGTCGTGGGTTCAAACCCCGCCTCGCACCTCTGGATTTTTCTTCTTGAGAAATTTGTGTGCACTTTTAACACGAGCTTTAACGGTGAAGGCAAACATCTTGAGGAAACCGGCTTGTTCTGAGAACTTTAAAAAAGTTTGAAGGACATGTGACATTCACCAACCCGCACTTGGCCAGCGTGGTAAATTAAGGACTTCTCTCTCGCCAAGAGATAAACCCTGTGTCCCAGCAGTGGGAACGTTAATAGGGTGATGATAACTTCAGAGATACTTCCTACAACGTCATAAACAAACTCACAAATTTAACCTCTATAATATTAGTATAGACGTGTAGATTATCTTCATTTCATTTATTAAAAAAACAACTGAACCTAAATACTAATTAATATCAAAGCTGTTATTAGATTTCTAATCGTAATTGAGTTGTAATCCGTACCTGCGCACACGCAGTTACAATAATGGACGTGCCGATTTAATATGCGCTTTGCAAAATAATTGGTAAATTGCACAATGTTTAAATACTTCGTCGACACCAAAACTTTAGCCGAAAGGCTTGTTATTGTTACTAACTACTCAAAACTCTACAACCACTTTATCCAAGACCAGCAGTATAGTTTTAGTAGAATTCCCCGGTATGACATATTTCTATGTATAAGTTTTCTAAGTAAGTATATAAGTATTCATAAGTGTCTAAGTTTTGTAAAACCAAACTATGGAAATAAATGATTTTGTATCTTGTATCCGCGCGGTAACAATAGCCGTTGAATTAATTGAGATAAATTTAGATTATGAATCCATTAACCAAGTAGTGACCCTCAGTTGTGAAACAAAAAAAAAAAAAAAGGCATTGGAATCGGGGGTTTTTCTTAAATTTTAAGTAAATTTAGATTTATTGTAACTCGTATGTTTTGTCATTTGTGTGTAAATAATATAATTAGACGTAACTAAGTATTCTACAATGTTCCAAAAGTTTAATAAAGATTTGAATTTTGAACTTTGTAATTTTTTATGTTCCAAATAATATGTGTACCTATCAGTGATTGATGATATATCTTAGTGCCCTGCGGTGTGAGCCGCGTTTAGTGGATTCCCCCGCGGTATCACATATTTATTTACCCGCGCGGTAAAAAGTAGCCTGTCACTTCTTAAGCTTTAGAGAATCTGCGTACCAAAAATGTTTACACAAACTTTACCTCTTAATAATCTATATTTATAAAAATGAATCCCTATTTCCCTTGGTCAGGTCACGGCATCACGCCTGAACGGCTGGACCGATTTCGCTAATTCTTTTTTTGTTCTGTTCGTTTTTATCACGAGAAGGTTTTTATGAATTATTGTGTGTGTTTTTTATTTAAAATTGGAAGAATACAGTGATTGATCTGCACCAGCGAGAGTAGTAGCTGTGCTTCTATCATTGGTGAGCACATTACCTGTATTTTCGATCACTGTTCACATGCAAACACAGTTTTCACGGGATTTTTGTCAACACAAAGAAAGTTTAACTGCCTCTTATTTAAAAAAAACGGCAACCAAGGGCCTGTTTATAAGCCAATAGCAGTAAGAAACGAAATTTCCGGCATTTCTGTTTACACTCTTGTTTGTTTGTGGCAAGGCAAGTGACAAGTTAGGCTCCTGAACGGACATCTGTATTTGACAACTGACACATCTGACAGTTGACACGTGACAGTCACCGTGGAGGATAAGGCTGATTATACACTCTTATCACAGATTCCGATCTGAATAAATATGAGTTGCGCTGCTTGTTTATCGACTATTTCAGATGAAGAGGATTTTCTGCGCTGTGCTACAAAATCGTGTGGAAAAGTCTATCACTGTCACTGCATTGGAGGGCAAAAGTCTTCCCTTAATGTAACTGAATGGACTTGTCCTGAATGTAGCTGCGCGATAAAAAAGGGCGGGGACAACAGTCTCACACCTGTTGGCGCATCCAAGAGAGAACGTGACCCAAATGTTACACATCGCAAAAAAAGTACAAAATCCATGAGTGCTGTTCCCTTTGCTGAAGTTATGAGTCCTGAAGATGAAAGCGTATTTCAAATCCAGTGCCTACGTAACGAGGTCTTGATTTTGAGAGAACAACTTACAAAAGCTGTGACGCTGATTGAAGGCTATGAACACAAGCTACCTGCATACTCATTCAATGTCGAAGCCCTACAAAGCTGCCTTAAAACATTTACATCTGTAGGGGTCGTGGGAGAAGTTGGTATTCCAGCTAAGCCAACTACAGCACACCCTCAGCTAATACCTGCTGCGGTGACTACCACGCCAACACCAAAAAACTTAACCGTCAAACCAAAGAAGAAGTCATCTACAACTCTTATCGTACCTGAGCAAAAAGAAAATAACAAATCGTCGACCAAGACATCTGGTGAACACACTACGACCAAAGTATTATCAGCTGACACCCAAATAGGAGTTGAGAGTAAGAGTGACAATTTGGAGGATTCTTCAAGCGTTTCTAACACAGTAAGAAAATCCGGATGGACAGAAATCAGAAGAAGCAGGCAGCGTAATTCGATGTGTGGTACAGCGGGGCCGTCTATAACCTCATTAAAAGCAGTTGAGCCACGTCGTTTTATACATCTGTGGAACATGGAGTCGGGTGCTGAGGAAGTTAGCGAATATCTCCGTGATCTTTGTCCTAACAGCTCTTGCAGCGTAATTGAACTGACAGCGAAGGGAGACTATAAATCCTACAAAATCGGTGTTCCGGAGGCGTGTTATGAAACTTGCATCTCAACGGAGGTATGGCCAGTAAATGCCAGAATCAAGGAATGGGTTGTGTATCAGAGAAAGCCAAACAAGGGAAATATTAACAAACAGAAAGATCCGCAGCCCTTTCGCGAAAATGCTGACTTGTAATTCACAACTACCGCCGAGGTCCCGTATCAGAATATTTTACCAAAATGTTCGAGGCTTAAAGACGAAATTGACAGGATGGCGGAACAATCTGGGTCTGAGCGGATTTAATCTGGTTGCTGCAACAGAAACGTTCCTTGATCATTCGGTTGAGGATCAAGAAGTGTCACCTATAGATTGGACTATTTTGCGCCGAGACAGAAGAACGCCTTGCGGTGGAGTCCTTCTCGCTGCTCGATCTCCAATAGTTTTAAAAAGACACAGAGAATTGGAGACAGAAGAAGGAGAAGACTTATGGGCTAGTTTTACATGGAATAGTCATAATTTTATTGTTTGTGTAATTTATATCAAACCTACCGCAACCGATTCTGAGTATTTGAGCTGGTTCACTAAGGTTGAAACTTTTATTCTGACAACAAAATTTACTGTAATAATTATAGGTGATATAAATTTAAATAGTGCTTCGGTGAATGTGAATAACTATTTCTCTTATTTCTTGTCATATGGTAATTTGTGTGAGCACAATGTTGTTTTGAACTCTCACGGAGGGATGTTAGATGTCGTGCTTGTCCAGAAGAGCGTTGAGGTACGTAATGTCCTTGTATCTAGCACTATGGGTTATGTACTTGAGGATGCATACCACCCACCCTTGGAAATCGAGCTTCTCTTAGACTTGGTACGTTCAACCGACAAGATACCGCCTAGTAATATTGATCCTACAAAGGACTGGAACTTCAATCGTTGCGACTACATACTTTTATTTTCAATTCTATCTCAGCACTCTTGGGAAGAGATTTTGAAGTCGGACGATGTTTCCAGTGCGTGTCAAAGTTTCTATAATATTCTTTAGAGCGCCTTTGATGCGTGCATTCCCAAAAAACATCGCAAGAAATTCGCTAATAAGCGTTATCCTGTCTGGTTTACGAGAGACATAATAACAGATGTTAAACTCAAGTTAAAACTACACACAGCTTGGAAAAAATCAGGTTGTGCAAAAACATACGAACGGTTTTCTAGTCTCCGTACCAATCTCAAATCAAGAGTGGCTCAGTCTTATTCGAATCACATGGAAGCGATAGAGACTTGCATCAAGAAGGAGCCTCGCAATTTCTGGCAACATATCAGTTCTCTGCGTTCTAAGGGTGGCTTCGAGCCAAGCGTATCCTATAATGGTATTACGTATAGCGGACCTGATGCTGCTGAAGCTTTTGCGCAGTACTTTGCCAGTGTTTTTCTCCCAGAGATTCCCCGGCTTGATGTTACCTATGCAATCTCGCATGACATATCTGCCAATAGCAATTACATAAATGTCGAGAAAATAACGCATGATGACGTCATTCGGGGTATCAGGAAGCTGAAAATCAGCACTGCAGCAGGACCGGATAATTTGCCGTCTACAATTATCAGGCATAAGAGTAAAGTACTGTGTATTCCACTTTGTCATATATTCAATTTGTGTCTTAAAACTGGAGTTTATCCACCTCAGTGGAAACTCTCTAGGGTCACTCCCATTCCCAAGGGTTCCGAAAAGGTATTGGTAGAAGAATATTGTCCGATAGCTATTCTTTCTTCACCTGCAAAAATATTTGAGGGTATTTTACACGGGTATATCTACAAACAGGTCAACAAGTTTTTATGTAATGAACAGCATGGGTTCAGAAGCAAGCGCTCTGTTAACACGAATTTACTTACTCTTGTAGATTTTGTGACCTCAAGCCTCGATCGTGGGTTTCAAGTTGACGTGCTCTATTTCGATTTTAAAAAGGCGTTTGATCGAGTGAACAACGACATTCTGTTGGCAAAACTTACAACTATAGGCTTTGCACCGGGACTTCTTCGCCTTATTTCAGATTATCTGCGTGATCGCCAACAGTTTGTAAGGCTTGGTCAGTATGAGTCACGGCCATACCACACCCGTTCTGGTGTTAGCCAGGGTTCTATATTGGGACCATTGTTGTTTCTCCTAATTATTAATGACCTTCCAAACATTCCGTCACGTAGTAGAAGTTTATTGTATGCTGACGACTTAAAACTGTTCATTGAAGTTCAGTCTGAAGCGGATTGCAAGGCACTTCAAAGCGACGTCGACGCTATCTACGAATGGAGCATCGTCAACAAAATGGACTTCAATCCAAGTAAATGCTACGCTATGTCTTTTGGGCGCAAGTTACGCCCATTTCATTATGTTTACTCTGTTGGCTCGCAACCTATACAGAGAACTGACACTACAAGAGACTTAGGTGTGACTTTTGACCGGAAGTTAACATTTCATGACCACATTCGCTCTTTAGCCAAAGAATCGTTTAGACGTTTGGGATTCGTTCTTAGAAACGCGCGGGACTTCAAGAGTGAACATGTTATACGCCTCTTATTCTCAGCATTGGTAAGGAGTAAGTTAGAGAGTAGCGCAGCCGTATGGAATCCGCATGAAGTAACTTACACACTCATGCTTGAAAAAGTACAAAAAGCATTCTTGCGGTTTCTGTACAAGCGTCGATATGGTTACTATCCTTTTTTATATCCCACAAAATTTCTGCTAGGTTGTCTGGGCTATCAGTCATTGGAGGTTCGGCGCTTGTTCGACCAAGTTATCACAGCGTGCAAGGTCTTACATGGCAGGATTGACGCGTCAGACTTGAACAATGCACTTTGTCGGCTATATGTGCCTAACAATTATTGTCGTGGTCGAAAACATAGGTTGTTTGCAGTACCCACATCTCGAACTGCACTGCGTTCAAGATCACCTATCCCACGTGTTTTAAAGGCTCTCAACGCCCTTTTGGAAAATAGCCCCGACACTGACATCTTCTCTGACAGTTGGAGTACTCTAATAAGAGCTTGTTTATGTTTCTGTGAAATTAACTTAAAATTATGATTAATTTTTATTTAAATTTTACTTGACTTATTAAATGTATCTAGTATTATATAATTTTTCTCTTTTATAATAATTATTTGATTGTGATATTTATGAATTGATGTACTAAGCTATTATTTAAATTAATTAATGTAATTGGTATCTAACCGTGTTAATTAATATTAATAAATAAATAAATAAATGAAAGAAAAAATTAAATAAAATTGCGCGGAAAATTATAAAACTAAAAATTTAACTTATTTTAATGGCCTAATATTAAAAGTTCAATTTAATATTATGAATTATACCAATTCGAATTCAATATTCATAGTCATAACTATCGGGTTAGCTAGATCAACCTGACAACTTTATATAATAAAGCAATTGACGTAATAAAATCAAAAATCTGCTCATTTAAGGCGTCTAAGGCGGACCAAAGTTCGCCGGATCAGCAAGTATCTTCTAATAATAAAAATAGTAGGACCAGCGTGGATGACAAAAGCTAGGAATAGAGATGTTTGGAAGAGAATAGGGGAGGCGTACGCCGGCCGCTGAGGCGACTTTTGCAGAGGAAAGTGATTATGGTGAAAATTAATAATAGAATAGTAGATAGTTATTAGATAAGTAAGTTTTTCAATGTATTTTATTTTGTATGCATTAGAATAAAGGCTTTTTATATTTATTTTATTTTTATAATATCTTCTGATATATAAAATTTCCATGTCACAATGATAGTTACCGTACTCCTCCTAAACGACTTTACCGATTTCTACCAAATTTTATATGCGTATTTAGTAGGTCTGAGAATCGGCTACTATCTATTTTTCATTTTGCAAAACAACGTTTGCTGGGGTCAGCTAGTAATCTATATTATCAAAAGATAGATAATTGATCATAATGAATAATGTCCTAGATTTACATCCGTTTGTATTTATTATTGGCCGATCTAAAAGTGACTTATACATTCTTCAAGCTTTCGGAAGATCTTGAAAGTTTATTAGTCAAAATGTAATATCGATGTCCATATCGACACGATGAATTTATTTTGTCTTGAAAAATAAACATCATTAATACAGCTATTTTATGTACGTTAATTTATTATAAAAAGGTATTTCTAGCATCCTGGGTATCTGTAAAGAAATTGTAAATAGATACTTTGTACTCCAATGTATTGTCTTGTTATTGTTTGCAGTTTGAATTTTATTAGTGGTGTACAATAAAGAGTTATCTATCTATCTATCTACTTTCCGGGTCTTCATGCTTCTTAGACCACGTCGTCACT
The DNA here is from genome assembly GCA_929108375.1 of Gymnoscelis rufifasciata. Classification (NCBI taxonomy): domain Eukaryota; kingdom Metazoa; phylum Arthropoda; class Insecta; order Lepidoptera; family Geometridae; genus Gymnoscelis; species Gymnoscelis rufifasciata. The sequence goes on from OV815326.1 coordinate 1,348,323, forward strand.
TTACATCAAGTGAGATTGTACTTATAGTCAACTTATCAAACAGTAAACAAGCTAAAATAAAAAAAAAAGGTGTGTGTGGGATTCACACACGATAGAAGCGAAACTTCAGTAAATCGACGAAAGAATAAGAAGAATAAAAAAAAAGTGTGTGTGTGTCAGCTACGACGCACGATTGGAGTCTACTACTTACGAACTATAAACGAACAAACTATAGAAAAAAAGGGTAAATGAACGCATCTGCTAAAATGATAAGAGAAACAAACATATATCTGTAATTATTCGGATTATTTATATTACTTCAATAAAGCGTATTACATAAAGTATGTTACAAAATAATATAAATAAAATACAGCAATACCTCTTTGCGCGATACTTCGTAGTCTCAACTACGAAGTATCGAGCAAAGAAATTTAAATAAAGCATTGTATTTGTGTCTCTTACCATTTCCGTTTCATCTTTTTGCATGCGGTTTGAAATCACTACGATTCTATAGAAGTTTCACTTCAAAAAAAAGCCTGACTGCGACATTTTTGATAATGTTTACTATCTTTATGCATATTAAATAAATAAATAAATATAACTAAACATTTCCGGTCAATCCACACAACAACATCTAGCCCCGTGGTAAGCTCTTAGCCTGTGTTACGGGTACTAGACATCAATGAGAATAGTTGTTACGCAACCTTACATTAATATACTAAAATGATTTACCTACTTAACGATAATCCACATGGCATTATATTCTTGACTTTTATTTATTTTTATATTTTTAAAATGGCGCTTAGAGTTCGCCATTTTGAATTTACACTAACGTCATGTCTATGCCTCTTAGACACCGGCCTAAAAGGAATCGATGACGTGTGAATCATAAAAATCGGCCAAGGTGTTTGGTCAAACAAACGAACATATGTAAATACATACATATAAATGAATAAATATTTCCAGACAATTCACACAACAACATCTAGCCCCGTGGTTAGCTCTGAGCTTGTGTTACGGGTACTAGATATACATATACCGGTAAACACGTTACCACTCCTTTGCATCGCGCAGTCGGGTAAAATAGCTAAGCTGCCGGTTTTGTTTCAACATAAAACAAACCTCCACTTAAATTAAATAACTATTAAACACGATTATGCAAATCAGAAGCCTGAGTGGTCACAATTTTGTCATATTTTCTCGTATGTGGAGCAGTTTCGAAAGAATTACAAAATCTACATTAGCCTTGAGTTAACTGTATTGAATTATAAATGCTTAAAAATCAAATAAATGATACAGTAACCTAGTTTAGAAGCTGACGCTGTAATTAACTCAACGGAATGTAAAGCCTTTCTTATTTTAATTAATTTTAGTTATAACTTTTTAAATTATCGTGGTTTTTAACAATATTATGATTTAAAACGGGTAACATACCATGATTTATTAATTTTAGTTGTTACATTATTAACCCCCGACAAAAAAGAGGGGTGTTATAAGTTTGACGAGTCTGTCTGTCTGGGACATCATAGCTCCCGAAAGGATGGAGCGATTTCAATTTAGTTTGTTTCTGTATTAAAGGTAAGTTGCGCGCGAGTGTTCTTAGACATGTTGATGAAAATCGGTTGACCCGTTTAAAAGCTATGGGGGTTAAAGTGGGGAAGAGTACCGAAAATCTCCAAATATACTCGAGTGGAGTATCAAATGGAAGCGCATAGCGTGCACATTACACATTATTAAGGGCTTTTACTTTTAAGGAAATTAAGGCATTGGAATCGGGGATTTTTCTTAAATTTAAAATTTAGATTTATAAGTCATAATATTAAATTTATTGATTTATAAAAATTATCTGTTTCTCTAAGCTTGATTATGAAAGTCGGTAGCAATAACAGCTCGGGTCAGGGCAACGACCGGTTGCGCAACCGGCCGGTCCATCGATGCATTATCAACCTTGTCACGTAGCTACCTGGCTTAGGGGTAGCTCAGCTTATCATTTTATAGCCCTTCAAGAATTACTATATTATGAATATCATATATTATGACGATTTTTATATCTAATATATAAAATTTCCATGTCACAATGTTAGTTACCGTACCTACTCGTCCGAAACGGCTTTACCGAGTCTTACCAAATTTTATATGCGTATTCAGTAGGTCTGAGAATCGGCAACTAAGTATCTATTTTTCATTTTGCAAAACAACGTTTGCTGGGGTCAGCTAGTATCTTATAAAGGCGTTCCGGTTCGAATTATCAAGTTTTTCAAACAATTTTATCTCCGTAAATATGAAAAATTCACGAGTTATTTTTATTTATTAAAATAAAAAAAATCGTCATTAACGATATTTTATGTCAAAGATAAAAATTTATATAATTTTAATTTCCTCGGTAATAAATGTGTTAAAGATGACACTAAATTAATTTTTAAACCAATTGCAATTTTCAAGCAAACCAAACAAAAACTTGCCGAGTATCTTTTTTCTTTATCAAATTTTAAAGGTGTCAATTTAAATTTGATAAATTAAGCCACTTCGATAAATCCAAATCCCAAATAGACCTTGTGAGAAACAACATTCATTAGAAAGAAAAGAACTAGGTGTATCGCAATCCATTTACGGAAGTTCTGAAAAAAAACAATAAATACTCGTGACTGACGATATGAGAACCTCAGTTTCAGGGTTCCGTACCCAAATGGTAAAATGGAATCCTATTACTGAGGCTTCATCGTCTGCTTGAAACCATGCTGTCTCAAGAACCGTGAAAGATAGAGAGTTGAATTTTGAGGGTTGATGTATTCTCGCTTTAATAACAAATACTAGAGGTATATACATATAAGGGGGCTATCATACAACAACGTTACTTTTATAAAGTTACGTCGCGCGAGGCCAGTACCATATACCAGTAGTCTTTCTTCCTATTACACCACTGTCTTTTTTGTTACTCTTGATCCTGTCCATCCAAAGGTTGCCTGGAAGAGATCGCTCATAGCGATAAGGCCTCCCATTGTACTCCAACAATATGATTATGCTAAGTTTGTTTGTTTTTTTTTTGTGTGTTTTGTGTGGTGTGCAATAAAGTGTTATCTATCTATCTATCTTTTTGCACTTCAAATGCTTTCTCAATGGTTTTAATAAGTGATAAACCTCACTTTGCCGATTAAACTATTTTTATATTTTATGCAGAAGAAGATTAAGACATCCGTAACCTTCGCACAAAGAGTGCTCAAAATGCTTTGATTACAGACAAACATCGGAACAGGTAAAACTCAATAATACAATGTTACTAAATTCCAACATGACCTATCTCGGGCGAAGGCTAGTAAAAGGTAATAAAAACACTTAATTTTAACTCTAAGGTTTAAAATACATAGCGGTATACTTAATTCACCTGAGTTAATTCACCCAGGTGCATTATGTATACTTTTAGTAGACTTTATTCACCCAGAATTCCTGTCGTGTCCCAGGCACAGCCCTGCAATAAAAAATCAGGATGATTTTATCACGCGCCTAGAGGGACAATGTTTCAAATGAGTCCTGCGTTTTATGATTATGTTATTCACATCGCTGGCCGGTGGCGATTCGTGACAGAAATCAATTGCCCGCCATTTTGACTAATTGAACGATATATTTAACAAAATATTCTTTATTACATCTGATTGTGTCTGTCTTGTCTGTGGTGAAATTGGATATGTGGTCCTGTCATCATGATTATAGCTTAAGTCGTAGGTCGTCCACAGTAAGATATAAATAAATAATACATAAATATTTCCGGACAATCCACACAACAACATATAGCGCCGTGGTTAGCTCTAAAGCTTGTTAGGGTACTAGACATCTGATATTCTTTCACAGTAGACATACATAATATAGATATTAACTATACATATTAAACACCCAGACCAAGGAGAAAGTGATTGCAGAACATACAAACACTTGACCACTAGGCGGGTATCGAACCCGCTACCTCTTGCACGGCAAGCGAGCCATCGTCCACCACGCCACTGATAGATATAGAGTGCTTTCCTCCTTCTTGCTTTAGGTTATACAATACTGAGGGTCGTGACCACCATTTAGTGTCACTTTCTCTCTCACGATCTTTTTCCAACTGTCTCTGTCTCTCGCGGTGTGAAGGGCGTTGTGAACTAAGTTAAGGCTCATTTTATTGTCAAGCTGACCATCGATCGGCGCTGACAGTTCAGCGCGTATCAATCTGTATATATAACGTAAATTTAAGATTGAAAAACACTCCAGATTCCAGTATCTACTTTTGTTACCTTAAAAGTAAAAGGTCCCACTCAAGTATATCTCCAGATTTTCGGTTTTTGGACCGTGTTCTTAGACATGTTTGATGAAAATCGGTAGACTCGCTTGAACGCTATGAGGTTAAAAGTGGGGAAGGAAAACCGAAAATCTGCAAATATACTCGAGTCTCAAATGAAAGCCCATTACGTGCACATTACAAAACTTCTAAGGGAACTATATTTCTGGAATCGGGAGTTTTTTTAATAGTAAATTTAGATTATTATCAATGCCATTACAATTCGCTATTACCACACCTATCAATTGAAATTGGGGCACCATTTGGTAAGGTCACAGAGGGTAGAGGCACATTGGTCCATTATCCATGTGTTCCGAACCGAAGGTACCTACGGTAGGCGGAATGTGAAATCTGAGGTTAAAATGTAAATATTATTGGCTTGCCTCATTCTCGTGAAAGTTAGTAGGTAGGTACTGCTTTATGGCTTATTATTTATTTTATACGCGGTAAATAAAATGAGGCTTGATTTAGAGAAAACATATTATGATAGCTTTTGTTTATGCGTTTTGAAGTTTATATTTTTATTTGTATGGTGAGCGTGTTTTCGGAGTATAAAATTGAGTTTATGACTGCCTCAGCGTGGTGGGCGAGGTTCCGCTTTCGGCGTTCGAGGTAGGGGGTCGATTCCCTCCAAGTCGAAGTGGTTGTATGTTCTGTGAGCACTTTCTCCTTGATATTTAATAAAAAACATCTGTATATGTATGTCTATTATATTAAGTGTATCAGATATCTAGTACCCGTAACACAAGCTTAGAGCCTACTACGGGGCTAGATGTTGTGTGGGTTGTCCGGAAATATTTATTTATTTAAGACGCCAACTGTTTGGTACGATGTTTTATATCATTCAACGGTTTTCATTCAGTTTTAGCAATAGATTATGATGATTCAAGATTAAGATTTATTTTTTTAAATGTAGCTGTGCCCCTAACTTCAAGTTGTATCTACAAATATTATAAAGCTGACGATTTTGTTTGAAAGAGCTACAGCTACAGGAAATACTGGTCCTTTTTGAACAATTCTCAGACCTGGAATAGCTCCTTGACCGAGGAAGGCTATAGGCTACTTTTTCCCAGATGAAAATCCATAAGACCAGTAAAATAATAAACGGGGAACATTAATTTAGATATTATTATTGGTCTAAGAGTTTTCTTTATCCAAGTATTAAGCTAAAGTTACAAACTTTATAGGAAATACTTTATTCTATCGCTGTACCATATAATATTAAAAATCGGTTTTGTGGTTTTGCTGTGAAAGCGTCACAAAGTAACTTTCGTCTTTCGTAACTTTAGAAGGTTTTTTGCTTAACGATAGTGTTTCCAAAACAATCAACCAAACATAAACTGGGTTTTGCGGGAAGGCAAAAACAAGGCAAACTTGTTGATATACCACCACTACTTTTGAAGAAGAATGGTACAGAATAACCCGAGATAACCGATGAAACAACTTTTCAAAACATGTTAATTATGTAATACTTTTTTTGGTTTTGAATCCCCGACAAAAATGAGGGGTGTTGTAAGTTTGAGCGATTTCAATTTAGTTTTTTTATTAAATGATTTATTGATGATTTGATGTCGTTTATGTGTTTCTGTAAATTAACTAAGTAGGTATAACTTGAATGATTTTTCTTAGACAATTTTTTATTTGGATATTGGGATAAGATAATTTTATACTCAATCATCACAAATTATGGTGTAGATAGGAGATACTAATCAAGCATATCGAATTGTCATTTCTGATAAACTTAATAACTTTTTTGAGTTAAGACAAAAGCCGATTTTGCTAAGTTTTTTTAAAGTTTGGAATACTGAATTAGTAGAACATACAAACATTAAGTAAACATTAAGTAATGTACCTATGCAACTAAATGGCTTTAAAGTATTCCTAGTTGTTATCGTACAAAAACGGACCCGGTGTTTTTGCCCCTTCATTATTTATCAGTTGCATACTATACTATATTCATCAAGCTAGGTTTAAAAAACAGCCGATCACTGTATGAATCATTGAATAATAACTTTTAGCTCGTAAATTACTCTCACCATTCAGCACAATCGTAAACCCGCGTAGAGTTTTAGATCGGATTATATCTAAATACTTAACCGAGTGTCTGTTTATGAGGCTGTAACTTACTTGATTGGATTTTCTAGCAATCATTGCCTGGGGCTTAGCAAATACAATAAATATTTCCGGACAATCCACACAACAACATCTAGCCCCGTGGTAAGCTCTAAGCTTGTGTCGGTCTACGGGTCCTAGAATCTGATATACATAATACAATAGACAAACTTAGATATATTTGTATTATACATGTTAAACACCCAGACCAAGGAGAAAGTGCTTGCAGAACATACAAACACTTGACCCCTAGGCGGGAATCGAACCCCTTTTATTTAGAAAGAATGAAGACAAAAAGAAAAATGAAAAAATGCTTTTGTGTAAATATAAATTTATTACACGAAAGCAAAAGCATACAATTTATATAAAATGAAAACAGATTTCTAAAACTACTTAAAACCTACTTAGAATAACAAAAACTGTCATAGGACTTGCAAGGAGCTCTATCATAGAGCGCTGGTGTTCAGCCAGGGCCCGTGAGGCTGGTAACACCACGAATTGAAAAGATATTTCAGTGTTAGATCGGCCATTTATTGAAGAAGGCTACAGGCTACTTTTAGCCGTTGGCAAATACGTTGTTACCGAAGTAAAATCCAAAAACACGGGACTGTGGCGTGTAAAAAAACTATGTTGCAAAACATAGTTTTTTTTATTTTCCCCTACAACAATTTGAACATATCCGGTCCACACATTTTGCATACTCAAAGTTTTTTTATTTTTATTTAATGTCAGTTGAGCCTTCCTTTTACCACAATTTCACCTGATGTAAAGTGACGATGCGGTCTAAGATGGGGCATGAAGACCTAGAAGGAGTCCTTTAGGAACAGCGCCTTCCACCAAAGAAACAAACTCTATATATTAAGTATAGATTTCGTTTCGCATTCATCCAGTTCCCAGAACGCAAACGTAGCGAATTTCCTTAAGAGAGCTACAAAGTAGCTCAACGTATTAAACTGATTACAATTTTGATTTTATTTAGCAAGTGCGATTTCAACGCCACACTTATATTCTCGTACAAAATCAGTAGAACTACACATATCGAAACGTTAATATAAACAAAATTACTTAATCGGTTCATTCTGGCACGCTTTTGCGAAATAACATCGCAGTGGCGAAATGAATGATTGTATTTTTCACATTCGATCGAGCATCTAGCAACCGCAAATAAGTTATTATCTGTGGTATAAAAAATATAATAAAACTCTCTTCGTGGATTAAATTACCCTGTATGTTGGGAAATTATTCAGCGGAAACCGAATCCTGGAGTAAATAAGGAATAAGGAAGTAATTTAAGTTTTTAATGTCTAGTACAATAAATGCAAATATATGGAATGGAATTAGTTTTCAACAGATTTTTAATTTTCTGATCACTTTGCGGGATATATTTTAATCTTCTTCTCTTGGGTTTATGGAAGTTGCTTGATACAGATTGGATTCGTTAGTAAGAATGTCTTAAGTTAGCAAAAAAACTAACTAGCTAACGTGTTTAAGTGATTCAACTAGGCAGTAAATTAAGAAATCTCCCAAAGTAAGGCACAGTAGCCGTGAACTTTCATTTAATTTGATGGTCTGGTTTTATTCACGTACTTTCCACTTGTCGGCTTGAAGCCAGTTTCGTTAAGAGCCTCGTAATTGTATAACTGGATGTACTTGGTTGTAAATTTTGTGATTTTTATAAGCAAAGTACTACTCTACTTTCGAAATTGGTCAAATATGTTTTGTACAGTTTATTGGATTTCGATTCAGTTCATCTTTTGAGTAAAGATACAAATACAAAATCACTTTATTGTACACAAAGGGAATTAGAATACAACAACACGTAGATAAAAACAAACGTACAATGGACGGCCTTATCGCTAACAAGCGATCTCTAGAGTAATGAAAGTTCATTACTCGCAATATAACAAAAAAGAAGTTGGCAGTACCAAAGATAAGAAGTTATAATTCTGAAACAGGAGCTCCTTTTTTCATATGTTTTCTTTACTCTATGTTATCCCACTGCTGGGCAAACCACCCAACTCCCTCCAATGAACTGAGGGAGTTGGGGAGACTTTTGGTAAAGTTGGTGGCAAACAGCTCTGGACAGGGAGATCTATTTATGAACAAAAATATTGAAAACAAAAAAATATACTTGTCATATTTATACCATATCAGCAAATCTAACAGGCGCGATGTACCAATATCCAATAACAGAAAAGATTTATAGGGAAACTTCATAACACATCGTTACGTCTGTAAATTTTAAGATAACAGTCAGTAAACTTGTAAAATCTGTAAGTAGAACCGGTGTTAAAAAACTTTTCTCTGCGACTCAAGAAACGCAGTAAGCTATTGGAGAAAGTAATTCATTATCTGTCTGTAATCTCCTTCAACTCTACAGAGGCTAAATGAGTTACTGTAAAATTTCACTTTTTTTATTGTATTAAAAAGTATAAAATTGTCAAAGGTGTGAGAGAAAGATGAATTTGTTTTTTTCTTTTTTTACGTCTTTGTGTGTGGCTTTCAGTATTCATTATTTATAAAATTCAAATAATACAAATTGCCTTGATGATTATTAGCATAAAACAGTTAATTGTATAAACTATCTAATTTCTCAAGATTATAATCTAGCCGAATTTGCCAACAGTACAGACATATATAGATTTCTTGTACGTATCTAGGTACTGTAAATAATTTTATTACAAATACGAAAAATACTTTATGATGGTGTTAAATAATATTTCCACTTAAATTATATAATATTTATACTTAACATAGAAAATTAATTTAAAAACACAAACCTCAATATAATCCACGTTCTTCATAAATAACACTGTATGTCACAAATTTTCAAAAAAAAACTTCGCTACACATTTCGTTCACTCATTCACTCACGGGAATTGAATTTCGAGCACGGTTTCGGACGCGCGTGCGACCGTCGCAAGCGTCGCGGTAGAATGAAGCTACGAGCGCTTAAGGTCAGGTGCATTCAGTTGTTTTATTGAACGAGTATTGTTAAGTCATGTTTGGTATTTCTTGACCATTAAGGTGTTGTTTTAGGTTTTTGAATGAATGTTATTGATTGATTTGACTGTCTCTATTTTTTTTTTAGCTTTCATTTGATCACAATCTCACTTGATGTAAAGTGATGATGTGGTCTAAGATGGGGCATGAAGATATATCTATTCTTTGAATCTTAATGATTTTTAATAAGTGATAAACAGTTTTAGGTAAAACTATTTTTATTTTTTTATGCAGAAAAAGATACAGATAACAAGAGGAAGACTGGTTAGTGCTGGTTACTAGCATCCTAGTAATCTGGCACATGCTGGGACAGAGTCAGTTTTTCTAGCAAATCATATATATAAGCTTTGTGTCTATGTGCACCTATTTTTGTTTTGTTATTGTTTGATAAAAAACTAAAAATGTTTTATCTAATGTTTAAAACGTATATTCAAAAATATCTATACATTTATGTCTATTATATTAAGTATATCAGATGTCTAGCACTCGTAACAAAAGCTTAAAGCTTACCACGGGACTAGATGTTTTTATGAGAATTATCCGAATTATTTTTTAATCTCTTTTTTATTTTTAAATGAATGCCCTGGGAAGTGTTCGCCTTAAAAAGATGCGCGTGAGTGGGTGAACGCGGAAGCGGGCGGCGCTGACCGCTCCACGCGCCGTCTAACGGCACCACTACGTTACCAACTTACCACTTAGCTGGATAATATTGTAATGCAAGGGACTGGGCGCCATGGGTCTATACTCGTATTCTCTATTAGTACTTATACAACTTTTTAAAGTTATCATGTTTTGTAACCGATCGATTCCTCTCAGTCCGGAATGTCATTAAAAGTCATTATAGACATGACGTTAGTGAAAATTCAATATGGCGACTTTTGACGCCATTTTGTAAAAATATAAAAGGCAACAATGTCCTTTCGGTCATTTTTAATTTTCTTCAAAATGTAATTATCCAACTGATCCATTAGGATCTTTGTCGATTTGTTGCGTAAAAACCATACTCACATAATGTTACAGACAGTAAAAAATCCCTAAAAGTTAAGTTGCGGTTAAGTTTTTCTTAATTTCAACTTGTTTAAACCTATTTTAAGTTACAGTAAATTGGTGTGAAGCTTGTAATATGTCACTTTACTAAAGTTATCTGTCAAACGGTTTCTTACAAAGTTTCTATAAGTTATCAAATCATAGCTGACATACCAATTAATTTGCTTACATTGTTGAATTGTAATTGATTTATTATTTAAAACATGACATAATGTAACTTTTTAAATAATCATGGTTTTTAACAATAAACGTATTATTGATTTTACGGGTAACATACCATGATTTGACGTCAAATCATGGTATGTTACCCGTTTTAAATCATAATATGACATAATGTATTAATTATATGTGTTTGACATATTTATTAAGTAAGTAATTGAATTTGAATCACGCAAATATTCCATTATTTCCCAGAAAGAACAAGCTAGTAAAATGTAACCCCCGAAAAAACAACTTAGCAATGCATGAAGCTTGATCACAACATAATATCAGGCGCTGACGGGCGCTAAGAAAATCAACTTGCTACATATTTATCTCAAGGCGCTTCAACGCAATAAGAAAATAACATTACAACAACATACGCCTATTTGATTTGTAAACATACATGAAAAAAAAGTTTTAATTCAAGGTCCTCACTTAAAAAATAATACGCATGTAGGTATATTTTTAAGTGAGGACCGTAAATGGTGGAATTTTGCACTGGACCGGGACACCTGGGGAACGCTCAGCGTAGGGATAAATACAATACAATTGTTTTACTGACGGTTGCTTAGCGAGTAATAAATAATTTGAATTACGGTTGTAAATAAACTCTAAACTGACAGCTTACAAAAACGAAAATCATTAACTCCAAAACGGTCTACAAACAAAAGATCGCTCGCGCAAAAACATAAGTTTTTGCGGACACTCAACATTTTAAGAATAAAACTCAGAACGACCTATCAACCATAAAAAAATCACGCAATGATAATCATTACTAGGATGATAATAAAGATGAGAATTGTTAACAGATTAATCAGTTTGATTAATGATGACATGGCTTCAGATCTTGAAGAGGATATATCTCCGAATGCCTACATATTAATGAGTGGTAAATAAATAATTAGCAGAGACGGGTTTTGTTGATTTTACACAGGAGCGTAGTTTCTATCAGGCTAGACGGGGCAACGTCACGGGGCCCTCAAGTCCGGGGTGGCCTCAATTCCGGAGGCCCTCTAGTCCGGGGGCCCCTCAAAGTCATATCAGAAATTCAATTATCAAATAAATAAAAAATCGTCTTACTTCAGAACCTAGAAATATTATGTTATTTATTAGAAAACCAAAAGGTCACAACTAAAATACAAATAACAAATCAATATAACCTCCATCGCTATAACCTTCCTGAATAAAATTCTTTTCATTCCAAAGGTTGTCTGGAAGAAATTAATTTAAGCAATAAGACCGCCCATTACGTATGCTAGTTTAATTTTACTATTAATAATTTTGGTTAATATTTATCAGTTTTTTCGCTGGTAATAATATGTATATACACCCCTCCGTTAACACTTGCCCCCCTTTGTCACCTAGCTACGCCACTGATTCTATACATAGCGCAGAATTAATTAATACCGCCATTTTGCAAGATAATTAAGTAAAATACAAAGTAGTTGTTTGTTGAATATATTATGTTCCTAATTACGACACATAATTAACATAAAATACATATGACTATGATTCTGTAATAAATGTAATATATGAATTCGTTTTCGCTGTATGTTCGCGTAGATATCTGAATCTACGCAACTTTTACTAAAGGAATATCTTATATTATTATGGTTAAGATTACTAGCGCGGCGCTCTGACTTAGTTCAGGTACAACATTTCATCGATTATATCTTCCTTTTAAATCACTCTATCTGTTGCTGAAAACTGCATATAAATCCGTTGAGTTGTTTAAAAGAACAGCGACCGTGAAAGCGTATTTTACGTTTGCAAGAAAAAATAAAAATACACTTGTGCAATTATTTAATAAAATCGTTTATTTCCTCACCCAAACCTTAATGATAATGGATACAAGTTGGAATAAGATAACATATAATTATTTAAACAAGCTGAAATTAAGATGAAATATAACCCTTAACTTTTTTGGGATGTTTTAATGTCTATAATTCTATTAAGTGCGAATGAAACTTTAAATCGAAATAGATCAGCAGACAGTCTCTGGTGGTAGGCTTCGGCCGCGGCTTGTCACCACCCTCCGGGCTGGGGCAGTGCGTGAAGCGATTTATTCGTGTTTCGTAATGTGGTCCGGAGAAGCCATCTACCTTCTAGGCCTTCATGTCCCATCTTAGACCACATCGTCACTTTACATCAGGTGAGATTGTGGTCAAATGAAGGATAGCAAGCATAAAAAAAGGGTCAGTCTGATCTAAAATTTTTGAAAGAAAACTATCAATGATTTTGAAATACCTATTCAACGTTACCCAACAGGACATAGGACTTATACTTTTTAATAGTTTTACAAAATGGCGTCCAGTAGTCGCCATGTTGAATTTTCACTAACGTCATGTCTTTAGTGACACTCGCCGTAATAAGAGAAATCGATTGACGAGAATCATAGAAATCGGTCCAGGCGTTTGGTCTGTATAGTGGGACAAAGGAACATGCATACATAGACTGTTAAACAAATTACCACTCCTTTGCCTTGCGCAGTCGGGTAATCTATTTCAGATACTAGATTTAATTATTAAACTGTGATAATGTTACTTCATACAATAGAAATACATAGGTAATATTAATATTAAAAAACAATTAAAGATTCTCACTAGCCATATTATTATTATAAAAAAAAACTTTCCTTTTAAACATACCTATTTAAATTTAATGATAAATATTGAATATGTAATAAGTTTGTTACCTACTATACTAGTCTAAGACTACTTTTGTATCAGTTGTAATGTCCCAACGCCAACGGGGCTCATGTCAGGGTATATATAAAACTTAACACCATTTGTAACCACATGAATCAACGAATAAATGAATATGAATATCTTTTATGACGCACCTATTATTTTTGTAGTTCAAAGTTTAAACGTTTATTTCCTTAGACGCTTAAGCATACATGGACAGGTCAACTTAAAACTAATTTAAATAAAAACTAAGAATAATCAAGGAAATAACATTGTCTTGACAGTTTGCTGCAATTTTTTACACTGAGTTGAGAAGAGAATAGAGCAACCCCGCTTTCATCTCTTATGTTGTTAACAACAATATTGGTGTATAACCCAAAAAAAAATATTTTTTTTTTTACTGATAAATAAAACATTTTTTTTAAACCCTCTTAAACCCTGTAGCTATGTGTCACTAGGACAAAATTCTACTAGATATAGATTGTAATTAGCCATAAAACTTAGCTCCATTCAAACTTATATACCTACATACAATGTTATTTTCACAAAACGTAAAAGACTTAAAACTGTTAGGATTATTAAAATAAATTAAATATACTTATTATAACTTTTAAAAGATCTACGTTTCATTTATAATATAATAATATTAATAAAATCTCTGGTTTTATGAATAATTACTCAAAATAACTTTATGAGAACAATGACTTCTTGAAAATATTATGAAAATTAATTCACAAGAAGTTTTTTAATCCTATTTACAAAACTTAAATATTTCTGTTGTTAAAGTTGGAATGTAAACTTCTCGCTCTAAATCTTACTGCAACAGCGATTTCTGTTCTTGAATGCTCAAACATTAAATTATTTTTGGCAGCAGATTAGCGATCGCGGTATCAAGAACTTTCCTTACGTAGAATAATAATCATTTATTTACAACATGAGTGTAAACTTGGTGGTAAATTAAAAAAAAAAGTGTTCTACATGTTTGTAGAACACTGACTTAACTTGACTGCTTTAGTGGCGCGGTGGGCGAGGGTCCGATTGCGGCGCAAATGGTAGCGGGTTCGATTCCCGCCGAGGGTGTAAGTGTTTGTATGTTCTGCAAGCACTTTCTCCTTGGTCTGGGTGTTTAATATGTATAATAAAAAATATCTATGTAGTACATCTATTATATTAAGTATATCAGATATCTAGTAACCGTAACACAAGCTCAGAGCTTATACTTGTACTATGTTTTCTCTGCCACGGGGCTAAATGCTGTTGTGTGAATTGTCTGGAAATATTTATTTATTTATTTTATTTACTTTTACAGGCGTACAAATTAGGAGAGCAAAATGCATTTTTGTCACAAATGTAATATGTTTTTATTTAAATTAACTTTGAGTTGACCTGTCCAGTCCATGTAAATAAATAAATAAATAAATGTATGCCCTGTGCTTCTAAGGAAATAAACGTTACTATGACTTTGACTTTGCAATAGGTAGGTAGTTATTATTATATACTAGCGGCCCGCCCCGGCTTCGCACGGGTAATTATAAAAAAAAATCCCGGCAATTATTCGATTTTTTCTCGCCTTTTAAACCTTCCGTAGACCTCCACGAACATTTCAAGACTAAGATAAGATAAATCCGTTCAGCCGTTCTCGAGTTTTAATCAGACTAACAAACAATAATTCATTTTTATTTATATAGATAGATAGAAGATAGATAGATTTAGGTAGTTAATCAAGAGGAATGTTTTCGCATCCGAGCAAGCTTTATTAAAATTACTATATCCAGTCAAGAAAGAAATCCCTGTGTCCCAGAAGTGGTAATATATGTGTGTGCTGTATAATATTCAATACATTTAATCAGAAAAGTTTTAAAGATAACTCGCTTTTCACTCCACGGCCGGCGCTATCGTGTTTTTGGCACCGTATTTTCCCGTGGTAAAAAAGGATACTTTAGCCTTCCTCGATAAATGTGCTTTTGTAGGGTGCAACACCATTCCCCATTCTATTATTATTTTTATCCAATCGATGTATCGATTAATCGAATACTGTGAGCGATCGCGGGGGCCAACCTAATGATCGATATACTATCGATCGTTGATTGATTCATTTTCTGCGCCCGAGCGTTCATTCTTTTTGTCAGATATGCACTAGCGTCGCTTGGCTTTGTTACGGCACCGTTATGTATAACGTGAATAAATGTGAATAAGTATAATAATGTCTTTCAAATGACTATTTTTTCAAATCATACCAGTACATCCTGAGATTAGCACGTTCAAACAAACCAACACTTTTTAATGTACCTACGTCTTCTAATATATAAAATTTCCATGTCACAATGTTAGTTACCGTAGGTACTCCTCCGAAACGGCTATACCGAGTTTTACCAAATTTTATATGCGTATTCAGTAGGTCTGAGAATCGGCTACTATCTATTTTGCATTTTGCGAAACAACGTTTCCTGCGGTCAGCTAGTATTAGTATAGTTTTTATACAATACAATACAATACACTTTATTGAACACCAATTTACAAAACAAAAAAATTTACAAAAAATTAAATATACATATAATAGTGTCACAATGGACTTATCACTAAAAGTGATCTCTACCACACAACCTTTGGATGGACTGGAATAAATGATAAAAGACGGAAGAGGCGAAATTTTTATGATAGTTTAATCTATTCTTAGTGTTGCTTTTGTAACATGGTAGAGAAATAACCTTTGTAAGACGAGCTAGTGGAATTCTCCGTGAACTTATGACACGATTCAACTTTGAAACATTACTTTTAATGATAGTCATACAGACAAGGACGCAGTTATTTTTCTAACCTGTGTAACAGTATAAAACACTATAAACATTATTTCAAGGGAACTGGCGATATAATGTATTTATTTTGTGTAAACGCAACAAGGCATAATTAATTACAGAAGTATATTCAAAGTAAATAATAAAATAGTTGACTTTCATTAAAATATGATACAAATTTTTATTTTATCAGGTTTTTTTCACCCCCGACAAAAAAGAGGGGTGGTATAAAATATGTTTGACGTGTCTGTCTGTGTGTCTGTCTGGGACATCATAGCTCCCCAACGGATGGAGCGATTTTAATTTTGCTTTTTTTGTATGAAAGGTGAGTCTGGCGCGAGTGTTCTTAGACATGGCTCATGATGATCGGTTGTGCCTTTTAAAAGTTATGGGGGTTAGAGTGGGGAAGGAAAACCGAAAATCTGCAAATATATTCGAGTGGGGTATCAAATGAAAGCGCATCGCGTTTACATTACACAATATTATGGTGTTTTACTTTTAAGGAAAATAAGACATTGGAATCGGGGGTTTGACTTAAATTTTAAATTTAGATTTATCTATAATGTCTTTCAAATAAAGACGATTTTATAAGATATCTATACTTATATTAAAAAGCGGAAGAGTTTGTTTGACTGCTTGCTGCTTTTGACACCGATTTCATTAATCTATTAATTTATATTATTATTAGGTCCTTACATATGAAATTGGCGTTTGTATGGGAGGAACAAAAAGTCGAATATTTTTTAATATAATATATTTAATTAATCAAAGTATGAACCATTATTTTCTATGCACTTTTGCCATCTTATAGGTAGTTCATTGATCCCTTTACTAAAAAAACCAGTCGGACGGGAATCAATAAAATCTTTGAAGGCGATTTGGACTGCCCCATCGGAGTTGAATTTTTTCCCTTGCAAGAAGTTATCCAAATTTCGAAAAAAATGGTAATCTGTTGGAGCAAGGTCCGGGGAGTACGGAGGATGTCTTAGACTTTCCAATTGAAGCTCTTCTAATTTAGTAGCCGTCTGTTGC
Organism: Gymnoscelis rufifasciata; assembly: GCA_929108375.1. Taxonomy (NCBI): domain Eukaryota; kingdom Metazoa; phylum Arthropoda; class Insecta; order Lepidoptera; family Geometridae; genus Gymnoscelis; species Gymnoscelis rufifasciata. The sequence goes on from OV815326.1 coordinate 1,365,491, forward strand.
GCAGTGTGTGGTCTAGCGTTGTCGTGAAGCAGCAGTGGCGTGGAGCGATTGACCAGCCTAGGTTGTTTAGCCGCTAGCTTTTCCATCATGGTTTGCAATTGCTGACAATAGACATCAGCCGTAATAGTCTGGCCAGATTTGAGAAAACTGTAATGAACAATACCGGCACTAGTCCACCAAACGCTTACAAGTAACTTTTTTGGGGTTAATTTTCGCTTGGGGCAGGATTTGGCTGGCTGGCCAGGATCCAACCATTGCGCTGAGCGCTTCCGATTATCGTAAAGAACCCATTTTTCATCACAGGTAATGATTCGGTTTAAAATACCTTCATTATTGTGCCGGTTTAGTAATGTAACGCAGCAGTCGACGCGCGTTTGCCGGTTTGCTTCAGTCAATTCGTGAGGTACCCACCTTTCAAGCTTTTTAATCTTCCCAATTTGCTTCAAGTGAATTAAAACAGTTTTATCACTAACACCGCAGCCTGCAGCTAACTCGGACGTGGTTTGCGATGGATCCGCTTCCACAATAGCCTTCAACTCTTCATTATCAACTTGAGTCTCAGGCCGTCCACGGGGCTTGTTCTGCAAGTCGAAATTTCCAGAACGAAAACGTTGGAACCAAAAACGAACTGTGTTTTCTTTTGCAACACGACCGCCATACACATCATTCACCCTTCGAGTTGTTTCCGCAGCACTAGTGCCACGGCGGAACTCGTACTCGTAAATAATGCGATATTTTAAGTTTTCCATTTTGTAAAATGAGTGACGCAAACAGAAAAAAACAGAAGAAAAAAAACAAATGAATGACGATCATCGAAGCACAAATACATGAGTCTATAGCTGTACAAATTTGAATTTGGAATTCCTTACCAAAGAGGAGAAATTTGTGATTAAAGTGGCCAGTACGAAAAACGCCAATTTCATATGTAAGGACCTAATATATGAATATTAATTCCTGTTAGTAAATTAAAGGCATTGATTAATTAAAACAGGCTATAGGCTACTTTTAACTGTGGGGTTATACATACATAGCACACGGGAAATGCCAGAGCGTGAAATTAATACAATTTTAATATTTTTGTCTTTGATCACGTATTAAAATTATTTTCCATAATCATAACGACGTTGTCTGTACTAAGACTAGTTACATCATTTGGGTACGGAACAGTCAGACTAATGATTTATCATTCTATAATCTAAATTTAAAATTAAAAAAAACTCCCGATCCCAGAGCTTTCGTTCCCTTAAAAGTATAAAGTCATACAATTTTGTAATGTGTACGTAATGCGCTTTTTGAGACATCACTCGAGTAAAATCTGCAGATTTTCGGTTTTCCTTCCCCACTTTTACCCTCATAACTTTAAAACGGATCAACCGATGTTCATCAAACATGTCTAAGAACACTCGCGCAAAACTCACCTTTCATAAAAAAAAAACTAAATTGAAATTTCGCTATGATGTCCCAGACAGACCCGTCAAACTTATAACACCCCTCTTTTTGTCGGGGGTGAAAATATTCACTGATATTTTAAAGTAAAGTATCTACACGCACCTACATAGTGCAGCTAGCTATAACCCTGCGCCGGCGCACCATAGCTAACGTACGTGACCTCGAAGTGACCTCGCGATGGGAATCCCGCGACATTTCCACGTCTGCCTTTTGCCTAGTAGGTACAACTAATGCCTACTAGTATTAGTTCATCTACTGTGTACAGCATTTTGCTTCTTGGCTTAGGAATAAAAAAAAAAGTAAACGTTTGCGAACTGACAATTAATTATTTCCTTGATATTATTTATATTATGTTTTATATTGGGTGTATAAATGAAAAAATAATTATTTTAGAGGATCAACTTTTATTTTTATTTCTTTGTTTTCGTTTATTTTATTTAATAATTTTTTATTTTATTTTATTCATTTATAACCGAATGAACTTGCGCACGTCATTTATTAGATATCCCAGAAGTATTAAGACAGTGTGCTTATAGCTTTTGACCGATACATCATAAATATTGATTATATTTATAACCGACCATACTCGTAAAATAACGATATTATGAATAATATGCTCTAGGTGTATATATATAAATGTAATGGCTATGGAATATTTTTGCATTTCACTTCAGAAATATAACCGTAGATGAAACTTTTATTATTATTTAATAAATAAATGTCTATATATGTTTGTCTATTATATTAAGTATATCAGATGTCTAGTACACGTAGCACAAGCTTAGAGCTTACCACGGGGCTAGATGTCGTTGGATTGTCCAGAAATGTTTCATATTTTTATTTATATTGATAGTGCCAAATTTATTTTCGTGCACGATCAGGATGACTGGCAGAGAATGCTTTTAGCATTAAGTCCTCCTCTGTACATTGATTTTTGTGTACAAAGTATAAATAATGAACTTTAAGTAGACCTGTCCATGTATGCCGTAAGCTTCTAAGGAAATAAGCGTTTTTGACTTTGAATAAGATCGATTCTATATCTCTTCTTACAACGGCGTTGCGCGTATTTTATGGATTTTCCTGCCTGGACGTAGAGATTCTTTAAGCGTAGCCTTCCTCGATCAATAGGCTATCTAACAGTGAAAGAATTATTAAAATTGGACCAGTAGCTCCTGAGATTAGTGAGTTCAAACAAACATACAAACTCTTCAACTTCACAATAATATATGTAGACATAGAATAATAAATTACGGAATAGATAAATATAGATACCCATAGATATATAAATATAGATACATATTAATCAAGCGTCATTCGCTAGCTAATGTTAGTTCTTAGTTAGGCGTGTAAACTTATGTTAAAACGAGAGTTCACGGAATTCGTGTGCATTATGGCTACCTATATACCTCTAGAATTATTGGTTGGCTTGTCGTTAAATTGAATAGAAATGTTGGTTTCGAAAAAGCAAAGGAATGTTAATATACACAGGCTTATATTTTGACGAGCGGTGCAGCTAAGCCCGCGTTTTAAAATTCGACATCTTTTCCTATATAGAAAAATGCTCTTACAGCAATGAAGCCATTCTTTTTAACCGCCGACCGAAAAAGAGGGGTGTTATAAGTTTGTCGTGTCTGTGGCATCAGCTCCCGAACGGATGAGGCAATTTCAAAATATATTTTTTCTATGAAAGGTGACTTGACGCTAGTGAGCTTAGATGTTTGATGATAAATCGGTGAGTCGTTTAAAGTTATAGGGGCTGAAAGTGGGGAAGATGAACCGAATATCAGTAAATATACTTGAGTGGGGTCACAAATGAAAGCGCATAACGAGCACATTACAAAATAATATATATTTTTTTACTTATAAGGAAATAAAGATAAGGAATCGTAGTTTTTTTTTTTAAATTAAGTTTTATTCCGAATTATTCAAGACTGTGTTTTCATTTATTGAAGTAGATTAAAAAGTAAAAGCTTGCAACAGCTTCAAAAAATCAACCGTCCAATCAACCGTTTCAAGTCTTATAACTAAAAATTCTCCTTATAGTTACAACAGACCAACAATTAAGGCCCAAAACCACCCAAATCCTTTACACAAAGAATTCCAACGCTAAGATCTGATACCGGTAATGGGTTAAGTGGACCTGTGGGACCAGTTTTGGGTACAGTTAACCACTTTCGCTGCGTGTTCACAGACACCCACGTGTTAGATTGAAGATAAACGTGTATTTTGACGGAAGGAAGTTTAAACGGCGCTTAAAAACTCAGTAAGTTTATGGTTTATAAACGGGTTATTGTTATTCCTAGGTTTTTATTATTTATAATAAAAAAAGCTTTACAATTGATTTGCATCAATGAATTATATAAGATGTCTAGTACCCGTAACACAAGCTTAGAGCTTACCACGGGGCTTGATGTTTTTGTGTTCTGAAATATTTAATTTTTAATTGACGAGGGGCCCGCCCAGGCATCGCACGGATACGGCACGCAATTATTCAAAATTATTTCCCCGGCAATTTATGAAATTTATATAATTTTTTTTTTTTGGTCGTAAAAACTATCCTTGGACTTCTATAAACATTAAAAAAAAAGAATTGGTCAAATTGATCCAGGCGTTGTTTAGTTTTGCACTTACCAACACATTTTGCGATTCATTTTTATATAATAAGATAAGAAACACAAACGTCCACAACACAACGGACAGACTGCGGGTTTGATTTCTGTGTATGCTTACTTCCCTTTGTTAAGTTTTTGAAGCAATACCTAAATAATACCTAAATAATCCAATATTTTGATTAATGAAGTATGATATATATTCTTATTTAACTTTTTATTTATTCTAGATGCCGCTGTAAATTGTAAAGAGCTTTTTTTTTTTTTTTGTTTTTTTTTTTATTTATTTATCGTTTACAAAAATAAAACATTTTTATTTAACACATAAATAGCACAAAAACCACTAAGGTTTAAACCCGTGCTATTTGAAAAACTGAGACGCAGGTTCTCACTAACCTATTTAGTTACACAGATTATTTTGAAATTAGGGAACTATCTAAACTAACATTAATTGTACATTATTTCTTTCTTTATTTGTACCTGAATAGTCAGATCAAGTATTACTGATGAAGAATTGTTTCAATTTATATTTAATGTTGTAGTTGCTCAAATATTTCAAACTATTTACAACAAACTAATATAGTACCAACAACGAATTATCCAAACGTTTGTTTAACGAGTTTAATATACTCGCTACAATCAACACGCCTAGACATAAACAAGGCCAAGTTATTTAATCTCTGCGATTCAAAATGAAGTCTTTCTCGAATCGATTAAGATAGCAATCGACTAATCCTTTTCCAGTAATCGAGCGATCGTCCTAGACTGAGCAATTATCCCACTATTGTATGCAAAATAACCACCCACGCCCGACGCTATTGTTAGGTCGGTGGCTAGACTAGCTTAGATTCGATTATTCTAAGGCTTAGTTGGTAATCTTCAATTAAATATTAAATAGGCGAGACGAATTCATAAAAAATAGGTAAGTAATTTTAACACATATATTTTTCTACAACAATTAGATAATGAGCATACAATACTGCAGTATAAATCGTACCTAAACGTGACGTTACGCGAAACTTTAATCTATCTATCTATATAAATAAAAATGAATTGTTGTTCGTTAGTCTGATAAAAACTAGAGAACGGCTGAACGGATTTATCTTATCATAGTCTTGAAATGTTCTTGGAGTTCTAGGAAAGGTTTAAAAGGCGAGAAAAAATCGAATAATTGCCGGGAAAATAAATTAAATAAAAACCCGTGCGAATCCGGGGAGGGCCACTAGTATAAATTAAAATTACGTATAAAATGGAATTGAATAATCTAGATGACGGACTAATTATATTTTTTTATGTTTTTATATTGTGTGTGTTTAATTTAATAATGCAATAGGTACCTAGTTAATTTTATATTTATTTTGTTTTTTTTTTTTGCAATATTTCATACGCCGAAAAGACAGATTCCAGTGTAACTAAAATAGTTTTAAGAACTTTGTACTACCTGAATTTTTATGAATAAATGATTATGATTATGATTTTATCTATCGTCTCGCCTATTACAAAGAAGAAATAAAAAACACTGCAAAAAAACATAAATCTAAGTACCTAACACATACGGATTATAAATGTTCCTTATAACAGTAGATAATAATTTATTAGTTATAATTTTAATAATATTAATCACAGTTAATGACTCACATTAACTAACACACACCTCACACCCCCTCTCCTGAATAGAATAGAATGTCTTTATCGCTTTAAACATGGTACAAAGGTGATAATAATCTATAATATAAAAATGAATCGCAAAATGTGTTGGTAAGCGCATAACTCAACAACGCCTGGACCAATTTGGCCAAATCTTTTTTTTAAATGTTCGTTGAAGTTCAAGGATGGTTTTTACGGCGAGAAAAATTAGAATTATTGCTGGAAAAACCCTAAAAATAGCCCTTTTCTTTTTCCCATACAAATGATTTGTAACTAAAACGTAGTCAATTTGAGCTTTATTGCTATGGTATAAAGTTCATATTAAATTACAAGCACTCACTGTTGTCTAAGCAATGTAGGTGTGTTCCTAACGTCAAAGATCATATCTATCAAAAGTATATAAAATATTCATGTCACAATGTTAGTTACCGTACTCCTCCGAAACTGCTTTACCGATTTTTACCAAATTTTATATGCGTATACAGTAGGTCTGGAGAATCAGCTACTATCAATTTTTCATTTTGCAAAACAACGTTTGCTGGGGTCAGCTAGTTACATATAAAGTCCACATGTTTCACTAAAAACTAGCATGCAATAATTAATACAATCAGAGATAAATGTCAAAATAATTCATGAATGTCATTAAAAATATTTTCGTTCAGCCATATAAATAGCTTTTTTTAAATAAATAATTATTCATTAATTTGAAGGAAAAATTATAGTCCCAACAGTGATTTAGGATATTCTGTAGAATTTAGATAAATCCCAGTCCCCTATCGTATTCCATATCTACACTTATATTATGAAGCTGAAGAATTTAATTGTTTTCCTGAACAATTTAGTATTTACTTAAATCATTTATAATTATTATTTTTTACTATTGAAGGGCGACAAATTTGGCTATTAAGCCAAATAAGCCAAATTTGTCGTCATAGCAGCGATGACGGAACGTTAGGCTAAGCGATCCGTTTTGTTTAATTAAAACCGGGCTTAAATGTACCTTTTATTACATAAAAAAGCGCGAGAATTTTACAAGTGTTTGTATTACGCTATCCAACACTATAAATAGCTAATTGTAGAGTTCTTCTATCGCTAGGCGAGGAGACAGAGAGTTAAAATATATTATGTTATATAAATTTGTATGTATGGTAGTCTGAAAGTGTGTCTCTAGTTATAATGGGTCCCTGATGCCTGAATTTGTTTTTTTTTATGACAGATTGTTCAATTTTAATACGATTTAGAATTGTTACTTACCGAGTAATTTTTGCGTATGAGTAGATATTATTTTTATTAGGAAGCATTTACTAATCCCTTCTCTGATAAGACCTACATTTGTTGTGCTTAAGGAGCGTTTGGTTATTGAATTATGGCCAGCAAAAAAAAAATGTACACTCGAGAACCGCCGCTTTTGTGATTTTTTTGTTTATACATTACAATTAATTATTAATTATTATATATATTTTTTATCTTTTATTATAAAATACTTTTCAAAGGCATAATAATAAATATCTGACAGATTAACATTTTAAGTACTATGTTATATAATATTTTTTTGGACGACCGAAAACTAAAGGCTCATCTCTACTTTTGAATCAAAAAATAAAATAGAATGAAAACGTTTTTTGTAGCTAAAAATGTTCAATATCATACATATTCATCATGGAGGTTTTGTCTGTTCACGTCCGTAAGTGGTAAACCTCTGAATCCTTTCTCGTGACCTCCGGGTGGTGCTTAGAACAGTCTCTGGTGGTAGGCTTCGGCCGCGGCTTGTCACCACCCTCCGGGCTGGGCCAGTGCGTGAAGCGATTTTTTCGTGTTTTGTAATGTGGCCCGGAGAAGCCATCTACTACTACATCAGGTGAGATTGTGGTCAAATGAAGGCTAACCCAGCATAAAGAAAATAAAAATTCAATAAACGGACAAATGATAATATAACACACATAAATACAATTAAATAAATATCAATTGTGTCACATTAAATATACTTTATCCTTATCGCTCATAGCGATAAGGCCGCCCTTTGTACCCTATTTTTAATTAGTTAAGGTTTTTGTAAAGTTTATTATTAATTTGTGTGGTGTACAATAAAGTGTTTTCTATTCTATTATATTCTAAATATAAATTAATTAAAAAAATATATATTACTTTGGATATTATGTAAGAAACTTCCCGCCAGCTCCTAGCTAGAAAGCGACGTATTCCCATCGCTACAATAGACGGGCCGACAGACAGACTGTTATTACACTTATTACACCGAATCCTCAACCGTGGACGGCTTTCACCAGTACGTATATCATGGAAATTTAGACATGTTAATTGGAGTTTTATCGCTTTTTACTTGAAAGTCGTGGATTTTTAGAATCTTACATGCTAAAAAAAATATTTAGGTATCATCATAATTAACATCATCCACAGCCTATTTTAAACCTCTGATTAGGCCTCAGAGTTTTTCTCATATTATTAAGTATTGTATTTTTGTGTAGGTATAATAGAATTGAATAGAAAACACTTTAGGTACTGTACACCACACAAATTAAGAACAAACTATAAAATAAATTAGGTAGGCGATTTTCTATGTCACAATGTTAGTTACCGTACTCCTCCGAAACGGCTTAACTGATTTTTACCAAATTTTATATGCGTATCAAGTAGGTCTGAGAATCGGCTAGGTACTATCTATTTCTCAAAACTACGTTTACTGGGGTCAGCTAGTATAAGATATAACCCTAAATTAATACAATCAGGGTTAGTCACCTGTTTTTTTTAATGCAAGGGGAGTTTGTGGTTTATATTTCCTCGTGATGGTATGTTCTGTATGAGTCATTCTTATCACGCAATAAAAGTTTACCCCTTATCGTTTAAGTACCTAGTCGATCGAGTAATTATTTACTATAAATTATCTATACTAATATTATAAAGAGGAAAGGTTTGATTTTTTGTTTGTTTGTTTGTCTCGAATAGGCTCTGAAACTACTGCATCGATTTAAAAAATTCTTTCACCATTCGAAAGCTACACTATCCCTGAGTGACATAGGCTATATTTAGTTTTCAAAAATAATATGATTCCTTACCAAACTCCGATAATGTAACCCATGGTGAAAAAAAAGAACCCAAAATCTTTCTTTAATCGCGAATGCTGCGAAAACTATTGAATATATAACAAAGTGATGTAGTACAACTTTGTAGAACTTATCATTATCTACAAAAAACGTCGTTCCATCATATCTCTAACTATTATAGTATTACTATAAAAATGATTTGCTTTGAGCAATAAGCATGCCTAAACGCCTAAACGCATTCTAGGTTAAGTTTGTAGTAAGAGACTAAAAACTAATTTGTATTGTTTGTTTTTGTCCAGTGTGTTTGCATATATTTAGTAAAAACGATGAAACCGACATTTAAATCTTTTAAACTACTTTACATCTTAATATATATAAATCTCGTGTCACAATGTTTGTCCTCAATGGACTCCTAAACCACTTAACCGATTATAATAAAATTATTTTAATAAAGTTTTCTGTAATTGATAGAGTGATAAAACTAAATGGCTGAAGAGTTTGTTTGTTTAAACGGCCTCATCGTGTTACGAGTAATTACTAATAGGCATGATAAATACATTAAAAAATATTTTATAATATACTGTGTTTAGTACGTCTGTAAGGCTGTCCAAAAATACTGGACACATATTTTTCGGTTTATCAATTTAATAAGAAAGTGCCAAATTATAGAACAATAGCCCCTACTCCGGAAAATTGACATTAATAAATTTAATACAAATCGCATAACCATGATAATTTATAAAGTTGAATCTTGATCATGATGATGAGGTTAAGTATATATAATAAATATTTCCAGACAATTCACACAACAACATCTAGCCCCGTGGTAAGCTCTGAGCTTGTGTTACGGGTACTAGACATCTGATGTACTTTATATAATAGTCATACATATATAAATATTATTATACACTTTAAACACCCAGACCAAGGAGAAAGTGCTTACATACAAACACTTTCACCCTCGGGAATCGAACCAGCTACCTCTTGCGCCGAAAGCGGACCCTCGCCCACCGCGCCACTGAAGCTGTCATAATCAGTATCTATTTACAATGCCCCCCTCCCCTCTTCTAGGCCTTCATGTCCCATCTTAGACCACATCGTCACTTTACATCAGGTGAGATTGTGGTCAAATGAAGGCTTATCAATAAAAAAAAAAAAAAAAAAAAAAAAAAAAAACGATTTTGTAGGACAGAAAACGCTTGTTCAAAGCATTTATACAACCATACCTACATACCTTATATACACTTGCTGGTACTAGTTAGGTAACCAGTAAGACACACCTTAACTGTCAAGTTGGGAAACATTCCAGCCATGAATGGAACTGATACATCGCATTCATGTGTCGAATGCATCTTCCAAGTTATATTTACTGTGGGTGAAACATTCAGGGGTCAACATTTACTAAGGGCTTGTTTCAACATCTGGTTAATTAATAATTAGTCAATGGTTAAAATATAGAGTTATTTAGCTCAGTCACATGTAATTAAGTGGCTATGTTTACAAAAAAAACTTGTTTGTTTCAGCATTTTAGGTAGGTACTGACCTCACATGTGCTGTTATATTTATAATCAATTTAAAAAAAATAAGGTTACGTTATTTCGTGGCGACTGTCACTCTACCAGTCAAAGGTAAAATAATAAATGCTACAATTTTTAAGAAAAAATTTCAACAACAAAAATGAAAGGAATAAGATTGAATAAAAAAACTGGCGTAAAAAATACATTCCAACCGTTTTATTTACGTCATCTAGTTTAGCGATTAATCTTAGGAAAACGAGTGAAACGTTTTTTTTTACTAAAAACATACTCATTTTATTTAGCGATTGATCTTAAGGTCCGTTTTTTTTAATTATTACAGATCGAAGGAAGGCTAAGGACGGTTATAATTATTATTATTATATAGGAATTAATTATTCCGGATATGTGTATTTATTTACAATAGGCTTCTTTTCTAGACTACAATAAAGCAATAAAAAAATGTCCCATAGATTTATTTTGTATTGGCTTTCTGTTGCTATTAGCTTTCCTTGTAACGAATAAAAAAATATCGAAAAATAACTGATGTTGATGATAATTGTGCGACAATGTCGGTCACACCTATTTCAAATTTAACGACAATAACTTTAAAATCAACACAAATGGGTGCGAAACTAGTTTGTAAGGTATTCGTCTAATGCACTTGCCTCGCAACCTCACATTCCACTCTACGTTTAGGATACCTAGGCTCTAAGTATGGTTCTATTGCCTAATCTAAGTATTACACAGATTAGGAAGGTATAGATCGGGCGAACGCATCGATTACTCTTAGATTTTGATGTAAGTTATTAAAGTTTAGTTTTTTTTAAAGAATTTTATTGTTATAATAACTGTCAAAAATAAATTTAGAAGGAGGACAAGTTGCTTCAAACACTATGCTAGAGATTCAACCTCACCTGCCCGTGGTATCTAGGAGTTGCTAAAATGATTGTCTAAATTTAGGTATTTTTAAATTCTAATAAAATATAGTTAGCTAGTACTATGTTTTTATACTTATAAAAAACAATAATTGATGGTCATTTAAGTTTAAAATAATCTATAATAATTATATGGCTAAAATAGTAAACGATTGTCTAAAAGAACGATTAAAAAAAATATACTACTACCTACATCGATTACTTTCTTATAAGGAAGACTAACATTCTTTTACAAATTTTTTTTTATCAAAATCGACGTATTTAAAATACAACAAATACCCTCTTTTTTGTAGGTAAAAAGTTATCGTATCGACGACAAAGACGAAAATACGACCAAAGTAATTAGATTCGAAAACTACTTAAAACATTTTCAAATCTCTCTATTAAATTTTAGTTCTGTTCTATCCTATTGATTCTTTGACCAAGGAATGTTTAATAGTGTGTCTAACTAGGAAGAAAAAAAAATCCCGATTTGCGACAACTTTCAAATTAGAAGGCACGGCATCGGCACGCCAGCCATTACGTTACGCGACATTTTTCCCATAAATGCTGCCAGCTACATTTTTCAAATACCCTTTGGTAATTAATCCTAGTACTTTTAATCAAGTGAAAGTCGTTTGAAAGGCGCTTAACTGGAAGAAAGTAATTCCTGGTGAAGAAATATTTCTACTAATAGTAGTATTTCTTATACATATATCAAACAATAATTAAAACAGAAATAGACACAAAGTTTAAAATATTATTGGCAGAAAACCTTGGTTTTCCGACAGAACCAACTTTTGACAGAACCAATTGTTATCTGAAGTTTCATATAATTTATCCGGTTATAAGTTATTTTTATTTTTCATCACTAGCTTAAAAAAAGGAGTGTAATAATTATAAATTTGTGCATTATGTGTGTGTTATATTTTTTACTTAAAATATAACTCTTTTGATTTATTATTTTTGGTTTACATAAATGACCTACCACAAGTGACTAACCATTTTATGACCTTGTTCGCTGATGATAGCACTGTGCTCTTCACTAATAATAAATCACATGATTTTAAATCTGACATCAACTCTACTCTGGCATCTATTATAAATTGGCTGAATTCTAATAATTTGAAATTAACTTGACTAAAACGTATTTAATGAATTTCAAACAAAGACATAATAATCATCTTGACATAGGTATAAATTATTTAAGTACAGATATAGCGGAAGTTGTAACTACAACATTTTTAGGTTTGACTATAGATAATAAACTGAATTGGAAACATCATGTAGATTATGTAAGCAAAAAAATTAAACAGTTTTCTTATGCTTGATATAAACTAAGGAAAGTATCAAACCAAACCACCTTACTCGCGGCATATCATGGCTATGTGACGTCAGTATTGCGTTATGGAATTATGTTTTGGGGCAATTCAACCGGTAACCTTAAAGTTTTTAAAGCTCAAAAACGTTGTATAAGAGCAATATGTGGTTTAAGAAGAAGGGATTCTTGTAAAGATCATTACATAAAACTAAAACTTCTCACATTCCCAGCTATGTACATATATGAAGCTGCTGTTTTTGTTAAAAGTAACCTCAACTTATTTCAATCTTTTCCTATTGGCAGCCGACTGGAGGGTAGACTTCGAACGGTGCCAAGCAAAACAAAGCTTTTGCGGTCAAGCATTTTTTGCATGGCTCCAAAAATATATAACAAACTGCCTCCTCAAGTTTGTAACTTACACATTAACCAATTTAAAGACAAACTAAGTGACATTTTGATAGAAAAGGCATACTATACTGTTAATGACTTTTTATGTGATAGGCTATCTTAGAACTGCAATTATAATTATTTTTTTTTATTGTTATTGACTTATAAAACATTTGACATTGCCTCATAATTTTTCTAATATTTTTTTTTTTTATATACCAATTTGTTTTATTTTATATGTAAGTGACATGTAATGTTTGTGTGCTCAAAGTAGCAGAATCTGTTTAGCTCTAATTAGTTATAAGACCTGACTATGTTTCACCAGATTCGCAAGCAATAAATGATTTATGATTTATGATTTCAATTCAATAAAAATTAAGACACTTCCGTAACGTTCGCACACCTTAATTTTTTCTGCATAAAATTTTAAAATAGTTTAACCTGCAAAGTGAGGTTTATCACTTATTAAAAATCATTAAAATTATAGGTACCTATTGTCCGTACTTTGTTAAGTTTCCTTTGTTATTGATGTTAAATTAAATAAGTTATCTTAGAAGTCTTTTAGTTTTTGTACTTAATTATTTTTTATCTAAGAACGTAATGTCAAAGTCAATACATTTATTTCCTTATAAGCACAGGGTTTACATGGACAGGTCAGCTTAAAATTTATAAAACTAAATTGTTTATACAAAACTTATCAAGGAAATAACTTTGTGTTGACACTTCGCTTCAATGTTATAAACTGAGTTGAGTTATTTAAACGTAAGTCTGTGTCCCTTATCGAGTTCTCATATAACAAAGTACCACTGACTAGGCCAGTCAAATAGTCGAGATAATCTGCGCAGTCGCACGATTGTGTGTGTCAACAAAAACAGCAAACTGGGACGACTACCTCGCGCCGCCGCGCCGATCGGCCGTTGCAAAACTACATTGCTGTTTATGTACCTACTTAGGTTTATCTGGGTGTTGAGTCTTGGAGATGTTTCAATTGATATTTAACACCGAAATTATAACATCGTACGAGGTAAGTCAAGTTTTAAATCATCATCATCCTGCCCTTGTCCCACACTATGTGGGGTCGGCACAACATGTGTTTTTCTTCCATTTCCCTCTATCACCCGTCATCTCAGCACTCACTACTTTCTTACACAAATCTTCTACGATCCAGAATCAATTTAAGCAGTAAATAAATATATCCAGACAATCCACACAACAACATCCAGCCCCGTGGTAAGCTCTAAGCTTGTGTTACGGGTACTAGACATGTCATCATCATCATTTCAGCCATTAGACGCCCACTGCTGGACATAAGCCTCCCTCAAAGACGACCAATCATTCCGATCGGTCGCCACTTGCATCCACCGAGAGCCAGCAAGTTTGACTAAGTCATCTGTCCATCTTGTTGGTGGGCGTCCGACGCTGCATACACATCTAGACATGTGATATACTTAATATAATAGACATACATTAGATAGATATGTTTTTATTATACACATAAAACACCCAGACCAAGACAATAAAATTAATTATGACAAAATATGTCATTTTGTGATAGTTAATTTAAATGCAAATAATAACTAAATAAATAATATCAAACCATGGAGTCGGGAAATATATAAGTTGACTCCATAGTGTAGCCCGTGAATAATGGTTTTTCTTTGAAAACGATTTTTCTTTATAAGGGGACATTTATTTGTTATACAACTTCTGAAAAAAGTTTTCTGTAGTTTACTGTTTTTCAATTAATTAAGTTTCTTGAAAAAAAAAGAAAGAACAAGAATGCTGGTGTTTCCAAATATTTAAATTTAATTAAGGCAGGCCTCGAGGACCTGCCTTAATTAAATATTCCATATTTGTGTTTTCCATATGCTGTTATTTTAAATATTCCATATTTTGATCACAATACTCGAAATTTGTTAAATTTTCTTGATTAATTGTACAAGAAAAGAATAAAAACAAATAATGAAGAAATAATCATGTAGTTCGTTGCTCGAAAAGTGTTTTTATAGCGTTAGTGAATATTTAAATTTATTATATTTTGACTAAGCATTTGCACGTCTACTTGTAGGCTGAAGTTAAAGTCAATATATAAAAATAAATAAATATTTCCGGACTACTCACACAGCATCACCTAACCCCAAACTAAGCAGAGCTTGTACTATGGGTGTTAGGTGACTGATATACTACATAGATACATTTATTTTTGTAAATACATACATATGATATCTACTTATAAAACACCCAGACCCAATGTATTTTTACTTTATAAGATCTGATATGTATTAATTATTATCCTACTACTATTATAAAGGCGAAAGTTTGTAAGTATGGATGTATGGATGTTTGTTACTCTTTCACGTAAAAACTACTGAATAGATTTGAATGAAATTTGGTACACAGAATCTCTAGAGCCTGAAAAATAACATAGGCTACTTTTTACCGCGGGAAAACGTCATTCCGCGGGAAAATCCATTATAACGCGGGTAACACCTCGGGGCACAGCTAGTTGCAAATAAATCAATTCATTTCATAAAAAAACTACCTGTGCATACCTATTAAGTTAAAAAGTAGTCCAGTTTTTCTAAAATACATAGATTATATGCCTCGGACTCTTCAAATGCACGAAAAATTCACCGCCAGGCGGGGTGCATGCGATAATCGCTCGTTTCGACAGACAAATTATTTATGGGCGGAAATTGCGTGCACCACACAAATTGGCGGCTTTCGTCGCTCAAAAGTATTTATTGGTACAGTCAACACCAAAAGAAACTGATGAGATAGGGTCCAAAATAATATGTACAGCAAAATTAGTCAAAAGTTACGGACTATTGTAGTTTGTTAGAAGTATAGGAACAAAAACGTGTCATAAATAGGTGATACCATTTAGTTCGATCCTCAATGTTATTATGATCATTTTGTTTTGACTAATTTAAACTTTATTACAAATTGACAATTTGGTATAACTTGATACATTTGGATCATTGATTTTGATCACTTACTGTTACTGACTGTGGATGGATGAAAGAGGGAGGCCAAAGAAAAGAAGGATGGACAGTATCTTCTTTCACACAGTGTGAAAGAAGATATGTGTAAGAAAGGAGTGAGTGCTGAGATGACGGGTGATAGAGAGAAATGGAAGAAAATACATTCTGTGCCGACCCCACGTAGTGTGGGACAAGGGCAGATGATGATGATGACTGTTGCTTTTGACTATAGGTACCATGTTAATAACTCATACTCATAGATAGAAATAGTTTAAAGAATAGTACAGACTTTTGCCCGGTTTCAATATTCAACGGACCATCCACGCACGATAACAGCTAGGCCTTGGTTTTCTGGCCAATATGTCAACGTCGCAGCAAGTCTTAGCGAATTTAACGTTAGGCAAAACATTTCGTCTACCTGTTCTTGTCCACTGCTGGGCAGAGGTCTTCTAATTCGTGCTATCCAAAAATAATAAATCTTATAGGAGGTTGCAGGTTTGATTCCCGCCGCAGGACCAGATTTTGTACGATCTACAATTTCTGTTTTCGGGTTTGGGTGTTTCCTATGTATGATATGTATGTATTTACCAAAAAAATTATATATGTGGTATATCAGTCACCCAACACCCATAGTACAAGCTCTGCTTAGTTTGGGGTTAGGTGATGCTGTGTGATTAGTCCGGAAAACATTTACTTATTTATTTTATAACATATTTATTATTAAACCAGGCAATAGAACTGTCTAATGCCTAATTTCTAATCATGTAGGTTCCCAGATACTTCCGTACCTACTCCTGTGAGTGCGGAATGTTTTTGATTATAAGTTTCATGTTAAACACCCTTTCAGTATAGTAATACAGTGAAGCATACAGTTATGGATAAAGTTATGGAATTGTATTTTGATTGAATACTCGAGATACTAATAAAACGAAATATCACTCAAAAATATCGGTCCTTCGTATAATAATATCGATGTAACGCAAACCTAAAATAACCAAACTAAATAGTTGTTTGTAGTTTGATTAATTTGATAATAAAGTATTGTAAGTTTAGTTCTACAACAAGGAAACTTAATTATTTAAATTTTTAAATTATTTGATGATAAAATTAAAACGATATCTTCATTATCATCATAATTTCATTGCCTTCATCACACACTGGTTAGCACATGATTTTTCTTTCCATACTATAAACTGTAACATTAAACTTACTCGAACAAAAGGGTTTTTCTTCGGCAGATCATGGTCCACCTCATCCCTAGACTCGTCGTCCTCCCCCGAGCTCACTCGCACACACGTCTTGTGAATTGGCTCAACCATAGTCACACATTATACACAAACAAACAAACACTCCACAATTTTCGGGAACTTTCTCTTTCTGGCAACACTGTTTCACTTTCACAGAATTTTGGTGCACTTTTTTTAACACACTGTGATATCAGGCAACACTGATTAAATTTTTTTGTTCACTGCTCTGCTTTTCAATTTTTTTCTCAATTATCTGAAACAAATAAAGACATTTTATTATTGAAATGTAAATATCTATTAGGGTTTCGTTTTTTGCCATTTGGCTACTGAGCCATAAAAAGTCCTGTAGGTGAATTTATTTCTTTCTCTATTATTTCGTTCGTTCATACTCATTATTCAATTATTTGATTAAATGACAGATTATATTTTATACAGTTTAGATTTTCATAATTATCTTTAGCGAAACGAAACGCCCCTTTTTTAAACACAACATCACAATACTGCATTTGGTTTACCCAAATGCAGTATTTTGATGTTACAGCACATATCTGTTTGATATAATTATCAGAAGTCACAAGAACACAAATGGTATAAATCGAACCCACAGAAATCGAAATAATAAGGTACCTACAGTCAACAGCAAAAGTAAGTGATCGAAATTTATGTTTCAAAACATCTTCTAGCGTGACGGGCCAGATTTAGCAAGTTATACCAGTGTCAATTCCAAATGAAGTTTTAATGGGGCAAAAGAAAATGATCAAATTACCACCGGGGATTCAACTAAATGGGATCACTCACTTATGACAAGTCAGTTGTTCCTTTATTCCTAACAAACTAAAATAGCAACTTTTGACTTAATTTACTGTTTACATTATTTTGCGACCCTATTTCATCAGTTTATTTTGCCGTTGACTGTACTAGAAATATTACAATGAAATATCATAGGCGCTGATTTCTTACAAAACGTATGTCGCCGCCACAGAAATCTAAATAAGTTATTTAGTTATCTGTGATCGAACCCAATTCTTGTTCTCATCTGTCGACCGAGACACGTTCTCGGTGACCCTAAAAACCATATTACGCTTTCCCTGAGTTATTTTTCCCAAAAATTATGTAAATAAAAATAAATAAATAAATAAAATTAATCGCTCAGTCCCGATGTATAAAATAATCAAACAACCAAAACCGGAACCGCCAGCCAAATTTGATCCAAATGCGAGCAAAGCGCACTCGCATTAAGTAACTGATTTTCCTGCAAAATGTGGTGTTTTACCGCGGTAAAAAGTAGCCTATGTGCTCTTCGGATATACAGGGTGTAATAAGACTACTATCGAAAAATGAAAGGTATATTATTGTGAAGTTTCATTAAAATCCATCAAGTAGTTTTTCACAAACTCTCGCGTTTATAATATCAGTAGGATTATACCTAGCTATAGGTGCGTATTAAATATCTATTATAATTGCATCATTAGCGTACTTGGAAGGAGATTACGATGATAATTACTGGGGACCTACATTGAATGTATTTATTTACCTACTGATAAAATAATTATCTACCTGGTTCCTTCGTAAGTTGAGCAATTATGGATTAAGACACAAGGTTGTCTGAATAAATGCCTTTTTTTTAATGCTGGGTAAGTCTTCATTTGACCACAATCTCACCTGATGTAAAGTGACGATGTGGTCTAAGATAGGCCTAGAAGGTAGATGGCTTCTCCGGGCCACATTACGAAACACAAAAAAATCGCGTCACGCACTGGCCCAGCCCGGAGGGTGGTGACAAGCCGCGGCCGAAGCCTACCACCAGAGACTGTTCTAAGCACCACCCGGAGGTCACGTGTAAGGATTCAGAAGGTTACCACTTACGGGCGTGAAACGACAAAACCTACAAAATGCCGTTTAATGAATAAAAAAATATCTATGTATGTATATTATATTAAGTATATCAGATGTCTAGTAACCGTAACACAAGCTTAGTTACCACGCCGGGGCAAGATATTGTTGTGTGGATTGTCCAGATATATACATATTTTATTATAGGTTGTTAAAAACCAAAAAATATAGTACACATAGATTACCATGGTCCTCTGGTTTCCTCTATTTCGAATTTATTTATTTATATTGGACGGGACGATAAGAGCCCGGGAAAGGCATAGAATAGATGCATTCGAGATGAAAGCTGCAGATTTCTTGGACGGATTATGTCACAGCTTCGGGTCCAAACACGCATCTCAAATAATCTGTCAACTGAGAATACTTATTTCGGCCTTTTCCCGATAAGGCGATGTGAATGAAATGAAATAATGTTATGAGTTTGACGTGTCTCTCTGGGACAGATGCAAGATTTGAATTTAGTTTTTTTTTGTAAGAAAGGTGTGTTTTTTGCGAGTGTTCTTAGACGTGTTTCATGAAAATCGATTGTGCCGTTTTAAAGTTATGGGGGTGAGAGTACCTAGTGAAGGAAAACCGAAAATCATCGTGTCCACATTACAAAATATTATGGTGTACTTCTAAGGAAATTTATTTATTTATTAATTTATTTATTTACACTTTTACATTGCCATTACAGTACAAAACTAATGCGACAATGGAAAATAATAGGTACATATAAATTAAATTACATAGTTTCAAATATATTGCTCAATTCTAATAGACTCTGCTTATTTGATCTATGTACTGGGACACAGCACTATTAATTTTTTTTTCTGATATTACAAACAAGTCAACATCCTCGCGCGCACTGCAGAAGCTATTGAGAGTGCGTAGAGCCCGCTGAAAAGGAGACTTGCTCCATAACTTAGTTCTTGCCGTTGGTATGGCAAAGAGCGGAGGTCGTAAATTAAAGCATAGTAATCGGGGTTTTTCCTTAAACTTTAAATTTAGTGAATTTATTTTGTAAAAAATTCAAAATAAAAATAAATCAGCCTCATTGGAGCAAAGGGGATGAAATAAATAATAAATAAATTAACATAGTTTTTAACGGGAAACTAAAAAACCGCCAAATACAAAATCATTTATTCAGAATTAAAAAAATATAAACAAATGCAAGAAATAGTGAAAATTAATTATAATTATTGATCTAACGATTTCAGAATATTTAAATCATGGTATGTTACCCGTTTTCCGCCTTAGTATTATGTTACATTACATATAATTACTAGAGGAAAATCTAGTGAATAACCACATTGGAACTCAAAGTAGGTAGATACGCGTTATTTTCTATTCTAACTAAATGCATATTATCAATAAGCAGTTACCTATATAAATATGCAGAAGTTTCGCAGCTGCTTGGTCACAGTCCGTGATTAGACAGTGGAAGAAAGATGTTTATGTTGCGAGCGATGTAGGAATGTGGGGCAATGTCTAAAATGACTAAACATTACACTGTGCTGACATTTTACATGAATACTTAAAAGTCAACTAGTACTTTGACTGCCTCAGTGCCGCGGTGGGCGTGCAAGCGCTTGCGGCGCAAGAGGTAGCGGGTTTGATTTCCACCGAGGGGTCAAGTGTTTGTATGTACAGCAAGCACTTTCTCCTTGGTCTGGTCGTAATAATTATGTAAGTATACTAAAAACATCTATGAATGTATGTCTATAATATTAAGTATATCAGATGTCTAGTAACCGTAACACAAGCTAAGAGCTTACCACGGGGCTAGATATTGTTGAGTGGCTATTAATATATTTGCCAATTGTCGCATAGTTTTAAGAAAATTATTGTTATATTTGTGTTATAATTTGTGTGCGCAATAAATAATAATAATTATTATTATATTTATAATATATATTAAATAGTCATAGCTTCAAATATTATATTTACTCTTAAGGGTCTGACTTTCATCACTAACTGGTAACCCCTTCTTCACACAAACCAGGGAGACACCAGTAAGCGACGCATACTGTACATGCCATGCATATTTTCTGAATTACAGTAGTAGTAGTACTCCATACCCTAAGGTTTGCTGTAAGAAAACTCTAATAAGGTTAAGCTCGCCTTTATACATGACATTTGTAAACTATCATGATTTGTATTTGTTTCTGTACATTAATAATTTGTAAATTAATGAATTAAGGGGTTGAAATTGAGAGTTGTTTCTTTAATCGACTCATAAAAGAGATTATTTTCAAAGCGCGACCGCGGCGACGTAAAACAGATAAACTTAACTAACACCATTCTGTAGTTTTTGCGTGAAAGAGACACAAACACTCTTAATTACATCCTCACTATCTATCTATTTATAATATAAGCAGGATGACATAACATTAAAAATAAGAATAAGAATCATTTATTTGCATAAAACATGAGTAATATACATGGTGGTAAGTTTAAAAAATGTGTTCTACATGTTTTGCCAAACCCGGCGTGCAAATTTGCGAGGGGTAGGGCACAATGCATTTGGTCACAAATGTGATATGTCTGTCATTCTTATTAACATTTGATATACATGCCACAGTAGTAAAGTTTACCCTATCTGTCTATCTATCTATCTACCTGTCAAGCCCCCCTCCAATATTCAGTACAATTATATTAATGGTACCCTAAAGTGTGCATCTTGCGATCGCAGGTTTGTCGCTAAAATTGGGTACATTAGTCACATAAGTTCTAGACATTGCTGAGAAGGTCATTGGTGTATTTTTTTTTTTTTTATGATCGTTAATCCTTTATTTGACCACAATCTCACCTGATGTAAAGTGACGATGTGGTATAAGATGGGACATGAAGACCTAGAAGGTGGCTTCTCCGGGCCACATTACGAAACACGAAAAAATCGCTTCCCGCACTGGCCCAGCCCGGAGGGTGGTGACAAGCCGCGGCCGAAGCCTACCACCAGAGACTGTTCTTAGCTCCACCCGGAGGACACGTGTAAGGATTCAGAGGGTTACCACTTACGGAAGTAAACAGACAAAACCTCCAAATTATCATTATCTACCTGTCTATCTAGGCATTCTGTAAACTCCCGTTTTCCGACTACCCCCGCAGCGCTACGCTCTGATTCCCGCATTTCTACGCGAGGTCGCCATCGCTGGTTCAAGGTCTGTAGCATACTGGTATTGTGTTCCTTACTTCTATTCTGCTACAAATCTATAGTATTGATAATCATGATAGTTTCAAAAGTTATATTCTACTAGTTGATCGAATACATTGTTATAGTGGGAAGCCGTGTTGGCTAAGTGGGAGGACACTCGACTTTCATTCCGATGGTCGTGGGTTCAAACCCCGCCACGCACCTCTGGATATTTCTTCTTGAGAAATTTATGTGCGCTTTAAACACGTGCTTTAACGGTGAAGGCAAACATCGTGAGGAAACCGGCATATTCTGAGAACTTTAAAAGAGTTTGAAGGGCATGTGACATTCACCAACCCGCACTTGGCCAGTGTGGTGAATTAAGGCCTAATCTCTCTCGTCAAGAGAGAAGTCCCTGTGTCCCAGCAGTGGGAACGTTAATAGGGTGATGATGATGATCGAATACATCAGTCAACATTGATTTGCCGACGATATCGACATGGCAAAGGCGATGAGAGATATTAGAGTGAGAGTGAAAAGATCTAGGATTGGGATGAATTGGACAAGATATTAAAGATATACTCGAAATTCTCTTAGGGTGTTCGGCTATACTTTGCAAAAAAAAACAAAATAAAGCAAGAATCTAGAATCAAGTCCAGGCAGCACAATAACCTTACAAATATATTTAAAGGAATATTTCATTAGGTTTATAAAAACCCGCATTTAAACCAGCACGCACGAGTTTCTTACATTCAGCTGTGGATATCCAATGGCCAAAATCAAGATGATGATAATGAAAATTACTAAACCCAAATAAAAAATTACAAACAGTAAAGTAGAAATATTTTATAATAATGCATATAAGTCCGTTACCTTTTTGAATAATATATCCCTTTATGGATAATTAAAATGCCTATTTTTCTTCTGTTCTGTCACAAAATGTAGGTTCAGTCAACAGCAAAATATTCTGATGAAATTGGGTCCCAAAATAATATATACAATTATTTGATTTATTAATTACGAACCTCGATCGATCGATGTGGACCTTCTAAGTCTTCATGCCCCATCTTAGACCACATCGTCACTTTACATCAGGTGAGATTGTGATCAAATGAAGACTTTTATCATCTACTTTGACTTTTTTGTTTGTTTGACTTTAGACTAGTTAAAACCTCATTACTTATTACATCTGGCACGTCACGATAGTAGATTTTTCAAGACGTTAATTTTGATCAACTGGTAGATTGATGATTGATAGATGAAGCGTTTATTTGTAACTCCAATCATAAACATACAATAATCGGGCAAAAACAAAAAAGGATACATTATTAACTTAAGATTAGATATAGGTTAACATGATAAGCGCATGTGTGCGTGTGCGTTGCAGTAAAAAAAAAAGGCACAGCGCAAAGTTGCTCATGGAGCAAACATTGATATTTAGCTGTCACCATTAGAGCTCGCAAGCGCAACCGCTATTGCATCTATAATAATAGTAAACTAATCAGGTAATATTTCACAGACAAATCACATTTGTGACCAAATGCATTGTGCCCTCTCAAATTTGTAAAACATAACAAAAAAATTGGCAAAACATTTAGAACACTTTTTTTTAATATTACCACCATGCGTATACTCTCATGTTTTACGCAGTTCAGTTCAGTTTCTTGTAATTGGACTTTGCGCTTGAAGCGACAATTTGCCAATGACACGTTAAATAAAATTATAAAGTGAAAAAGATGTTACTCAGTTGAACGCCATTTTGCGTCCATTTTTGTAATCATGTTTTACGCAAATAAAAGATTATTATTCTTATTGCTGTTGACTGTACTATAAATATCATTAATGTCGTACCAATTATGTATGTCAATGTCAATTTGTTTGTTGAATTGTTCCGCTAAAGGTGTTCCGTGCAGTACAATGTACTGGATCAAGTTCATCTAACCCATTGATAAATCATTGTCATTTCAGCGGTAGGTCGTCTGTCTGGGCATATACCTCCTTCTATATTTCAGGTTTGTATTTTGGTGCTATTTTTAGTTAGAATCTTTGCACCTCAAAGCGCCTCTAGTGTCAAAAATGTGAAGCTGACTAAGAGCGACACTTTGACAGTATTCGTTACAGTTAATGTCTGACAAAAAAAAAGTGTCGTTCTTAGATAGTTTCTAAATTACGCCGCTAGAGGCGTGCGGATAATCTTTGCATCGCCAATTGTGTTTAAAATATAAAATGGCAGTAGGTATATAAGAAGGTATATAAGAAACATACAATATATGGTATTAGTGCGTCTGTTAGTCCGTCCAAAAATACTGTACACGTAGTTTTCGCTTTATCAAATTAATAAGAAAGTGCCAAGATATAGAGCATCAAAGTTATTATTATTTATTTAGTAGAAATTTAGTACAAATCGCATGAAAGCGCTACGCTACGAAATTTCAATGCACGGTATCGTCTTAATTTTTCGTTTCAAAGAAAAAAATAATAAAGGTACTATTAAAAAAAACTAATCAACGGACTTTTACACTTACATATTTTATTCAATGTCAAAGTTAAAATATTTATTTCCTTAGAAGCACCGGCCATGAGGTTAAAGATTTCAAATTATAATTTAAAAAAAATATATATATCTATGAACTATTTATATAAGCTACTATACAAAAAATGAATACAAAAATTAAAAGGAAATAACATTTTCTTGACAGTTTGCTTCAATTTTTTACACTGAGTTGAGAAGCGAAGCGTTCTCTATCCTAGAGCTGTAAAAAACCTATACATAAATAAGGGGTTTACATCGATTGCAATAAAAGAATAGATAACATTTATATAAGTAACTAGCTGACCCGGCGAACTTCGTACCGCCTAACAGTCAATGAATGTCGTGTTACTTTTTAGCTGAACTAATTTAGGCTTTGATGAATGTAAAACAAAGATAATAAAAATAAAAAATAAAAAATTAAGTACCTCAAACTCATGTCAGAAAAATTTGATTGAAAACTATGTTGAATATTGAACTTTCGAGGCATAGACAATAGCTCAAAGAGTATATATGTCGCAGTCATCTGGTTGTATCTGCTATTTGATTGTATGACTGGCGTGTTCATTTAATGACGACATTTAATTGAATGACTAGGGCTGAACGTTGATTGAACAAGCGTCACAAAACGTCCAACTAGTAAGCGGATTATAACATAGCTCTTTGAACAGAGCGGACGTAAAATCAGTCAGGTGATTGAATAATATTTTTTTTATATAATATATATTTTTTTTAATAGCAATTAGACTATAGGAAGTGCATTGTTGCTATCTAAATAATAATATAAGAGATGTGACTGCTATTATTGGTACTACGTGCAAGTAAAGATTTTATTACATGTAAGAAAGTTGTTATACTTGTTGTTTTTTTCAGTATTATATTACTTAAATTAATGAAACAGATAAGTAAGTTACCTTTTAAGTTGAGAACTTATGGTCACCCTAACCAAACATTACAAAGTCAGCTATATCCCATTCAACAACTATGCTAAATGACGTTCAGTCAAGACGTTGAACGTTACATTAAACAATTTGACGAGTTGTCCTTCAGTCATTCAATTAAATGTCGTCATTAAATGAACGCGCCAGTCATACAATCAAATAGCAGATACAACCAGATGACTGCGACATATATAACACTAGCTGTGCCCTGCGGTGCTACCCGCGTTATAATGGATGAAGTACTCTTAACCAACAACATATTTATTTGAATAAAGATTAATATTATTATGTTGATACAAATTAAACAAATTATTTCGACCAAATTAGGTACCATAAAAACGGTTTTTGTGAGTTAATCTTAAAAGATAGACATAATCTATCGCGGACTGTTTTTTAGATCATTAAAAGAGCTATTATTCTTTAATACATATTTTTTGTGTATCTTGAACCGTTTTCACGGCGCACGCAACGGAAGGCTTCAAAGATGAACAATTTCTCCCGTTTTTTACACATTTACCACTATATCTTTGCTCCTATTGGTCGTAGCGTGATGTTATATAGCCTATAGCCTTCCTCGATAACTGGACTATCCAACACAAAAAGAATTATTCAATTCGAACCAGTAGTTTCGGAGATTAGCGCGTTCAAACAAACAAACAAACAAACAAACTCTTCAGCTTTATATATTAGTAAGTATAAGTATAGATAACATATACATATACAACAGGCAAAGCCGCGAAGCGCTATAACATGCGGGCAGAATTTAAATAACCAGGAAAAACCTTATTGAAAATTCCATAAGTTTTCCTTTAACAAAGTATGACAATTTTCAATCTAACCATCCTGTCAATATAGTTGACAATTCTATATCACCTTGTCAGTTTCCATAAATGCCATGACGACCTTCGAAAACTTCGATATGGATTCTATTAAAGATTCACAAAATGGCGTTCAACTGAGTAACATCTTTTTCACTTTATATTTTTATGTTCTGCAAGCGCTTTCTCCTTGGTCTAAGTGTTTAATATCATCATCATCATCAGCAGCCTGACTGCTGGGTATAGGCCTCCTCTTGCTCTCGCCACCCATTACGGTCTTGTGCCAATGAGAGAGAGAGAGAGAGAGAGAGAGAGAGAGAGAGAGAGAAAAATCTTTATTTGTAAGTTTCATCCAGGTGCGTCCTGCGACTTTAGCGATGTCGTCAGCCCATCTCGCTGCTGGACGACCGACGTTCGTTCGTTAAATGTTTAATATGTATAATAAAAAATATCGATATTATGTATGTCTATGTTATTAAGTATACCAGATGTCTACACAAGCTTAGAGTTTACCACGGGGCAGATGTTGTTGTGTGGATTTTCCGAAAATATTTATTTATTTAACTTGACACTGGAAAACTGACGCTTCAAGCGCAGAGTCCAATTACAAGACATTGTATTTTAATTGATATGTTAGTAAGGAAAAAGTTCCTTGTTCTTTTTACCTAGATGCCAAGACGACCTTCGAAGACCTCCGATACAAGGCCGTATTATGGTCGACTGAGGCCGTTGATTGGCTTATTTTCATACCTTTTTGGTGTAATTATCTTGATTTTATGGTTCACGATTCAATAAATCTTTAGCCCTATTAAATTTAAGATTGATTTCGTTGCAAAACCTGGTGTCGGTCGCAAAAAAGTGTATACTTTAGTTAAAAATAGCGACCCACGTCGATTTTATATGCATTAATACGATTTAGGTATACATAATGGTTTATATAGTTGTTTCTCTTAAATAATCTCTATACATGGATTAAAACTGCATTTAAGTCAAAACTCAAGAGATTTAAATGCAGTTTTCAACATCTAGCCCCGTGAACATAATCGTGAACGTAAGCTTTAAGTTTGTGTTACGGGTCCTAGACATCTGATATACTCAATATCATCACCATCCCTATATTTTATTTTATTTACCCTATTTCATCAGTTTCTGCTGTTGCTGTTGACTATACTTAGGTACAAACTATACTTCTACTGACAAAAAAAAACCGTGTTGGTTAAGTGAGAGTACACTCGACTTTCATTCCAAAGGTCGTGAGTTCAAACCCCGCCAAGCACATCCGGATTTTTCTTCTTTAAAATTTTAAGAAAAAGTTTAAAATTTAGCCACCGTGGCCATTAAGGCCTTATCTCTCTCGTCAAGAGAGAAGTCCCTGTGCCCAGCAGTGGGAACGTTAATAGGGCGATGATGATGATACTTAGAAACTATTCACGTTAAACTTGTACGTATACAGGCGGTGAGTAAAAGCTAGCCTTAGAACAGGCTTGATGCAATTAGCATGAAGCCTTATGGGATTGCAGTCGCAATGTCAAAGGGCTAGTTGACTGTCAGGGTCAAAGAGGTGGGAGAAAGTGCCTGTGTAGGCCTTCGCATTTCTCTATGGTACTGGTCGGTACAGTCAATAGCAAAAGTAAGTGATCAACATCAATAGTTCAAAACGTTTTAAGGAGGTTTTGTCTGTTCACGTCCGTAAGTGTAAACCCTCTGAATCCTTACACGTGACCTCCGGGTGGTGCTGAGAACAGTCGTTGGTGGGAGGCTTCGGCCGCGGCTTGTCACCACCCTCCGGGCTGGGCCAGTGCGTGAAGCGAATTTTTCGTGTTTCGTAATGTGGCCCGGAGAAGCCATCTACCTTCTAGGCCTTATTACCTTCTAGGGCTTATTTTTACAAAGAACAAATATTCTAAATTTGTGTAGAGAATATAGAGGCGAAGTAACATAACATTTAGGAACCAAAGTTCAGGAATTGAAGGTTTCTTAAATTATGTTTTTGGATTATTATTTCACAACTATGTATCATGCAACATTTAGTTGTAAATATATTTTAATACGCAAATAATCGTTAAACTATTATTATAATTAAAACAGAATGTTACGGGCAAATGTTCACTCGCAGTGAGCATTACGCCAAACAGATCGCCGAGCATTATTGGCAAGAATGTGCTGGTTAATTTTGTGCTGAAAATCGTATTAAAATATGTTGAGTACTCCCAAAGATCTAAATGAAGAGACCGCGGCAGTGACTATAAAATAACGGGAAATAAAAGGCTTTAAACCGCGGGATATCTCTTATATTTGAGGGGAAATCCACATCTAATATATAAAATTTCAATGTCACAATGTTAGTTACCTTACTCGTATAGGCGTAGTCAGTAGGTCTGAGAATCGGCTTCTATCTATTTTTCATTTTGCAAAACAACGTTTGTTTGTTTTGGTCAGCTAGTAATTCTATAAAATGAATCCATACGAATTGATGATACCTATGAATGATTATTTATAAGATGCATTATTTATAGAGTTTCCTACATTTTTTTTTAATTTATTTATTTACAATTCAATACAACATTATTATTTATTATTATTTGGCCCTAATGCGATGATATATTTATTTTTGTAATCTTTTTACACCCAGAATTGGTTGTTTTTGTTATTTTCGTACCAAAACGACTTAATCGACAGAAATCAGACACCGATCGTAATCTATAGAAACATATCTCAAACATATCACTAACAAATCCATTGTAGCTCACGGTTAACTGTGGCACAGTTAGGTGCGAGCGAGACAGCTGGATGCGGCATAGTGTGCGAGCGAGAGGGAAGCCTGTCAATTTGTGCATGAGCAAGTGGAGTGTGAAGCCTTTAGGGTTGTCAGACGGTGAGAAATATGTTATATAGTTTTTTCTGATAAATCTAACCGAGTTTAATTGATTTTCCAGCGGAATGATATAGATAATTTTCCTACTCCTTTCTCCGGGTTTAGACAATATTTTTTCCGTAGGTAGGTCAGACAGACATATTTACTCAACATTGACTCATTACTTGGTGCAAATAAACCTAGTTCTAATTATACGTCGTGTGTAGGACATCGAATTATAGCAAAGATGTACCTTTTGTAAATTTTTTACAAATAAAAACATTTTAATTAATTTTTCGTGTTTTTTAATGTGGTCCGGAGAAGCCATCTACCTTCTAGGTCTTTATGCCCCATCTTAGACCACATCGTCACTTTACACCAGGTGAGATTGTGGTCAAATGAAGGCTTATCTAACACAAAAAAAAAAGAATAATCTATTTGTTTTTATTTAATAATATGAGACTTATTTAAAAATGTATGTGTATTATTCTATGATAATTATGTGTAACTAATGTAATTGGTTGTTTTAATCGTTTAAGTTTACTTAAATTCATAAATAAATTATAAATAACATTTTTTTGTGTTAAAAATGTTATTTATACATTCATGTTGCATAAATAACATTATGCACCTTTTTTTTTTTATGTTTGATAAGTCTTGATTTGACCATAATCTCACCTGATGTAAAGTGACGATGTGGTCTAAGATGGGACATAAAGGTAGATGGCTTCTCCGGGCCACATTACGAAACACGAAAAAATCGCTTCACGCACTGGCCCAGCCCGGAGGGTGGTGACAAGCCGCGGCCGAAGCCTACCACCAGAGATTGTTCTTAGCACCACCCGGAGGTCACGTGTAAGGATACAGAGGGTTACCACTTACGGACGTGAACAGAAACAACCTCCATCAGAACAACAACATCAGATTTATCATCAGCGCCAGCCCTAAACCAAATCGTGCATGACATGACGCACCACGCAGCGACACGCGCGGACTTCCTGCACTTTTAAGGCATCCATAGTAGAGGTAATATACCATAGACATGGTATATACCACCTGATACCCAAAGCTTCCTAATCCCTATTCGTTACAGAATTACTCATACGTCATGTTGAATGTCATGTCACTCACCCAAGGGTTTGCCTGAAAACCAGCGTTGCTACGCATCTTGCATCGTAGCAACATAAAGCTGAGGCAAAACCTTTTGGTCCACACACGCAATGTACCAAGTTATTTTATGATTACCTACTGTATAATGTGTGTGAATCAATAAATGTTTTTCTTTCTTTCTTTCTTTCATGTAATATCCAGTCATTCATCATTATAAAAAATATACAGATATATTATTTCCGTACAATCCACACAACAACATCTAGCCCCGTGGTAAGCTCTCAGCTTGTGTTACGGTTACTAGACATCTGATTAACTTAATATAATATAGACATACATACATAGATATTTTTTATTATACATACCAACACCCAGACCAAGGAAAAAGTGCTTGCAGAACATACAAACACCTGACGCCTCGGCGGGAATCGAACCCTACCTCTCCGCCGCAAGCGGACTTTCGCCCACGGCGCCACTGAGGCAGTTCGTTCCTTCTTTCTTTTTAAATGCAGTAGTTATGAATGAACTAGTTATTTTGCTCTAAAACATCAGCTGAATCATCCTAAACTCTTGATTCGTCAATGGAATTCCGGGGAGGCCGCGGAAAAAGTCCATAAAACCGGATGTAGACCCAAGTAGTAACCGCTTGAGTATTTCTTAGTCACGAATTAAATCAAGATAACGCAAAAATGCATACCTACCTAGTACCTGCATACATACAGTTACTAGCAATTTTGTAACACAAAACAATGGACTGATTACTTACGGATTAGAAACATGAGGCTTTGTAAAAGGGTGTTTAGTCGTTTCATTCCGCGAGCTCGAGTCAATTCGAATTACGCATTTGGCGCTTCGGACCGCTACAATGATTGGCGGTGCGAAACGACCCATTAGACGAACCTGTAGATGTATATTAAATCATTAGAAAAATAAATCCTACTTGGATTCCACCTAGGAATAATAATAGACATATATATACTACATAAGGTTGAATCTGAACTTGCATATAGCAATGCGCGATCTTTAACCAAAATAACCTCCATTATTTATAAATTATTTTATCTCATGTTATTCGCACTACAAAAACATTTGCAGATGTTATAAGCAAAAAAGCGGAACTCTGTGATTTTACACTTGAAAGAGTCAAGGTTACTTCGTGGTTATATACGTACATAGTAGGTACTTATAGCTTTACAGTTTGTTACATAACTGAGGCTGATAAAATGTATGAGTTTGTATGGTAAGATTTCGTTTTGTATTTACGCATGGGTTAGTTGACATTATTGATACATAGTTACTATAAAATCTGAAAAATATTGAGTAGGGAACTTGCAAATAGTTAGTGCTGCTAACTCGTGTCATCATTAGAACTTTATTTACGTTTTTTGCACATAGATAGTGCTGCCAACTGGTGTCATCAATTTGAACTTTTTACGTTTTTCCCTAGAGCCCCTTCCTTCGAGCGCGGTAGCTTAGGTACCTACTAGGGGTCCAAAAAAGACGGAATTAAGGTACCTGTCGGTCATCCAAATGTACTTTGGCAGTAGGTAGGTAACCTATGCTGTTTTTATTATTTCTTCGCCGAAAACTGTTTTACGTGTGTCGCATGTCAAATAATATTATTTATTTATTTATACTTTGTGCACAAAAAACAATGTACAGAGGAGGACTTAATGCTAGAAGCATTCTCTACCAGTCATCCTGGCCGTGCAAGTAAATAAATTAGGCACTATCAATATATAAAACTCATTTAAATATATTTATACATATAAAATGATTAAGTATTAATAAAAACATAATATAATATAATAACAATAATAAATTCTTTATTGTACACAAAAACACAGTAATAAAGAAAAAGAGTCATACAATAAACAAAATGTACAAAAGGCGAGCTTAACCCTAAAAGAGTTTTCTGACAGCAAACCTCGACATTGTGATATGTGCTCACAGATAGGGTGGAAATTCATATGTGGGGAAAGACCCACTGATTGGACTCCGCAAACCAGACGACCTCGTGAAAGGTCCAGGACGAGATGGCGGGACGAGCTCGACTCTCACCTGAGCAATGGCCATGATACCGCGTTGAATCGCGAAGAGTGGAAGTAGGGAAGGGAGGCCTTTGCCCTGCCAGTGGGACAGTGCAGGCTAAATAATCATTGTAACTAAGTGCGCTTGCCTATGTTTGATTCTCCAGAACACAATTTTAGCGAGAACCCAGTAAAAGCTACTTTAACAAACACGTTTCATGTTATATTCTCTAGAACAGCCTACATCCTTTAAGACAATGGCTCCCAGCACAGAAGTTCACACGCCTACAATAACTCATTTGTCAAAGCAGTGCATTATGTAGTGTACAGCTTAGATAGACAAGAAGATTCCAGTGATGCTATAATTATAGACTGTAAAAATCGTTTAATAAACAAAAATAAGACACGAGTTATTTAAAAACTTATGAAGCTGTGTTATGTTCTATTCGCTTCTCAACTCAGTATAAAACATTGAGGCGAACTGTCAAGACAATATTATTTCCTTGATCATTTTTGTTTAAATAATTGAGTTTTATTAATTTTAAGTTGACCTGTCCATGTATGTTTCTGTCTGTCGCATCAAAGCTCGCGAATGGATAAAGCGATTTAAATTAAGTATTTTTTTTGGATCAAAGGTGATTTATGTTCGAGCGTTCTTAGACTTGTTTGATGAAAATCGGTGTGCCATGTAAAAGAGGGGAAGAATAACATTATGTGTGCAAATATACTCGAGTGGGGTATCAAATGAACGCGCATCAAGAGCATATTACGAAATTATCGGATTTTCTTGCTTTTAAGAGAATAAAAGTATTGGAATCGGGTTTTTATTAATTTCGATTATTATAAACGTAGAGCGATAAATATAAAAATGCGGCTGTTGATTACATCCAAAATAATACCAGCTTTTCTTGTCAGGGTTTTTAATTTTTTTTATTAGAATTTTATAAACATTTTTGGGGAAATAAGGAAATTTTCTGTGGTCACAGTCTTTGATAAATGTAACGACATAAGTAATTAAACATTAATCGTGTAGTTTCTGAGATTAAGACTCTTTAGCTTTAGACATGATTAGTTTTAAATGTTTACAACACTGCTGAATGAGTTTTTCTATATTTTACCCCACAATCAGCAAACCACATGCGATAACTTAAACGAATTACCGAAACAACATTCAAAATATATATCAAAATACAAGATCCCAACCGTTCTGCGCAAATATTTTTTACAAATTCACCGACCAAGTTAAATTGTTCGCGTCAATTACCAAGTGGAAGGTTAAAAAACAAATCATCGAACCATGACGGCTATCTTGAATTTTATGTACCTGGTATTTACCAGAAGATGCTTGCCTTAAGATTTTAAATCTTTTTTAGCAAACATATAAGATAGCGTTCAACGCCACGGCTTTACCTGTGTATTATGGATTTTCTCGAGGGAACGACGTATTTTACCGTGGTAAAATGTATACTATAGCCTTCCTCTAAAAATGTGCTATCTAACACTGTACTAATTATTCAAATCGGATAAGTTTTTCCTGAGATTAACGTGTTCTAACAAAAAAACTCTTTAGCTTTATTAATCTTAATAATAAAGCTTAATTAATATTTTTACCGTAGGACATCCACCAACTAGATAAACAGACTATGTTTAAGCAGTATAATCATGGTGGATGCTGGTACTTGCAACCGAAATAAGAACTCCTTATTCCCAGCCTATTCTTATCCAATAAATGTCAGTGTCATTGTCAAGGTAGAAATGTCAACAAAATTAAATAACTTCATAATATTTCGTTCTCAAAGTCTATTCAAATCCTTTCTTATGCAGCCAAGGTTAAGTTCTAAGTTGAACTAGCTCTCGAACAATAGACGTTAAACCTATTGTCTAACAACAAGATTCCTTTAGGCATATTTACATAACTTATTTTATGACGTCAAATAACTTTAAATGCTCTCAGTTAATGATTTCTTGATTTGGCTGGTAATAAAGACTTCATGAAGCCAACGCACCAAGAGGTTAATAAAGGACGAACCTTCTTAGAAATGATTTAAATATAAAATTCACTGTAATGAGGTTGTATTAAAAAAGAATAAAAATCGAATAAATTTTCAGCTTGAGTGCCAAGATGGCGCAATGAGTGTATTTTATATAACTGTAGAAATAAATTTAAAAATACTGTTAAAATAAAAAATCAAATCGAAAGTTGGACTTTCGATTTGATTTTTTATTACTCCCAGAATGTCTAATTCTGTCTGAACGTCTAGTCTCTGAATGTCCAACTTTCAAAATTCCCTCTTCATACTTTCAGTAGAAAAATTTTAAGAATTAAGTTTTTACGTCTTGCATAATTATTAAAGCATAATCTAAGGTATCATATTTTACTATCCTAATACCAGGAATGCATAAACAATAAAGAGGTTTCATGACCCATAACATTAGCTACAACTGTCAACAGTTAAGTAATTTATACTTAAAGAAATATCCCTTATCTCTCTCATAAGGGTCTCCTAAATCATTCCCTAACCTAAGGGCTTTAAATATTTTGAGTGCCACTTAAATTGGCTTTAGAGGCACAACACAGGAATAGGGAGTTTTTTTTATTGTCCCAGTTTTATTTAAAGATCTTACAGATATCTGTAACTATACATAAATTATATTTTTCTTTGTATTTAAATTGTTTACATAGGACGCAGTCTAATTTGGAGGTGGGCGCTGGCTCTTCAACACAGTTTTGTAAATTTTCGTAGTGTTGTATTGTAAATGGGACAGACTTTTTTTTCGTCAGCTGATCATGAGTACATAGTAGCCACTGGGCACGTACATCCATACACTGAGGGACTGAGGACATTACAAGGAAAAAAAACACTGGCAATACCGACCTTACATAAAGGACGGAAAAGAAGACAAAAACATTTATCTACAAAACAAAGAGCGACACTTCCTAGTTTAATGTTTTGTTGATTTTTTTCCGGTAAAAAGACATACATTCACTTGGTTGTAGAGGTACTTTTCACGCCAAGGCATACAGGGCCGAATCAGCAATTTACGATGACAAAAATAAAGTGTAGGTATATTAGGTTTTTATTATAATGATTATGTGTTATTTTATTTATTTTCATCATCACCTATATTACCCCCTATAATTAGTCCACTGCTGGACAAAGGCCTCCCCTAATGAGCGCCATAGCGCCCAGTTCAGCTTGCCATGGTAAGTACTACAAAAAGTTTATATCTAGGCACGAGTGCCGCGCGCGATCCACTCACACGTATTGGATCGCGCGGTCCCTGATGCGCCCGATTCGTACGTTGTTGGTTTTATGCGAGCATTAGAGTTGCGTGGCGTGCGCGGTGTAGACGGCTTTGAGTGGATCGCGGGATTAAAACATCATGCCATGGACGCCTCACAAGGTCGCCGTCTGATATTCAAAAAATAATGTATATTGTAAGGAGTTTAAGAAGTTTATGGGACCTACAATATGTTAATTATAAATAATAGTGTAATTAAAATGATCGTTTGTGGTATGATAGGACTGATGATGTCATTGTATGATAAAATTCCTTACAAATAAATAAGATTAAAAAAACATAATATCAATAGATTCAATAGCGTGTGAAAGACGCATTCTTGCATACATGGCGTCACGTCTCTTGCTACATGCATCATCACATCACAGATCGCCTTAGGCTCACTTCTGCCGTATTTTTAGGATCGCAAGTTTCAAACTGAATCAGTCTAACACGATCCACGCTCCGTAATTCTGGATCGCGGGTCGCGGGATCGCCTGGTGTGAACCCACCTAATAAAATGACAATACAATCCCATCAAAAACAATACTTGTCAAAAAAACCAAGTCGCGCAACCCAGTTGTTCTGCGTTAAAAAGTTGTGAGATCCATGTAAATCCAAGTCTTCAAATTTCGTCTCAAAATTATTTAATGTTTTATATAAATATATTGAGACTTGGCCATCGCACTAAATAATTGAATTTACACGTGTTTTCAGGCGATTGAATTAACACGTGTTTTCAGGCGATGGCCAAGTCTTAATATATTTATGTAAAACATTAAAGAATTTTGAGACGAAATTTGAAGACTTGGATTTACATGGATCTCACAACTTTTTAACGCAGAACAACTGAGTTGCGCGACTTGGTTTTTTTGACAAGTATTGTTTTTGATGGGATATCATTTCTTTTTGTATTTTGTAGACAGTTCTACTTTTTTCCTTTTCGGTACCTTCTACTTATTGTATATATGTCCATATAATTTTCTTTTTGCCGGTCTAGATTGG
This sequence comes from Gymnoscelis rufifasciata, assembly GCA_929108375.1. Classification (NCBI taxonomy): domain Eukaryota; kingdom Metazoa; phylum Arthropoda; class Insecta; order Lepidoptera; family Geometridae; genus Gymnoscelis; species Gymnoscelis rufifasciata. The sequence goes on from OV815326.1 coordinate 1,402,203, forward strand.
ATTTATTTATATTTCGCATTGTCATTACTTTAGTACATATTTCGTATATACGTGCCGTTGCGACAGCGCCCTCTATACCGGTATTTTCTAGATTTTTTAGTTTTTCCTTGATTCATACACCAAACACTACTTATATTCCAAATTTGAAGCTTCTAGGTCTGCTAGAAGTGCCTTAGAATTTTGATGATCGGTGAGTCAGTCAGTGAGTGACAAAATTACGAAATTTGACCCGTTATAATTCTTAAAATACTGGTTCAAATTGAGTGAAATTTGAAATATACCGTGTCTTTACAATCCTGCATGGTTACTGAAAATTTCAGTGTTCTAGTTTTATCCACAACGAAGTTACAGGGGGTCGAAAATGGCCTGAATTGCTTCGAGAAAAGGATGGTACGGCCGTGCCGCTTTTTTGCTCGACTTGGTGGGGGCACTGCCGTGCCCCCAGATATTAGAATGATGAATTACCATGAAGGTGCTGGAAGGTGGCCATAGGAACTCCAGTATGGGCAGTAGCCTCATGGAGTTTGGATATAATTCGTATTGCAGAGTGTATAATCGTAAATAATATAGTAATATAGTCCTATACCCTTATTTTCAAGAAAAAATATATTTTCGTATTCATTTGCGTATCTCCTTTGGGTACCTACGTACAGCACATGTTTAAATAAAACCTTGACCAAGTCGTGTTTGTTCGAACCCTAGAGTATCAATGTAGATAGGTATATTATGGGTACATAAATAATTAAGAATGCTAGGAGTGATTTCTATGGTTTCGATTTGTTGTATTTAACTACCAAACAGCAGAATAACTATTCAAAACCATTAAAAACTTGACATAAGCAATTAAAAATAACCACGTAACAAAATATATTAGCAAACATACTAATTCGAATCCCTTCTTCGAATTGCACGAGTATAGCTGACAGCCTCAAATAATACCACAGTGTGGTTACTTCTAAGCAATGCAGTATGGTACGATGGTATTCCAAGACCTACTTACACGTAGGTTGGTTATGGCACGAGTAATGTAACCTGTCGACCTTGTACTACGTGTAAATTATTATGTTAGGTAATTGTTTACACTGTGATAGCTTAGACGCCATAGATGATTTGAAAAAGGAACAAAACAATAGTGAGGTTTTACTATGGGACATAGATAAGTCGCCATAAATAAATTTGAAAAATAGTTCAGTTCAGTTTCTTGTAATTGGAATCTGCGCTTGAAGTGACATTTGTCAGTGTTGAGTTAAATAAAATTATAAAGTGTTACAGATGTTACTCAGTTGAATTGAACGCCATTTTGCGACATTTGAATAAGAAAACGTTCGAGTTTGTGAACTTTCATTTCAAAGGTCGTGGGTTCAAACCCAGACAACCACCTCTGCATTTTTCTTCTTTAAAAAAATATGTGCGCTTTAAAACAGGTGCTTTAACGGTTAAGGCAAACATCGTGAGGAAACCAGCATGTTCTGATAACTTTAAAGAGTTTGAAGGACATGTGACATTCACCAACCCGTGGTTAATTAAGGCTTAATCTCTCTCGCCAAGAGAGAAGTCCTTGTGTCCCAGCAGTGGGAACGTTAATAGATGATCCGGAAACGTTCGTGATCACAGCGTTCTGCGCTAATTGTAAATAGCTAAATTGATAGATGGCATGCGCGTGAGTCGGTGAAACCGCTTTCAACGGTTACATTTTACATTTTTGAATTATACGGAATTGCATACGTGATTCGATGGAATAAGACGGTTTACGTCAGCTATTTTGTTCTATTTTCTAAGCAAAACTGTTAGGACGCTGGGAGACGCTAGGAGAAATGTGTTCAATGCCTACCTACTGCAATTTTGATAGGCCTTGCTAATTGTTTTTTATAAATAATAATAGTTTAGTAATAATAAAATTAAACTCTTTGTTACAAACCAAGTTAAAAAATTAAAGGGATTTAAAGCTATATACAAAATGCGTAATGTTCTGCTTTATTGCTTGTTACAGCAATTTCTTCCAGAAAACCTTAGTTTAATTGCAATTTTAAGCTCTAAAATTAGTTTTTGACGATTTGGATCAGTTATTTTTGTGAAAACATCGACAGACTAATAAGTCAAATGTGGGCAACACTCTTTCATAAGTACCGAAGTAACAAAATGTATATTTTTTTATATCTGGGGGCACGGTAGTGCCCCCACCAAGTCGAGCAAAAAAGCGGCACGGCCGTACCATCCTTTTCTCGAAGCAATTCAGGCCATTTTCGACCCCCTGTAACTTCGTTGTGGATAAAACTAGAAGACTGAAATTTTCAGTAACCATGCAGGATTGTAAAGACACGGTATATTTCAAATTTCATTCAATTTGAACCAGTATTTTAAGAATTATAACGGGTCAAATTTCGTAATTTTGTCACTCACTGACTGACTCACCGATCATCAAAATTCTAAGGCACTTCTAGCAGACCTAGAAGCTTCAAATTTGGAATATAAGTAGTGATTGGTGTATGAATCAAGGAAAAACTAAAAAATCTAAAAAAAACCGGTATAGAGGGCGCTGTCGTACCTTTTTTGAAGCAATTCAGGCCATTTTCGACCCCCTGTAACTTCGTTGTGGATAAAACTAGAATACTGAAATTTTCAGTAACCATGCAGGCATTGTAAAGACACGGTATATTTTAAATTTCAATTAATTTGAACCAGTATTTTAAGAATTATAACGGGTCAAATTTCTTAATTTTGTCACTCATTGACTCACCGATCATCAAAATTCTAAGGCACTTCTAACAGACCTAGAAGCTTCAAATTTGGAATATAAGTAGTGTTTGGTGTATGAATCAAGGAAAAACAAAAAAAATCTAGAAAATACCGGTATAGAGGGCGCTGTCGCAACGCCACGTATATACGAAATATGTACTAAAGAAATAACAATGCAAAATATAAATAAATCCAATCTAGACCGGCAAAAAGAAAATTATATGGACATAATATACAATAAGTAGAAGGTACCGAAAAGGAAAAAAGTAGAACTGTCTACAAAATACAAAAAGAAATGAGATCCCATCAAAAACAATACTTGTCAAAAAAACCAAGTCGCGCAACTCAGTTGTTCTGCGGTAAAAAGTTGTGAGATCCAAGTAAATCCAAGTCTTCAAATTTCGTCTCAAAATTCTTTAATGTTTTATATAAATATATTGAGACTTGGCCATCGCACTAAATAATTGAATTTACACGTGTTTTCAGGCGATTGAATTAACACGTGTTTTCAGGCGATGGCCAAGTCTTAATATATTTATATAAAACATTAAAGAATTTTGAGACGAAATTTGAAGACTTGGATTTACTTGGATCTCACAACTTTTTACCGCAGAACAACTGAGTTGCGCGACTTGGTTTTTTTGACAAGTATTGTTTTTGATGGGATAAGATTAACATTAAATATGAAGATGGTTTTATACAAACAAGCTTTTATTATTAACATCTTATAATATACTTATAAAATTTCCATGTCACAATGTTAATTACCGTACTCCTCCGAAGCGACTTTAGCGATTTTTACCAAATTTTATATGCGTAATATATTTATATATAAAACATTAAAGAATTTTGAGACGAAATTTGAAGACTTGGATTTACTTGGATCTCACAACTTTTTACCGCAGAACAACTGAGTTGGCGCGACTTGGTTTTTTTGACAAGTATTGTTTTTGATGGGATTCAGTAGTCAGTAGGTCTGAGAATCGGCTACTATCTATTAATTTTGCAAAACAACGTTTGCTGGGGTCAGCTAATTATGTATTTAATATAATTCACCTGCGTTATAAACAGGGTAAGTAAAGTTTAACATGAAAACGGTCAGATAGGTACTTATATCATTTAAGAAATATAATATTGATCACTGCCACCAAATGCAATATGTTTTTACTGTAGTTATTTTTTACGTCATTCACATAGACGTACATAATATTTGTCAGAGGGAAGCAATGTGAGATTTTCTGAACTAGTTAGTATAATTTGACCCAGATATTTTTTTTTACCCAAAAAAATATTATTAACTACAGGCCTGATAAAATAAGGGGTAGGTACAACTAAAGAGCAAACTACACGCAGATATATTTTATACATAACAGACTTTTCTGGTAAAATCAAAACTAAGATTTTCGGGTAAAAATTAAACCAGGGAATAATTATATTAACCGAGATTTTCTTTGCTAAATCAAATATCTATTTAGGAATTATATGAATGAATAAATTAGGTAGTTAGAGAAAAATATATGATCAGGTTCAGTTGGAGGTTTAGTTATAAAGTTAATTTGAAAATAAATTCATAAATTCATAAATTCTTTATTGCACACAGAAACATATACAAATATTAGTCAAAAACAAAAGTCATGTACAAAGGCGAGCTTAACCCTATTAGAGTTTTCTTACAGCAAACCTTAGGGTATGGAGAACTGTAATGCTGAAAATATGGATAGCGTGTACATACAAGTCAGACAGAATGTTCATATAAATTACCTATATTTGCTAAAATAATAAACATAACATAACATATATATATATATATATATATATACTATATATACCTAATATACATATATACCTACTACAATAATATGTAAATTAATACTCATAATAAAATTGATCTAAAACTGTTACGATATTTGAGAGAGATAATACTCTTTTACTCTCAGCTTAAAAGCATGAATTGAAGGACTTGCTTGTATTGAATGGGGTAAGGCATTCCATAGTCTAGGCGCAGCCATAGTGAAAGACTCGCGATAGCGGCGAGAACCATGCTCGGTAGTTCTGAGGCGAAGAGATTTGACAGTTCTGCATGGCATGCCACGGGGAATAAGAAACTCAAAGCGATCCCGAAGATAGGAAGGAGATAAAGGATTGAACAATGTATAGTAAAGAAAGCTAAGAACGTGAAGATCCCTACGTTTTCGAATCGGTAGCCATTTCAGTTGAGAGCGGAATTGAGATACATGGTCGAATTTACGTAACCCGAAGATAAAGCGGATGGCTAAATTCTGAAGACGTTCCAATTTGTTTAAGAGCTCCTCCGAGACATCCAAGAAAGTAACATCGGCGTAGTCCAGTATAGGAAGTAACAAAGATTGCGCTAAAGTTATTTTTGTCTCCAGTGGCAAAAAATTTTGAAATAATTTTAACAATAAACATAATAAGTTGTTTGCTACCTAATCTATTTAATTAAAAGAAAATTTAATAGTGTATTCAATGAAAATATAGAACTCAATAAATTGTATAACTTCCTTTCCTAAATTATTGAAAATGTTATACTTATCTAACAAAATAAACATACAAAACAGGTTCTTATTAATTTGTGTTACATTGACAATACCTACCTCCACCTGTCACGTTTCAAACTCTTATCTATAACGATTCAGCACTAATTACTCACAAAACAAGCAGATAACCCACGTCTCAAATTTTTACACCAACAACATTGTTTACCATTAACAAATGAGGGTACAAAAATGCGGTCAACCCATAATTTTATCTTAATTACAAGTTAACTACCTTAAATGACTTTGAATGACCGAACAGCTTACCTTCGATTTATAATTTGTATCCTTATCATGTGCATACACCATGACAAAACACCAACCTTGTAAAACACATAAAACCTCACTTAGCTACATTTTGAATTTATGAAAACACTGGCTGAATGTAAAATAAAAAAAATATATAATTCGATATTCGAATTTGACGTTGACGGTTCGGTAACTTCCCGCGTGAAACGAAACGTGTGCTACCTAGAACGCAGCGCGCGGCGAACTAAACTTTTTTCTATTGTTCCCGCAACGCTTGCCCAATGCTTGATATAATCGCTTTAGGCGACACCCAATACTTAGTAGACATCTCAGGTAGACATCGACGTCGATAAATATCAGCAATGTACAGTCACGGTGTCGTCTAATGCTATGTTTTTTTGCAAAACTCGAATTGTCAATCAAAATCACAGCGGATTGCGTCATTCGTTCATGTCGACTAAAAGCAAATTGGTGTATTTACGTGAGTACCTACAAAAACAAACAAAAAAAGTTGGGATGTTTTTGTAGTCGGTTTTGCTTTGAACCTACGTTTATACCATAGAGGTACGGCTTTTTTATTTATTTGCGTTATGTGAATCCCAAATAAATTATAAATAATTCGTAGAAGTATTTAAGATAATCTATCTGAATATATTATATCAAGGGATCAGATTTTGTTGTCCAGCGACATATTTTGGTAGATTTTGTGAATATTTTCACTCTAAAACAATTTACTTAAACTACAATCAAGATACAGACAGACAGACGCGGCACAGGGCTTCTTTGCATATCTATATAAATAAAAATGAATTGTTGTTCGTTAGTCTGATTAAAACTCGAGAACGGCTGGGCCGATTGGTCTGATTTTGGTTTTAAAATGTTTGTCGTCGTCCAGGGTTGGTCTAAACGGTGATCAAATAATTTTTACCCATGCGACGCCGGGGCGGGCCGCTAGTTATATATATAATTAGCTTTTGCTGTCATTTAAATTATCTACATAACGGATTTTAATGCAGTTTGCAACAAAGATAGAGTGAAGAGAAAGATTTATTTATGTGGGTAAAGTATGCGTTGCTAACTGGTAACTATTGCAGTAGAAGTTTGTATGCGGAATAGGTTACCAGTTAGTTAGTGACTGGCAAACATCGTGAGGAAACCGGCATGCTCTGAAAACTTTAAAGAGTTTGAAGGACTTTCTTGCTTCATCTGGGTGTTTAATATGTATGAAAAATATCTATATTATGTATGTCTATTATATTAAGTATATCAAATGTCTAGTACCCGTAACACAAGCTTAGAGCTTACCAAGGGGCTAGATGTTGTTGTGTGGATTGTCCGGAAATATATATTTTATTTTTAACTTGCCTTCTTGCGAAATGGGAAGATGTGAGGTGGGTTTATTATAAAAAAGACGTATGTATATCGAAGATGTCTGTTATCATTATATAGGTATTTATTATTCTCTAACGGGACAGAATAATTACAAGTTTTTTATAGTTATGAATAATTAATATGCCTAAGGGTTAGTAAACCTAAGAATTTAGATATGAGTTTTTTTGATATGTAAGTTGTTTAAAATCAAATTAATATAACTCAATGTGACAGCTGAATTATTTAAAAACCTATAATTGTTGAGACAAAATAGCTTAAATTAAAGTACATATTTAAAATAGATTTTCGAAATTTTGTGCGTGGCTTGAGTTTTTGCGGTTTTCTAAAGTACCTATGTATTTTTAAAAATGTTAAGCTTACTTTAGCTTATACATTTATTTTATATTTTAGGTAATTTATAGCTATGTAGATATTCTCTAATATTTATAGGAATATATGTATTTTAATTTCTTTGGCAATTAAAAGAAGTTCAAAATTTTATTTACAAATCAAAAACTAAGATTTTTTTAATACATAATTTGGCAATAACTACCTATGATTAAACAGTCTTGAAACAAATTTAAAGAAATTTTAAATTTAAATACTTATGAATACTTAACAAAATAAATTCTAGATTTAAACTATAAAAACTTAAAGTTTTTTTCTACATCATAAATAGTTTTATCATATTTTTATGAAATCTTAACTACCTAGTAAAATTACGTCTACTTGAGTATTATTTTTTCTATTTACATAAAACATTTTCAAATCCATCCATCAATTCAAATTATTGATTCAAAATCATAAATTTATCACCCTATAATTAGTACGATAGAGTATTCTCCATAAATCCTTAACCATAGACAAAAACTCGGAAGATTGTTAAACGTTATTCGGATTATAAGCGGAATAATTAAAATGATTTAATTTATTTTTGTGTTTCTCGTTATTCCGGCGTCTTTCAATCCACCAATAGTTGGACATTTTTTGTATATGGCCTTAATTATATACCTAAATATTACAGAAAAAGTTGCACTTAAACTGCATGATAACTTATCTAACAGACAAACAGATTTATCAGTTCAATACGCGTAACTAAAAGATACTCAACTTAAAAAAGAATCAACAAGTACCAGTTTTAAGCACTCACTGTACAGTAGATACATAAGATATTATTTATTTTCCTACTATCAGTTATATTTATAATATTAGTTCAAGTTTCACTATGATTTTCAGGAAAAACGGGAATTTAAAGTTAACTAGAGGTACATTACTGATTGGTCGAAAAGGGGAAAAACATGATTGCCAAACCTATACACACTACTATTGCAAATTGTCAAGTAATCTCCAACAAAAAAATTCATAAGTTTAACTAGACATCTTAAAATTTATGAAAATTGTAAATTAATTAAGTAAAATTTAAGGATCACACAATAACATGAACAATTCCAAACATGCAAAATCCATTGCCTAAAATTCAAATGTTTTTTTTTATAATCACAAATAAAGATAATTTCATTCACAGCAATCAATTCCTACGAGTTATCTCTCACCGTCCCGTCTAAAAACCCTATTGTACCTGAAAATTCTATTCTTATAATTCTCAATGGGACCTCTTCGCAGCAACTTTGACACAGCATTCCTTGTGACAGCGACCTTGTAGCTTTCAGGGGACAAAATGGCGGGCGTTTCCCGCGTCTTCAGCACGTCGTGTGGCGCCAAAATGGCGGCGTCGGAAAGCATCGCGTCAATGTCACTTGTCAACATGGCGATCGAGTCGGCGCTGGTGTAGTTTGAGATTGGACTGCATAGCGGGATCGCGTTGGACCATTTTCTGTTCCTGGTAAAAAGATAAATATTCAGGTAAATTTTTCTAAGTATATTTAAGTCTATTGTGTATACAAATCCTAATAAACTTAATCTGTCTATGATTATTTTATGTGTATACTTAAGATCAAAAAACAAAATTTAAGAAAAAGCATAACTCGACTGCGAGTTTATGTTTTAGAGAACATGATTTGGCGTCACAATCCCGCATTTTTATTTATATAATTATTAGCATAATCATAATCACTGTTACTGTGACGAAAAATATCTAACGACACCTCTCAAGCTAAAATCCATAAAGATTTTTTATTATACAGGTCTTGTTTTATGCCATATCAAAATAAAAAATGTACACTTCCAAGTTAATGTGTCGTAAAATTAAAAAAACGAAATTTTTATAATTTTTTTACAGATCTCGAGAAATCTGCTCAAAAAAAAATGACCTGATTAGTACCCCTAGGACACTGCTGCTCATCCTCTGCTGAGTTTCCCTTCACCGGATACTACGCCTCCATGGGAGAAGGTGGTGGCAACGTTCTGCCTCGTGGCTAGGTGGCGAAGGTCCGGCTGAGGCGCAAGAGGTTACGGGTTCGATTCCCGTTGGGGGACCAGATTTTGTACGATCTACAATTTCTGGTTTCGAGTCTGGGTGTTTTTCAATGTATCACAAGTATGTATATAAAAAAAATGTTGATATGTAGTATATAATGTCACCTAACACCCACAGTACAAGCTCTGCTTAGTTTCGGGTTAGGTGACGCTGTGTGATTAGTCCGGAAACATTTTAACCTAAGCCTAGCCTACGAACATAGTTGATGTTGGTCAAAAAGCGGGCAGCCTTAAGTGGAACTGGGCTGGACACATTTGCCGAATGGCTAGCGACTTGTGGGCAAAGACTACTACTCAGTGGAGCCCACCCAACGCTAGAAGGCGACGTGGAAGGCCCAGGATGAGATGGCGGGACGAGCTCGACGCCCACCTAACATCGTGGCCTGAAGTAGCAAGCAATAGAGGCGAATGGAAAGAAAAAAGAGAGGCCTTTGCCCTGCAGTGGGACGGAATGGCTAAAAAAAAAAAAGGTGTGTGCGCGATTCACACACGATAGAAGTGAAACTTCAGTAAAACGACGAAAGAATGAGATGAATATGTATAACAAGGGTAGGATTATTATTACAAAGTTAAATTGTTTAAAAGTGAAAGTATTTTGATTAATTTTATAAGATATTTTATATTTTATTTAACATTATGTTAACATAATCTATTGCTCAAGTTCCATATTTTCAGTTTCTGGATTTTTTTCATTTTGTATTTTATTTTCATTTTTTTGCGTCGATATTGACGAGACACATTTCGACATTAGTTTTCGGCATCTTATAAAATTTATTATTTAGCACAACAAGATATAAAAATAGTCACAATCACACTGTTAGATAATCACACCACGCTGACATCTTAATAAAAAGCTGTAATACGCAGCCGCATACAGTGTACCTACCTAAAGTAGTATTAGCTCACGTAGTTCACCCATGCACTAACACACGTTAAATGCTCAAATACAAGCAAGTATTAAACAGTGTGAATATACATACACACCGACATCTGCTCTCTCGCTCTGGCTCACTAATTGCAGGCGACTATTGTATTTGTGTCTCTTACCTGTCGTTTTTTCCGTTGCATCCGGTTTGAAATCACAACGATTCTAAAGAAAGTATCTAAAACTTAGCCTAGAGCTACTTACTTCAAACATCGTAGCATAGGCGCTCCCTTCAGCTTATACCCCGGCTCGCAGGTGAACGTCACCGTCTCCCCGATCTTGTAGTAGAACTTGACGCTGGACATCCGGCCGGATATCGTGGTGCCGGGGTATGTGCAGGCTTGGGCACCTGGGTACAACATATGATCTTTTAATGCGTTTCTAAAAAATGGGAGTCTTTTAAAATCATCACATTACACTTGACATCAAAGGTGCAAAGAGAGAATCATTGATATGCAAAGTATATGGTCTTATTTGCACTATAGGATCTGATTAACAATTTTTGTACATTTTATTGTAATGTTGTGTTCAATAAAGATTATTGTATTGTATGGTAAGTTTCACACCAACCACCGGGGCGCAGCGAGCAGCGCAAAGTATGCAAACGTATGCGATCGTAGCCGACCGCGTCCGTTTGATCAAAAATGCGATGGACCGCTCCATCCAACCCGCGGCCGATCGCAGTCGAATGCGCTCAAAGCCAAAGGCTTCCAATGCACGTTTTTATAAGAGAACTTGAAGAAGAAAATCTATGCCATGTACTCAAATTTAGTAACTCTTTCAATTCGTTGGTCAAGGATAGCCTTAATATTGACATGTTTAACGTTTAACTCATCAACGAATAGCTTAGAGCGTTTAATTAATGAGCAGGTTTTCGCAATTCTTCGTAATATTTTTCTTTTGTCTTGTAATATAATAAAAGCATTTCTTTTTAGTATTTTGTCTTGATAGGTTAAGTAAAATTTTTTATACTTTTTCGATAATTGGAAACTTGTAATAATTGGCCGTCTCTGTGTTTGCAGCTGACTGTTACAGTTGTAAGCATTTATATACGTAAGTTTAGAATTTATACTAGCTGTTAATTTTCCCAAAATTATGGAAATAACTAAATAAATTTAGCCGCTGGTTCTTACAAGTGGGGGGTTTGTCGCTCCAGCGGCCGCTGTCCTGGCACACGAGGATGGGGCGGCCGTGCAGGGTGTGCTCAGGGTTGCAGTGGAACTGGAGCACGTCTCCAGCTCGGAACGGTGCTCGCCCTAGCACGTAGCCCGCTGCGGGCGGGGCTAATGCTGGGCAGGACACCTCTGGAAGAATGATTTATTAGCTTCAGAGAAAGAAAGAGAGAGAGAGAGAGAGATAGAGCGAAAGAGAAAGAGAGAGAGAGAGAATGGCAACCATGTTTTTGTCCACAATCACAAAAACATTAGCAAAAAGTTAGGTAAAAGCGCGACACGTCAGAACATTTAGTCGAGCCTAATTTAGTTGCCTACAACCACAGAAATCTAAGTAAGAGGATGAGAGGGATGGAGGTTTTGTCTGTTCTCGTCCGTAAGTAGAACCCTTACACGAGAGCAAGCTCCGGGTGGTGCTAAGAACAGTCTCTGGTGGAAGGCTTCGGCCGCGGCTTGTCACCACCCTCCGGGCTGGGCCAGTGCGTGAAGCGATTTTTTCGTGTTTCGTAATGTGGTCCGGAGAAGCCATCTACCTTCTAGGTCTTCATGGCCCATCTTAGACCACATCATCACTTTACATCAGGTGATTTGTGGTCCAATGAAGGCTTATCGAGAATAAATAAATAAATTTTTAATGTTTAATATGTGACCATCCGTGAAGATCTGTAATTAGCTTTCTGTTACTACTAGGTTAGTTATAGTCATAATATTGGCTGTTGATTTTCCTTACAAATAAATAAATAAAAAAAAAAGATTTCTGTGCCTACGACAATACTATCATTATGAAATTATATTATTCACAGTGTTAACAATACTCGTACTACGATGGTCGTGACAGATAACATTACATCGAGTCTCTATTAAGACGACCATTATCTAATTCGACAAGCTGCTACCAAAAAAAAATATTAGACCAGTTCTTTCAGACGAATAGATAAATGAGAGTTTTCTTAAGCGAGTAGCCCCCGTCGTTGGGTGGATTTATTTATTTGTGCACAAAGAACACTGGGCAGAAGAGGACTTTATGCTAGAAACATTTTCTACCAGTCATCTTGAGCGTCATCTCTCTAGCCAACAAAGTAGTCCCAGCAGTGGGAACGTTAATAGGGTGTTGATGATGATGATGATCTTGGGCGTGCAAGAAAATGAAATGAATCATAGAGTAGTAGTAATAGTAGTGGGTTTCTCATAGAACCTCCATAGACGTACTGCTCTTTAGACGCAGTGATAATACCCCATTGTGAAATACCACCATTGGAAACCAGGTTTAACAACATTTCTTCTTTACTTCTTTTCCACCTTAACAACAGTAACTGTGCTAAGCCGGTACCTACCCTTACAAACTGGGAAAGGCTTGGCCCAGTGCGCGCTCGGCAGGCAGACGGTCTCGGGCGCGCCGCGCAGCGCCCACCCCCCCGCGCAGCTGAACGCGGCGCGCCCCCCCACCCCACGCGAGACGATCGACACGCGGGGGGGACGCTCGCCCTCGCCTAGGGGGGTGTCTAGGACCACTTCTCCGCATTCCACACCTGGGGAGAGAAATTAGATATTAACAATTAATTTTAGAGCAAAAACTTATTTTGGCGCACCGTATACTTTTTTGTTTGCTGTGAGTAAGGCTAATCCGTCACGCTTTGAGGTGAAAGGCTCAATGGTGTGATTTGGGACCGCCGAGAGTACCTGAGCGAGAAAGATACAGCTGCTCTTTACTGCTGCGTGTTTTCTCCATAAAATGTTATGTGTCATATTTGTTACCAATCAATTATTATGTAGTACGAACGAATAAAATTCATTAGTTTTCAATTTTGCAGTACGGTCTACACATACATAATCATATGGTAATATAATTTTGTATGTAGAAAAATATTTATACCCATCCTGATGAAGCCGCACTCGGTACTAGAACCTGCATCTTTAATTAAACGCGTCAACATAGCTAATTACCCCAATGCACCATTACGTAACCTTTGGTATTTTTCGACATGAAGTTTAAGTTACAGTAATTATTTGAAACAGAAAAAACAAAGAACTTACTCTCACAAACGGGTAAAGGCGCACTCCAGTTCCCAGAAGCCTTGCAGACCAGCATATGCGAGCCAAGAAGCGCGTTGCCATTGGCGCAAGAGAACCGGATCTCTGTGCCCAGCTGAGTGCCCACCGTGCTGGGCACCAGCCCACGGCGGATGGGCAAGGGTGGGCAGTGGACATCTGCAAAGATTAGTCAATTTTGCAGATATAACGTTTCTTCTTAAAATAACCGAATTAAATTGATTGTCCTGAACTAATTAATAAGATAAGATAAATATTCTTTATTGCACACATAATTAAAAATAAGCACTTAAAACTATGCGGCAAATGGCCGTCTTATCGCTAAAGAGCCATCTCTACCAGACAACCTTGAATAGATACGATTATTGGATTATTGGGAATTAATAATAAATAATTAAATATTATCAACCCAAGGTACATAAAGGATGTTCAAACACCATCTTACTGACTTAAACCAACACTGGCTGATGTGTTGATTGCCCCGAAAAGTATTTTATATCATTTAATGGGATCGGCATGTCTGAAAGGAATTTTTGTCTGTTCACGTCCGTAAGTGGTAACCCTCTGAATCCTTACACGTAACCTCCGGGTGGTGCTAAGAACAGTCTCTGGTGGGAGGCTTCGGCCGCGGCTTGGCACCACCCTCCGGGCTGGGCTGTTTCGTAATGTGGCCCGGAGAAGCCATCTACCTTCTAGGTCTTCATGTCCCATCTTAGACCACATCGTCACTTTACATCAGGTGAGAATGTGGTCAAATGAAGGCTTATCCAGCATAAAAAAAAGAATAAGGAAAGCCCAGCCGTTAGATGCAAATAGCAAATAAAATATGAAAACTGACCTTCAACAATAATCTCGATGTGGTGTATTTGTCTTGCCGGCGTCTCGCACCGGTAAACCCCTGAGTCCGCCTTTTGCGCATCCAGGATACTGAGCCGGTACTCCAGCTGACTGTCGCGGCCAGGGTCCGTGCTCCAACCTTCGGCGTACTTACGTTCGGGACTGAAAGGAATACAGCGAGGATTATAGAGGTATAAACTGGTTTAAAGCAGCCGTCGATAGAAGTTTTTTGGGCAAACTGTAGCTGAAAGCGAAACTCACGTTTCTAAAAGGATTTGTACTTAATACCTAAATGGAACCAAATATTTAGTACTAATTTCACACCCAAAAAATATTCGTTCTTAATATTTGGTTCCATATAGATATTTTGAATGGATTTCCGCCAAGTACGCCTATGAATCTGTCAATTATTTTTAAGATAAGATAAAGGTAGGTTGAAGCCGTGTTGGCTAAGTGGGAGGACACTCGACTTTCATTCCGAAGGTCGTGGGTTCAAACCCCGCCACGCACCTCTGGATTTTTCTTCTTGAGAAATTTATGTGCGCTATAAACACGTGCTTTAACGGTGAAGGCAACATCGTGAGGAAACCGGCATGTTCTGAGAACTCTAAAAAAAGAGTTTGAAGGACATGTGACATTCACCAACCCGCACTTGGCCAGCGTGGTGAATTAAGGCCTAATCTCTCTCGTCAAGAGAGAAGTCCCTGTGTCCCAGCAGTGGGAACGTTAATAGGGTGATGATGATGAAAGGTAGGTAATATTTTAGTCTTATATAAAATAAAAATAAGTTCGGCTATGTTTTTGCCTAAATATAATAAATCTTGCAAAAAAATTAATCAATACTGAAATATATCAAGTCAATATAAATTAAAATTATCGGAAGTTAAATATTTATATATTAATGGAATTACAATAAAATTGTTTAAAATTTTCAAAATGTTTTATTAAAAGTTATGTTGTTTTTATATAAAGGAGGTTTCAAACGAGTTAAACCAGGATCTATGCTCTACTGCAGCGTATTTACGTTCAGTACAAGAGGGTGGATAATGGCAGTAGACGATTAAGATGGCAGGAACGAGCAGAAGAAAGCGAGGGCGGCATACTTATATCCAGAAAAGGAAATCCTACGTCTGAAAAGATTACGATGAGGTGATAAAATGATAAAAAAAAGCAAAATAAACTGTAAAGTCTTCTAAAAGTTATTGCCTATTTAAAAAAGCTAAGCTATTTATTTATTGTGCATCCCACAGCTGAATACATCAATCTTAATTAAAAACTTATACCGACCCTGTGTGTGGGTCGACACATACCATCAGTTGAGATTGTGGACAAAAAAAGATCTATCGTCCATAAAAAAAAAAGTTAGGTACATTGATCTGCTACTTACGAATATCAACATCGCATAAGCTCCTTATCAATATTCCAGTAGTATACAATATACTTACTCTGGATCATTCAGCGTGTAGTTCCACTTGGGGTTCCCGAACCTCCTCATCCAGAGGCACTCCATGTGCAGGTTGGTCCCGGGGTACACCAGCAGCTTGCCGTCGTTGGTCTGGGCTATGGGCCCGTTGGAGTAGCGGAACAGGATCGTTGGCGGCTTGTCCACTGAAAAAACCGCAATAATTTGCAAGTTTGAGAACGCTCGAATTTATTGTTTTTTTTTATATTTTTGTGTGTAGTCAAAGTCAAGCCGAATCGTAAAGAATTCGTAAGAATCGTCTTGCTTAAAGACACATTCTGTCCATAACTAAACGCCACAAGCACAGTCCTCGCTTTAGACATGAGGAAATGTTAGTCCAATACAATTTATAACTTGATGAGATTAAGACAAATTAATTACTTACTGGCATAATCGTTTTCCTGATTGAGGCCGATACAAGAGGGCACGCCGCCGTCCCAAGACCCCCCAACGCACCGCCTGGTCTGGGATCCCGTCATTTGATACTTTCCTATGTCACTGCATCTGAAAAAATTCAAAAGCCTACTTTAAAACAATAATCTTAGGAATCTCTGCTAAGTCTGATGAAGTTAACGTATTAATATTAGGTCCTTACATATGAAATTGGCGTTTTTCGTACTGGCCACTTTAATCACAAATTTCTCCTCTTTGGTAAGGAATTCCAAATTCAAATTTGTACAGCTATAGACTCATGTATTTGTGCTTCGATGATCGTCATTCATTTGTTTTTTTTCTTCTGTTTTTTTCTGTTTGCGTCACTCATGTTACAAAATGGAAAACTTAAAATATCGCATTATTTACGAGTACGAGTTCCGCCGTGGCACTAGTGCTGCGGAAACAACTCGAAGGGTGAATGATGTGTATGGCGGTCGTGTTGCAAAAGAAAACACAGTTCGTTTTTGGTTCCAACGTTTTCGTTCTGGAAATTTCGACTTGCAGAACAAGCCCCGTGGACGGCCTGAGACTCAAGTTGATAATGAAGAGTTGAAGGCTATTGTGGAAGCGGATCCATCGCAAACCACGTCCGAGTTAGCTGCAGGCTGCGGTGTTAGTGATAAAACTGTTTTAATTCACTTGAAGCAAATTGGGAAGATTAAAAAGCTTGAAAGGTGGGTACCTCACGAATTGACTGAAGCAAACCGGCAAACGCGCGTCGACTGCTGCGTTACATTACTAAACCGGCACAATAATGAAGGTATTTTAAACCGAATCATTACCTGTGATGAAAAATGGGTTCTTTACGATAATCGGAAGCGCTCAGCGCAATGGTTGGATCCTGGCCAGCCAGCCAAATCCTGCCCCAAGCGAAAATGAACCCCAAAAAAGTTACTTGTAAGCGTTTGGTGGACTAGTGCCGGTATTGTTCATTACAGTTTTCTCAAATCTGGCCAGACTATTACGGCTGATGTCTATTGTCAGCAATTGCAAATCATGATGGAAAAGCTAGCGGCTAAACAACCTAGGCTGGTCAATCGCTCCACGCCACTGCTGCTTCACGACAACGCTAGACCACACACTGCGCAACAGACGGCTACTAAATTAGAAGAGCTTCAATTGGAAAGTCTAAGACATCCTCCGTACTCCCCGGACCTTGCTCCAACAGATTACCATTTTTTTCGAAATTTGGATAACTTCTTGCAAGGGAAAAAATTCAACTCCGATGGGGCAGTCCAAATCGCCTTCAAAGATTTTATTGATTCCCGTCCGACTGGTTTTTTTAGTAAAGGGATCAATGAACTACCTATAAGATGGCAAAAGTGCATAGAAAATAATGGTTCATACTTTGATTAATTAAATATATTATATTAAAAAATATTCGACTTTTTGTTCCTCCCATACAAAACGCCAATTTCATATGTAAGGACCTAATATTATAATATATTTAAAGTAAGTATAAAATAAACTAAAAATTAGATTAAATGATCAAATAATCTGGATGTATTGTCTTTTTTTTACACTATGTTGAGAAGCTTAAAGAATAACATAGCTGATTCATTATGTTCGGTTGACTCCACTTCAAAAAAGCATTAACCAAATCGGTCCATTGATTGATTATTGGACGGATTTGGTTAATTTCGGTCCATCGATCCAATGCCATATTGAGAAGCGTAAACAACAACATAGCTAATATTCTAAATTTGTGTAGAAAAAATTTAGACGAAGTAACATAGCTTACAAGCAAGATGCGGGACACAACACAACTGTTTCAGTAGACAATAGACCGATTTGGTTGATGCTTTATTGAAGTTTAGTTTTGCGAACGAAATCATACTGCGTTTGAAGAAGGGCGTTTGGAGGTTTTGTCTGTTCACGTCCGTAAGTGGCAACCCTCTGAATCCTTACACGTGACCTCCGGGTGGTGCTAAGAACAGTCTCTGGTGGTAGGCTTCGGCCGCGGCTTGTCACCACCCTCCGGGCTGGGCCAGTGCGTAAAGCGATTTTTTCGTGTTTCGTAATGTGGCCCGGAGAAACCATCTACCTTCTAGGTCTTCATGTCCCATCTTAGACCACATCGTCACTTTACATCAGGTGAGATTGTGGTCATAAAGAAGGCTTATCCAGCATAACAAAAAAAAAAAAGGGCATCGCGTACTCGTACCTGGAGATGATGACAGAACCGGGAGGGAAATCCACGTTCTCAGTGACCATCATGTCGTTGTAGAAGCCAACAACATTCGGCTCCTCATTTGTGTACGTGCAGGAGTTATTGTTCATTAGTTCTTCACTCTGTGCATCCAAATCATCTGGAAATATAAAGTATAGCTTAGCGCAGTTACAATAGATACTTAAAATTCTTATAGGTATCACACAAACCTTTATGGTAATAGATATCAGTATGTATAGAGTGACATTTAATATAGGTTTGTGGGAGACTGTTGCCTGAAGTAGGTGTATATATTAACCACCTGCATTATAATTAACCCTGTTTCCATGAAAAAAAATTCGTGATAAGCCACCTTTTGTTCCCCGATCTTTTGTTCTCCGATTTTATTTGTCTTGTAAATGTTTACTGTTAATATTATTTTTGTAGTGCAATAAAGGATTATCTATAATTTCACTTATGTGAGACTTTTAGGAGGTAACGGGAGGTAGGGAACGTTTGATAAAAAAACATTCATAAGCCAAAATGTATGCAAAATCTTTTCAATAACAGTTCAAAAAACGCTTTTCACCCTTAATTATCTCTTTATAATAATAAATAATAATAATAAGGCGTAAATAGGCAAATTATTTATATTAGCCAGAAATAGGAGGTTTTTGAATACGAGAGTTAATAGTTTTGTATTATAATAACAACATTCAGATAAAACATTGTTAAGTAAATATCTCTTAATGTAGCGATATGACTTCATATGAGGATTTTATCCATGCTATAGATAAACTGCACTACCGATTAACCACTCGTTATTGATGACAATCATTTTTTAGAGAATGCGAGGCTAACAGGAAAGCTTTGTGAACCTTATCTGTTAAGTTTTATGTGACTGATGCACTTCATATTGAAATAATAAACATACTATCGATAATGGAGTTGCTCAAAGAAGTGTAACCTGTATTTTAAATATCAAGCCAGTTGGTTAAGTACTAGTAAATACAGAGCATGATATAAGTAAAGATGCACACACTCGCTGATAGATTTTTGCATTTGTATAATTAGTGAAAAATACTTTATTGTATTTATTTCAGTATTGATTATATTTTGGATCTTATAGTATTTAAATGCCACTTACCACAGCTAAAGCTCTTTCCAACCCAGTTTCCTTGCTCACAGATAAGTTTCCACGTTGTCTTCTCTCCCATGATTGAAGCAATACATCTGAACGTGATCTCCGTACCATGGGGATACCCTTCCATGCCATAGGTCCCATTCACCTCAGCCCCATCCTTGTAGATCAAAGTTCCTTGTACCCTTGAAGATATCACTAATTTAAACCAAGTTTTGAACACAATAGGTTGCGCAAATGTCCTCGTAAGAAATAGCTCTTTTGTGAGCGATTGCAGAAAAATAATTTGCACGTGAAAACTAAATACAACCAACCACACTGCTATACAATTTATTTTTCACAATAATAAAAGAAGAAAATGTTAATTATTTACACGTCTGTGAAAACATCATGCACTAGATAACGTCGTAGAAATCGCAACTAAATAGAAGCACGGCCAAGACATAAAAAGCATCAGACGGCCATACAATTAGCACTCTTACCCATAAACATAAAGTTGTTTCCTACAACCTATTACTAAGCCCTGTTGCCTGAGGATTTGGATAAAAAATCCTTTCGGAAAAAATATCAAAATAGTGAAGTACAAATCGGACTTATCAAAATTGATGAAGATGGGGTCGATGATCTTTCTGATGTGAGTGATAAGATACAAAATGTGGAAGTTAAATAAGCAAAAGTTCGAACCTATGTGGCTCTCACCAGGGTTTTGCATCCCTGTACGCCTGGGTTCCCTTCAGTCTTTCCAGCCGGCAAATAAGAAACGCATACTCACAAAAACAAAGTTTGGCAAAACGTTACTTTTATCGAGATTATGTCATCCTCTAATGGAAGAAAATGAGGTCATAGATGAAGAAAGTTGCACTGTAGTCATGTTTAACGACATATATTTGTAAATTTTAATTAATTAAATGATTATTTCAATATATATATATCGATATACATTATATATCGGTACACATTTTATACATACATTATGCATATCGATATAAATATTGAATTTGTCTGTCATTAGACTGTCTAAGTACTTAGGGGGTGCTATTTTTGTTCCCGCTGCTGGGACACGGCGACTTTTCTCTTAACGAGAGAGGTAAGGCCTGTATAAAAATATTGTACAAAATGCTTTTGAAGATACAATTGTTAGACATCACCCAAATACAACTTTCTTAACAGATAATTACTTACAGCAAATTAAACCAGAAATAAAAACAGAAATGTAAATCAAAGCAATTTTAGTGTTCTGATGATAATCTCTTCGAACTTAGAGGAGGAAGAATTTAGACACTTATTAGAAGCGTTAAAAAACACAAAGAACTAAATGATAACACGGAAGCTACAATGAAAGCGTTTTTTCTTAATTTGATACTTTTAGAGTTACCTAACGCTAAAATTTATAAACATTTTATCAGAATATCAATACTCTTACTATAATATTTCGTATTAATTATGTTACTTATACAAAAAAAACTATTTAGATAGTCTTTACAACTTTAGGAAATTCCAAAAAGATTCACTGGTAAGGATTTTAGTAATAAAATATAAACTACGTTTAATAAAACCGACTTTAAGATCTAATTCCACGGTTGCTCTCTCATCAGCATATTTTAACATTGTGACAAGAAGCATACCCTTTCGAATAAAACAAGAATTTTTAAATCAGTTCTAAACATAGAAAAAAAGTGATTTAGAGCACCTCCTCCCTTTTTTGAATTCGGTTAAAAATACTAGGTTTTTTTTTAATTCCCAAAGTGACAATACTATTGGGAATTAAATTACCAGTTGTTCTTCAGGCATGACTTATCAATAAAGTGTTTGTTTTTTATTTTTAACATTGTCAATCAACTAAAACTGTTTTAAGCATTAATCATATCATAAATCAGTTCTCTAAACAGTTACCTGGCTGGTTGTCCGCAGTCTGTGATGGTCTTCCCATCCATATCAGGCTCGAGGTCTGAGATGTCTTCTCTGACGATGTCTGAGCCACTTTGGAACTCTGATGTCGGTCGTGGCCTGGAGAGGTTTGCTGAGAAATATACAATATATAATCTACATAAACGTTGGTCGTAGTGCTCCTTATAGATAATCTAATTTGAAGAAATCCGATTCCAAAACCTTGAAAGCTTACTTTTAAAAGTAAAAAATCATATTAATTTGTTATGTGCACGCCATGCGATTTCATTCGATACCCCATTCGAGTATATTTGCAAATTTGCACACATTCGGTTTTTCTTCCCCACTTTTACCCCAAAACCGTTTTTGGGGTAACCCGTGTTAAACGGGTATTGGAATCGGGGGTTATTCTTAAAATTTTAAATATAGATTTATAATAAAAACTGAGTGGTGTACTTACCCAGCGGTCGACAGAAATCGTGGACAGTCGGCTGCAGCCGCCCTAGATGACAGTTGAGGGTCGCGGGGGGAGATCTGCCAGCTTCACACGCGATGTTCACGGAGGATGCGTGGGCCACCGTCAGCCCAGCTCGGTACCCCGCTTCATAGGTTGCGCCGTGGAGGGTGGGTAGCTCGCAGGGTGCTACAATACAATACAAAACACTTTATTGCACACACAGGAAAACAAAATGAAAAAAAAAAAAAAAAAAAATGCAACATGTATATTTAACAGAAAATTACAGTACATACATATTAACCAGCGATCTCCTACACTAGGCGAAGCCTGTATCGTGGAGATCAATATTGAAATTATCAGATCAGATTTTGTTTTGAATACAACAACACGTAGGAAACAAAATGTACAATGGTAATGGGTAATGGCTGGTGGCTCGTAGGGTGCTGTTGGAAAGGAAGAAATAAATAAATAAATATTTCCGGACAATCCACACAACAACATAGCCCCGTGGTAAGCTCTAAGCTTGTGTTACGGGTACTAGACATCTGATACCTAATATAATAGACATACTATAGATAAAATTGAATTGCTGTCCGTTAGTCTCACTAAAACTCGAGAACGGCTGAACGGATTTATCTCATCTTAATCTCGAAATGTTCGTGGAGGTCTAGGGAAGGTTTAAAAGGCGAGAAAAATCGCGTAATTGCCGGGAAAATAATTTAGAATATTTTAATAATAAATGTAAACTAGCTGACAGCAAACGTTGTTTTACAAAATGAAAAATAGATAGTAGCCGATTCTCAGACCTACTGAATACGCATATAAAATTTGGTAAGAATCGGTAAAGCCGCTTCGGAGTACGGTAACTTACATTGTGACAGGTGAATTTTATATGTAAGAATTAAGGTATGGCTAAAAATGGCTATTTTTTTTTTTTTTTATTCTTGATTTATTATGTACAAAGAGGGTTTTGTCACACAGTGACGATGTCACCCCCATGGGAGATAATTTCTACATGACATCCTTATTTTAATATTATATAATATCAGTCTCAACAAGAAAAATAAAGTAATTCTAAGTACCTACCTATCTATTTTCCTATTTACATAATGAATGAATAAAGCCTAACTAGCATTTTGACTTCTTCGGAATACGGAGAAGACAAGAAGCCATTACACATACCGACATTATAATTGAACCTACTTCTCATATCTTGTCGGATTGCATCATTCCGGACACACTCCGCCAAAACATGTTGTATGTCTTCTACTGTATTACATTCCGAACAATCCTGGGAGTCTGAAATACCCATTAAGAATTTGAATTTGTTTGACGGAATATGTCCGGAGCGAAGCCTCAAAATTATTACAATGTTTTTCCTACTCATCTCCTGCTCGTCAAACCAAGGCCAACGAGGAGGCTGGTATTGAATGGTTTTGTACCATATTCCCTTCGATAAAGATCTCTGGTCAAAATAATCATTCCATAACTGTCTACATAACACTTTAACTTTTGGTAGCAATTCACAGTAAGTAGGTAAGCATGTATAGCTAATGCCGTCGCTTATCGCCTGCCTAGCTTCCTTGTCAGCCTCCTCGTTGCCAGTGATGCCTACATGAGAGGGTATCCACTGTAATATTATATCTTTCCCCTTATCAGTTAGGTTACGAACGGATTCCAGAATGGTATAGGCTATCGGGATACCTCGAAAAGTCGAGGTTAACCGAGCCAAATGTAAGAGCGCACTTTTGGAGTCCGTTAAAATAACAAATTTGTCACAATCAACAGATGCAGCATACGATAATGCTTCTGATATTGCAATCAACTCACAATGCATAATCGAAATATCCGCACTTATGTGAAATCTAGCGGCCGTATTTGACTGTGGATCGACAAAAGCCGAGCCACAGCCTGACTCATCCTTAGATCCGTCCGTAAACAACTGATAATGGCAATTATATGTATGTTGTAAATAATCGTTACTTATTTTAAGTAAGTTAGCTGTGCCGATTCGCTTTTTAGAGTCTGTGATACCACGTACTGTTATTTCAATATTTTTAGTTAAATCGGTTTTGTTTATGCAGTCATTAAACGAGAATGATAACATTTTAGGTTCTGTATGTATCGAAATATTACTATATCTTTTCTGTGTTTCTACTAATAGTGGAACGTTTTTTTTAACCCAGTAATTTTTACAACATTCTTGTTCCAACTCGTGTAAAACTCTAATAGTCAAGCTGTTCGTTGTTGAACAACTTTTAAGCCAAAATTTAGCTGCTAGGTATGTCCTACGAATATATAAAGCCGGCAAACAAAGCTCGCTCTCCATCACATGGATGGGGGTCGATCTTATAAACCCTCCAATAATTCTTAAAGCTTGGTTTTGCACTATATCCAGTTTGTTTAAATGTGTTTTAGCGGCATTACAATATAAAAAAGAGCCATAATCTAACCTACTTCTAATGATGCAAATGTATAGGCGTCTTAAATGTTTTGGGTGAATACCCCATTTTGAACCCGAAAGTGTTTTAAGTACATTTAAAAATCTAATTGTTTTATCCCTTGTTTCTCCTATATGTTTTTTCCATGTCAAACTTCTATCTAACCACAAACCAAGATATTTAACATTTTCTACTTGTTTAATATTATCGTTATGAATAAATAAATCTACTTTATATCTATGCAAGTTCCTAGTATATGGTCTTGTAAATACACATACTTTGGTTTTGGTATGAGATATGCTTAAGCCCAGTAACGAAATATCATTACACAAAGTTTCTAAAGAATTTTGAATAAGACCTATAACTTCAGACAAAACTAATCCGCTGGAATATAGTACAAAATCATCTGCATACTGGGAGGTGAATATATGTCCCGGCCTTTTACAGATTTCAATCGTTGCAGCATTGAATAACAAAGGAGACATTGGATCACCCTGAGCTATCCCTGTTCCAGTAGTTCTACATAGTTGTCCCGCATCAGTCTCTATTACTAGTTTTCGTTCGCTTAAGAAATCCCAAAGATATTTACATAGCATTTTCCGACACCTAGGTTGTCTAACACTTTTAACAGTCTAGAAATATTTACATTGTTGTAGGCGTTATTAATGTCAACAAAACAACCCAAGGTGATAAGCCCTTTACTGAAACCAGTCTGAATACGCGATACTAGCCTTGCTAAATTGTCCATGCATGATTTTGATCTTCTAAAACCTACAGTTTCTTCAGAGAAGTAATCATTTTTCTCTAAATACCATTCTAGTCTGCGTGTAATAATGGTGTGTAGAACCTTGCATGGACAAGATAACAGAGCTATAGGTCTAACACCCGCACTAGATCCACTTCCCGCATTCGATTTCGGTACAGGAACTATCTTAACTTCTCTCCATTGTCTAGGGGTAAAGCTATCAGAGACAAATCGATTGTACAAGGCTACTAATATGTATTTTGCTTCCTCTGGAAGATGTTTTATCATCGAGTAGGATATATCGTCTACGCCTGGAGCAGTATCGGTACCTTTGATTGTGTTCGATAGTTCCTGTATCGTAATCGGTGTACTTAATTGTAAATTCTCACTAAAAAACGTCGGAGTTTGTGGCCTTACGTAATCCGGAGCTAAACCACTTAGAAGTGACTCAGCTGTGTGATGAGTTATTACTGTTCTTGTTGAACCATGTCCTTTGAGCCACCTCATTTTATTCCACATTTCACATGAAGATGTCATATTATCTATGCTATCACAAAACTTTCGCCAAGACTCATATTTCGCAGAACGAATTAGTTTTTGTGCCGCTCTTATCTTTGCCTGTAATTGAGTTAAATTGTCAGGGGTCGGATTTCTTCTAAATGTAGAGAGTGCCAGTCGTCTTTCAGCAACTGCTTTAGAGATATCTTGATTCCAGTATGACTTAGGGTTAAATTTTGTTAGTTGCAATGGATTTTCACATATCTTGATAAATAGAATAGATTCGTCTGCTGCTTTATTTATTACATCTATAAGTTTGTCATAGTCTGTCTGGTTATCGTCCGAAAGTGTAAAACTTATCAATTCTCTAATAACAGATACTTGGTATTTAACCCAATCAGCATTTTTACAATTTCGCTTCTTTTTCATACTCTTTGCCGTACCAAAACTTGTCTCAATTTTAATTATTGAATGGTCACTACCCAGGTTTTCGGATAGTACCCTCCAGCCAAAGTTTAGGGCGATATCAACTGATGCTAACGATAAGTCAGGGGAAGTGCTTTGCACTATGCCGTTAGCTAGTCTGATTCTAGTATGTGTGCCATCGTTCAAGCAAGTGTATTCACTGTCTAGGATTGAATCTGCAATTTGGTGACCTCTTGTATCAATCTTGCTTGACCACATACTGTGGTGGCCGTTGAAATCGCCGAGAATTAGGGTTTTTCTTCGGGATAGGCTAAGCAGTTGATCCCAATCTGTTTGACTTGTCTGAGCAGATGGAGGACAATAAACTGAGTAGATCTTCTCTAAGTGTTGACAATTTGTGATTTTGATGCATAGCATTTCAATCTGTGGATTGGAAAGGGTAGTATCACATTGTACTGCTCTTACCGACTTGTGAACTATAATAGCTACTCCTCCATATTCGTCACTCCTATCTGCCCTGAACACATTGTAACCACTCACTGTGAAAGTGCTTTCTTGTTCTAACCAAGTCTCGGATAAGATAGCGATGTGGATTTTTTCTTGGCTTAGTAGTGCCTCAAAATCAATTTTCTTTGGACGAATGCTTCT
Source organism: Gymnoscelis rufifasciata (assembly GCA_929108375.1). NCBI lineage: Eukaryota > Metazoa > Arthropoda > Insecta > Lepidoptera > Geometridae > Gymnoscelis > Gymnoscelis rufifasciata. The sequence continues at coordinate 1,428,822 of OV815326.1, forward strand.
ACAGTTCCATTGTAACACATTTATTATATGTTTGGTGTGGTTGTAATCCATAACTGTTTAAGGAAATTACAACAAGGCTGATCTGCCAAAAACTGCATGACGAATGATAGTAGCGCCTCCAACAATATGCTCCCACATTTTTTTATCTTGTCTTCCCATTTACTCTTTCCATTGAAAATTTCAGTCTGTAGCTTTTCAAGTAATATTTTCCATGAAATTTTGTTTTTTAATTCTGACGTGCTTTCTCTGTTAATTTCTCTGTCTTCTTCTGCAGCCGGTACACTAGATTCTGAATCGCAGTCTACATAATTTTGATTACTTTTTTTAATATTTTTTTTCTTGTTTTTACGTGTCTCTGCTTTTAATTCTTTTTTATTTGAAGGTCCTGGATTATCTTTCACTATTTGGGCAAGTGAGCTACTTCGTGTTTCAGTATACTGGCGTTCTGGCACTTTAAATTGTAAGTGATCTAATACCTCTGGATCTGTTCTGGCCGATAAGGTCGGATATTCATCCATTGACTCGTTGTTAACCGGTTTGGGTTTAGGTGATGGAGCTCTGTACACGGTTAAAGCTTTTTTGTAAGAAAAGTTATATTCCGCCATCAATTCTCTCAGCCGCTTTTCTTTGAGATATACTGGGCATATTTTAGCCATGGCCATATGATGGCCCCTGCAGTTATTGCATTTAAACTGTAACGTTTCGCAGTTTGCATGGGGTTTCGTACATTTGGGGCAAATAATTTTTACAGACGGGCACATTTTTAGCGTGTGACCAAATCGCCAACAACGAGAACATTGGGTAACAGGATAGGTATATGGACTCACTTTAACTCTGGTATCACATATAAATATATAAGAAGGCAACGATGGGCCCTCGAAACAGATTCTTACGGCCTCGCTCAACTCCCAATGCCCGTCGTATGTGTTTTTCCGTTTTAGTCTCTTAATGGCAAGTATAGAAGTTTGACTACATACTAAATCTTGCATTATTTCCTCATCGCTCAGGGCTAAATCGATGTTTTGAATCACACCAAACGACCGACTAACTTCATAAGGTCTTTGACATTTTAAGCCATTTTCGTTGAATGTCTTGGATTTTATTAGACACTCCGCACTTTCTTCGTCTGTGAATAGGATTAAGACCTTAAAAGAATTTATGAACTTAACTTTTAAGACATTTTTAATGTTTTCTGTTTTTAACATCTTAGCTAATCCAAACTGTCTAGGAAGCGGTTCCAACCCAGTTAAGCAAATTTCTGCGTGATTTACATGAGATCTCGTTGTTTCCCCACTTTCTAAACGGCCTCGGGCATATTTTTTTGGCTTTCTTACTGTCTCAGACCATACTTCTATTTCTTCTTCACTATTTTCTTTTTCTCTGTTTCTTTTAATTGCTCTCACTTCATTGTACTCCTGTATTGTATCATTCTCAGTATTCTCAATATTCATATCCACTGTCTCGACTTCTACGGTATATTCATCTTCTAAATCCATGTTCAAAATCTCATAACGATTCATTGTATAAGCGCGCAAACTAAACGTAAATAATACCACACGTAGGTATTGTCCTTATCTCGTAGCAGCGGCTAAGCCGCGCAACCGGTTAGAAATATAACAATAGCCAGACGCGTGCAGCTGTACCGAGCGACCGCGCGCGAATGAAAAAAAAAAAAAAAAAAAAAAAAAAAAAAAAAAAAAAAATGGCTATATGACAAACAATTATTTCCGTGTCAGAATTAATCCCAAAATAAGTAGGTACTTATTAGTTAGATACGATTATTTTTATTATTAGTGTTAGTATTTCTATAAATTCCCTGTCTTAAGTTAAAATTTGTATACCAAATATATTTTGGTAAAGTTTGTGATAAATTTTTATTATGATGACCATTATCTTGTTACAACTACCAAATGATTCTTATTCTTATTCAAATCAAATCAATCATTTATTTGCCAAATATATTTCAATTAAAGTACTAGTCACGATATTATAATAGTACAAGTAGTATATTTTATTCAAATGTTAAAAAGATTTGAATTAAAATATTCAAACACAATTGTAATTTAAAAATTAAAAAATAATATGAAATAATAAAAAGATAAAGAGTTTGAAGGACATGTGACATTCACCAACCCGCATTTGGCCAGCGTGGTGAATTAAGGCCTAATCTCTCTCGCCAAGAGAGAAGTCCCTGTGTCCCAGCAGTGGGACACAGGGACTTCTCAAAAAAGTTAAAAGGGAAATGATGAATTTTTTTTTTTTGCTCGATAAGCCTTTATATGACCACAATCTCACCTGATGTTAAGTGACGATGTGGTCTAAGATGGGACATGAAGACCTAGAAGGTAGATGGCATGGAAATGAAAATGGCATGGATGGCATGGAATGATGGAATATGAAATAATACAACTTAAAAATACAATTTTGGGCAGTCATTAGGTAATAATAATTTCTGCGAGATTCCAACCTTTCGACGCGAACCAAAAATGCAGTCTTGGTTCGGATGTATTCTACCACAGCCTCGGAGTTCACGGTGTGCGAGACACGCGAGATGTAGATATTTTTTGGTAATTGGGGTACCTGCTACACATTCCGGCATGCTGGTGACCGCCCACTCCCCGAGCCAGCAGCGCAGGTTGGTTGGCCCCTGCACGTTATATCTGGAATAAATGGGCGATTACCTTAACTGTAGACGCATTCTGTAAACTCATTTCGATCCTTACTAAGCTGAATCCGCGGTGAGTTTAAAGTTTTGTATTCTGTAAAACTCGATAGCGCCTGTAGCGCCTCAGTGACGAGCGTTCGAAGTGAGCTCGGTCACTTAAGTGATTTCGAGTTCGGATTCGATTTTTTACAGAATGCGTCTGCAGTTGCCGAAATTATGCTGTGTCATCAAAAATACCTGTTTATTTAAAAACTTTGAAATTTGTTCTTGTTTTTGGAGTTTACTCCTTAAGAAACGATTTCTCTTATCATTTTAGCAGCATTTTACCTTTTTTTCTATTCGATAGGTATAAATCATAATTATCGTTCGTAAGGAGTAAACTCCAATCGTGCGTCGTAGCTGACACACACACACTTTTTTTTAACTAGTAGCGCCCCAGGGTGCTACCCGCGATATAATGGATTTTCCCGTGAAATGTCATTTTTCCGCGGCAAAAAGTAACATATGTCCTTTCTCAGACTCTAGAGAATCTGTGTATTAAATTTCATTTAAATCCGTTCAGTAGTTTTAGCGTAAAAGAGGAACAAACAGACACTGTTACTTTCGAAATTAATAATAGTATGGATCATTGCGTTTATAGTCTTATCCATTACGTTAAAATTAAAAATTAACTTTAGGTCGTTACAGTGTTCGTTTAAAAATGAACAAGGTTTTTTTTTCCTTTATCATAATAATCACGATAAAAAATCTATTATTACAGTTCTATTAGAACAAGTGATACATTATTAATTTAAACGTGTGAAATAAAATTATTTTCGTCTTCAAAGAGTTTCCGAGATACGGATTATTGAAGATAACTCAAGAATAACTAAATCGGTGTTTATCAAATTTCAGCTAATATGCATGATGACTACATAAAAAGAATTATGGTATTCTGTTTAGTCCGAAAAATACAAGATACCTATATATTGTTCAATCAATTTAATTAAAAATTAATTTAATAGAGTGATTGCTTGTAAATGCGAATTTAAGTACAAGTTGCACTAAAGCGTTACATCAAAACTTCAATGCACTGTAACATCTTGATTTATCGTTCGAAAGAAAAATACAAAAATACATACAATTATAAATAATCTAAAATACAGACGTATCATTTTTTGTCGTTTAAAGCAGTCAATAACAAAGCTAAAGGTGTTTTAAGATAATTAAAAGCTCAAAATCTCACCCATATTCACACGAGAAATGGACCACTTGTCCATTGGGAACCGGATCTGTTTCATTGAGCTCCTTCTCTTCCTGGACGCCGGTGAGGACCTGGGCTGCCGTGTGGACCCCCCCTTCAGCCATGGTGTAGATCCCGTACTCGGTGGTTGGCACGTGACACGGTTCTGCATGAGGAAGACATTTGAAGATGTGGTTAGTGTAAGATATGCCCTGCTATGGGATGATAAAATCAATAAAATAAGACAGCCAGTTCGTAATCACGTCTTTGTATTTCCCGAGCTTACAACAGTCTGCTAAACTACCCACCACCATTTATGAATAATAAACCCATCGCTACCCTCATACGTGACAGTAAGAACAGTAAAAAGGTTAGATTTTTTGGCACAGAAGACCCGCCCGCCGCCATTTTGAAAAGTTCTAAGTTGATAAATCAATATTTTCTATAGAAATATTTCCGGATAATCAGTCCGGTAACGCTGTCATGGTCAACAGCATTTAAAAGCCATTCGAAAAAAAACCACTCAACAACATCAAGCCCCGTTGTTAGCTCTAAGCTTGTGTTACGGGTACTAGACATATCAGATACTTAATATAATAGACACATATACATACATAGATATGTTTTATTATACAATAAAACATTATCTATTCCCTATCCTTATTAAACAATAAAACGTATCTATTATTAAAAATTTCAAATGTGTTATTGGATTGAGAGGACAGATTCAAACAAAAATATAGGAATAATATATAAATTATCACAAAAGTGTAAAGTTCTCGAGATATTTAGAATAATCCTAATTCATTCCTATTATTTAATTAATTTTAATTAGCTATGTATAAGCAAATATTTTTAAATGATTTTTTTTAAAAAGCGCCGGACTGCATCTCTACCAACGGTCTTACAAAAATATTAATATTCAGATATTAGCATAGTTCTAATTTTATTGAGTTATTAAAACATACAAAAGAAGGATAATATAAAAATTGCAAAAATAAAAAGATTGCAAAAGAAACACCTGAATAAAACGCAAGAGCAATCAATTGAAATACATGCAAAGAAACAGAAGGAGGTTAATTAAAAAACAAGTATGTAGCTAATGCTTACCTATTTACTGAAACAAGCATAAAACGAAATGACTGCAATGAGAATAACAGAGATTATGTTGTGTACGGTTTGTACAATAATTAAGTAGGTATATTATACAGAAGTGCAATCAACTTCTCTCTTACGCTCGATATGCAGTGCCCGCGTAAGTAAGTACACTTAACCACTGCGGTTCATTATAAACTGCGTTCAAAATCTTTTAGGTACAAAGCTGTTTTTATTAAGATTTCTCACGGTACTTTTTGTTTCCCCTGCCTATTAACTGACGTCATTACCGGACAATTATTATTATTATTTTTTTTTTTTTTTTCTTACTGGCGAGAAGTGGCCGGAGATCGGGAGTTGTGGAAAAAATGGGGGGAGGCCTTTGCCCAGCAGTGGGACACAGGGGGCTTATAATAATAATAATAATAATAATAATATTAAACACCCTTTTTATGGGTATGCCCCGCTGGTCCCCTCTAGGATTGTCCCCTTCGGACCGTGTAGAGGGGACAAGCGGGACATCGTATTAGCGATATCCCGCTGGTCCCCTCTACCGGTCACTCAGAGGGGACAAGTAAGCTGTTGAATTTTGCTATGACGCAGTTGTCCCCTCTGGAGAAGTTGCAGTTAAATAATGCTTGAAATAGTATATTAAAACTATATATATATTATTTATTATATTACATATTATATTGTTTGGTATATTAAAACATTCATAAATTAAATTAAAAAAATTTAATTTATGAATTTATGAATCATTTTATATTGTTTGTCAAAAATTGTTGAATGGGGAAAAAATTACAAGATTATACCAAAACATTAGAAGTTTGTTTTCTTTTACTTGACTAACTTAACGTGGGAATTTGCTTATTTTTACACCGTACAATTGTGTTTATTGTTCCCAATCACATTGGTTGGTGGATGCATGAAGGTTGGTATTTTCTTAGTATTTTGTGTTAAATAAAACATTTATTATATATATACGTTTTATACGTCAGAATTCTCAAATTTCGCCACCATATCGTTTTTTGTCTGTGGTGGGTACAAGGCGGTAGTTGCCATCTGATAATTCTTTTTTGCATATACTTCGTTCTTCAATTTCATTTTTTTTAAATCAGGTGAAGACTCGTGTATAGTTTCTTTTTATATATTTTCATTCTAAAGATTATAATAAAATAATATATTGAAAGGTATATAGCTTACAATAGCCTTATACATACATAGTTGTGATTACATTATAGAATAGTGAATGTATCACGAGTTTCGTTTAACAAAGCTTGTACTATGGGGACTTGTGAACTCGTTACTCGATGGGAATGGTGGATTTTAATATAAATAAACATTATGAACTTACAATAATCTTGAGCGATGCAGTGTTCTTTCTTCTTCGCTGGGCACATTCCCTGATGTTAGTCAAGTTTTATATTTTATTTTATGTAGTACTGGTGACCTCCTTATAGTAAAACTGTTCCATTTCGTCTTTTTATATAAACTAATGAGTTAAAAATTGTACTACAAGAAGCACTTGTCCCTGATATTGTTAAAAATGCACTGATAAGAAATGCAAAATTTCTTCGTTTCAGCGCACAGCATTGTTTCCTTGTTCGAAAAAGGGGTACGTTGAAACAAAATACTTTAAATAGTTAGTAGGTGAATTATGAAACATGGCCTGAAAGGCCTTTAGCCTTTAGTTTAAAACACGAAAATAAATAAAATAACACAAAAACTCTTGCAGTCATAAAAAAAAATAGGACAAAATAAAATATGAGTTTATCCGGTAAAACAAAAGGTTAGCAAGTTAGCAACTGCACAACAATACACAAAACGGTGATTGGGAACCTATACCTAGTCATAAACATAATTGTACAATGTAAAAAATAAGCAAATTCCCACGTTAAGTTAGTCAAGTAAAAGAAACCAAACTTCTCATGTTTTATACCAAAACTTGTAATTTTTTCTCCATTCAACAATTTTTGTCAAACAATATAAAATGATAATGTTGTAATATACCAAACAATATAGTATTTAATATAATAAATAATATAATATATATAGTTTTAATATACTATTTCAAGCATTATTCAACTGCAACTTCTCCAGAGGGGACAACTGGGTCATAGAAAAATTCAACAGCTTACTTGTCCCCTCTGAGTGACCGGTAGAGGGGACCAGCGGGATATCGCTAATACGATGTCCCGCTTGTCCCCTCTACACGGTCCGAAGGGGACAATCCTAGAGGGGACCAGCGGGACATACCCCTTTTTATGTATGCTGCAAAAAGTTGCTCGTTTGCAGCCTACACCCATTTGTATGCTGCAAACGAGCAACTGTTTGCAGCATACAAACACTTGAGCCCTCGGCTGGAGTCTAACCCGCTACCTGCCTTTAGATCTTCGCCCACCGCGCCTCAGGCAGTCAAAGTATTTACTTACGTATTTCACATCTCGGCTTTTCAGGTTTCCAGCGTCCCCTGACGCATTTAGCTGTAGCGTTTAGTTCTAGATTTAGACCGTATCCTTTGCCACACGCCACTCTGACAATCGTACCTAAAAATCAAAATAAATTGTAATTGTCACAATATTATTCAATTCGTTCAACATTGTATCTCGGATGTCAAAATGGCGTTCAACTGAATAACATCTTTCTCACCTTTATAATTTTATTTAACTCGACACTGGCAAATAATTGTCACTTCAAGCGCAGAGTCCAATTACAAGAATCTGAAGTGAACTGAACATGTATGTCGGTTCAACTGACATCTTTTCCACTTTATAACTTTATTTAACTTGACACTGGCAAACTGACGCTTTAAGCGCAGAGTCAAATTATAAGAAATGAATTGAATTAAGCTGTATGTCGGAAAACTATTTCTTTAATCCCCATTTAAAACAAGAACAACTATAAATAGGGTAGGGTCTGCTATTAATAGGGTAGATAACTAAAATAATAATAATTAGTCCGTCATTTAGATAACATAACAGGATTGTACCCATATTTCCTTGTAAACGAAAAATCAAGACAATACAGCGCATTGAAGTTTTGCGTGACGTAGCAAACGTCTTTTAGCAAAATGTACTGTTTGAACTAAAAGCCACCCCGGAAATTTGATGCTCTATTGCCAATTTCTTATTAAAATGTTAAAGCAAAAATTGGTCGAACTAAACAACATACATATTTTTTTATGTAGTCATCATATTATATTTTCGAACCCGGTCAACTAAATACATTTGTAAATGTTCTTACGAGAACTAATGTTGATATTTTAAAAGGATTGACGATATTCCCTGAGCAATACAACTAGGAAAACAAATTTTCATAGCTAGATACATATAATATGTACATTAAACATTTTCTCAAGCCTCGTGCGACCCAGGTCATTCTCAAAATATCAAAAGATCAAAAGAGAGATAGACGAGTACACAAGGATCGGAGATACGAGCAGGTACCACACTCGGCACTCCATCGACTGAAAGCTTACATCAGCATAATCATCGACTTACAAAGTCGTCTTAGCTGTTGCACATAATGGTTACGGTCGTATATAACATAATACCAAGTAAACTTGTAAATGCTTACTTACCAGAACTGAAAGTGTTATTAGGATCCCGACCGTACTTCACAATCTCGATATTCACGTACGGCTCACTCTCTATGGGTTCGCAAGGGCTCTTTGGCCTTCCTTTTTTCCCTCCAGTTCCATTTTCTGTCCTATTTCCTCCGTCAGGTCCATCAATGTACTGTCCTTTTTCTTCGCTGTCAGTTGCTTGTTGTCTTCTACCGCCTTTTCCTTCTCTGCCTCTAAAATTTAACAACAACTTAAATATATTACATCTATGTTTTACGGCGGGATTATGTTGTTAAAGTGCAGTAAAAGTGACAATACCAAAGTATTTTAGCGTGGTAGTTTCGGGGATTAGCAACTTGTACATCCTATTTCTTGCTCGATAAACTATTTGGTCAAAAGCACTATTATATGTTAAAAAAACTGAAATTCTGAAGCAGACTAGCCCTTAGCTGCTAGTTTTTGTAATTTAGATGACGATGATTATTATCACCAGTGATCGGAATTAGGTGAGCTAATTTACCTAAAGTTCAAAGAACAGAGTCAAAAAAAATTGAGACTTCCTTACCATTAACATTTTTTTCCGGGATATCTTTCCCGGAAATTGGGAATTTGTTCCAAGTTTTAGGATATCAGTTAAGTACATTTAATATTAATGTTATTCATGCAGAAAACTAACTGAATTAATTTTCCTTTTTAACAAACTTCAAAAAGATTTATTTTGTTATTAACTCAGGTAAAAAACTGGATTCGCCTATGTTTTCGTTTCCCAGAATAGCCAAATCATGCTGTCCCTTTAAGTGTTTGTAGTCTAACAAAGTCTAACTTATTGTTGACGGAAACTTTCCATATTTTTGATGAAGCAAGAATTGTTCTAAGCTGGTGTTCTTCTGAACCAGTAAAACAAAAATTAGAAAAGTTATGGACAGAAATCCCGATCTAGATGCATTAAGAGACATTTGTGAAAATATAGATAAAGGATTAGATAATGAAAATGAATTATTGTCATTCTATAAATATGTACCTGTAACTTCAGTTGATGTTGAAAGGTCCTTCTCTACGTATAAATGGATTTTAAGTACAAAAAGAAATCGTTTGAAAATAGATAATATGGAAAAACTCCTAATGATTTTCTTTAATTCTCCGGACGAAGATATTTATTTATACTCCGTCCATGATGAAAACGTTAGCGATTCAGATTAAGGGACAAATTCAACATCAATGGAAATAATGTTTAGAGTTCCGACTGTGTATCATAGGTAGGACTGGTTACTTTCTTAATTATTGATTTTGAGTTCCATTATCTGTACAAAATGAATAAATGGTACAAAAACTATAAAAAAATTTTTATTCCCTTGCTTAAATAAATATTTTTATTACTATAGCTATTTACTAAAGCTGGTTTATAAATCACATTAGCTTCCGCGCTTACTTACATCGTTCATTTTATTTGTTGAAAACAATAAAAATCGTGCTTACCGTTTTGTACAACAATCGAATTCGTTTCCTCTTCTTGTTATCAACAATAAGAAGAGGAAATTAATTCGATTGTTATTTTACTGTATTAATTTTAGATGGACCTAAGTAATTTCTCGAAACCCGGGAAAATTTTCCCGGAAAAATATTTAGTCACAAGGCGTCTCCACTTAGTCTCTGTTATTTTTCGAACTTTAGGTATTTTAGCTCACCTAATTCCGATCACTGATTATCACAGTACCTCACGAACTAAACTCTAATTACCAAAATACCTTTTATTCCACCACTTAGTTACCAGCGGTGCTTAGGCTTAATGTCATTAAACAGCAAAAATCTGGGGGCACGGCAGTGCCCCCACCAAGTCGAGCAAAAAAGCGGCACGGCTTATATATTTCATTCAAATGTTTACCAGTTGGACTTACGTTTTCGGGATAGCAGCTGTAGTTTGGTTCAATCTATCAGTTTTCCTGCTAGTCCTCTTATCTCTCCTATCCAGAATATTGTCAACTTCTGTAGAATTAGTCTTATTATACTGCAGTGGTATCACTGCCATTTCGTGATTTGTATCATTTACTGCTTTCAATGGTACCACCCTGAGCAAATCTTCGATCTCATTGCTAAGTTCTGCATGAGTTGGTTCTGACGTCAATCTGTCTTTTTCATCATCGAAATAAGCATGACGTTTCATTCTTGCCTTAGTAGTCGCTTCAACTGATGATACTGTTACTGCTTTACTTTCTTCTTCATCTAATTCTATGCTAAAATCAGCTTTATCTTCCTGACTTTTATTCAGATACCTTTTACGCCTCTTCTCTAAGTACCTTTCGAAGTATTGATGTTTTATTTTATCTATATTGCTTTCTACGTCATTATTATCTGCAAAAACGCCTCCTTTCAGTAAAGTTACGTGGCTTAATGAATCAGTTTCGGTTGGTTCATCGTATTCATTTAGATCATCGCTACCTCCTATTTCCGGTTCGTAAACCGGTTGATAGGAATAAAGTCTGTGGCCAACAGGGTCGCCGTTAACGTTAAACACGGTGTAAACAGCTGTTGGAAAGTTTTCAGTATCAGTATCTGTGGTTTCTTCTTCCTCGAAGCCTGTGTCGAATTTCTTCATTATTTTGAAGTTTGCATGTCTAAGGGTTGGCTTTTGTGATTTGTGGTTGTATTTGTCGTAGAGTTGGTCGGCGTATTGGTGTTCGTTGACTTTGTGGCGGAGGTTGGAGTAGTATTGGCGGAGGAAGGTGGACCTTCGTTGTCTGATCTCTGGTTCGGGGATTGATCTGCGTCGGCGACTCCATCTAATGCGTGGGTGTTGGTAGAGGGTGCACCTAAAATATTGAATAGGTAGATGTTAGAAAATTAAGAATATATTAGCATAAAATATGTCGATTATATTTAACAAAATGATTATTATTAAATGTCCACGCTTTTTAAGGCCGCCCTTTGTACCCTTTTTTTAGAATTCAACTAAGGTTTTTGTTCATTTTGTTATTTATTTGTGTGGTGTACAATATAGTGTTTTCTAATCTTATCCGATTTTTTTATAGGAAACATGTTGGGCAAAGTCAGACAGAACAAATCACTCTCAAAAGTAATGGTTTTGGGCCATTTAAGACCAGAAATTCAAAATCAAATACTTTATTGCTTATTCACTTACTTCGGCAGTTCTCTAGGACTCCAATGTCCTCCAACGCAAGTGGCTCCCGGCGGACCCTCAGACAACACGTATCCCTTCTCACACTCGTACATTATCTGCTTGTTGTTAACGACTCGTTTCACATACGGCCGGTAGTCGTATAGTCCCATGTTACCAACTAGCAGGACCTTTCCGTTTTCCACGTAGCCGGGAAATGGGCAGAATACTGGAATATAATTCACTTGAGAGATTTTGCTATGGACCACTTTCACCATATTTCAGAAAGTCTTAAGCAGCAAAACGGTGCTTAAAGAGGCTGTAATTAGCCAATGGTTAAAATATACACCTGTTTGGCTCAGTCACTTGAGACAAAGCGCGATAGTTCTTATCATAACTATCCATTGCTTAGCATTTGTTGACATAAGCCAAAGGCACCTAAGGCTTATGTCAACAAAAGCTGAGCTGGAAGCCTTTTTGGGACACTTTATGTGCCATACTAATAAATTTTACTTTTATTTACTTATAAAATACTGTGTCTATAATCTAATTAATTTATTTTCATTTCATGTCTCAAAATCTCAAAAAAGACAGCGCTGATCGGAGATGGTCAAAGAGGTCCATAAAAATGCATCTACTGTTATTTGTTTTTTTCAATTCCAAATTAAGAAGGATTAGCATTACTTAACAATAACAAAAGTAACCATAACTATGCAGGGAAGTATTTACTCCAAGGATTTGAATTCTGTTCTGATAAATTAAACATCTTGTTGTTTTCGATTTTACAAACATTTACCTTTTAATGGCCTACCTATCCACTCCTGGGAATTTATAATGATATAAGATGCTGCTGATTATGATTTAAGCTTTAAAGTATTTTTCACCGTATGTGTAGGTATCTACTAATAAAAATTGCGTATGTTTCTGAGGTATTAAATATCTTGGTCAAACATTGATTCTTGATTTGTCTATTACCATTTAATGGCCAAGGTTATCCCACCCACTCCTGGTAATTTATAAAAACCTGATTATGTTTCACCTCATCAAAAACAATAGTTCAACCAACCCTCAGCGCATTTCGGCGTGTCTCCACTCCAGTTCCCAAAAGAACAGACCACTATGGGGTTACCCTGGAGCTCGAAGCCATCCTTGCAGCGGAACCTGGCTTTCATCCCATGCTCTGTCTTCGGAGCGATCACCATACCATTTCGGGGGAATTTTGGCATTTTCTTGCATCTAAAAATATCGAATGTTTAAATAAATAATATAAATTCAAAATTCCCAAAAACCTTTGTTTCATTAAAAGTAACAAATCTTATTATTTTGTAGTGTGCACGTGATTCGCTTTAATTTAAGACCCCACTCTATTTAAATTATATTTTCAGATATTCGGTTCATCTTCCCCACTTTTACACCCCATTATAACTTTTTAACGGCTGAACCGATTTTCATCAAACATGTTTTTATGCTACTATGCACTTTTCATGCTAAAAAAACTTCATTGAAATCGCTTCATCAGCTGAAAATAAATGATTTCTTTTCTTATCAGCAACTGACATAGCAAAGGAGGAAAGTAGAGTGATAAATAATGAATGGTCAATTTAATACAATATCTTTTAACTAAAAAAAAATAAAAATATTTCCGGGCAACTACACAACAACATCTAGCCCCGTGGTAAGCTCTAAGCTTGTGTTACGGGTACTGGATATCTGTTATACTTAATATAATACACATCTTAATATATATAAATCTCGTGTCACAATGTTTGTCCTCAACCACTTAACCGATTATAATAAAATTCGCACACCATGTGCAGTTCGATCCAACTTGAGAGATAGGATAGTTTAAATCTCAAATTATAGTCACAATTTTAATTTATTACTAATTATTTTTCTGTTATTATCTACAGGTTAACAAAAGTGTAAAATAAATGTCTTTTAAAGGTTGTCTATGATTTTTTTTGATAAGCTAAGTATTCATACGTGGTGGTTATATGTATACTCTTTGAGCTATTGTCTATGTCTCGAAAGTTCAATATTCATTTTATAGGTTGTCTATGATTTACTAAGTAGGTACTTACTTAAATTTTTTTTTTTTGTTAAAAGCGTCCGTGAAATAGCGGAGATTATCTATATTCTTCTTTATTATAAATAAAAATGAATTGTTTTTCGTTAGTCTGATTAAAACTCGAGAACGGCTGGGACGATTGAGCTGATATTGGTTTTAAAATGTTTGTCGTAGTCCAGGGTAGGTCTAAACGGTGAGCAAATAAGGAAAAATTGCCGGGAACTTTTTTTACATATATATATTTTTACTATACATATTAAACACCCAGACCAATTGGAATCTGAACTTGAAGCGTCAATTTGCCAATTTGTCGAGTTAAATAAAACTATAAAGTGTAAAAGATGTTACTCAGTTGAACGCCATTTTGCGTCCCAGTCGGATCAGATGTCTAAAGAATGGTCATAACCCCCACCACGAGTTGCCACTTACGTCTGTTGGAGATTGCAACGTTTTATATGCAACCAGGTACATAATACCTAAAGAAATAGTTACTACTAGCGGCCCGCCCCGGCGTCGCACGGGTATACAATTTTCCCGGAAATTATTCGAATTTTTCTCGCCGTAAAAACCATCCTATCTCTCAAGTTGGATCGAACTGCTCATGGTGTGCGAGTTTTATTATAATCGGTTAAGTGGTTTAGGAGTCCATTGAGGACAAACATTGTGACACGAGATTTATATATATTAAGATTTACCTGGCTGGTTGACATCTCGGTATTTGGGTCCACGTGCCGTTATTACAAGTGACCGCTGCATTGTTGGATGGAAACTCGTAGTTCTTCTCACAATCTACCAGGATTATCTCGCCTGTAACGGAAGAGGTAGAAATGAAGTTTAAATAGTCTTGGGTTTTAAAAGCATTCAAATCTATATAAATAAAAATGAATTGTTGTTCGTTAGTCTGATTAAAACTCGAGAACGGCTGGGCCGATTGAGCTGATTTTGGTTTTAAAATGTTTGTCGTAGTCCAGGGTAGGTCTAAACGATGAGCAAATAAGGAAAAATTGCCGGGAACTTTTTTTACCCGTGCGACGCCGGGGCGGGCCGTTAGTAAAATATAAAATGGGTAACATATGCGCATTTATTTTGATTTTTTTGTATTTGCCGTTGTATTATACGAATACGTTACAAGTAGTTATATAAATCCTATTAACCACTGTAAGCAAGTGCGTGTGTTTGCTGCTCTTTCACGCAACAACTACCGAATGGATTTTGATAAAACTTCACAATAATGTACCTTAGGTACATATAATTTATTTATTTTGAGTAAAATTTAACATGGGCATAGTTGTAATCCCAGTAATGGCCAAGAGGAAATTTTATCATCAATTTGGAAAACTTATAATAAAGCGCGCAACGCCGCGGGCGGGCTGCTAGTTAGTTCTAAAAATCCTTACCATGCTGCACCATAGAAGAGCTGCCTACAATCTGGGTGTTCGCCTCGTAGGTGCTGTTCTCAGGCACCGTCTTGTTCTCCACCAGCACCACCCTGCCTTGAGACACGTGGGGGACCACGCATGGTGCTGGAAGTCAAAATATGACGTTTTAGTCATGGAAAATGACTGTCGTGGCTTGCCAGTCACGGCCTCCTGTCGAGAACCTTTTTGATACGACGGCTAGGAACATTTCTATGAGATATTACTTAGAACAGGCAGCCGCATTACCTGATAATCTGCATTTTTCTACGTATCTCATCATTCCAAATTCAATCTCACTAAAATGCCACCAACGGAATTGAGGAGAAGAATTGGAAGCACTGGGACTTAAGTATAGGCTATACTTAAGTCCCTGTGCTTCCAATTCTTCTTCCAATTCTGATTCGATGTCGAAAAGTCAAATCATACATGCTACAGGCGTCTATGGGCTGCGGCTACCACTAAGGTGGCATACAAGCATGTGGCCTCCCGGATGGAAAGCGGCTACCGCAGCCTATGGACGCCTGCAACATCAGAGACATTACCTGCGCGCTGCCGACTCCGTAAATGATTCAGGATACCCTTTTTGAATAACCCATACTATAGTCCAAAAGGTAAACCTCGGGAGGGAGCTCATTCCATTAGGTTGGCCGTATGTTTTTCCATCAACTCAGTAGTATAACAAAAACAATACTTTGACTTACCAAGGCACATCGGCAGTGGATGACTCCAGGAGCCGTCGCTTTGGCAGATGGCGGAGCCGTTCCCCTCCATCTTCATGCCGTCCTGGCAGCGAAAGATGAGCGAGGCGCCGAGCCCCGTGCCCGAGGAGATGTTCTCCAGCCAGCCATTCCATAGCTGCCCAGGGTGCCCGCAGTTTATCTCTGAAGTGTAATACAAATGCTGACCATGTTTCTTCCACAATAAATAGCCAATAAACAGTCCACTGCTGGACTCTAGGCCTAAGCACAGTGGAAGGGAATTTGCATAATATAAACGCTTTGATGACGGGTTGAAGATCGAAGTATTGGACATTACCGTGCATGTGGAAAGATTGTGATAGATACTATCATGAGAAATCACCAATTGGTATTACCAACATTCGACAAATTTCTTAACGTCGTTGAGTTTTTTTTTTCAAAAAGATTGGTGTTTTTCTACTCTGCCGGTCACCACAGGGAGAACAAGTCTAACATAGAGGCAGATAATTTCAGCAGGCGATTTCAGCTCATTGTGGAAATGGGAAATGAGTCAACTTTAAGCATTTATAGACAAACATCAAGAGAAGTGAAATATATCGAACATTGCTGGATAATCTATACAGCAACATCAGCCCCATCGAAGATAACAAGTCCCGAAATTCATTCACTAAACTTAAATACGAGAGCTAGTCATGTGAAACATAAATGTTGCGCGCCTAAAGGACGCAACTATAAACTAAAAAAAACAGCACTTCATAAGTAAACTAACCTTTACATAAAGGTTGTGATCCACTCCACTTCTTATCAGCCCCGCAGCGCCGCGTAGCGTCACCCACAAGCCGGTATCCATACTTGCACTCATAGGATACCACCGAGTTGTACGCGCAGGACGTATACACAGCCTTGCCGTGCCTAGGCGCTTCCGGCGGCGGGCACTGCACCTGCGTAACCACTAGATGGCGACACGCGTCGCTTTAACGTAACTCACTCCATTAAAAACAGATGGCGCTATTTCAAACTTTAAGCTCTCTCACGATGCAACATAGTCATGCAAAAATTTATAAATGAAACAAACAGTTTATTTTTACTTTTATTCCGCTACAGCATAGTATAGAATAGAGATAAGAAATTCTTTCACAATAAATTCTTGTATTTGTTAACATTCATAAAGCTTCTAATACCATCTACATAGACTGCTAATATACTATAGGCAGTAAGATTATTGTATTTAATCATGGCTTAAAACTCTTTAAAGAAGAAATTCTATAGAATTTGAATATTATAACAACTTCACTAAGCTGAAGACTACTTAATTTGTTTAGGCCTCCTTTGCTCCTTCTAGCAGCGGGAAAGGAGAAAAGATAATTTAATTTATTGTTTTAAGAACTACAATTAATGGGTATTTCACTTTAATTTATCTAAGCTTACGTCAAATAAGAATAAAATGCTACAATCAACTAGCAAATAAAATCAAACTATGATTATTCCAATTAAATTTTAATTTTAGGAAGCAAGTTATTTAAATATATTTTTAAGAATCAATATGTCTAAAATAATATCTATGAATCAAATAAATATTAACAGTAAAATAAAATTTGCAAAATATACTGAATTTGAATTAAAAGTAAAGATACTATTTGTGTAAAAATGAAACATTTAAGAATAAAGATAAAATAAATACAAATGCTACAAAAATAGGAAATATCATAAAGTGAAACACCCAACATACCACTTGCGTCATGACAATGATATGCCTTAGCCATGATTTTTAAAAGCACCATGCTACTATCCCATGAACTCAATTAAAACTCTTGAACCTTGAGACGAAATAAAACTCCTTCAATCTTCACAATATTGTCAATATGGACAACCATTGAAAATTGGAATAAAAACCTTCTAAACTTGTATAACGAAACAAACTTTTTTTTCTAGTCTATTTTCTTCTTTTAAACATAAAATAGATTATATTTTTTTAACAATGTATTTAAATAGGTATGATACAAGAGTATCATGTTTGAGTTATTTACGGCATTTTTTTAAACTATGGACATTTTCAATTTAATGTTATGCCTTTCGGTCTGCAAAACGTCCCATAAAATATTTTGATTGAAATCAAAAAGTTGATCAAGATATTTTTTTTCATGTTTATAAGGATTATTTTAAGATTCTTATATTTTTTTATTTGTGAAGAATGAATCGGTGAATTCGATTCAAGGTCCCATGCAGCATTCCGAAAACGACACTGAAAATTGGCAACTACATTGTCACGAAGCAATGCAAAATTCCAAAAGTCATAATTGTAAATTGCTTGGTGATGTTTCTGGCTATTTTGTAATTGAATCGAGAAATACATTTTTTTTCACGTTTTAATTGCTGTCATATTCGCACTGCGAAACAAGGCCCTTCTTAGTGAGTTCTCGCGGAAATGAAGCGGGGTCTAAACGAAGCTTATAAAATAAAGTACCTGAATAAAACTGTGTCTCAGGATAACATTTAGAGTTGCTAATTAACTTTCAAACTGTAAATAAGGTCCTTTTAATACCCAGTTAACCTAAGTTAAGTTATATTCGAAGATCCGAAATTATGTTTGCTTTGTTTTTTCTGACCCAAAACAAATTATAGTCTTTGTAATTATATTCCGAGAAAATTATTAAAACAGGGGGTATTTAAATAATTATCTCGGATTTAATTAAAAACGGATCGTTTTCAAACGGAGTAAAGTAAATATAAATGTAACGACTATGAATTTAGTTTTCGGTAAAATATAAAAAAACTTCAAGTAAATAACATGTCAGGTTGGTATAGGTATGACCTTAAAAATGTATTTGACGAGTTGTCCTTCAGTCATTCAATTAAATGTCGTCATTAAATGAACGCGCCAGTCATACAATCAAATAGCAGATACAACCAGATGACTGCGACATATATACAAGGAGTAGTATTACATATTATGGTGGTAAAATGACGTTGAATTCACATTTATAAACCTTTTAAATCTTTTAATCGCATTCCGAACACATCCAATTATATTGTAACTATGATTTAAGCGTTTCTGGCTAGTGAACGTAATAAACTCACTGTGGCGTGCAAGAATTTAAGTAATTGAAACTAAATACCTACCGCGAACAACTTTTATTTATATTTTTGTTTCCGTCTTCTATATAATAGATACATGTTTTCAAGTAAAGATTATTATTTTTCACCCCCGGCGCAGTAAGGGGTGTTATAAGTTTAACGTGGGTATTGGTGTGTCTGTCCATCTATCTGTGGCATCGTAGTACCCAAACGAATTTACACATTTCAGTGCTGTTTCTTTTGTTTGGAAAATCCAAAACACTAAATTGAATAACACAAATACAATAACATTCACACAGGATACGGCAAAAGCAATATCGTTAGCATACGACCGAAATCCGTATTAACATAACGGAATTACGACTATATGTTTAGCGGCAACTGTTTCAGATTCAATTGGTGCAATGTGTTATCAGTTGGCAACTGCAGGTCGGTAGGCCGGGCACTGATTATGTAAATGTATTCATTTGTTTTGTGGGTTAGCTTTAGTGTAGGCTGAAAATGTACTACTCTATTTAATTTAATTTAAAAGAAGTTATGTTTAATTATTAACAGTAGGTATAAATTGCCATATGATGACTGGAATTTCAGTCAAAGACAGGGAGTGTGGTGTGGAAGATGATGGAGGAGGCCTTTATACAAATAGGGGTCCATATCACAGAACAATAATACGATATGGAGTAAAATAGCTTTAATATTATCTAATATATAAATTTCCATGTCACAATATTAGTTACCGTAGGTACCTACTCCTAATTTTATATGCGTATTCAGTAGGTCTGAGAATCGGCTACTATCTATTATTCATTTTGCAAAACAACGTTAATTTGCTGGGGGTTATGACCTTTAATTTGGTACACAAGACGGGAATATATCTATTATTATTGAGTCTAACAGTTGTCTAATACCTACCCGCAACGCAAACTTAGAGCTTATCACGGGGCTAGATGTTGTGTGGATTGTTCGGAAGTATTCATTACTAGCTGACCCCAGCAAACGTTTTTTTGCAAAATGAAAAATTGATAGTAGCTGATTCTCCAGACCTACTGTATACGCCTATAAAATTTGGTAAAAATCGGTAAAGCAGTTTCGGAGGAGTACGGTAACTAACATTGTGACATGAAAATTTTATATACTTGTGATAGATATGATCTTTGACGTTAGGAACACACCTACATTGCTTAGACAACAGTGAGTGCTTGTAATTTAATATGAACTTTATACAATAGCAATAAAGCTCAAATTGACTACGTTTTAGTTACAAATCATTTGTATGGGAAAAAGAAAAGGGCTATTTTTAAGGTTTTTCCAGCAATAATTCTAATTTTTCTCGCCGTAAAACCATCCTTGAACTTCAACGAACATTTTAAAAAAAGATTTGGCCAAATTGGTCCAGGCGTTGTTGAGTTATGCGCTTGCGATTCATTTTTATATTATTTATTTGTAAATATTCGATTTTTCATTGCCACTATGACACGTCATTATCTTTGAAGACTGTAGCCGTTTACTCCTCAAAATGTATATTCTCTAGTATTTTAATTACCCTTCCATTTGGCTTAGTCGATTTTATTAATCATAGCTACGAACACACCTCCGGTTACCTATCCTTCATACAAAAGAAACAGAATCAAATTAAATGTTTTTTTTTTCTCTTTTTATGGCTATATTTTGGGGTCTACGATGCCACAGACACTATAATCACACACGTTAAACGTATAACACCCCTTTTTGCGTCGGGGTTTTAATACACGACATCAAAAATAAAATCTTTCAATCATAATAGAATGGAACTGAAAGTTTTGCAAAGTTTTCGCAGGTATGGCGAAAATCCTTTACCCAAAACAACAGAAAGCAATTTCGCTCATTTCAGTACCAAATTTTTATTAGGAAATCGAGATTGGAATATAATTTTCAATATTGACGACGCGAAATCCTATAATTGGTTTTCTTCCAAAATTGAAACGACCTTAATAATATTTTCCTAGTACCTTTCACAAACAACGACGCGGTAAGGAGGATTTTGGGAAGTAATTTTGCTTAGAAACAAAACCAAGAATAAAAACATAATACCGTCAAAAACTGAAAAGTTGAAAATAATGAAGTATTCCTTTAAACCATAATTATTAACAAATTCGTTACAGTCAATAAGGTATACCTAAGCTATCTTGAGTCAGTGCCATGAATTGAGAACCTAATACTTTTTTTTTCGTGGGTTGAAAATGTATTGTAAGGTATTTACAAAACTCAAAATGACTTATTATCTTATTCGAGGTGACATGTGATGCATTGTTATGTTGACAGCTTAACATTTTTGAGAAACTTGTATGGCAAAGATAAACAGCGATATTTCCCTTTAAATTCATCAATTAAAATTGCATTATATTATTGTAATGTAACCACAAACTATTTATCATTTCTTACGCCATTTTCATAGCAAAAACGGTGATAAACATTATCATGTTATTACCTTTCGGGCTACAATGAGTTAGGTATTTTTGGAGGTTTAAAAAATGGGCTACAGAGGTTGTTTATCTTTTTATAACTTTGTCCCCATTTATGATATGTATATCATATTATGTTAATTATATACAACTCATATACATATATGTTTGAAATGTTAGGATTCTATGCCTACTCTTTACTGTTTTGTTTGACCCCTTTGCTCCCACATATCTAAAAGACCGTTTTCATTTCCTCTCTGATAAGCACAACAAATCTCTTCGATCATCCGACAATCTACTTCTTGCAATACCCTCTCACAACTCTTCATATTTCGGCAACTCCTTCTCTGTGGAAGCAGTTCGCTTATGGAACGACTGACCTATAGATCTGCGAAAGATAGAATCCAAAGATACTTTTAAGCGCTCCATAAGGGAACACTTTCTGAAGCGATTGTATCAATAACTTATCACATTTCATTATTATTATCATTATTTTATTTTATTATCTTTTCCACATCTAGTTCTATATTATTTCGGTTCTCATAATTTTTTTTTTCTTTTATTGATGTCACATGTACTGTATTCGTATAATTTTAATTTTAACAAATAGCATTAAGTAGTTTTAAGATTTAACGCGCACGGAAACATTGTTAACAACCATCACAGGTTGGCAGGTAGAAAATGCCTAGGCATTAAGCCCACCTTTTTGTACACAATTCAGCGTTGTGCAAATAAAGTGTTTAAATAAATAAAAAAAAATGTTTATTTATTTATTTTTAGGCTAATGTTACAAGACTGTTACGGTTTTTATTTCCTTTAGTTTATTTCAATAGGTAATATGGTAACTGTTTTCGCAAGGTCCTGTGATTGTAACGGTTGAAGCTGAAAATCAGCGCCTCTGCTTCTAGTAGCTGGCATTATGCTGAGCTTCATCCATTTTGCTACAGAGCATTCTTAAATAATTTGTGTATTTTTGTTTGTATAGTTAATGTGTTTTGTATGTACCTACTATCAATTTTAATTATTTGTGTTTTCTTGTATGACTTTGTAGCAAATAAACGTTGTCTATGTCTATGTTGTTTTGGGTGATTCTTGTGAAATTATGAACGACTGATATTAGCTGTCACCGTAGTACCCTAATACACCGGATAGAGTGTCTGTCACATGGTCTTTGAGACAGACAACAGGCGTTTAAGCACAAATACAAAAGGAAATGTTCTGAACTCGGAACCCTTGACTGCTTTCTATCTATCAAAGCCCTAAATCGTGCCCAACCCTCGTTTTGCTTCGAATCTTTTACCTCAACAGCCCAAACATAAAATAGCCAGACGCATCACCAACATACCATCTTTTACTTACGGACACAGGTCGGCATCTCCTTCGGGGCCCAGGCGCCGTCGGCCTGACAGTAGCGCTCCGCCTTCCCCACGAGCTCGAAACCTTGCCCACACTGCACCACGGCTCGGCACCCGAAGGTGTGGCAGTCGGCTGTGACCCACCCGTGGGGCACGTCGCCAGGCTCCCCGCACGAGCGCGCTGTGATATTTATTGATACTAAGATATTTTGGAGTCAAAGAATCCTTTGTTTTCGTTGTATCATCTTAATATATATAAATCTCGTGTCACAATGTTTGTCCTCAATGGACTCCAAAACCACTTAACCGATTATAATAAAATTCGCACACCATGTGCAGTTCGATCCAACTTGAGAGTTAGGATGGTTATTACGGCGAGAAAAATTCGGATAATTTCCGAGAAAATCTTATACCCGTGCGACGCCGGGCGGGCCGCTAGTTACTCTTTAATTACTTTCTCTTACTTTTAAATAACTCAAGACTCTCTCTAAGATTAGAGGTCAAGAACAAGCACGCTAATCAGCCTCTTGATTTGATGTTTTAGTTTCGTTAATGAAATTTTTGACGAAACTAAATGTTCTGTAATCTACCTATAGTTTACCTAAATAAATGAATTGAAATTTATTATATTTCATGGGCTGTAGAAAAACCTCTTGTCCTGTTTTAATAAGAGATTGAAGATTTCTTCCACTGCTGGACATTAGACTACGGTTTATTTGAATTTCGGCCATTACACGTTTATTGAAAATAGATACTTTTTTTTTATGTATGTCCGCGGATAACTTTGTTGTTTATTTATGAACCGATTTTGATTATTCTTTTTTTGTTGGAAAGGGTGTATCCCAAGGGTGGTCCCATGGTAAGGAAACCTGGATCTGGTGGTGGAATCCTGAAGAAATTGAGGGAAACTCTTGAAAATATTGTCTTTAAAAAAAAAAAAAATACGGTCGAATTGAGAAACCTCCTATTTTTTTGAAGTCGGTTAAAAAAATAATCTAGATCTAGAACCCATCACGCAGGTTCCTTTACGGTTTGGTTGTGCCAGAGCCACGTTCGTTTCTTTTTTTTTATATAAAGAATTGGTACCTACATGTCGAATACTACGCTCTAGCACTTACGTTCACAACTGATATCCGGCCCATACCAGGAGGCCTGCCCATCAATCGCCAGGCACTTGGCCCGGGGGAACCCGTTCGTGACGTAGCCGGTGTGACAGTTGTACTGCACGGTGGCATCCAGGTCGAAGGTGCCTTGCTCGGGCAGCGCGGAGTGGCGCGCGTGCTCTATCGTGGGCGGCTGGAGGCAGTAGACTGCAGAGATAGATAAAAGATGAAAAAAAATATAAATGTTTATTCAGGGAACAATATATAACAATATTTAAGAAAGGAGTGAGTGTTGAGATGACGAGTGACAGAGGAAAATGGAAGAAAAAAACATGTTGTGCCGACCCCACGTAATGTGGGATAAGGACAGGAGAATGAATGAATGATGTTTATTCAGGGAACATGGTACAGAGAAATAGAAGCTATGAACGGTAATGCACGCAGAAGTTATAAAAACTGTAGTATTACCGCCCTCCTCCATAAGCTAGATGACAATAGTTCCTAAAAACTAAATATGAATAAATATAATCCTAGAGTGACATTTAAAATATTTAAAAAAAAACAGCATTTTAAAGTCTACGAATAAAGTGGATGAGAAAGCAATAACAACAAACCTACAAAAATGTATTGTATTAAAATCATTACTTCTGCAAAGACGTCCAATGCTGGACCTAGGCTAAAAATTATTATATACCTAGAAAGTTATTATTATTATTATTTTCGAGACTATTTATATTTTCTATCTAACTGATGCGAAGCAAAAGGCTCTCGGTTTCAGAGAGATAGTTAGATAATACTTTATTGTACACACTTTGTTGGTACGAAGTAATAAATTGCCTGGAAGAGATCTGGAGCTTAGAAAATACTAAAAATAAAAAACCGACAAATTGAAAAGTTAAAATAATGAAGTAATTTTAATCTATATTAACCTTGTTTGATACAAGATCCAGCAGAGTAAGTAGCTTATTGTTTAAATTCTGTTAATTATTAGTAATTTCTTATTCTGCCAATTTTGTTGTTTATTTTTTATTTTCTCTATCGTTTGTCGTCTCAGTTCTGTTTTTATTACTCACTAGTTATTTTCAAATTTAGCTATAAGTACCTAAGTGATTAGTGTTTTTTTTGAGTCAAGCTATATGGAAATATGTAAATGGTTGTAAGTTATGTTTGTATTGTGATTTAGTTATTAAGAAAAACTGTTTCTTTTTCGGATAAAATAAAATAATGCAAGATCAGAAAAAAAGTCATGTTGGCTAAGTGGGAGGACACTCGACTTTCATTCCGAAAGTCGAGTGTCCTCCCGTGTGTAACCGGTTATCACACCTAGGAACAACTTCGACATAATGTACTCTTTTTAATAAAAAATAATTTGAAAATCTCAAAAGAAGTTATAATGTTGATGATGCCAATTCAAAATATGAATTTGACTTTCCACCAACTGGATGGATGAATGGATGACTTGAGAAGGCTGCGGGTTCTTTGTGGTTGAGGTTGCTTTCAAACGAAAATCTGATATCATTTCAAAGTACCTATGCATAATGAGAATGACTGACTTTCATGAAAATGTACTTCAATTTCTGTTTAAGATTTACGTCAGAATTTTAAACTCCCAATTAGACATTACCAACTTTGTGTGGAATTGACGTTGGATGTTGTACGATAAACCCCGCAATCGATAGAAATCAAGACAGTATAAAACTTTCCAGACTTCACGAAGCTCGCCAGCTATTCAATCCTAGCTGACAATGAAAGATTTAGCGATGTGACTCTCTGGGTCGTGTAGATTTGTGGCACTGTTTTTGTCTGTCCATTTAGAATATATATTTTAGTGTGGTTTATTATCTCTTTAAAAAGTAATGTAGGTATATAGAGGTATATCCCCTTGTTTGACAGAGAACGCTTTTTAATAAACATGTTTGTCACGATTACTATATTATTCATTAATTTATTACGTTACTAAACGATTATTCACATTCATTCACCTTACCATTCACATCCATTGTCATTCTTGTGATTGAACGATATAGTGACAGTTCAGTCGGTCGTTCGAGTTCGAGAGCTGTCGTGTGCTAGCAGTCAGTGAGTGAACATCATGTCAGTACGATTTGATATTTGTAATTTTGGTGAATATTTTATTCTAATAATAATATTTTGTGTGATTTTGGTAATTGTTTTATTTTATTTTGAGCAAACTTCTGAGACCTTTTATCATGTATGTATGTGTCGTCGAAAGTTCCAACGGAAGACCAGCGCGGCCTCACAGCCCGCATTACGCTGAGTTGGGACCATTTTGGAACTAGATACATTTAAATATTCTGTAATCGTTAGATCAATAATAATTAATAGCCGGCTATTTCTCTGCATGTGTTTATACCTCTATACATCAACAACTATGTTATAGCAACATGTGCATTAAATTAGTTAAAACAATGTAATATTAGATAAACTTGTAGGAAATAATTTATGCCTGAAAAACAGGATTCTCCTAGTTCAGGCACAATAACCTACACATCTTAGTTCTAATTTGTGTTTGTAATATTTTTAATTTAATTAATGTGCTATAAAGAATTTTTATCTTATCTTAAATATTTAGAGAACAGCGATAGAACTTTTGTTAATTCAATAAAAAATACTTGAAAAAGTATAGTATAGTAGTGTACATGCCAGTTCTATCAATGACATCTGAAAGAAAACGAAAATGTTTGTTGGTTTTTCACAAATGATATTCCTTAGACCACCCAGCAAACTTGCATAGTTTTGCTCTGGGAATATTCTTATTTGAAGCCACAGGCTAGTAATTATATATATTTATATCTGCCAATAAACTTGTATGGTATGTTTTTCACTTACTGTTCTCCTTGCAAGCCGGCGGTTGCCCCGCCCACTTGCCATCCGCCTGACAGCTCCGGCTCTGCAAGCCAACTACGTGGTAGCCGTGGGGACAGGAATACACCGCCCTGTAATAACGAAACTAGTTATCCGTCGTCACATAGGGTTAGGAGCAACACAGTTAATAATCTAAATTTAAAATTTAAAAAATCTTCCGATTCTAGACCTTTAAGTTCTGTATTAACCTTAAAAAGTAAAAAGTCATACTATTTTGTAGTGTGCTCGTGATGCGCTTTCATTTGAGACCCCACTCGAGTATATGTATTTGCGGATTTTCGGTTTCACTTCCCCACTTTTACCCTCATAACTTTTCTAAACAGGTTAACCGATTTCCATAGAACATGTTTAACAACACTCGCAAAAAAATCACCTTTTGTTAAAAAAAAACTTTATTTTATATATTTTTTATGATAGATAAGCCTTTATTTGACCACAATCTCACCTAATGTAAAGTGACGATGTGGTCTAAGATGGAGCATGAAGACCCAGAAGGTAGATGGCTTCTCCGGCCCACATTACGAAACACGAAAAACGCGCTTCACGCACTGGCCCAGCCCGGAAGGTGGTGACAAACCGCGGCCGAAGCCTCCCACCAGAGACTGTTTTGTCACCACCCGGAGGTCACGTGTAAGGATTCAGAGGGTTACCACTTACAGACGTGAACAGACAAAACTAAATTGACATCGCTTCATCCGTTCGGGAGCTATGATGTCCCAGACAGACTGACATACATGTCAAACTTATAACACCCCTCTTTTTTATAGGGGTAAATTAGTGTTCCACATCATCAGCTAGGGTTAGGACCAACACAGTTATACATCTGCTGCCCTCTGCTGCCCTGGGCGCCGTAGAAATCGGCCAGAAGGCAAAAGGGTTTTAATAGACTTAATAGACTTTTATTCAGGAACATTACAATGTCTTAATAACTATTGGAATACGATAATGTCCGCAGTAGTTTAAAATAAAACTGTGTCGCGGACATAATCACCCTCCTCTTTTAACAATGTTTCGCTTAAAATGCTCCTTATTTGAAGCGAGAGATAAGTGCAATTACATAATAGTATAAAACTAAACTAATTAAACTAAACCTATACATTTGTAAATATCTATTTATGTTTTTGTGAACTCAATAATATAAAGGTTTTGTAATTTTAAAATGTAGTAAAATGTTAAAGATAATGAATTATTTTCTCCGTTTAAAGTAAAGATACGTTACAAATAATATAGGTAAAATGTATTTGTGAATTAAATATTGTGTTGTTTGTGTGGTTAACAGTGCAAATTGTGTAAATGAGACTTAATGAAAATAGCTGTATTTCACTTTCACTTTTAGCGATAAGGCCGCTGATATGAACGCACGTTTGCTTGGACCTTGGATAATAAATATGAAACTTGTATCGTCGCTTTTGAATTTAAGAGATACGTTAATTTTCTCTCTTTAGTTACTTGCATAGTTGTATACTATCCAAGAGTGGCATTTAGTAACCACATCACTATCTCGTGGTGTTGTCCCTTGCGGCGAGGTTTGTCGCGGTTTCAACCCCGTGGCAGGACAGCTGATCTGGGTTATTTGCGGACATGCTTACTAAATATCCCTTTTAGTCCCTTTTCCCTAAACTAGGTGATTTTGCTATGTATGTCTTTTAACCTTTTTGGTATCGTTTATTTATTTGTTTATTTTTGAAGTGAAACTTCTATAGAATCGTAGTGATTTCAAACCGGATGCAAAAAGATGAAACGGAAATGGTAAGAGACACAAATACAATACTTTATTTAAATTTCTTTGCGCGATACTTCGTAGTTGAGACTACGAAGTATCGCGCAAAGAGGTATTGCTGTATTTTATTTATATTATTTTGTAACATACTTTATGTAATACGCTTTATTGAAGTAATATAAATAATCCGAATAATTACAGATATATGTTTGTTTCTCTTGTCATTTTAGCAGATGCGTTCATTTACCCTTTTTTTCTATTCGATATATATCATATTATAGTTCGTAAGTAGAAGACTCCAATCGTGCGTCGTAGCTGACACACACACACTTTTTTTTTATTCTTCTTATTCTTTCGTCGATTTACTGAAGTTTCACTTCAATCGTGTGTGAATCGCACACACACCTTTTTTAATTTAATATCACCCTTATATGACAAGCATTTTTTGTATTGTAAATGTTAAACTTGTAATTGTTACCTGTATACAAGAACACCAAAATTGTAAAAACTAAAAAATTGTAATAACTGATAGAGCTGTGCTGTTCTATTCGCTTCTCAACTCAGTATAAAACATTAAAGCGAACTGTCAAGACAATGTTATTTCCTTGATATTTTTTGTTTAAACAATTTAGTTTTATTAATTTTAAGTTGACCTGTCTATGTAGGCTTAGTGCTTCTAGGAAATAAACGTTGATTTGTTGAATAAACGTGACTATGACTTTAAAAAAATCATTCTGGGTGCGTACTCTATTATTCAACATTTTAGTGTCAAAACACACGTACCATAATCACGCAATAACCACAACGGAACAACATCGCATCGACAACGCACCGACATCGCAACTACATCACAACCACAAAAATGCAACGCCATTTTCGTTTTACAAATATTGATGTATTTTTATAAATTTTTGGAAAGCAAAAAACATTTTTTTCAAAACATGTTCTTAAGGACTTAGATGAGTAACAACGAAAATTTATAATTTTCCGCATATCTATACTAATATTATAAAGCTGAAGAGTTTGTTTGTTTGATTGTTTGTTTGTTTGAACGCGCTAATCTCCGAAACTACTGGTTCGAATTGAATAATTCTTTTTGTGTTGGATGGTCCAGTTATTGAGGAAGGCTATAGGCTATATAACATCACGCTATGACCAATAGGAGCAAAGATATAGTGGTAAATGTGTAAAAAACGGGAGAAATTATTTCAACTTTGAAGCCTTCCGTTGCGTGCGCCGTGAAAACGGTTCAAGATACACAAAAAATATGTATTAAAGAATAATAGCTCTTTTAATGATCTAAAAAACAGTCCGCAATAGTATATGTCTATCTTTTAAGATTAACTCACAAAAACCGTTTTTATGGTACCTAATTCGGTCGAAATAATTTGTTTAAGTAGTATCAACATAATAATATTAATCTTTATTCAAATAAATATGCTGTTGGTTAAGAGTACTTCATTGTGAATAAAATTGTCTTTGACATAACTTAATTTCAACAAAAAACTTTAAAAATTACCGGGATTTTTTTTTATCCGTGCGACGCCGTGGCGGGCTACTTGTTAAATTTATATTTTTAAATAATATATAAATTAATTTTAATGATTTTTAATAAGTGATAAACCTCATTTTGCAGGTTAAACTTGAATCTGAATTGCAATTTCAGCTATGGAAGTAGAATAGTCCTTGGATTTTCTACGAGATGTTGTTACTCAAGGCTTCACTCGATAATACAAAGTGCAGAAGAATTTCCATCTATCACAGAACGGCGCGTTGGTGTAATTGGCTATCACGTCGGGGCGCTATCCCGGAGATGCAGGTTCGAATCCTGTGCGCAAAGGACGCACGGATGCGTCTTAATTTTTTCTGCATAAAATTTAAAAATATATTAATTGGTAAACTCACTTGTCTCCAAAGAGTCTTCCAGTGAGAGTAACTTTCCCTATATCAGGCTGCTCCAGCTCAGGGCACTCGCGGTCTGAAACAAACAAGCAGTTATATTAATTACTCACTTAGGTATTTTATATTCAGTCATTTATTGATAGTTAAATTATACGTCACAAGTTAACCTGCTTGGATTTACAAATATTCTTCTTAGATAAATATCCTTTATATGGAAAAATAATAATTAGTCCATAATTTTGATTAATTGACAAATAATTTTACAACTACATAATATTTTCTTTTCTTCTTCTTCTTCTTTTATTTGATGGCGTCCGTGACTGGCTATATGGCCGTCAACTGTTTTCTTTTCAGTTCAGTTTCTTTTAATTGGACTTTGCGCTTGAAGCGACAATTTGCCAGTGTCGAGTTAAATAAAATTATAAAGTGTAAAAGATGTTTCTCAGTTTTCAGATTGAACGCCATTTTGCGGCATTCAATCTGTTTTCTTTTCATTGCAAACGAAAAATCAAGACAGATACAGTACATTGAAGTTTCAAATGACGTTAAGGCTTCTTTTTTTAATGATAGATAAGCCTTTATTTGACTACAATCTCACCTGATGTAAAGTAACGATGTGGTCTAAGATGGAGCATGACGACCTAGAAGATGTCTTCTCCGGACCACATTACGAAACATAAAAAAATCGCTTCACGCACTGGCCCAGCCCGGAGGGTGGTGACAAGCCGCGGCCGAAGCCTACCACCAGAGACTGTTCTTAGCACCACCTGGAGGTCACGTGTAAGGATTCAGAGGGTTATCACGTGACGTGAACAGAAAAAACTTCCTGCTTTCGTGCAATTTATACTGAATTTGTACGTCACATCTTCGGAACTTTGATACATCATATCTTGGCACTATCTAAATAGGCACTTCTAGGCCTTCAAGCTCCATCTTAGACCACATCGTCACTTTACATCAGGTGAGATTGTGGTCAAATAAAGGCTTATCAATAACGAAAAAAAATAAAAATAATAAATTAGCAAAGCGAAAAATAGGTGATCAGTATTTTTTGACGGGCTAACAGACGGAATATATTTAAATAAAACAAATAATAATAAAATAATTGTAACTGAATAAATAACATTCACTTCAAAATGTAATAATAGATATACATTTTTTGTTATTTGTTAGTAAAAAAAATGTATTTTGTGTGTTTGTAAGAAAACCTATGTTTTTATGTAGTTTTCATACTTATTTAGTAGGGGATACCCCTGTGTAACAATTCATTTATTCTTCCGTCGTGGTTATTGTGATAGCCAGAATATTAGATAGATAGATAGATAGATGAAGTGTTTATTTGTAACTCCAATCACACACATACAATAATCGGGCAAAAACACAAAAGGATACATTATTAACTTAACACGTTGACACTGTGCCGTCTATATTGAGAAATTTTCTGGTACGTCCATCTGTTTTCAATGAAGCCATTAAATACCTCATTTGTGATTTCTGACGTCCATAAACAATAAAAAATACGATGGGACATTTTCGTTTTATTTTCGCCAATTCATTTATTTGTTCATTCATACGTCCCTAGAAAATCAAAGTTCTAACTCTCAAGTCCAGCCCAGGAAACGCGATTCAGTTATCTTCGGCAAATGCATTACATGTAATGCATGATCGTCACAGCCAGACCAAAAATGAATTACATGTAATGCACGGACAGTCATGGTGACCTGCAACACAGGTTTTATTAAACCCATCGCGGGCACCAGTCTCACACTTATTGCTCAATAATTCACTGATCACTCCTACAATGTTTACCATATAGATAATTATGTAATAAGTGTTGAGAAAATAAATAAATATCTTATCTTATCTCTTAATTTCCTTAAGAGTAAAACACCATAATATTTAAAGTGCACGCGATGCGCTTCATTAATTGATACCCCACTCGAGTATATTTGAAGATTTTCGGTTTTGCTTCCCCACGCTCGCCCCATAACTTTTAAACAGCTCAACCGATTTTCAAGAAACACCCGGGCCAAACTCACCTTTCATACAAAGAAAACTAAATTGAAATCGCTCCATCAGTTCGGGAGCTATGTTGTCCCAGACAGAAAGACTTCTCAGATCAATTTTGGAGGTTTTGTCTGTTCACGTCCGTAAGTGGTAAAAAAAAACAGACACGTCAAACTTATAACACCCCTCTTTTTTGGTCGGGGGTTAATAAAACGAACTTTAAGGTTGCGGCGCCAGGGGACGCCGCAGGGGACTTGATTTTATAATAAGTATAGATTAAGGATTAAAATATGGAAGTTCACCCTTAATTTCAATATTAAATCGCTTCCGCAGTAATTAAAACGCGTTAAAGGTCACTTTATATGCATAATCACTTAAACTCAAGTGTCGGCCCAAATCCGTTAATCTTTAACGGGCCGTTATCCGTAGAGTTAAAAACGTCATTAATTTAACGCCTGTAGCTTATCTTAGGCCTTGGGCCCCGGGGGTTGTAGGTTGACGGTATGTTTGGTTGAGGAGACATTTATAATATACTAGCTGTGCCCCGCGGTGTTACCCGCGTTATAATGGATTTTCCCGAGGAATGACGTTTTCCCGCGGTAAAAAGTAGCCTATGTTATTTTTCAGGCTCTAGAGATTCTGTGTACCAAATTTCATTTAAATCGGTTCAGTAGTTTTTACGTGAAAGAGTAACAAACATCCATACATCCATACATCCATACTTACAAACTTTCGCCTCTATAATAGTAGTAGGACTAGTTGTGCGCCCGCGGCTTTGCCCGAATATTCATAAATTAGCTTTTGTCCATACTGGGAAAACAGCTCTTTCCATGCCGAATTCGACTAAAATTGGGCTTTGCTCGCAATAACTGTATTTTCCCGCGATAACGCCTCCTTTAGTTTCTAATAATTATTAAGTAATAATATATTGACCAAGAATATAATATTGACCAAGACTTGGCAAAAGTGGATGCTTATTGCAGCTTAAATAGTTTTATTGCAATGTATTTTTATGTGTGTGTATTTTTATGTGATTAGGTTAAGAATTTAATGGACCATGTGTCTGACAAATAAATATATTGATAGAAATAATTTGAGGTTACAAAAACAGTGCCCTATAAAAGGCGCTGTCAACAGGAACGGGTCTCTCATTCCACATCGAGTCTTCGCGTTGAAAGGACCTCTCTCTCTTGTGTGCATTGGTATCGTTTAGATTCAGTGTCCATTCGCTATTTTTGTGTCGGTTTGATCATAATCTTTTGTTTTCTGTAAAATTACTTTTTAGGTTAATAAATTTTGTTTTTTTTAAATCATTTTGCTTTTGATTCCTAAAATCAGAAGTGGGATTGTTCTCATTGTCCACATTCATTCTGACTAGTTTCAAGTTTCACAAACTCAGTTTTTGAAGATTTTAATTTTGTGCTTTGTTTACATTTTCTAACAAAGGTGCATCGTTGCACCGTTATTGTCTTTGTGTTTTCAAGGAAATGAGGACGAGCCGCACCTGGTCTCGTCAAGGACGACGCTTAATGAGGCCGTGGCGCTCGCGGTCCCGGGCGTCTCGTGGCCGGCGCTCTCGCAGCCACACGGGCGGCTTAGGCGCATCTCCGGACAGCCGGCGCTCGCGGGACGGGCGCTCTGGTGAAGCTGCCGATTAGCAGCGCTCGCTGGACGGGCGCTCTGGTGGAGCTGCCGACTGCCGGCGCTCGCTGGACGGGCGCTCTGGTGGAGCTGCCGACTGCCGGCGCTCGCTGGACGGGCGCTCTGGTGGAGCTGCCGACTGCCGGCGCTCGCTGGACGGGCGCTCTGGTGGAGCTGCCGACTGCCGGCGCTCGCTGGACGGGCG
Organism: Gymnoscelis rufifasciata; assembly: GCA_929108375.1. Taxonomy (NCBI): domain Eukaryota; kingdom Metazoa; phylum Arthropoda; class Insecta; order Lepidoptera; family Geometridae; genus Gymnoscelis; species Gymnoscelis rufifasciata. The sequence goes on from OV815326.1 coordinate 1,463,000, forward strand.
CTCTGGTGGAGCTGCCGACTGCCGGCGCTCGCTGGACGGGCGCTCTGGTGGAGCCGGCGACTGCCGTCACTCGCTTGTCGGGCGCTCAGGCGTATCTCCGGGCTGCCGCTCTCGTGATGGGCGTTTCCGAGGGCCCCCGCGCTGCCGTTCTCGCTGCCAGCAGCCACAGAGCGCATGGCACCGCCACTGCGGCGATCGCCGATTGCGCAGCCCACTGCGCAGTCGCTCCCGTGACAGGCGCACACGTCGCCGCTCGCAAGCCGGGCGGTCTCCGGAACCATCTCGTAATCAACAAGACAGGTATCGCAGAGCAATTGTAAGTCTTTTGTAAAAGTGTTTTGTCACGTTGAGAGCCATTAGGTCGTACTCATCATTATTATGTGTCAAACTTTGATCCAAGTATACCATGATGGCGCTTGGTTTGAAGAGGTAGACAGGGCTAAATCGATTAACGTATGTGACTACCGGGAATGTTTATCTCGAATAGGCTAGATCATGGCTTAGTGAATGGGTGTCCAACGATAGGTCGTGGACTAACTTCAAAGAAGATTTCAAACCTTTGAGCTTAAAAAAAAAAAAAGTAGACTCAGCAAACATTATCTTTGAGGTTATGTCCACGAACTCTGATAAATTCCAGACATATGCAGAGTTTGCGCGTGAGTCATTGCTTCGCTTACGTATAGTTCGGTGTCTCAGCGATGACCTTACGAGGGACATTATATTGAGAGATATTACGGACTCCCCCCGTGATATAACTGCCATTAATGCTAACCTAAAACCGAACGACTTGGTTAATTATCTATCAAGTTTTATTAAGCCAGGTAAAAGTACCACTACTCACATTCGCACGAATGTCCAAGCGAATGCAAATAGCCATCATAAAATACAGGGTTTTATGAAATCTTTTAATGCAGATAATAAATAATAAATGCTATTTGTGTAGTGAGGCAGGACATAGGCAAGCTACTAAGAGTTTAAAATTGAACACTGAGTAACCTTCAGTCGCCAAGCCTAATAGGAGCTCTAATCTAATATATAAAATTCTCGTGTCGCAGTTTTCGTTGCCGTGCTCCTCCGGCTTGACTGATTTTAATGAAATTTTTGAGCTTGTCCGGTGTCTATGAAAACGATCCGGCATCTATTTTTCATTTTCAGCCATCATTTGTCAGCTAGTAAATAAATAAATAAAATAAATTCAGTTCGGATAAAAATAACATAAAAATAACTACTTTTGTTCCACCCCACCAAACAAACGCAGTGATATAGTGGTAGGAGTTGTCCAAGGTATTCCCATCGACATATTGATCGACAGTCGTGCCATCTGCGTGTCACTAATCTCCTCTGCTGTGGTTAACCACTTCTCCTGCCCCAAGAAAATAACAAACTGTTAGATTAAGGGGGTAAGTGAGTCTATTACCAAAATAAACTCGTATGTAACTCTTACTATCGAACTAGACAATATTTCGCTAGAGGTAGATCTTTTAGCTGTACCGAGCGAATGTATGAACGCACCCATTAATATAGGGATCGATGTACTGAACAGGGAAGGTGTGACATATATACGAACTAAAGACTCTCAATGTATTACTCGCGATTCAAGTACATCATCGTTGTTGAATCCGACACAAAGCTAGTAATCAACACAGATTTGGTAGGTGTCAATCTATCCCCGTTAAATATACTCTGAACACATGATTTCGGGTACTGCTATGTCAACTGTCAAAATGGGTTTTATGCACATCCACCTAAATAGCAATGTCCCTGTATGTTATCGATCCTAAAAGATGTCCCATAGTGAAAAATTAAAAGTAAGGGATATAGTTGAGGATCTATTGTCAAAAGGGATCGAACGTGAATCGGATAGATAGCTCTTTATTGTACACCACAAATTCAAATTGCAAACAATAACAAGACAATTCATTGGAGTACAAAGGGCGGCCTTATCGCTGTGAGCGATCTCTTCCAAGCACTATCATTGGAGTCACCCTACTCAAGTCCAGTGCTTTTGGTTTAAAAGAAGGATGGCTCCGATCGTATGTGTGTTGATTTTCGTGCGCGCTCAACAAGATTACAGTTAATTATAGGTATCCCTTATCTTTAATTGACGACCACATAGATAGACTCGGAAAGGTTAAGTATTTTACCACATTTGTTATGGCAACAGGTTTCCATCAAATACGCCTTGATGATGTATCCATCCCACTTACGGGGTTTGTCACTAGTGAATCGCACTATTAATTTTTGAAGATGACGTATGGGCTTACTAATGCGCCTATTGTTCACCAACGCATCATAAGAACTACTTTACGTGATTTTATAAATTCAGGAAAAGTCCTTGTGTACTGTACATAGAAAATTGCCTTATTTTGTCTGATACAATCAATGAGGGTTTGCTATCTTTAAGGGAAGTTTTAGCCACTTTAACTAAAGCAGGGTTCACAATTAATCTAAAGAAGTGCTCATTTATGTGTACCAAAATAGAGTACCTAGGGCGTGTTATATCTAATGGGGAGGTTCAACCGTCGCCTGATAAGGATAAGGCGCTTGTAAATTCTAGTCCCCCACAAAGCGTCAAGCAAGTACGCCAGTTCTTGGGATTAGCAGGGTACTTTATAAGGTACATTCCGAATTACTCCCTAAAAACAGCACGTATAGCTAACTTGACACGTAAGGAAGTAACATTTAATTGGTGAACTGAACAGGAAGAAGTTAGACTGGGTATCATACAAAGGTTAACTAGTGCTCCTGTTTTGAATACATTTGCTCCTACTTTGAAAACAGGTCCATAACAAAAACAAAAGTCCATACAGACGCTAGTAGCTAAGGCTATGGGCTATTTTGATGCAGATACCTGACGATGGTTCTAAGCGGGTAATTGCTTACTACAGCCAGGTGACCAAGGCTGCTGAGCCGCGATATCATTCATACGAGCTTGAGACCCTGGCTATTCAGACATTTCAGACAATACTTGGTTGGCAATAAATTTACTGTTGTCACAGGCTGTAATGCCCTTAAGGCTACTCAGACGAAAAAAGGAGGAGGTTGCCACATGCAGATTATCTTAGCCGTAACCCATGTAGTTCGGTAAATAACATTGATAGACCGTAACTGGGCTCAGATAGCGCAAGCTGGGAATGACGAAACGCGTAACATGATTCAGGCGCTAGAGCGGGGGGAGTTAGATCCTTCTCGATATGTACTACAAAACGATGTGTTGTACTTTCGGTATGTACCTGTAGGAGAAGAAGCAAGACTGCTTTGTTGCATTTCTAAAGGTCAGTGCTTGAGATTTCTCCGCGTATTTGATGATGAACATTGTCATTTTAGTAATGTACGCTAGATCTTATCTCGAGACATTTTTGGTTCCCTGGTATAAGAGCTTTTGTAAAAAAAAAAAAAAAAAATATATAGGTCACTGTATATCATGTATTGCACACAAGAGGGCCCCTAGAGCTCCTCTTCAACCCATCTCATCATGGACAAGGCCCGACGTCCCCTTGACACGCTTCATATTGATGCACTGGGACCGTTACCTGAATCGAAAGGCTTAAACATGTTATGTTAGTTGTGGATGGGTTCAGCAAGTACTGTGAATGCTACACCTGCTATTAAAAAGTTAGTGCGGGATGTTACTCCTGAACCTCGATTGTCGAATCGTGAGGCTAAGAGAGAAATTGCAAGACAAAGGACGGCCGAACAGTTGTTGAATAATCAGGCGTCGATGGACGCTCGTGTTAATCGGGACAAACGTCCCCTTCGTGTGTTTCAGGAAGGCAATCTGGTGTTCGTGATCAAGTATGCTCAGTCGAGGAGCAATCTGGATCACGGCATGCGCGGCCCGTATCGAGTGATCAGAGTGCTGGCTCATGATCGCTGTGAGTTGAGACTGCTGTCTGGGTCGTACGGGACGACGTCACTCGCCGCTGTACAACATATGGTTCGGTGGCAGGGCGAGTGGACTCCCGAGTCATGCGCCGCCTTCTTTAGGGGTATGTGCAGCCCTGGGTTGTTGGATTCTTCAAGGCAGCGTGGCGGTGATTGATTCGGGTACAGCCCTGGGTCACCGACGCTATTCCAGCAATTGATTCGGGTACAGCCCTGGGTTGCGGGAGTCTTGAAGATGTGTTACGGTGATTGATTCGGGTACAGCCCTGGGTCACTGTAACGTTTCCAGTAATTGATTCGGGCTGTTTCGGGTCCTGGGTTACTGAAGGTAGCGCTATTCTGGCGGCCCCAGGATAGTGTCTACGATGGCCATGGAAGCTGGTCGGCTTTGCAAACCGACCAGTCGTTGTGTCGAGTGCGTACACAGCGTGATATATTTGGCATGTAATTGGTGACGGTTATTCTGTACTGGTACAACTCTATATCGTTCCTCCTAGGTTAATGCTTGCTTGAACCATGACTTTTATTATAAAAGTGTAACCTACTCCTAACCTAACATGAATAACACACTAAAACAATAATTCGTCATATGTGGCTGTAGTGCCTTTTATAAATCGCAGTTTTATTAATTACAGCTACATGATAATGATGACCCAGAGCAGCACAGTCGGGCCCCGAGACACCTGACGTGAGCGATCGAACACCGGAGCCGCCTGCCCTGTTGGACCATAGCGTACCAGGGCCTTCACGAGGTCTAGACATGCCTAGTCTGGACATACACGAGGAATAAAGTCTGTCGAGACGCCAGACGTTGCCAGGAAAGCCGTGATAGAAATAATTTGAGGTTACAAAAACAGTGCCCTATAAAAGGCGCTGTCAACAGGAACGGGTCTCTCATTCCACATCGAGTCTTCGCGTTGAAAGGACCTCTCTCTCTTGTGTGCATTGGTATCGTTTAGATTCAGTGTCCATTCGCTATTTTTGTGTCGGTTTGATCATAATCTTTTGTTTTCTGTAAAATTACTTTTTAGGTTAATAAATTTTGTTTTTTTTAAATCATTTTGCTTTTGATTCCTAAAAATATTATTATTTATTTTATTTTATTTTATTTATTTTAAGATTTTAGGAAGACTTACAGCTAGCTAGTATGTAATATATACAATAAAGATACACATTATGTGCACAAAGAAGGCCATTTAAAAGTTTTCACTTATAAAAATATTATGTAATGTCCTATTATTTAAAGTGATTTTTTACTAGCACGCCAACTTAGGTACATCTCATTATCTGTAATGGTTGGCAGGTAGAGAATGCCTTGGCATTGAGCCCACCTTCTGTTACATTGTTTTTTTGTGCGATAAAGAATTAATAACTAGTGGCCCACCCCGGCTTCGCACGGGTTTTTATTAAAAAAAATTTCCCGACAATTATTCGATTTTTTCTCGCCTTTTAAACCTTCGCTTGACCTCCACGAACATTTCAAGACTATGATAAGATAAATCCGTGCAGCCGTTCTCGAGTTTTAATCAGACTAACGAACAACAATTTATTTTTATTTATATATAGATAATAATAATTGGAGACGCGCGGGAACCCTGTGCCTTCGATACCACAGGGCCGCCTTGGGGAATAACAGATGGGTAAAAATAATAAGGATGGAAGGGAAAGCGTGCACTGACCTGCAAGCGAATGACTTCCAGCCAGGTTCCACGTTCCTTGCGGGGGTGGGGCAGCCCAGCAACTCAGGGCGCCCTCAAGCACATCCACACTGTCACCACACACGGCTATATCGTCTCGCATAAAATGAGCGGTAGAAGACCAAATATTACGTCCAAGATCGCAATGATATAACAGCGAAATCAAACAGCGGAATTATAATGTTCCATATGGCGGGAAATTGGAGATGAAAATCGATCTCGCTATCGATTAGCGTCCACTCCACGCGACTGCCCACGGTCAAGTCTCTTTCTTCAGTTGCCATTTTTCTTCTTCTTGTCGCGCCAGCGCATTGACAGTGACACTAGCACGCTTATGTCAGGGAAAGGAGAAATTGGATAGGATTATGGATAGATGGCGTTACCATTTCCTCCCCCCCTTGATGTGTCAGCATAAAGACACAATCGTAAGTGAGACTAGAAATTTCTAATATCCCTAGCGGAATGGCAGAGACTAGGATGAGCCTAATATCTCTGAACTCATTATAAGTAACAGCGGTTGAAAAGGACAACTGAATGCGGGATCATTATAATGTGCGGTACAATATATAAAACTGCGGGAAAATTACTTAAATGAAGCGGTGTTACGTGTATTGATAAATAAACCGTAAGAACTTAAAACTAAGGCTTAAATATATATATGTACAATGTTTATTGTTGCGGTAGCGGGCATATGCGAACGGTTGGCCGAAGCAACACTGACCCTTTCGCGGTTCTAATAGTACACGTACGGATAACTCCGTCCTTAGAGGGATGAACCTTTTCTACGATGGCTAATGGCCAGGCTAAACTAGGCACGTTATCTTCTATCACGACTGCAATAGTACCCGGAGTGATAGGCGTGGAAATTGTATTCCACTTTTGTCTAGCCTGCAGACTGTGTAGATATTCCATCCTCCACCTTCGCCAAAATGACTGAACTAATTTATCCAGTAGCGAATGCCTTTGCAGTAGACTGATGCTTCCAGGTTCTACGTTAGGCGCGGGCAAAGAATACAACGGCGCGGTATGTAAAAAATGACTAGGTGTAAGTGCGGTAGGCTCAGCGGGGTCGGAACTTAGCACTGTTAGCGGCCGCGAATTAAGTAAACACTCAACTTGTGTGAGTACAGTGCAAAGCTCTTCATATGAAAGAATCTGCTGACCGATTACTCGGCGCAGATGCGTTTTTACTACCTTAATCATACTTTCCCAAGCCCCTCCCTTATGAGGTGACATAGGAGTTATAAAGAACCAACTAATGCGGCTGTCAGCCAACTCTCTTTTAAAACTTTCGCGGTATTCATTATTTAAGAATTTATATAAGTCGCGTAAATAGGCATCAGCGCCTTTAAAGTTCGTTGCATTGTCTGAGTACATTACTTGGACAGGGCCTCGACGTGCGAGAAAACGTTTAAGAGCGGCTATGAAACTAGGCGTACTAAGGTCGGTTGTGACTTCAATATGCACGGCCCTAGTGGTCAGACAAGTGAATAAACATATGTAGGCCTTTTCAGCATGCACTCCACGACGGCGTACTGGGGTGTAAGCGATAGGTCCTGCGTAATCGCAGCCTGTTTGTGCGAACGCTTTTACAGCTTGGCGAGCGCGACTTTCAGGTAGGTCTGACATGAGCGGGTAAGTTGGACGCGGATTTACTTTAAAGCATTTATTGCACAAGTGGAATCTTTGTCTCACGAGGCGGCGAGCGGATAAAATCCAAAACCTTTGTCTAAGAAGTGACATTAATAATTCCGGACCTGCGTGTAGGTATTTTAAATGATAATAATCAATTAGCAAGTTGACAATATGGTCACTGCGCGGTAAAATCAGCGGGTGAATATTTGTGTAATTCAAGCCTGAATTAACAAGACGACCACCTACTCGGATAAGTCCGTTTTCGTCTATAAACGGCCTTAATTTATTAATAGCGCGTGAGCATGACTCATCTTTCTGTAGGCTATTAAATTCTTCTGCAAAATATTTTCTTTGCAGGGCGAGTATTATTTTATTCTCTACAAACTGAAGCTGGTCAGCCGTAACTGCGGGTGTTCCTTTACGTTGCAATAACTTAGCAAACGTAAAGACATATACAAGTATTCGCATTAGTTTAGTCCACGACGAAATGCGTAAAGCGAGATTGTAAATCACGCAATCATTAGATGGTAAACAAACCGTAGCGTGCGATAATACCTTTTGCTCAGGAATCTCCTCAATAGGCTGGCCATCGAGGGAGCGAAGGGGCCACTGGCATGGATCGAGCGCGATCCAGGGGGGTCCGTGAATCCACAGTGGATGTAACATTAATTTTCGTGGCGTAAGGCCACGCGACAGACAATCTGCGGGATTCTCTGTGCCTGCGACGTGATAAAAGCGGTCAGGCGGAATATTATCCGTCACCTGAACCACGCGGTTGGCAACAAACGTGTGCCATCGATGCGGTGAGCTTTTTATCCAATACAAAGCTACTTTGGAATCTGTAAACGCGTATGTTTGTATTGGGATTTGATCTGAGTAATTGTCTAGCACCGTGCGCAACAACCTAGAAAGTAGGACTATTCCAAGACGAGTTGACGTCTTATCATTACGTACAACACCGTGGTGCGGTATAACGTACATAGGCGATGAGTCATTAGGTAGACCTGGAGGCGCGGGTGAAATATATTTTTTATCCAAGTATTCCTTAATGACGTCATCGTACGCGGACCTTAGGCTTAAAGAAGCTTCTAACTTCTTCTCGAGACACAGAAAGCGTCGTCGGGCGGTTTCATAAGATTTGCCTAAAGAAAAAACATCCTTACTAAACGGTAGGCCTACAGTATATCTACCGGAAGCGGGGTCGCGGGTTGTAGTATGTTTATAAAATTCCTCACATTCTATGTCAGCGGAACATAGAACGCTTGGCGCGGTAGCGGAAGGAAGCTCGTCCAGTTCCCAGAATTTCTGAACGAGATCATGTACATTTTTTAGACTATTCTCCTGCACTAGACAGCAGGTCATAGCCTCGCGGGAAAATAAAGTAGGCGCTGAACCTATAACGACACATCCTAATACTGTACGTAAATAATGCGGGGTGCGAGTAAAGTCGGGCGCGACGTTTGGTAATAACAGATGCGCAAACAGCGGAGCGCCTAATAACATATTTATTTCACCAGGTTCTCCAAACAACTCGTCGGCTAGCGGTAACCCGTGTAAATGCGATAAGGATCTCTTATCTATAACTGCACTCGGTAATGAGTCAGTAATGCGATCGACAACAAGCGGCGAAATATTAAACTTAATATTTTTATTAAAACGAGAATAAAAATCTAAGCCAATTGAACTAGAATTTATTGTGTTTTGCGTTCCTCCAAAACCTTTTATTATTGTACTCCCGGCATGCTTTACTTTTATATTTAACAGGTCACAAGTATCTTTCGTAATGAAATGAGACTGTGACGCGCTATCTAACAAGGCTCTGATATAATGTTTAACTCCGTCAGTATCGTAAACAACGACCTGAGCGGTAGCTAGTAAAACCGTGGTACATTGCTCGTTCCGTACTGGGGAGTGAGACGCGGGCAGGTTTGATGCAGCGATGGAGGTCGCGCACAGCGATACGTCCGAGCGCCCAGGCTGAGATAACGACTGCGCGGGCGGCGCGACGGTCGCAGCCTGGGAGACGCTTGGATGGCGTGCGGGTTCGATTCTCGACCCGAAATGCAATAAACTATGATGTCGCGATTTACACGAGCGGCAAGTCGTGTTTGACTTACACAGAGCGACCCTATGCTTTATGCTAAGGCAGTTTATACATGAATTATTTTCCTTAACATAATTAAAACGTTCCATGGGGGTCATTTTATGAAACGGCGGGCATTTGAATAAATGATGATGAACAATATTAGTACATAGACATTTATCAGCGGTATCTGAGGAATTCACGGAATTCGCGGAAACAGCGGCGGCAACGGCGGGTGAAGTGTTTACGTAAGCGTGTAGCTGCGGTGCACCTTTATTATAATTATTATTAATTTGCTTTGTAAGAGTTCGCGGACTACCTTTACGCGGGCCTGGACCCGGTGCGGGGGCGGGGGCGGAGCTCGTTCGCTCGAACACCTTCGCGCGATTTTTTATGAATGACTCGAGTGTATAAAATGTAGGTATATCGGACCCTAAACTCAACTCAAAAGCGTAAACAGTACTACGATCTAATTTTCTTAAAGCGATGTGAACTAGAATTAACTCATCTAATCTTTCTATCTTTAAGTTATTCAATGCGCGGACTGTGTTGATAAATTGTTCATGAAACAAATCAAAGCTTTCTGTAGATGCGGTGCTTATAGGCGAGAAATCGAACAGCTGATTTAAATAAGAAGTTGCTACCATTCGCTTATCTTCATATTTGTCAACAAGCGTTTGCCAAATGAGTTCGTAATTTTCTGGGCAGTGCGTTATACCTATACACACTGACTCGGCCTTACCCGTCAACCTACCAACTAAATAATATAATTTCTCGGCATTGGTGAGGGATGGATTCTCATGTACAGCGGTCTTAAAACAAGAGTAAAATATAGGCCATTTCCTTATATCTCCTGCGAAAGTGATTAACTCAATAGGTGGCAACCTATGCGGCAATTTATTAAAAACAACAGAAGGTTGTGTTGTATTGATAACAGCTGACGGAACAGAATGCTTATCATACAATCTTTTTATGCGGCTGTATAGTTGCTCAAATGCAACCATACATTTATAATCTGGTACGGCGGTTGGATCGACCTTTAATAACTGTAAATTATAGTCGTCCAGTAATTTTAAGAATTCACTGCGTAAAATATCAATATTAGCACATTCAGAGAGAAAAGATTCCTTATTCGAAGCACTTACGTCTATATTCGAAGAAGAATCATACATGTTTTGAATTAACTCAAAGATAGCTTCCCTTTTAGCTTGCAATATTAACAGCTGGGAATCATCTGTTTCGATAGGGTTTTTTGACCTAGTATTAGCCATTGTAGAAATTATAAAATAACTGCGGTGTGTAAGAAATGAAAGATAGGCCTTATGTTTTAATAGTTATATAAAATATAACGAAGTAAATTAGTATTTACAGCGCGTTCGTATAACAAGCGTAATAACCTATCTAACGCGGGCGCGGGGGGTAATACTTGCGTCGGCAAACCGGTTGCGATACTCGTACTATGCCGGGCAAAATGGCGTGTTCTATCAAAATAAGCAGGGGGTAGTGCTAAATAATTATGAAGGCAGACAGAAAACTTATAAACTGCGTAATTGCGGTAAATTTATCAATACGTATATGCGTAAACACCATATAATGTTAAAGTTATGGAACATTAAATATAAAAACAGCGGGTTTATTATGATATGACCAGGTCCAACTGCAATAGATGCGTGTTGGATGCGGTTAGTCTCAATGACAAAAAAAGGTCAATCACTCGAATCACGTAATGTAATTCGATTATACAGCGAAAATATAACTTGTTAGACCAATAACTTAGGTATTCTAACAAGCTATGCGGGGGAAATAAATTATATGTAGGTTATCTAAGGTTCGTTTGAACCACAAATTTGTATCTTGATAAATGAGTAATGTGTGGATAAATCCGTCTCAATGAGAAACCACACTTTAGGGACAAATCCGTCTCGAATAGGACCACACTTATGGAGACGCGCGGGAACCCTGTGCCTTCGATACCACAGGGCCGCCTTGGGGAATAACAGATGGGTAAAAATAATAAGGATGGAAGGGAAAGCGTGCACTGACCTGCAAGCGAATGACTTCCAGCCAGGTTCCACGTTCCTTGCGGGGGTGGGGCAGCCCAGCAACTCAGGGCGCCCTCAAGCACATCCACACTGTCACCACACACGGCTATATCGTCTCGCATAAAATGAGCGGTAGAAGACCAAATATTACGTCCAAGATCGCAATGATATAACAGCGAAATCAAACAGCGGAATTATAATGTTCCATATGGCGGGAAATTGGAGATGAAAATCGATCTCGCTATCGATTAGCGTCCACTCCACGCGACTGCCCACGGTCAAGTCTCTTTCTTCAGTTGCCATTTTTCTTCTTCTTGTCGCGCCAGCGCATTGACAGTGACACTAGCACGCTTATGTCAGGGAAAGGAGAAATTGGATAGGATTATGGATAGATGGCGTTACCAATAATAATAACGGTATTTTGCCGCGATAAAAAGTAGCCTATGTGTTAGTCTGATATACTAACTATATTATTGTGAAGTTTTATCAAAATCCATCAAGTGGTTTTTGCGTAAATCAGCAACAAACACATTTACTTACATCCTGACAAACTTTCGCGTTTATAATTTTAGTAGGACTAGAGATGTGACTAGGCTTTCGGGCCCAAATAATACATTATACCTCTTGAAGTAACTTACACATATTGCTGATAATTGTATCTATCGGTTTATGTAATTGTCTGAGAAGTTACAGCTAACAAACGGACAGACTGATGCGATGCGGTTATAATATAAGTGATAAGTAAGATCCAAAATCATTTATTTCAACTGTTTGATTTAAAAAAAACTTAAAAGTTCAAAAATAAAATACTAAAAACCTAAACAAATTGAACATAGGTCATCATCATCATCACCCTATTAACGTTCCCACTGCTGGGACACAGGGACCTCTCTCTTGTCGAGAGAGATTAAGCCCTAATTCACCACGCTGGCCAAGTGCGGGTAGGTGAATGTCACATGTCCTTCATACTCTTTAAAGTTCTCAGAACATGCCGGTTTCCTCATGATGTTTGCCTTCACCCTTAAAGCACGTGTTTAAAGCGCACACACCTGGTTCAGGAAAAAAATCCAGAGGTTTTTTTCTATCTGGGTTTTTCTTTCTGTGGCGAGGCTTGAAACTAACGACCTTCGGAATGCTTTATTTAATAAATATTAAATTAATAGCTAGAAGCTACAGCTACTACTAGTCTATCTATCTATCTATATAAATAAAAATGAATTGTTGTTCGTTAGACTGATTAAAACTCAAGAACGACTGAACGGATTTATCTTATCTTAGTCTTGAAATGTGGAGGTTTTGTCTGTTCACGTCCGTAAGTGGTAACCCTCTGAATCCTTACACGTGACCTCCGGGTGGTGCTTAGAACAGTCTCTGGTGGTAGGCTTCGGCCGCGGCTTGTCACCACCCTCCGGGCTGGGCCAGTGCGTGAAGCGATTATTCGTGTTTCGTAATTGGGCCCGGAGAAGCCACCTTCTAAGTGTTCATGCTCCATCTTAGACCACATCGTCACTCTACATCAGGTGAGATTGTGGTCAAATGAAGGCTTATAAACGATAAAAAAAAAAAAAAAAAAAAAAAAGTCTAGGGAAAGTTTAAAAGGCGAGAAAAACTCGAATAATTGCCGGGAACTTTTTTTACCCGTGCGACGCCGGGGCGGGCCGCTAGTATTAAATAAATAGCTAGAAGCTACAGCTACTTCTAGTTTTAAATAAATTTAAATCTTGTTTTTCTTGACAATGCTTAAATGTTTCGCATTCAGGAATTGAGCGAGAAGGCTTGAGAGAGCCCTAGAGCATACTCAGCGTTCAAGGTTGCGCACTTGACACCGTTTTGTAGAGAAGGCGGAATTTCAAACAAAATTCAACGACATTTTAAAGCTTACGTTCACTGATCAAGTTTTCCCTGTATTTTTTAATCTAAATTTACAATAAAAAAAAAACCGATTCCAGAACCTTACAAAGTAAAAAGTCATACTATTTTGTAATGTGCACGTGATGCTTTTTCATTTGAGCCCCACTCGAGTATATTTGCAGATTTTCGGTTATCCTTCCTCACTTTTGCCCTCATAACTTTTAAACGGGTCAACCGATTTTCATCAAACATATCTAAGAACACTCCCGCAAAACTCACCTTTCATACAAAATAAACTAAATTGAAATCGCTTTATCCGTTTGGGAGCTATATTGTCCCAGACAGACACACAGACAGACAGACACGCCAAACTTATAACACCCCTTTTTTTGGAAAAAACTTTATAATATTCTTATTCGTAAAAGACAACTGACTTCTAATGTAACGAAATACGGGTGATAATCCAATGACTGTCTGTAGGTTCTGACCTAATTAAAAATAATTATGCCGAAGACAACACATTGTTCTAAAAACTTTGCATTAGGCTTAACAAAGGGACATTTGTCCAAGTGTCGCGAGAAGGGTCCGAGACCGGTCACTTGGACTAAAGTTTTGCTGGATGTTGTATGGAGGTAAGACAAAAGTTTTACTCAAAAACTACCAGCCACCATCGGTATCGTTATTGAGTTCTAACCTAGCCAATACATGAAATAAATATGAAACGTTTTCTTGTGATAACTTTAAAACGTAAGTAAATAAAAATTTGAATAAAAATTGCTTTTTTTTCACCCCCTATGATACGCATTAATTGACTCTACAAGTTCAGAGTCCAATTAATTATAAGAAATTGAAAATTTTTCAAACAATTTTTTACGTTTTAAATGATTAACGTTGTAAAATACCATTTCTTCATTCAAAGCAACGTAAATAGATCTAAAATGCGAAATAAAAATTGTGACATTTCCACAGAAAAATAAATTTAGAGACATTGCTATTCATCTCAAACTGCTACAGAGTACCTGAGTTAAATCAATTTATAACCCACTTTGATAAAAAGGACGAGGTAACTCAATTTTCTGAATTGATATCTGGTTCTCAGAATTAAATAATAGATGCTTAGGGTGGGCTGTCTTGAAACGACTTTAATAACGGTTATTTCTTCATAGTAAAGGTGCTATAACCGTAATAGAATGATGATGAAAATGTTATTGCTGATGCTTGCATTTAATTAATTAGGGCCTATAGTTGGAAGAAAGACGTACACATAACTTATAGGTTTGAAATAAGATATTATGCTTAAAATATTATGCTTATGTGATCTTTTAATTTATTAGAAGCCAGAGCATCCATAATCTACCGAAATATTAATTAAAAATGAATTCATCATAAAGTTTTAACAACAAAAAAAACAAAATTCATGATATCTATACATCTTATTGAAAATATAATAGGGATCGTTTGGCTTAGTAATGACATGTTAACATAATTTATAAATAAATATATTAAGTAGAACATAAACTAAAATTAGCTTGATAATCTGGTCAAATAATTAAATTTATTAAATTATGGTTGTCTTGAATACACGTTTCATTTGAACGCTATGTTGAGAAGAGTGAAAAAAGAGTTCTGTTGTAAATATGGAGTAACTCTTTATTTTTATGACCATTTATTAGGTACCTACATATTTTCTGATAAATAGCAAAATTTATTAACTTCAGTAAATACCGTTAGTTGGTTTTCTTCAAGTCACACCCGAACATGAATAAAATATTCGCTGATAATTTAATACAAATAACATATAACAAAAACGCCAAAAAATACCGTTATTAAGTTCGTTTTCGAGAAACGTTCAACGTAGGTTACATAAATAACGTTTTTTCCAGATTCGTTTCCGTTCCCAAGACGGGGCGGCTAATGAAATGCTCAACCCTCCGGGCGGGGGTGGCAAATCAAATGATATGAAACAGGTCATTGCTCAGGAGATACTTCGAGTTTCAAGGTATTCGGGATATAAACGAGTAAGTGAAAATATCCGAAGATATTTTATGATCTTTCGGCACGGTATTTTGTGATTCAAATAAAGATATAGGGTTTATAAATCGTCGTTTATAATATCGTGTTTCGTAATGTGGCCCGGAGATGACATCTACCTCCTAGGTCTTCATGGCCCATCTTAGACCACATCGTCACTTTACATCAGGTGAGATTGTGGTCAAATGAAGGCTTATCCAGCATAAAAAAAGGACTATGAAGTATCTTAGGAATTGAGTAACATATTAACAAAACACTTTCACCTCCAATTTCTGAGTACTCTTGTTTAGGCATTTCGCTCTTTTGTAAACCATTCAATTGCAAGACATTAATCCCCTCATTTTATAGGAGACATCTTGTATAGCATTGTCGATAAAGCGTAGGGCGGGTAACGTCTATACAAGGTGTAACGACGCCGCTTTATCATGCCTTTGTTGCAAAATACTTTATTTATCGTCGGGTTGATGTTTAGAGGAAAACTCTGTATGAAAAAATGATGAGAATGGTATTTATGTGTTGTATAACTCTCTTGATGTTTTAAAAATAATCTAATAATCTAATATCCCCGTCATTATCATTTCCGTCGAATGACGTCTAATGCTGAACATCATCATTATTTATTTCAGCCATTAGACGCCCACTGCTGGACATAAGCCTCCCACAGAGAAGACCAATTATTCCGATCGGTCGCTACTTGCATCCAGCGTGAGCCAGCAAGTTTGACCAAGTCATCTGTCCATCTTGTTGGTGTTTGACCGAATGACATTTGTTCAGTAATTTGATACACAACAATATTACATTGTAACATTTAAGAACCGTTTTAAAAGTTAGACAAAGGCGAATCTTAAATTCATAAATTCTTTATTGTACACAAAAAGGATACATTAAGGTTTATTAACAATGGTCATGTACAAAGGCGAGCTTAACCCTATAAGAGTTTTCTTACTGCAAACCTTAAAGTTTATAGAAGAAGCCTAAATATAAACTTTTTTTATAATTTTATTTATTTTATAGTTTTTTATTTTTTTTTGGCAAACATCGTGAGGGAACCGGCATGTTCTGAGAACTATAAAAGAGTTTGAAGGGCATGTGATATTCACCAACCCGCACTTGGCCAGCGTGGTGAATTAAGGCCTAATCTCTCTCGTCAAGAGAGAAGTCCCTGTGTCCCAGCAGTGGGAACGTTAATATGGTGATGAAGATGATAGTTTTTATTGAAATCTGATATATGAAATATCCATGTCACAATGTTAGTTACCGTACTCCTCCGAAATGGCTTTACCAAATTTTATATGCGTATTCAGTAGGTCTGAGAATCGGCTACAATCTATTTTTCAGTTTGCTAATAACGTTTGCTGGGGTCAGCTAGTATTATATAATTTTAACATTAAGAATGTGTTTCTGTTTGAATCTGTTTCCATGGCCCAGTGAAATTACACAATGGTTAAAATATAGAGTAATTTCGGTTAATGTGACAAAGCCACATAGTTATAACTAATAAATGTTTATTTTACTCAGATTATGTGAAAAATGTAATAGGCAGTGCGAATGAAAAATGGAGGATTTCAATCACTTTAAACCCCCGACCGTAAAAGAGGGGCCTGACTGCCTGTCTGTCAATGACACCATAGCTCCCGAATGGATGAAGCGATTTCATTTTAGTTCTATTAACAGTGAATTACGCGCGAGTGTTGTGAGTATGTTAGAAGAAAATCGGTTGAGCCGTTGTTGGGTGAAAGTGGGGAGGTTTTTTTCTGTTCACGTTCGTAAGTGGTAACCCTCTGAATCCTTACACGTGACCTCCGGGTGGTGCTAAGAACAGTCTCTGGTGGTAGGCTTCGGCCGCGGCTTGTCACCACCCTCCGGGCTGGGCCAGTGCGTGAAACGATTTTTTCGTGTTTCGTTATGTGGCCCGGAGAAGCCATCTTCTAGGCCTTCATGCTCTATCTTAGACCACATCGTCACTTTACATCAGGTGAGATTGTAGTCAAATAAAGACCTATTTTTCATAAAAAAAAGAATAACCGAATGTTTGCAATACTCAAGGCGTGCACATTACAAAATAATATGTTTTTTTTTCTTTTATGGTAAACCTTTAAAAGGTTTTTTAGATTTATAACGGGATATTTACAATGACTAATTGTACGGTGTACGGTTGGAAAATCTTTATTTCTTACTAGTGGCCCCGGCGTCGCACGGGTAAAAAAAGTTCCCGGCAATGATTCGATTTTTTCTCGCCTTTTAAACCTTCCCTAGACCTCCACGAACATTTCAAGACTAAGATAAGATAAATCCGTTCAGCCGTTCTCGAGTTTTAATCAGACTAATGAACAACAATTCATTTTTATTTATATAGATTAAGAATATGTACCTATTGAATTATTGTTATGTTTTGTTTTTATATTTTTCATGCATTACTTATTTTTATTTGTGAATTGTTTTATGCTAATTTATACCAATTATTATGATTCATTTAATATTGTTCAACGTTGATCTATTATTATTACTATTTTATTTTAATCATTATGAATTTGTTATTATTTATAAATATGTGATTGCATTAGGGCTAAAAAAATAACCTGTTATGATTATTGTATTAAACTGAAATAAATAAATTTACAATAAATAATATAACTATATATTTTTAGCGTGTAGATTTAATTTACCTTCCTTCACTAATAATCACTAGAAGAACACAAGGAATAAGTCGCAAAATGAGAGAAGTCGCAAGAGGCAGCAGGTTAAACACACACTTGTCTTTCGAGTTACCCGATATTTCAATCATCAATCAATCATCAATTTCCCTTTATAAATCTAAATAGCGTTGATAACCATGATAGTTTCAAAGGATTCTTTTTGAATTTTATACATTATTACAAATAAAAGATTTCTAACGTTACTATAGTTAGATTACTCGTACCTGCACAATAGGGCGGCGTTGGGCGGGCGGCTATACGAGCTATAACGACGCCGTTATATCGTGACATTGTTACGAAGTGCTTTATTTATCGTCAGAGAAATCTCTGTTGTGTCCGAGTTTAGAAATTGGAGTGTTTTTATTTATCTGGCGGAGGAAATAAAATAACTGGTGTTTCCAAATTCTTGGGAAAGTGTTTATTAGTAGGTAAGATGTAAGATTGTTGATGTCATTATTACATGTAGGTATATTTTAGCGGGTAGAATGTGGATATCAAGATGCAAAACCATTTATTTCCATTATTTGGTTTTACAAATCTCAAATACGTCAAAAATTAAATACAAAAAACATAAACTAATTGAACATTGGTACGTTAAGATAAATACGAAATAAATTTATCGTAACCGGTCGCTTCGCTTTTTTCACTCTTGAACAAAGAAGCGATTAGAAACTCTAGCTCATTTTTGTTCTGAAAATTTACAATAATTATTTGTTAGTGTTGTTTTTGATTTGTTGTTGGAGCAGATTCCGTCCCAAGCAAATTTGTCGTCAACGTAATCCGATATTTAATATAAACATTGTTTTATACAATATTTAACAATAAATAAAGTAGAATTGATCAAGCTTATTGTTTAATGACGACTTCCCGCGGTCAATAAAATCAAACCAATAGAACGTGGGCTGCGCCGCGCCGGCTGAAATAACCTTTTTCCCGCATTTCCTCTTGAATCGGTTTAACCACATCAAAATCCGTTGAGTAGTTTTAAATATCTATGGGACATTGTTTCACTCTATGTAAAGACTCCATGAGATGAAACCATTCATACCAAATTTCTACTAACTCTTCTTTCTTCTAAAATCATCAATGTTCATATTCATATTCATTTATTTTACCAATTATAACACGGGGCGTTATATAAGGCAAAAAGTTTTTCCTTCAAAAAATAGCTTCGAGCTGAGAAAAACCTATTTTATGAAACGTTTTGAAAATAAATAGTGATTTGTTTATGTAAATCAGTTATTCATAAAAATACACCATTTTATGGGTAAAACAGCAAAAAATTTGTATTCATAAATAACTGCCTAAATGTAGAAAAAGTTTTAATAGTTTAAAATTTATACATTTAGGCAGTTATTTATGAATACAAATTTTTATTACGAAAAAGTCTGAATATATTTTCCGAACTTCCAACGCAAGAAAACCTCCTGGAAGTTTTTAATTATTACCAACATTACGAAACAACAACTCTACTTTGATATACAACGTCACTTCCTACTTCCGGCGACGTACTTCCGGTCTATTGTTATGGGACAATGTTAGGTTATTATGATTTCTAATTTAAGCGGGATAAGCTCCAAGTTTCTTTGGCAAGGAACTTGTTTTTAGTTTAAAATGGAGATGTATTCAGAATTGTTGTTTTGTTAAAGAATTGTCACATTTTCTTTAAACAAGCTTATTATGTTCATATGTCCCGAAGACAGCTTGCAAGTTAACTTGACAAGATTTCGGTGACCAATTGGAGAGTTTGCATTTTTACGTTTATGTCAATCGAATGGCAATTTATTTATTACCATAAATTAAGGAGACGCAAAATGGCGTTCAACTGAGTATCATTTTTCTCACTTTATAATTTTATTTAACTCGACACTGGCAAATTGTCGCTTCAAGCGCAAAGTCCAATTATAAGAAACTGAACTGAACCATAAATTAGTAATAATTTTTGTTTAAAAAAATTTTGTTTTATTAATTTTAAGTTGTCCTGTTCATGTATGTCGCGTGCTTCAAAGGAAATAAAAGATTTGACTTGACTTTGATAGAGCTAATCATATGAACAAGCCAGGGAAGCAATGAAGATCAAATGCTTCTGTATAACATAATTCTTGCGTTAATATTTAATGTACGAGATAAGCAGAAATATAAATAAATATAAATAATGTATAAAAGACATAAACAAATTAAATTGGTACTTAAAGATAAATAGGAAATAATTTTATCGTTTCTGGTCGCTTCGCTTTTTTTACACCAGAGGAAAGAAGATATCCAACCGCTAACCTGCATAACGTGCCAAAATAATGCAAATAACATCCTTAAATATAGCACACATAGCGCTCTGATAAACAAAGAAGCCCCCCTAAAAGACTAACACACACCAAAAGCTATTTATACACTCACACACAATTCAGCTGTTTACATTTGTAAGCGGCCGCTATCAATTCAGAGAGTCCGTTATTTCTCCGTTATTTTCCTGTAACAGTTGCGACTACAAGAGCTGCTTAATGTGAGTATAAATCACGCAATGCAGTGTTTGAATTAAAACGATTTCGTAGGGAGGGGAAAAATGCCGGATGCGGGTATGTTGTCGAGAACAATTCACCAAAAACACAAATTAACATGCGACAGGATTAGATGTTGTAGAATGAAAATGTATGAAACGAAAATATTGATTAAAAGTGACACGAATAACAATGGCTAATAAGCGAATGTTCAGTGTTATCATCTTCTCGTCAAAAACAATGAAATACATCATTTGTAAACAATATTAATAATAGATCTATCTATTTATTATGGCATGTAAGGATTATCTAATGTTTGTATATGAAAATCATCTCGAGAGGGGACCGTTGCCGCGGCAAGGGCCAGAATGTGTCTGTTTGGACAAACAAATTCGTCAAGAACATAAATGTTTCTTGACGAATTTGTTTTCGACGAATTTTCAGCGAACCGGGGAAAGCGGTCACTAAATCATGAGGTGCGACTGTTATTACAAGTTCGAATTAAACGATATTGCTGAATTTACTTAACTATGGACTTAGTCGAAGTCGTTATTAAATGTTTGAACAATAAACCAGTGTTTTGCTAGATGTTATTGTTTGCTAGATAGTTCGATAGAAAATTCTTTACTACTCACACCAATGAACATTAATAAAAGCATGCGTAATGGGCAGTCTTATTGCTCAAAGCAATTTCTTGCAGACAACATTTTTATGGAAATAACATAAGTAGGTAAATATAAAATCCCTTAGATCGATACTTGGGTGTGCCTACGTCTTATTATTTTTTTGAATCATTTTAACAGATTAACTTTTAAATTTCAGAAAAACCAGTTGGATTTTAGAATTTTGCATGTTTTTAAAGCCAATCAAACTATATTCTGGACGTGGGCGTTGGCTCTGCAACACAGTTTTTGCAAACTTTCGCAAACGCCATCGTTCGAATCTAATTGTGAAACTTACTGTTAATTACCAAATAAACGATTTTTGATTTGATTTGATATTTGGTACGTGAATAGATAAAAAAAATGCGAACTTCACACTACTATGTCTGCGTTCGATGAAACAAAACGAATTATTTTATATTTGATATGACAAAAACATTTATAGGTCAGACAAAGCGATGCGTCGTTACTAAGACAGTCCGCTACATATTGATATCTACCGAATTAGATGTTTTTACGCAAACAATGTTAGAAGGCCCTTAGGGCATTGTTCTCAGAATACAGATTAGGCCGACGAGGCACAGAGAATAAATTAAGTCTATCCTATTATTGTCCCAGGAGCAATGTGATTGCTTAGGATTGGCATGCTCCTTGAAAACATTATGCTTACAGCCAGTGCCACGCCCCTCTGGATTTTTCTTCTTGAGACATTTATGTGCGCTTTAAACACCTTAAGGGCGAAGGCAAACATCGTGAGGCAACCGGCATGTTCTGAGAATTTTAAAGAGTTTGAAGGACATGTGGCATTCACCTTCATTCATTTATGGCCTAATCTCTCGCGCCAAGAGAGAAGTCCCTGTGTCCCAGCAGTGGGAACGCTAATAGGGTGATGATTCAATTCGATTCAATTAATTTATTCGATGATGATGATTAGCCTGTTACCATACATAAATCTTATACTACATAAAATTTACTTTAATTTAATCATTTACTCATTTGAGGTTATAATATCTAAATTATTAAAAATTTATTAGCACGTCTTAAATATTTAAAGATGTCATCTATGCTTTTACTATAGGGAAAGGGAACTATTGATTTGTGTATTGTTCCTCTTAGGCGCAGTGGGTGAGGGTCCGCTTGCGGCGCAAGAGGTAGTGGGTTCCATTCCCGCCGAGGGTCAAGTGTTTGTATGTTCTGCAAGCATTTTCTCCATGGTCTGGGTGTACAATAAAAAATATCTATATGTGTTTGTCTATTATATTAAGTATATCAGATGTCTAGTACCCGCAACACAAGCTTACAGCTTACCACGGGGCTGAATATAATTTACATCCTAGCGACATCTATGACTTTAATTTATAAACAAAAGTGTACTTGGTAACTGAATAGCCGAAATATTTATAATGATGAGGAAGTGACGAATAATTAACGAAACCTCACACATCGCGGATACAGATGCCTCCAAATTGTTTTATAACGAGAATTTTATAACCTACTAGCGGCCCGCCCCGGCGTCGCACGGGTATAAAATTTTCCCGGAAATTATTCGATTTTTTCTCGCCGTAAAAACCATCCTATCTCTCAAGTTGGATCGAACTGCATGGTGTGCGAATTTTATTATAATCGGTTATGTGGTTTAGGAGTCCATTGAGGACAAACATTGTGACTCGAGATTTATATATATTAAGATAATGTTAAAAGCCGGTCCCCGCCCTAGCTTCCCGCCCGACTGACATTTAATAAAATGCTACAAAAATTCATCGTCCCTGTAGACAATGGCTAAATGATAAAAACTGCTGATTTCGGGGCAATAAAGCCCTTTTGCGATTTATTACACGCGAATCGCGGTTTTACCAGTCATAAAGCGTTTATTGCGCTTTTAACTGCCTATTTAGTCTCAGTTTAAGGGACGCAAGGGTTTTCTATTTAATTTGTCCACAAATTGTGTTTATAGGCACTATACTAGTGTTCCAGCTCACGGTGTTGCCCGGACTTTATATTATAAAAAAAAATGATACTAGATAAATAAAAACCCCCTTTTTCTTGTTTTTACCAAGTTTTTTTTTGTATAAACAATTTCACAGTGGTAAATCAACTGTGAAATTGTCCATACAAAAAAAATTATAAGGTTACCATGATGTATAAATCATACTTTAATAGAAATAAATAGATCAATTTAGATAAGCATACTCCAATAGCATAAGATATAGTATTAGGTAAAGCCTGTAAAAATAGTTATAAGTTTTGAAAATAAATAAAAATAATAAATTCATATTTCCCGACAATCCACACCCCAACATGCCCCGTGGTAAGCTCTAAAAGCTTGTGCTAAATGCAAATTTCTTTATTGGCACTTTATTTGTTACGTGTCTTCTAGTCATCGGATATACTCTTGATCTAATAGACGTACAAAAATCTTTTTTTTTTATTATACATTATAACACACATTAATTTTGTTATTTTCCCGTGCAAAAGAAATTAATCCAGTAGCAAATAATAAGTAAAAAACCCAATAGCTCTAACATCTATCATCCATAAGCAAAGTATTTTTTCGTCAAAATCGCTTCAGCTGTTTCAGGCAAAAGTCAGAATAATTGAACCTGGGTCTGTCTGTCTTAATATTTTTTTTCATTGACCATGGATAGGAAATGTAATTTTTAACCCCCGACCAAAGAAGAGGGGTGTTATAAGTTTATCAAAGCTCCAAAACGGAGAGAGTTTTGAATCTAGTTTTTTGTATGAAAGGTGAGTTTGGCGCGAATGTTCTTAGACATGTTTCATGAAAATCGGTGGTGCCGTTTAAAAGTTATGGGGGTGAGAGTGGGGCAAGAAAACCGAAAATCTGCAAATATACTCGAGTGGGATATCAAATGAAAGTCCATCGCGTGCACATTACAAAATAATATGGTGTTTTACTTTTAAGGAAATTAAGGCATTGGAATCGGGGGTTTTCTTAAATTTGGAATTTAAATTAATAATACTATTGTTGTGAACAAAATGTGAATTTATAACAACTTGTCAAACAACGAATTAGCGCGGCGCCTGACGGTATATCACTGAATATTCTTCACGGATCTCAAAAACGTCAAAACATCAAACACCCCTTTGCATATTGACGTCTTTTTGAATCGCTTCATTTTCACCCACTTACATAAAAAGGTTTCACTGAATGGCCTCAGCCTCATTTCGTATTATTGGGCATAACTTGAGCCGTCAATAATATCCTGAATTATTCATACTCTGGGATTAGTTGCGCGAGGCGCGCGGCTTCACTTGTCAATGTCAACTTTCATTTGAAAGGTGAAGCGTATTATCCTATTTTGACTGACAGATTTGACAGATGTAATCTGTCAGTATTTCCAATAGTATTTCATAAACTAAATAGCGTTCAACTGAGAAACATATATATGTATTTTTATGTATTGTACTTTAAGGGTATTTAACCCCCGACCAAAAAAGAGGGGTGTTATAAGTTTGACGTGTCTGTCTGTTCCAATATAGCTCCCGAACGGATGGAGCGATTTCAATTTAGTTTTTTTGTATGAAAGGTGAGTTTGGCCCGGGTGTTCTTAGACGTGTTTCATGAAAATCGGTTGAGTTGTTTAAAAGTTATGGGGGAGAGAGGGGGGAAGGAAAACAGAAAATCTGCAAATATACTGGTGTGGGGTATCAAATGAAAGCGCATCGCGTCCACATTACATAATATTATGATGTTTTACATTTAAGGAAATTAAGGCATTGGAAACGGGGTTTTTCTTAAATTTTAAATTTAGATTTATCATTTTGATTTACCTTCAGTCTGGCAAATTGACGCTTTGGGCGCTGTAATTATAAGGGATTTAATTAAAAAATAACTGTTATTGCATATTTACTACTAAAATATGCTTTATAGAAAACACCGTGTTTTTAGAAGTGAATTACTTATATTTTTCTGTAGGTATTATACAGACTAAAATTATGAATTAATTCATATAATTTAATATGTAATATTTTGGGTAAGTTTGCCGAGTCGCGCTCTCAACCCCAGAACACGTTTACCCCAACGGTTTTCAGTTCTTCGCACGTTATGACCGGCCCACTGCCATTACAGCGTAAGATAAGTCACTATTTAGATTTATTACGGGATATTTACGTACCATGATAGGTTTTTCGAGTTTCCCGATATTTCGGCACAGTTACATGCGCCATGCTCACGTTTGAACTGCAGCTGCAGCGATTAAGGTAACAGTTTTATTGGCAGACAAAGCGGTCTACCCTCTTTCTCAGTATTTTATTACGAGCATGCACCACTAGAATACATAGAGGACATGTTTCACACCCCACTGACTTAAGACAAGTTGTTTTATATGTATACTTGTCGACCCGACAGACGTTGTCCTGTCCCACGTCACAAAAAACAATATCCAGTTGACCGTATTGTGAATCTAAACCATTCCCAGATCCCCTTGAACACACACAAAAAATTTCATCAAAATCGGTCCAGTCGTTTGAGAGAAGTTCAGTGACATACACACTCACAGAAGAATTATATATATATAAAGATGTGGTAAATATGTTGGACAATAATATTGTTATAATAACAACATAAAAGATGAAAGCTGGGTTGTTCTATTCGCTTCTCTCAGTGTAAGACACATTACATATACATTGAAGCGAACTGTCAAGACAATTCCTTTATTCCAATATTTCCTTGATTTTTCTTAGTTTTTATTTAAGTTAGTTTTTATTGGACCTGTCCATGTATGCTCTGTGCGTCTAAGGAAATAAACGTTTTGACTTTGACTTGATAATTTTCAATCTTTTACTTTGCTAAGCTCCATTTTGTTACCGAAACCCACAGATTTCCTTTGTGTAGATGAAACTTTTTATTTGAACATTTGGTATTTTGAATAATTCATCCAGGTACGCTCACCCAGGTTTATGCAAAGCAGAGTGGCTGAAGATAATACCTGCTCGCTCAATATTTATGAGAATACAGTATTGGATGGATTATCTTTCATTAAGTAACTTGTTTTTAAACCACGACGCGAAAAGAGGGGTGTTATAAGTTTGCAAGCCTATGTGTGGCATCATAACTCACGAATGGATAAAGCGATTTCAATTAGGTTTTTTTGTGTTAAAGGTGAGTTACGTATTCTTCTAGATATATTTAATGAAAATCGGTTGCGCCATGAAATGAAATGAAATGAAATTTGTTTATTGCTTGAAATATGGTTTACAAAGGTGTCAGGTTATGTATACAGTTCTACATACTTCGTCAATTCAGATTTGACATGCAATGTCAATTATAATTAAAGAAAAAAAATATATAAATAATAGAATCTATACTAATATATAAAGCTGAAGAGTTTGTTTGTTTGTTTGTTTGTTTGAACGCGCTAATCTCCGAAACTACTGGTTTGAATTGAATAATTCTTTTTGTGTTGGATAGTCCAGTTATCGAGGAAGGCTATAGGCTATATAACATCACGCTACGACCAATAGGAGCAAAGATATAGTGGTAAATGTGTAAAAAACGGGAGAAATTGTTCATCTTTGAAGCCTTCCGTTGCGTGCGCCGTGAAAACGGTTCAAGATACACAAAAAATATGTATTAAAGAATAATAGCTCTTTTAATGATCTAAAAAACAGTCCGCGATAGTATGTCTATCTTTTAAGATTAACTCACAAAAACCGTTTTTATGGTACCTAATTTGGTCGAAATAATTTGTTTAAGTTGTATCAACATAATAATTATTAATCTTTATTCAAATAAATAATTATGTTGTTGGTTAAGAGTACTTCATCCATTATAACGCGGGTAGCACCGCAGGGCACAGCTAGTGTCAAATATTTAGGAAGTTAATTTAAATTACAATTAAATATGATGTCTAATGTCTAGTATTTAAATGATCTTTTACATTGTAATACGATTTGTCAATAAGCCCTTCGACGTCCCCCGCGAATAATCCGGTAATGACCTATTACGGGGTTTTTCATGTTATGCGTTTTTCGGCATCTAGAAGTCAAAATACACCATGTGATTTTTTTTCAGAATGATTCTATCTTTATTTACGAAGATATGAAAAACTACGCGTATATTCCATAAAAAATAATTAAAAATTATTTTAAACGAATAATATGGTTTTAGATCTTTACGAAACAAAATATCAATATGAGTTGACAGTATACATTGTTACGATATTATTCGGGTAAAAAGTTTTCTACGTTATTTAAGTAAGTGCTAGTACAGGTTTATTCGGGGTTTTATTTAGAAAACGATATCCAGCCATATTCATTATCGAGTGGCTCCTTACTTCGGTTATGCCTATTGCAACGGATTCTATGCAAAGATTTAAAAAATACAAAAGAGGATTTATGAAGAATTCTCTACAATCCTTTACAACGAAAGATGGAATTCCATCAGGACCATACGACAACTTCGGCTTAAGCACTTTCAGTGCAAATTTGACATCGGAGTATGTCAAGCGCTCTACTACCACGCGTTGAGCGCTGCTTCCTACCGCCGCGCGCATAGCCTCTGCGACATCAAGTCTAGGAGGTTTATCGTTGTAGACTGAATGGAAATAGCTCGCAAATTCTTGACTACATTCTGACGGAGACAGCTCATTTCCCTCTTCAATGATACAAGAGCGGCGTAATTTAGACTTTTTAGATTTTATAAAAGTCCAAAACGACTTCGGATCTTTAGAAAAACGACTTTGTAACGTATATATATATGCATCGTAAGCCTCTTTAATCATATTTTTTACAAGCGCTCTCTTATTTGAGAAATCATGGTAATCATTTATATTCTTACTAATGTTATATATTTTGTGCAGTTCACTCTTAGATTTTATCTCGTATTTAATATCACGGGTATACCAATCTGGATAATAGGGACGTTTTTTATGACTATAGTTATCCTTGCGCGGCACCGACCTATCGATAGCATTATTTATTAATGAATAAAAGTATGGTACAGCTCTATTTATCTTTCATGCTATATAACATCGACCAGTCTATAGTACCGATTTCAGTATAAAGACTTAGCAAGTCCCCCCTCTTATAATCCCATTGACATCTTTGATTCCCAGTCTGAACATAAGTATGGTAGGGTTCACCACTCAGCCGGTGACTATCAAAATATCTCAAGTTTACAACAAGTGGAGGATGTTGATTGTCAATTGGTACAATCGGGTTATTACAAACATTTACCTCTATATCAAAATCATCTAAGTTGGACAAAACTAAATCTAAAACTCGATCGTTACAATTCATTAGATATATTATTAGCCTGATGAAATCCACAGTAAGCAACAAAATACTCGTAGTAATTAATTATATCAGTTGATGCTGAGTATAAATTAAAATCCCCTACAACTAGCATTTTACGATAACGAGAGCATAACTTCTCGATTTCTTTAAACAATGATAAATATTCTTGTTCTTTACTTCCAGGAGGTATGTATACAACGCAAAATACAAAAAGGTTTTTCCTCTTTCCTGTTATCATAGAGCATACAAGTTCAAATACGAAATCATTTACATTAATGGATAGTGCAATATTTCTCAAGTCCAGGCGGGACGGGGCCGCGGCTAGTAAAGCGCCTCCTTGTTTCCGTCCATCCGCACGATCACAACGATGAACAGTGAAGCCCGGAAGTATAAGCTTGCCATCGCTGAACGAGTCATTCAAACCCGTTTCAGTAATCGCGAATAGGTCTTCTGGCGATGCCAGCATGCCCTGGGTAAACAAGTCTAGTTTTGTCCTTAATCCTCGTACATTCTGGTAGTATATACTCGCATATTGGGGGCGAGGCTTAGAGCGAAGGTGGTTTTTGTGCTTTGACGGCGTTGCGATTTGCTGTGTGTTTTCGAAACCACTGCCATTCAGAGAACGCAGCATTCACAGGCCATACGGAACCATTAGACAACAGCTCGTAAGCGCTTTCAGGAACACCTATTACGAACGATGAGTTTCACGTTTACTCTTCGGCTTTGTTTTCTCAACTTTAACCTCAGAGGTTTTGCACACAGATTGAACGTGATCTGTCAAGGTTGCCACGGTAGTTTCAGGGTGTAAGAACCAGACATGAAGGTGTTTTTTCCTTTCTACAGCCACGATGGTGTTCAACAAGTTATTCTCCCCTTTTTTTATTTCAAAGAGCCTCTTATTTGAAGTCCAACCTCGAACATTCGTAGAAGTAGTCATCTCGGTTTCATCGCCCTTTCCATTATTGTTTGTCACCAACAAAGTATTGTTTGCCGATATAGGAAACTTAGACACCGCAGAGCTCTTTGCTCTTCGTATACTATGGTTATTTGTAAGCGGCTGCATAGTAAGTGGCAACACCGGGAACTCGTCGGACGACAACGGAGTCTCAACTAGTTGTATTGGAGCGACCAACGTTTAGTTACCGTCAGATGACCCTAGCGGAGGTTGAAAATACCGGCTTTCTGATTCTATAACCTTATTATGTAGAAATTGTACATGATCGGCATACTTTTCCAGTTTGGACTCATAAGAGACGATGGTCTTAACGGCCAATGCTAGGTGTTGTTTAAGATCTGCAATTTCCTCTCTCAGGATACGTAAATCACCTGATAAATCCATCTGTTCCACTTTTAACTCCTCATCTCGTTTAGGTTTGGATGCTGGATATTGAATTGGATTACGATGCAGGCAGAAGTAGACAGCGACGGCAGAAACAGGTGTCCAAATCAATTGAAAGTATTGAATTGAAGCCAGCATACGACAAGCCGGACATGGAGGTTTTGTCTGTTCACGTCCGTAAGTGGTAACCCTCTGAATCCTTACACGTGACCTCCGGGTGGTGCTAAGAACAGTCTCTGGTGGTAGGCTTCGGCCGCGGCTTGTCACCACCCTCCGGGCTGGGCCAGTGCGTGAAGCGATTTTTTCGTGTTTCGTAATGTGGCCCGGAGAAGCCATCTTCTAGGCCTTCATGCTCCATCTTAGACCACATTGTCACTTTACATCAGGTGAGATTGTGGTCAAATGAAGGCTTATCAATAATAAAAAAAAAAAAAAAAAAAAAAAAAAAGCCCCTCCCTATTAAGAAAGCTCTGTATAACGATCTCCTAAGCCTGTGTAACTCCCAAGCAATTCCCCACCATTATCAACAATTTTATAGGAACTTAAGCTTTTGTGATACTGAATCAGGTCACGATGAGGATTCTGATTAAGAATTTTAACTGTAAGGACCTTATTATAATTTTCATCATTGTGTAATCAAGTGTAATAGTCGTGTCTTCAGTGCAGTGTCATTTTTTATAATAATAATAACTATCGTGCTTTCTCAAACTAACCAAAGTTGTTTCGTTTACTAGAATGCCCTTTATTTTTAAAGTATATTTCATGAAATTAAGGCTTTATTTCATAAAATATACTATAAAAATCACCAAATAATACTTTATTAAACTATTCGAATAAACAGTAAAAGTCATAACAATAAAATGTACGTTACTGTCAAACAATCGAATAACCACATAATTGGCTTTTACAAATGTTCAGTATACAAAACAAATTACACGAATAATAGCGTTACACGATTTTGCCATTGCCATCGAAAATATAAATTTACACGAATAATATCGCAAGAAGATTTTACTGTTGCCGTCGAAAATATAAACTTACACGAACAATATCGTAAGTGACATTACTGACCAGACCTTCACGTACACTAATATAGTAAAATGCATCCAGCTAAATTATAAGGAAGCCCATGGGCCTAGTTAAATTTTGTTGAAATAACCAGATAACGGAAAAAATTAGCTTCCTTATGCGATATAAAAAGTCTCTGATACTTGTTGTTAAATGGAGTTATTAAGGAAAAATGGTTTTTTATTTTTCCTGAACATTTACACTTTTACGATTACCGGATTATTCGCGGGGGGCGTCGCCTTTCTTAATTTTTGGTACAAATTTAAAAGTTATACCTAAGTGAAAGTCGGGAAGAATATCCGAACGTCTGCAAATATTGTCTACAAACTTGAGTGAGATATCATATGGAAGACGTTACAATAGGATTGTTTACTTTTAAGGGATTTAAGGTTCACTATCCTCTTCGCAGGGAATACTCGCAGGACATT
The DNA here is from genome assembly GCA_929108375.1 of Gymnoscelis rufifasciata. NCBI lineage: Eukaryota > Metazoa > Arthropoda > Insecta > Lepidoptera > Geometridae > Gymnoscelis > Gymnoscelis rufifasciata. The sequence goes on from OV815326.1 coordinate 1,494,169, forward strand.
TCTAGAGTAAGCCTATGGAATCGAGGGTTTAATTATTTTTTATTTAGATTAAAGGATAAGATGTTTTGAATCCAACAATATTAGTTTACAAATAATCAAAGTTTAAATAAATACCGACAGATAAACGTTAAACTTATAACACTCCTCTTTTTGCGCCGGGTGTTAAAAAAAGTAGGCTCTATACCTACATAGTTTTAATGAAGTCTTTTCCGCTGTCTGTTCACTTATGTATAACAAATGTGCAGGCTATTTTCATGGATACATATAGATAAAGTGATGGTAGTTACAATAAAAATATATACTGGATAAATGTAAGGTTGTGTTGCTTAATCTCTTTGTTCTTAGTTGTTTTTTTAATCTTGAAATATAACTTGTTTTCTATTTTAAATTTATTCCTTTATAAGTGCATGTGAGCCGTTAAGTTTTAGCATGTTCTGAGAACTTTGAAGAGTTTAAACGACGTGACATTCACCATCTTTCTCCATACTAGTAATAATTAAATAAAAAAATGAAAATTAGAAATATTTTTATTTACCGTAATAATACAATTCTGTGCTTCAAATTTATTGTTAGTCTACATACTGGGCACACTGCCTGTGTCATGGAACAACATCAAAGTCTATAGGTACATCACTTTTTTTTGCTCATTCCTCACAGCTTCAATATAATAAAAACACCTTTTGCAAATCCACCGTAAGATTAACTGCTAAAACAACGATAAACCTAAATCCTCCCCTAACATTTTTTATTCCATTTCCTGTTGATTACGTATCTAATTTTTATGAACGCGCTTCATTTGCGCTTAAAACTGGGTCATCTTATATCATTCATCGTTCATTCATTCAGCTATCATTCCATTCACTCATATAGAGCAGTAATGCATATATAGTGATATTTTGTACCCGAGGGCTTTTCATGGCTGACCCGTATATCTCCGTGTAGGGTGTGCATGATTTTAGTATTTATGGGATATTTTATTATTTTTTGAGTAGGTACCTAAGCCTATTGAGATAAATACACGTGTATATTTATAGGGAAACCTAATCTAAACCTATCCTAACCTAGCCTCACCAGTCGAAGGGCAGCTTGCATAATTGTAACATGCTTGACAAGTTGTTGGAGTTGTTCGGTTGGAGACTGCATATGCCTCATTATGATTATGTCTATTAAGGGACAAAAAATTTAGGACGTGTACGAAAACGGTACGCAATTAAGTAAAGGGTTATAAAATTTTACTGTCCTGGAGGGCAATTCTCAGCTCTTCGATATAATTTTAAAAAGGATATCACGTTTATCAAAGAGCACACACAATAAAAGCAAACCACAACACAAATCGCTTAAAAGATAGAGAAAACCCAACTACTCTCTGTTCTGCCCATAAAACAGTAATTATTTAGTACAAATATGACGAAATAACAAAAATCACTACATTTTTATAGTGAACTAGCGGTCCGCCCCCGCTTCGCACCTAGTTAACCATATTGTGAATCTAAACCATTCTCGAACCCACTTAAACACACACAAAAGAATTCATCAAAATCGGTCCAATTCGTTTCAATACGGTCAAGTTTCGATACAAAAATGAGCTAGAGTTTCTAATCGCTTCTTTGCTCTAGTGTAAAAAATGAGAAGCGACCAGATACCATAAATTTATTTCCTACTTATCTTTAAGCACCTATGAATATATATATTTTTTTTGTAATTTATTTTGACGTGTCTAAGTTTTGGAAAACCAAACAATGGAAATAAATGATTTTGTATATTGTATCTTGTCCAGCCGTTTAGGAGGAGTTCAAGGACTAACTCACGTACAGAAGATTTATATGTATAAAGATAAAGATTGATCGAGAAACACTGTCGAGTTCCGGCTGCGTTTCCACCAGGGATGTGCGAGGGAAATGTGTCGTGCGAAGATGTCTAGCTGTGCTGTAAAAATGTTTGGGTATTTCCACCAAAGCTCTTTTTTTTAATCATTTATTTATTTATACAGGGTTTTGTGAACATGTCACCCATAAATACTAGTAAAAGTCCACCAAAGCCGTGCGAGGAAAATGTGTTGTACGAGGATATGTAGCGGGGCTGTGAAATTGCGCATTAATGTGCGTTACGAGTTGCGAAGCTGTGAAATGTGTCGAATGTGTGTGTACGGTGTAGTGGGAGCGGCGCGTACGCCTGCCGGGCGCTTGCGTCTCTCTTTGCTATCGTTAGCGCTTGTTGTTGCGTGTCAATTCGGTTGCTCGGCAAAATGGACAAAACTTTAATTGACGCCGTTAAAAAATATCCGTGTTTGTGGAACCCTTCATTATCATTATACAAATGTAATGAAACAAAGGACGCTGCGTGGACGTGCATCCCTCGCAACGCAACACATTCCTCGCACACATCTCTTGCAACACATTTCTCGCAACACATTCCGCGCACACATCCCTCTAACACATTCCTCGCACACATCTCTCGCCTGTTTTGTTTATACAAAAACCTCGCTCCAATAAACCGTTTCCACCAGAGCTGTGCTGAGCGGAGCTAGGTAAAGGAAGCGATTCTATTGGTTCATGAAAAACACATTCCTCGCAAAGCATCCTTGCACATCCCTGGTGGAAACGCATCCTAAGTCGACAGTGTTATAAATATCGATAGTTTTCGAGATATATATTAGCTACATTTTTTTTACGATACATAGATAAGAACACGTAACAAAGCCGAAAACAAAACATTATTATTAGTCGAAACCTTGATAAAAACCTTATTTTTGTCACAAAATAAAGCGAATCTAATAAACAAGTCAAAAAGACTACAGATGTGGCATGTGACATGTCAAGCCAAGATTCCCAGTGACCCTGCATTCTTTAAGCGATTAGGGTGACCATTCGTCTCTTTGATGTGGGACCCGGGACTGAATAATGTATGCCCGTAATGAACGGGCCAGGGATCCCGGCGCCTAGGATACTTTTGAGTTAGGTGTTGCAAATTATTCGGGTTAGTGGGTGTGAAATGTGCTATACGTCTTAAAATTTACTGGGTTTTGTTTGCGATGTAGAATTTGTTAAGTAAAACCGTAAAACTTTTGAAACTATCATGGTTTGCGATTGTGAAGAAATCGTTTGTATTATTATTCTATTGTACTACATTGTATGTATTGTATTGTATTGTGTAATGTGGCTATTGATTGTTATTTTTAACTTTTTTTTTGTCGAGCAATCCACATTTAGTATTTAAACTAGTCTTTAGTGATTATGTATGTGGGTTGGTTGAAATAAAAGAGTTATTGCACTATACTGAATCTATTCATTTAACACGTTACAGGTTATTACAATTATATTATTTATTTAATCCTTATTAGGATATGTCTAAACACGGCTGAGGTTTGAAGAGTGACTGGCGAGGCTCCGCATAACTATTAAAAAGCTGAATTAACGAAACGCGTTTGCGCCGCGTACTTTAATGCTAATCTGTGTCACTACATCAATCCTCCCCTTTTTTCAAAATTTTTTTACAAAAAATTTTATTTTACTTAAGTAGTACATTCAAGGTTAAAACATTACAATAACATTACAAATTCAAAGGCTCATGCCTGCTACACAAATATGCTTACGTTTGAAAACAACATGCGATATGAGCTCGCATTCATTTATGCAGAGGTAAGTACATAGTTATTTCACAATCAAAGTTCGTTCGAATGACCAAAGTACAGTCAGCTTGTAAAATTACATACATGTTTTTTTTTTTTAACTTTAAAATACATTTTTAACAATGAAATCTTTTAATAAAGTTGTATAAACAATGAAATAAACTTTGTATATTAAAAAAAAATACATTTTTAAACTACACATTTTTTTACATAATTCTAATACACTGAAAAATTAATAAAATCTAATATTGAAAAAAATATTAAATTTCGTATTACCACAGTATTACTGAGACACACGTGCAAATTCGCTAAGTTGCAAGATCGCTACATTACACTGTTAGTGCGCTCTAGTATCAGGTTACAGTTCGTGATAACGCCAAGTTCTATATATAATTGAATTATTTGCAACACATAAGAATAATGAACGAAACCTAGTTATCATTTCTAATCACTTTGCACTACATCTTGAATTTTGTAGTTATTTTCGGAAGTTCGGTCTCCAGCGGGGTTACACATATTCCAGTCACTCGGCACAAGCAGTGGGAATGAGCCAATATCTCAAATTCCAGCACTGATCCTCCGGCAAGCATGTTTCCTCCAACCGGGCAAATCCTCCGGCAAAAACGCTTCTTCCAACCGGGCAAAACCTCGAGTGAATCTGCAGGTCCAAACTCCATTTTCGTCAGGATTGAATGCACCTCAGATATAAGCTGGCTTTAAAAATATCATGCCGCTTCTATAGAAGACTGTGAACTTCGTTGTCTGGATCGCGGTTTCATTGGATGACATCACTTACTGCGTATTCCGCGTGGCGTTGCTGCGTTGGCATTTTCTGAATGTGCTTGTTTATCCATGTTGTTCTATTATAAATTCCTTCAGCCGCGTTCTTAAAGTTGAGTCACTCCTACACGGATAACTTAAACACAACCCACAATATAAATCACGATAATAACGAATCACGTCGTATCACGTTGTATCACGTCGGGAATTTCTATATATCACGTCGGTATATTATATATCACGTCGGGTTTTTTATCACGTCGGGGTCACCACTTTAGTATTTAAACTAGTCTTTAGTGATTATGTATGTGGGTTGGTTGAAATAAAAGAGTTATTGCACTATACTGAATCTATTCATTTAACACGTTACAGGTTATTACAATTATATTATTTATTTAATCCTTATTAGGATATGTCTAAACACGGCTGAGGTTTGAAGAGTGACTGGCGAGGCTCCGCATAACTATTAAAAAGCTGAATTAACGAAACGCGTTTGCGCCGCGTACTTTAATGCTAATCTGTGTCACTACACACACAACAACATCTAGCCCCGCTGTAAGTTCTGAGCTTGTGTTACGGGTACTAGACTCTGATATACTTAAAAGTGGTAGTTAGTTAGTATGTAAGTGATAGCGTTCAATAAAGAAATTATCTATCTATCTATCTTTATTAACACTATTTAGATTAAAAACGTCAAATATTGGGCAACTCAAAGGGTTTCAAGGACATGTGACATTCACCAACCCGTGAAAAATTAAGGCCTAATCTCTCTCGTCAAGTGAGAAGTCCCTGTGTCCCAGCAGTGGGAACGTAAAAAGGGTTGCTTATGGTTTATTCAGTCCATCTGTTTGAGGTTGGCAGGTAGAAAATTGGCATTAAGCCCACCTTTTGTACAACTCTGTATTTTATTGTGCACTATAGTATTCTTAATAATAATTCTCAAAAAACCTATATTATAGTCACCACAGACTTTGCGTAAAAAAAACTCTACACTGCAGGCTAGTGCCCTAATAACCTACATCTATGAAAATCTCGCAGAAACTCGTGTTGGCACCCGATGAAAGGTGAAATAGGAATTTTAATTAGATTAAAACCTTTTTGCTAAATGTGCTGCAAAAAGTTTAGTGCTTACGCGTGCCAGATGTAATAAAATTGGAATGCTTTTAAAAAAAATAAATGTTTTATAAAAGTTTCAACGTGAATGTTTTTTACTGATATAATATGATGTATTAAAAAAAATAAGCCTCTAGCTAACTCAGCAATAAAACTGAGTTTACAATGTAATTCTTAATTATTAAGTATATTACATGGATCGGTATTTTTCTCTCCAGCTTGACCCTCAACATAGGCCTACTCCGAAGATGTCTACTTCTCTCTCTCTCTCTCCTTCGCAGATTTATAACTATGGATTAATATTATTCATACATGACGATTTTCGACGAGTAAAAAGTAGCTTATATCCTTGACTGAGAAAACAGCAATTTCCGTGCCAAATTTGGTTTTAATCGCAATTATTTATTTTCCCGCGAATTGTGGTATTTAAACGCGGTAGAAAGTAGCCTATGTGTTATTATGTACGCTATATTACTGTGAAGTTTCATCAAAATCCATCCAGCAGTTTTTTCGTGAAAGAGCAATACACACATTTACACACCTACCTACTTATACACTCATTCTCACAAACTTTCGCGTTAATAATATTAGTAAGATATACATAACCACCATTTTCAAAAAAAATATCGTTGTTATTGTTAGCGATTTTAATAATGTTAAGCGAGGTAGCGCATACTGGCCATGCGCTACCTCGCTTAACATGATTAAAATCACGTTTTTAGAACATTATTTTTTGATTTAAATAATCAATAGAAGGTGCTAAAATATTAACATTCAAAGGCAGCTCTATAAATAAGTAAAAACTCTCCTAATACCCAACAGTCCCTCCGCCGTTGAGTCAAGTATGCTGAGCTCTCTGGAGAGCCCTCCAGCGAAGGCCAATCCGGGCCCTTTTTACTCGAGAATGTATACTGTGTATACATCTGTGTGTGTTTGTCACGAACATCCCACGGCTAATGTATACGATACATTTTTTGAAAATGGTGGTAATGTATATCTTACTAATATTAATAACGCGAAACTTTGATGAATTACCTCCCAAACTGCATATTTATTGCAAAATGTGTATGGAATTTACATGGAACCCTAGGTTTAGTATGAGTCCATTTAATTATTATTAAATTAAATATATTGAGTTTGACCGCTTTAACCAAATATTTAAACTTTAGACCTCAATTTGAGTTTTATCTAATAACGAGACTGATTTTGCTATTTAGAAACAGGATACTGAGTTCTCAAAATGTTGGTGATAGCAAAAAGTTAAATATCAATATGTTGAATTTGCATAAAGTTGGATTTCTCAAATGTACTTGTACGGTTTGCAAAAAGTTGTATTTGTGGCAAGTTGAATCTTAAAAAGTTGAATTCGCTTAGAGTTTTGCAATTGGGGGTCTTCATTCATCACATCATCCTTGTTATGATAACTTAACTTCATTGAACCAACTATTGAAGAAAGCAAATGGACCGCTCATAAATAGAATTATATGGGAAATTTATTTTCCTAATAAGGGAAAACACATCAAAAACTATCTTTTCAATTACTTATTTTGATATTCATTGAAAATGTTCTAAAAAATATGTGTGTATATAATACACAAGCAAAACCAACCTCCTTTTTAAAGTCAGTTGCAAAATAATACGTAGGTTATTATGTCGGGGTTTTCTTAATATTTTTACGAAGTTGTTTTCTTACTTCGTCAATACCACGAGTATGCTCTATAAGTTTAATAGTTGTAGTTGGCAACTCAGACACCGCAATAAAAACCAAGCAATCCAGGTTAATTAAGTTTTTACGGCCACTCACAGAGCAACCAACTCCTAAGTTTGTTCGTAAAATTTTGATGGCCAGTTATTGTCGTTATCTCCGTTGAAACAGAAATTGCATAAATAACTGCTGATTTTTCGAACTATAAAGTGCTTTTATCAGATAAAATAGTATTGGACCAAATTGCAAAATTTTGTAATGTGGTAAGCTCTAAGCTACTTCATATATGAATGCTATCTTTATATATATTAATGTTAGTATGCCAGATAAATGTAAAATCTCCATATAAAATTCCAAATTAATATGTCCATATTATATTAACATACGATCGTGATTTGACGGTTTTTGAGTTTTCCGATATCATGATCATTTTATTATATTTGTTTTATTGCGCTTGTTCTTAGTTTTTATTTAAATTAGCTTTAAGTTGACCTGTCCATGTAAGCATAGGCTTCTAAGGAAACAAACGTTTTGACTTTGACTTTGACTTGCAACAGTGTCGTAAACACTGTTGCAAGCAACAACTGACAACAGTGTCGAAATATCGGAAAACTCTAAAACCGTCAAATCATGGTATGTTAATATACATGAATTTGTGACATATAAAGTTGATTTTTAAAAACTATTATTTTATGGACATGTTTAATTTAATTGTTTCTTTTCAATTTTGGCCTGCTACTTTGCCTACGTTTTAATCTCAAAATCTAAAGAAAACGAAGTCTCACTAAACTCATTCGTCCATGATAGTTTCAATATGAAAATGAATTGTAATGTAAAACTCCGAGCATTCTTGTAATTAAGTTTTTACAGCGAGTGGCGGTCTGCAGCGCGCTTGTTCACAAACTTTCATGATTGGAGTTCTATAGCTTTTAAAACTTGTAGAAATTCAGATTTTCGAATGTACCTAAGTACGGAATTAAGTAATTTACTTGAATTTACTTCCAGTCGTAGGTAGCTGTGTTGGCTAAGTGGGAGCGCACTCGACATTCATTCCGAAGGTCGTGGATTCAAACCTCGCCGCGAACCTCTACAGGAACTTTTATTGTGATTCAAAATTATAATTATGTATAAATAAAATAAATAAATATTTCCTGCCAATCCACACAACAACATCTAGCCCCGTGGTAAGCTCTTAGCTTGTGTTACGGGTACTAGACATCTGATATACTTAATATAATATACATACGTACATATATATTTTTATTATACATATTAAACACCCAGACCAAGGAGAAAGTGCTTGCAGAACATACAAACACTTGACCCCTCGGCGGGAATCGAACCCGCTACCTCTTGCGCCGCAAGCGGACCCTCGCCCACCGAGCCACTGAGGCAGTATACGTTTATCTTTTAACTTTTCTGTTCCCACTCAAGAAGGAACCGTCATCAAATAAGCCTAAACTATGTCAGTCATTATTGCTGTCATTCCTAAACACAAATTAAATCATTGCCAGCTACAAAAAATACTTTGAAAGCTCCCAACTGTACCACAAATTAAAATCTACCAAAATTTACTAAAGGCTCATTTTTATAATGAAATAGAATATTTAATTAGACTTCGTGTTCCGTTTTTTCAACATTTTCCTTATTGGATCAGAGCTGATTTTACGTAGAGGAAAATAAGAAATCCTTCTATGTAGCAAATAATAATTTAATATAGGTATTTGTGTCCGAGGTATACTGCTTCTTTTGGGACTCTCTATGGAATTGGAAATATAATTTCGATATGAGCACCATGTACAATAAAAAATATCTAATTTTATTATAATCGGTAAGTGGTTTAGGAGTCCATTGAGGACAAACATTGTGACACGAGATTTATATATATTAAGATATGTAGCAGTGATATAACTATTCAAATCGAACCAGCTGTTCCTGAGATTAGCGCGTACAATCAAACAAACTCGTCAGTTTTATCAAATTAGTATAGATAACCCATACAACAATAGCTAGCCCAGTGTAGAATGAAATTTTAACAGGAATACCGACTTCTAGGCAAAAACTTCAGTGTTAGATAAATTACCTATTTATCGAGGATTACATAGGCTGCTGTTTACCGCGGGAGATATCTTCGTTCCCGCTGGAAAATCCATAAAATACCGGCAAACCCGGAGCGTGAATAGCTTATCAGCTTATCCAAGAATATAACCGTTTCATATTACATTACAATTAGGTAAGTAATTTAATTAATTATCTTTATACGCCTTTAGCAAAAATAAACTTAAGTCAGTTCTATTTTACATAAATACATATATGTATATGTATATCTGGCTTTGCCATTGCTTTGGCTATTTTATTTAAATGTATTTGTTATTTCGTAAAATGTTTAGGTTTATTATATGAGTACTTTATGTATTAATTAATATTTTTATTATATTTGTTTTACGCCACTGTTCCTTTTATTTCCTGTCCATCCCAAGGTTGCCTGGAAGAGATAGTTCATAGCGATAAGGCCGCCATTTGTACCCTGTTTTTAATTTAGTTAAGGTTTTTGTAAAGTTTATTCTTTAGTTGTGTGATGTACAATAAAGTGTTTCTATTCTAAGTATTAAATTAAACTGAACTTAGTGAAGAGTTCAAACGATAAGAGCAATGTGAATATCTATGGAATAGCTTAATTAGAAACACATACGTACGTAATTATCTGAAGTGTAGAATTAAGTGCGATCGAAGTTTCCCAGTCTCGAGGTAATCTTAATTAGATTTAGAGGCGAACTTTCTTAATAGCAAAGTTGAAAATACTAACAAATACAGTAAAAGCTTGTATCACAAACTCCGAGTAAACTAAGCGATGGTTAGTTATGGCAACAAACTGAAATTATGTTTGATAATATTCTAACATAATTTCACTCGACTGCGACTTAACTGGGGGACCAGATTTTTTACGATCTACAATTTCTGGTTTCGGGTCTGGGTGTTTTCTATGTATCAAATGTATGTATTTACAAAAAAAAAGCATCTAAGTAGTATATCAGTCACCTAACACCCATAGTACAAGCTCTGCTTAGTTTGAGGTTAGAAGATGCTGTGTGAATTAGTCAAAAAAAAAAACTGTTTTGGTTTGGAGGTTAGATAAGCCTTCATTTGACCATAATCGCATCTGATGTAAAGTGACGATGTGGTCTAAGATGGGGCATGAAGACCTAGAAGTAGGCTTCTACGGGCCACATTTCGAAACACGAAAAAATCGCTTCACGCACTGGCCCAGCCCGGAGGGTGGTGACAAGCCGCGGCCGAAGCCTCACACCAGAGGCTGTTCTTAGCATCACCTCGGAGGATTCAGAGGGTAAACACTTACGGACGTGAACAGAAAAACCTCCAAAAAACTCGCCGTGCTACAAAACTACAAACAACACTGTATCGTCTTGTTTTCGTTTGCAATAAGAAAAAATAAGTGTATTTTTTTATTATCTAACTCACATTTATTTTTCGTTAACTACACTTTTTATTCCATTAATCATATGCGTTCAAAGACGTAATAAATCTTCTTGGCTGCTAAGCCCCGTGTTTCTAAGGAAATAAACATTTTCACTTTGACTTTGACCATAAATGTTTATCTATCTAAACCGCTTCAACCTAAGCCGCTTAGTCCATTCGGCACCGTAAATTTAAACAAAGTTTCAAGTGTCGACAAGAAGTTGAAAAGTGCCGTGGGTTAATGTTTACAAGTCGTAACCGGGTGAACTGGGACACCCTGTATTACCAAAGTGCACATTAAGACTCCAACATTGTACTGAATGTTATACCATTCTTGGAATACTGGGGTGGAGTAAGGGTTGGAATGGCGGGGATCTAATAGGACAAGTGATATTTTTTATAAACCATTTTAATTCTTAATGATTTTTAAATAAGTAGACCACACTTTTAAGGTTAAACTATTTTGAATTTTTTATGCAGAAAAAGTTTAAGACACATCCGTAACCTTAGCGCATACCTTCGAACTTGCATCTCCGGGAAAGCGCCCCGATGTGCTATCGATGTACAACGAGTCAATTACGTGATAGGTCGAAATTCTTCTGCACATTGTAAATCGAGTGACCATTTTCATTGATCCGTTTTTACATAATAAACATACCACATTCATATTTCGGTTAAAAATCAATGCATTATATTAAAAATTCTAATGAATTTGAAATAGCCAAAATTGCGCGAAAACGGTTGTCTCCAAGATGGCGCACGTGCGACATCACGTGTCGGTAATCTGCTAAAGACGGTGTAGGTCACATTAGTTGTACTACTCCAGTTACGTCACAGGCCGGTATACCAACGCCATTTTGAAAAGTAGCATTTTAGGTCACGTGATCAAAGACTAATATTACAATTTAAATAATAATCTTTATAAATATTAGGTCCTTACATATGAAATTGGCGTTTTGTATGGGAGGAACAAAAAGTCGAATATTTTTTAATATAATATATTTAATTAATCAAAGTATGAACCATTATTTTCTATGCACTTTTGCCATCTTATAGGTAGTTCATTGATCCCTTTACTAAAAAAACCAGTCGGACGGGAATCAATAAAATCTTTGAAGGCGATTTGGACTGCCCCATCGGAGTTGAATTTTTTCCCTTGCAAGAAGTTATCCAAATTTCGAAAAAAATGGTAATCTGTTGGAGCAAGGTCCGGGGAGTACGGAGGATGTCTTAGACTTTCCAATTGAAGCTCTTCTAATTTAGTAGCCGTCTGTTGCGCAGTGTGTGGTCTAGCGTTGTCGTGAAGCAGCAGTGGCGTGGAGCGATTGACCAGCCTAGGTTGTTTAGCCGCTAGCTTTTCCATCATGGTTTGCAATTGCTGACAATAGACATCAGCCGTAATAGTCTGGCCAGATTTGAGAAAACTGTAATGAACAATACCGGCACTAGTCCACCAAACGCTTACAAGTAACTTTTTTGGGGTTAATTTTCGCTTGGGGCAGGATTTGGCTGGCTGGCCAGGATCCAACCATTGCGCTGAGCGCTTCCGATTATCGTAAAGAACCCATTTTTCATCACAGGTAATGATTCGGTTTAAAATACCTTCATTATTGTGCCGGTTTAGTAATGTAACGCAGCAGTCGACGCGCGTTTGCCGGTTTGCTTCAGTCAATTCGTGAGGTACCCACCTTTCAAGCTTTTTAATCTTCCCAATTTGCTTCAAGTGAATTAAAACAGTTTTATCACTAACACCGCAGCCTGCAGCTAACTCGGACGTGGTTTGCGATGGATCCGCTTCCACAATAGCCTTCAACTCTTCATTATCAACTTGAGTCTCAGGCCGTCCACGGGGCTTGTTCTGCAAGTCGAAATTTCCAGAACGAAAACGTTGGAACCAAAAACGAACTGTGTTTTCTTTTGCAACACGACCGCCATACACATCATTCACCCTTCGAGTTGTTTCCGCAGCACTAGTGCCACGGCGGAACTCGTACTCGTAAATAATGCGATATTTTAAGTTTTCCATTTTGTAAAATGAGTGACGCAAACAGAAAAAAACAGAAGAAAAAAAAACAAATGAATGACGATCATCGAAGCACAAATACATGAGTCTATAGCTGTACAAATTTGAATTTGGAATTCCTTACCAAAGAGGAGAAATTTGTGATTAAAGTGGCCAGTACGAAAAACGCCAATTTCATATGTAAGGACCTAATAAAAATGAATTGTTGTTCGTTAGTCTGATTAAAACTCGAGAACGGCTGAACGGATTTATTTTATCATAGTCTCGAAATGTTCGTGGAGGTCTAGGGAAGGTTTAAAAGCAGAGAAAAAATCTAATAATTGCCGGGAAAAAAAAATTGAATAAAAACCCGTGCGAAACCGGGGCGGGCCACTAGTATCATATAAAAATCCTTTGTTAGTTATTGAGGTTCAAAAAATATTTACTATAAATCTAGTAACACGAGTTGGCGCCCTGATACGGCGAGAAGGCGACGCGGTAGACCAAAACAAAGATGGCGGAACGGATTGGACCGATTTCTGGGCGACTGGATGACGGTTGCTTTGGAAAGAGATGTCTGGAGAGAATGGGGGAGACCTTTGCCCAGCAGTGGGATGATACCGGCTCATTATAATAATAAATCAATCTAGTAACAATTAGTTTCATATTTTAATGATAGTTAATTACCGCACGCATATGTATTGCGCTACGAAACATAGGTACTTTCAAATCAATTTAAAATATGCACTAAAAAGGTCGCCTTTGTCTATGATTTATGTGTTTCCCTAACTCCGCCTCTGGTCCAAGCTATGCCGGCAACCAAATTGCACATCGCAAGAATGTCAGTGAAACATCTTTATTGCATTTTGGCCTCTCTGCCTGATGGAAATACTTTGCCGAGATAGAATTACATTTTGGATGATAACCCTCGCGAAATTCTGTTTCAGCTGAGTGTTTTCTACCGTAGATATGAAAATTAATGTTCTCAAAATTAACGTGTAAAAAAGTCGACTTCAACGCTGAGAAAATTGTTGCAATTTATGTTGGCTCTTATATATCAATCTTATGCATTAATAGATATTTTTAAGTATACATATTAAGCACCTAGACCAAGTAGAAAGTGCTTGCAGAATATAAGAACACTTGACCACTCGGTGGGAACCGAACCTGCTATCTCTGACGTCGCAAGCGGACATTCGCCGAGTGAGGCAGTGAAAAGTCAGATTGACTAACCTGGCTTGATGCAGGACATGCCGCAAGCTCCATCACAGAGACACTTCTTCTTCTTGCTTTTGCAGTCTTCATCGGATGAGCACTTGCGGAGGCATTTCTGACCCTGCGAATATTAACAAAATGATCTGTAAGGACAAGTTAACAAGACAAATACTAAATAACAACTACAATCAATAAATATCCTGATCCATCCATTGCTGGCTTGGATCTATTTACTTCAAGAGTCAACTCAGTCAGGCAGCGACTAGCTAATAGTTATTTTATTGTTAGTAAATAGCTTATATAAGTTTTTGTTTTTTTTCGTATGTTATCATATTGTATTGTTCATTGTGTCTATCGAGGTGTGTTCACTTTTTGATGTTTAATTTGTGACCATCCGTGAAGATCTGTAATTAGCTTTGCTAATTACAGATCTTCACGCTACTAGGTTTGTCATAGTGACAATCTTGGCTGTTGATTTTCCTTCAAATAAATAAATATTTCTGATAGATAATTTACGCAACAACATCTAGCCTAGTGGTGAGCTCTAAGCTTGTTTTACGGGTACTAGACATCTGAAGATAGACCGAAAATATTTATTATATTTATTTATCAAAATATTATAAATTGATTGATTTGTTGCCGCGCTTTAGGGCCGCCTTGCGCTGTACGGTACCACTGAAACCAGCGCTGTAGCCAGCTCACCTAGCTGCTACAGCATTATGCTGAGTGGAAACCTTTTTACGTTTAAATATTTTTTGTTAGACTGCTCTTATTTTCTCACTTCAAGTTTCGGACTGGAGGGAGGCGGCGCATGACAGGGGCCGATGGGGTTCTATTGTGTTGGAGGCCAAGACTCATTTCGTGGTCGATGCGCTAGGATAGTAAGTAAGTAAGTAAGTAAGCTTTTTATTTTAATTGTATTGTGTGTTTATGACGTAAATAAAACTCTTTCTATTCTATTCTAAAATCCCGGTAGTAATTTTTGCGTGAAAAAGAAACAGTTTATGAGGATGTGCCTCACAAACTTTCGTTGTTCTACATTGTACAATACATGACTAGATCACACACCAATAGCGTAGCCTGTTCCTCATCCCGGGGGCACTGCGCAGACGGCGAGTTCCGCGGGTTCTTGTAGATCCGGCCGTCGTCGTCGGCCTCGGGCCGGCTCTGCGCGGTGGGTTCCTCGTCCTCGTCGTCGTCGTCGGCCGACGTCGGGTTCGGGAGCGACGAAACTGTAGACAACAGAAAGAGAAAAAAATTAATAAGGATCTATCTATGATAAAGACAATAGACAATGCCTTTGCCCAAAGAGAATATATTCACTAAGCTATGTTTTTGTAAATGATGATAAATTATTCTCTAAATAAAAATGAATTAATTAAGAATGTATTGATGTTGCTGAATGTAATCTTAGGTTATATTATAATTTCTCCTATTTTGCCACTCCTTTGTTTTACATGCACTTTTTCTATACCCGGTTAATTCCAATTTGTAACAGGTCTCCCGCAATACAGGCTTGCCTCGTGCGGGGACCGCTGCTAAGTGAAATTGTAACGGGTGTGTTAATAAATAAATATTTTTGAATTTTGTATTTTTTGTATTTTGTATTCTTAATCTTATTCCTAAACTAATAATAATAATAACTGGACTTAGGGATTCAACATTGCAATCAATGCGGTAATCCTAGAGGGAAATTCTGAGAACCATGATTAAATAACGAATTCGAAATATATCGAAGAAGTGAGAAAAATTTCACTTGCCAATATTTCCCGAAAACGCTTTTCAAATTATAACTCTTAGGAACTCGATTAATTTCTCGAATGTTCACAATAAAATTGTAGTGATTTCTGTTATTTCGAGCATTTGTACGAAACGAAATTATTACTGTTAAATGACCAGAACAGAAGGTAGTAGTGTCTACTGTGTTTTTGTAAGCGATGTGTTGGGGTGTGCTTTGTGGACAAGAGGATTTTATCCCAACAGTGTGTGAAAACAACATTATTTGAATACTTTGGAAACAAATAAAGAACATCTGTGATGAGTAAAATACTTATTTGATATTTGTCATAACGAAAGTGAGTTTACCGATTTTATGGATTTTTCGCCATTTTTGTTCGTTAAGTCATTTTTTGATCACGATTTCATGATGTTGCTTAAAATATCCGCTTTGTATATATTATATTATATAACTGAAAATTCCTTCCCTCCTGGACCCTTTTAGGAGGTTTTGTCTGTTCACGTCCGTAAGTGGTAACCCTCTGAATCCTTACACGTGACCTCCGGGTGGTGCTAAGAACAGTCTCTGGTGGTAGGCTTCGGCCGCGGTTTGTCACCACCCTCCGGGCTGGGCCAGTGCGTAAAGCGATTTTTTCGTGTTTCGTAATGTGGCCCGGAGAAGCCATCTTCTAGGCCTTCATGCTCCATCTTAGACCACATCGTCACTTTACATCAGGTGAGATTGTGGTCAAATGGAGGCTTATCAATAATAAAAAAAAAAAAAAACCCGGGGCTTAGTGTCAAGAATTTTTTTTCTCTTCCTAGTCACCTATCTTCAGTCTTTTGATATATTTTTCTCTATACCAATGTTCCATAATTAATATGCATACGTATTAACAAAAGTTTTATTATCTGTTATAGGAGTGCAAGGTTGGCTTTTTAACTGCCTGCTAAATTTTCAAAATTTTATCCTCCTGTCCAATCTTGACTGTCAGCGAGGGAATTAACTAAGCCCAAGACGAATAATCTTTGCACTCGAGTGCAGCACGAAACTTTTCATCTGCGCATCTCATCTCAACGAAGAAGTTACCTACTCAATTTCACTATGCTCAAAGAGTGCAAAATTTCAACTCAATCAGAAATTGGAGAGTGTGTCGAATTTAACTCGCAAGATTTGAATTAAGATTACTCTCCTTCACATAATCTGTGGAAACAAGATAGAAGCTCATAAAAAGGTTTCGAGTCTGAGGTTTTCACAAATTAAAAAAGGTTGCATGATAAATTTGCCACCATAAAGGTAGAAGTAAATAGGTTTTTTGATGTTTTTGAATCACAGACTTCGTGCTAACTATGTTCTATATTCAAATCAACTTTAACCTCTAGAGAATTAAAATAGCTTTCGCGCTCAGATTTCGATAAGCAAAAACGTTATTTTCAAGATGGAGGGATACACATTTATTACAGTAAAAGCGACCAGTTCATGCCCAGTATTTGACTCCACCGAATTTCACCAAAAACTAACATTTTTATTATTGTTGATTTATTTGTTTTGACATTATTGTGTTAGTGCCCAGCTGTAATTGTGACGTACAATTTTATTATTAAAAATTATTTTTTCAAATTTGTTTTCCCGTCAATTATTCGTTTTTTTCTCGGCGCAAAAACTATCCTTGGACTACAACGAACATTAAAAAAAAGAATTGGCCAAATTCGTCCTAGCGTTGTTGAGTTATGCGCTCACTAACATATTTTGCTATTAAAGATACATTTCTATTAATCTATTATTATTTATGATTTTTCGAAACTTAATAGCCATGTCAAAAATAGTTCTAATAGTTTTTGTATTAATTTAGATAAATATTGCAGTTAATTTTCATACGCTAAGGATGGTACGAGTAAGATATGACATCATCTCAAACAAAGGCGTTAATTAGATGACAGCGACAAAATGGCGGCATAATTATGAAATAGAACCGGCTTTCAATGGAGCTTGTCTTAAATTAATTAACAAGAGACAATCGAGCTCAAAAATTACTGACATTTTAGGGTTCCAAACATTAAATGTGAAGACGGGACATTATTATTTTGCCATATTATTATTATAAAAAAAAAACTTTCCTTTTAAACATATTTAAATTTAATGCTAAATATTAAATATTTAATAAGTTTTTTACCTACTATACTAGTCTAAGACTACTTTTGTATCAGTTGTAATGTCCCAACGGGGCTCATGTCAGGGTATATATAAAACTTAACACCATTTGTAACCACATGAATCAACGAATAAATGAATATGAATATTACTAAGACTGGCTTTCCTACAGTCGGTTTAAAGGGAGTTTACTATGTATTATTCTCAGTTAAAAAATAACAAATTGTAAAAAAAATAATTATATTAATTTTAAGTTCACCTCTCCATGTATAATGTGCTTCAAAGGAAATAAGCGTTTTGTTTTTATTTGTGCTGGTTATCCAAAAAATCCTGGTTAATGAAGGCTTATGCCTTCATTTGACTACAATCTCACCTGATGTAAAGTGACGGTGTGGTCTAAGATGGGGCATGAAGACCTAGAAGGCTTCTCCGGTCGGACCACATTACGAAACCTCCAAAAACTGATTTGATTTTTTTTTAATTATATTTTACATAAAATATAGTATCAACGTAGAATATCAGTCAACGTAGTATATCAATACCCATAGTACAAGCTCTTAGTTTGAGGCTAGGTGATGCTGTGTGAGTAGTCCGAAAATATTTATTTATTTTACAGAATAGATCTCTTTTACACGAGCCAATAAAGAACAACACAAAAAAAAATACCTAGATTGCGTCAACGGCGTCTTATTGTTCAAAGAAATTTCTTATAGACAACTTTAGGACCTCTTAAAACGTTTTAAATGCTGTAGTGTGTATTGTCCGGAAACATTTATTTTTTTAATTTAGTTTTTATTACGGAACTCGTGTTAAAAACACAAGAACTGTGTTAATCACCGACAAAATGTGTAAAATATAAAAAAAAAGAATTATTAACGTCTTTTTTAAGTCGGTTAACCTTAAAACTTAACAAATCCAGTCACGTCCATCGCTTATTGAGCCAAAATTATTTCCATTTTCACCTACACATAAATTGAACCTTTTCATCCTGAAAATAGAGTTGAATTTTCATTATTCGAGCTTATCTTCCTTTAGGGATGATTTGGAAACCGCTGAATTATGTGTTTCGTGATAAATAGCTTTAATTTAACATTTTGGGACGATCTTATTGTGTTGTGGCAAGGTTCATTTTGGCGCGGACGTTGGAGAGGAAATTAAGGCCATGATGCGATATTTTCCATTTCAGAGTAAAATGCGTGTGGTATTGTCAAATTAACTTATTTGACGGCCAAAAATGTTTAATAAAATTCTATCTTTTTGCAGCTTTGCTTATAAACATAAGCATAATACGTTCTCACTGCTGGGACGCTGGTCAAGTGCGGGTTGGTGTGTTTCAAACTCATTATTCAAACTCTTTAAAGTTCTCAGAACATGTCGGTTTTTCACGCTATTAAAAATATACCTATCAAGAAGAGAAATCCAGTGGTGCGTGGCGGGATTGAACCCACGACCTTTGGAATTAAAGTCGACACGAACGAAAGACACCGCAACCACATACAGTATCTGTACGTGTATGCTAATTCGATTTGACTCGATACTCTTGATACCTCATATTCGAGTAAAGACGAACTTAATGAGGGTTCAAAAGTATCGAGTCTAATCGAATTAGCATACACGTACAGATACTGTATGTTGTTCAGTACACGTACTAATTAAACACCATTATATATTAGGTCCTTACATATGAAATTGGCGTTTTGTATGGGAGGAACAAAAAGTCGAATATTTTTTAATATAATATATTTAATTAATCAAAGTATGAACCATTATTTTCTATGCACTTTTGCCATCTTATAGGTAGTTCATTGATCCCTTTACTAAAAAAACCAGTCGGACGGGAATCAATAAAATCTTTGAAGGCGATTTGGACTGCCCCATCGGAGTTGAATTTTTTCCCTTGCAAGAAGTTATCCAAATTTCGAAAAAAATGGTAATCTGTTGGAGCAAGGTCCGGGGAGTACGGAGGATGTCTTAGACTTTCCAATTGAAGCTCTTCTAATTTAGTAGCCGTCTGTTGCGCAGCGTGTGGTCTAGCGTTGTCGTGAAGCAGCAGTGGCGTGGAGCGATTGACCAGCCTAGGTTGTTTAGCCGCTAGCTTTTCCATCATGGTTTGCAATTGCTGACAATAGACATCAGCCGTAATAGTCTGGCCAGATTTGAGAAAACTGTAATGAACAATACCGGCACTAGTCCACCAAACGCTTACAAGTAACTTTTTTGGGGTTAATTTTCGCTTGGGGCAGGATTTGGCTGGCTGGCCAGGATCCAACCATTGCGCTGAGCGCTTCCGATTATCGTAAAGAACCCATTTTTCATCACAGGTAATGATTCGGTTTAAAATACCTTCATTATTGTGCCGGTTTAGTAATGTAACGCAGCAGTCGACGCGCGTTTGCCGGTTTGTTTCAGTCAATTCGTGAGGTACCCACCTTTCAAGCTTTTTAATCTTCCCAATTTGCTTCAAGTGAATTAAAACAGTTTTATCACTAACACCGCAGCCTGCAGCTAACTCGGACGTGGTTTGCGATGGATCCGCTTCCACAATAGCCTTCAACTCTTCATTATCAACTTGAGTCTCAGGCCGTCCACGGGGCTTGTTCTGCAAGTCGAAATTTCCAGAACGAAAACGTTGGAACCAAAAACGAACTGTGTTTTCTTTTGCAACACGACCGCCATACACATCATTCACCCTTCGAGTTGTTTCCGCAGCACTAGTGCCACGGCGGAACTCGTACTCGTAAATAATGCGATATTTTAAGTTTTCCATTTTGTAAAATGAGTGACGCAAACAGAAAAAAACAGAAGAAAAAAAACAAATGAATGACGATCATCGAAGCACAAATACATGAGTCTATAGCTGTACAAATTTGAATTTGGAATTCCTTACCAAAGAGGAGAAATTTGTGATTAAAGTGGCCAGTACGAAAAACGCCAATTTCATATGTAAGGACCTAATATCTAGTACCCGTATCACAAGGTAATAGCTTACCGCGGGGATAGATGTTGTTGTGTGCATTGTCTAGAAATATTTATTTATATTTATATATGGAGTTTTTTTCTGTTCACGTCCGTAAGTGGTAACCCTCTGAATCCTAACACGTGACCTCCGGGTGGTGCTAAGAACAGTCTCTGGTGGAGGCTTCGGCCGCGGCTTGTCACCACCCTCCGTGCTGGGCCAGTGCGATAAACGATTTTTTCGTGTAATGTGGTCCGGAGAAGCCATCTTCCTTCTAGGTCTTCATGTCCCATCTTAGACCACATCGTCACTTTACATCAGGTGAGATTGTGGTTAAATGAATGCTTATAAAAATATAAAAAATAAAAATATGGGTACGATTTTTATCGCTACTTTTACCTACTCCTCCACAAAAACACTTCAATAACAATTTTAGGTATATGTGTATCTATCATCTGTTTGTCCATTAGGCGGGACAGGGAAACTAAAACTCGTTAAATGGACTACAGCTTCAATATAAGAGTTTATCTAACATAATAACGCTTAAAAGGATTTCCTCTAAGCCCAGCAGGCGGATCGTCCCAATTCAGCCAAAACTGTCCCTCGGGGCTTAGCGAACTACGGCGGGACACGGTCGGCCTTACTTTAGTTTTAACTTACTTGATGGTTTAGATGTTGTATTAATCCCATGTGTAATAAATCTAAATTTAATTCTAGATTTTGTATAGTTTTGGAGATATCAAATTTATGATTCATTTTCATCAAGTAAGATTGTGGTCAGAAACGGTTTTTTAAGGTAATAAGTAGATTCAATTAAATAATAAATCTAAATTTAAAATTTAAGAAAAACCCCCGATTACCTAGCCCTAATTTCCTTAAAAGTAAAACACCGTTATATTTAGTAATGTGCACGCGATGCGCTTTTGTTTGATACCCCAGTCGAGTATATTTGCAGATTTTCGGTTTTCATTCCCCACTCTTACCCTCATTACTTTTAAACGGCACAACCGATTTTTATAAAACATGTTTAAGAACACCCACGCTAAACTCACCTTTCATACAAAAAAAAACTAAATTGAAATAGTCACATCCGTTCGAGAGCTATGATGACAGACAGACAGACTCGTCAAACTTATAACACCCCTCTTTTTTGGTCGGGGGTTAAAAATACATTTTATAATAATACTAGCGGTGTCCCGCGGTGTTACAGCGTTGATAAAGATTTTTCCACTTTTTTTTCATAATTTTTTCTACCGTGAAAAGCTGTAGTCGGAAATAAATAAAAGCATTTATTTCCGACTACAGATTTTCACGGTAGACAAATACTAGCTTCTCAAGCTTTACAGAATCTGTGTACCAAATTTAATTACAAGCGGTTCAGTAGATCTAGAGATTAAATACAAAAACACTTGTATTTAAATATATAGATAGATAGAACACTAGATTGGTTTATTACAAACCAAACAAAGAAACAATACATATAATAAAAACTAAACCTCGAATGCGTAATGGGCGGTCTTATTGCTTAAAGTAATTTCTTAAATACTTCCATACAAACAATAACTTCCAATTTGCACGTGTAATGATGTCTGTAGTGTGTTTATACTTTTTACGCATGACAGCAGAGCGAGAGTGTAATATCGCGTGTTCTTCCGGAAAGTGCGGTAAACGAAGACGCAATAGAAAGGTAATACTTAGGGCGTGTGCTGAGAAGAGCGGAGCGATCGACGAATATTTATAGACACGTAAAGTTTGTGAAGCCGTGTTAGCTAAGTGGGAGGACACTCGACTTTCATTCCGAAGGTCGTGAGTTCAAACCTTGCCACGCACCTCTGGATTTATCTTCTTGAGAAATTTATGTGCGCTTTAAACAGGTGCTCTAACGGTAAAGCAAGCACCGTGAGGAAACCGGCACTTTCTGAGAACTTTGGGTTTGAAGGACATGTGACATTCACCAACCCGCACTTGGCCAGCGCAGCGTGGTGAATTAAGGCCAAGACTCTCTCGCCTTCGATTTTTTTTGACTTATTTTTGATCGACAGCGCAACGCAAATTAGTGGTAATGTGCTTAACAGCCTATGTGTGTTCTTTTGTCCCACTATAACGCCTGGGCCGATTTCTATGATTCACAAGTCAACCGGTTCCTATTACTACGGCGAGTGTCACTAAAGACATGACGTTAGTGAACATTCTACATAGCGACTACTGAACGCCATTTTAGATTAAATTAGATTAGACAGTGTTGTGTTGTGTGGTATGCTGGTATGCAAGTGTTTGCATACCACACAAAATACACGAAAAGTAAAAATAGACTATATACCTCTAAACATAATGTTGTAGTACAATGAGTGGCCTTATCGCTATGAGCCATTTTGTAAAAATAAAAGTCAACAAACTATGTCATGTTGAATAGGTATTTAAAAATCATTGATTTTTTTTATCATACCTTCTAGGTCTTCATGTCCCATCTTAGACCACATCGTCACTTTACATCAGGTGAGATTGTGGTCAAATGAAGACTTATCGAGCATAAAAAAAATTAATAATAATAATTTCAACTTTTTTATCCCACTGACCGTGTAGGATCTGTCTCGATTTAAAGTTGAGTAACAAAGATTCTCACTTAAAAGGCTTATAGATAGTAAAAACTCCCAAAAAAGTTATTATTATTATAGGTATATTTATATTATTTCTTAATTTTAGCTTGTTATTTTGACGATTAGCTATTTTATTATAACATCACTTGAAACAACATCCTGCGAATAAATCGCTCAGCTCATAAACCCGCTCGCCGCCTCTCGCCCCGCTTGCTACCACAGCAACCCGAACGCTTCCAAGCGTTTCAACGACATCACAACTGAACTGTATCCATCGACTCAACTCATTTGTTTGTTTCAACAAATTGGATCCAAATGGATTTGTTTACGCAAAGCTAGCTCCATAAATTACTCTGCACTGATTTATCGTGTAAGATATTCAAAACGAGTCAATTTACAAGCGTATATTTTATAGAAGTAAATTCTATGTAAAATACTATCAAATCGGGTTACTGGGTTGAGATGATTTGAGTTTCTGGATATTTCAAAGCTAAAATATCCAGCTGGTCAAACTGGTACGGCACATTTTTCATGTTATTAATATTAAATTATTAAATAGTACCTACTGTTGAGTGCCTCAGTGGCGGTGTGTGCCCGCTTGTGGCGCAAGAGGTGGCGAGTTCGATTCTGTCAAATGTACGGGGTTACAACATGTTGTAAATTTACAGCAGATAAAATGGCAGTTCATGGTAAGGCTAATGATCTAAGATAATAGCTTAGTTAGACGAAGAGTTTCTTGATCTGAGGATAATAAATAGTTTAAGAATGTTTGCTAACATCTATGCATAATACCGTAGTATTGTTCGAGCCGAATACAAAGGCAACCCACTCACTGGTGACTATTCCCATGGCTCGTGCCATTCTCAAGATTAACAGATTCATCCCCGGTGGCTGAGCCGGTGAACTTACAAGTAATTTATGAAACCCTAGTGTTGTTGAAAAGACGGATAATTTATGATTTGAGAGATAATACATATAAATAAAATTTGAGTTGTTTTATTCGTAATATGAATGGCATTTTTGTAGACTGAGCCCGCAAAAATCCGGCCCCTCAGGGTCGTCCCATCGCTAATTTAAACAAAGTATTATTACGATACGGACGCGATGGATATTTTAGTATATAAGATTTGTATTTGTATGTATGTTAGTCTGTAAGGTATATATTTATAATGGACCTGAGATGCCTGATATAAATGATTTATTATTATTATTATTACAAATCCGTGGACAGATGTGAAAAAAAGTTCTCAATTAAATAATAATGTGATCTTAATCACACAGTTGTTTATTGGGTTATTTTTTTCCATGTGCATTTTGAATACAAAGTCTCGTTTTTTTTAGTTTTAAATCTTCTCACCCTCCCTGGGTTAAAAGATTTAACTTTTGAAACTGTCACGGTTATCAACACTATTAAGATTTATTACGGGATAAATACCATGTTTAATTGTGTTTCCAGTTTCCCGATATTTCGGAACTGCAGCGATTTGGGTAACAGTTTTATGTGCAGACAAAGCGGTGTACCATTTTGCTAGTCTTATTACGAAAGACAAGCGTGGTAAATAAATAAAAATAATATACAATATATTTTTAATTTTATCATGGGAAATATCCGCTATGAATAGAGTTATACGATTTGCCACGTAACGCGTAACAGTGTCCTATTACATAAAGTGGTGTATAACTACTTATATTACAGTCGAGCGTTTGAATCACTGCGATCTAGAGCTTAGAATAACAGATTCATCCCCGGTGGCTGAGCCGGGAACTTACAAGTAATTTATTAAACCCTAGTGTAGTTTCAAAAGTCGGAAAATATGTTGATTTTAGGGAAAATTCATACAAATCAATAAATATAAGAGTAAGGTACCTAAATAAAATAAGTGTGTTTCGTATATCTTCTGTATTTTGTCTGCATAGATTATTATATGAAGTTCTCAATTTTTATGAGATGGTAAACAGATTTTTGCACTTAACACCTTCTTAGAAACTTAAAAATGAAATACAAATACACAAACAAATTGATCACACATAAAGACAAATAGAAAATAAATTTATCGTATCTGGTCGCTTTCCTTTTTTACACCAGAGCAAAGAAGCGATTAGAAACTCTAGCAAATTTTTGTTCTGATATTTTTCAAAAATTGTTTTTGGTTTTTTTTTAATTTGTTATTGGAGCAGATTCCGTCCCAAGCAGTTTTGTCGACAAGGTAATCAAATATTGTATACAAAGCTTCTTACAAAGATTGTTTTTTTGTGTGTATAAATTTTGTGTTTGACAACTGTTGCAATTCTATGGAAATCTTGCTGTAGCAGCGAATAATTTGATCTTTGAAAGCTACATTAACCTTATGTAGATTATTGGGGGGCAAAGCAAGGTTGTAAATAAATCAATAAATATAAAAATTGCCGGAAAATCCACATAACAACATTTAGCCCCGTGGTAAGCTCTAAGCTTGTGTTACGGGTACTAGGCATCTGAAATGCTTAATATAATAGACATACATATATATACATTTATATTTTTTATATTTCACATTAAACACTCAGACCAAGGAGAAAGTGCTTGCAGAACATACAAACACTTGACCCCTCGGCGGGAATCGAACCCGCCTCTTGCCGCTTCGCCCACCGCGCCACTGAGGCATTTATTTCTTGTAATCACATGAAGTGGTGAATTATTATTTATACTTACGTGTATTATAAATAGGTGGTTATCTTGCTGTTTCCTCAGTAAGATCTAGAGCTAAGATTAACAGATTCATCTCTGGTGGCTGGAGCGAACTTTCAAGTGATTTATTCAACCCTAGTGTTGTTAGAATAGACGGAAAATATATG
Source organism: Gymnoscelis rufifasciata (assembly GCA_929108375.1). Lineage (NCBI taxonomy): Eukaryota > Metazoa > Arthropoda > Insecta > Lepidoptera > Geometridae > Gymnoscelis > Gymnoscelis rufifasciata. The sequence goes on from OV815326.1 coordinate 1,520,345, forward strand.
ATTAGAAAGACAATCTAAAGATACAGTTGGAAAGTGTTCGTAATATTTTTGTTGCAATTATTGAAGAATAGTATGAAGTTATTTATAAATTATAATGGTTTTTAAAAAATTCGGACAACGCTGTGAGGTTAAAGCTATTTCCTATTTAAAGTTAATTGGAAGTCTCTAAGACAAAGAGAATTTATAAATATCCCAAACAGCTTTCTTCATTTAGCAACCGTTAACTGGATTAAACAAAATGGCGACTCCATCTAGCGAATGTAAGCAGAGATCCCGGAGGTAATGTAATAAGATATTTATAAATTATAATGGTTTTTAGATATCAAAAAAATTCGGACAACGCTGTGAGGTTAAAGCTATTTCCTATTTAAAGTTAGTTGGAAGTCTCTAAGACAAAGAGAATTTTTAAATATCCCAAACAGCTTTCTTCTGTTAGCAGCCGTTAAACGGATTAAACAAAATGGCGACTCCATCTAGCGAATGTAAGCAGAGATCCCGGAGGTAATGTCTCCGTGTTACATGTTTGATGTGCGCGATGGATGGTAGCCACCTCTCAGAGGAGTGGACAGTGCTCTGACAAAATAACAGATACTTTTAAATTGAACTAAATAAATTTAATTATTCAAATATTTTTTTGTATTTCCTATTTCTATTAAAAAATTTGTTTGTTACTTTTAGTTGTTGACATAATTTGTAATAAGTCAATATGGGAGAAGCCACTGGCTCCTGAAATACAGTTTTAACTAGTTCAGGAGCCTATGGGACCTTAGTTTTGATACTGTACCTCAATTTATGTCAAATAAAGAATATATTTTTTTATGTAGGCAAGAAGGCTGATTTTATAGCATACTAGCTGACCCCAGCAAACGTGTTTATCAAAAATTTTTTTTTTTTTTCAAAATGGAAAATAGATGCTGGCCGATTTTCAGACCTACTGCATATGCTCACAAAATTTAATGAGAATCGGTCAAGCCGTTTCGGAGGAGTTCGATTACGCACCCCGTGACACGAGAATTTTATATATTATAAGTAAGTTTTACACTTTCAAAGTTATCGTGAGTTATTATTATACTATTCAAAACGAAAAGTCGGAAACTTCCAAAGTTTACCAAATCTAATTCATTATCCATTCATAAAATTATCCATTCATAGTGTTTGTTGTTCTTTCAAGCCAAAACTACAAAATGGATCTTGTTGAAACTTCACGATAAAATACCTATCTGAATAACACATAGGCATGTTTTTACTAAGTGATAAGTTATTTTTTATTTATTATTGTAAATTTGTGTAAAAAATTGAGACGAAGTAGCTTCCAAGCGAAATGCGAGACACATAGAAAATTCGCACATAGGCTACTTAATACCCTAGCTGCCAATATCTCCTCAGCAGAGATTCCTCCTCTCCTCTCCTCCGAGGTTTCAGTGCATAGTTGATGCAGACTCTCCTCATCCATGCTGTCCAGCACATTTTGCAGAAACGCAAGTAGCTCGTTAATCACAATATTACAATTACAAAATTACAATTTGCATATTTCAAAATTTTTTGCGGCCATATTGACCTCAAGACTATGAGTCACCGTAGAGACAGCAGCGCGTCCGATCGTTGTCACTTTCGACAGTATACTGATTATTACTCGGGTATAGTCACGGGCGGACACCTAGTGACTTTTAAACTATTTCCGATAGAACCGACCTTACTGTTAAAACAATTGTTCTTAGAGTGAAATACAAAAAATAGACTATACAATATTATAACCCTGATATAGTGCGTGGGAGAGTTTTATGAAAGGTGCCTTTTGAAGGCAGCGCCGGTGTCTACTTATGTTGCTTTAATCAAAAGTTATAAATCTTAGATAGATAGATAGATAGATAACTCTTTATTGTACACCACAAATAAAATACAAACTGCAAACAATAACAAGACAATACATTTGAGTACAAAGGGCGGCCTTATCGCTGTGAGCGACCAGGCAACCTTTGGATGGACAGGAAAGAAATAGAACGACATAGACATCTTAATTTAAAATTTAAGAAAAACCTTCGATTTCCTTAAAAGTCAAACACCATAAAATTTAGTAATGTGCACGCGATGCGCTTTCATTTGATACCCCACTATATTTACCGAGTATATTTGCAGATTTTCGGTTTTCCTTCCCCACTCTCATCCAACTTTTAAACAGCTCAACCGATTTTCATGAAACATGTCTGAAAACACCTGCGCCAAACTCACCTTTCAAAAAAAACTAAATTGAAATCGCTCCATCCGTTCGGGTTCTATGATGTCCCAGACAGACATACAGACAGACAGACACGTCAAACTTAACACCCCTTTTTTTTGGTCGGGGGTTAAGATTAAAAAATGTTTATATGCCCCCGCTTCTAAAACTTTAGTCGCGTTAACAGAACAAACTATTTTGTAATGTGCATGTGACGCGCTTACATTCGAGACCCCACTCGAGTATATTTGCTGATTTTCAGTATTTTCTACCCCACGTTTACCCCTCAGAACTTTTAAGCGGGTCAACTGATTTTCTTTAATCATGTCTAAGAACGCTCGCACTAAAGTAGTCCGTCGCGGGAACCATCACTTTTGTATGAAATCGCGCCCCCATACGCCTAACACAGCGTCGCATCGGGCCGATAAAGTAGATAATTTAAAAAAAAGGTGTGTGTGCGATTCACACACGATAGAAGTGAAACAAACATATATCTGTAATTATTCGGATTATTTATATTACTTCAATAAAGCGTATTACATAAAGTATGTTACCAAATAATATAAATAAAATACAGCAATACCTCTTTGCGCGATACTTCGTAGTCTCAACTACGAAGTATCGCGCAAAGAAATTTAAATAAAGCATTGTATTTGTGTCTCTTACCATTTCCGTTTCATCTTTTTGCATCCGGTTTGAAATCACTACGATTCTATAGAAGTTTCACTTCAAAAACAATTACGTTTTAGAATAGTTCAGTTTTGTTTTATAAAACAGAGTAACTATAACCTTGCTTTTTACTTTATGTATTTCAAGTTATAAGTAAGTCAAATTTCTTCATCACCACAGTTTGCTGTAAGAAATCTCTTATAGGGTTAAGCTCGCCTTTGTACATGACCATTGTTACTAAACCTTAATGTATCCTTTTTGTGTACGATAAAGAATTTATGAATCAAGTTCAAATAAATCCAAAATATACTTCGTTTAAGTAAAAAATAATTTATATAAGTAATTTTAAAGAGTGTAATTTTATATATTACTAGCTGACCCCAGCAAACGTAGTTTTGCAAAATGAAAAATAGATAGTAGCCGATTCTCAGACCAACTGAATATGCATATAAAATTTCATAATAATCGTTTAAGCAGTTTCGGAGGAGTACGGTAACTACCATTGTGACTTGGAAATTTAATAAAAATGTATCTATGTAGTATATCAGTCACCTCACACCCATAGTACAAGCTCTGCTTAGTTTGGGGGTAGGTGATGCTGTGACAATATTTATATATATATTATTTAAATGTTCGCCTGGTTCGACCCCCGTGCGTGCCCTTCACCCCCTTCCGCAGTATAAATATTCCCCCATAAAGGAAACACCTTGTATAAAAGACACAATACCAACTTCGGAAAGGAAATAAAACGGTTTGGTTTAATCATACTGTTGATGAAAAACAAACCCAATGTTCTGTTCTGTATCAACATGAACAATCTTGTGAAGACTCCTTATAATTTAATTCCTTGAGACATAAGCTTCCACAATATGAAATAAACCAACATTCCTTTACCTATCAAAAGGCAGCACTTAATTCAATTTTATCATACCCATACAGTATTTTCACACTGAAAATATTCATATAACAGGCGGCCGTATAATATTTATAATAAATACCTGCGTTCAGTAGATAATTGTGTTACGGACGTGAGGTACAGTCAGCGAAAATGTTTAAGCTTTCACGGTGTTCAAAATTATCTAGACAAACAAAGCTACCAATGGTATGCAAACTATTCCACCATTTAGCGGTCGTTCGGCCATTTGTAATGGCAGCAGTAGCGCGTAACCTAGAAGACCTATCTATACTTCAAGTCTACACGAATTAGTTTAAAATATTTTTTTATATACTGCCATACTTTGACTATGTTATGACAGAATTTGTGAGAACATAGAGAATTTGTGGAAAAAAAAGATAAAATTTTAATTATTGAATAAAAAATCAGTAATTTTGACCGTGACGTGACCGTTGCGTCGTATGAAACCGTTACCCTGAGCTGCTGAGTATGTAAACTTCTTATTTCGTTCACGGTGAAACAATGCCGCCTATGAAACTATGCTATGGAACATCCAAAGGACAAAAAATAATGATAATTATATGATGAACGATATTGTCTCGAGTGCGGTCGAACGGACTTCGCCCGACCGCTGGAAGGTTAAGAACATGAATTTGAAAGCTTTGTTTGCTTTCTAGATCATATGGAACACCTTGACCTACCGACTTACCTACTTATTAATACTTTAATAACTACCTACATTAAAATCTTGTATAAATATAAAACGAGTTCGAGTCAACGTGCTGGTAAGCTAAGTTATTTCGTCTTAATTTTTTCTACACAAATTTAGAATACTAGTTTCAACCTATAAGTGACAAAGTGACAAACACTACTATGTAAAAAAAAAACAATTGAAGTAAGGTATTTTGAAAGACTTGCATTATAGAAATTATAATAATGATTTGGACTAAGTACTTATGTGATTTTGGTTTAAGTTTTTTTCAGATTATTTTGACTACTCCAGACACTTAGTCAGATAGTCATTATATTGGTAATAATTCATAATTACATGACAAATATTGATACAATAATCACTTAAAATAAACAATAATAATATAAAATAATCCTGTATAAAACATCAAATGTACACAGGCATAATGTATTAATGGTCAATAGTATCAATAAAAGCATAATTAATTATAGTTAAATTAGTAAACTACAGTCATTAAATTTAATACTTACTAATATCAACTTGTTGCTGACTGTACCTACAAAATGGCTGACAGTGTGCGGGCATGGCGGAATGCAAATTAATGGGAGATAAATTTGTAATGGAATATATTTGTAGGTAAGTCGTTTTCGACGTGGTGGGCACTATTTTGATCAGTAATTTGTTAGTATACGAAAATAGACCTTTGTTTAACCACATTCTCACCTGATGGAAAGTGTGGATGCTGACGGGGCTCACAAAGAAGTAAAGGGTACCATTAACTATTGTCTTAGATTAAGATAAGTACCCAAGGTTCAGGAAATGCAGAGGCTGGCAGCTTACTCCGAAATCTTGAAACTTCTAAAATTAATTTTAATGCTGAGAGATTAAGACACATCCGGAACCTTTCGCACATAAGATTCGAACCTGCATCTTCGGGATAGCGCCCCGACGTGCTACCAATTGCACCAATGCGTCAATTACGTGATAAGTCCAAATTCTTCTGCACTTTGTTATATCGAGTGAAGCCCCGACTAGTTAAACCTAAAATAAACTTTTTTATATAGATATTTTTATTTTCTTTTTTTTACTAATTGGTGCTTGTTTAAATTGATCCTATTTTAAAACTGACAACATAAAATGAATAAGAATAATATTTTGTAAATATTCCCGGCATATTCACACAGCAGCATAAATAATCCAGTAATTTTAGGCATTTCCATTCCTATTGAGCTAATTTTTTTGGATACATTTTATAACGGCGTTTTGATGAAGATGTCAAAAATCGACATTGATTATAATGTCACATTAAAAAGGTATAAAGATCAAAAAGTACCTAACGTAAATCAGTTTTACTCTAATATCTCGCAACCTGTCAAAGTCAAAGTCAAAACGTTAACTTCCTTAGAAGCGCAAAGTTAAAATCAATAAAACTATATTATTAGGTCCTTACATATGAAATTGGCGTTTTTCGTACTGGCCACTTTAATCACAAATTTCTCCTCTTTGGTAAGGAATTCCAAATTCAAATTTGTACAGCTATAGACTCATGTATTTGTGCTTCGATGATCGTCATTCATTTGTTTTTTTTCTTCTGTTTTTTTCTGTTTGCGTCACTCATTTTACAAAATGGAAAACTTAAAATATCGCATTATTTACGAGTACGAGTTCCGCCGTGGCACTAGTGCTGCGGAAACAACTCGAAGGGTGAATGATGTGTATGGCGGTCGTGTTGCAAAAGAAAACACAGTTCGTTTTTGGTTCCAACGTTTTCGTTCTGGAAATTTCGACTTGCAGAACAAGCCCCGTGGACGGCCTGAGACTCAAGTTGATAATGAAGAGTTGAAGGCTATTGTGGAAGCGGATCCATCGCAAACCACGTCCGAGTTAGCTGCAGGCTGCGGTGTTAGTGATAAAACTGTTTTAATTCACTTGAAGCAAATTGGGAAGATTAAAAAGCTTGAAAGGTGGGTACCTCACGAATTGACTGAAGCAAACCGGCAAACGCGCGTCGACTGCTGCGTTACATTACTAAACCGGCACAATAATGAAGGTATTTTAAACCGAATCATTACCTGTGATGAAAAATGGGTTCTTTACGATAATCGGAAGCGCTCAGCGCAATGGTTGGATCCTGGCCAGCCAGCCAAATCCTGCCCCAAGCGAAAATTAACCCCAAAAAAGTTACTTGTAAGCGTTTGGTGGACTAGTGCCGGTATTGTTCATTACAGTTTTCTCAAATCTGGCCAGACTATTACGGCTGATGTCTATTGTCAGCAATTGCAAACCATGATGGAAAAGCTAGCGGCTAAACAACCTAGGCTGGTCAATCGCTCCACGCCACTGCTGCTTCACGACAACGCTAGACCACACACTGCGCAACAGACGGCTACTAAATTAGAAGAGCTTCAATTGGAAAGTCTAAGACATCCTCCGTACTCCCCGGACCTTGCTCCAACAGATTACCATTTTTTTCGAAATTTGGATAACTTCTTGCAAGGGAAAAAATTCAACTCCGATGGGGCAGTCCAAATCGCCTTCAAAGATTTTATTGATTCCCGTCCGACTGGTTTTTTTAGTAAAGGGATCAATGAACTACCTATAAGATGGCAAAAGTGCATAGAAAATAATGGTTCATACTTTGATTAATTAAATATATTATATTAAAAAATTTTCGACTTTTTGTTCCTCCCATACAAAACGCCAATTTCATATGTAAGGACCTAATATTAAACAAAAAATATCAAGCAATAACGTTGTTCAAAATTGTTCTTCCAATCCATCTGTATTTTCTGTAAAATTAATCTTTTTCGGAGTAGAGCGCTGTGAAAGTGATTAGAATGGACTAACGTAAGATATGGAATACCATACGAAACTTTCTAAAATACAATAACATACTCAAGTACCAGAAATATGTTCTTAAGACACAAAAAACAATAAAAAAGGGTATACATAAATTCAGCCAAGTAGGATTTCTTTCCGCAGATTAAACCTAAAATGTCTAGACTATTAACAAACATTTTTTTATTGTAAATGTTAAACTTATAATAGTTACCTATAAATAAGAACTTCAAAATTGTAATAACTACTAAATTGTAATAACTGATAAAGCTGTGTTGTTCTATTCGCTTCTCAACTCAGTATAAAACATTGAAGCGAACTGTCAAGACAATGTCATTTCCTTGATATTTGTTATTTAAGCAATTTGTTTTATTAATTTTAAGTTGACCTGTCCATGTAAGCTATGTGCTTCTAAGGAAATAAACGTTTTGACTTTGACTTTAACCCAAAACTAAGCACAGCTTAATACTATCTTGAATCTGCCAAACAATCCTTCAGCATTTTGTAGACATAAAGCGCTAAATCTTCAATCTAAGTGAACATCAATTTTTCAAGACGCTTCCAATTTTAGCTTCTATCAAGAACCTAGCAGCGACGGTATTGAACACGTCACGAATATTAGAACAACCTACTTTGAAGCTTCGCTGAGAGTGGCTTGAAAATTCTTATGCTGATAAACTTTTTTATTTTCGCCTAGAATAGTGTGAAGCGAATTTGTCTTTGTGGGTTAACAACGAACCCCTAGCATAGAATAATATGTTACGTTATTATTAATTATAATAATTAGTGATTCCTCGCCGGTTTGTCCAAACGTGACTTCAGGTTTGTCAGTTTTTCGCCCTCGTACAGCTTCCGGTTAACATTGGAATTCCACAGGTGCTGGTTTTTGAGTGTTCTTCTCGATTGGTACATGAGGACACTGGAAGGACCGTAGTATCATACGTTACGCTAAGAATAGCAAGCCGCTGAACAATTCTTGTTCTTTTTCTTGCAAACGAAATAGCGATTATTGTGCTTGCAGAACATAACAAACACTTGACTTTTTGATTACTTTTTACAACTACTTTAATTTTTTATTTTGACTATCAAGTATTTAATTTTTTTTATAAAACATTGAAATTTTCGTAATGATTGGAGGTACGAGTAAAAACAGTCACAGCGCATGCACAAAATATATATATATATATATATATAAATATAAAGAGTTTCTTCAGCTTGTTCCAACAATTAAATAAGAGGTGAAAATTATAATTTACACATCAAACATATTTCGGAGTACAGACAACAGCATAAGTAAACAGGAGACCCAAAGTCCAACCCTTCCGAGGCGATACGAAGTCCTGAACACCGATGTTCATTTATTTGTGTGTTAAGTACCCTTTTTAGGTCGATGGTAATGGTGGGTTAAAGAGCTTTGCGAAAATAATGCTGTTTATAATATTTATTTGAATAAAAGATTCTGCTTTGCCTTGGGATGGAAAGATTTCTTTTTTTATTTGGGGTACTGAAACTGAGATACTTACTTGTAGGAATCCGCACAAAAGTTCAAATAAGAATATCAACAATATTATGTGTATGCATTGTAAAACAAATTATTTAATATCATAATGACTTGTCATAATAAAAGTAAAGATTTATTGCGTTGATTGTAAAAAAAATTGTAAAATTTAACTTTTATATCTGGCCCGAGCGTGGCGCTACAAAGTGGAACGATTTTTATTATAGTTCAGTGCTTGATCACGTTAACTCGCGTGCGCGGTCACTAAATATCAAACATACAGCATACTATGCAAGTGTTCACGCACAAAACGCAGGTGCGGCGACAGTATCGGGCCAACTAGAGACTAGCGCTCGCGTCACGCTCGCGGCTATATCAAACACGTGAGACGTTTGTGTGTGATCACGTCGAACTAGCAGCGGAGCGCGCGATACACAGGTAAGTTCAACCAGTTTGAACTTGTCGCTAGAAAGCATTTCTTAATCATAATGTCTTTAACGTGAACGAGCACTTAGATATTTGATTTTAGGGTTCCGTACCCAAAGGGTAAAACGGGAGCATATTACTCAGAGGGGGGACCGATGACTGCTTTTTTTGGAAACAAAACAAATATACAAAAGAAATGTGTGTAAATTTTTCAATCGCCATGTATACTCTAGTCTAAATATTTCCTTTTTTATACGAATATAGATGGTCCCTTTCACATTTTTCCTCCTACATAACACCTAACTTCTCCTAATATCAGCGACACCTGCTTCTTATGAACACGAGGAATAATTCTCACGACTTTATTACTGATAAAATACAGAGAGTTCTGAACCCTTCCGTTATAGGCTCGTTGCCGCCAGGTCGGGTTTTACTGAAGTCATGGGCGTAAAAATCTCGAGGTATCCAAATACATAATATACAAGGTGTTACAAAATATACAAGGTGTTACAAAATTGGTATATAAAGCGGAAGACGGTGAATGGCACCAGGCGAACATATTTTGTCCTAAAGTTAGATTATTTGTCCAAAAAATAGACTAAAACGTTTAGCCTAATCTTAACTCTAATTTTGTTTAGCCTCAGTTGATAAAAAAAATATATCAGTTGATATATTATAAATTGATTGATTTGTTGCCGCGCTTTAGGGCCGCCTTGCGCTGTACGGTACCACTGAAACCAGCGCTGTAGCCAGCTCACCTAGCTGCTACAGCATTATGCTGAGTGGAAACCGATTTACGTTTAAGTATTTTTACTATAGTATTTTTGTTAAACTGCTTTTATGTTAATTTTAATTGTAATTGTATTATGTGTTTATGACGTAAATAAAACTCTTTCTATTCTATTCTATATATTTTCTTAAACCAATGCCAAGATCACCCTGATCCAAGAGAATGGTTTATTATACAATACAATACAAAACACTTTATTGCACACACCAGGAAACAAAATACAACAACACGTAGGAAATAAAATGTACAATGGGTGGCCTTATCGCTAAAAAGAGATCTCTTCCAGGCCAACTTTTGTGTTATTATGTACTGTTTTTTTTTACTACCCTATGTTGTTTCACAGAGCAAAGGCTTATATGTTGTACTGTTACCGCATGACAACTTTCCGCGGGAAATCCATGAAAAAACACCACGAGGAAGAATGCCATTCAAAACATAAACTAACTCAGTGCTTAGTCATGTTCAACAATTACTAGTTTTAATTCTACCTGAAGTAGGCTGCCCACGTCATCCTGGAATGCGAGGGAGTAACAGCACAGCGACGTGAAATCCTTAAGAACCCAAGGTCACTCCGAGAAGCCTGCGAAGACCCCAGGAAACTTCTGCGCTTTTAGTCGGAGTTGGGCTGGTTACACTAGCGCCCCACTCCACGCACAATGGACCACCTTTGAGTCTAAGTGCGGAAAAACAGGGCCTAACTAACTTACTAACTCTACCTGAAGTTGCAGCGGTCCTTTCAGGAACTTGTCCTCCCTAATTATAACAAGCGGCAACTTCACTCCAGTTACGGTTTATAAACAATGCTAGTCTGAGTAAAGTTCCAATAGGCAGCCTCTCATTTCAGGTTTCCCATTAGCAAAAATTCATTTTCTGCTTATTCGAAAAGTTCTATTATTATTGGTCAGGTTATCAAAAATAAAATAGAGATAGACTTGTTAACCTAAGGTACCGTGTACAGTATAATCGTAATTTAAAATTTACTAAACCTTATTTTTCTTAAAAGTAAAAAATCATATTATTTTCAAATGTGCGAGTGATGCGCTTTCATTTGAGACCGAATATATTTGCAGATATTCGGTCATTCTTCCCCACTTTCACTCCTCATAACTTTTAAATGGGCTTGACCCATTGACATTAAACATCTCTATGAACAATCCGCCAAAACTCACTTTTCATACAAAAAACATTAATTGAAATCCCTTCATCCCTTCGGGAGCTATGATGCCACGTACAGACACGTCAACCTTCTAACACCCCTTTTTTGCGTCGAGGCTTAAAAATAGTATTTTTTTAATTACGAAATGGTGCTGTCTGAACAGTTTTAATTAAAAGCATTGTAATTTATTTTCTTAAGCATACGCTGTGTCTTGTGCCATCTCAACTACGCACATAAGTTAAATAACATTTCTTGTGTTAGAAACAGCATGTGGAGGGTTGGACCACAACTATATACCTGACTACACGATGTTTTACCCAAAATTTTGCTTAGAATCTCCAAGTAAATATTTTAAGTACTCCTATTTACGTTCCCACTGCTGGGACTTCTCTGAGATTAGGCCTTAATCACGCTGGCCTAGTTGGTGAATGTCACATGTTCTTCAAACTCATCAAAGTTCTAAGAACATACCGGTTTCCTCACGATGCATTCACCGTTAAAACACGTGTTAAAAGCGTTGAAACGTTGCTGTGTTAAAATAAAATATGAGTTTCGGTTCGAAGGGAAAGTCCGAAAATATAAGACGTCTGTTCTTAGGAATCACGTCATAGATTTTAGCAAAGAGAAATTGCAATTACATTAACAGTGTTTTAAAGCAGACTACAAATTTCTTTATCTTGTTTAACAAAACTTGACAAGAAAGTGGTACAATTAGCAAAAAAGTTACTAATTTTTCAATTATATACGCAATTATTATGTGAGCAAAGAACAAGTTTTTTTTTAAAAGTGACTAACTTTTAAAAAAAAAAACTTGTTCTTTGCTCAAATCCTTCCCAGATTTATTGTAAAATAAAAATAGCACGTCTTCTATTTAGATATCAATTGTGTTGGTTGTAAGCACAATATTATACTATCAAACATGATGTCTAAAATAATAGGCACTCGTTAGACACATTTCCTGCCTCGGTGGCGCTTGTGGCGCTAGAGGTAGCGGGCTCGATTCCTGCCGATGGCTAAAGTGTTTGGTATGTTCTGCTAGCACTTTCTCCTTTTTCTGGGTAAAATAAAAAATATCTATAAATGTATGTCTATTATATTAAGTATATCGGATATCTAGTACCCGTAACAAAAGCTTAGAGCCTACCACGGGGCTAGATGTTGTTGTGCAGTCACACGTCACACAGTCCGTAATATAAAGAATTAACCACTAATACTACTAACATTAATAATTAATTAATTAACTGAGAATACATAATGCGAACCCGGAATCAAGTCCGCCAACGAAACACTCAGTCAAACCCGTGAAACCACATTATGTATGTACCTACCTCTTATACCACCGATAAAAAAGAAGCTGCTATGAATTTTTATTTAATTAAAATTTATTTATTTACCCTAATAGCGTTAGCCAGAGATTGTGGTCCCACCACGTAATGTAGTCTTGTAACAAGAAAACCGAGGAGTAACGACATGAGAGCTTGCATAAATTTCAGCTCTTGCTAAAAGCTGATTCTAGTCGGATCAACGACGCGAGCCGTGGCGCATCTTACCGAATACGAAATGCCACTGCTCGCAAAATTTTACTTACCTAGTGTCATTTTAACCACCGACCAAAAAAGAGGGGTGTTATAAGTTTGTCGTTTCTGTCTGTCTGGGACATCATAGCTCCCGAACGGATGGAGCGATTTCAATTTAGTTTTTTTGTATGAAAGGTGAGTTTGGACCGGGTGTTCTTAGACATGTTTCATGAAAATCGGTTAAGCCGTTTAAAAGTTTTGGGTGTGAGAGTGGGGAAGGATAACCGTAAATCTGCAAATATACTCGAGTGGGGTATCAAATGAAAGAGCATCGTGTGCACATTACTAAACATTATGGTGTTTTACTTTTATGGAGATTTAAGCAATGGAATCGGGGGTTTTTCTTTAATTTTAAATTTAGATTTATTATTTAATTGAATCTACTCATTACCTGAAAAAACCGTTTCTGACCACAATCTCACCCGATGAAAATGAATCATAAATTTGAATATCTCCAAAACTATACAAAATCTGTGCACATACATGGATTACATCGATAGGTATTTGGGTCACCTCTCCCATCTTTCGTTGATCCGTCGACCGTGTTACACCGTGTCTATGAGATTGCAGAATGTACTGTCTTGCTATTGCTATTTGTATGAATTTTGTGGTGTACAATAAAAAGTTAAACATCTATAAATTTACGTCTAAGGAGATTTTAGCAACAGAAAGTGAAAATGGGCTTCAAACAAATAAATTTCGCAGCCGTTTGTGCTGAAAGCTGATTCTAGTCGGATCAACGGCGCGAGCCGTGGCTCTGCCTACCAAATGCGGAGAGCCACTGCTCTGTAAAAGAACAATAGTCTAATTTTCTTTTTGTTTTTTTTTTAATTGTAAGCATAATTCGAAAATTTACATCTCACAAAATTTTTAACCTATTTGTTGTTTTTCTTTGTTTTGTTGTATTTTGTGTTTTTATGTGTCATTAAATGTTTCTCTCTCTCTCTCTCTCTCTCTCTCTTAAATAGTTTACTAAGTCCCTTGTCTTGCATGCAATTTGTGTTACTGTGAGGATTGGCCGAAAATATTAAATTTATATCTTAATGTATATAGGAATGAGATTTCGGATGTATTGTCTCATTACTGTTAACTGTTTGAATAATGTTTGTGATGTACAATGAAAAAATATCTAGCTATACATATCCCGTCTTAAGAGAGAATCAAATTATAGCAACAGTAAGTGAAAAATGGCATAAGACATAAATTTCACAACCGTTTGTGCTAAAAGCTGATTCCAGTCAGAGCAACGAGGCGCGACGTGGTGAACATGATGAATACGGAGTGCTACTGCTCCGTACGTACCTACGGCTTATTACTTATATTGGTAAATATATGTAGGTAGAATAGAATATAATAGAAAACACTTTATTGTACACCACACAAATTAATAATAAACTTTACAAAAACCTTAACTAATTAAAAATAGGGTACAAAGGGCGGCCTTATCGCTATGAGCGATCTCTTCCAGCATGAAATTGCATGAAATTAGTAGTTGGTGTAGGTGTCTTTGTTTGACCACAATCTCGCATGTAAATGTCGACCTACATAGTACCGAAAAATTGGTGAACAACAAAGTTCCGGAGTGGAGGCTTGTGACGTATAAACTTCGTATATTTTGCTCGAAAGCATTACGTCACGCGAAACTTTAAAAAAACCAACTTGATTTTCTGTTTGCAAGAAAAAATATGGGTTTTTTTTATGTTAGATAAGCCTTCATTTGACCACAATTTCACCTGATGTAAAGTGACGATGTGGTCTAAGATGGGGCATGAAGACCTAGAAGGTAGATAGCTTCTTCGGACCACATTATGAAACACGAAAAAATCGATTCATCTAAATGGCGGACTCATTAATATGTTTTAGTTAAATTAGTGATTAGTCCTGAAATCCTTTTTATAATAAAACCTACTGCATATTCTTTAAAAATCTATCAGTAACGAGTTTATTAGAATGATACATCACTTTACTAGTAGTGTGCTCCATCAGAAATCTCATATATTCAGCAAAATATGGAATTCCAGAGAAAAGGCCCGACTTATTGATGTTTGCTTTTCTTATTTCTACTTTAAGTAATCTGACTTGAGGCTTATAAGACAGTCCAGAATGGTTTTTGAATGAACTATGTTAAATGTTAATGTAAAGTTTCGCTGTGTGAGAGCAATGGTTAATAAATATTATTCACCATCATCATCATCACCCCATTAACGTTCCCACTGCTGGGACACTCTCTTGACGAGAGAGATTAGGCCTTAATTCACCACGCTGGCCAAGTGCGGGTTGGTGAATGTCACATGCCCTTCAAACTCTTTTCTAAAGTTCTCAGAACATGCCGGTTTCCTCACGATGTTTGCCTGTGCACACGTGTTTAAAGCGCACATAAATTTCTCAAGAAGAAAAATTCAGAGGTGCGTGGCGGGGTTTGAACCCTCGACCATCGGAATGAAAGTCGAGTGTCCTCCCAATTAGCCAACACGGCTTTTATCTAATAAATATTATTAAATAAGGCAATTCTAACGACTTTTTTTTTATAAAGTCAATACATTTTTCGCTTTTCGTACGTTTTAATCATAAGCAAAAGAATTGCCCCCGAAGGCTAATTATTATTGAAACAAAACAGACAAAATTATTTATAACTAGCGGCCCGCCCCGGCGTCGCACGGGTAAAAAATTTCCCGGCAATTTTTCCTTATTTGCTCATCGTTTAGACCTACCCTGGACTACGACAAACATTTTAAAACCAACATCAGCTCAATTGGCCCAGCCGTTCTCGAGTTTTAATCAGACTAACGAACAACAATTAATTTTTATTCATATAGATAGATAGATATAGATAGATAAAAAAAAATCTAGTGACTTTCTATATTATCGAATTTTCTATAATAAGTTGCCTTCAAGGATTCAAAAGCTTTATTTCAAAATCTTAATGATTAGGTACTTGGACAGGTTAAATAAATGTGAACATAATTACCGCTTTTTTTTTAATGAGCCTGTGGTGTCCCACTGCAGGGCAAAGGCCTCCCTACCCTCCCTCCAGACGTCCCTATCACCTGTTGAAGTTGTCCAATCCCTAAGGTGGGCGTCAAGTTCGTCTCTCCACCGTCGTCTTGGTCTAATTATCGCTTATATTCATAATATAACTGAATTGGCTAAAACACAACAAGCCTCTGTATGCTTTGTTTTGCGACTATTATAGAAATAAATAAGGGTTAAAAGCTTTTATTGATGAATAAACAGATTTCGCACAAATGTAGGTTTATGAATACGGTTTTCTATCAAACATTCTATTTACCTCCTCTTACCATTTTGTATGCGAAAAAGCTGAATTTACTACCTTTTTCCCGACTGTGCGACGCGAAGGAGTGGTAGGTAATATGTGCCTTATTTCAAATGTGAAATATTTTTATGACTAGATATATGGGTATAAGTAGATTTATACCTGATAAATGGTGGGTAAAGACCGCTTACACTCAAAATAACAACAAATCCACGAGGGTTGCCTATGTCCAGCAGTTGACATTATACGGCTGAAATGCTCAATGATAAACCTTAAAACTGAACTCTGCAAATTATATTCACAAGCATAGTAATCACCATAATAAGTAACTACAGTTGTGAATATCGACAGTCGGCCATTTTGTCAGTTTATGCGAGCCGTAACAATTCGGATGAATGCATTCTTTGTCTGCAACAGTCTGAATACAGATTTGGAGATCGTATTGGTTATTGGTAATGTTTTTTGTTTGTGGGAATCATTAATTATATCTATACATCATAAAATGTAAGAAGGTATCACACTATAGACCTTCAGCTCAAACGAAAAGCCGGAAAGTATGACTTGCATTATTAAGAAGAAAGAAGAAAAGAATAGAACCAATGTTTTTTTTACTCCAAACATGGTATAAAGGTAATAATAATATTATAATAAAATGTCCATGTCACAATGTTAGTTACCGTACGTACTCTTCCGAAACGGCTTAACTGATTATTATGAAATTTCATATGCGTATTCATTCAGTAGGTCTGAGAATCGGCTACTATCTATTTTTCATTTTGCAAATCAACGTTTGCTGGGGTCAGCTAGTAATATATAAAGTCCACATGTTTCACTAAAATCTAGAATGCAATAATTAATTAAATCTAGGATAAATGTCAAAATAATTCATGAATAAAAATCCTTTTCATTCAGCCATTTAAATAGTTTTTTCTCAACTTACGTTAATTTTAATTGTATGTGGCTTAGTTTTAATGTTTTTGACGTAGATAAAACTTATATAAACTTGCAGAGTACTCTCGTTATGGTCGTTTTAGTGGATTTTTTTTTCGCCGAAGAGGGATATTTTTTCCCGCCAACCTGTCATGACTGACATGGTCATATGCGCTCAACAGCATTATCTCCATTCAAAACATATCCACTCAAACGTCCAGCCGCGAAACTTACACACCGCTCAAACGTCCACGCCGCCGCGTAAACGTTTTTGGCGCCGCGAGCGCGTCCCATTTTTTACATAAATGGGCATATCTTCCTAACTGCTACACCTACGCTCAAAATAAAAATACCACAAAAAAGCTAAAACTATACGCAATCAATAAATTTATAGATTTAAGTATTAAATGAATCATAAGGGTCTCAAAAAAAATCCTAATCTTGAAAAAGTAGCTTAAAAATTCATATTTTTTTTCTGGAATGGATTTCATTGGTTTTAATTGTAGTTCTTCCTAAAAATGCATATATATTATTAAACTAGATGATACAAGCTATGTTTTGATACCAATTAATGACTACCTTTCCTTTCAATAACTACCAGAATAAACCAAAACAAACCACCTCTTGCGTAGCAACTGTGGTGGCTCGGCGGCGAAACACAACAAACAAATCTAAAATACTCGGTTGTTTCATTATATTTTGTTTGTAGGAGTTTATTGAATTAAGTTTTATTAATTGTGTCTCCATTACAAGTATTACTTCTTGAAAATATTCATGGATAACTTCAAAAACACGATTATAAACATGAAAAAGAAGCTTGAAATTCATAATAAAGGTTATGGGTGCAATATTTGGGTGAGCTATATTATTCATCCATGGTTGAGTATTACCATGCCAGCGATGCGCGTAATATTTTTAGTTGTCCAAAAAATAATATTTTTATTTGTTATTGGGCAAGTTAATCAAACCTGTTCAAAGTTCAACTTTTATTTATTGATTGCAGCACAGAAAACAAACAAACAAACAAAATCAAGAATTAGGTCAACAAATAAAAGCAACGTTGGCAAAAAAGTTACTAAACTTGTTTTGTTATTCGATGAATGATTATTTTGTGAATTATTCTCGCAAGCCGTGTTGGCTACGTGGAAGAACACTCAACTTTTATTCAAACCAAAAAATCAAATCAATGAGTTTATTGGTATCTAAAGCATTTTAAACAATAAATGGAAAAATAATAATCTTAAACCAAACAAAAAATACAATAATTAACATGAAATATAAATTAATAAAATAAGATAAAAGAATAAAGCAATTATTTAGATACATTCCGAAGGTCGTGGGTTAAAACCTAGACGCGTACCTCTGGACTTTTCTTCTAGAAAAAATGATGTGCGCTTTAAACACAACGGTGAAGGCAAACATCGTGGGGAAACCGGCTGACTTCCAGAAATGAGAAAGCTGAGAACCTTGAGGGAATCCGCGAGTATTTTAAGATCTCATCTTCGCGAATCATTTCGTCATTTTTATTTTAAATTACTTGAAATAAAGTTTCTGTATTTATTTTTTATCTTCAATAAATGTATATATATCGGAAAAGTTCGAAAATGTATGCGGCATACTAATTCATATTTTCCAAACTAAAAGTCGGTTGGTTTTTGTTAAAAATCTACTTTTTAATAACGGCCAATTTTGTAATAACGGCCTCAGCGGCTTAGTGGATGCAGGGTCGCTTGAGGCTTCGATTCCTAAAGCCCAAATTTAGTTTACACCAAGGTAATTTAGTTGTTAGTTAATTAAAAATTTTCAAGTTGATAATGAATGAATGAGTGACGTTCTAAATTTTGTATGATTCGCTGTAATCCATAATCTAAAAGGGTTCGAACATTTTTGTATGGAGCCAGGCATACCTACTAGTCCGCCATTTCGAAAAAAAACGTGATTAAGCGGCCAGTGATGAAACTCATGTCAACCGACAGAGTAAATGATTACAAACAAAAAGTGTTCTATGATCAAGTTTCCTAAGTGATACGGTTTCTGAGATATTAGGGTCATAAAAAAGAAAAATATAGTAAAGTAGAACATAGCATAAGGGACAGATCTTTTCAATAGTTTTTAGACCCAAATATCTCAGAAACCGTATCATTTAGGAGATTTGATTATAGAACACTTTTTTCATTTACTCTGTCGATTGACATGAGTTTCATCACTGGCCGCCTAATCAAATTTTTTTCAAAATGGCGGTCGAGTAGTTATGCCAACGATGTTCGATGCTCTTTATATTTAAATAAAAGACCAGAACCTTAGTTCCCTTAAAAGTTAAATGTCATACTATTTTGTAATGTGCACGTGATGCTCTTTCATAAGAGGCCCGCCTCGAGTATTTTTGCAGATTTTCGGTTATCCTTCCCCACTTTTACACGGGTACACCGATTTTCATCAAACATGTCTAAGAACACTCGCTCCAAACTCACCTTTCATACAAAAAAACTAAATTGAAATCGCTCCATCCGTTCGGGAGCTATGATGTCCCAGACAGACAGACACACCGACAGACGCGTCAAACTTATAACAACCGTCTTTAAGGTCGGGGGATTAACCCCCGAAACAGCGAGCAACTAAAAGAAACATTCAAGCTAAAACGAATAAAATATTGAATCGTTTTAGTATTACCAGAACATTCCTAACAACGCTGAATGCGACGCGTTTTGTTGGGAGTTTTCCAATTTTTATTGGGTAAATTTAAATAGTTATTCCAACTGCAGCGCGTGATGGAAACTGGAATGAAATAAAAGTTAAATTGGGACAGGGTTGTATTTAGGGGTCTCTATTGGGGTGCAGTTATTTATTTATTAAATTATCTTACCCTATTATTGCAGGAAAATCCCAATACAACAAGAATGTCAAATTTTTTTATACAAAACTATGTCTCATAAAAATCCTATTTGTAATACCTAAATTGGCATGTTTATCAACTATCAATATAGTGTTTCCTGAGCTTTACCCATACTTATAATTTCTAGGTTTTAGGATAGGTAGATTAATATTACATGTCAATATGCCTAGCTTACAGAGCAGAGTCTAGTTTCTATTACAAAGTTGACAATGTTGTCAACTATGATGTCCTAGACAGACAGACACGTCAAACTTATAACACCCCTCTTTTTTGTTCCTAATACTAAAATCTCTCAAAATTTTAACTACATTTTTTCGTCTCCTGAGATACAGCCTAGTGATAGGCAGACACAGTCTCAGTAATAGGTTGCCGTTATACCCTTACGGAACCCAAAAAATTTTTATACCCTAAAAGTAATCCTAGCTCCGCACCTGGCCAAGGGTCGTTTGTACAGAGTTTTTAGCATTTTATCCGCAAAGCAAAAAAGTCCACTCTCAGTTCTATCGAGTTTGCTCGATTCTCTCTTATTGGAACATAATCTTTGTAGATTTTTATTTTTCGATACAAAGGCACTGTTTCATCCAGTTTTTATTCTGAATTAAGGGCTCCTGAAATTTATTTTACGGGGTATTCTCCTGTTTAATGAAAGTACCTCTAGATAAGTTAACAAAAGGTTTCCGTTTCAATTTTATCTGACTGAACGTACAAAGATCTCACGGCAGTTTAAATTTTGCTATTGTTTTACAATTATTGTATTAGTAATGCGGTACGTACCTACATAACAAAATTGGTATCCTGTTAATTCGTATAAAAATACTGCACTGGAGGTGGGGGTTTGTGACGTATACGGTTTATTTGATTGTTAATTGAATTTGACATTTTGAAGAGTTATAATTATAGAAAAAATCTGTCCCCTGAGCTATGTTCAACTTTACATTATTTTTCTTTTTTCGGACCCTAATACATATCTCAGAAACCGTATCACTTAGGAGACTTGATCATAGAACACTTTTTGTTTGTAATCATTTACTCTGTCAGTTGACATGAGTTTCATCACTGGCCGCCGAAACACGTTTTTTTTTCAAAATGGCGGACTAGTAGGTATGCCAGGCTCCATACAAAAATGTTCGAACCCTTTTATTTTAATTTGTATAATTTTAATTAACTGTTATAATGTTTGTTATTCTTGTTTCAGAAAAAATCTTAATTAAAAATTTAAGAAAAACCCCCGATTCCAATGTTTTAATTTTCCTTAAAAGTAAATAAGTTACACCATAATATTTTGTAATGTGCACGCGATGCGTGATGCTTTCATTTGATACCCCACTCTAGTATATTTGCAGATTTTCGGTTCTCCTTCCCCACTCTCACCCCCATAACTTTTAAACGAAATAACCGATTTTCATGGAACTGTCTAAGAACATTCGCGCCTAACTTACCTTTTATACAAAAAAAAACTAAATTCAAATCGCTCGATCCGTTCTGGAGCTATGATGTCCCAGACAGACAGACAGACTAAAATATCAAACTTATAACACCTATCTTTTTTGGTCGGGGGTGAAACCAATAGTTGTACACCTATGAAATATTTTTTTATCCAAGACTTCGCGTGAATATTCAACCATCACTAGTTGGTAACTTGCATCTGGAACATAATCTTCTAATATATCAAATTTCCATGTAGCAATGTTAGTTACCGTACTCCTCCGAAAGGGCTCTACCGATTTTTACCAAATTTTATATGCGTATTCAGTAGATCTGAGAATCGGCTACTATCTATTTTTCATTTTGCAAAACAACGTTTGCTGGGGTCAGCTAGTAATATATAAACGTCCAGGTTAAGTAACTCAGCGGCTGAGAGGAAGCACGTGCATCGTAGCCATTTTGACCACATATCCACATAGACATATTGACCACAAAGACATATTGTCTAATAAGCCTTAGATATACAGTAATCCCCAACCCGGCACTAATCTACCGTCTACACTCTCCATACGGCGGTTGGCTCATGGCCAACTTATCCGGTGCGCTTATTAACCGGGCCACTGCTCGGATATCCGGATAGGCGTTATAATAGGGCTGATGCAGTATGTAGGTTTAAAGTAAAAAGAAAAAGAACATTGCCTTGTGCTTGGTGTAAAAATGTATAAATTTTTGCCAGGATTTTCGGATAAGGCCTTTAAACAGGGCTGAACTGCAAAGCAGTCAAAACCTGCCTCCTCACATAAATAAAAACATTTGTGTTTTCCTTAATTTAAAATATATTTAAAATTATGTAAATGTCGGCCCGGATATCCGGATTAGGCATTGTTAACAGGGTTAATGCAGTATGCAGGTTTAATTAAAGGAAAAACAAAATTGCTGTTGTCTTAAACTTTGTGTTTGGTTTGATAAATATTTTAATAAATGTTGCCCCGGATTTTTGGATTAGGCGTTTTAACAGGGTTGGTGCATTGCGTTGGATTATAATAATATAAAATCTTAACTGCTGTTGCCTTGTATTTGGGCTAGATTAAAAACATAACTAGTTATTTAAATCAATTTTGGGCCGGATTTCCGGAATAGGCATTGTAACGCGTTGATGCAGTAAGTCGGATTAAAATAAAAAAATATACCTAGCCGGATTAACTTTTAACTACATTTTACAAGTTTGATCTTCACGTGCCTAAATATTGCTAATAGTTTTTCTTGACAACGTTTCCAGTTAAACAATTTGATTTTCAAAATATATTCATATCTTTCATCTTTAAATGGTAGCGATGATCTCACCATTGAAGAGATTTCGCAAAACCTTTATAATCCATATTGCTCAAGTTGAAATTAAAAATAGAAATAATATAAATTTGTAAATACTAATATTAGGCAGAAATGTCTATTCAACTATTCAGTGTTTTATTACCCGTATTACTTAGGTAGTTACAACAATATTACACTAATTAAATCTCTTTATCTCCCTCAACTAAACTTCATTGTCAATTATATTTAATATAATGTAAATTAGAAGTCTACAATTTCTAACCCTATGCCCGCAGATTCTGAAACCCTAAGTGCTCGCCCTAGAAACCCAGTCCTTAATTGAAATGATTCAAAGGGATGCTGCCAAAGGCCGCATGTAAATGGATTCAGAGCGACCAAAATGCCAAGTCTTTAGACGTAGAATACACAGCACTAGGTTTGTTAGCGCGGTCCTTTGTTGGGCCAACTTTGGCGATGAATCAATAGGGTCCAAATGTGTGCTTTTGTGCAGTTTGTAAGTACTTAACGGCTTAAGCTTAAGTATATTTGAAGCTAGTTTAAGTAGTCGTGTAACTGCTGAGACAATATTTACCTTGGAATGTAATTTAATATTTTACGGAGGTTGCTGATTCTTGTCTCAAATGTAATAATAGTTTAGGTTTCAGAATAATATTGGATTCGGTACAAGAAATAATTACCATTTTAAATAAATAATCATGGTTTATTAAGAATATTGAAACTTGAAACGTGATCATGCTGCTTGCAACAGCTTCGAAATATCGGAAAACTCAAAAACCGTCAAATCATGGTATGTTACCAGTATCAAATTTTAACATGAAATAATTATTATTTAATAAGTTTAATGGTCATCATTTGATTGAATAATTAGGTGTATTAGAAAAATTGAAGTTATTGCTTAGTTGATAAGTTTTAAGCGCCATCGGTTATTTGTTCTAGGTATTTATTAAATAAACCGTTCCCGCGGTAAAACGTAGCCTATGTCCTTTATCTCGTGAGAATCTGTGTAACAAATTTGATTTAAATCGGTTCAGTAATTTTTGCGTGATAGAGGAACAGACAGGCAGACTGGGTTACTTTTGCATTTATAAAATTAGTATTGATAACATAGGTAACATTCGAAATAAACATTAGAGCATTAAACAAAATATTATAATAAGCAAAACTCACAATTTCAAAAAAATAAAAAAAATTACATCCGGGTACATAATCCCCGTAATATTTCATCCGGGTTTTGTGTAAAATCTGTGTACGTGTCATTGCTTGCACAAAATAGCTCGGACCGGCGATAGCCTCATTTAAAGTCACTTAGCGTAGCATCCATTACAGAGTTGTTTGAGCTTGTTGAGATTAAACTGGCGAAATTTAAGTACTGTATAATTATTAAATAATGGTTTGGACAACGATGGACTATACTTTTTATCTGTCTTGATATTTTTTAAGCTATTGCATAGCGATTTGAGCGTGCAGACGAAAAGAAAATAACACTCCAACCGGCACAGCGGTTATACTTTTTTTATTTTATAACTAGATGTCGCTACGCTAAAAAGGGCTAGCTCTAGATCGTGCTGGCGAAAACTTGAGGTTTGGGGTTGTATAGATTACATTGTGCCTTGTGCAATATACCAATGAACTACGGAAGCAAATTGCGTGGTGTTTTGTAAGTTTTTCCATCTATAGATAAATAGCAGAACTTTTAATGACTTTACGAATAAATCTAAAAATAAAATTTAAGAAAAATCCCCGATTCCCATTCCTTAATTTCCTTAAACGTAAAATAAAATAATATTTTGTAATGTAATAATAATGTAATAACCCATTTGTGTACTTTAATCTAAGTTTAATTTAATAATGTTATCTGTCTTATTTTTGTACACAAATAAATATTTTTCTTTCTTTCTTTCTTTCTTTCTTATGTGGACGCGATGCGATTTCATTTGATACCATACACTAGTATATTTGCAGATTTTCGTTTTCCTTACCCACTCTCACCCCCATAACTTTTAAACGGCACAACCGATTTTCATGAAACATGTCTAAGAATACTCGCGTCAAACTCACCTTTCATACAAAAAAACTAAATTGAAATCGCTCCATCCGTTCGGGAGAGTTTTGCTTTTTCTAGGCTAGTTTAAGATCATCAGGGGCAAAAATAAACCGTTAACTGATTATGATAATTTTTGATTTTTATGCTAATACAACTACATAATAAGTACTTTCTAAGACTGGAATCCATAGACACACAAAATCACGGATTACTTTCAATATAAGTTTTTTACCTAGAATCTTTAATTTTTTTATAGGTGATAGATCTGTTTATCCACAATCTTACCTGATGATGTCTTACCATCAGTTATGTGTAATAATTTTAACAAACTTCAAAAAAGGAGGAGGTTTCTCAAATGGACCATATTATATATATTTTTTTATGTATGTCCGCGGATAACTTCGTCGTTTATCAACCAATATTGATTTTTTGTTTTTAAAGAAACTAGGATCTGATGGTGGAATCCTAAAGAAATTGAGGGAAACTCTCGAAAAGAATTGCCTTTCCGACTTGTGTGTTCCTTAATATTATCACTTGTCCGTTAGTTTGTAATCAAACATTGCAAGTTTAATTTAACGCACTTCCCGGTTATAAGCCAACATTTTACACGCAAATGGCATTTGCGTGACAAAGGAATGTTATTATGACTGCATTTAACCTACAAAAAACTTTTAATTTAGATTTGTTTCTCTATACTTATTGTTTGTTCGATTGTTGGTTTGTTTGTTTCAACGCGCTTATCTCAGGAACTTCTGATCAAATTTGAAAAAAAAATTCAGCGTTAGATATCCCAATTATGACGGAAGGCTATAGGCTACTTTATAAAGGTTTAACAAAATAAAATTTTGCTCTAGTGTAAAAAAGCGAAGCGATCAGATACTATAAATCTATTTCCTATTTATTTTCATGCACTTATGTTTATGCTTTTAATCTTTATGTATTTTATTTTTGACGTTACTAAGATTTGTAAAACCGCACAATGGAAATAAATTATTTTGTATCTTGTATCTATTATTGACATTTATCACAATTAACAGCAACACTGGCAACCCTACATCCGGATCCGAAATCCGTTATCCGGGTCGCAGCGCATGCTACGTGATTGATGTAGCTTTCAAACGGCTACATCCGGCTTACCCGTTGCATGGCGGGATATCTACGAGGAGTTCACCGGATATAGTTTTGTCAAACGGAATTGGAAATACATTGAGTTAAGATTGGATTTTAGCTTCATTTGAAGGCAATCTGTTTTACTCGGTTTATCCGTACTACTATTATAAATGCGAAAGTAACTCTGTCTGTTGCTCACGAACAAATGAGCCAATTCAAATGAAACACTTTTTTAATTTTTGAAGTGAAACTTCTTTAGAATCGTTGTGATTTGTGATCGAAACCGGATGCAACGGAAATGGAAATAAGATTGGCTTACCTGTCGGGTAAGCCAATCTTAAACGCTAACAAGGTTAAGCAACTTTGCGTGACGCCAGTACTTGGATGGGTGACCGCACGAACAAAATCATTTTGCATAGATTTTTTTTTATTCTTCTTATTCTTTTGTCGATTTACTGAAGTTTCACTTCTATCGTGTGTGAATTGCACACACACCTTTTTTTATTATTTATTTTATTTTTGATAAGCCTTCATTTGACCAAAATCTCACCTAGTGTCGATGTGGTCCCGCACTGGATTAAATCAGTAGTTTTCTGATAAAATTTCACCTATTAAACCAGTTTAAGAACAACATCAATTACAGAAATAACAATAAGATTCCACAAAAGCGGAAGCAGTTTTTGCCGTGAGCATCGCAAAGAGGCATTTCCTCAAATGATGCTATTGAAAGTGAAAGGCCCGTGGCCGACTGATATCTGTGTAAAATTATAGTTTTTCCATTTTATACGTGCTGATCAATTGCATTCTGTTATTATGGAAATTGGATTTTAACTTTCCGTTTATGTAAATAGGCATGATAACTACATATAATAAATCTAAATTTCAAATTTAAGAAAAACCCCCGATTCCAATGCCATAATTTCCTTAAACGTAAAACAACATAATATTATGTAATGTGGACGCGATGCGATTTCATTTGATACCCCACACTAGTATATTTGCAGATTTTCGGTTTTCCTTAGCCACTCTCACCCCCATAACTTTTAAACGGCACAACCGATTTTCATGAAACATGTCTAACAACACTCGCGCAAGACTCACCTTTCATACAAAAAAAACTAAATCGAAATCGCTCCATCCGTTCGGGAGCTATGGTGACACAGACAGACAGACAGACACACAGACAGACAGACAGACAGACAGACAGACAGACAGACAGACAGACAGACAGACACGTCAAACTTATAACACCCCTCTTTTTTGGTCGGGGGTTAAAAATAGTATTCAGTTATGTCCGTCTGTCTGTTAGCTCGTCCAAAAATACAGGACAACTATTTTTTTTTTAAATAAGCCTACAAATGCTGATTTAGAGACCATTTTGCAACGATGTATTTACTGTCTTATTCTATTTAACATTGGTTATAATATTTATGTCATTGGTGCGAATAAATTCATTTTTTTATTTTTTTATACAATGATAAAGAGTTAAATTTTTTTTTGTAAAAACATACATATGATACATATAAAACACTCAGACCCGAAACCAGAAATTGTAGATCGTACAAAATCTCACAAACAAAATCCTTTTTTCGGAAAAAGGCCTCCTATTTTTTTATCCTAATCTAATCTCTGCGTTTTATATACCTAAAGGAACACGTTGTATAGCATGAAGAACTAATGGTCGTTGGGTTGAAAAGTTCTCGAATGGAGAGCTCGCATCAGCAAGCGAATAAGCGAACCCATATCATGTTACACGGGCAAAACGTCATGATTTGACGTTTTACGATATTTAAGGATAACAGGAAAAGCTTTGTCCAGTGATCGCAAATTTCGCAAAAACAGCGTCGCGTGCAGATATCGGGAAACTCAAAAACCGATAATTCCTGATATGTTATTTTTTATTAATTTTAGGGGTGATTTTTCCAACGTCAGAATTAATTGAACTAACCAACTAAGTTTAAGATGACGGAATAGAAATGGCAATTACCCGTCAAACATTGAAATGACGTCAGATAACCTCACACGGCCATCTTATAGTTTTTTTGTTTTTTAGGGTTCTGAAGCGATTTGTTATAAAAAACGTATCTCCTATAGATTATTCATGACTTTAAATAAATAATTAAATATTTTAAGAAAATCTAATAGCTTCGAAAGACACTTCCAAAGTGGTAAAATGTGTCCCCCTAGCGTCTTCTAACATTATGAGAATAATAAAACAAAAAAATATATATAATTAATATGAAACCTTTCACAGAAAATATGCGTTATTTGTTATTTAACTTTCATTTATAATTTAAGATTGAGTTGGCTGGGTGACCCGCTCTGGCTGCAACTTTTGGTTGGCATTTTTTTATTTTCCTAAGTGCTTATGTTGATTTCAATAAGTGTTATACTGTTTTTCCTGTTGAAAAACACGGGATCCCTTAGCATATAAGTACATCTCATTCTTATTCTTTTTTTTATTGACGTTGAAACTCCTCTCTGTCTGCCCTTATGATTATATTGAAATAAAGACTACGATCGTCTGAAAACGCCCGAAATGTTAACATTATAAGTCCGATCTATTCAATGATTTCAATAGATCCGGATGTCTATAGTCTATATCCGGATTGCCAGCACCCTCCATGTCCGGCTTAATCCAGCCAATTTCATTTAAAAACCGGTCCATTTTATTGAGCAGTATTTTAGGGTAGGGTTGCCATACTGAATTAACTCAACAAAATCTGGGACTCGGTTATCGAAGCTTGGCAGTGTTTTGCCATATTTCTGGAATTGGAACCCAAATATTCTTATCCAATCATGTGAACGAGTGTGTCGCCAGTGGTTTTATTGTATTTTTAAAGATAGTTCGTTATTATGATTATTTACAGACCGAAACCTGATGCCTTGCCATAGCGAAATGGCAAGCGTAAAGTAGGACATCCAGTCACATGGACAGAGGACAAATATAAATTAATAAATAAATATTTCTGGACAATCTCTAAGCTTGTGTTACGGGTACTACTCATCGGATGTACCTACTTAATATAATAGACATACATATTTATATTTTTATAATATATTAAAGCGTAATGAACAGGAGGCCTTTATTCAGCAGTGATAATGATTATTTATCAGCTTTTGCACCCAAAAGCTATAGATAATCATTATAGTAATTTATTGATGAAATAATAATAAGTCGCAACTGGTTTTTGTGGTATTTATTTATTTATTCGATTATTGAGTGGGCTTACAGAATGTCCAAAGCGCCCAAATAAACAAATTTTACATCAAACTTTAATAAGAAATAAGGCAAGGAAGGTACTTCAATTATAAGTAATGTATCTCAAATATAGCCATTGAGCATATCACAAAGAAATCAAAAATAGCAAATGTTTACAAAATTTTACACATAACAAAAATATGTAGATGGGAGTTTACGTAAGAAAATATCCCTGGTAGCCTAATAATAAAAGCCCACACGAGCACTAGTATTCTTCAAAATGCTGTACGTAAAATCGCATACAACATGAGCACGGCCTAACCTTTTGTTTGCAACATAAAAGAGTGGAAGCTTTTTGCATACTTTATTGAATTTCGGCGAAACATTAATTTAAATCTGGCAACCCTGTATCCGGATAAAAAGTGTTACTGCGCTGTAAACCTATTTTGCTTTGTTCGATTTTTGAATTTGAATTTCGAATTGTGAATATTCAGTGAAATGGCTTCCAATCGGTAGTCCGGCGTTGTTTTTTAAATAGTCATAATAGGATTTTGGTAAACCTTTTTCTGATTTTTTAAGTAAAGGCATCCCGTTATTTTCGTTCCCACTGCTGGGACACAGGGACTTCTCTCTTGACGAGTGAGATGAGGCCTTAATTCACCACGCTGGCCAACTGATGGAATACTTCGAAGTTCTCAAAACATGTTGGTTTCCTCAGTATGTTTCCTTCACCGTTAAAGCACGTGTTAAAGCGCACATACATTTTTCGAAAGGTAAAATCTGTGAATTGAACCCCTTACCTTCGGAATGAAAGTCGAGTGTGCTCTCACTTAGCCAAGATGGCTTTTTACGCGCGGTCGTAGGTATCGTGATACGGATTTTCATTTCTCCTGTTTTGAAGTAATTTCCTTTGAATTATACTTATATAAAAAGATAAACTAATACTAATAATAAATGGGTTAGTTTGTTTGTTCGAACGCGCTTATCTCAGAAACTGCTGATCAGATTAGAAAAATGCTTAAAGAATCACAATTAAGATAAAGTTTTAAACAAAAAATGATATAATTTCGAAAAAAAAAACTTTTTTAACGCGGGTAACACCGCAGTGCACTGCTAGTATACATTTAGCGCCATGCCCCACAATTTTCAACCCTTTTCCCCACAAAATGCGTCCATCTCAACCCATAAAATGAGGCTCAGGCCTCGCTAACAAAATTGCAAATCAGCGAGCCCATCAGCGGAGGCGGAGGCTGGGCTTATCTCGGCGCTGTATCTCGGCTGCAAGCCAACCTCACCTTTTCATATAAGTGTTAGATAAATTACATGATTTCTATAATATTTTTTTTTATTATTAGGAACTGAGTGATCGATTCTTGCTCGGGATAATATTTTTTAATGAAACCTAGATAGAACGATATATCACCCCAATACTCCCTTCATACTTAACTACATGAAAATCGTTGGAGCCGTTCTGCGATTCGGATTATACAAGGTGTTTCAAAATTGGTATACAAAGCGGAAGGGGTCAGAAAAACGTATTTTTGGAGTTTACTCCTTAAGAAACGATTTGAGTTATAAGGCCCGGTACGGAAATTTTATGAGGAGTAAAATCAAGTGTAACACGAAAAGTTGAGGCGTTACGTAGAAAGAGACAAACATATATATCTGTAGGATTGAACGTGTAAAAGATTGAGATGGAATACATTTCACAGCGTATCTCGTTCTCGGGGTCTCCTCTTTGCGCGATACTTCGTAGTCTCACTGTATTTTATTTATATTATTTTGTAACAAACTTTATGTAATACGCTTTATTGAAGTAATATAAATAATCCGAATAATTACAGATATATATATGTTTGTTTCTCTATCATTTTAGCAGATGCCTTCATTTACCCTTTTTTTCCATTCGATATTATATTATAATTATCGTTCGTAAGGAGTAAACTCCAATCGTGCGTCGTAGCTGACACACACACACTTTTTTTTGTTCATGATTTTTCGATTTTCTTGCAAATTTGCTGAAAAAAAACTTCGAAGTGTTAATCTGTAAATAAATAGTTTTTTCTTGAGTGAATGATCTTCGATTACATAATAATCTGACTAACGGCTGTTGGCTTCCAGCCTGTATGCTAGAAGCCAAGGTTAGGTTAGATTAAAATCACTTATGTCCAAATAAAATAGGTTCTTTTGCATCGATTTCAACCACGAGTAAGTTCCACTTTTTTTAATTCAAATTTCGTTTTACTTTATCTTATCTCAATCGTCCGTTAATATCCCACTGTTGGGCAAAGGCTTAAACGGAAAGATCAGTTGAAACGGATTTTATTATATAATTTGTTGTCTGTTCAATAAATTATGAACTATCTACAACATGCAAAAAAGTAGAAGTACACCTCAATAATTCAGTTTAAAAGTTACAGATAAAATATAAATAAAATATAATAAAAATAAAATATAAATCGATTTTTTTAATAAATTTCTACAAAAAATAATATTTAAATAGACTTTTGTACCGAAATTATATTTTATTTTAATTTTCTTAGCTAGGTAAACTATCTAGCTTTCAAATGAGTATAAAATACACGGTTTACTCAAACAGAAACAAAGAAAAAATCAGATGAAGTAGTTTTCATAAAAAAATCGGCTTTTTTTTTAAATATCCAACATATAATTTTTTTTATTCGATAATTATCGATAAATTTATGTCGTGTTTATGCACAGTTCGTTTGATCAAGGTTCGAAAATAAACATTGTAGACGACGAAAACGTGTTTTGGAACTATAAGATAAGGAATTTAAGGAATCAATGTACGAAAATAATGTGTCTTTCCTCAAATAGCGAATCTATCAGTTATTTACTTATTGAAGTTAATTTGTTTTAAAAGTTGAAAAAAAAGACATAAATTTTATAAAATACCGACATGAACGATATTTAACTTTACAACTGTGTAATAAATTGCACAGCGACATTATTAGTGCGTGCACGTAGCCTATAACTAACAATTATTTTGCACGAGAGAATACTTAATAACAAACTGATCAACACTTCCAAATATTATACAAGGTGATTTGGATTTATGGTAAGTATCATCATCATCATCATCTTCCTGACCTTATCCCACATCACGTGGGGTCGGCACAACATGTTTTCTTCTTCCATTTCCCTCTATCACCCGTCATCTCAACACTCACCTCTTTCTTACACATATCATCTTTCACACAGTCCATCCATCTTTTCTTCGGCCTACCTCTTCTCTCATATCCATGGTAAGTATATAAAGAGGAAATGGCTCGCAACAGGCCTACATATATTTTATTATTTTGTTCTACAACTTATAAGCACTGTTTAATTAGTAATTGTTATTATGATACTAGATGAGATAGGATTTACTTTAAATATCACACCTCAAGGTCCCCAATTAAAAAAATATATATATTTTATGGCTATCATTCAGGAAAAAATGTAATCTACAGATTGACACTTTAAAGAATTTTTTATTTGACAAATGGGCTTCAAAATCTAAAAATCCTAGAACAAAAAATGCCCTTCACCCCCTTCCGCTTTATATACCAGATCAGAAACACCTTGTAGGCTACAGTAATATAGTTATTACTGTAGCCTTGTCGTGCCATGGTTTTCCCTCGTTTTTTCACTTTAACCGACTTTCGCCGAAAAAAAGAAGGTTCCCCTTTCGACTCATAAGTATGTTTATTTTTTGCTTTTTTTATGTTTGTTATCTTAGAACGGTCCGTGGACGAATTTAGATCATTATTTTTTAGGAGAAGGATCTCAGTGAATGTGTAGGTACCTACCTACTTTTGTTCTTGAGTAATTTTTCATTTATCTATACTAATATTATAAAGAGGAAAGGTTTGATTTTTTGTTTGTTTGTTTGTCTCGAATAGGCTCTGAAACTACTGCACCGATTTAAAAAATTCTTTCACCATTTGAAAGCTACACTATCCCTGAGTGACATAGGCTATATTTAGTTTTCAAAAATAATAAGATTCCTTACCAAACTCCGATAATGTAACCCATGGTGAAAAAAAGAACCTACAATCTTTCTTTAATCGCGAATGCTGCGAAAACTATTGAATATATAACAAAGTGATGTATTACAATTTTGTAGAACTTATCATTATCTACAAAAAACTTCATCACATCATATCTCTAACTATTATAGTTTTGTGACAGTAAGCGATTTTTTATATTAAAAAATTGAAATACCACTGTTTGAAAAGGCTCTTTATTTGTATGTAACAAAATAAATTATTTTTATGTAAGATTGTTTTAAAAACTTTATATATAAGTTTTTGTATTATTAGATTCTGACATTCCATTCAAAAGATATCACGAGTTAATTATTATTAAAATAACCGCTCGGCGCGGCGGCTAACTATGCGTTGTGGAGTGGCAGGCGTCACTCGGGCACGGAGGTACGGGAGGGAGGTTAAGATCACGAAATAATCATGGTCGTGTGCGGAAATAAAAAAATTGTTGCTTGATAATATTTTGTCGCTTAGTTAGTAGTTAATAATTCGGCGAGAAAAATTCCAATAATTTTGAAACAATTTTGAATAATTACCCGAGCAAAGCCGGGGCGTGCCGCTAGTTAATAATAAAAATGTTAAAATAGCCCACGGGAGGAGTTTGGACAACATTCTTATGCAACCGATGCCCGCGGCCTGAGTTGGTTAAAAATCTACTTATTGTTTGAGAAGCTTAGACTTTAAAAACATGTGGGTAGCAACGAATTACTTAGGTAGGTTTAAAATACATTTATGTTTTCTTGTCTAACAATTACGTATTTCATGAGTTAGATTATTTTTTTTCTCTTTCATAGAAGCTTTTTTTAACAAATGTAAACAAGATATTATTTAGATTTATAACGGTATATTTACCATGATAGATTGACTTTCGAGTTTCCCGATATTTCGGCACAGTTACATGCGCCATGATCACGGTTGAACTCATGGCGCATGTAACTGTGCCGAAATATCGGGAAATTTGAAAGACAATCAATCATGGTAAATATCCCGTTATAAATCCAAA
Organism: Gymnoscelis rufifasciata; assembly: GCA_929108375.1. Taxonomy (NCBI): domain Eukaryota; kingdom Metazoa; phylum Arthropoda; class Insecta; order Lepidoptera; family Geometridae; genus Gymnoscelis; species Gymnoscelis rufifasciata. The sequence continues at coordinate 1,554,362 of OV815326.1, forward strand.
TAATATTAATAACCATGATAGTTTTAAAAAAAATGTTAACAAGATGTTCTATTTAGCCCGACCAAAAATACTGCACACCTATTTTTCGCTTTATCAATTTAATAAGAAAATGCCAAGATATGGAGCATCATAGTTCTAAGGCTTGTAATGTACAATTTAGTACAAATCGGATAACGCGAGAAAAGAAAGATCTTGATTTTTCGATGGCAAAAAAAAAGAAAAATTAGATGCATTTTATTTTTTAAATATAAATGACGGAATATATATTTTAACAGTCAACTACCTTATTATTTAAATCTACTTTATTTAGTACCTAAATCACTGTAACTAAGAAGTTTTCTACGACAACATAACCACCGAGACAAATTGAAACCAAAAAATATATTTCATCTATCAGTTTTTTTTAATGTTTTTTTATAAATCAAGATGCTACATCACTATTACAATCTAGCCATTATAGAGGTAAAGGCTAATCAGTAATTTTACATATGACTTAAATTGCTACGTATTAGAGTAAAATAAAGAATATGTCCAATATGTCCATTAACAATTTACTTATTGTCTCTATTTAAGGGAAAGACACAATGTTCTTGTGTTCTTAAAACTTGTTATCTACACTCACTGAACTAACATTGCCACTAATTAATATAATATAAGAGAATTACGATTTCGTAGAGTCACGTTCGTGTTGTCCCATCGCGTAATCCTTTAAAACACTGAGATAAAAAAGTATTGTTAAAACATGATTTTTTGCCTAAAAAAGGGTATTTTTTCTTCATATCTCCAACACTTACACCCGCCAGTCCGCATTCTCTGTAAATACTGAAACATTTCCCCGAGACCGCATTTTATCGGCAGAACTTTTAAATGGAAGGTTAATTATCTAGAGTCCTTATAAATCTGGTTTGTTTTGAATTTGGGGACTTTTTGTAGCCACACTTTACTTCCAGTTTCCGCTAAAGTTAAATAACTTTAGAAATTTGTAATGTGAAAATTATTTTTACTGGAGAATCAGTTACCTATGTGGTGGGAGCTTTAATATGAATCATATTAATACTATTTAAATTTATTTATTTATACTTAGTGTACAAAAAACAATGTACAGAGGAGGGCTTAATGCCAGCAGCATTCTCTACTAGTCACCATTTATAACGGACAAAAGAAACTCGAAAGGCAATAAATATAAAAATAAATAAAATAAATATTTCAGGACTACTCACACAGCATCACCTAACCCCAAACTAAGCAGAGCTTGTACTATGGGTGTTAGGTGACTGATATACTACATAGATACATTTTTTTTTTGTAAATACATACATATGATACATAGTAAACACCCAGAACCGAAACCAGAAATTGTAGATCGTACAAAATCTGGTCCCCCGGCGGGAATCGAACCCGCAACCTCCTGCGCCTCAGGCGGACGTTTGCCCACCGAGCCACAGAGGTCGTCATGGTAAATATCCCGTTTCAAATCTAAATAGTGTTGATAACCATGACAGTCAGTGGTGGATTGCCAGTGAGTAGGCCCAAAAATCTTCCGCCCTAGGCTCGAGCCTAGGGCGGAAGATTTTTGGGGCAACAAATTTGGGGAACTTTTTTTTTACCTCATAGAAATCAAAAAGACTCTCTTCTCTATGGCGTTTTCTGATGCCTTACAGATCAGATTTTGTCGATGACTTTTCTCTCTCACTTGTCATTGCACATTCCGAGAGTTTGTAAGAGAATTACGAATTCATAGAGTATTAGTCTTAAAATTTGTAAATACGCCACTGATGACAGTTTCAAAAGTTATATCATAGTCATAATTTAATACGTGTCGTATACTAAGGAAAATATATAAATATCGTTAATTTTTACCGATTCCATTTTAAACGAATACAAAATTATGGCTTTATTTCAAACAACGTTTGCTGGGGTCAGCTAGTTTCTTAAAAAAAAAAAAAAGGTGTGTGTGCGATTCACACACGATAGAAGTGAAATTTCAGTAAATCGACGAAAGAATAATAAGAAGAATAAAAAAAAAGTGTGTGTGTGTCAGCTACGACGCACGATTGGAGTCTACTACTTATGAACTATAATTATGATATATATCGAATAGAAAAAAAGGGTAAATGAACGCATCTACTAAAATGTTAAGAGAAACAAACATATATCTGTAATTATTCGGATTATTTATATTACTTCAATAAAGCTTATACAAAATAATATAAATAAAATACAGCAATACCTCTTTGCGCGATACTTCGTAGTCTCAACTACGAAGTATCGCGCAAAGAAATTTAAATAAAGCATTGTATTTGTGTCTCTTACATCATTTCCGTTTCATCTTTTTGCATCCGGTTTGGAATCACTACGATTCTATAGAAGTTTCACTTAAAAAATCCGCGTAATAATATATTTCCTCGTAGTTATAAATATGTCCATGTCATTTTTGATGAGAATTGGGCGTTACTCGATATTTTATTAATCGGTTGCTGTAGATCCAGTGATTCACAAACTCAAACTCACCAACTTTACCTACCTATTTATAATATTAGTATAGAAGTATTGATCTAAGATAGGCAATTCAAAAGAACCAACTTAAAAATCGCAAGGTAATAGTCATATCGATTCGAATTAAGGCGACTGTCCACTGAGACAATTAGGGGCGAATGGATCGCGGTTTGTTCTGTTAATATCGGTTGGGGTGAAAAAGGTTAATAGCTTGTGGGTTGAGCGGGCGCCATCTTTGTACGGTCATTGTGGTTAGATGTTATGGGGATTGGGTTTTGTGAATAGTTTCATATATTTGATTTTGAACAAGTATTTTAATAGTTTCATGTGACAAGATAAGGTAAAATAGCGATGGTTAATCATAGGGGAAGATTGTTATATTAATATCAAATTGATATAGGTAAGTATAGTTTAATAATACATTTTATAAGGCACTTTTTAATAGTAGGTTTAGAATAGTTTTGATGGGCATTAATTTTAAAACTACGGTACACTTATTAAGTCCGATTGTATAAATTGAAATAATATAAATTGGTTCCCTACGAACTGTGTTATTCACAATTTGAATTTAAGCAACAAAGAGGCTACTAATATTTATATGTAAGTAAAATTAAGGTGACTGATCATCTTTAGTCTTAAACATATCATCATCGTACTTCATCATTATTGATTTATGACATTGAGAAATTTATGTGCGCTTTAAACACGTGCTTTAACGGTGAAGGCAAACATTGTGAGGAAACCGGCATGTTCTGAGAACTTTAAAAGAGTTTGAAGGGCATGTGACATTCACCAACCCGCACTTGGCCAGCGTGGTGAATTAAGGCCTAATCTCTCTTGTCAAGAGAGAAGTCCCTGTGTCCCAGCAGTGGGAACGTTAATAGGGTGATGATGATGAAAACTAAGGTAGTTTGTTGAATGATTTTAATTAACTGATGATATTAATCCATCAAGCTAAACCGCGCAGTAACTTATATTGAAACATTCAAACAACTTAATAGCTTTCATCTGTCCTTGTGTTTATCTACAATTAAATCAACTAACCCCCCAATTTGGGGCCAATTTTTGGCTTTTATATAATTTAAGTGTTCTATTAAAGAAGAAGATAAAAAAAAATTATAAAAAAAAATGTAATCATATTTTTTTCTCAGAACTTGTAAACGAAAAATCAAGATAGTGACATTTACAGTGCATTGAAGTTTCACATAAAGTACGCAACGATATCGTGCGGTTTGCAATAAATTTCGCAGCCACAAGATCCACTCCACAACTTTGATGGGTTATATATGTTCGCGCTTTCTTATTAAATTGATAACGCGAAAAATAATTGTTAGGAATTTTTGACGGGCTAATATACCGACTAAATAGTCTTACTGGTCTCTTCACGTCCGTAAGTGTTAACCCTCTGAATTATTACACGTAACCGGGTGGTGCTAAGAACAGTCTCTGGTGGTAGGCTTCGGCCGCGGCTTGTCACCACCCTCCGGGCTGGGCCAGTGCGTGAAACGATTTTTTCGTGTTTCGTAATGTGGCCTAGAGAAGCCATCTACCTTCTAGGTCATCCATCATGCTCCATCTTAGACCATATAGTCACTTGACATCAAGTGAGATTGTGCTCAAATAAATGATTATTTAGCATAAAAAAAAGTCAAAAGTTATTTTGCTTTAATATTTGGCACCAAGAACCTAATAAAATCATGTTCGCCAACAAAAAGATTTTAATTCAGTCAGAATCAAACTTGCAACACTTTGCGAGATAGTGCTCATAAAACATTTAGTTCACTTTTTCACACAGTAAAACAATTCCAATATTTCAAATAGTCATATTAAAAAGCACTAGTCACCAGATGATAAATTTTCCACGAATTGGTCGCACGTCCGCTGACAGCCGCTGTGTCAGCGGCCGTCTGTGTATGATCGATGCTGGCGAGCGGCCAGCGCTTACTATGCAGATGCTTTAGCGGACCGAGTGCCGAATATCATCAATATTAATATTATACAGAGGCAAAGTTTGGTGAGATTTTGACTTTAAAGGGGTAATCGCTGGATCTACTCAACCGAATTAAATGAATTTTACACACACACAGATGTACCCAGATTTTCTAAAGCCTGAGAATGAATTAAATAAAATTCTTCATACTCCTGTTGTCAGTACGAACTATAGGCTAAATTCATTTTTATGGCGAACTAGTGACGCTTTCAATAAGCCATGCAGGCATCCTGATCCATCCATTGCTGGCTTGTATCAATTTTTTTTTTAATTTTTTTTATTCTGGTAAATCTTTCATTTGACCACAATCTCACCTGATGTAATGTGACGATGTGGTCTAAGATGGCGCATGAAGATCTAGAAGGTAGATGGCTTCTCCGGACCACATTACGAAACACGAAAAAATACTACTATTAAGTACTTCAAGTCACGATTTACTTCAAGAGTCAACACAGTCAGGCAGCGACTAGCTAATAGTTATTTTATTGTTAGTAAATAGGTAGTTATATAGGTTTTGGGTTTTCTTATGTTATTATATTGTATTGTTCATTGTGTCCATCGAGGTGTGTTCACTTTTTGATATTTGATTTGTGACCATTCGTGAAGATTAGTAGATAATGAGCTTTCTGTTGGTACTAGGTTGGTTTATAGTGATATAATAATCTTGGCTGTTGTTTTTCCTTCAAATAAATCAATTAATGAAATTTGATACACAGATTCTCAAACGCCCTTTTTACCTAGGGAAAATATGTGATACCGCGGGAGCTTGCATTAGAAAGCATATAAACCCACAAGGCACTCCTAGTATCATACACATAGGTATGGTTTTTAATGATGTCATAACTAGACCAAGGTATCTGAAGGATGAATAATGGAGTTTTTTCATCTAAGGGTTTAGGTAGGTACTCGCATTTTAGATAATTCGTCTTCTTCTTCTTGGTTTTACGGCTTATATCGTTCGGATAATACGATTCTATGATTACTTGGGAGTACAATAAATAAGAATACAAAAATATGTTAAATTAAAATATAACAGGGAAAAATGTATAGTAATTTAAATAAAAACAATCGTTTGTTAAACTATGTATATACATGGTTGTTGTGTTTCAAATACTTTATACAGGGTCCCACGGCCATGCCACAATGAACCGAGCGCCTTGGTTCAGAAACGCATTTTTAAATAATCTATAAATTTAGTTTCAATTGTTTTACAATCAATAAGAAAAAAATGTATGATTAATGTTCAAATACAAAATTTTACTGGAAGACAGTTTTTTTTATTTTCTCAATTATGTGAAACTTTCCCTCCATGCAGAGCGATCCGTGGGATACGTATGGTAATAAGTAATGGTAAAACATAAATTAGAATCTGTATTTTTCAGAGTATAATGCCATCTTCGTGAATACATATTAACTATATATATTTACTTCATCATCATCATCATCACCCTATTAACGTACCCACTGCTGGGACACAGGGACATCTCTCTTGGCGAGAGAGATTAGGCCTTAATTCACCACGCTGGCCAAGTGCAGATTGGTGTATGTCACATGTCTTCTCAGAACATGCCGGTTTCCTCACGATGTTTTGCCTACGTCAAAACACGTTACGTACGTACGTTAAAGCGCACATAAATTTATTTATCAAGAAAAAATTCCAAAAGTGCGTGGCGGGGTTTGATTTCACGACCTTTGGGATGATAGTCGAGTGTCCTCCCACCACGACTTTTACTTACTAAGGAGGTATATTTTATGTTTGTAGCTTCATTATCTTTATTCTTCTTAGCTAAGACGGATTATGATGTATTTCAGTACGAAATGAGGGACCATTTCATATTCCAAAGGGAAGGGTCGTAGGCACTTCTATGTTATATATCTTCAATTATTCTTACTTGTGTATGTTTTGTTAAGTAGTCCGATTCCGTCCCAAGCAGTTTTGTCGTCAAGGTAATCCGATATTTTATAATAAGCTTTTATACAGCTCATGAGTATATTTTGTGAATATATAAATACTCAAAAGCCATGTTGGCTAAGTAGGAGCACACTTGACTTTCACTACGAAGGTCGTGGGTACAATCCCCGGCGCGCAACTCTGCCTTGATTATAAAAAAATAATTATGTGCGCTTAAAACACGTGCTTTAACGGTGATACAAGATACTAAATTATTTACTTCCATTGTTTTGATTTACAAATCTAAGAAACGTCAAAAATAAAATGCAAAATACAAAAAAATAAACATAGTTGCATAAAGATAAATATGAAATAAATTTATCGTATCTGGTCGCTTCGATTTTTTACACTAGAGCAAAGAAGCGATTATCAACTCTAGCTCATTTTTGTATTGAAACTTTATAATAATTTATTTGGTAGTCTTGTTTTTGATTTGCCGTTGGTGCAGTTTCCGTCCCAAGCAGTTTTGTCGCAAGGTAATCCGATATCTATATAAATAAAAATGAATTGTTGTTTGTTAGTCTGATTAAAACTCGAGAACGGCTGAACGGATTTATCTTATCATAGTCTTGAAATGTTCGTGGAGGTCTAGGGAAGGTTTAAAAGGCGAGAAAAAATCGAATAATTGCCGGGAAAAAAAATTGAATAAAACCCGTGCGAAGCCGGGGCGGGTCGCTAGTAGGAAATAAATTTATCGTATCTGGTCGCTTCGATTTTTTTACACTAGAGCAAAGAAGCGATTATCAACTCTAGCTCATTTTTGTATTGAAACTTTATAATAATTTATATGTTAGTCTTGTTTTTGATTTGCCGTTGTAGCAGATTCCGTCCCAAGCAGTTTTGTCGTCAAGGTAATCCGATATTTTATAATAAGCTTTTTTACAGTTCATGAGGATCTGAAATAATTTTTCGGACCAGATCTGCAATGAATCAAACAAATAAACTCTCATTTAGTCAAGTTCAAATCGAGGAAAATCCCTAATTAATATTAAGATATGATTCATAGTATATGTAAGTCTGTAAGTGATATATTTATATGCCTTTGTAAAGTATCTTACCTATATGTATACGTGGTTTACGGAGTACCTTGCTGTTACACAGTTTCTAACCTACTATCACAGAAGGTCAAGTCCAAAAGACTGCGTTGATTATGTAATTAATTCTTTGGTTTTTATAAATAAATAAATATTTCCGGACAATCTACACGACAACATCTAGCCCCGTGGTAAGCTCTAAGCTTGTGTTACGGGCACTAGATATCTGATATACTTATATACCTCCATAATGATTGGTTGATTGAATATCAAAGACGAAAATGTATATTACTTTTTGCCTCATCAAATCTAAATAAAGCGACCACTAGTATAGATTATCTCATAAATGAAATCAATCATTAAGAGTGTGCCATATGTAATTTTATAGTTAGATATCGTTATTTATCTCAGAATCTGTGAAAGCTACCACCTTCATATTTAGGTAAATGATAATTCGAACTTTTATCTTGGATTCTGATTTTTCGAAAACACGATTGGTGAAAATTTTCTCGATAGTTTTATTTTTTGAAAAATACATGTTTTGCACACATTTTGCTATTTATCTCAGGAACCACCTAATTTTTTTGTTGGATTTTTGTTTTGTCGAGAAACATAGTAAAATATCTTGGTTTTCGATTTTTTAATTTTTCGATTAGTTGTGTAAATAACTTGTAATTAGACATAACAGTTTTGGCGCTTACGTCGATTAAAAATAAGGAGCACGTCTATCGCTCTGTGCTTCTCACTCACAACAAAATCATATCTTGTCATCCTGCTCGACGGTCTGTTGTCAGTTGGCTACGGCATTGCGAGCGGGACGGACCTGTGCTTGACTGCGTCACATTTTTAATCGTAAAAATACTAAGTTTTGTTTCGTTTTGCGAAAAATAGTTTTGGTGCGAACCTAATTAGATTAGTGTGAATAATGGTGAGACCGAAAAAGAAAATGAGTCGCCGGGCACGCAAAAAATTTATAAAGGAAAATTGCCGAAAATTGGGAAAAATAAACTAGTAAGTGCTTACCTATAATAATATACTAATATAACACAATACATATACCTACCTACTACAATACTTGTTTGCATCTTCTCTTCCTAGAAGTAGATTACATAATTATAAGTATAACCTTTAGTAGTTTGACGACCTCTGTGGCTCGGTGGGCGAACGTCCGCCTGAGGCGCAGGAGGTTGCGGGTTCGATTCCCGCCGGGGGACCAGATTTTGTACGATTTACAATTTCTGGTTTCGGGTCTGGGTGTTTTCTATGTATCATATGTATGTACTTACAAAAAAAAAAAGTGCTGTAGTAGGTAGGTATATCAGTCACCTAACACCCATTAGTACAAGCTGCTTAGTTTGGGGATAGGTGATGCTGTGTGAGTAGTCCGGAAATATTTATTATTATTATTATTATTTATTTAATTACTTATGGACTTGCTTACCTACGTAATACACCGAGAATATAATCTAGAGTACCTACCTACCTACTTTGACAAAGTTCCATCCCATCATAACGCGCGGGATTTATCAACCACTTCCGGTATGTCAATATCCATAAGTAGGTAAGGTGATACCTACCGCTTTAGGTACCTCTTTACTACATATTTTACACAGTTCCTTCATACTAGGATACCTAACTAGGTACCGTACCGTACTTATGTAGGTACAATTTTTTATTCTGTACTAGGTAGGTAGGTATGTACCTACTACCTACCTAAACTGACAACCAAATGAGGTTACGTAGTAGGTAGATGCATTCCTACTAGTTTAGTTTTTTATTATTCATTATTGTTTTTTAGAAAGGAAAACCACTCGTTCAGAGGACTTATGAACGCCCAAGCAACCGGCGGTGGTGGCGCCGTTGTGGATGGAGCTGCTGGTGACTGGAGTCGATTGACAATACACCAAGGTGAGTGAATGAGTCCGTTTTGTCGGGTTATTCCATTGGATAGGTAGGTATAATATGATATATATTTTTAGGGTTCCGTGTCACACATTACTAAAGCAACCTCATCTCCCCATTTTAACTTATCTATGGTTATTCCCACATTTAATCTCCAGTTTTAAAAGTTTATTTTTAGGGTTCCGTGTCACACATTTCTAAACCCCCCCCCCCCCCCCCCCCCCTCAGACCGGACACCCTGTATAGTTGTATACCTACTTGTAATAGCATTATAACAAAACATACGTTGCATATTTAACAATACCTTTTTGTTTAAACTTTTGGAACTTTCTTTTTTACAAGATGAAGGTACACGGTTTGCAGCATTATTATATACTTATTCTACTTTTTATACACATAGAAAAAATCTGTTTTCAGAATTTCATACCAGACTCCTGAGTTGAATAAAAAAAACCATCGAAAGAGCTACTGTTTTGCAGCGAGATTCTAGTGAATGGTTAGAACTAAGAAGAAAACTTCTAACTGCTTCAAATTTTGCAAAATTTATCAAGTTAAACATCCTTGGTACATCCAAGTCCAAGGACAATTACGAATAACGGATCGGGATCAATGCATTTTTGGCGTATGGTCTGGGTGCAATAATCCAATGAAAGTTGAAGTTACAAAAAAAGATAACCGATTTTGGGAGCAAATGGAAAATAAATTAATATTATTTTATGAAAAATTCATATTGCAAGAGCTTTGCGATCCCAGACTTTCACGAAATAGACCAGGGTCGATAATTTTTAAAACAAAAAAAAATAATAGTAGGATGAAACCCATTAGAACGGGAGGGGAATATTATAAAAATGAAAGGAAAAATAATTTACGGGCGATCTGAGGTCGGGAAGGGGATGGGGGTGAGTTTCTAAGGGTAAAACATGGTTTTTCTCGATTTCCGGCAAAACTAAAAGTCGTATCGAAAAAAGTCAAATGGCAAAGTTGTAGGTAATAAAAAGATCTAATACTTTTGTATCTACACTTTTTTCACATAACCTCAAAATTTATGTGAAAAATTCAAAAAACCAAGTTTTTGGTTTTTAATTTTAAACTTTTACAAAAAAATTTTTTTTAACGAAATTTGGTGAAAACTTACCTTTTTATGTCCCAAATACGCTGTAATTTATTTTATTAAAAATATTTATTTTTTCACCTTATTTTGAATTAATATCAAAAAAACACCCTAATTTTCAATAAAATTCACCCGTCAAAATACCAGCTTTTTTCAAAAAGTTGGTATGGTTTCTGTTCGCTGAAATCTCTACTTTCCGATGGTGAAAAAAATAATATATGTTACTACAGTAAATCTTCTCAGAAAATGCAAAAAATAAAAAAAAAACTTGAATTCGAAAAATTTTTTTTAATTATTATAAATAATTTTGAGCTATTTATTTAAATATACACTTTTATTACTCGAAAAACGTTAGATTACATGTGACATTGATAACAAAAAATTGCAAATAAAAATATACTACTATAATTAACAAACAAAAAAGTTAATAAAATTGAATTGAATTCAAGTTTTTTTTTAATTTTTGCATTTTCTGAGAAGATTTACTGTAGTAACATTTTTTTTTTTCACCGTCGGAAAGTAGAGATTTCAACGAACAGAAACTATACCAACTTTTTGAAAAAAGCTGATATTTTGACGGGTGAATTTTCGATTGAAAATTAGGGTGTTTTTTTGATATTAATCCAAAAAAATAAATATTTTTAATGAAATAAATTACAGCGTATTTAGGACATAAAAAGGTAAGTTTTCACCAAATGTCGTTAAAAAAAAATAATTTTTACAAAAGATAAAAATAAAAAACCAAAAACTTGGTTTTTTGGATTTTTCACATAAATTTTGTGGTTATGTGAAAAAAGTGTAGATACAAAAGTATTAGATCTTTTTATTACCTACAACTTTGCCGTTTGACTTTTTTCGATACGACTTTTAGTTTTGCCGGAAATCGAGAAAAACCATTTTTTACCCTTAAAAACTCATCCCCCATCCCCTTCCCGACCTCAGATCGCCCGTAAATTATTTTTCCTTTCATTTTTATAATATTCCCCTCCCGTTCTAATGGGTTTCATCCTACTATTATTTTTTTTCACTTTTTATTATTTTTCAAGGCTTCTACCCTGGTCTAAAATATGCCAATTAGAGACATAACAGAGTGTCAATAAAAATAAATAAAATTCTTTGGTGCATTTTTATTTTAGTTTTATTTAATGTACTTTTAGCCTAGTGCTTTTTTTTTTTTTTTTTTTTTTTTTATTATTGATTAGCCTTCATTTGACCACAAACTCACCTGATGTAAAGTGACGATGTGGTCTAAGATGGAGCATGAAGGCCTAGAAGATGGCTTCTCCGGGCCACACTACGAAACACGAAAAAATCGCTTCACGCACTGGCCCAGCCCGGAGGGTGGTGACAAGCCGCGGCCGAAGCCTACCACCAGAGACTGTTCTTAGCACCACCCGGAGGTCACGTGTAAGGATTCAGAGGGTTACCACTTACGGACGTGAACAGACAAAACCTGCTGCGAAGTACCTACCTACCTACAGATTTTTTTACAACAACACCTTGATGTGTTATTCTAAAAAAAATTGTTGCTATTAATTGAGACAACATTAATTACATATTATATTTTATCTTAATCACCTAACAATAACTTAGGTATACATATTTAACATTTAAAATACAAACATAAATGATGTTAAACAATATTACATAATATTTTTTTTAACCTTTTATGCCAACCAACAAATAATTTATTAATTAAAATTAACAGAAATACATTATTCCAACATAATAATTATAATAATAAAATAGGAGTCCACCCCATTTTGCATAACAAAATAGGAGTTCAAGAAATAACCAATAAAATACACTTAATTTGAAAAAGATCAATAAGTTATTCTTATTTATCTTTTTCAACATAAAAATCAGTAAGTAGGTAGATATATTTTACTTTACTATATTTACTAGTACCACAGAATAAATAAATAGTATTACGTTCCTATTTTAGGTTAGTAGTAGGCATAAGCACCATTACATTACGCAAAACACTGTCTTTCTTTTGGTAATACAAAAAAGAATGTTCGGAACCCTCAGCGCTATAGCGACTCACACTTGTCTAGTGTTTTAGCAGAAAATAACGCCTCCGTGGTCTAGTAGCAGTAGTAGGTATGTTGGCAATTACATTGAAAAACAATAAAATATGATTATAATATTATTATTACATTTTTAATGTTTTCTAATAAGTGATAAACCTCACTTTGCAGGTTATAGGTCCTGTACTATTTTTTAAATTTTTATGAAGAAAAATGTATTATTACATATTTGATAATTTCGTTTCTTAGTAGGTAGGTACCTAATTATCTACCTTATAGACAAGAATATTGTACCTAACTTCAATAAGATTGTTTTAAACTAGCGTGAACCCAACCCAATATAATTTTGCGCGCGAAGTAAGTACGTTGCCACCGGCCGTCCGCCAAGTGGCGCCGGCCGTGCGCCGCGGCGCGGTGGCGTAACGAGCTGAGGCGAAATTTGATTTTCTGCTGAGGTAGTGCACGCTCTTAAGATTTATCAAAGACCGAAAACGATTTTTTTTACACAGTCCATTTTGCCTTCAAATTCAAAATAAACCGTCCAATAGCTCTCTAAATAGTGCTCACTATTATAAATAAACCGCAGAAACGTGATCCAAAACTCGCCTAACCTTGCTCAGACAAAGGGAAATTCATTTCCGGCGAAAACAAAATGTATTACCTACTGAAGAACGGTCGAGCGGGCAACCCCGATTGTCCCGAATGGAAGGTAAGGGTTGCTAGATGTAAAGTTTAGAAAAATATCGGTGAATGGAAAATTAAATTAAATATTTCAAGGGTGAAACATTTTTATGTTAATTTGCCCTCGATCTCGTATTTATAAAAAGAAATAAAAAAGAAAGAATGAAACATATGTATTGTTTGTTGCGCTTATCTCGGATTTTATAATTTTTTACGTTCCTGCAAAACTCATTTATCAAGTTTTTTACCGCCATATTACACCAAGGGATTTTATTAATTGAACATTTCTACATAGCCATTTTATCAAGTTTGTTTTTTTTACCCCCGACCAAAAAAGAGGTGTTATAAGTTTGGCGTGCCTGTCTGTCTGTCTGGGTCATCATAGCTCCCGAACGGATGAAACGATTACAATTAAGTTTTTTTTGTATGAACGATGAGTTTGGCGCGGGTTTTCTTAGACATGTTTTATGAAAATCGGTTCAGCCGTTTAAAAGTTATGGGGGTGAGAGTGGGGAAGGAAAACCGAAAATCTATAAATATACTCGAGTAATGTATCAAATGAAAGCGCATTGCGTGCACATTACAAAATATTATAGTATTACTTTTAAGGAAATTAAAGCATTAAAATCGTGGATTATTCTTAAATTTAAAATTTTGATTTCATACAACAAAAAAATCTAAATTCAAGTCATTAGAATAGAATACACCATAATATTGTAAACCACACAATTAAAAATAAACTTAACAACAACTTGAATTAAATTAAAAACAGGGTAAAAGGGACGGCTTTATTGCTATGAGTAATCCCTACATCTCTATATCTTTGCAACTTCTTATTAAATTGAAAAAGCAAAAATATAGGTGTCCATTATTTTTGGAAGGACCAGACGGACTTCACATAATACAATTTTTTTATGTAGTCATCGGCCGTTTACATTTACGGATACCAATCCCACTGCGACATTATACAAAAGGTTGTTACACTGTTTTAAAGTCATTATATATTAACAATAACACTTTATATATTAACCGTGTTTCAAGTCATTATATATTTATACCTAAGAACATTACTTATTGATGTATTCTCTCAGATATGTACTCACCCTTAAGTTCCCTTCCGTGAACTTTTAGGTACCAACCTACATTTGAAGTTTGACTAATGCTCACATATTTATAAACTCGACTGGATCCTTGTATTCATACGTCGATGCTATACAGAGAACCCTCTGATATGTGATTTACATATGGATAAAACAAATCCTACTAATTTTATATGTATATATATATACACGAAAGTGTGTTGTAACTAAACTAAAGGGATTTTGATGCAACTTCACAGTTATATTGTTTACATATAAATCTAAATTTCAAATTTAAGAAAAACCCCCGACTCCAATGCCTTAATTTATTTAAACGTTAAACAACATAATTTTATGTAATGTGGACGCGGACAGAAAAAGCCTATTCACTCTGAGCTTAAAAGGTGGTCGGGTTGTATTTAATCGGAAAAACAGACTTCGGGAGAAAACCCCGATTTGGATAAAATTCTACACGGATATACCTAGCTGTTGTCCCAAGAACAAAAACTTCCTTTTGCTTTTGCTTCCTTTGTAACTATACAAATTTTAGAATGACAGTGCCAAATTAATTTATTACTATTTGTGTTTCGTTTCCATAAAATAGTAATTCTAAATTCAAATTTCCCACTCTAAATTATTTTGGTTCATTCATCGTGTATCGACAAATCAGGCATCGAAACGTCTTGACCGGCGTGCACAGGTTATATATGAAAAAATACAGGAGCGCGCTAGCAGCGACACCAAGAGGAAGAAGAAGGAACTAGATCGATCTCACACGAGCGCGCGCTCGCACCGAAAATCCTGTAATCCTATCATAAACCAATTCAAATCAGCCTGGCCAGATTGTGAAAAGTATCGTGTGTGTTGTGCTAACAAAGGACAGTGTTGTCAATGCAAGGCGGAGTGGGCAGTCCTGGATATTTAAACTGTGAGTATCTTTGCCTGTATGCTCGCCTCACGTGTTATGAACCAAACCTTTCCTAAACCATCGTAGACCAGAACCTGGTCCCCCAAAGTGTTGCTGTGCCTATTTTATTGGAATGCAACATCTTTTTCTGGTGTCGAAACCCGGGATAACATTGTTTTTTGTATTTTGTATAACACGCTATCCACCACACCTTACCGCCATTTTGTTCTTTGGTATTTTCTGGTAAATTACGCAGCTTCGAGTAAACTCATCGACTTATTGTTTTATCTAAAAACCATAGGTATTTCTCGCACTCTTAGCTATCCTATTTACTATTATTACCTGATTATCCAACGCAATAGGGACAGGCATTATCGTTTTACATCGAACAGGATTTTGCGTCGTGTCAAACAAGTACCTATTTAGCTAATATTAGGTCCTTACATATGAAATTGGCGTTTTGTATGGGAGGAACAAAAAGTCGAATATTTTTTAATATAATATATTTAATTAATCAAAGTATGAACCATTATTTTCTATGCACTTTTGCCATCTTATAGGTAGTTCATTGATCCCTTTACTAAAAAAACCAGTCGGACGGGAATCAATAAAATCTTTGAAGGCGATTTGGACTGCCCCATCGGAGTTGAATTTTTTCCCTTGCAAGAAGTTATCCAAATTTCGAAAAAAATGGTAATCTGTTGGAGCAAGGTCCGGGGAGTACGGAGGATGTCTTAGACTTTCCAATTGAAGCTCTTCTAATTTAGTAGCCGTCTGTTGCGCAGTGTGTGGTCTAGCGTTGTCGTGAAGCAGCAGTGGCGTGGAGCGATTGACCAGCCTAGGTTGTTTAGCCGCTAGCTTTTCCATCATGGTTTGCAATTGCTGACAATAGACATCAGCCGTAATAGTCTGGCCAGATTTGAGAAAACTGTAATGAACAATACCGGCACTAGTCCACCAAACGCTTACAAGTAACTTTTTTGGGGTTAATTTTCGCTTGGGGCAGGATTTGGCTGGCTGGCCAGGATCCAACCATTGCGCTGAGCGCTTCCGATTATCGTAAAGAACCCATTTTTCATCACAGGTAATGATTCGGTTTAAAATACCTTCATTATTGTGCCGGTTTAGTAATGTAACGCAGCAGTCGACGCGCGTTTGCCGGTTTGCTTCAGTCAATTCGTGAGGTACCCACCTTTCAAGCTTTTTAATCTTCCCAATTTGCTTCAAGTGAATTAAAACAGTTTTATCACTAACACCGCAGCCTGCAGCTAACTCGGACGTGGTTTGCGATGGATCCGCTTCCACAATAGCCTTCAACTCTTCATTATCAACTTGAGTCTCAGGCCGTCCACGGGGCTTGTTCTGCAAGTCGAAATTTCCAGAACGAAAACGTTGGAACCAAAAACGAACTGTGTTTTCTTTTGCAACACGACCGCCATACACATCATTCACCCTTCGAGTTGTTTCCGCAGCACTAGTGCCACGGCGGAACTCGTACTCGTAAATAATGCGATATTTTAAGTTTTCCATTTTGTAAAATGAGTGACGCAAACAGAAAAAAACAGAAGAAAAAAAACAAATGAATGACGATCATCGAAGCACAAATACATGAGTCTATAGCTGTACAAATTTGAATTTGGAATTCCTTACCAAAGAGGAGAAATTTGTGATTAAAGTGGCCAGTACGAAAAACGCCAATTTCATATGTAAGGACCTAATATTTTGTTGTCAAGATTACTTTATACATTCGTTACAAATAATATTGCTTGGTTAAAGCAACTCATCAATCAAAATCGGTACACGTTTATAACCAACAATATTTGTTTGCCTCCGTAAGTAACTTTACACAAAATTATCTCTTGTTATGTGTGAGAACAAAATTGTACAAACACTTTTCTAATCGGTGTACAATTCATCAATCGGCTCATCATAACACATTATCGCTTGGCTAGGTAGGTAGATACCTAACATAATCACAACAATCTATTTCTTAAATTTAAATATCGAACTACATAATTCCATTTCGCTGTGTAGGTTTGTGCAAACAATAAAACAAATCGGTGCACATTCCTTTTTTATTACCTATTCAATTACGTAGTACATACTTCAATATTGTCATCTTATTTACACCTTTTTTACAAAACTATTTTATTACGTAAATTCATTAATTGTTATAAATTTTACTCAATTCATACTAAAGGGTAGTTTTGTAAACCTCCCGCAGATAGCAGGCTGTACGCGCTGTCAGCGCTCGCAAGTTGTTAACAACACCAATCGAATGCTAATCTTACATAATAGTTACTAAGGACCGCTTTGTAATATTATTGTTAGTTTACATTTTTTATAGATATTGTTGTTATTTGTTGTCATTGCTGTGTTTTTGATATTATAACTAAACTTACAATCATAAACCAGTCGCAAATTTTTAAGCAATAATGTCTTATCATACGACCGTAAAACGAAGATTAAGCAAAACAAAAAAATCTATTGATAAAGGTTTTACAGAAAATGACTTGCCTTCTTTGCGAAGGAAGCGTACGCTTGTTTTTAACCGTATTTCTAAAGCCTTAGAGTTGGGTTTACAAGCTTCTAATGATATATCGAAACAACATTTATTTTTTTCGTATTATGATGACGTATCGTTAAACGTAGCTAAGTTTGAGGAATTTCATTTTGACATTATAGACTTATCGGATAGAATCGAAGAGGATGAAAGTTTACAAATCAAATGCGATGAGATGTATTTTGAAATAAAATCGATTTATCGACAGCTTAAACCTTCGAAACATGATATACCTATCAATTCGACTAAAAACGTAAAATTACCTAAAATTTCGTTACCTGTGTTCTCAGGCGATGTCAAAAAATGGCCCGAGTTTTTTGATACTTTCAACGCGTTGATTCACAACTCGTCTTTATTGTCCGATACCGAACGCTTTCATTATCTCTTATCTTCGCTGAGCGGTGACGCGCTGACAGTGGTGAAAACTTTCCCGTTATCTCACGAATATTATCGAGAAGCGTATGAAGCGCTTGTAACACGTTATCAAAACAAACGGGACTTAGCGTTTACTAGTTGGCGCGACATTTTAAATGTAGATTTTAGCTGTGATAACGCATATAATTTCAGAAAATCGATTGATTTCTTAGAAGAGAATTTGAATATTTTAAAGACGGTTGGTTTGCCAGTACATTCTTGGGATTTTGTGTTGATTTATCATATTTTATCGAAACTAGACACTTCTTTGCGTCGTGACTTTGAAGAGAAGCACTCGAACGTCGAATTGCCTACATATTTACAGCTAAAGCAGTACCTTCATTCGAAATGTGAGGCTTTATTGCGGGATACACATTTTACCGAGTCGGAAAGCGAAAATAAACAGTTATTAAATTCATCATCATCATCATCGACTCGCCCTAAACGCGGTGCTGCTGCACACTCCCTCGTTGCTAACACTACCAAACAGAAACCAACTCAAGTGATGATGCCTAATACTATGTATCCAGTTAAGTGTGTTTATTGCGGAGGTGCACATTCGATATCGGGTTGTTCTGATTTTCTAAATAAGTCCATTGATGAACGTATGCAAACGGCAAGTGATAAGAAATGGTGTTACAATTGTCTTAAACCATCTCACCAGTTGAGAGACTGCAGATCAGTGTTTTCGTGTCGTACGTGTAAGCGCAAACACCACACCTTATTACATCGCGACATAGCTACTGAACCTTCTGACAATAGGGCTACCTTAGTGTCGAGGTCATCCACGCATTCAACACAGACCACCGTTTTACTCGCGACGGCAATCGTACAGGTGAAAGATGCATCCGGGAATATGCAATCGTTCCGTGCTTTATTTGATACCGGAAGTCAGAGTAGTTTCATTACGTCATCCGCATTTGAGCGATTGAACTTGCCCAGAACTAAGTCAGATGTCGCTGTTAGTAGTTTAGGGGAAACAACTGCCTCAATACTAGGAGATGTAAAATGTGAAATAGGTACTAATAATAAGGTCTTATACATACTAGACTTCCACGTGATATCGTCTATATGTGGTGATCAACCTATAGCAAAACTGAATACGTCTGGTTGGTCACACGTGAATTCTCTTTCATTCGCTGATCCAGATTTTGACATTCCGGGACCGATTGATTTACTTTTAGCCGCGGATGTGTTTGCCGAATCACTTCTTCATGAGCATATTAAGGGCAACGCTAACGAACCTACCGCCTTCAATTCTGTCTTTGGGTGGCTTTTGTTAGGAAGAACGCGGATAGTATCGAGTACCTTATTACACTGTGGTACACATTCGGATAATGAGTTACATACGCCGGTTCAACGTTTCTGCGAATTAGCCGTCATGCCAACCGCGAAAGACACTTTTACAACAGACGAAGCACTTTGTGATAGGGTTTTCACAAATGAACACTCCTGTGACGCCTCGGGACAGTGTGCGGTTTGGCTTCCATTCAAAGACGATGTTCGACCCACTTTCGAAAATTCACGTGATGTTGAGTTGCGTGGATTTCATGCGACTGAGCGAAGATTATTTCTCGATCCCGACCTGTACCATCAGTACTCAGATTTTATACATACTAACTATATTCAGGCAGAGCTATTAAACAGTTCCTTATGGTGGGCGGGGCCTAGCTGGTTGTCTCAGGATAAGCGATCAAGGCCTTTGTCCAATCCTTTCGAAGACAACGGAGTAGAAGTCGTACAGGAAGAGCGTAATCGAATATCACTTATCACCGAAGCGAAAGAAAACAATAGTTCAGAATTACCCATCGTCAACCAGTTAGTCAATCGTTTCTCTTCATTTTCCAATTTAATCAACATTGTAACCTATATTTATCGTTTCATTTATAATGCTCGCTATCCGAACCTTGCTAACAACCAAACGATTTTAAACAATGTCGAACGTCATAACGCAACAATACAACTAATACGACAAGTTCACGCAAGTTCATATTCTGAAGAAATTTCATTCTTAAAGTCTAACAAACCGTTATCTAAACCGCTGCGAAAGCTGAACGTATTTCTAGACGACAAACATGTACTTAGAGTTGTCGGACGCATATCGCGATCGGGCTTAGAATATGAACAAAAACATTCTGTATTGTTACTATCTGATCACCCATTAACGAACTTAATAATCGATCACATTTATCGAACTTATCTTACGCCCGGGCATTTCCTCACTCTCGAACCCCTTACCGCTGTACCGGACGATAACCTAACAAACATAAACGTTAACCGTCTCAGCCGATGGCAACTGCTCCAATCATTCCAGCAACATTTTTGGTCCAGATGGAAATCTGAATACTTAACCTCACTAACGCAACGCGCCAAATGGACCAAAGATTCCAAACCGTTAAACGTAGGAGCGATGGTAATCATCAAAGACGATAATCGTGCCCCTTTGCAATGGACTATCGGCAGAGTAGAAACACTCCATATCGGAGGCGATGGAATAGCTCGGAGCGCAGAAGTAAAAACTTCAAACAATCACTCTATTCATCGTCCATTGGTGAAGCTATGCCCTCTCCCTATCGAGGACTAGCTTCAATAGCTTTCTTTATATAAACGAATACCTATCTAGTATGTAGTCTAATCTAGCATAACATTAGTCAATAGTTAGTAAGTATTCTTGTATTTAATGCGTAACAACATCAATCTGAAAATCAGAAAATACCATTGTATTTTGGTGGGCGGAATGTTTCGTTTCCATAAAATAGTAATTCTAAATTCAAATTTCCCACTCTAAATTATTTTGGTTCATTCATCGTGTATCGACAAATCAGGCATCGAAACGTCTTGACCGGCGTGCACAGGTTATATATGAAAAAATACAGGAGCGCGCTAGCAGCGACACCAAGAGGAAGAAGAAGGAACTAGATCGATCTCACACGAGCGCGCGCTCGCACCGAAAATCCTGTAATCCTATCATAAACCAATTCAAATCAGCCTGGCCAGATTGTGAAAAGTATCGTGTGTGTTGTGCTAACAAAGGACAGTGTTGTCAATGCAAGGCGGAGTGGGCAGTCCTGGATATTTAAACTGTGAGTATCTTTGCCTGTATGCTCGCCTCACGTGTTATGAACCAAACCTTTCCTAAACCATCGTAGACCAGAACCTGGTCCCCCAAAGTGTTGCTGTGCCTATTTTATTGGAATGCAACAATTTGTATTATTTTTGAGGTGTACAATAAAGAGTTATACATCTATCTATCTTTTCTTGCACACCCAGGCCATCACTAGCTGTAAATGCTTCTAGCCTAAGTCCTCTATCAATTGTTTTTTGTGCAAAAATAGAAAATAAATACTATAATACTTTTCAGTTCAATTCAGTTTCTTGTAATTGGACTTTGCGCTCGAAGCGACAATTTGCCAGGTGAAAAAGATGTTACTCAGTTGAACGCCATTTTGCGTACTCTATAATACTTCTATGATAACATTTAAAACTTTTAAACCTTGGCAGCCCTGACATGTAAATCTGGATAATTGTTTCGGCCTCGCAAACTTGTTCCATTCCTATTCGATTAGTTTGACGAGCTTTAGGCAGTTGTCCCACCGCCGGCGAGAAACGACTTACTATCGGCCATATTCACAAGAAACGTACAAAAGATGTAAGTACCTACATTCAAAGTCAAAGTCAAAACGTTTGTTTCCTTAGAAGCACAGGGCATACATGGACAAGTAAACTTAAAGTTAATTTTAATAAAAACTAAAAAATAATATTACTGCCTCAGTGGCGCGGTGGCCGAGGGTCTGCTTGCGGCGCAAGAGGTAGTTGGGTTCAATTCCCGAAGAGGGTTAAAATTTTTGTGTGTTCTGCAAGCAGTTTCTTAATGGCCTGGGTGTTTTATATATATAATAAAAAATATCTATACATTTATGCCTTTTATATTAAGCATATCAGATGTCTTGTACCCGTTACACAAGCTTAGAGATTACCACTGAGCTAGATATTGTTGTGTGGATTGTGAACTCAATTTTAACAACTTCCGTGTAAACAAAAAAATGCATATACAAATAGTTGATCACTAACTGTTTACACTGCGCCGGCGAGCACTAGCTTTAAAAGTGAGTCGACAAGAGACGATAACTCTCGCTCAACGAAACTCGATCAGAACTAACGCCGAGAGAGCAACCAACGGTTGTGCAGCCGAGATTATGTAGATAAATAGATAGATAACTGTTTATTGTACACCACAAATATGTTTGTCGGAACAGGAGGCCTCGTTATTCGGCGTTACTGGCGCACGCCGTCATTTTTATTGTACCAATACAAACAGTAACAAGACAATACATCGGAGTCCAAAGGGCGGCCTTATCGCCGAGCTCCACAACTGTCGCAACGTTTGGAACGCTCTCGCTCCCCGCGGTTCGCCAACTACTCGTAGATTCAACATTCTAGCTCTATTCGCTACTAGATCATCTCTGCCGGTGGGACACCTGCCTTAGTTAGATTTCATGGTTGGTTCAGCTGAAAGGATTCTAAACTTGTTTACTTTGAGTAAAACCTTATTCTAATTTATTGAATTTTATTGTTGATTCACGTAAAAGTTGGGTTTTGAGTTTGACAGCTATGACGTCTGTGGCTTTAGGTTGTATGTTCAATTGACTTTTGCCTGCCCGTGCCAGGGCTTATCTTAATATATATAAATCTCGTGTCACAATGTTTGTCCTCAATGGACTCCTAAACCACTTAACCGATTATGATAAAATTCGCACACCATGTGCAGTTCGATCCAACTTGAGAGATAGGATGGTTTTTACGGCGAGAAAAATTCGAATAATTTCCGGGAAAATTTTATACCCGTGCGACGCCGGGGCGGGCCGCTAGTATAATATAAAATTGTATAATATAAGAATAGTATAATATATATATAAGTATGATATTGACTCAACTTGGTTTCAGTGTACAGGTTTTTACATATATAATTGCAAAAGAAAACACAAAAAAAAAAATATTGCAAAAAGATGCAGTCAGAGCGTTCACCCATCCAAGTGCTGACCTGGCGCAACGTTTCTTATCTTTGTTAAAATCACGTCTGTTGTCTGGGTAAATAGTAATTAATATGAAACAAAAATTTTGTGATTATTGTAACTTTTGTTGTCATAATGGCAACAAAAATTATCATCAAAAAAAAATTAGAACCCTATATCTATCCCTGTTCTTGACAGACGGATAGACATACAGACGCCGAAGTCTCAGTAATAAGGGTCCGTTTTAACATTTGGGTACGGAACTATAAAAAACAATGTCTGTAGTCGGCATCGTACCTATAAAATATTAGCAATAAAATGTTTAATTCTACAAATTCCAATCCATTACGCCATTTTACAAACAGTCTAGCCAAAACAGCTGGAGCACGCCCGAGATCGATGGGATAGCTACTACGTATACAGCTGCTACATTATCTCAGACGCAGGTAATCTCGTTATGTAACTGTTCCCGAGATCTCCAATAACAATGTTAGCAGACTTTCTCTATTACAAGTTTGCGCAGACCTTCGTCTAGTCCTGAGGGAGGGAAAGAATAGTTATTATGAATGACAGTAGGGAAGCTCTTAAAGATATTGCACGAAATATTTGGAGAACACGGTCGGACTCTGTCATGTTCTGAGAACTTTGAAGAGTATGAAGGATATTTAACATTCATCAACCCAAGCATTTGGCCTGCGTCGTGAAAGATTGGGCCTCAATCCCAATCTTTTACGTCAAGACACCTGTGTCCCAGCTGTGGGAACGTAAAAAGGGGTGCTTATGATTTATTTTATTTGAAGAATTTAACCTGATTCAACACGATTAGTATGTTGTTGGAGTTTTTGGAGTTTACTCCTAAAGAAACGATTTGAGTTATAAGGCCCGGTACGGAAATTTTATGAGGAGTAAAATCAAGTGTAACACGAAAAGTTGAGGCGTTACGTAGAAAGAGACAAACATATATATCTGTAGGATTGAACTTGTAAAAGAATGAGATGGAATACATTACACAGCGTATCTTATCCAAAGGTTGCCTAGAAGAGATCGCTCACAGCGATAAGGCCGCCCTTTGTACTTCAATGTATTGTCTTGTTATTGTTTGCAGTTTGTATTTTATTTGTGGTGTACAATAAAGAGTTATCTATCTATCTATCTTATTCTCGGGGTCTCCTCTTTGCGCGATACTTCGTAGTCTCACTGTATTTTATTTATATTATTTTGTAACAAACTTTATGTAATACGCTTAATTGAAGTCATATAAATAATCCGAAAAAGATATATATTTGTTTCTCTTATCATTTAAGCAGATGCGTTCATTTACCCTTTTTTTTTCTATTATATATATATCATAATTATCGTTCGTAAGCTATGTGTAGCTGACACACACACACTTTTTTTTAAGATATCTGTATAGTCAGAAGTATTAATGTTATAATAGTATATTATGTCACTGTTATTATGGGTCTTAAAACACTGAGACCGTTTTGAGAGCTACAAGGCGATTTTATAATAGCTACCGGCTGGTCATTGAGCCCCAATTTCACAATTTTATGCTACAAATCTTTAAAAGAGATTTATTTAACCAAAATCAACTAAGAACAATGACAATTTGATTTCAGTTAGGCGGTAAAACGGATTTTGTCTGACCTGATCACGTTTTAAGCCAGCCAGGCCTAGTTTTGGTTTGTGAAAGCGTTTTACAGGTTTTATGTAGATGTACATAAAATTCTTATTGAAGTTTAGTGGTACACAGTTACGATCGTAGCTACTGTATAACAAACAAACTGTGCGCCCCCAGGGGCTACTTAGATGAACTTGTTCTATTTCAATAACCTACTTCTGTTCCCTAAGTATAGCGGGCAACTTTGTTAGCCGGCTACTTCCCAGTATATTTCAAACTATTTGGCAAGAACCTATTTGCTTTTGGTATTTGCGGAAAAAGTATTTGGTTTTTTTTTGCCTTTGTGCCCGGGCCTTTCGACATTTGCTTGAAACCGTAGAAATGTAGTGATTAATAAATACTCTCTGTCGTAGTTTCAAAGATTTTGCTTATTTTTGTTTTTTTTTTTATTTCAAATAGTGAATAAACTATACACGAAACCTTACGAGTAGTTTGGTCCATCGCATACGTTTCAAATTTATTCAATATTATCAAGTGTTATGATAGTTTAAGACATATCACAAACACACGTTATGTATCAAGTATATAATGTACCAGTCTTTATTCCTTGAGAACTTAGCATTGTTACATTTTATGTAACAGTGTCGGGTGGATAACAATAGGTAAAAAACGGCAACTTGTTCGCAAGAAAATTGAGTTTTCTCAGTCGCTGAATGGAGGTTTCGAAGGAGGTTATATATTTTATAAAAATGTATTTTCTCTTAGCACTTTTGCTGTTTAGTTATGGTACAGGGTAATTCTTTGTATACTTGGAATGTCGACTCACAATGAGGCTTTTTGTCAAAGAAAAACTTTTGTTTATTTTAACATTTAGAGTAGGTACTTATATGGTTATTATCTACCTTTTAGGTCTTCGTGCATATCTTCCACATCGTCACTTTACATCAGGTGAGATTGTGGTTAAATGAAGGCTTATGTAGTTTAAAAAAATCATTTTTATTCAAATGGTCGACCGAACTGGTTCTCTCAATTCATATTGTAAGGTGTAACTTGAGAACCTTCTCCATGTTTTAGTCGGTTATTCAAATTGATTTAAAATAGTTTAGTAATTTTCCAACAATTGTAAACGTCTTTTTGGAAGATCAGTCAATTATTTATTAAAACTTAAAGAAAGTATTACATACATAACGCGACAAATAAATCTAAATTTAAAATTTAAGAAAAACCCCCGATTCCAATGCCTTAATTTCCTTAAACGTAAAACAGCATAATATTATGTAGGTAATGTGGACGCGATGCGATTTCATTTGATACCCCACACTAGTATATTTGCTGATTTCCGGTTTTCCTTACCCACTCTCACACCAATAACTTTTGAACGGCTCAACCGATTTTCATGAAACATGATCAATCGCGCCAGACTCACCTTTCATACAAAAAAAAACTAAATTGAAATCGTTCTATCCGTTCGGGAGCTATGGTGGCACAGACAGACAGACAGACACGTCAAACTTATAACACCCCTCTTTTTTGGTCGGGGGTTAAAAAATAAAATGTATCTATGTAGTATATCAGTCACTTATGACCCGTAATACAAGCTTGCTTAGTTTGGGGTTAGGTGATGCTTTTGTTTAGACCGGAAATATTTATTTGTTTTTATTTTATTTATTATAATGTGTATTCATTCTTACACTGAATGAATGAAAGTATACCCGAGTAATCTTGAGTCGGTACCATTTTTAAGATTAATTGATAATTAATTTATATATTTTTTTTGGATAAAATGTGATTTATCCTGGGTTTTCCACGTTTCATAATAATAATAGTTATAATACGACTGTTCAGCTGCACTATTAATTGATTATTTTAATTAGTTCTTAAATAATAATGTGTGTAATAATTTATTGACGTAACTAAGTGTTCTTAATGTCCCAAAAGTGAAATAAATGAATTGAATTGATAATATAAATTATAAGTCACAATATGGTTTTTAACGTGGTTCCCTAATGTTCCCTAAACTTATTAATTATTTTTAAATGTCAAAATCTGAAATACATTCATAATTATAACTACAAGAAATATAAATAGTTCAGTTTCTCGGGTATACCAGCCGGAATTACTGGAAATCTTTGAGTGAGGCCTATGTCCAGCATTGGTAGTCCTACTGACGATAATTGTGTCCACGGGTCGGTGAGGTAAGCTTGGGTCTCTAAGACGCTAGTCGGGACCCCGTTTACCTCCGAAACCCTCTTATATACTGAATATTGTATGCTATTCCGGACTTGCAACGAATTCATGAATTTTATTTACCAAAATTACCTCCAAAATTAACCCTTAAAAGAGTAATCCTGAATGATTAATGAAATTAAAGTGATTATTTTAGTCTAAGTCAATAAATTAAATATTTAATTGTTTAAGTCTGATAAATATTTAATTTACCTTTTCATTTCTGTGTCTATTGATAAATAATTTAATGATTTAATCTATTTACATATTTACGTTGAACTCATTTATTTGGAAAATGTAATTAATTAATTGACATCTGATTTTTTGTAATTTATTTATGGATAATTTAACTAAGAAAGAATGTACAAAATGACTTACCTAGTATAGCAACCATTGTTATAATAAGGTGAAATAAATAAATCTGAAATCTTGCTTAATTAATAATATTGCGGTCTCAGAACCACTTTGCTATGCATCTCCTTCCTGTACTATGGTACAGGCTCAGCCTAGTTGGGGAACCACTGATTACTTGTAAATTATTATGTTTTTTGGATAAAAATATTATTGTTATTATTTCAGTCGTATAAGGCGGGCCTTAACAGCTACAACAAAGAATCATGCACCGTGATTTAGATCTTACACATTAAAATTTTTTCATTTCATTTAATATTTATATTATAGAAAATTCCGTATTTTAGTTTCCAAGGCGTTATTCATTAAATAAAAATCTTGTATGTCACAAGTTAATCTAGATTCTCATAACATTGAATTTCTAAAAACTAAAATGTAATTCATTTTATTGCCGTACGCGATTCAAAGTCAAAGTCAAAGTAAAAAACGTTTATTTCCTTAGACTCACACGGCATACATGGACAGGTCAACTTTAAATTAATTAAACTAAAATTTTGAATATAAGAAATATCAAGGAAATAACTTGTCAGTTCGATTGAATGTTTACACCGAGTTGAGAAGCGAATATATCAACACAGCTTTATCAGTTTTTACAATTATGTAGTTATTACAATTTTGGTGTTCATATACATATTGGTACATATTATAAATTTTAAATCTAATAGAAAAATCCCATCATAGGACTAATGAATCACAAAATCATTTAAGCATAACATAACTTGGAACAAAGAAAGCTTGAGACTTAATAAGAAGATCATTACAAGTTGTAAACTTAAGGGCTTGGCTGATTAAATATTGTAGCTTGATCGAAACTTGATTAACTTAAAGTTGAGTTCGCAAAGTAAAAGGTAGAGTTAATAAGATAAATTTCGTCAATTAACAAAGTTATTACTACTTTCTGTTCTGCTCGTAAATTAATTTAAATAAAACTAATTAATTCTGTTCCTTTATTAATATTTGTCTTTTTGTCTACTTAACAAGTAGATTTTGAAAATCTTATACGTTTTCAATATAACCCGAGAACGATTTTATCGATTGTTATAAAATCTAAATAGTACAAATTTGCAAGCTACCATTCAATAAAATAAATAATCATCGTTATCGGTCCACGGATATCAAAATTGCGAGAAAATAAACACAAAATAGAGAACCTTCATTTGGTGTTCAAAGTCGGGTAAAATTAAGGGGGACTGTTTATTTTTTTCCAGAATGGATTGTAAAAGATCTAAAATGGTCCCATTTAATATCACAATAATCTTGAGCTATTTTAAAGTTCTGTCAAGGCAGACAGTGTATTATTTTAGTTCTTGAATTATTGTGTTTTTTTAGTGTAACAATGGAGTTCGTGTTTGAAATAAGAACTATTAATATTATGTTATTATTATATTAATGATATATCATCATCATTTTAGCACGTCTTTCCGTTCGAGGATACACCTCAATACCTAAATCTTAGGCCCCTACGACCCTGTGTTCTGCGTGCTTTATGGCCTGTAAGTTGACAGTTCACCGAGCTAATCCGCTTGCTAAGTCGGTGACTAGCATGCATTCTTTTTTTCACATGTTATGGGGTTATCCAATAATCACGTGAGGCTTGAGAGGGGAAGAGTTTGATAAAAGTCACGAAATATCACAAGGGGTGTAGTAAGATATCACAATAATTTTTTGATAGATTATTTGGAAGAAATATGATTATTAATTAAAAAATAGTGTTTATAATAAATTATAATTAAAAGTTTGCATAATTTTTGTAACAAGACACTTATTATAATATGTATGCACCTAAGCTATGTTTTTGTAAAATGATATCTAATAAGTAATTCTTATTTATTTTTCGTCAAGTGCGCGATTTCTAAACCGACATGCGTCGTGTAGTGTGTACCCGTAACCTTTCAGACTAGAAACAAAAATAAAAATTAAACAATTTATTTTTCAGGTAGTGTCCAAGTGCACAGCAAGTAGGACACAATTATAAAAATAAAAAATAAATGGACTAATCTTAAACTTCTTTGTGGTGATAATTTAACCAAGGGGTTTTAAACTAGCTGGCACGTTCCCAGGTTTGCTCGGATACGAAAACCTTCCTTTTAAATCACTATCTATTTCTGAAAACCGCATAAAGTTGTCCCGAACATATAAAGACAGGCAGACTTACAGATGCGGTGGTGTCATTAATTGTAAAAAACAATCTTTGTAAAAAAGCTTATTATAATATATCGGATTACCTTGAGGACAAAACTGCTTGGGACGGAATCTGCTCCAACACAATATCAAAAACAAGACTAACAAACAAATAATGATTGTAAAGTTTCAATACAAAAATGAGCTAGAGTTTCTAATCGCTTCTTTGCTCTAGTGTAAAAAAAGCGAAGCGACCAGATACCATAAATTTATTTCCTACTTATCTTTAAGCACCTATGACCTATATGTTTTTTTTGTTATTTATTTTGACGTGTCTAAGTTTTGTAAAACCAAACTATGGAAATAAATGATTTTGTATCTTGTATAATACCTCTATGTATGAGTATTATACATATATGACGTAGAATCGTTCCATTGTGCGCTGTTTAAGCCGCCAAGACTAACGCCAAGTTCTGATACTTTTTTCTTTATAAAGAAAAGCTTGGCATTGGCACAAAGAGAATAAATACTCGAAGTACATTGGATGTTGAACTCTAAGCCATAGAATAAAAAAAGAATCACTTAACATTATAGACAAGATAGCTTACTAGATAAGATTGTCTATTACCAACAATAATTGCCATATAAAATGGGCCATAAAATGCTATACCCATCGTTTTTAACCGAAATCGCTTTGGGATACCATTAGTTAAATGATTTTTTTATTTATCTTTGTTTCTTAGCTTTAAATAATGTTTCAATGTATAATAATGTATTTTTTATTGTTGTCCATTGATTCAGTATAAAAACGTATTTAATTTTTAATTTGCTATTAAGGTGAAGGCAAACATCGTCAGGAAACAGGCATGTTCTGATAACTTTAAAAAGTTTGAAGAAAATGTGACATTTACATAATTTATGGTGAATTATAGAATAATCTCTGTTTTCAAGAGAGAAGTCCCTGTATACCAGCCGTGGGAACGTAAATAGTGTTTATGTTGCGAGTGTGCTGTTAAAAGTATATATTAACTCTAAATGCAACATAATTCTTACTTACGGAGTTAATTATGAATACATTTGTAACCTGTAAGAACCTACGGGAAAATATAAGTATAGGTACTCAACATTATAATAATTAATTATAATAACTTAACATTTATTTTAATTAACTAACGTTATTAAATAAGTTATATATATTTTATATTCACAAAATAATATCATTAAATAATTTTGCTGAATATTAAGGTATTGTCAAAGAAACTTTTAGTGTTGTTTTAAATAATACACACTTATTGTACAAAGATAAATAAATATACCAAGGTACTTCTTTTAAAAGACATATCAAAATAAATATACCGAAAGGAGAAATAAAATCTAATAAATTAAATTTCGATGTCACAATGTTAGTTACCGTACTCCTCCGAAACGGCTTTACCGGTTTTTACCAAATTTTATATGCGTATAGTCTGAGAATCGGCTACAATCTATTTCTCATTTTGCAACACAACTTTTGCTAGGGTCTAGCTGATTTAATTTATAACTCAGACTATTTTAGCGTATTGTGAAATTCAATTTATAACATAAAAATAGAATAGTTTCTGTATTTCTACAATATATTTTTAATTAACTAAAGCCAAATTTTACCACGAACTTCACTTCAAAATGCATAATTCCTCATTATCGACATCAATTACACGATATTTCCCTACAGAAATTGTCTCAGATCAATATACAGCCGTTATAAGCCCGCTCAATAAACAAAACAATACAAACACACTCCCACTGAAATCATCAAATTTCGTCTCGCAAAAAACGTCAAATTCACTATAATTATTTACATATAGCAACACTTACCGACAGCCAGGGACACGGCGAGCAGAACAGCGAAAAGCACGTTATATTTTATCATTTTTAGCACGGGGGTTGAGCACTGGTTCAGAATGTCATTGTACACGTGTGGCCTCGGCGAGGGCGGAGCGCGGTCTGAGGGTCCGTAGTTGAATGTGGGGGTGCGCCCCTCTCTGGAAAATGCAAGGCTAGATGTGTTGTAGGTAGGTTGTTTCTGAAGATTTTATGAAGGTACGTTGATGGATGACAGTAGATAGTGGAAAGGTTAAGATGTGTATCTAGAGGTAATAATAATAATAATAATAGAAGTTCCTCTCTCTACAGCCCTAGTCACCGGTCGCTTGAGCCTAGCTTCGCGACCAGTGATTCTCCGTTTTGATATATTTTTTACAGTAGGTAGTTTTATATAATTTATTATGTAAACTAATGTAAAATATATATTTTTGACGTGTTTAAAATGAAATAAAGAGAATAATAATTACTTATTGCGCACACAATTATTAAACAAACATAACAATAATATTCTTAATACTATGCGACAATAGGCGCTCTTATCGCTCAAAAGCGATGTCTACCAGACAACCTTGAATGGATAGGATCATTGACACAATAAAGGAGGTACCTATACATTATAGTAGATATTATACGCTAGCGGATTATTTAGCAGTAAAAAATGGGGCGGTATTAAGTATACTTTTAGTAAACTTTTTTTTTTTTAAAAAATATTTCCGCATAATCCACATAACAACATCTAGCCCCGTCGTTAGCTCTTTTTAACCCCCGACCAAAAAAGAGGGGTGTTATAAGTTTGACGTGTCTGTCTGTCTGTCTGTCTGTCTGTCTGTCTGTCTGTGTGTCTGTCTGTCTGTCTGTGTCACTATAGCTCCCGAAGTGATGTAATAGTTTTTTTTGTATGAAAGGTGAGTCTTGCGCGAGTGTTCTTAGACATGTTTCATGAAAATCGGTTGTGCCGTTTAAAAGTTATGGGGGTGAGAGTTGGTAAGGAAAACCGAAAATCTGCAAATATACTAGTGTGGGGTATCAAATGAAATCGCATCGCGTCCACATTACATAATATTATGTTGTTTTACGTTTAAGGAAATTATGGCATTGGAATCGGGGGTTTTTCTTAAATTTTAAATTTAGATTTATATCTTGTGTTACGGGTACTAGACATCTGATATAATGAATATAATAGACATATACATATGTACATAGATATTTTTTATTATACATATTAAAACACCCAGACCAAGGAGAAAGTGCTTGCGGAACATACAAACACTTGACCCCTCGGCGGGAATCGAACCCGCTACCTGTTGCGCCGCAAGCGGACTCTCGTTCACCGCGCCACTGAGGCAGTCCAAACTTTATTTCACCCAGGTGCATTCGGGTGCATTAAGTGTACTATTTTAGTAGACTTTATTCACCCATAATTATTATAATAAGTGGCCTATGTAATTCTGATATGTAAGTTAAATGATTGTGAAGTTTCATCAAAATCCATTCAGTAGTTTTTGCATGAAAGAAAAACAAACACACTAATTTACACACTTACATCCTTATAAGCTTTCGCGCTTATAATATTAGTAGGATTAAAGTCATCCGTAGCGTCTGTCTGTCCCTATGTTTCCACGAAAAGCCGGAAAGCGACAGCTAGTTTAATCTTAATATATTTAAATCTCGTGTCACAATGTTTGTCCTCAATGGACCCCTAAACCACCTAACCGATTATAATAAAATTCGCACACCATGTGTTCGATCCAACTTGAGAGATAGGATGGTTTTTACGGCGAGAAAAATTCGAATAATTTCCGGGAAAATTTTATACCCGTGCGACGCCGGGGCGGGCCGCTAGTTAATTATAAGAATAGTTATCTGGACACATCACACTGAAGAGTACGTAAGTAAAATAATTTTAATTAGTTACGGCCTTGAACGGTAGCAATAAAAAATGGTCTTGAATCACTTTACCTATAGCTGAATAAGATAACAAAATAAAAATTATTTATGGTACAGTCTACAGCAAAATAAACTGACGAAATAAGGCCCCAAAATAATACATACGGTAAATTATGTCAAAAGAGCATCGAACATCGTTGGCATACATACTCGACCGCCATTTTGATAAAAAAATGTGATTCGGCGACCAGTGATGAAACTCATGTCAACCGACAGAGTAAATGATTACAAACAAAAAGTGTTCTATGATCAAGTCTCTTAAGTGATACGGTTTCTGAGATATTAGGGTCAGAAAAAAGAAAAAAAAAGTAAAGAATCACGTTTTTTTCAAAATGGCGGACTAGTAGCTATGATAGGCTCCATACAAAAATGTTCGAACCATTTTACGGACTATTGTAGTTTGTTAGAAGTAAAGGAGCGTGTCATTTTTAGGTGATCACATTTGGTTCGATCCTCGCTGTTATTATGATTATTTTCTTTTGTCCAATTTAAACTTCATTTGTAATAACTTGTTAAATCTGGCACGGCACACTAGAAGATGTTTGAAATCTGGATTTTGATCACTTCCGCTGTTGACTGTTTAACAAAAATGGCGGTAGAATGGCTAAAGAGCACGTGAATACCATTTAAATATCCATTTATCTAATTCACTAGCTGTGCCCTGCGGTGCTACCCGAGTTATAATGGATGAAGTACTCTTAACCAACAACATATTTATTTGAATAAAGATTAATATTATTATGTTGATACAACTTAAACAAATTATTTCGACCTAATTAGGTACCATAAAAACGGTTTTTGTGAGTTAATCTTAAAAGATAGTCATATACTATTGCGGACTGTTTTTTAGATCATTAAAAGAGCTATTATTCTTTAATACATATTTTTTGTGTAACTTGACCCGTTTTCACGGCGCACGCAACGGAAGGCTTCAAAGATGAACGATTTCTCCCGTTTTTTACACATTTACCACTAATCTTTGCTCCTATTGGTCGTAGCGTGATGTTATATAGCCTATAGCCTTCCTCGATAACTGGACTATCTAACACAAAAAGAATTATTCAATTCGAACCAGTAGTTCCGGAGATTAGCGCGTTCAAACAAACAAACAAACAAACAAACAAACAAACTCTTCAGCTTTATAATATTAGTATAGATGAAAACTAACCTACAGCCGAACACAATAATACAAAATACATATAGATACGTAAAGCTAATTAGATTTTTTGTAATTTTTGAGTTAATTGCGAACGTAGGTACAGATAAACGTGGGTGGTGCAGTAAAGATAAGTTAGTTCATAAAATAAATATTGTTTTAAAGTGTCTTGACAGCTCGCTAAAATTTTAAACACTTTTTTTAAGCGAAAACATTCATATTCATTTATTTGTTGCTTCATGTGGTTACAATAAAGGTGTAAACATATTCGATTCCCTGACATGAGCCTCACAGATCCACACAGCCTGATCAGTTATTAGAATACGAATATGTATAGTGTTCTTGACAATGCCATTGCCGTAATGAATATAGGAACTTGTAAAGTTACTTGAAATAGTCAAAAAAGAGTGTCGATAACTTTTCAACTTTATTGTTAACCTTAAACAATTAACTCAAGTCTAAAATAACAAGGGCCTGTTTGACTATCTCCGATTTAAATTAGACAGTAGTTATAATAGAGCTATTTCACTCAGCCACATGTGACAAAGCGAGATAGCTCTTGACTTAACTAACCGTTGAATCGTATTATTGACATAACTTGCTAATGCTTAGTTTATTCGGATTTTGTGAAATAAGCCCTTAAAATAAACCTATTAAAAGCAAATTACATTATTATACCTGACAGCGATGGTAACAATTGCTTGAAGGCTTAATAAAACCTGAATCGCCTAATAACTAAAAAGTTTTACCTACTAAAGTTTTTATATTTAACCTTTCCAACGAAGTTCTTACACTAAAGAAAACATAAACCTTACATTTTAAATTTTAAAATCGATTCTTTTAGAAATACTTAGGAAAAAATAACTGCCGAAAACCTGAAAAGATTAAATAAATAAATATCTCCGGACAAACGCATATTTACATGACATAATGTGTATTCAGCTTGGGAGCCCTTCATTGAAAATCAATTATCAATGTAAAATATTATTTTACCGCAAAAAAAAAAACAAAATAGTTTAAAATAATGAATTTTTTCTTTAGACCTTTAGCCAAGTTCTAACAATAATGAAAGTATACCTAAATAACCGTGACCGGCGCACAACAGTCCAGGAACACAAATGACATTTCTATAAATTTAGAAGTTAAAGAAGTTTCATTATCAAATCTTACATTAGACCTACATAGACATGGCTCGGGCTCAAGATTACTTGTTTCATTAATTCTAGAACTTAGTTAATATGGATTAAAGAAAAAACCTAACTTTCGAGGTAAAAAACATTTTACATTGTGTATTATAATGATTTTCAATAAAAGGCTCTCAAACTGAATCATGTCTTACTCTGTACTTGTACTTCATGTCCTATCTTAGACCGCATCGTCTTACTCAAATCATCGGAACACGGAAAAAACCTTGTTCATGTGTCTGCAATAAAGATTTATTATTATTATTATTATTATTTAACAGTGAAGGCAAACATCGTGAGGAAACCGACATGTTCTGAGAACTTTACAGACTTTGAAGGGCTTTGACATTCACGAACAACTTGGCCAGCTTGGTGAATTAAGGCCTAATCCCTCACGTCAAGAGAGAAGTCCCTGTGTCCCAGCAGTGGAAACGTTAATAGGATGATGATGTTGATGATGAGGTACCCAATGCTTTTATATACTGTACGTAGGCACATAGCCAGATTACATGTGCCTAGATTGCCGACACAGACTATTTATCTAGCGACAGACAGACTGGCATGTTTATAGCTGTGTATAATTGCATGTCGCGCGCTCGGATTGAATTATATCCATTGTATTACTTTAATTAACTACTACGATTGGATTTTATCCATTATTTAGGTTCAGTGCGTAAAAGGATCATCATTTCATTAAACATTGGAGGTACTCGGCTTGGTTTATATAATTCAGCTCACATGAAAGTAGCAACTGTGAAATATTCGCTCACGAACGAAGCATACTATGATCTCTTCAATGTTAGATTTTTGCATGATGTTACAAACTGAAAAATATAAATATTTCCGGACAATCCACACAACAACATCTAGCCCGGCGGTAAGCTCTGAGCTTGTGTTACGGGTACTTCTGCTGATATACTTAATTTAATATACATACATATATGCATAGAAATTTATGTATGAAATATATATATATATATATATACTTATTATTGATAATATATACGAAGATATTGATACGAAGTATTTGGTTCAGAATGAAACTGGAATTCTGATTAAATTAGGTTGTCACCATGAAAACCAGTGCACTTTGACGTCACACGGTGTTTCGGCAAAGCGTTGCGTCTTGGAAATATGCAGGGGAATATAAAAATAGGCACTGTTCGATGAATTAGCCATTTCACCATTTTAAAACGTTACACTGAATGGTACTTGGATGGGTGATGCTTCTGACTGCATCAGTTTGCACTTTTAAAAAATTGTTTTAATTATTTTTGTATTTATTTTAATTGTAAAATATGTATAAGCTGAACACGGAACCCTATGTGTATCTAATATGGACGTATCTTATACTTATCGAATTTACTTATTTCAGGTATTATTTAAAACAATGGGAAAGTGGCTCTCCCTGCAACCTTCCGGTTTTTAACCTATTTATTTTTACGGTTTTGGAGGTTTTGTCTGTTTACGTCCGTAAGTGGTAACCCTCTGAATCCTTACTAGTGACCTCCGGGTGGTGCTAGGAACAGTCTCTGGTGTTAGGCTTCGGCCGCGGCTGGTCACCACCCTCCGGGCTGGGCCAGTGCGTGAAGCGATATTTTCCTTCTAGGTCTTCATGTCCCATCTTAGACTACATCTTCACTTTAAATCATAAAAAAACGGATACGTAAAGTAATATAATATTTATCATCCATCAATGCTTTATTGCTGCGTTACATTTTGTAAAAAAATCATTATTTCAAAGACAGTAAGTGTACCTACCTTCAAACGGTATCTACAAAACTAAGTAAAATGCCGTGTTAAATGTATTTATGTCTATGATTTCAAAGTCAATGTCAAAGTCAAAACGTTTATTTCCTTAGACGCCTAGGCATACATGGACAGGTCAACTTAAAGCTTATTTAAATAATAACTAACAACATTGTCTTGACAGTTCGCTTCAATTTTTTACACTGAGTTGAGAAGCGAATAGAACAACCAGCTTTCATCTCTAATGTTGTTATAATAACAATATTGGTGTACAACATGGTTACAAATATACATTTAACATTATCAAACAAATTCTAGTCAAACATGCACATAACAGAAAAAATAATCAAAATTCAGCTATTTTGTCCATCCTAGTGGAACGGAGCTACATCCGTAAAAGCATTATCATCTTTATTATATAGTCTTCTGTATATATGTAGCTCTATGGTTATAAAAGTATTGTTTGAACAGCGACCAATCAATGGAGACATAATTTTGATACTTATCGAAACACGCGATTTTTTAACCAACTTACTTTTTTACTGAAAACCCACGACGCACGAACGCGCCCATGCCAACCAAGATTTCTTTAATCATTTCAGCACAATAACGGAAACTAAGCGAAATGAATAAAATAATTTATTGACAATAAAAACATTACTACTTAGCCATCTAATGGTGTTTTTCCGAAACTACTCGTGAAGAGTTGCTGTTCGAACCACAAGTTGGTGTATGACATAGTTCTAGAAAACTGCGGTAGGTGGCGCATGTTTAAATTTTAGAGTTTTGTGAAAAGTTTCGCCAGACGTCGCTACATTCGTTGCTAGAAAACAACGACTTTTTTCAAAACAATGTTAAAACCCCCAATAATTTGGTTTTCTTTTCAACCCCCTCCAATATTATTTAAGTGTGTATTATATACGTGTTTTAGTACCTATCATAAAAAAAAATGTAAAATTAAATAAATTATGATGATATGATTAACATTTGAACTGTCTAGCTATCATCATCATCATCATCCTAAAATGATGATAACGGTGTCAGTGACCCTGTCCTCATACGTATGTCCTCATTTGTTACATAATGATTCGATCCTGTAAAGAAACCCCACATGTTATGTAGAAGAGCATTAGGTGCCTTTTTTAGAGCTGGAGAGCTTGTTGTTTGTACGCGCTAATCTACAGGTCTGGTTGAATAATTATTTCACTAAGCTACTATTTACCGCGGTAAATCCATGTCAAAACAGGCAAGCTGTGGCGAGGAAAACTAATTAGGTACAGTATATAGATTTGTATAGTATAGTGATTAAGTAGGTAGGTACTATCAAATATAGCGTGTTTATCCAAGGACAAACCGTCAAACTAAACGAGTTTCGTGTTAACAAAATTGTATTCTTGAAATATAATTATTAGGCAAATTACAGACTGTGGTTTTGACATTGATGGCCGGCGGGATAACAATAAATTCAATATAACAACGTATTAAGTGCCGTTTTAGAGATTGTCAAAATGGCGTTCAACTGAATAACATCTTTAGCACTTTATAATTTTATTGAACTCGACACTGGGAAATTGACGCTTCAAGCGAAAAGTCCAATTACAAGAAACTGAACTGAACTGAAGTAATGTTTTTGTTTCACCCAGGCTAAGGCTTAAGAATGTTGCCCTCTATCTCCTCCCGTGGGCACTGTATGACCAAGGAAAAATCACCACCACCAAATATGGGCAATTTTAAAAGACTTGTTTTTGCCCGCGATGTTTTTTGGTAATTTTCTAAGATTTTCTAATGGGGGTTTAAAAATATACAAAGTTGTAAATTTATTATCACGTTAGAAGGTACCGGCTATGATTCAGCTATGTTTTTCCAAAAAACACGACTTCAAAATATGATCAGTTTTTTTCAAAGCATTAGGTTTTGTCAGTGGTTTTGTGAACCAAGTCGATTTTTTTTTAGTATTGCGCGTCTCGCTCACTTTGTACTCCGAGGCCGTGGTGGAATACATCCGAACCAAGACTGCATTTTTGGTTCGCGTCGAAAGGTTGGAATCTCGCAGTAATGGTGAGCTTCGGTTCATTTATATGGTGCGGGTTCCAACTAAACATCTGTCGACGTTCCGAAGTGAGCCGTTTTGGCCGCAAGGGGTCAAGTTTCGACGGTTAATCGGTCGCCAAGGATGGCTTTTACGGCGAGATATTCGAATAAATGCCGGGAAAACAATGATCGATGACCCGTGCGAAGCTGGGGCGGGCCGCTAGTAAAATAATAATAAATTGGGTCTATGAAGAAAAAGTTTTGAGCTAATAAACGTAAAATCAAAATACGGGCCGAATTAAAACCACCCCATTTAAAAGTCAGTTGAAAATTTGCTTTAATTCATCACCCTATTAACGTTTCCACTGCTGGGACTCAGGGACTTCTCTCATGGCGAGAGAGATTAGGCCTTAATTCACCACGCTGGCCAAGTGCGGGTTGTTGAAAGTCACATGTCCTTCAAACTCTTTTAAAGTTCTCAGAACATGCCGGTTTCCTCACGATATTTGCCTTCACCGTTAAAGCACGTGTTTAAAGCGCACATGAATTTCTCAAGAAGAAAAATGCACATGAATTTCTCAAGAAGAAAAATACAGAGGTGCGTGGCGGGGTTTGAACCCACTACCTTCGGAATGAAAGTCGAGTGTCCTCCCACTTAGCTAACACGGCTACTGAACAAAATTTGCTAACCTGATTGAAACGTATAAGCCAAACATAAAGTCTCGTATTAAACCGGGTACCTAATTTCAGTAAACTCTATTTAACTCATACCTTAGTCTGTGATGACAAAACCTAACCGTTTGCGGTCCAGCATAATCATAGCGCAAGAGATAACTAGCTAAATGTTACGACATCTCTGTCACGTAGCGATGAAGCCGCGATACCAAAGTTATTTCATTGTAGATGCTATCGACTTCATAGTTGGGCTCTTAATTGTTTTGATAAGCATAATTTGAAGACATTTATTAAATATTTTATAGTTTGTGTTTTCATTTCGGAAGGTATATTTTCTGTAAATATTTAAACAATAAAATGTTATGATACCAGCTTTAGCGCTATGCTATTTTTTAAGCTATTGCATAGCTTCTATCGCGGGCCTTGAGCGTGGAGACCGAATCCAGAAATTCCGTAACGGAAAATACCTAACACCCCCCACTCCGACCGGCACAGCGGTGATGCTTTTTTTAGTTTTTCCATCTACCGATAAATAGCAGAACTTTTAATGACTTTTTGAAATATCACGCTTGTCTCTTCAGTTCAGCAACTTTATGTGACATTGGTTGTATCGGCGTTACTTTTCGATGCGTAATCTGATTCTTTGTCACCACGCTCAAAGTGTTGAATTAATATCAAAGAAAAAATAAAATTGCATAAATAAAATAAATATATAATTAAAATTGCCTAAGTTGATAAAAATTGCTATGCAATAGCTTTACCGCGGCAGATCTGAGTGCCACACGTCATTTTTTTTTATTTAAAAAGGCATTACCAACAGCAATTATATTTTTTTTGTAAACCTATTTGAACAATGATTCTATTATTAAGTATATAAGAAAAATTAAGGCATAATTTAAATTCAAAATTAAAAAA
The DNA here is from genome assembly GCA_929108375.1 of Gymnoscelis rufifasciata. Lineage (NCBI taxonomy): Eukaryota > Metazoa > Arthropoda > Insecta > Lepidoptera > Geometridae > Gymnoscelis > Gymnoscelis rufifasciata. Next base: position 1,595,431 of record OV815326.1, read on the forward strand.
ACTGACTAGAGATATTGGGTTCTTCTTCCCCACTTCACCCCCAAAAATTCGATCCAATTCCAAGAATCGGCTCAAAACAAAGAGCTCGAGTCATTAAAAAAATTAATGGTATTTTCGCCGATTTGGCTAAAACAGGCCTCCATAACAGGCCGAATGACGTAACCTCTTTGTTCATGTGTTAGTTGACTCATCTGAGAAAATAATTGATTTGCCGTAGGAAGGTAAGGGATAGATGCAGCATCGAGTATATTTATCTTAACTAAGTACTAATATATTATACAGCTGAAGAGTTGTTTTGTTTGAATGCGCTAATATTAGGAAGTACTGGTCCGAATTGAAAAAAGTGTGTGTGTGTGTCAGCTACGACGCACGATTGGAGTTAACTCCTTACGATCGATAATTATGATATACATCGAATAGAAAAAAAGAGTAAATGAACGCATCTGCTAAAATGATAAGAGAAACAAACATATATCTATAATTATTCGGATTGTTTATTATTTTACTTCAATAAAGCGTATTACATAAAGTATGTTACAAAATAATAATAATAATTGTGTTCAATTAATACAAATCCAATTTTAGGATGATTGATTTCTTTCACTTTGAATTATAATATCATTCTTAAATACTCCAAAGAACAAATTAATTAGGTGTCGAAACTATAGCTTCTTTTTAATATTTTAATTAATAAATAACAGAAGGTACTTATTATATGTTCCAAAGAAACGCGTTGAGAGGACCTTAAATTCGTCAATTGTTTTAGTTCCCTGCACAAAAACGTAAAAGCTATCTTTGTAAGACGATATCCAAGAGAAACGTCCGGCCATAATTTATTTGTAAATTATGGCCGGACTGATTTTACTGAATAATTTTGCACTCTCACCTCTACTCACTGAGAAATTCTAAGTGAATGCTAGACGAAAACTTTTTCGAACGCGTATTCGAATGTCAAAATGGTAACTCGCATTCCAGAGACACTACAAACAACCAATCAAAATGCGTTAAAGTTCTCATTTCGAACGTGACGTTTCGACGGTATTCCATCTCATTCTTTTACACGTTCAATCCTACAGATATATATGTTTGTCTCTTTCTACGTAACGCCTCAACTTTCGTGTTACACTTGATTTTACTCCCCATAAAATTTCCGTACCGGGCCTTATAACTCAAATCGTTTCTTAAGGAGTAAACTCCAATAAGCTCCAAAAAAATTATCTATGTAGTATATCAGTCACCTAACTAACACCCGTAGTACAAGCTCTTCTTAGTTTGGGGTTAGGAGATGCTGTGTGATTAGTCCGGAAATATTTATATTTATTTTATATTTAAATGTACCTATAAGATATATAATGTTTAATTAACTGCCCTTATAGACCAGTCTCAAAACCCGCCCTGTATTGATATTCTTAGATTTATTTTCATTTTACTAAAAAATATTGGTTATAATTGTCATTATTACAAATTCATTAATCAAAACGTTATATTTTCAATCGACGAATAAACAATATTATCCACTTTGGACATACAATAATACAAAAAATAAAAATAAACCACGAATTTTTTTGGTAATTTTGAATTACCATTTGCAAATAATAGATTTTCGAATACAATACTCCTTCTATTATTTACAATTCCGCTCACCATGCGTTGACCTATAAGGACAATATCATTGTCGTGAATTTTTTTCACATTTTATCCTTCCTCCTTCGTCAGTCGGCTGACGCGGCCTGAGGTCGGAGCACGTGACCTCAGCGAGGTCCTTGACTTGCGCGTACGCATAGAAAGTGCAGTGTTAGTGTCAACAACAGATATATACCGAAAATTTACACAAATTATAACTCAAAAGATGTTTTTTTAATGGATTAGCTGCATTTGACCTACAGTTATTTATTCGGAGATATACAAAAAAACTTAAAGCGTTTCTTAATGAGTAATAAATTGTTCATTTATTTTTTCCCGCCTTATAGATTTGTTTTCGTGTTCTGCAATCGCTTTTTCCTAGATTGTAAAAACAATATAACAACACAATGAACAACTCAATATAAATTACCAAAAAAAATATATATACCTCTATACATACATATATATACGGTCGAATTGAGAAACCTCCACCTTTTTTGAAGTCGGTCAAAAGTGTGTTGGACCGTTATTTAGAGTATTCAAAAAAATCTGTATTGTTTCTTGCAAAAGAAAAATCAAGACGTTACATTGCATTGAAGTGTCGTGTGACGTCACGCTTTCGTGCGATAAGTACTAAATGTCGCAGTCACAAGCCCCCTTTGATGCTCTACATGCACTTTCTTATTGAAATGATAAAGAAGAGAGAAAGTGTCCAGTATTTTTGAACGGACAGACGGACTAAACGAAATACCAATTTTTTTAATTAGTCTCTAGTCGACCCGACAGACGTTGTCCTGTCCCACGTCTCATAATATCCAGTTGACCGTATTGTGAATCTAAACCATTCCCATCTGGGAAATTTTTTGTGTGTGTTCAAGGGGATCTCCCCTTGAACACACACAAAAAATTTCATCAAAATCGGTCCAGTCGTTTGAGAGAAGTTCAGTGACATACACACTCACAGAAGAATTATATTAAGTAGTCATATGCTTTTTACCGGGGGATAGTATATTTAATATTTTTGAAAGGCTTACTTGTTCGTTGAGCTCTTAGTTAAAAAGATTTAAACGAACAGTTAATGACTTCATTTATATTATTAGATTTGTTTAATAAGTAGGTAGAGAATGACATTCATAAAATATATATAAAATATTATAGCTACGCGTTGAGGAAACACCGTCAGTCTAATACATAAATTCCTAACTGTTTTAATTCTGATAGTAGCTAGCGTTCGTTGAGTAATATCTTTAAGTATGCATTTTTTTATCTAATACATAAATTCCTAACTGTTTTAATTCTGATAGTAGCTAGCGTTCGTTGAGTAATATCTTTAAGTATGCATTTTTTTATCTAATACATAAATTCCTAACTGTTTTAATTCTGATAGTAGCTAGCGTTCGTTGAGTAATATCTTTAAGTATGCATTTTTTTATCTAATACATAAATTCCTAACTGTTTTAATTCTGATAGTAGCTAGCGTTCGTTGAGTAATATCTTTAAGTATGCATTTTTTATCTAATACATAAATTCCTAACTGTTTTAATTCTTATAGTAGCTAGCGTTCATTGAGTAATATCTTTAAGTATGCATTTTTTTATCTTGCTATTTGCAAACTGTCGTTTCTGCGTAGAATCAAATACTAAGTAAGAAATTAAACTGACCTATTGAACATATCTTAAATAAAATATATCCTTTGTTTTTTTTTTACAAAATAATGATAAAACTTTGTCGGGAAAATCAAAACGAATAACTGGAATTCCGATACGATTTTTTACACTAAAAATATAGTAGAATTTAGTGTCAAATAACAACCAAAGGTAGATAGATACCTCTTCGAATGATTTAACCTACATACCCATGTATTAGCGGTTTTACGTACATATAAATTCTCATAAGTCTTAATTAGTACATAGCGGTTTCTGTTGTTTTGAGCACATTACGGTAGTTATAAATAATCGTCATCGCTGTGTCTGTATTTAAGGCGAGGAAAAGTTCTAACTGGGCAGTGCCTTTCATACACAAGGATTGAATTGAACTTACAAAAATGAAGATTTTGGTGAGTAATACAAATATAAATTATGATTATGAAGTGTGTACATTGTAGGTTGAATGCATTCGATTTCGAATATTAGATCTTTTTGCGGGAAAATCCATTATAATACGGATAATGCTGTCAATAGTACATTGTAGAGAAACTTACATATGGCTGGATGACTGGTAGAGAATGCTTCTACCATTAAGTCCTCCTTAGTCCAGTGACTGTACATTGATTTTTGTACACAAAGTATAAATAAATAAATATAAGATTGTTATGATTTAATATTGAAAAGCCATGGCCGTTCTCATGACTACTTTAATCACAAAATTGTTTGAATTCCCTGATAAAAGTTACACAAATTCCATTAAGTAGTTAAGTCACTCAACGCCTAAATTAATTTTTAATAGGTGATAATTTTTAGGTTAGGTTATTTTAAAAGTAAGCAGAAAAAGATTAAGGGCCAACCCACGACACAACGACGCAACTACATCGCACCGACAACGCAAATACACGTTGCAACGACAATGATGACAGATTCAATAAATAAATATTAGCGGAAAATCCACACAACAACACCTAGTCCCGTGGCACAGAATAGTGAATGACTACGGCCGTGATCTAAGCTTGAGTTACGGGTTCTAGAAATTTGTCAGTATCTGATATAGATTATGACAGTTTAATGTTTTACAGCCGTCATTGTCAAAAGCTGCGTCGGTCGCAACTTTGTGGTTGCGATGTGGTTGTGGTACATACGTGTGTTTTGACAATAAGCCTCAATTTCACCATTTTATACTGCAAATCGATTCGTTTATTGAACCAAGTTCAACCATAGAAAAATTACAATGAGTTATGGAAATCTTTTTCTGCATAAATAAAAAATATCCAAATGAAGTATTTGAAATAGTAAATGTGCAGTAGCAGTAGCAGATATCAATATAATATAATAACTATGAAAATAACTGATTGGTGGTAAAGGGAATACCCATTGACAAAGCAAACATGACATCCCACGCTTCGCTGCTCTCATACACACAATTTGCTACAAGCACATACAGGATGCAATGTAACCAAAACTACTAGGTTAGTTGTCCTATAGGAAATTGGCGACAGAATATTAGTAGTTTTTTACCAATTATTTGTAGATTTACTGTTTTGGTACCTGGTTGGTTGGTGGTTGCCTCAGTGCCGCGGTGGGCATAGGACCCCCCGACGAATCAAGTGTTTGTATTTTTTGCAAGCACTTTCTCCTCGGTCTGGGAGTTTAACATGTATAATTAATAATCTTAATTTCAAATTAAAGAATTCCAAAATCTAAATTTCCTTAAAAGTAAAAAAATCATAATATTTTGTAATGTACCTAATGTACACCTTGAAACGGGTCTAACGATTCTCATCAAACATGTCTAAGAACACTCGCTCGAAACTCACCTTTCATACAAAATAACTAAATTGATATCGCTTCATCCGTTCGGGTGCTGTGATGCCACAGCCAGACAGACACGTCAAACTCCCACCCCCTCTTTTTGCGTCGGGGGTTAAAAATCATAAAGTCTTATTATCTCCTGCTCTAACATTGGTTTTGAATTACGCAAGGATCTTGCCAGATTTATTATGAGTCTTACAATAAGATAGCCATAATATTATATAACTTTATGATTTACCTGATATAAATGTCAAACCTCTTATGGTAGTTATTATCTGATGTGTCTCATTGTCATCAGCCTTCGCAACTATTTACTAGAGTATAATAAAGTAAACTTAATCAAAATTTAACTCATTAATATTCTGTATTTTAAGTTTAAGCTATTTTAGTGTATTTTCTTGTGGGTGGTCCTAATCTATATAAATAAAAATTAATTGTTGTTCGTTAGTTTGATTAAAACTCGAGAAGGGCTGGGCCGATTGAGCTGATTTTGGTTTTAAAATGTTTGTCGTAGTCCAGGGTAGGTCTAAACGGTGAGCAAATAAGGAAAAAATGCCGGGAACTTCTTTTACCCGTGCGACGCCGGGGCGGGCCGCTAGTAAAGAAATAAAATAAACTTGAAAGTATGAGATGATCTGATTTGTTTAAGAGTTTTTTTTAATTTAAGTTACTTGCGCCTTGCCAGTGCGGTCACCCATCCTAGTACTGACCTCACTTAAGTTAGCTTAACTTTATAGGTGAAAATGTAAATTGCGGTTTATGTCGTGTCAAAAAACTAGTTACTAGATCACGTTAAAATCATTTTTCGTTGGTAGTTTTCATGGTAATGTCAATCTTATATTTTTTCAAATTTATCATTCTTTTGTTTTAGAAGTTAGAGGGCACATTGTACCACTTTGCTTAAAGATTGTTTTTTATCTTTAGCTTAATTTTATCTTCTCTTCTTTACAGATAATCCTATCCCTCGTCTACCTCGCATCATCAGCTCCTCAAACACGCTCTCGCCAGGAAGCCGCAGCCAAAACCCTGAAGGGCCGCCTCCTCCCCCAAGAAGCCCCATCAAAAGGTCTGAAAGGCCGCCTTCTCCCCCACGAACAAGCCATGATGCACCAGCTCCACCAGCCCTGGAGGCTTCCGGATAACCCTCCAGAACACCCCAGGAAAGGGGAGGTGGCGTGTAATGGGGGACTCTGCCGCCCTAAGAAGGGCTGTTGGGATTGCCAGCATGCTAAGCCATTGGATTTTTAGATTTAAGTAGGCATCCATTTAAATACTAGACATATAAGTAGAATAAGAAGACCAACAAACTCAGTAACACAATTATTAAAAGAATGTAAAATGAAATAAGTCGCTTTTATTTAGCCTGTTACTGATTTAATATTTTTTTAAGATTACCTACAAGAGAAATTATCTAGGTTACGAAGTAATTAACTATTATGTGGTCTAGGTAAAAATATAGACCGACTGCAACAGTATTCCATAGAACTTTCGGGGTAAATGTATTCTATGACACTTCCGTGATCAAGACGAATCTAACGATACCTCACACATAAGCCGTTTGAGCTACAGGAGACCACAAAGCAGCAAACATACATACATATACTCGAATAAAACAACTCTCCTCCTATGGCAGTCGGGTAAAAGTATAGAATCGAATTTACATTTATTTAGTACAACACATACAACATTAATTTAAACATTACACGAACATTTATATCGGTACAAAGAAAAACACAAATATTGTACAAAAAAGCTGCCATCCGTGTTACCATGTACTAATAAATCTAAATTTAAAATTTAAGAAAAACCCCCGATTCCAACGCTTTCATTTCCTTTAATGTAAAACAACATAATATTATGTAATGTGAACGCGATGCGCTTTCATTTGATACCCCACACTAGTATATTTGCGGGTGTTCTTAGACATGAAACATGTCTAAGAACACCCGGGCCAAACTCACCTTTCATACAAAAAAAACTAAATTGAAATCGCTTCATCCGTTCGGGAGCTATTATGGAACAGACAGACAGACAGACACGTCAAACATATAACACCCCTCTTTTTTGGTCGGGGGTTAAAAAGGAGTAGTCTCTGTCAAAATAATGTCTTAACACCCCCATAAATAGGGACAAAGCGACGCTGGCTCTCAGACTACTCCTCTGGTTTGGTCTGGACTTAATCAGACGAAAATCAAATTCACAGCCGAAAAGCATTGGGCCACATAAAAAATTTTATGCTTATTAAAAAGTGACTAAAAACCGTTGCAACCAAAGAGTGTTTCATTCGACCACAATCTCACCTGATGTAAAGTGACGATGTGGTCTATGGTGGGGTATATAGATGGCTTCTCCGGACCACATTACGAAACACGAAAAAATCGCTGCACGCACTGGCCCAGCCCGGAGGGTGGTGACAAGCCGCGGCCGAAGCCTACCACCAGAGACTGTTCTCCAGAGATGTTACTATTCAATATGTATTTAAATGCTTATTTTTAAGTGTTTGTTAAATATTATATTGGTGTAGCCTATTTTAATTAATAAATAATATAAAATTAAGCGCTGCAAAACTTTATTAGTTCTTACACTAAAATAATAGTATAGCATAGAAACCTTGACCCGACGCCAAATAACCCAAGATCAAAGATCACAAAATTATCTGAATTTGGAGAAATTAACCATTAAATCTAACATTGTTTCGTATACATGGCAGGCACCGACCGACTCAAGATTACTTGATTTCATTATCATTAGCATTAACATCATGGTTAATATGCTTTTAAGAAACAACCTCATTATTTTAAAGTCTTCAGTTAAACGGCGGTTAAATTCGTTGCTTTTATTATTTTATTAATTTTCTTCTTTGAGTGGTTAAAATCTACTGATTCCGTATCTGCAATTAATTTAACAAAAAACCGTGATCTTACATTTTATACCAGTTTATTATACATCTTCCAAAGCGGGTGAAGCGATTTTAATTTAGGTTTTTTTTGTATGAAAGATGAGTTTTGCGCGAGTGTTCTTAGACATGTTCAATGAAAATCGGTTGACCCGTTTAAAAGTCATGAGGGTAAAAGTGGGGAAGAAAATTCAAAAATCTGCAAATATGGGGAATGGGAGAATGGGGTCTCAAATGAAAGCGCATCACGTGCACATTACAAAATAGTATGACTTTTTACTTTTAAGGAAAAAAGAACCTTAGTTAGGTTCTGGAATCAGTTTTTTTTTAATTGTAAATTTAGATTATTTATAATAAATTTCTTAAACTATTAACCAGTAACCCCACAACCACGGCTTAATAATTTACAAACCTCGGAATCAATATAAAAGTGAATGCAAAGTCAGACGTCCTAACCATTAAATGTTACTGCAAACTCTTTACACTGTATTTGCAAGCCCATGTTCCAAAGTAATAAAGCATAAACAAAAACAGTTTACCCAATCTCCCATCTAATGAGCAATCCTCCTTAACCGACTGTCGACCTCCTCAAGGCTTACTCTCAAACGTAACTGAGCGTATACAGAGTTATACTTAAGTGAGCTCTCGTTCTAAGCGCGCGTTTCCTTGCGCAAAACGATTTAATAAATAACTAAATTATAGAAAAATATATAATAGTTTTGCAGTTATCAATAAACAGTTACATATCATATTTAATAATTTAGTAGACACATATACGTACCTACAGAACGGAGTTAAAAAAAAGTGAATTGTGAAAATTTATTTCATCTGTCATTGTCATGAGATAGCTAGAATAACTTTAATAAACAAATATCTATATTACTTAAATTAAAGTAGTATTATAATATAAACTATTAAAAATAATATATTAGATTTCTTAATAACTCAGTGTGTAAAAAGCTGTCAAAATTTAATTTAGCAATTTTCTTTCTCGGAAGTATCTGTGAATTTGTGCGCAAAAAGTGTACCCACTTCAATTGAAACTAGATAACTTGTGATGTTAAAATATAACTATGAATATTGAAGTCTAAAATTAAAATTGTATAACATATAAATTGTGTTATAAATTTATAATACTTATAATGTGATTATATGTAAAATGACAGGGGTGTGTCTAGTTCTGCTCGTTTTGTTAATGTTGGCGGTTCCGGTGAGTTTGGAGTCGAGGGTGGATCTCGGATTCCCAGCTGGCTTTATGTCTGTTTGTAAGTATTTTATATTTATCAATAATATATATTTACTTAGAACCTTCCGTGATAAGGGAACAAATGAAAGACAATGAATTTAGATTCTACTAGACTTTGACCAGCGGTGTTCCCCGCGTTATATGTCTGTCTGTCTGTCTGTGGCGCCATTTTTGTATGAAAGGTACCCCACACTGTAGCGCCAGACTCTGGCGCGAGTGTTCTTAGACATGTTTCATGAAAATCGGTTGAGCCGTTTAAAAGTTATGGGGGTGAGAGTGGGTAAGGAAAACCGAAAATCTGCAAATATACTAGTGTGGGGTATCAATTGAAATCGCATCGCGTCCACATTACTTAATATTATGTTGTTTTACGTTTAAGGAAATTAAGGCATTAGAATCGGGGGTTTTTCTTAAATTTTAAATTTAGATTTATTGTTCTCACAGTTGCAAAGTGCGGTCCTCGGGCATATGTTGTCAATGCCAAAATTATTTCCTTTTCTTTGCGTTGTCATGGAAACAATGTTATTGTTTTTAATTTGACATTTTGGGTCTCACGCTACATCACAGAGCGGTGAACGCACACGGGGAGACATTTTAATGATTGTAGGGACTCTACTGTCTACTGTTATGTTTATGAGAAATTTGTTTATTTTCTATCTGTTTTGTTTTCTTCTGTGTTATAGTTTTTGTGTACATATTTCAGCACGGCGATGGGTCAAAAAGCACCCCTAATATTAATTTTGCCACCAGGAATATACCATGTAGTTACTTTTTTTCCGCAAGGCATAAGAAGGGTTAATAGTTGAAATTTTCTTGAAGTCGCGTGCTGGGGCCGTGTACTTAATTATTATAATTAATAGACCTGTGTGCCTAGTGTACTAACTTTAAAATTGTATTAGAAACATTTTTTTTTTTGTAATTCCTTTTTGCAACTTGATATATGGATAACATTATTCTCTTTGAGTGGATCTGATGCAATCATATAGGGAAGTACCACGTTTCTGATCTATGTGCTGTAATCTTTATATATACACATATGTACATATAACTCTTCTGTACATGTGTTAGTCATTGAACTCCTCCTAAACGGCTGGATTCTGAACGATTATGATGAAATTTTTTGTCCAATTTTTTTGGGTTCGAGAATGGTGTAGATTCACAATACGGTCGGTCTAGGTGCGAAGCAGGGGCGGACCGCTAGTAATGTATAAGGCATGGCAACACTAGATGGTTGAAAATAGAAAGAGAAAGGATATTCAGGAGGATATGTGCAATAATATTACTTAATATTTTCGAGGTAGAGCTTTATCAGTAACAGGACACTGCCAAAATTTGCTGACAAGAATTAATAGTATCATAAACATACTTTGAAACCAGGCAATTCGTAAAAAATACCTACATTCTAATGAGTACTTGTTCGGTTTCCGGTAATTCTTTAATTTAATTATGAGGGTACAATCGACAGATTTTGAAATAAAGACATATTTCACAAACGGCGTCTTTCGTTTTGACAATATATCAATGTTGAGTATATCTTTAAAGGTAAGAACTAAGAACTACCTTTCAAAATTAAAAAAATATTTTTAATGTTTTCATTTTATTATTGCTAATGCAATTGACATTAAATAACCCGGCATAAATTTAACTTGCAAGATTGCAATAATTCACAAGTCATGTAAGCAAATTTTGGCAATGTCCTGTTCCTAGATAAAGCTGTGTTACCTACACCTCGAAAATCTTAAGTAATATATTGCACCATACATTGTCCATCTGAATATAATTTTCCTTTCTACTTTCAACCAGTAAGTGTTGCCATGCCATGTACATTATTACAATACATGGATCAAAAACTTGTTACTTCCCTATATGATTGGCCCGGGGCCACTCAACATCATCGTCACCCTATCCCACTGCTGGGACACAGGCGCTTCTCTCTTGACGAGAGAGATTAGGCCTCAATTCACCACGCTGGCCAAGTGCGGGTTGGTGAATTTCACATGTCCTTCAAACTTTTTTTTTCGGGTTTTCTCACGATGCTTGCCTTTACCGTAAAAGCACATATATTTTTCAAGATTAAAAATCCTGAGGTGCCTGGCTGGGCTTGAACCCACGACCTTTGGAATGAAAGTCAAGGCTGCTCCCACTTAGCCAAAAATACTTCTCAACGAAAAAGGATAATGTTATTCAGATTTCAATAATTATATAATAATTAATTTCAGAAACCCCTGTGCGCCCGTCTTCAAAAATATGTTAATCATTAACCCTTCGCATGACAGGTGGAAGAAAAGTACCTTTAAGTTATACCCGGTGGCATAATTATCATTTCAACCCGCCGTAATTCTGATTATCTGAGAAGTTTTAGTTTTAATTATTTATTCAGGCACCGCCAACAGCACATATAACAATATTTCTTAAAAACTAGTTAGGTTAGGTTCTAAAATATACAATGATATAAGTATGTGCCTGTAATCGGCGAGCCCAACACTTATGAATAATTGAATAGAACCAAACAACTGGTTAAGAAAGTTAAAAAATAATGTTTATTTACATCAAATGTACTTTTCTTCAAGCAGCCATTCTGAGGGTCAAAGATTAAAATTATTAGTCGCGTGTACTTGGGCCGCTGAACTTTTTTTTCTCGTGTTGTAAGGCGTTTGATACTAATGTAAGATTTTGATATTGATTTTGACTGAAAATGACGTTCAACTGATTATCATCTTTTTCACTTTATAATTTTATTTAACTCGACACTGGCAAATTGTCGCTTCAAGCGCAAAGTCCAATTACAAGAAACTGAACTGAACTGATTTTGACCTGACATTTCGGACCTCACGCTACAAGAAGCTAAGTGGCGGATTTAGGTATTTTGTATATATTAAAGAAAGGATACTTACCTAAAAGTTTAATGTGACATAATGTGGCACAGAATTGAACAGTGGCCAATTTCATGCTCAACTAAAGACGAGATAATTATATTCTGAACATTTTCATTTTCGTTGGTTGTAGTAAGTGAAATTACCTAATGATGTAAATAAATTAAACGTACTGAGATATTAAATCTAAATTTAAAATTAAAGAAAAACCCCCCATTCCAATAACTTAATTTCCTTATAAGTAAAACACCATAATATTTAGTAGTTAGGGCACGCGATGCTCTTTCATTTGATACCCCACTCGAGTATATTTGCAGATTTTCGGTTTTCCTTTTTCATGAAACATGTCTAAGAAGGTGTTCTTTCGGGCTAAACTCACTTTTCATACAAATAAAACTAAATTGAAATCGCTCCATCCGATCGGGAGCTTTGATGCCACAGACAGACAGACAGACACGTCAAACTTATAACACCCCTCTTTTTTGGTCGGGGGTTGAAATATAATTAATGGAGATACAATCATTCTATTCATAATATTATAAACGCAAAAACATGTGAGGATGTAAGTGCGTAAGTGTGTTTGTTACTCTTTCACGCAAAAAGTGAAGTTTCAAATTCCATCCCTACTGGATGGATTTTGATGAAAGTTTACAATAATATAGCTTACATATTATCATAATTACACATAGGCCACCTTAAAAAACCTTTTTCGCTGGAAAATACAGTTACCTATTGCAAGGGAAGCCGGGCTTGACTCAAATTTGGTATAGACAATACGGCACTTCGGCCGGGTTACACTGAAATTTAATAAAAAAATATATATATATATTCTTATTAATTTGGCATAGACATGGACATAGCTGTTTTTCCCGCTGGAAAGTATATTATTACGCGGGCAATGCCACGAGCGGGCGCTTACCAGGTAGTTTATCATTATAATTACTAAAAGGTCAAACGCCTTTGACATCGACAAGACTTAAGTGAGCAGCAACTGTCCAAATTATGAACGGGAAACAATAGGTACAGTCAACGGCAAAAGTAAGTGATTATTTTAATTGTGACATTTTTTTAATTTTTAATATTATTTATTAGTATAGTTAACTACTAAATGTAAGTCTGTAAAATTTTTTACTATATAATTTAAAAAGTGACTTGTAAACATGATTTTTACCAATAAATTGACTATCTATCTATCTGACTATCTGAAATCAAGCGATTTAACAAGTTATACCAAAGTGTCAGTTCTAAATGAAGTCTTAATGCGGCAAAAGTAAATGGCGAGGCTCGAAATAAATCAAATACCTACCTACTTATGACACGTTATTTGTTCCTTTACTTCTAATAAACTAAAAGCATCAGTAAATTATGACTTAATTTATTGTATACATTAACTTATTTAAAATAATAAAATTAAACAAAAATACCTACTATTTCGGTACATTATGCATAGTAAAAATGTTTTGTATTTTTTTTCCAATTTTCTTTGCTAGGTAAACTATCTAGCTTTCAACTACTTTTAATAAATACACCGTTTACTCAAATAGATACAAAGAAAAAACCAAATGAAGTAGTTTTCATTAAAAAAATATTAAATTGCCATCCGACATTTTTTCCGATATTTATCGATACATTTATGTCGTGTTTCCCACATTTCATTTGATCATGGTTCGAAAATACAGATTGTATCATATAGACTAATTTAGGTTATATGTAAGCAAAATTCTGTCAAGACAATGTTATTTCCTTGATCATTCTTAGATTTTATTTAAATTATTAGCTTTGGGTTGACCTGTCCATGTAGCAAAGTCAAAGTCAAAGTTATTAAACGACTTTTAAAAAAAAAAGGAGGTTTCTCAATTCGACCGTATATATATATTTTTCTGCTATTTTTTTATGTCTGCGGTTAACTTTGTCTTTTATGAACCGATTTTGATTATTCTTTTTTTTTATAACTTTAGCATGTCTCGTCAAACATAATAAAGAACCAAACAACCAGACCTACTATCGCATCACATAGGTACTTTTCTGTAGGACAATGACCTACCGCCCCGAGCCTCGTAATGGGTAAGGCCGGCGTTTATTTTGGGAACCTATCTGATCTGATCAGTGTCATTTGCCGTTGACTGTACCTACCTTGATAACTGCCTGTAAACAATTGACGTGCAGAATTATAATTAAGCCTCTTGTCACCTCCTATCACAGAAACCTTGAAAGGTTGAGACCTTCGGAATCCTTAAATCTGGCGAGTGCGTCAATATGAAGAATAATGATTAAAAGTTAGTGGTAATGTCCTGTCTTTACGTCAAATATCATTATTAGATAATATATGTTAATTATCGATCATTAAGAAAATTGTAGGTAGCAAGCTAACTTCTAAAAGTACCAGCCAGTCTAAGTTGAAGTTCAAAGTTATTATTTTTGTATTTACAAAAAAAAACATTGCTATTTTTTTAACGAATTTATGCAAAAAGGGTTAAGGGGGTAAAATATATCCTGCTTATGCTAAATGCTTATGTTCACGTTCGTAAGTGTTAACCCTCTGTATCCTTACACGTGACCTCCGGGTGGTGCTGAGAACAGTCTCTGGTGGGAGGCTTCGGCCGCGACTTGTCACCACCCTCCGGGCTGGGACAGTGCGTGAAGCGATTATGACGTGTTTCGTAATGTGGCCCGGAGAAGCCATCTACCTTCTGGGTCTTCATGCCCCACATCGTCACTTTACATCAGGTGAGATTGTGGTCAGTATTTCCGGACAATCCACACAACAACATCTAGCCCCATGGTAAGCTCTTAGCTTGTGTTAAAGGGGTACTAGACATCTGATATACTTAATATAATAAGACATACATACATAGATATTTTTACTATACATATTAAATACCCAGACCAAGGAGAAAGTGTTTGCAGAACATACAAACACTTGACCCTCGGCGGGAATCGAACCCGCTACCTCTTGAGCCGCAAGCGGACCCTCGCCCACCGCGCCACTGAGGCAGTCAATTATGTTAGTGTTAATTAGGATGTGTGAGAATTAGTTGATATATGATGATAAGTTGGAAAAGTCGGGAAAAAAGCATTTTCTTCGAAAGTATTCTGTAAGGTGTCCCGCGATACAGGCTTGCCTCGTGCGGGGACCGCTGCTTAGTGAAATTGTAATCATCATCACCATCACCCTATTAACGTTCCCACTGCTGGGACACAGGGACTTCTCTCTTGACGAGAGAGATTAGGCCTTAATTCACTACGCTGGCCAAGTGACGGTTGGTGAATGTCACATGTCCTTCACACTCTTTTAATGTTCTCAGAACATGCCGGTTTACTCACGATGTTTGCCTTCACCGTTAAAGTACGTGTTTAAAGCGCACATAAATTTCTCAAGCAGAAAAATCCGGGGGTGCGTGGCGGGGTTTGTACCCACGACCTTCGGAACGAAAGTCGAGTGTCCTCCCACTTAGCCAACACGGCTTCGGATATTGAAACTGTAACTGTTTATTAAATAAATATTTATGTTTATATATTTTTTTGTAACTGACAAAAGAAGTGACATTGCGATACGCGTATGGCAAAACAAATATTGCCGGGTCAGCTTTTAAAAGTAATTATTACTCAGTGCATGGCGAATACCGTATCATCCGTGCCGTGCCCAAAATGTCAAACAGACGTGAAGGAAATATGTGAGGATATTTCTAAATTTGGTGATATTGAAGTGGCAACCATGACCCTATATTATTCACCGCAACTTAGTTCGAAATAATTTCACTTGACAGACCGGAGATAACTTCATGTTGTAATTAAACTATAAAAACAGGATTCTCCTAGTTCAGGCAAAATAAATACATCATAGTTCTAATTAAATTTTAAGGATTTTTGTCAACTTTAGATATAATTGATTTTCTGAATAAATATTATTTATTTATTTATTATTTATTTATAAACATTTTAGTTGTGACAAATTTGTCATTCAACTTCAACACAAACGCAATAAAATTTATCTGAATCTGTGAAATGTATGGGATTACAACATGATGTTATCTCTAACAGTCTTAAGTGGACACTCGTGGTAGGGCTACAGACGTAGGGAATAGTTTTAAAAAAGGTGTTATAAGTTTGACGTGTCTGTCTGTCTGTCTGTGTGTCTGTCTGTCTGTCTGTGGCACCATAGCTCCCGAACGGATGGAGCGATTTCAATTTATTTTTTGTATGAAAGGTGAGTATGGCGCGAGTGTTCTTAGACATGTTTCATGAAAATCGGTTGAGCCGTTTAAAAGTTATTGGGGTGAGAGTGGGTAAGGAAAACCGAAAATCAGCAAATATACGATTATATACATAATATTATGTTATTTTACGTTAAAGGAAATTAAGGCATTGGAATCGGGGGTTTTTCTTAAATTTTAAATTTAGATTTATATTATATCAGTATAAGTAGGATACCTGTACAACCATACGGTTTTAAGATAATCTTAAAACAAAAAACATTCTTACTACAGAGCAAGAATATTTTTGAAATTAAAAGTTTTTTTTTTCCCCGATAAGGCGATGTGGCCGCTCAGCGACAAAATCTTTTAAAGTTTTTAATAAAAATAATAGCTTAGTCATCTTTTATTTGAGTGATGGGATAACAATTTTAATGGTCCAAGCTAAATTATGTTATTTATTTATTTGTAAGGAAAATCATCAGCCAATATCATCACTATAACTAACCTAGTAGTAACAGAAAGCTAATTACAGATCTTCACGGATGGTCACATTATGAACATAAAAAGTTTTTTTTTATTTTTTTATTGTTAATTTTTCATTTGACCACAATCTCACCTGATGTAAAGTGACGATGTGGTCCAAGATGGAGCATGAAGGCCTAGAAGATGGCTTCTCCGGGCCACATTACGAAACACGAAAAAATCCCGGAGGGTGGTGACAAGCCGCGGCCGTAGCCTACCACCAGAGACTGTTCTTAGCACCACCCGGAGGTCACGTGTAAGGATTCAGAGGGTTACCTATACCATTACCACTTACGGACGTGAACAGACAAAACCTCCATATTTATTATCACTTTCAAATATCATATGTAACGATTGTATTTATTACGTGTTCCAGGCATGGGGTCCACAAAGCCGGCTGAGATCCCTCGCAGCCAGCTCAAGTACCTCTCCTTCCTGGTGCAGGGGAACGGCCGAAGTCGCATGAAGTACTCCTACTGGAACGCCAGGAGTATTGCGAAGGATCCTAGGATTAACTTCAAAAGGTAATCAAGCTAATAATTTTAGGGTTTATTTTTGGAGTTTACTCCTTAAGAAACGATTTGAGTTATAAGGCCCGGTACGGAAATTTTATGAGGAGTAAAATCAAAGTGTAGCACGAAAAGTTGAGGCGTTACGTAGAAAGAGACAAACATATATATCTGTAGGATTGAACGTGTAAAAGAATGAGATGGAATACATTACACAGCGTATCTCATTCTCGGGGTCTCCTCTTTGCGCGATACTTCGAAGTCTCACTGTATTTTATTTATATTATTTTGTAACATACTTTATAATACGCTTTATTGAAGTAATGTAAATAATCTGAATAATTACAGATATAAGTTTGTTTCTCTTATCATTTTAGCAGATGCGTTCATTTACCCTTTTTTTCTATTCGATATAGGTATATCATAATTATCGTTCGTAAGGAGTAAACTCCAATCGTGCGTCGTAGCTGACACACACACACACTTTTTTTTTTATTTATTTGATGCATCATGTGGTTACAACAAAGGTTACATAATAGATTCATAATGTTTTTTCTAGCATGCGATTATAGGGGGTTTAGAGCTTTTTAGCATAGCATTTTATTTTTGAAGACCTATCCTATCCTATATATAGATATCCTAGCTTACACGTATGGGGTTATAGAAGAAATGAGTAGGTACCTCATGTTCTACTTAGGTAACGTGAAATTTTGGGTTGACCTACGAGCAGAGGCGTCCTAACAGCAATCCTGTTTTAAAATAAACGTTAAATTCAACCAACTTCGGAATCTAATAAATAAATAAGTTGCAAGTTGCTGACGATAATCGTAAAATATTTATGTATTTAGGTATTTCACTGGAATCGATCTAGGAATGACACTATGCCCATGAATTTAAAATACTGGACTTTTCAGATTCTGACTGAAAAGTAAGAAAAAGTTTGGATTTTCGATAATTTATAAAACAGATGAATATGAAACAGAAACCATTCGGTAGGTAGGTATATATAAATTAATAAAAATATATTAATCATATATACCTAATATATAATAGATTAACTAGACGTATGACTTATCTTAGTTAACGATATGTATACTAAAGTTATATCACTTCACATAATATTCGAAAAATATATCCGGACAATCCACACTACAACATCTAGCCCCGTGGTAAGCTCTAAGCTAGTGTTACGGGTACTATAAAATACTATATCAGTCTAAATTTATAATTAAAGGAAAACCCCCGATTCCAATGCTTTAATTTCCTTAAAAGTAAAACACCATTTTGTAATGTGGACACGATGCGCTTTCATTTCATACCCCACACGAGTATATTTGAAGATTTTCTGTTTTCTTTCCCCACTCTCACCCCATACCTTTTAAACAGTACCACCGATTTTCATGAAACATGTCTAAGAAAACCCGCGCCAAACTCACCTTTAATACAAAAAATTGAAGTCGTTCCATCCGTTCGGGAGCTATGATGTCCCAGACAGACAGACAGACACACAAATAGACAGACAGACAGACAGAAACGTTAAACTTATAACGCCCCTCTTTTTTTGGTCGGGGGTTAATAATATTAAAAGACATGACATAATATACTAAGTAAATATTAATAGAATTGTAAATGGATCGTCTCCCCCCCTAAAACGTTTTAGAGCCCCAGTTTTGTTTGCCACAGGGCGCTTTGACTTTGACTTTAAGCCACTGCCTAGTGCCTATGGGTCATCAGCATCTCATAGGTATAAACTAGTTGAAGACTTTTGTCTTCGGACTTAAGACACAAACATATTTCGCACTAAAGACGTTTGTCGTTCTACTCGAAGATTGCATGAGAGGCAACAATAACATAATGCAGTATATGTTTCGATGCAGTTACCTATATAAGTGCATTAGCACAATACCTAGTTTTCATAATCGAACCTACAACACCTTGACTTAATTGCAGTGCGGACTTGTCGCGGTAGCCCGGTGGGCGGTGGGGCAATGTCGGTTTGCTACTATGTAGTATGTTATGTAGGACTGTAGTATTTTAGGGATGCCAGCTAAGCTCAATACTACAGTTTTGGTAGAATAAGCATGGTAGCTATTCTGTGTAATCTGTCTGTTTGCTCTGTAAAAAATACTGGACCGACTTTACTTTTGCTTCTTGACTTTATTAATTTAATAAAAAAGTGTCAAGATATGAAGTATCAAAGTTCCGTGTAAGGACTTTTTTCAAATAAATTTAGTACAAATCGCACGAAAGCGTTTCGACACGCAAAAATTCAATACACTGATATCGTCTTGATTTTATACTTGAAAGCGAAAAGTAAAACCCTATATCAAGTAGTTACTTATATCATTCATTAGTTATCAATACATAAACATAGTGTAAGAAACGCCGTTGTTTAATTTGTAACGGATGTATGAATTTGAAAGTAACATGAAGCTATCGGCGTCAACTGTCAGCGTCATGTTAAAAATATTTCTGTTTTTGAAATGGTTGGGGATTTTTAAAATGGCGTTCAACTGAATAACATCTTTATCACTTTATAAATTTATTTAACTCGACACTGCCAATTGTTGCATTAAGCGCAAAGTCCAATTACAAGAAACTGAACTAAAATGGTTAGATGAATGTTTTGAAATACACTTAATTTTAATTTCAGAAAAACTCTCTTGTTAGCAGTGGGCTACCTGGACAGTCCTTATTTTCCCATAGCGACGATGATGGCGAATGAATATGAGGAGAAAGGGTACAATGTCATACTTGTAGACAACCAGAGATTTAACACGGTGCATTATTATTTGTAAGTACAACTTAGTTTAAATTTACCTAATTTTATAAAATAACTGACGGATAATTGTTTTTTTGGGTTCTTGTTACTTTCTGACTCTTGTTCAGCGATCCGTTAGCATTCTAGCATATTAATTGAGTGATCAATAACTTATAAAGTGGGCCTCCGTGGAAGCGTCCTCGTTTTAATCAATTTTAAGGTGTAATTTCATTCAGATATAATGTGAGCTGTGAATCCAACCGATATAATATCATATGAATTTTAACATAAAACTGTCTATATGTCGGTTGGTAAAGCATTGGCCGTTTAACAACCAGGAGTCAAAAAGTCGTAAAACAAAAAACTTACACGTTTACATGGACGATCATTCCTTTATTTTATAACCTCATAAATGTTATTGTCTATTTTCAGAGCCAGCCGTATGATGCGGCCTGTTGGGAAGCACGTAGCCGAAGTTCTAGTTCAACTCATGGAGTCCGGTCTTGACCCAGCTCGTCTAGAGCTCGTCGGCTTCAGCCTTGGAGGCCATACTGTTAGCTTCATAGCAAAAAACTTCTACACAATGACCGGAAAGAATATCTCAACCATCATCTCACTAGAACCATCTGGGCCGTGTTTTAGAACGCTAGGCCCAAAAGACCGACTTGACAAATCAGATGCTGATTTCGTCCAAGTGATACACACAAATATTGATGCTTTCGGCATGGCCACACCTATGGGTCATGTAGATTTTTATTTAAACGGGGGCGAATTTCAGCCGTCTGAATTAGATTTGTATCCTTGCACATCTACTTGTAGCCATTTTCGGGTTCTCGCTTTGTGGTTAGCAGCTTTGAAATTTCCAAAGAAGTTTTTAGGTCTGCAGTGCCAGAACTTGCAACAAGCCAGAGATGCAAACTGTTATAGAAATATTCCTCAAGTTATTAATGAAATGGGCTTGAATGTTGACAAAAATAAGCAAGGAATATTTTATTTGGCAACAAGCAAAGGATATCCCTATTACATGGGCAGTAAAGGTTTAAGGGAAGACTTTGCTTATTGGAAAATTATATCTAATGTAAATGAGGGAAATGAGACTGAAGTTTATACCTAGGGAATTGGTAGGTTAGTATACACCTGGTGGTTAAAGTAAAAGTGCAATAAAAGAGTTCAAATAACAATTGGTTGCCTTTTATTTATCCAAAATCCTTATCGGCTTACTAACACAATAAAGGCGGAAGGCAGATACAGATGTTCACAGATGCCTTCATATTGCAAACGGGCGAAAGCTTTAGGAGGGAGTTTACTCCCATATTACTTTCTTCTTATATATCTGTAGCTGAGAGGTAAAGAGTAACAACCGCCATATCCAAAACTTTTCAGAATGAGCTTTAGAAATGTCTGTAGCGGGAGTTTTGTTGTTAAATGCTAATAACTTGTAATGCTTTAATTTAACTAGGGATTTTTTTATGTATTTCTATACAAATATACTATTATTATAATGTTATTAATTTGATTAAATTAAATTGTTAGTATTTATATAAATAATGGACTTATTATTCATTACCACCAAAAACGTTAATTATTTTTGTTCGTTTTCAAAACATAACAATAATAAGTCACATATAGTCGCTTTATATTCATCATTGTGTAGAGGTACTTTTATTATTAGGTTACCAATAAAAATCAAACAAAACTATTATTTACAAGGACACATTTAATAAAAAAAAAAGGTGTGTGTGCGATTCACACACGATAGAAGTGAAACTTCAGTAAATCGACGAAAGAATAAGAAGAATAAAAAAAAGTGTGTGTGTGTCAGCTACGACGCACGATTGGAGTCTACTACTTATAACAATAAAACACAGCAATACCTCTTTGCGCGATACTTCGTAGTCTCAACTACGAAGTATCGCGCAAAGAAATTTAAATAAAGCATTGTATTTGTGTCTCTTACCATTTCCGTTTCATCTTTTTGCATCCGGTTTGAAATCACTACGATTCTATAGAAGTTTCACTTCAATAATTTAATACCTATCAGTTCTACTGTATTTTTAATATTTTTATATATCGAATTCACGCTGGCCATTGACATAGGGTAGGTTTTTTAAAAATCGTTATATATTTGAAGAATCCATGTCAACGTTTTATGTAATTGGGTTTAAACCAGTTCTTACAGGTGTAGGCATTGGAACCTGAGGGCAAGGAGTCCTTTGTTTCTCATCAAAGATACTTTTTGGAAGAAGAATGTATTATATCATCCTGTTAAGATTATCAAATGATAAAAAAAGTTGACTAGAATAATAAATATTGGGACAAAACTTACTCAAGAAATCGATCCAGTACCTAGCATTAGTATTTGCGCCAACAAGCAAACAAACGAAATAATTAAACATTTTATTATTAGTCTAAACTATGACACAGAGTTCTAGATAAAATTCCGCCCAAGTCCAACGCTGAACATACTCGTATATTAGTTATAATTTTAGTTTTGTTGATAGACACGAAGGAAATATCGGCTTAAAGATCCATCCAATTATGTGAAAAAACTAGCTGACCCGGGATCGTCGTTTTGCCATACGCGCAACGTGACTGCTTCTGACCATCACCATTCTGCCACTACATACTTACTCTATAAAAAACCTCCTTTTTTTTTGAAGTCGGTTAAAAATAAGTAAATGCTTGACTTTTTCTCGTTCAACAATTATCATCATAATTCAACACACACGCACACTTTTATAACAAACTAGCTGGCCCCGGCTTCGCACGGGTAATTCAAAATCCCGGCAATTATTCATCTCAATTATTCTCGCCGTAAAAACCTTCCTTGAACTCCAACAAACATGTTAAAAAAAATTGGCTAAAATGGTCCCGGCGTTGTTGAGTTTTGCGCTTAGCAACACATTTTGCGATTCATTTTTATATTATAAGATTATGCATACTTTGCTCTTGAATTACTCTACTTATTTCTGAAAACTGCATAAAAAACAGTTTAGTAGTTTTTAAGCTTAAACATTTTTTGTTTAATATTATTATTATCTTTCGGAAAATAATATTTTAAAAGTAGATTGTAGTGTGTAGATTGAGTGTAATCCTTCTGTAAGGAGCCGACTTAGCGTTGAGCCGCGCGGCATGTTAACTCACATTTATTATACTTGGCTGCGACGTTATAGCGCATTATTTAAAAGAATTGGTTACTATTAAAAAAAGTTATGGTGAGCCAACTATCAAATATCTAAAAACTTTTTTTAGATAATTTTAGGAGGAAAAATCATATATTTTTTAAGCTATTGCATTGTAAGAACAACTCGATTTTGAAACTTTCTTCATTGGTGCTGCGCTCCTACTGCCTACTATTATAATCGTAATGATAACCAATAGCCTTCCCCACCAGCTGTTCCTGAGATTAGTGCGTTCAAACAAACTCTTGAGCCTTATAATATATAGTGTGGATAAATATAATGCTGATAAAAGTATTAGTAACAAAACAAAACGCATAAAACCCAAATGTGGCTGGCACTACCATATTATATTTTCTAGTTTTTGGAATGGTAAAAATCGGTTCAGTTTGCGATGGCAACTGGATAACGTAGCTGTCATTATCATTTGTCAGACTGTCAGGTGATTTTTGTCGCAATGACGCAAGCTGTCAGTTTATGACGAGACGAGGAAAAATCAAAATCCTTGACGACCTTCTCTTCAATCTTTCAAAATGGTGTTTCATTCTCGCGGCTTTCCTTCCAATTTTCCGCTTTCATTAGTAAAATGAACTGTAAATAACAGAACAAACAAGCGGACACAGCCGCGCAGTGCCAATAAAATTATCTGTGAACGAAAATTCGTGGTGTAACATCATTAGTAAAAATTGTGATCATCGGTTAACAAAATCAATTTCTTGTGTAATGTTTGTGTTGATATTTGGAACGAATTATGTAAGTAAACTGCTTTTTTTGTTGTTAAACAGTGGCTGGCTTCAGGCGAGCGCGCTGGTACGATTTAATTTATTTACACTGAAGATGTGTCAGACGTTTTCGGCGCGCCTACTTTAAGCTATAGATATATAATTTGTAGTGTTGTCACGGTGCTAAGAACTAGTTTTTATGCCTTCAAGGTCGCCTGTTCTCTCAATACAGCTGTGATAAATTACTTGAAGCCATAGTCTATTTATTCCGACTCAATCTTGGCATTGGATAATTTCTTGATTATGTATATCATTGGCTTATTCAGTTTATTGTTGTAGGTTTATTATGATAGTGAATTGTAATCCTTATGACTGGGAAATTGTTGCAGCTGTAGTAAATATTTGTATAAACTATTTTATGAATGTATTTATTGTTTTAAACCATTTATTTACTTACAGTAGTTTCAAATGGTTTAGTCAAACCGTTGAACATAAACCAGAATAGTTTATGTGTGATACTTAAGCTTAAACAATTTGGTTGCTAATATACACTAGATTTTAGTATAATTTAAAAATGAAGACAAAGTAATTCTAGTATTTAATAATCTCCTCAGACTAGGAATAATTTAAACCCATTTGAATTGCTTTGAACTAGGAACTACTTGAAATAGGTATACAATTATTATCATTCTAAGTCATACTCACTCAGTTAGGGTTGAATATGTTAATCTTGTTACAATATTTTTTTGAAAAAAAATTATTTCCAATTCTGCCATTACACTGCTATCATAGTTACAGAATTGTAAGAATTGTCTTAATTGGTATATTACTTTAATTACGTACAATGGCAGAGTTTTGGCAACCTTCACATAACCAGCCATAAAAATAAAAAACTCAACTTATTATATACCAGTTATTGGTAAATATTTTTAATCACAACTGTATTGTTTATGAGATAAGCTATGAGATTACAAGTACCTATTACCCACCTAAACTCTAATTTAAATTTATGATTGAAATAACATGAAACAACAATAATGCTGGACTTGTAAATTAAAAAAATAATTCTAAACCCACCACTGTGATTCCTTCAGTGTATCATTTGCTGTAAAGAATTCGCCAAAAACAAATACAAAGAAAATACAATGTTGAAAACAAAAACCACCGAAGACACAATTTTAACTTAACCTCTTATCAGGCTTTTTGGTACTACGGCGGCCGCTGCCGCGACACGCTCTCTACGCTCGCGCGCCTCGCCCGTGGTTCTTTATCTTATACTAGCGGCCCGCCCCGGCGTCGCACAAGTTAAAAAAAAATCCCGGTATACATTCGATTTTTTCTCGCCTTTTAAACCTTCCCTAGACCTCCACGAACATTTCAAGACTAAGATAAGATAAATCCGTTCAGCCGTTCTGGAGTTTTAATCAGACTAACGAACAACAATTCATTTTTATTTATCTTAATATATATAAATCTCGTGTCACAGTTTTCGTTGCCATATTCCTCCGAAATGGCTTGACCGATTTTGATGAAATTTTTTGTGCTTATCCGGTATCTATGAGAATCGGCCAACATCTATTTTTCATTTTGCAAAAAAAAAGTTTGCCGGGGTCTGGCAAACTTTTTTTGGCCTGGAAAACTAGAATATTATAAAGAGCATATAGTATATACTAGCTTTTTAGATTTTCTCGCCGGCATAACTTATTTTCCGTTCCTTCCTCGATAAATAAGTTATCAAACACTGAAATATTTTTTTAAAATGGACCAGTACTTACTGGGATTAGCGCGTTCAAAAACAAACTCTTCACCATATTATGATTTAAAACGGGTAACATACCATGATTTGACGGTTTTTATATATTTATTTTTATTAGCTCGCTCTTGCAATTGCGTCGAAATATCGGAAAACTCAAAAACCGTCAAATCATGGTATGTTACCCGTTTTAAATCATAATATTGTTAAAACCATGATAATTTAAAAAGTTAAACTCTTCACCTTAATAATATTAGTATAGATGTCTCACTGATGAGTCAACTTGAAGTAGTATTGAGTTGCCAATACGCGCAATATTTAAACTTGACTACTACACTCCATTTAGCAAATTAGATCCCCTAGACTCATCCTACGAATAGGGATATCCGTGTTTAGTCCACGCTCCCGTTCTCCATTAAAACGCCTTCGCATTAAAAACAAAATGTTATTTGATTTGATTTGATAACCCAAACATCCGCACAACGTACACATCTTTTTTTTTTTATGCTCGATAAACCTGACCACAATCTCACCTGATGTAAAGTGACGATGTGGTCTAAGATGGGACATGAAGACCTAGAAGGTACCTCTATACCTTTATGCTGTGCTCAACACCCGGACGGGCGGCACTGAAAACCAGCGCTGTGTCTACATTCGTGCAGATACAGCACATGCTGAGTGTCGACCCATTTGTGTACTTTAATCTAAGTTTAATTTACTTAATAATGTTAACTGTCTTATTTTTGTACACAAATAAATATTTTTCTTTCTTTCTTTCTTTAAAATACAGTTTAATGCCCGGTTTTAATCTCAATGGTCATCTGTAGCACATAGCATTGC
Source organism: Gymnoscelis rufifasciata (assembly GCA_929108375.1). Lineage (NCBI taxonomy): Eukaryota > Metazoa > Arthropoda > Insecta > Lepidoptera > Geometridae > Gymnoscelis > Gymnoscelis rufifasciata. The sequence goes on from OV815326.1 coordinate 1,622,012, forward strand.
CTTCTCTTACAAAAGTTCAGTTTCAACCGAACTGTAAACAGTTAACCCGATTGCCAAACAGTTCAACTACACTTTCCAGTTTTGCTTACACACATACGTTTTAACTGAACTCTTCCATCCTTTCAAGGGTTCAAGTGTTTGTATGTTCTGCAAGCACTTTTGGTTTAGGTGTTAAATATATAGAATAAAAAATAGATATCTATGTATGTCTATTATAATTAATATATTAAATGTCTAGTAGGTACCTGTAACACAACCTTAAAGCTTACAATGGGGCTAGATGTTGTTGTGTAGATTCTCCGGAAATATTATGTATATACTTATTCATAAATTATTTATTGTACACAAAAAGGATACATTAAGGTTTAGTAACAATTGTCATGTACAAAGGCGAGCTTAACCCTATAAGAGTTTTCTTACAGCAAACCTGTGATGATGAAGAAATTTGAAACATATATTTATTATTTTTCCGAAACTGTACAGTTTTAACTCAAGGTCTGTATGCGTATTACCGTATCTTCGCCGATGAAATCAAAATGATCCTAAAATATAAAATTTAGACATAATGTCTATAGACATCGATGACTGCATTAAATACCTAGGTACTTTAGAAATAAGTTTACCTTTGAGTCACTCCGATACACAGGTTTGCTGGAACCATTGACTATGATCTAAGCTTGACGTAACTGTTTAATTGGTTACCTCATCTGTATAGTAAATAGTTTAGTTGGGTAGATGGAACAGGGTAGCCGTATCCTAGATCTTAACCTCAATCAGTACCTACCTAATCTGTATTGTTAGTGTAGACATTATGTACCTACTCAGTTGTAATTTTGTATGATTGTGGTAAAAAATAAACATATTTCTTTCTTTATTTCCTCCTTTAAGGGGAATAAAGAAATTTAATTATTAATAATGTATATTTTATGATATATTATATTATATTATTAAATTTCATTTAATAATGTATTTAATAGATCGGTCGTTTACCTTTGGCCTTCGTCGAAGGTCCTCCAACTAACCCAATAACAATAAGCGCTTACTGAAAACAATAATTAGGTACATTGGCATTACCACGATTTGCGATTTTGTCTGCTGTAAATTTACACCAGACTTCTATTGGGATATTTACCATGATTGATTGTCTATCGAGTTTCCCGATATTTCGGCACAGTTACATGCGCCATGATCACGGTTGAACTGAAGCTGCAGAGATTGGGGTAACAGTTTTATTTGTAGACAAATCGGTCTACCCTCTTTCTCAGTCTTTTATTACGAGCCGATGCATCATCATCATGTCTCTATTAATTAACCTGACAAAAACCCACCCTTCCCACAAAATCGAGTTCTGTGACTTTAACAGCGATGATCAATCTGAAATACAGATTTTTACCCGACTGTGCAACGCAAAAGTAGTGCTAATGTGTTTACCAGTCTATGTATGTATGTTCCACTATACAGACCAAACGCCTGGGCCGATTTCTATGATTCACACGTCAATCGATTCCTCTTAGTACGGCGGGTCTCACTCAAGACATGTTGTTAGTGATAATTCAACATAGTTAGTACTGGACGCCTTTTTGCATAAGGGTCATTCTTAGTTAAGAGGTACTTTCTGCGGCCAGGACAAAAAAAAAACCTTTTTTTAATATTTATCTTTGTAAAAACCTGTCTATTTCTTATAACTAAGTGTTTTCTACATGCCCACTTAAATTTGTAAAATAAATTGTACGTATTTTAGTCACTATTAGCCCCAATATAAGAAAAATGTCTTTACCCTGGTCTGTCCCGTACCGACTTTAAAAAAAAACCAACGAACAAATTGAGAAATTATTTAACGAGATAAAACCAACAAATTGATTGGCCACTTTGTAAATGCTTTTAATATTGCAGTTTCAATAAAAAAAATATATTCTTAAATAAATTCTTTAAAAAAAATGCCATGCCGCCACTTCATACAACGAATTACCTCTTAACTAAGAATGACCCATAAATTAAAAAATGCAAGTCATCAAACTATGTCATGTCGTTGAATAGGTATTTAATAATAATAATAGTCATAATAGTCATTTATTGATAATATAGATTATAAGTCACAATATGGGTTTTAACGTGGTTGCCCAATGCCACAACTTTTTTTAAATATAATAATAACTAATGTCAAAATCTGGAATACATTAATAATTCATAATTATAAACAATTAAAATAATGTCTTATATATTAACTAAGTACACGAAATATAAATAATGTCAATTTATCATAATTATCATAAACAATGATTACGAATGTCATGAATAAATTATTATTTTAATTACATGTCAAATAAAATAAAAATAAAATAAAAAATAGAATCAATAATAATGTAAATTGAAATTATTTTATAAATTAAAAATCATTTTTAGTTTTCTTTCAACATTTTTCGATCCGACTCACCGTTTAGGATCTACATAGGTATATCTAGGTAGGTAAGTTGCGTATCAACCATTCTCACTTAAAAGGCTTATATACAGTATATTATATATCAAAACAGATATGTCACAGTCGAGTTATATTTTTGTTATTTTATATCTTATTCGCTTGTTTATTGGAAACTGTGTACATAAGGTTGTAGGCAAGATTTCAACATAGAACATTGGAAATTATTAAATGTACCATAGCGCATTATATACACATTATATATATATTTTATGTTACCGTCCCGTGCAGAGCAGAAACGACCAAACTATTTGCTTATAGATCAATTCACAGCTACCCTTGAAATTTAAGTAAGAGCTTCTGCCAAACACAAGTTTGGCAACAATGCAAGGTTCCCTCTTTCTGCCAGCTCGGCTATTAAGCTAGATACTACACAATTAAGCAAGTTTAAAACAAATTTAAGGCTTAAATTAGGTACCTACTTATATTAACCCTAGAAAGATAACCTTTTACCATAATAACTATGCTAAAGATAACCTTCGTTGATTCGGCGCAGTGTGCGAAAATTTTAATGGCCCCCATTTATTTTCTTGTGCATTCAAAGTTTCGAAAGATATTCTTAGGTATTTGTTTATTTAACTTAGGGCCTGTTTAATAATGTCAGAGTAAAGTTACAAAATGGTTAAAATATAGCTATTTCGCTCAGTCGCATGTGCCAAAGCGAGATAGCTCATGCCATGTCTAACCATTGCTTAGTTAAATAGGCCCTTACTGTACGCGAAACAAATAATAAACAATTTTATTTTTTTAACCCGTACCTATTGAAAAACTTGATAAAACCAACAAGGTGAATCTTTGATATCACACACATCTAGCTGTCAAACCCTTTAGTCCCGACAAAACGTGCTATTCTCGTGGAATCTAACCCTCTTATGCAAAATATTCAGCTAAACGGGCGGGTTCGATTCCCGCCGGGGGACCAGATTTAGTACGATCTACAATTTCTGGTTTCGGGTCTGGGTGTTTTCTATGTATCATATGTATGTATTTACAAAAAAAATGTATCTATGTAGTATATCAGTCACCTAACACCCATAGTATAAGCTTTGCTTAGTTTGGGGTTAGGTGAGTAGTCCGGAAATATTTATTTATTTAATTAAACCTATAATAGATACAATGTTGTTAGCAGTTGTAACAAGTACAAACGAATGTACTTGTTACTCAATTTGACATTTGTGTATGTTAGAAATAGACGAAATTAATGCTTAGACTTGATTTGTGGTTTTACTTTTCATTCATCCTACAATAAAATCAGTATAATGGAAGTTATTTGAAGTCTTTAGATATTTAAAATTCACGTGTACCTACTTTCATCATTCATATTTGAAAGACATAATATTCTAGTAGGTAGTCCTTTATCTTATAAGAATAAGAATAATGTTTATTTGCAAACATGGGTTACAATTTAATTACAAATAGATGTTCAGTTGTTACAGTTCCATACATGTTTTGCTTATTTAGAGCATGCAAATATTTTATGTAAATAACAAGGAAAATATTTAGAAAAACAGATAAAATTACGGAAAATTAATTATAAGTAAAATCAATCTATATGTCAGATTCAATTAAATCCAATTTCAATTATAATTTTATTTATCAGTCAGAAATTCATTTACGTGATAATAACATTTAGTGGTCAAAAGTTTATGGAGTTCGTTCTTAAACATCTAAGATTTGTAACATCAAACAATGGAAATAAATGATTTTGTGTCTTGTGTCTTGAAAACTTTCCAAGACGACTTGCAGAACTACAAGGGGTTCTGACAATTTGTATCATGCCCGGCATACATAGTCCGCTATTTTGTAAAAAAAAAACGAATTTTTGGGGCCAGTGATGAAACCCATGTCAATCGACAGAGTAAATGCTAACAAACAAAAAATGTTAAGGATCCAAATTATTTTTTAATAATTTTAAACCGAAATTATCTCAAACTGTATGCGATAGAGATTTAATTCACTTTCATGTCACATATTCATATTCATTTATTCGTTGATTCATGTGGTTACAAATGGTGTTAAGTTTTATATACAGGGTGTGGCGTAATGAGTGGATAATCCTTTACCCACGGTTGGGGGGCATCGCGACTGTTCAGAAAATGATAATTTGTATTCAGTAAAAGTGTCACGGTTTTCGAGTTATCAGGCATTTTTAATTTTTTTTAAAAAGTTAGACCTGACCCACTCTTTTAAGTACCAAATTTACAATACAAAGAATTTTCTCAGTCTGTTTTCTGAATAGCATTCCTAGATAGTGGTGCTATCAAATGTAAACTACCAATTTTGTACGATAGCCATAGTTTTTTCTATTTTTGTTTTTGAACGCAAAATTTGTGTTTTCATTTTATTTTTATCAAACTTTGGTATCTCGTGGTGTAAAAAAAATGGATGGTGACATGAGTGCCCAATTAATAAATAATTAGCCTATTTCATTAGGATTCCAAAATGGTATAACATACGATATCTCTAGCTCTGCATTAAAAAAACTAATGATTTTAAGATGAGTTAGAAGCATTTTTTGAATTTACAAGATAATTTAAAATTTATTTAATTTTAATAATTAATACCAATGTTACAGCTAGGAACTGTATGAGAGCGTGTAAATGAAACAATAAAACTTTTTTGCCAAAAATTAAACCAACTTCAAACGAGAAACTGAAAAGTACAAAATAAATTAACTTTACAAATCATTTCGACATTATAAGTGATAATTAAAAGAAACATAAACAATTAAATAATTAAGTATTTAATAATTTTGAAGTCGGTGCCAAGTAAAACAATAACTAGATATAATATAGGTACGTAACATCAATCTTTTTCACAACTCAAGCCATAAGGTATTAGCAGGAAATTAACTCTAAATATCAGTCCATTCGCGGTATATCCGCGCACGCATTTCTATTTGGGTCCTAAATGCTGTTATTTAGTATGTTATTTTGACATATATATATGTATTGATATTGTGTTTAGTGTAGGTAAAAATGCATTTGTTACTGCATTAAGTTTTTTGTAGTATTTACTTCGCACCGACCTCAAAATTATTAAATACTTAATTATTTAATTGTTTATGTTTCTTTTAATTATCACTTATAATGTCGAAATGATTTGTAAAGTTAATTTATTTTGTACTTTTCAGTTTCTCGTTTGAAGTTGGTTTAATTTTTGGCAAAAAAGTTTTATTTCACGATTTTTAGTTATTACTCTACTAAAATATACCTTATAGAGTTCCTTTGTCTGTCCTTCATTTTCATCATCAGACCCCTCATATCAGTCAAAACCCATTTAGATGAACGGTCTCAGTAATATAAGTTAATCAAGCCCAAACACAAAGTACTTGCTGTAAATCGTTGAGGAGTTCCGTTGACCGCCTTTCCCTCCATCATCAGATCAACACCAGACTCTCATTCATAAAACGGCTTTAAAATTCATTATATTGAATAATATTAAGTAACACACAAGTCGGAAAGACGATATTTTCAAGAGTTTCCCTCAATTTCTTCAGGATTCCACCACCAGATCCAGGTTTCCTTACAATGGTTGGAAAGGGAGTATCCCAAAGGGGGTCCTTTGGGATACTCCCTTTCCAACAAAAAAAGAATAATCAAAATCGGTTCATAACCCACAAAGTTATCCGCGGACATACATAAAAAAAAAAAAAAAAAAATATATATGGTCGAATTGAGAAACCTCCTTTTTTTTGAAGTCGGTTAAAAAGTCATCAAAATTACATTAATTAAATTTATTTACAATAAATGTTCGAATTGCCCACCGTGAGCTCGAATGCATACCCTGCACCTTCTAATAAACGATCGCTTAACATTTCGGGCATGCCCCGTTTGATTTATGGTCTCTGCTGCCCTGTTTATTCGCTCCCGAAGTTGGTTGATGGTGAATGATGTAAACCATGTCCTTGAGGTACCCCCAGTAAAGATGTTCCTGCGCGAACATCTCGACGCCACATTTTCCGGAAGATGGATTGGGCGCTTGGGAACTACTCCGTGGCCACCTCGGTCACCTGATTTAAACCCCCTGGATTTTTGAAGTGAAACTTCTTTAGAATCGTTGTGATTTGAAACCGGATGCAACGGAAATGGAAATAAGATTGGCTTACCTGTCGGGTAAGCCAATCTTAAACGCTAACAAGGTTAAGCAACTTTGCGCGACGCCAGTACTTGGATGGGTGACCGCCCGAACAAAATCTTTTGTTTTTTTTTATTCTTCTTATGCTATTGTCGATTTACTGAAGTTTCACTTCTATCATGTGTGAATCGCACACACACCTTTTTTTTTACTGGGGATGCCTCAAGGACATGTTTTACATCATCCACCATCAACCAACTTCGGAAGCGAATAAACAGGGCAGCGGAGACCATAAATCAAACGGGGCATGCCCGAAATGTTAAGCGATCGTTTATTAGAAGGTGCAGGGTATGCATTCGAGCTCACGGTGGGCAATTCGAAAATTTATTTTAAATAAATTTATAAAATGTAATTTTGATGACTGTTTGTTTCATTTACACGCTCTCATACAGTTCCTAGCTGTAACATTGGTATTAATTATTAAAATTAAATAAATTTTAAATTATCTTGTAAATTCAAAAAATGCTTCTAACTCATCTTAAAATCATTAGTTTTTTTAATTCAGAGCTGGAGATATCGTATGTTATACCATTTTGAAATACTAATGAAATAGGCTAATTATTTATTAATTGGGCACTCATGTCACCATACATTTTTTTTACACCACGAGATACCAAATTTTGATAAAAATAAAATGAAAACACAAATTTTGCGTTCAAAAACAAAAATAGAAAAAACTATGGCTATCGTACAAAATTGGTAGTTTAAATTTGATAGCACCACTATCTAGGAATGCTATTCAGAAAACAGACTGAGAAAATTCTTTGTATTGTAAATTTGGTACTTAAAAGAGTGGGTCAGGTCTAACTTTTAAAAAAAAATTAAAAATGCCTGATAACTCGAAAACCGTGACACTTTTACTGAATACAAATTATCATTTTCTGAACAGTCGCGATGCCCCCCAACCGTGGGTAAAGGATTATCCACTCATTACGCCACACCCTGTATATGTACCCTGACATGAGCCCCGTTGGGACATTACAACTGATACAAAAGTAGTCTTAGACTAGTATAGTAGGTAACAAACTTATTACATATTCAATATTTATCATTAAATTTAAATAGGTATGTTTAAAAGGAAAGTTTTTTTTTTATAATAATAATTTGGCTAGTGAGAATCTTTAATTGTTTTTAAATATTAATATTGCATATGTATTTCTATTGTATGAAGCAACATTATCACAGTTTAATAATTAAATGTCCTTATTTAATTACATGTCCTTAAAACTCTTCAAAGTTCTTAAAACATGCCGGTTTCCCCACGATGTTTGCCTTCACCGTTAAAGCACGTGTTTTAAAGCGCACATACATTTTTCAAGAAGAAAAATCTAGAGGTGCGTGGCGGGGTTTGGACCCACGACCTTCGGAATGAAAGACGAGTGTGCCACATACCCAACACGGCTTTTTTAACGATTCGCTACCGTAAAGCACATTATATTCCTTTAAATTAAACCTAAAAAAGTGTCTTTTGAATAATCAATGTGCGGGATTTATTATATATAACTCGATCTTGGTCTTCCGTTTTAAATAAAAAATAATTATTTTGAAAATGGTATATATGTAATATTGTAAAATAATTTTCGTATGTCTCTTTGTTATCTTATTATTATTATTTTGTTCTTTATAGTATATTAGACGATATAAATGTAAACGATACAATAGATTTTAAGTAGGTAACACATTTTATTTTATCTTTTATTATAAATTGATTGAGCCAGCTAACCTAGCTGCTACAGCATTATGCTGAGTGGAAACCGATTTACTTACGTTTAAATATTTTTTAGTATACTTTTATTGTTAAACTGCTTTTATGTTAATTTTAATTGTAATTGTATTGTGTGTTTATGACGTAAATAAAACTCTTTCTATTCTATTCTAAAGAAATGAAGATGTTGCGTTATCGCTTCTACGGTATTTTCGACCTCTCCGACTGCGGGCCAAGGGTCAAGGGCGCGAATGTAGGTCGCTAGGGCCACTAGAAGGATTGGCCGCGGTCCCTCACATATAGCTTTGTATTCCCACGTAAATCCCTAATAGGGTAATATGTTCTGAATTCCACTGCAGAGCAACGTAAATATAAATAAACTTGTAGTGCCCCATAACTTTTCATTGTCTTAAACTATCATGGTTATCAATAATATTTAGATTTATAACGGGATATTTACCATGGTTATTGTTTGTTTATTATTGTTTTAATATTTGGATTGTCTTTCCAGTTTCCCGATATTTTGGCACAGTTACACAGCGCCATGATCACGGTTGAACTGATTTGAGTGACGGTTGAGTTGTAGTGCCTCGTGTGACCAGCATTATAATGGATTTAACCGCGGAATGACATTTTACCGAGTTAAAAAGTACCCTTCTCAGGCTCTAGAGAATCTTTGTGCCATTTTTCATTTAAATCGGTTAAGCAGTTTCTGCGTGAAAGAGGAAGTGACAGGCAGAGTTTTATAATAATAGTATGGATGGTGTATTAAGACCTTTACCAATTTTCAGTTCTGTAAATTAATACTAACGGAAGTGACTGTTTATAAAGACTGATAAATAAGGTATAATACTAGCTGCACGCCCGCGGTTTTGCTCGAGTATTTATAAATTTTCACGCGGTAAAAATTGGCTTTTGTCAATTTCTGGGAAAACAGCCATGTCCATGCCAAAATTTGACTCAACGCGGGCTTTGATCGTTATAATTGTATTTTCCGTGAAAGGCGGCATTTTAATGTGGTTATTATAGCCTATGTGTTATCTTGATATGTGAGCTACATTATTGTGAAGTATCATCAAAATCCAATCGGTAGCGTGCGTTTTTGCGTGATAGAGCTACATATTCACACACTGACTTTTACCCTCACAAACTTTCGCGCTTATAATATTAGTATGATCATTTGATTTGCTGTACAGATTATCTCGCAAAGTATTATTAAGGAAACTAGTTAGACCTACAGAAACAACCTTAAGTGTCGTATGTGCAATGACCTACTCGTTGCTCGATAAATTGTCGCTATTTTATTGAATCGGCCTTGATTTCGCTCGAGATAACGTTACGTTACAAATACTGATTTGTTAATGTGTGATCTGTCGCTGAAGAATGCTTACCTTCTGTAATGTCATTTGTTTTTGATATTATCTTTGCAATTTATTTGAGTGTCTGTTTGTGACATTAAAATAACCTTTATTCCTTAATTATTATCTTTTGAGTAATAACCTTAGTAAAATATTACTTTTGAGAGAAAAAACGGTATATTTCCCCTTAAAGGAAAGCAGTTAAGTAATAAAGCAAAATGTATAAATAATTTTTTTCGGACTATTCACACAGCATCACCTAACCCCAAACTAAGCAGAGCTTGTACTATGTGTGTTAGGTGACCGATATACTACATAGATATTTTTTTGTAAATACATACATATGATACATAGAAAACACCCAGACCCGAAACCAGAAATTGTAGATCGTAAAAAATCTGGTCCCACGGCGGGAATCGAACCCGCAACCTTCTGCGCCTCAGGCGGCCATTCGCCCACCGAGCCACAGAGGTCGTATGTAATATAAAGACGGTGTGAAGTATAATATAAGTTTATTCTTAGAAATATTTGATTGTGCTTGCTGTCAAAGCGTCTCTTTCGACAGAATAGAGTAGATTATTATATGGGACCAGTGTTGCTTCTTTTTTCTTGAAACGAGTAATTAAGATGTTACAGTGTGTGCATTGCAGTATGCAAACTGCGCGACGTAATGCCTTCGTGCCATTTGTAATAAATTTCGCTGCACTAGCCAACTACTATAGAACTTTGATGAATTATAACTTTGCAGTTTCTTACTAAATCATAAAGCAAAAACAGGTGTCCAGTAATTTTTGCACGGACTAAACAATTTTTTTTTATGTAGTCCTCATGCCTATTTTGGTTGAAGAGCCTAAGAATAAACTAGGTACCTTCATTTAACTTAACATTTTAGATTTTAATTATTAATTTTATTTTTATTTCTGTATAATATTTTTTATAAAACTTGACATTGTCTGGATTGGAATATATTATTATTGTTTTGTCAGAACTTAGATTAGCTGGTTTAATTGGATTTTCTGTACTAGTTATTCAATAAATAAATTATTATTAGTATTACGACTTTTATCTCCTTACCAATGATTCATTCTCAATCACAAATACGTTATCATTATCAATAAACTTTATCATTATTGATAAGGCAGTACATTGAATCCTTTCATACTAATAACTCGTGCCGGAATCTTTAATGTGTATCTTGTTTTCGTGATTTGATAACGATTCGTGCCTTTGTGTACTTCAGTTAAGGTGTTAACTGTAGGATTAACGTTACGATTTAGTTTATCCATAGTCTTTTGGATAATTGCCGTGTTGGTGTGTTTTCGCGGAAAATTTTCAGTTTCATTATCTTTGCTGGATAAATGAGTTTAATTAGGTTATGTTAGCTCCGATGAGCTGTTTAGATAGCTTTAATGTTTTTTGTAATGTACTCAATATAAACAAATATTCACATGATAATTAATATAATTTTTTTGTTCGTTTTATTGCAAGAAAATTCATGCACTGTACACGTAACCTTTAGTATAGTTTGAGTTTATCTTATACTTTTCTAATTTTAATAAGTAAATATTACCGGACTAATCACACAGCATCACCTAACCCCAAACTAAGCAGAGCTATGGGTGTTAGGTGACTGATTTACTACATAGATACATTTTTTTTGTAAATACATTTAAAACACCCAACCAGAAATTGTAATTTATTTCATTATTCACATTATCTTATGACAAACGTAGCAGAGTATTTTGGGTGATAGACAATGCGCCTAGCAAAAAGGGGCACAATTTCTTGATACTTTAGTATATGGAATTTGTGCATGCAAATTAATAATTCGGTGGATCCTAGCCGCAACATTACTACATGTGACATTCACGCCGGCCAAGTGCAACACCAGCCAGCCAGCGAGGTGAATTAAGGCCTAAACGCTCTCGTCAAGGGAGAAGTCTGTGTCCCAGCCGTGGGAACTTCAATAGGGTGGTGATGTGGATAATGTTGAAGTGCCTTTTACACGACAGCATTTATCGTTATTAAAATAGATATGCATCAACATGAAATCTATCAAGGCGGCCTATCTTCAGAAGTAGATGGCTCACGGCCGAAATTGAATTCAATAAAATAAATTCCATCTAAAAGTTTATTACGAGAGAAAAAACATTTAAACTGTCTGTGATTTATTTTAATGGCAAAAACCTTTTAAAATAAACAGCCTAAAGTATTTACTCTTGACCATTGTTTACTCTAACAATCGTTGCTTAACTTGGTTGGCTTAGGTTGGTTTCGGGTATGGGTGTTTCTATGTATAACTCATAAGTATGTATAAACGAGTACAAAAAATGTATCTATATAGTATATCAGTCCCCATAGTACAAGCTCTGCTTAGTTTGGGGTTAGGTAATGCTGTGTAATGTAATGAGTCCGGACTCAAGTAACTCAATTTTAACTCAAGTGGTTGTTTCTGTCCTTAAGTTAACCTATTTTAATTAGGAATTATTGTTAAAAGTCTATAGTTAAAATCACCTAGTTATACTGTGAAATAAGATTATGGTTAAATTCAAGAAGTGTTTAAGTATTAATTTGTGCTGTGTTAAACCCCAGATAAGTGTATTGATTGGTGTGTATTGGTGTACAATGAAGTGTATTGTATTGTATTGCAAGTTTCCAGGAAGAGTTTTATAAACGGACTGTATGATAATGATAAGATTATGAATTAAAACATAAAATGAAGTTCAAAAGTCCGTTTCCGTTGTTCAATTTGGGAGGTAATTATTTCATTTTCACTAGCGTTATGTGTAATATTGGGTCGAATATAAATGATTTGTAAAAATATTAGGGTCACAGACTAAACCCAAATCGATAAGATCTTAGTGGGTTAATCTTAGATCAGTGGGCAGTAAAGCAATATATATTTATAACTTAATTTGGTAAGAAAAGCAAGAGATGTTTTCTACCCCTTCTATTTTCTGTAATGTCCGTGCGGACTGCTGTGTAGATTGCCTTCTAATGAGATGGACAGGGGAGTTTGTTAAAACTACAGACTCACGATGGATGCATGGTAGCTTATAACAATAACAAATGGATAATAATAACATAGTATAGTAGAAATGACGATGATGTTTAGAACTAACTTCATATAAACTCATATTTCTGTTTAATAAGAATTAGTTAAACACACAATAAGCCTATTAACGATATTTTGCGACAACTAGAGAGATTTCCATTGTGGAAAGAAGCTTTTATTTAACTGTAATTAAACAGATTAGACACTAATTTTGGTTTATGGATAACGTATTTTATCAAACGTTCTAATAACCTCCTATAAGTCTGATATAAAAAGTAAAATATTTTTATGAATACGAGGGTAACTAAATATCCACTCGTTACTCGCTATTTATTTATAGGTACATTACTCACTTATGCTTACAAAATAGTTATTACATTGCATAATACATGCAGACGCATATTGATGCAGGTTTCCTAATTAACTTTAATACTGAGAATAATAACGCACTTATCGTGGCTATAGTATAGTAAAACGCTCCAGCTGAAACGGTGCTGTACATTGTATTCACAGCACAAAGGACATCGTAGAAAATGCATCACGAACGGCAAAAGAGCTTTAGGAAGTCTATTCAATGCAACGGCTGAAAGCAGATAAATGCTGCATTATATCACCTTCCGCATACCTAATCTCTTTCCAAGCTAAGCTATTCTGTTTTATCTATCCCGGCCTTTTCACTACTGCGTCAGATCTGAGTTTCCGACCTTCAGTTTTAACTAGTTTCAACAACAATTTGCGCAGAGACATTGAAACTTTTAAATTAACAAATTGACATTATAATCGCGTATATTTCGACCTTGCAAATGCTTTTGATACTATCTTAGTCTATAGTCCACTGTATTACACAAAACTGAGCGATTATTTTTAAAATTGGATTTAGTAATAAGGGTAATTCAAAATCTCTGGAGCACGCGATCACGCACGTGGTGCTTTTAATGACATTTGTTTACAAGTACCTACTTAAATTAAATGTATGGTGTCCTTCAAGGCATTATGTTAAGTTCTATCTTATGTTTATGATCTTGGGCTTAAGAAGGCTTTGTTGTTTTCTTATAGTCTCTTTAGCTTTAAAACATAAGCAATAATTCCTTTGAATTAGCATTATTAATCGTTTTGATAATGTCTTATGATTAATTAATTATATTTTGTTGTCTGCAGGTGAAATAAGATGGTTGCTGTTCGAATCTTGTAACGGAAAGGAGATGAACCAAACGAAAAGCAACAATGTTGATGCGGCGCGTGGGGAAAATAAACGTAAGGTTTTTTATACATCTACTTGCTGTGCCCCGCGGTGTTACCCGCGTTATAATGGATTTTCCCGCGGAATGACTTTTCCCGCGGTAAAAAGTAGCCTATGTTATTTTTCAGGCTCTAGAGATTCTTTGTACCAAATTTCATTTAAATCGGTTCAGTAGTTTTTACGTGAAATAGTAACAAACATCCAAACATCCATACTTACAAACTTTCGCCTTTATAATAATAGTAGGATTTATACTTTTCCTCATGGAGGCATAACGTGTAAGTACTTAAGTGATTCCATGGTAACTAGGTATTTGCCCTTCTGTGTACAGCACGGAGCTCCAATGACTCCTATCACTTTTTTATCGCCTTTTCCTGATATAAGGTGCTTAGAAGCTTAGAATGACAGTTGTGTAAAAAAACACATTATAGTACTCGTCCATCTTACAAGGGCATTGTCGTCTAACGGCGAAGGACAGATGACTGCATGATTTAACACTCACGCTGTGATGTGACCTGCCGCGCATCGGGCACCGGACTCTACTCGGGGCCCTCGTCTTAATTTAAATATTAAATATCTTGAAAACGAACGGACGTATTAAACTAATGGTATTTCTAATTTTAAACAGTGTTTACAGAAAGCTTGAATTGAAAAGTAGTGAAAATAGCTGGTTGTACTTTTGTTGAAAAATATACAAGTCCAAAGTTCTATTGCAATATGTACTAGTATCGAACACGGTATTTAACATTATTATTATTTTCGAAGTATATACCCATTTATTACTTTACGATACTAATTTATCGGTAATAAATCCTTGTCAATTGTCCATCGTAGGCATATGTATGATTATAGCTAAAGCTATAAAGTTACAGTTTGTGTTGTTTGTAACACTATGTTAATAGTCATGTCATAGTACTATAGGATAGCTGGGTCACTCTCAAAAATCCACGTGGAGTTAATTGTAGTTGTCATTTTGTAGTCATAAATGCAAGTGCCGTCGCGAAGCTCTAAAATCATCTGTTATTGATAAAACAATCTAATATTATCATGTAAAAAAATAAAAAGTAAAGAAAAAAGTTTGTTTTTAATATAAATAGTTTTATATAATAATAACTTTTTTTCGGTGTTTCGGGTACTAAACATCTGATATACTGATAAACATACATAGATATTTTTTATTATGCATATTATGATCATTCAAACACTTGACCGGGAATCTAACCCGTTGCCTCATGCGCCTCAAGCGCCGTCTAATCGTAATTTTTTGACTAAAATCGTTTGGCAAAGATCGACAGTCAGTTAACTGTATATTGTGCTACTATCGGACCATTGCAACTCTGTGTATGTGTACGTATGTGTACCTTCGATATTACTAAAATCGCTTGGCAAAGTCTAATATTACGTCAAACTGAATAAGCTATTATTAATGAGCTGTGGTGCTTAGTGTAATCGCGTATTAAATTACTCGAAACAGAATTGACGACCAAACAATGTGGCATGAATATTCATAGCTGAACGCCATTTTATTTGTTAAACGTATTGTAATTTTAATGGCTTGCATTTTAAACGACGTCTGTTGTACCTGGCTCGCTCGATTCTCAGCAACCTTTTTTAAACCCCCGATAAAAAAGTGGGATGTTTTAAGTTTGACGTGTCTGTCTGTCTGTCTGTGGATCTGTATGTCTGGGACATTATAGCTCCCAAACGGATGAAGCGTTTTCAATTTAGTTTATTTTTGTACGAAAGGTACGTTGAGAGCCATTGTTCTTAGACATGTTTAATGAAAATTGGTTGACCCGTTTAATAGTTATGAGGGTAAAAGTGGGGAAGGAAAACCGAAAATCTGCAAATATACTCGAGTGGGGTTTCAAATGAAAGCGCATCGCGTGTACATTACAAAATATTATGGTGTTTTACTTTTAAGAAAATAAAGACATGGGAATCGGGGCTTTTAGTTAAATTTTAAATTTAGTCTTTATAGTTATTGTGTGCGGTATCGGTTTAGCGGTAATCTAAACATGTACACGTCTGTGAAAAAATCGATTTACCAATCGCTTGGCTAAAATCAAATCGATTGGACGGACCAATCGATTTGATTTTAGCCAAGCGATCGGTCGGAGTTAAAAAGGTTTATATAGTTATGTAACCTCCTTAATAACATAGCCTCTTTGGTAATAAAGAGTTCATAAATTACGCATCATAAACAACCCAATCATTAAAAATAAGGTAAAAATTTGAACTGTGTTCATGAGTTCTACGTTTGAGAGGAATATCTAGTCTTTATATATATAATTCTTCTGTGAGTGTGTATGTCACTGAACTTCTGACGACTGGACCGATATTGATGAAATTTTTTGTGTGTGTTCAAGGGGATCTGGGAATGGTTTAGATTATATAAATCTACAATTCATATTAAATATTTGCAGGCGAGCGTCGCCGCGTTCCGTCCGGGCGCGCCGCGGCGCTCCGCAGGGCTCCATCGGACTCGGACTGCAGCGGCGAGACCGCGTCCCTGTCCGCGGACAGCGGGGAGCGCGCCGTTAGGCCTGCGCCCCCGCCGCCGAGACAGGGCAAGTCGAGGAGGTAAGCATCAGAAACCTAGGGAGATATAGGACAACACTGTAGTTATATTACAACCTGGGACTTTTTGAGGAAACTTTAGGTAACTTTAGGTACTTTCTAGGTCTTCATGTGTCATCTTCATCTAAGACTGTTCAAACCATTGAACATGATTTTTAATATTATAAATAACAATAATTATCGTAGAAGTAAGATAAAATTAATATTATATAATTAACTAGATATACGAAAACACATTACAAATTAAAACTAAATTAATCCTAACAAGCCAAGTCAACGGCAAAACTTATGGTAGCTGAATTGCATAGGTACGCAGTTGCAGGCACATCGTAACTTCACATCAGGTGTATTTGAGATTAAAGAAGAAGATATAAATAATAAAAAATATATTTTTTTATTATGTACAAAACACATGAATACCTAGAAAGTACACTTACAGATACTCGTATCTTTATCTGTAAGTGTCATAGTTGCTTTCAGTAGGCAGGAGCGGAACCCTCTAACACAAGTTTCTCAATACTTAAAAGGGGGTTTCCGATGTATTCATTTATATATATGCACGCAGACGACCTCCGCTCTTTGCCATACCAACGGCAAGAAGTAAGTTAAGGAGCAAGTCTCCTTTTCAGCGGGCTCTACGCACTCTCAATAGCTTCAACAGTGCGCGCGAGGATGTTGACTTGTTTGTAATATCAGAAAAAAATTAATAGTGCCGTGTCCCAGTACATAGATCAAATAAACAGAGTCAATTAGAATTGAGCAATATATTTGAAATTATGTAATTTAATTTATATGTACCTATTATTTTCCAATTTCGCATTAGTTTTGTACTGTAATGGCAATGTAAAAGTGTAAATAAATCAAAAATAAATAAATAAAAATTATTTAGTTAAGTTACTGAAATAAACTATTAATTTATTATTTTATTTCTTTTATTAGGTGTGTTAATATGTTTGATGCTCTTTCAAGCAACAAATACTTAGAATAAAAGAAATTTCATAATAATATAGCTCACATGTACAAAGATACAAGACAGAAAATCATTTATTTCCATTGTTTGAATTCATAAATTTTAAAAACGTCAAAATAAAAAAAAACATCGAGCATAGGTACTTAAGAGAATATCAGAATAACACATAGGCCGGGCTTTGTACCTTTTTTCGCGGGAAAATTGATAATTGCGATTAAAACCCGACGTGGATCAAATTTTAAAGAACAAAATACTATTTTTTTTCCGCGGTAAAATATTATTACGCCGGCGGAAAGCTTCTCTAATGCCATTTCCATTTCTTAACCCATTTCGTCTGCATCGACGTGGTCTCAGTCGAAATAAGCTATTGTTTCAGTCATGTACCTAGTTAGTATTTCATTAATTATTCAATTTCGTTTGCAACGTGTGAAACCGGCTGTGGGCATTAAACTTCGTGTATACCTGAGAATACCTATAATAATATCATTTACACTGTTTTACATCTTTCGTTTACTTAATTGTTTTTTTTTTTGTATTAACCAGTAATATAATATAGTTGACTTTGCAATTGCTCACTCTCACTGCCACATATTATTAGAGGTTTTAGATTCTTTATTTCTCATAGGAAAACATTTCACTAACATGAGAAAACAATAGTATTACTTAATAATATGCATCAAGGCTATTTGAGCCACCAGCCACAGCCATTAAGTATGATTACAGAATACATTTCCTACGCTCAAATTTTCCATATTCTCCACTCGCGTTTTTGCATATTCTCCACCCGCAGTATATACTCCACATTTAGATTGTATATTCTCCACTCCTCAACTCTCAGTTCACATATACCTCTACTCCGCCCACAGCACATCCTTTTAGATTGCATATTACTTACTCACAGTATGCATATTCTCCACTCACAGATTGCATATTTCGGTCAACAGCCGCCGGCGTGGCAGCGAGTGGGAAGTGCTAGAAGGGCTGAAGGACGGACAGAGGTTTGAGAAGCGACCGGATGTCTTTAACGGGTACTTGCATAAGAAGAGGAAGTGGCCCTTAAAGGGGTGGCATAAGGTAAGACTTTTAATTTCGCAGTCTTGTGTCGTTGATATTGTATGCTGAATTTAAGAACCCGGCCAAGGGAAAACGTCAAACGTGAGGAGTGTGGCAACACTCCATTATGACAAAAATTAGACATTGGTTAAAATATAGAGCTACTAGCTGCGCCCCGCGGTGTTACCCGCGTTATAATGGATTTTCCCGCGGAATGACGTTTTCCCGCGGTAAAAAGTAGCCTATGTTATTTTTCAGGCTCTAGAGATTCTGTGTACCAAATTTCATTTAAATCGGTTCAGTAGTTTTCGCGTGAAAGAGTAACAAACATCCATACATCCATACTTACAAACTTTCGCCTTTATAATAGTAGTAGGATTTCTCTCAGTCACATGTGACAAAACGAGATAGCTCTTGCTTGACATAACTTGGCTGTAGATAGGTTTAGTTGCACTTTGTACATCTGTCAATAATAGTATATTATGCAACTGTTTTATAAAAGTCTTTTTGAATAGTCCTAAAACATTGATCCTTGACGGGAATCGAATTGACCACCTCTTGCGCCGCAAGTCGCTGAGGGTGTGTTTTCGAATTCTTACAACTAGAACTCCCTGATGCACTATAAATAAATAAAATAAAAAGCCTTTTATTTTTCTTGAAACTGAATTAAAACATTTGAATAAAATGAAATGAAATAAAATTTGTTTATTGCTTGAAATATGGTTTACATAGGTGTCAGGTTATTTATACAGTTCTACACACTTCGTCAATTCAGATTTGACATGCAATGTCAATTATAATCAAAGAATTTACATTGTAATACGATTTGTCAATTAGCCATTTCTTAATTTTTGTTACAAATTTGTTTATTGGCAATTCTTTTATATCAATAGGGATAACAAAAAATACTGAAAATATACAGAAATAAAATTTAAATTAAGTTAAGGCCCCTTTCGGGTAAAGGCCTCCTCTAAAGTTTTTCCACTTGTCTCTGTCTTGAGCTTCTTCAAGCCAGTGTGTTCCCGAAGTCTTTTTTATCTCGTCGGCCCACCTCTCTTGAGGGCGGCCTCTGGCTCTCTTTGCGTCATCTTTGCATCTGATGCACTATAATTAAGTTTATTTATAATTTTCAGCGTTTCTTCGTGGTAGACGTACGCATTTCGTTTTATAGATATCATCATCACCCTATTAACGTTCCCACTGCTGGGACACAGGGACTGCTCTTTCGACGAGATAGATTAGGCCTGAATTCACCACGCTGGCCAAGTGTGGTTTGGAAAGAAAGAAAGAAAATCTTTATTGTAAAATTGCGTATGCTATGAGCTGATGTTAACAATGACTAGGTATCAACAATTTTATCCGTCGCGGACATACAATAGTATTTAAATGTACGCATTAAAATTTTACAACATAATATAATACTTTAGTGCAACAAATAAATTTAACACTCAAAGTATTCTTTTAAGTTATAGTGAACTCTATTATGTAGCCAGTTTCTCAAATTTGTCTTAGACGGATATCTATTTAGTTCTTTTATTTCAACTGGCAAATGGTTGAAAACTTTTATAGCTGTTATAAATGTACTTTTCTTATATAAAGTGCTATTTATTTGAGGGACACATAGATTATATTTATATCGATTATATTTATACATTATATTTATATTTTGGTGAATAGTTTTAGTCAGTTTATTGATAATTCCGTCCGGAGAGTCCGCTTGCGGCGCAAGAGGTAGCGGGTTCGATTCCCGCCGAGGGGTGAAGTGTTTGTATGTTCTGCAAGCACTTTCTCCTTGGTCTGGGTGTTTAATATGTATAATAAAAAATATCTATGTATGTATGTATATTATATTAAGTATATCAGATGTCTAGTACTACGGGTACTAGACATCTGACATCTGGTCAGGTAAGCGGTAACCGGTTACCGCTTGGGGATTAACGAGTTAAGTATTTCAGATGTCTAGTGCCCGTAACACAAGCTAAGAGCTTACCACGGGGCTAGATGTTGTTGTGTGGATTGTCCGGAAATATTTATGTTTAATTTTCAGCGTTTCTTCGTGGTGGACGGCGGTATACTGGTGTACGCGCGGTCCCCGGCCGACGTGGCGCGCGGCCGCCTGCACGGCTCGGTGGACGTGGGCCTGTCGGTGATCTCCGCCAAGGCGCGCCGGCGACGCATCGACATAGACGCCGACGAGTTCATATACCACCTGCGGGCGAAGACGCCGGACGTGTTTAGGACGTGGCTGAATGTGCTTAAGGCTCATAGGTGACTATTGTTATATATTCTACTTAGCCCACTGCTGGGGCTGCCACCTCTCGATGTAAAATTAATGATAGATGGACAAGGGCTTGGTGGCAGACGGCTTGTACCAAAGTTTAGTTTTGTCTTTTTAATTTATAGAGATCGTGGCTTAGCAATCAGAAACCACAACTGTTGATTTTAGGCTCGTTTGACACTTACGTCTTTTATGTATAATTATTTAAATAAAAAAAAAATGTTTATGTTTTTACAAAAATACACATTACACATTTTTTTTATGTTAGATAAGTCCTCATTTGACCACCATCTCACCTGATGTAAAGTGACGATGTGGTCTAAGATGGGGCATGAAGACCTAGAAGGTAGATGGCTTCTCCGGACCACATTACGAAACACGAATAAATCGCTTCACGCACTGGCCCAGCCCGGAGGGTGGTGACAAGCCGCGGCCGAAGCCTACCACCAGAGAAAAAAGACCTACCATAAAGAAAGCAATAACGCTCCACGTAATCAGAATTTATAAAAAATTAAATGTCATGAGTCTTCGGAATATAAATTAATAATTACAAAAATTACACCTGAATAAAGCTTTAATCACACAGAGCCCATAACGATTTACCTAAGCTATGGCTAATATTCATTTCCTACGGCGGAAATGTATATTAAGAATCTCACATTCTATTCCAGGTTATACCGACAACATTTACTGACATTTGGCGCGCGCGAGTCTGTCCCCAAAATCCACGCGCCGTCGGACGACCAGCCCGCCACCGACACGTCATCACGTAAGACTGATTATATTATAGCTACATGTAAGCTAACTAGGTTAGTTGTGCCTGTTCTGATATGCGGTCCGAGTTAGGGCATTTCTCCACTGCACGAAGTTAATGCACGGGCGAATTCGTCTATGAAAATCATGTGCCTGCATTCGTGTAGCACAATGTTGAGTGGCGACCCATTTGTGTGCGAATAACCTTATATAGTTTTGAGATTATGATGTTCTTTGTAATGCTTTTCAAATAACATTCTTGCTCAGTCAATTATTATTGACAGTTGACTTGATAGTTCTTTAATATTATACAATGAATAATTTTAGCCAGAGATAATGAAACAGACCCTTACACTATTAAAATTTTGAAATACATATCTTAATTGTTATTTACTCACTCAAGTATTAAGTATTGTAATTAAATCAATGTCCTATTTCTCTACTGTTATCTACGTGTTGCTTCTTCGTTGATATTATCTATTTTGTAGATCCCGTTTTTTAATTATTATAATAATATTTTTATTTAACACATAAGTAAAAAAAATGTCAAGTAGTTTCGACCAACAGTTTTAATTTTATGGAGTGGAGAAAAGCCCTTTCTCATCCGGTGCTGTATGTTGGGCAATAAACTTGTATGAAAACCTTACAATTAAAAAACGAAACCATTTGTACATAAGTACTGATATAAGCAATATAAATAATTTTATTTATTAAAGTTCTTATGTTAGTTAAAGAAAAATACGCTATTCTATTTGACTAAAATACAACACCATGTCTTGAACAGGCACTATTATATCACTTTGAGTGCGTGTGAATGCGTAGAATAGTTAATCCTAACACAATTGTGAGGGTCCCTCGTAGTTGGTTAGCTATTTGTGCTGTTTTAACGCATGGTTTTAATGTCGGAATGAACGAGACAGGAATATATTCTTAGATTATAACGTTCTATTCTTCCACGTTTTATTAGATACATCGATGGTTTCGTCAGAGGCGTCTGTCGTCACGAACGAAGCGCCTAAATCAGAACATACTTTCAACTTCAAAAATGACTCTTCCTATTATTCACCTAAGATCGATAATTCTATATACAAATGGCAACAAGATCTTAAATCTAATGATAGTCTCAAACAAATGAAGGAACCATTAGTAGAACAAATATTTGATGTAAGATTCGATCAGAGAACTCAGAATCTCAGTCTGGGTTATATGCATTGCGTTGGTAAGAATAATGATGTACAGAAGAAAAAGTCTAGTACCAAAATAATTTCTAACTCAGAAGCTGAAAAACAAATAGTTTCTACAGATTTCGAGTCAACTGCTCTACAAAACTACCAAGACGAGGCGATTCTCAAAAAAATATCACTTAATTCTAATAATAAAGGTTTTGAAGAAAATAAAGCATTTAATCCACAGAAATCTATATTCATTGAAAAATTAAGCCCACGACCAACTAATTGCTACTTTTTCACTCGCAAAAAACATAACGTTGACGTCGATTCTGACATGAAAAAGAGCAAAAAGTGCACTAATCTTGTGAAATACAAAAATCTCGATACTGAACCCCCTTTGAAATTTCCTCTGAGCAAATGTATGCTACTTGGAAAATATAGACAAAACGTCCCTACTCAAGAACAACAAATCAATAACATCGCTCCTACTTACAATACGCATATCAAGCAAACCACAATTTCACACAATACAAAAAAAGAACAACAACAACAAATCCTAGGCGCGAAAATAAACATGTCATCCCAAAATGCTATGACAGCGACCGAATACGATACAATCACAGAAAAACTCATGGTTACTGTGTTCCGAAAATACGAACCTAAAGAAGTCTATAAAATAAAACATTACGTTGACAAAGTTTTAAAGGATATCTATGATGTTAAATTTGATGAGTCTACCCACCCAATTAAAGCTCTTTTCAAATCCCTCCTTGAGTACTGGTTAAGAAATACATCTGCAGTCAAATTCAAAGAGACCTTACTCAGTGAAAAGTCTATTGGCAGACCGTCTAACAAATACTTCACTAGAGACGAGTATCTATCTAGTGTTTACCTGAACACCATCTGCAAAGAAACTCAGGTTAACGAAGTTACGAATAAGTCTAAGAGTAAAGCATGGTGTGCTAATAACAAAATTCCTCGTAAAAAGCAATATCCCGTACGTGACACGGAAAGTTTTGAGA
Source organism: Gymnoscelis rufifasciata (assembly GCA_929108375.1). Taxonomy (NCBI): domain Eukaryota; kingdom Metazoa; phylum Arthropoda; class Insecta; order Lepidoptera; family Geometridae; genus Gymnoscelis; species Gymnoscelis rufifasciata. Next base: position 1,645,808 of record OV815326.1, read on the forward strand.
AAGAGAGACGTATTCAGGAGTTAGAAAAACTGCTTAACAGTACTGTGTATGTTTGCGAAACCCAATGCAGAGGCAAAGATATAAAAATGTCTGAGAAACTTATGGATAATATTGATAAAAACTCCAGCAAAAAACTGTATGGTACGAAACCTCACGACCTCGAGTCGCATTGTAGCTGGTCCGGCTCCTCTGGTAAAGGAAACCCAGAATGTGATGTTTTTGCTGCACCTGTCATAAAAAAAGTTTCCAAAAGCATAACAACACTTCCTGCTAAAGAAGTAGACGAATTTAAAGACAGCGAAAAACTCGACACTGGACAATCCGGTCTAAAAGATGTATTAGATAATATTACGACAATATTTTCAAGAATAAAAAAGCCGGATAATTATACTGATAAAATTCAACCCGATCCTATAAAACGGACAGTCAAGATAGATAAAACAAATACTTTAGAACATAAGCGATTTAATCACAGGAAAGAAAAAGGCATTAAAAGGGAACTATGTCCATTAACAACGGACAATTCAATGTGTCACTTAATTCGAAAGAATAATAGGGATAATTCTCTTGTAATAAACCTAAATAAATACAGCCTTGAACATATTGCAGCGTCGCGGGTCAATGACCCAGACGTTAAAGGAATGTTGTCAATATTTATTAAAGTAAAGAAAAAATCCTCTAATCAGGGGTCCAAACAGACAAATTTGAATATTAAATTCGCTGAAGATGTTAAACCAATCATTGCGCCAGCTGAAACCTCGGATAATTGGATAAGTTATATCGAAAATGATTCGCGCTTGTTTTTCAATAAATTGCCCAAAACTTTCAATCACCCTTACACACCTTGTGATTTAAACGATGAATGTAATGAACTAAGACCTTATTTGAGTACCAGTGACGCTACATCTAAAGCGTACCATTGCCCACAGGACAGCGAGTGTTCCCCAAAAGCTTCATACCGAAGCTGCGATTCCTTTATAAAAACTGTAATAAAGAGTAAACAGGATACTTCACAGCCATGCTACATAATGTCTATAATAAAAGGTTCAAATAGCTTGAAAAAAAAAGATAATGAACCAGGAAAACCTTGCAGTCTCAGAGCGAAATCGCCATGCAATCAAATTAATAAAACATCGAGCAAATCACCTAACAGGACACCCGTTAAAACGCCGAATATACGTCCCAGGCCCTTGAGTTCGACTAGAAGCAAAACAGCAAGTGTATCACCAGTAAAACCGGCAAATATGTCTACTACAAAGCCTATTAGTGTTTCTCCGACTAAAGCAATATCTAAACCAATACCTCAAACCGTGAGGAATCCACCAGAATTGTCAATTTTCGAAAAACCCGCACCAAGAGTTATAGACGAGAAATTAATTCTCTTACTTTTAGAAAATCTCGCGTTGCTATCCAAACAAGTCCCGACAATATTCAAAGATATAAACAGCCTGTATCTAAAACTAAAAAAAAAACACGAGAAAACTATAAAAAACTGCCATGGAATTCAAGGTCTGAGCCTATTAGGAAAAATATACAATGAATCATCTACTGGGGTTAATGATAAAATGACACAAATCGACCCTGATTCAGACATTGATACTTCAAAATACAATACAAACAAATGCGTCTTCACTAACTTAATTAATCTAGTAAATCAAGCAGTGAGTACTGAACCAAAGGAAACATTACGGAACGCTGAGATTCAAACTAAAACGGACGAAAGACGGATAACCTTACAAGTTATAACTCCGACAGCTTACGCCGAAGAAGCGAAAGCATCTACCTCTGGGGATGCAAGAATAACAGTCGCAGTTACAGAATCCCTTGATATAGACAGTATAGAGCCCGCCCCTATGCTAACCGAAACTAAAAACGGCTCTCTAGACACCATCATAAAATACGTGATAAATGAATGCGATATGCAAAAAATTACATGGTCTGGCAGACCACTAAACGAAAGAGCAGCGCTGAGGAAGAGACAGTCTATGAAACAGAAGCTTCTCAAAGACTATCTTCTGTCACCAGCGATAGTTGTATCCAAAAACTTACACCCTAAAAAGCATATGCAATATAGAAGAGATATCTTAGTTGACAGAAAGAGAGATAATGTGCAGAAAAGCGAGAAGAAAGAGAGGTTTAATGTGTATCAGCTGTTCTGTAGCCAGAAATTCGGACTGAAGGCGTCGAGTTCTGTAACATTGTCCCCGGAACTCTCCAATGATAGCATGAAAACGGTTTATCGGTGCTGCAGCGATCCGTCCTACACATCTGGTTATATTTCTGTATATTTTTTAGCTTTAGTTTAGTTCTGTGGTACTATGATTTTGAATCATTTAGCTTAGTGCCAAGAATATGCTGAAACAGTTTTATTTTAAAGAAAAGTTTACGTTGATAGATTCAAGTAGTGCATTTGTAGTAAGAACTTGGATAAACACAGTTTATTTTTATGAACTAACGTACCTAGAAGAGGAATTTAGTATCTAGCTAAATAGTATCAAGGCCTATAGAAAAGTGAACTTATAAATTAGGTAGGAATAGTTATATACCTTGTATTTATTTTTAGATGGTTGTGTAGCATGAATGAATCCCTTAGATTAGAATATTGACTGTTTTTCTTGTATATGCTAAAAGCACTTTTTATAAACTATTTTGGTAAAACATCTGTGATGACTGTCTATTAATTCCTATAAAGAGCATTTCTTTTTGTATATTATTTGTTAGTAATATAGTCTACAGATTTTTTACAAAAATAGTTTAGTGTGTGTACCCTTTTAGGCATCTGTTGACCATCAATATTTAAAGAGATCTTAAAATATAGTTCCTGATTCAGATATTATGAGTTGACATAAAACCGAATATAATCCGAAAAAATACTTAGAATAAACATGGTTTCTACATTAAAATCTTTGTATTCTTTAAGGTCCGTTGCTAGCCCGTTCAAAAATACTTAATACCTAGTTTTTGCTTTATCAATTAAATACTTGTGACTGCGAAATTTAATACAAATCTCACGAAAGCATTACGGAAACTTTAATACACTGTAACGTATTGATATTTCATTTAAAATGGAAAAAAAACTAAGGATACAATTTATTAAAATAGACAATCTGTTTTATTATTTAATATTTATTCTAAATAACGGACTAATTATTTTTTTGTCCTTCAAATATTCAAATAACTATCTATTTTAAAACTAAGTACAATTCACACGACTGGGCGAAAAGATTTTAATGGAACTTGTTACTCAACAGTCCTTATCATCGAAATATCGTTAGAAAAAACTTGCTTACCAATATAATACATAGACAGACGCATATTAAGTGTTGGAACTTATACCTTTCGCCTTTTGGCGCCCTGGTCAATATTCAAATCCACAATAGTACAGTCTTATTTAATATTATACTATCCACGGGAAAAGATATCAATTATGTATGTACGCGTATGTACAACATACAATTATAAGGGAGAAAATATTTTTACAAACATTGAAATGAATTTAAACGTTAAGGTATAATCGTACCAAAAAGTGAGTAACTCGACGAGAATTTACATATTTTGCGCATTTAGTACTAAATAAAGTTGAAATGTACGTATGTAGATACGCTCATTCTACACCTAGGTTCCGTATACAGTTTATACACATTTTGAAATAAAAACAAAAATTAGTTTTTTATTTTTTTGTGCAAAAAGGTGCACTCGGGGCGATCACCTATCCAACTACTGGCCTCGCGCAACGTCGCTTACTTAATAAAAAACACGTATGGTGTATGAGAGCCCCCTTAAATATTTATCTATTACTAGCGGCCCGCCCCGGCGTCGCACGGGTATACAATTTTCCCGGAAATTATTCGATTTTTTCTCGCCGTAAAAACCATCCTATCTCTCAAGTTGGATCGAACTGCACATGGTGTGCGAATTTTATTACAATCGTTTAAGTGGTTTAGGAGTCCATTGAGGACAAACATTGTGACACGAGATTTATATATATTAAGATGAGTTTTTAGTTTTAGTTGTTATAGCGGCAACAGAAATACAACATCTAAGATGACATTTTGACATACAGACAACGAAGTCTCAGTAATAGGGTTATTTTTGGGAACCCAAAAAACATGGCAACTTTGAACTCTAGAGCTCATAGTATCGGAATCAGTATAGTATTAGTATGAATAGCGGACCGCGGTCAACAGAGGCCTACAGCACGTGTACGATAGCGCGCCCCCCCCCTCTCTCCGTAGGGCTGTTGAGCCCCGCCTCGCCGCCCCTGCGCGGCCCGCAGGCCGGCTTCGTGTCGGGCACGCCGGGCGGCAGGCTCGCCGGCTGGATCATCGGTATGTCCACTTCAACTATCCTCGAATAGTAGAATAAGTGTTTGTGTAGTGTTGAGCCCGGTTTGTCACCCATACTTGAACTAGGTGGGAGGCTTCGGCCGCGGCGTGTCACCACCCTCCGGGCTGGGCCAGTGCGTTAAGCGATTTTTTCGTGTTTCGTAATGTGGCCCGGAGAAGCCATCTTCTAGGTCTTCATGCCCCATCTTAGACCACATCGTCACTTTACATCAGGTGAGATTGTGGTCAAAAGAAAGGCTTATCTAACATAACATTTTTTTTTTAAAACTATGATACCATCAAATGTAGAATAAGCGATTGTGTAGCCACTAGTGATGAGACCGGTTTGTTACTCATATAACGATAATAAATAGAAGCATCAAAATGTCAATATGTGAATAGTGTTACTGCAGATTTTTTGTAGTTGTGATACCGACTTAATGTATTATGTGGTTGGATTGGCGTAAGTTATTGTGATTTTCATAACGTGTTCAAGCGGTGGTGTTTACGTTTGAATAATGTCGTTTCCGACAGCACGTGAGCACTGAACGTGTCTGTCGATTTTAAATACTTACCACGGACGATTAAATTACATTCGCGGACTAGAGGGCGGGTTTCATAAAGGCGCGTAACGTCTCAACTTTAACCCCTGTCTGTATACATTTAAGGCTTATAGGAGGTTAATACAAAAATAAACATTTCATTAACCTAAAATAGTGCCAAATCTGTTTCATATAAAAACAGTTGAATAAAAGCTTTTCACCTCTGTTTATCTCCATAATAGACGCAAAATGCTGCATAATTAGGCTTTATGTGTTTTAAGCAAATTTAGTCGTATAAGCCAAAAATTGAACGAAGGTAAGTCGTTTTGAACAATTTTAGTAACACACCCCTTTATTTGTTAAGCATTATAAAGAGGTAACAAAATCACTAGATGGCTTTAAAATACACAAAGCTATTTGGGAATTTAACATGTAACTAGCGTCTACCCTATTGTCCACAGAGTCGGGCGGTCCGCTAGACAACGCAACGCGCGAGCTAGGCCAGGCGCAACTGTCCGTGCAACAGTTGCAACGGCTACTGGATGCGCTCGAGTTGCAGCAACAGGTGCACCATGATACCGATGTGAGTTTTCTACATCGAATTACTTGGAGATTCTGCGAGAGTTCTGATGAACTATTGAAAACTTCAACTGCTCAAACAACTGGCATTGTCTGATAAAGGGTCTATACGTAGACAGAATTAAACAATATAATATAGCATAAGATATTGTTTTACCCCAAGTTCCAATTGTTTTTCAAACTTTTCTTCATCTTAAAGGCACAGGCCCACTGCGGCGCATGTAGTGCACGGACACGCAGCGCATTTTAGGACCTTGTATTAATTTGTTTGACAACGTGGGTCTACGTTTTCGCTGGAGTGCATAGACTATATATAGCGTAGCACGGCGCTTAGAGAAGCTACCCAGCGCAGGGCTTCACTGAGGAAAATACTGCGCTGCAATAAACAAGCTGTATTATAGTCGTTTGTCATATTCGTGTACTCCAGTGGAAACGTACACCGACGTCGACAGCGTTGTGCTATGTAACCGTATATTCAAACAAACAAAAAAAATATGTACTTTTATTTTCCTAACAAATAATAATTTATATCTATTACATTTTGAAAATCAACATTTACTTACAATTATTACAAAAATAAATAAATAGATACAAAAACACGAAATAAGAAAACAAAATCATTAGTAAATAAAAAAAAATGAAAAATGGTTAAGTCTCAGCATGTGCTTGATTACTAGAAACTAGTATAAGCGCTGGTCTTCTTCTATTCGAGTAAGCAACGCCAGTATCAATGACGTCAATACATGCGAAGCTTCTTATTGGGTTGCAGTGGATACCACCACATATTTCTCATATTTCTTATATAGCGAGCTCAATACATGTCCGTGCGCCGCGGTGGGCCCGTGCCTTTATACATTTTACCCCCAAAACTCCATTCAAAAATTATAATAATTTCCATGAATTTCGTTGTCAGTCTCTATGGGCTTTTAATTATGTACAACGTTTCTTCCAAATATTTATTTTATTTTCCAGATTAAATTGGTAACACAAGTTGATGTTTTGTGAATGGCAATCGAAATATACAGTTAAGGTTTTTTTAATTCATGCAAAAAACTTGCAAATAGTTAATTAGACGAATATGTATGAACCTCTATGTTCCTGAAAAATATTGAATCCATACTTTGTATTGAGTTAGATTCATAAGTACCTATAAGTATGTTAACTGTAGATTATCTTAAATTTCATGGAGACTAACTTAACTAGAACTAGAAAGTATATTTGTTGAACTCACTAACCTAACCTAACACCCATAGTACAAGCTCTGCTTAGTTTGGGCTTACGTGATGCTGTGTGAGTAGTCCGGTATTTTTTTTATTTTTTTTTTATTTAATTCATGGAGTTATGCGTTTATTAAAAATAAATTTTGAGAATAAGTAAGTATTAGGTGTTTTTTTTTATTACAGGCTGCATTGGATAATCACTTGCCATGCGTAAGTGATCATGTGGGAGTTATAGTAGAGGAGCTAATGCTGATTATGTGAATTCATTCGAACGCGTTAGATTAGAACGAAGCTGACTTTTTACACGTGATAGAATGTGTGCACTTAAGAGCCCTCTTACATTTCGATGTTACGCTAATTTAGGTATTTACGTACCGAGCGAGCGGCGAGCTACGCGAGCGCTACATTCTGTCTCGCTCGCGCCATGATATTGCGTTGAGTAGGCGTCTAAATGATCTTCGGTTTCGGTTTCGGTTTAAAGATATTTTATTCTCAAAAGAACAAACAAGTTCACTTAAAATGAGAAAATACAAATAATGCTTATAATTAGTGCTTACCGCTAGCCTTAGGGGGTATTTTAGTAAACAATAAGATATTACATACAATATAACCAAAAACTAAATAATAAAAATCCATTAATATAACATAGTTCATATAAAAAACAAGAATATAAAAACATAAATAAGTTTGATACAAATCTAAAATTTTTTGTCTAAGGAAGTTGAATTGCCGGTAGATCTAAAAAACTATACATATATTGTTATTGCGCGAGTTATCGGGACTGGCAGTGTCAGGTGATATTTTAAATGTGTGCGTGAACTGCAATGCGCTTTGTTTAATAAGTTTGTAGTAGTTAATGCGTGTACGCAGTTTATGTCCGGAGCTTGCGTGAGTGTGTAAGGTGTAGTTCGGGAGCTACGATTGTTTTTATAACTATGATCGAATTCTAATTTTTACATTGTTACTTTATTATTAAAATGTTATTAGTATAAAGTATTGTGTACGTTTTAGATGTTATTTACACTGCTTGTTTATTATATAATTCTACTGTGTACTGTATGGTTTATGATATGTATTATTATGTGAAAAAATCGGAATTAATATTTGAATAATATTAACACCGATGCTAAATAAAAGTTTTAAACAAAAGCATTAAATGTATACATATTTACATACATATATTATTAAATAATTTTATACCAGTCACATGTTCATGATATGCAACTTCAGCTTCTTTTTATATATATCTAAACTTGTGGATGTTTTAATTTCATTCGGAATATATTATATCCCTGATATAATATATTCATTTTGCCATATTTTTTTGTTCTCGGCGGACGTATGTAGAGTTTATTTTTACATCTTAAGTTATATTTGTATTTCTTTACTATTAGATTTATATTTGATAATATTGTTTTGTTGAGTATTTTTTGTATTAAAATGCAGGTGTTGTACGTGAATGTTTTTGAAATATTAAATAAATTGATTTTTCTGTATAGGTTTTCAGTAGGTGTCAGATAGTTAAATTTGTATAATCTTTTTATAAGTTTGTTTTGTGCTCTTTGTAGTTGCATAAGGTTTGTTTTAGAGGCAGCTCCCCAAATTTCTACGAGGTATTCTAGGTGTGGTTTTACTAAACAATTGTATACAGTATTTTTGATCTTGTGCGGTAGACAACTTCCCATTTTACTTATGGCTCCAGACAAGGATGTGAGTTTGGAACGAATGTTATCGATATGTGCAACCCATGACAGTTTATTATCCAAGATAAGTCCTAAATACTTTTCTTTTTCTGACATTCGAATATAGGTACCATTTACCGTTAAAGGAATATGAATAGGAATATGTTTATTTATGGCAGATAAGATCATATACGAAGTCTTTTCTACATTTATAGTCAGAAGATTATATGAAAACCATTCTGTTAGTTTGTTTAAGTCATTTTGTGCTTCATTTATGATGTCATGGATTGTTTTCCCGAAATAGAAAATACAGGTATCATCAGCATACAGTGTTACGTTTCCAGAAAGTCCTATTTTGTTAATATTGTTTACATAAATTAGAAATAATAAAGGACCAAGAATAGATCCTTGTGGGACCCCGCAAGTTATATGTTGTGGTGAACTTGAATAATTTCCAATTTTGACAATTTGGTACCTATTTTTTAAATACGACGAGAGAAGGTTGTAAGCTTGCCCAATAACGCCTATGTTTTTTAGCTTTTGTAGTTTTTCATGACTGATTGTATCAAAAGCCTTTTTTAGGTCGATGAACACACCTAAGCAGATTTTTTTCTCGTCGATATTTGATTTAATTTGCGTAACTAAGTCTATAGTTGCTGAAAGGGTATTAGATTTGTGTCTAAACCCATACTGCTGGTCGATCAAAAACCTTTTTTCTGATAGATAGTCATTCAGGCGATTGTAGACAACTTTTTCGAAGATCTTTGATACTACCGGCAGTACAGATATAGGTCTGTAATTTGAGGGGTCAGTTTTTGTTCCAGATTTGTAGATCGGAGTTACTTTAGCTAATTTTAATTCGTCCGGGAAGTTACCTATTTGTAAATATTTATTGATGCAATCTGTAAGAGGTTTTAGTATTAAGGGTTTTATACATTTGATTGCTTTAGTGGTGATTTCGTCCACGCCTGCACTACTATTCGTTTTTAAGTTGTCAATAATTTTAGAGACTTCTTTTGTTGTACATTGTTTAAATTGGTCTAATGTTATGTTGTGTATGTGAGTTTGGCTGTACATTAACGTGTTCCCAGTTTGGTTATGGTATAGTGGTGGAATTTTGTTCGCCAAATCTTTACCAACAGAAGAAAAGAACAAGTTGAAAGTGTCGCATATTGCTGTACTGTCAGTAATTGTTTGTAAATTATGTATGAGTTTAGGTGGAGTGACATTCGACTTAATTTTGTTAGTAGCAAGGGTATTTATTAGTTTCCACATTTTCTTTGGGTCATCTTTACATTTAGCAAATTCTTTGATGTAGTATATTTCCTTGTCATTTTGAATCTTTTTGTAGACTCTGTTTCTGCTGGTAATAAATTCAACTTTTAAGTCTTTATTTTTCTTTAGTCTTTTCCATAACTCATTTCTGTTGTTAATCATATCTATCACATCTTTGTTTATCCACTCATCTCTTGGTAAGTTAATTATTTTTACTTTTTGTCTTTTGCTTTGCTCTATGTGTGTTTTTAAAAAGTTCTCTAGATAGTTGTAGTCGTTGTCCTTATTAGTGTATATAGCTTCATTGATGTTTTTAACCAGAGTGTCATAATCCAGGGATTTGTAGGTAATTTTTTTCTTAATACTTGGTTTAATTTTTGAGATTTCTAGAAATATTTGTTTGTGATCCGAAAACGATGAATCAAGTAATCCCATTTTGAAAAAGTTGTTGGATAGGTCTGTTGTTACGTGATCTAATATTGTACCGGTTGTTGCTGTTTGTCTTGTCGTAAATTGTTTGTCTATTTTGTTGATGATTTCGTAGCCATTTTCTTCTATAATTTCTAAATAACGTTTTATGTTTGTGTTACTGGTTAATAGATCTAAGTTTATATCACCAAAAACCAGTGCTCTTTTCTTGTTTTCTAACTGTTTGCCATATATTTCCAAAAACTCATTTATGTGATCAGCTCTATATATCCCGCCAATATTTAGTGCAAACTTAGGTAATTTTATCCAAATATAGTGATTGTTATCTTTGTAGATATTTTCAGTGGTTTCAAATTTTATGTTGTTATGTATATATATAGATACTCCTCCGCCTTTTTTGTCATTCCTGTAGCTAAATACTTGTTGGTAGTTTGGAATGTTGTGTAGCTTCGCATCTTGTTCAGATGTTAGCCATGTTTCTGTTACTATAATAATATGAATAGTTGTGTTAATTCCCTGTATAATACATTTTATTTCATCTAACTTACCTTGTTTTCTGATGCTTCTAGCATTTGTGTAGAATATCTTTAAAGTTGATTTGTCTGTGGTTAAGTCTTGATATCGATTTGCCAAGTAGTGCGTTGTAGTGTTCGGATCAGATCCTTTCAGTTTTTTGCAGGTTTCTTGGTGATTGTTGGTACTCCTTTTATATATTTAATAATGAGATCGGTTTCCCCCGCTTCTTGTCGACGATTCAGTTCCGCTGCTAATCCTTTCATAAAATTTTGTTGATTTGGTGTCTTATCAGAAAATATCTTATAGTGAGTCGGTAATTTGTGTTTATTAATTAGTAAATTTTTTGCTGTCTCCGAGGATTTAAATAATAGTTTGACTGGTCTAGGTTTGTCTCCACTATATTTGCCCAGTCTAATAGCTTTGAGTGGTTTAGGACATTCTTTGTAGAGCTCAGAGCATACTTTCATAATATTTTCGAGATCATCTTCGATTCTCCGTGATGTGTTTGTTTGGCAGCTTTCTCGTAGCCCAACAAAGACGATGTTTCTTTCCCTGATGAGCCTTTCTTGCAGTTCATGAATGATGTCATCTTGTATGTTTCCTGATGATCCTTTGTCTAAATTCGTAGACTTAAACAAATTCAGATCTTTTTCGATGGACGCAATTTTTTCATGAGCATATTTTTGCTCTGCTGTAATACTTTCAACGGCATTGTTTAGTTTTTTATATTCAATTGTTAAGTTTTCTGTAGTTAATTTAATCGACTTGATTTCCTCTTTTAGTTCTTGTATGTCGTTGTGTATAGTTGTAATATTTACATTTTGGGCTTGGAATGTCTCATTTATAAGGTCAGTCATAAATGAGCGAAGATCGGACAAATCCTTTTTAAAATCATATTCAGAGCCACGCTCTTTCCGTTTACGCTGATTCCTTAGAGTTTGGCGCTCTTCTTCATAGTTGGAGAGATTAGATGTAGATTCGCCTTCACTGGCTCCTGTATTAAGTTCTCGTTGAATCAATGGAGGTGTTCGCTGAGTATTCATCGCGTATGAAAATGTTAAGGTGTCTCCTGGTCTATGTATCCGACTGGTTTTACCACGTGCACTTTCCGTCCGAATTGAATTCTCACACTTATTACAAGTAGTTAAGGTATATTTTCGTAAGCAATATCTTTTTTTGCGATAATATTATTTAAGTAAATTTGTGACACGACTGCTCGCACTGGGCGCTAGCGGCGCAAAAAATCTTGATCCACCGTAATTTAAGTTTTCTTAGAATGGAGTTCGGTGGATGGATTTCACGGTCGTAACCTGTTTATATAAATAAAACATACAAATGTAACTAATAATTATTTATTTGAGTATAGTCATTTATCATATAATTACAAAAATATTTCCCGCAACGGCATTGATCGAGCTTTCCTCGAATCGATTATTTCAGGTAGTACACATTTTTCATAAAAAGCTTGCAACTTAGGTAGCATATTTAAATTCCAAAATTGTTCGTCTTTGTTGATTTTTATCAATTTTACTGGATGATCTGGGCCAGTCCATATGGCAAGTATACACATATTTCTATTTGCTATGTGAAGCAGACCTTGGATTTGATAAAACCAGTCATGATTTTGATTTATTGTTACGCGTAAGTTATTTAATTTAAAACCTTTAATTTTTTTTGTTCGAAGGGCCGTGTCAAAGTCTATTCCGAAAGCTGAAATAGGACATTTAACTTCAATAAGACCCTCACTGTATAAACCATCAGGTGAAGCCCCCAAATAACAATGATCGGGGTCAATAAATAGACCACATTTTTCTATTTCAATGTTTTCTTGTTTACTTAATTGTTCCAATGTTACAGACTCGTTGTCCCTACCATGTTTGATGGAAGAAACATTGTCTAGATTATAATTAGATAAAATAGTTTTAACAAGAGGAGCAGAATTTTGGTTAGGCCGTCTTTTACATATTCTTGCAAATGTTGATGCCGTAACAATGTCAATTATACTTCTTCCTTGAATGTCTGAATCTAATCTATCTATGAACAAAAAAAACATTATAAACACTTTATCAATTTTTTTAAGTATGTACAAAGAGCATTTCATAAACGCACTCACCATATTTTCATCACATGAAGCAAGGGTTTCATCTACTTCTACCATGAAATCATTTTGAGATTTATCGGATTTATAATTTATATTTGTTTCAGAGCGTGTGTTATCTTTGTCAGGATCCTGAAAATAAACAAATAGCTAATAGGGATAAACGTAAATTATTTAGTTCATGAACAGGTCGCTCTAAAAGTGATATTTTTTTGGATTAGCTATTTTCAGCTTTAAAAGGTGATCTGCTCATCTCTCTCTCTCTCTCTCATGACACAGATATATACACACATTACAGACATAAAAACGTAATGAGTTCTCTCCACCACTAATTTAAATTAATTATTATAATAATTCTCTCACCATGTCCATCGTTCCGGCGAGGTTGCTTGATGTTGAAGCGACAATATTGTCTGGATTACCTCGTTTTTTCATTCTAAAATAATAATTAATCATTAATGATTCATAAAAAAAAAATATTGTGAAGATTAGAAATAATAGACCAGATTTAATATAAACATTGATTTTAATAAGATAAAAAGAATTGATTCCCTAAACAAAATTAAAAAAAAATCCGTTAAGTATGTAGAATTAAAGAAATATTTTTATATTCCTGTCAAAAATTAAAATTTATAATAATATAATAAACCACCATTTAAATTTTAAGCATAACATCAAATTCATTATCTACACCCTCGATTTAGTCGGAAACGATATACCCATGATCAAAATTTTGAATAAAAAATTGGTTGCCTGTAAAGTCGATATACGGGCGAAAGTTTTACGTGACAACGACTTTGAGTGGTAAAATAATTTTAATGTGAATATTCATTCGTATAGTAGGAAGTAGGATGAACATGAACCGGTGTGTATGCCTATCTCTCTCACTCTCTCTCTCTCGCTCTTAGGCGGGCTAACCATGCCCGAGTGGAAGGGACGCGTGCCTCTCACTCGCTCTCATTGTGAGTGCATAACGTGAGCGGAGCGTAACGCAGTTTCTCGAAGTGTCACCCGGCAAACCAATTTATAAGACGTTATCACGTCAAAAAATCAGCCATGTTGGTCTTAAGATTAACCCCAATTTCGTAAACTTTACATCGATTTAGTCTGAAACGATAACCAGATCGAATCTTTGTTTTGGAGAGATGGGTATGTTCACATAGTTCATTATAAAATTGGTCGTTTAAAAAAAACACGAAAGTAAACATAATAATAAAAAATCAAGTGTTAACCTACATATTACTATATACTACCGTACATATTATATTTAAATAACACCTTACCTTGCTTCTCTTGCTTTCTCCAGACATAGAATATTTCTTCTTTAGTGACGCATTGATATTTATATTTATTTTTCCCCATTCTGACTTGTAATAAAGCTCAGCTACAATAAAAATAACTTTAATGAGTTAACTAGTACGCACATGATACTAATTGAAATATAATAATATACGAACGTACATACTTACATTACATTACAACGATCAAAATATTTCGGTCGTAGCATACGCACGCACACTAATAGCGTTTATACGGCAATCGACAGTATCAACACGAGACAAAGGGCGCGAAATCAACTGACATAGGTCCGCCCTCGACAAGCGCTCGCGCAGTACTGAGGGCAGATCGCCGGCGCAATGAAATATATAGTTCTTTTATTTAATTCATAAAAAATTTAAAACACCGATTTAAAAATTTAAATTAATATTGTAGCTTAAGCAAAGGTTGACAATTATTTTGGTAAAAGTATGATGTCAAATTGACTTAGAACTTCGGAGATATTGGGGTTTGTTTTGAAGCCTTTTCGGTCGATATTGAATTTATTTCTGCTTTTTTTTTCTTTACTTAAAAAGCATATAATGAAAATGTATTCTATCATTATTGAAGTATAAGTAACATTAAAAAAAATATTTTGATGGTCTATATTCAATAGAATCTCCAAATTAGAGGTCCCAAAACAGGTCTCCGAGCGTTTTTCGATAAACATGTATCGGGAGAATATTTATTATAAAATATACGAATAAGTTATCTAAAATTTGTTCTATTATTATTCTAGTGGAGAAAACGAACTATTATAAACAAGTAATTTTAATTTCAAACAACGAACAAAAAACATAAAATTTGGACGATGAAACCGAGCAATTTCGCGTTTTTTTGTAATAGGCCTCTTAATAGGGAACTATACAAGGTGTTTCAAAATTGGTATATAAAGAAGAAGGGGTGTGAATGGCACGCGCCAGGCGAACATATTTTGTTCTACGATTAGTTTTGTTAGTTACTTTTGTTTTAGATTTGGAAAACCATTTGTGACAAAAAGTATTTAAAGTGTAAATATGGAAATCCAGTATTTTTGTGAATTAAAGCAGAAACAGCCTTTATTTATTATTATAAGTAAAGCCTATCTCATTTCGTATCATAATAAAAATCACTAATAGAACAATGGCTTAATATTTTATTGAACTCATTTACTTCTACCAGGGGTTAAAAAAAATAATCAACTAAGGCTAAACTTGACCTAGAGAGGCAAAATATGTTTATATATCAATTTGGAAACACCTTGAATAGAAAACTTGATAAGTCACTGCTAGGTTAGCGTTAATTAAACAAACGCGCTTGGATAAGTCCACAAATCACCCGTTCAGCTCCTCTACTAAGTAGTTTGTCCTTGTATCGTTTAGTAATATTATTATCATCAATACTTAAGTAATTATATGTTACCCTTAAAACCAGTTAAAACGCGTTTTGCCTTGTCAAAACTAGTTTTGACAAGTAATCAAAATTTAAGATCATTTAAAACTAGTTTTAACTGGGAGTAAACGCGTTCTAAGTATAAGACTTAAATGTATGCCTCAAATCCATCGTAGCCCATAAAGTTTAGTCTCATATAAATCATTTTTTGTACTAATTTAATCATAACAGCCCTTTTTCCATCAGGTTTCGCTAGAGGGCGCTTCACCCAACGTTAAGAAGGACCGACGCAAGTTCGGTCTCAGGAAGAAGAAGTCCAACTCGAAATGTGCCTCTGTAGAACTCGCTCCGCCTCATATAGACCCGTCCAGTTCACATACGGTATTTAATAAGACCAATATATTATTATATACTTAATAAAGAAATATTTTTTAGACACAGTCTTAGTAATAGGGCCCCGTTTCACCCTTTGGGTACCGAACCCTTAAAAACTATATTACTACCATGATTTTCATCTGCCATTGACAAATACTAAAAAAAACAGAGAAGTAACTATAGCATCATCAAAAACTTCTAGCCTATTGAGATTTATGATAAACTTACGCTTTTTTGTCATTATTAAGAGCTAATTATGAAAAAACCTTCAAATTCCGGTCACCTACGTTTTTTGGACGCATTTATTTAATTAATAATAAGTTCTCACAGTTGATTATACAGGATTTAAAGATAAATCTTACAAATTGAAACAGTCATGCTGTATAACCACTAATTACGGGTAGCTTCATTTAACACAAACATGAGTTGGCTAGGCATAGAACTTTCACAAAACATGACCAAAAAATCAATGTTATCGCATTGAACTTTGGTTAAAGCAACGAGTGCACTGAATATTAAAGAAATTTGCTTTGCCACTTTGCAGCTACTCCCACGAAGCTGGAAACGTTGCTTTGAAACACATTATTATTATGCCTGTTACAACATCATTTTCGACTATAAAGGACTAGGAAATCGGTTTGAAAATAGACCTCCCTCAAAATATGAATGGGTTAGACCATAACTCATCATACCAAGTCCAATGCGGGTTGGTGAGTGCCATATTACGCCAGTTACATAATATACTATTACTAGTCGACCCGACAGACGTTGTCCTGTCCCACGTCTCAAAAACAATATCCAGTTGACCGTATTGTGAATCTAAACCATTCCCAGATCCCCATGAACACACACAAAAAATTTCATCAAAATCGGTCCAGTCGTTTGAGAGAAGTTCAGTGACATACACACTCACAGAATAATTATATATATAAAGATTGTGCATTGTTTCAGGCCTTATCCGCTCTGACGGCGCCACCGTCGCCAGGGGGCGGGGCCTCGTCTATGCCTAACTCAGCCGCCTCCCTGCCCATAGGTGAGTTCATAAAAACATTAGTGTAATTGAAACAAAGAATACAATTGAAACTTTCGTATAAAGAGGTTTGAATATTTTGCTGGCCTGTTTGATAAATTAAAAAAACCGTGTTGGCTAAGTGGGAGCATACTCGTGGTTTACTTACGTTCCCACTGCTGGGACACAGGGACTTCACTTTTGGCTAGAGCTGGCCAAGCCCGGGTTGGTGAATGTCACATGCTCTTCAAACGCTTCAAAGTACTCTGAACATTTTTAACATTTTAGACCGCATCGTCACTTTACTTCAGGTGAGACTGAGGTAATTTATCTAGCATAAAAGAAAAAAAACATGCTGCTTTCCACTCGATGTTTGCCTTTACCGTTAAATCACGTGATTTTAAAGCGCACATACATTTCAAGATTCTAAACCCAGAGGTACGCGGCGATGCTTAAACCCTACGACCTTCGGAATGAAAGTCGAGTGCCCTCCCACTTAGCCAACACGGCTATACGTTGCTATGGATGTCTTAAATATCCACCAATCTAATTCATTATCATTATTTATACAAATGAATATAAATGGTTGAAATCAAACGTATCCATAGCAACGCATAGGTTGGCTCTGGTGAAAAAGCACCCTTAAGCTGCATATCGACCTTACGCGGCAAATCATCGAACATTGGCTCGCGCGGCAACGCTATATATTGGCCGTTGGCGAACCAAAACATATGTTTGCCGCGGCCGATCAATGCCGCGTGAAGTCGGTACACGGCTTAATACATAATAATTATGTAGCCAAGTTATGTAAATAGGTATTGTTAGTTGTGATGTGTTAGATGGCTTTTCTTTAAATAATCTAATTTAGTTTTAGGGGAGCCTACATTATGTGTGATTTTAAAATTTGTTTTAAAAATATAAAAAACGGCTTTTAATAATTTTCAAAAAGTTAATATTTGTATTTTTTAACTCTAAAAATGAATGCACATTATGTAGACTTTGTATGTTTTAAGAGGTTTTTTACTAGGTACTTTTGTAGAAGGTAAGTAAAGAAAGTAGGATAGCCAAGTGAGAGTCAGCTTTTAACAAATAATATCCTTTCTAGGACACCCCAAGAACCCAAGAGATTTAAGACCCTGCCAAGAATTTTGTATTAGGTGTTGTCTGAATCATGTCCCAATTTTGTATTTTTGTTTGAAATAAATTATATTTTACGAAAACGTATGTCTTTTCGAGGATTCATCGAGATTGGTAAGTGTCATGGCGATTGCGTTGACGCTAAATCCAAAATGGCGGCGTACCTGTCAAAGTTCTGTCAGCACGGTATTGCTAAAGGCATGTTTTGTCTATAGCCACACTCTACGATCATTGTGTAGTTGCTATCTCACTCTTACACGAAACGCTCTGATAAAATGCTAAGCTATTAAGAGTTGCTAGCTCCCATTAGTGGGACTGTTGGCCATGCGTTGTATTGTACCCTGGTCTATCATAAGCAGAGATCGGAAAAAACTGCGACATTACTCGCAATAATATAGACATGAATCCAAAATTAATTAAAATATTTACAATTTTTTTTTTGTAACATTTGAATTTCCAGTAATAATTATTAGCAGTTATTTATAGTGGTTATCGTTTTTGACAATATTCAAGACATCCTTGACGGAAAACCCGATTTTGGGTTTAACGCCCACAACAACAGAAAATAAACACTGAATTCACGGGAAACTTACGTTTGCTCAGAAAACAATCTGTGTTTTCTTTATTATATTTAAACATTAACATACTTTTGTATCTATTGATTAGGAATCAAATTATATGTCTAGAAATAAATTAATCTACCTAGATAACGCAAGTATCACGATTTGTATTGAAACAAGCGTGCCTACTTGCGCCTGTATTATGAAGTCGAAGTAATGCGCGACACGACAGTATCGCTTGATCCTATACAATACAATACAATACACTTAATTGAACACCAATTTACAAAACAAAAATAATTACAAAAAACAAAAATATACATATAGTGTCACAATGGGCGGCCTTATCACTAAAAGTGATCTCTACCAGACAACCTTTGGATGGACTGGAATCAATTATAAACGACGGAATAGGCAAAATTGGTTATAACAAAAGTCAAGAGATAAGAAAGAAAATAATTCAAATTATAGATATATACATAAACGTTTCTAATAAAAACTATATAATAAAACATATTATATTTATCGTCTCCTAGCACACGAAGTCAGTTCAAACGTCCAAAGCAAACGCGGCAACGTAATGTGAATATTAATTATAAATTTTTGCGGCCAATTTTTTTTTTTTGCTGCAAAAACTGACGTGGCGGTCTGAAGTTAGCGGCGGTCTTAAGTTAGTTAGGGGTTCGGATACGCGATCTACATTTGCGTTGTTTAGGCTGATGTGTTTCCGAACTCTGATCATAAGGCTATAGATTGGTGGCAATTTAAAATCAAATGTTTTCTAACTGAAATAGAAAAACTGTAATTAACTGAAAGGCTACTGATAGACCATCATATTCTATATATTGACACAAAATTGGCAGTTTGCTTATTTTATCAAATAGATCTTGAATCATCGTTTAGTGTAGGTAGGCCACCTACATGACTTCTTCAGATAAAGGTTTTTTTTTACTAGAGACAAAAGCTACTCTTACGATACACAATATTACAGGCGCTTCTTTCTATAATATGTTTTTTGTTATAGGTATATTATTTCTGGCTGATCTAAAACTCTCTAAATTTGGCTAATCTTTCCCTACTGCAGCTTAGCGCTATTTCTAATAGCTTCAGCTGTTTATATTATTATAATATCTTTACTTCCAGCTTTTCTGACATCATTTCTGGCCTCAGCTGTAGTTCGTAAGAATTTATTTTTACCCTTTCCTGTCGCTTTCATATCTGTGTACATAACATGATTACCATAAATAAATAAATATTTTTTTCCGGATATGACATATGATCGGGATCTTTCAATTTAAGCGTTTCGTGACGCACCTGCAGTTCCGAAGCGGTGCGCTTGATGTATGTCGTACACAGACTGTCGTTTGTTTTCATAAAAAGGCGTTGTTGGTACTGCGAACGCACGGTAACAGGAATTATTGTCATGTAAATAATGTAGGCCGCGCTTCGGGGTGGCTTTTAAAAAAATATATTTAAATTTAAAACTTATATTTAATTTAAAATTACAATTGAGACTCGCTCGAGGTTGGAGACAAGAATGAATGTACTTAATTCTAGAAATATAAAGAAAACTGCGATTGACGTCAATGACGGTCACGTTGTGCTGACGCTGCTGAGACCGCGATGGCAAGCCTCGATGCCGGGAATGGTGTCGATGCTTCGTAAGCGTTTTCCATACATCAGCCTTGCGTAACACCTCCCCCCGAAGAACAGCGACTATTGAAGCTTGTCGTAAATTGAGCTGGGGGTTGATTTCGATTAACCCTTGTAGGTGCTGGAAGGGTGTAGACTCCCTGGAGTTCAGCTTGGCTTTCTTCAGAATTTGTCTTTGTCTTCAATCGATAGAGCCGGTAGAGTAAGCAGCTCCCGAGAGTGCATGTAGCGATAACGTACATTGGAATAGTAGTATGATATAAGCTGTGGTCGGTGTCCTTTTCAAGTTTGAGTATCGGCTGTTGTAGAATTTTCTTATTGGTTTCGTGTAAATGGTTCAAGTTTATTGAATTGAGTTTGAACGCTGGTGATGCTGATGATGTTCTGAGGTCGTCCTTTGGTACGTCCATGATTTTAAGGGCTTGTCCTTTAAGACGATCCTTGGCATTGGAGATTGTAAATTCTGGAGTTTCTAGGAAGCATTTCTGTGGGATGATAGCGAGATAACTTCCTTGTAGGGTCTTATAGAGATCTTGACCACAGGAGAGATGTACTTTCGTGAGGGTTGGAAAGTTGATAGTGTAATGTTTCTCGTCGAGTTCTTCGTACGCTGATTTTTCTAAGATAACTGTGGTAGGCGTACAGTTCCGGCTTCGTTGCTGCGTAGAGATGAGATGCTGGATGCAGTCGTCTGTAGATCGGCTGTGCAGATTCCTTTTCTCCTCGCATAGGTACCATTTACTTGACTTCGGGCATTCTGCCTCTATGTATTTGAAATCTTTCTCATGGATGGTAAGGTAGGGGTAAGGAGGGGTAAGGATCTCGTGATTCCTATTAGGGATAGTAGACAGCCTATATAAATCATAAGTATATGGTAGCACAACTGGAAATTTTAATACTATAACTATCTGATTACCTACGTAATAAGAGCCTATCCTAATTATATCGAAATATTCCCTATAATCTAAATCTAACACCTGCGTACTGCTATATAGTATGTTCATTCTACGAATTATATCGCGAATTGCATACAAATTAAGGACCGAATGATGCAACGTGGAAGTTCTAATGAAAGCTAAGACATTTTGAAGTTTAAGTAATTCTAAGGATAAAGAATCTACGTTATCTGTCAAAACCATAAGTACTTGGGCAAAATGCGCGTACTTTATTAAGTCATAATCCTTGGTAGCATCGGCTTCCTGTATTTTACTTATTAACTCTTGGATTTTATTCTGATTATCTACAATACTGTCCAAGATTTTTGAATATTGACATGTCAAATTTTTAGTTAAACTAACGTGACTATTTAATTGGATAGCTAAGTTATTTTCATTATTTTCTAAACGTTTAATAGCCTGGTTATAATGAAGGGCATCCGTATAATCGAGATTACCGGTGATACTTTTTACTACAGATCCGAGACCATCTACGAGACCTCTCTTCGCTCGATTCATCTCAAATGTCTGTAATTGATCTAATAAATGCGTTAATTTATTCTTTAAATATATTAAATGAGGTTCATAAAGAGAGTGCGTTATATTATGCAGCTGAGGGCTAAAATTATCAATTTGTTTTTCAACTGAAATAATTTTATCGTGTAAATCTGAAAGGTCCACGTATTGTAAAAAGGAATGATAATGAGTTATTATTTTAGAGGGGCCAAGTTTAAAAGGTAAAATACCGGGTCCATCATCGAGACTCTCAAGTCTTATCTCCTGTGTCCGAACTGGGGCCAGGAGTGGCAGTATTATCAGGAGGGTCCTGCAACAAGCGCGTGCTTTTAGGAAGACGCTTAAGCCTAGATTTGGCGATTGGACCTCTCTTTTTCTTTGTATAAATATGAATTGGGAGGTCTGCCATAACGACGTCATGAGTGAAACGAGGAGCTAATTTCTGTCGAGAAGCGAACGGATTTTTAATAAATATCTGCTGCTCAGGAGAGTATTCAGCTTCCGGTTCTCGTTCCTTATTCCGTTGGTTAGTAAGTTCCTGACGGGTTGTTACACACATATCATGAATCATATTATAGGCTTGAGTCATCTTATCCTTATGGTTAGTCATATAATGTTGTAATAAGTGGGCAGATAAATCGACATCAAAAGGATCGCGAGGATCGTAATGTCCTGTAACTACTTCTATAGGTTTGCACTTAGTAAAACTATGAATACTACTATTATAAGCCAGAAGGGCATATGGTATAAGATTTATAACCGATTCCGATTTTTGTCCTAATTTTAATATACGTAAATGTTCTAATATAGTTGAGTGAAATCTCTCGACTATGCCGTTCTCATTCGGAGTATGTGGGGCGACCCTGTGATGCTGGATCTTGTGCATCTTAACAAACTCCGCTACGAGTTGATTCGTAAACTCGGTTCCGTTATCAGTTACTATAGTCATCGGGATACCATGATGAGTGCAAAAGTTCAATAAAGCCTGTACTACACTAACGGCCGTTCCGTCGCGAAGATAGTAAGCCTGTGCGTACTTAGAAAACGCATCTACAATTGTTAGGAACTTTTCACCTTGAATAGTTAATAAATCTAAGTGACATAGCTCAAAGGGCTTACTAGCGGGCGGTACTACTTGGAACTGTTGCTTTATCGGAGAGCGATCATATTTCGCTTGGCCGCAGATAGTGCATTCGTTAATAAACTTAGCGATTTGTTCTCGCATCTTGGGCCAAAAATAGCGATGAGATATTGCTAAGTAACATTCGTTAATACCTCGATGGTTTGTTTTACCGTCATGATATTTATTAATAATTTCCTGTTGCTTTAAATATTCTCTAACATTTTCTATTTCGGATTTAGTAAGGGTGAGATTCATAGACGAATTTTTGAAGGTTTTCTGTATTATGGGGATAATAGTGTACATAGCTAAGTAGGGGTTAATTAATAATCCGGTTTTAATTTTAGGGTTTACATATTCTTTTATAGCATTAATTACATCTTCCTCGAGATTCGATTCAGATATTTGAACGGATATTCGGGTATGCGTATCGAATGGTTTAGTGACATGAGGTTTACTCTTAATATCGCCAACAATATTGAAAATTAACTGCTTTGAGAATTTATTCAAAGGGTCATCTGAAATAGGGACCTCTAAGATGGGATTTTCTGCATTTGTGTGCACAGTAGCAGTCCTAGAATCGTTATCATTTTCCGTAGCTGTTATGGTCCTAGATTCATCTAACGCGGGATCTGTCTCAGATGGATTTACAACTATCGACATAAGATCTTCGTTGTTAATTTCGATTCGCGATAACGCGTCCGCGTTTGAATTAATCTTACCCGGGATGTGCTCTACTCTATAGTCGTACTCACTGAGCTTTAAGCGCCACCTAGTTAAACGTGAACTAGGGTCTTTTAGATTAACTACCCATTGTAAGGGCCTATGGTCCGTAAGAATTAAAAATTTCCTACCATAGAGATACGGTCTGAAATATTTAGTTGCCCAAACAATAGCTAAAAGCTCCTTTTCGATGGTACTATAGTTTAATTCGCTAGAGTTAAGTGTACGTGAGGCGTACGCGATAGGTTTATTAGAGTTCCGCGTGCCTTGGGACAAAACACCTGCGATAGCGACATTTGATGCATCGGTTGTAAGAATAAATTCACGATTAAAATCTGGGTACTGTAAGATTGGGTCATTAGTTAAGAGAGTTTTACAATGTTCGAAACAATTAATATAATTTTGATCTAATTTGATTTTTGAACCTTTTTTCAAGCATTGTGTTAGTGGTTTAGTAATACGCGCAAAATCGGGTATAAACTTTCTGTAATATCCTAAAAGTCCAAGAAAACGTTTGATTTCAGTGGAGGTTTTAGGAAGAGGATATCCCTGGATAGCTTTAATTTTATTAGGATTAGGTTTTACACCATCTCTACAAATTACATGGCCTAAAAATTCGGTTTCTAATTTTAAAAATTCAGATTTATCCATTTGAATTTTGAAATTTGATTCTCTTAATCGTTTAAATACTCTTTCTAAGTTAATTATGTGTTCCTGAAGGGATGTGCTGAAAACAATGATGTCATCTAAATAAACTAAGCAGATTTCGTTTTGTAGACCTCGAAGGACGTTGTCCATGACCCTCTGGAAGGTCGATGGTGCATTTTTAAGGCCCATCGGCATTCTAAGGAATTCATAAGCCCCGTTCTCTACATTAAATCCGGTCTTATGAATATCACTGGGGTCCATTTCTACTTGATGGAAACCACTAGCCAAATCTAAGGTGGTAAAGTATTGGCATTTTCCTAATTTATCTAAGACATCAGTAATATTAGGAATAGGATATTTGTCATCAATCGTTTTCTCGTTAACTTTCCTAAAATCCACGACAAGACGCCACTTGACCTTGCCAGACGCATCTGCCTTTTTAGGTACGATCCAAATCGGAGAACTCCACGCGGATTCGGAAGGCCTTATGATGTTCTGATCAAGCATCTTATTGATCTGATCTCTGACTTCTTGTCGGTGAACAAATGGATATCGATAACTTTTTGTATGTACTGGAATTTCATCGGTTGTCCTAATTTTATGTTTGATCTGATTGGTGAATGTAAGGGGTTCACCCTCCAAATAAAACACATCCGCGTATTTAGCACATAAACGTCGTAAATTAGCTAATTCTTCCGGATTAAGATGATCGGTACGGAGACGAGATAAAACTTCCTTTTCGCGGTCCGATAAAATTTCAGTACTGTCGCATTCAAAATTACATATTTCGGCTTCAACGGGTCGATCCATAGAAAATATTACATCGTTAGTAGACGGGTTAGTAATTTCTACCAAAGCTCGGTTATTCCGTACGAATGTAACACAATCTGTGATAAGACAATTACAAATCATTTGATTTTCTATAAAAACCTCGCCGTCGAGTGAATTAATTGGTAGCCTTACTAATTTAGATGATTTTGCCGGGATAATTTCCTCATACAAATTTACGTTCCTAGAATCGTACATCTGTATCGGTATTTGAGTGTTACGGGTGATAAGTAACCTATTTTTAAAATCGATGTTAGAATCCCATAAATCTAATAAATCAAATCCAATAAGTCCGTCGAAATAATTATGAAACTTATAAACGAACAAAGTCAAATCGTGAGTGTCATTAAATTCCGGGAAACAAGGCAATGTTACAGAATAATTATTAGTAGTTGTAGCATGCACGTTAGTAACTTCGAATGGATCGTAATTCAATGGAATGTGCTTATAATACTTTCGTACTGCTTCAGGGCTAATAAACGATTGGTTCGCTCCCGTGTCGATTAAAAATTTCAAGGGTGGATTAGAAATTTGAATGTACCCTAATTGCCTTTGGATATGAAAATTGACCTCTATTTTGGCTTTTCTAACTTTGACTCCTTTTGAAAATTTTCATTTTCTTTAACCTCATTCATTTCCTGTATTACTGGACTAGGACGAGCCTGTTCGTAATATGAATACTGATCGGAATAATAGTCCTGTTCGTAAGGATAATAATCCTGATAATATTCACGAGCGTATTCTTCGTTATAATAATTATCGTAATAACTATAATCATAATCTGTGTCATCGAACTCATTGAAATTTAATTCACGCGTTTTAAAATAGTTAGACGGGGGTGGATTCCCGTGTTTACGCCAATCATGACCTGTAAGGGGTAGTCGCTTTTCGGCAAAATGACTAACTCCACTCATGGGTGCTGGTCGTTGAGGGTTGCCGAATTTAAAATTCTGCTGGCCTTGAGACATCCTAAATGCGTTCTGAGGGTTGTAATTCGGTGGTGGGGCGCGAAACATTTGTTGCGTGCGAGAAGGACCTTGTGGTGGCCTAAATTGAGGATTAGGCCTCCAACCTTGAGAAGGTGGATGCGGTTTTGAAAAATTCGGTGAATTAAAATTTGGTCTGGGAGGTCCGTCTGTCAGTCTAGGTACAAAATTATTCATAGGTAAATTAAATGGGGTTGTTCTTGGAATATTATTTTGCCAATCCTTTCTACTAGATGAACCGCTACTACGTTCTTGCATATAAAGTGTATTTAATTCTTCCTGAACAAATTCAAGAGCTTTTTCTATCGATTCAGGTCGCATACAGCGAATCCTGGATCCCAGAGGATCTTTAAGTCCTCTCAAATAAGCTTGTAAAGTTAATTTTTGATACAACGAGCGTTTCGCTTCTATTGTAGTATGGACTGTCTCGTGAAGCGAGATATAAGTCATTATAGTGCTAAATAAATTTTGACACCTTTCATAGAATTCCTGAGGGGTGCTAGACCCTTGCGTCTCTAAGGATAAATCACTATACAGAGCGGTTTCGTCGCGATGGTCTGCGAAGTTATTTATTAATGCGTTTCTAATACCCTGCCAATTATTCGGTATGCCATTCGAATTAATTAACCTAGCCGCTGATCCTGAAATTTTGTTTAAAATACCATTGACGAGCGCTTGATTTGTAAGATCATTACCGGGTTCAGAATTGAAATATCTAATTACAAGTTGATCACATAGGTCAATAAATCTTGTAAGAATATGCGGGTTACCGTCAAATTCTGGGACAAGTCGTAGGGATTTATATATACTATCAATTACAATTTCAGTGGTCATGTTTTTGCCTGAAATAGTAGGTATTTCGTCAAATAATTCTAAACTATCACTATGCTCTAAATTTCTATTTTCGTCGATTACGTTAAGCCTATTACTACTGCCTAACCTAGATGTCCTCGATTTTCTCGGATGGAAAATTTTGGTAATTTATAATCTAACACACATTAAAAATAAAAATCACACAATGAAAAAAAATGCACGTAAAATAAAATAAAGGTTATAGAATAGGGTTTATAGGTAAAGGATAAGTAAGGATTTGAAAGATTCAAAGACTTACAGCATTATCTGGATTCTGGTACCACTTTTATGGAATCTATTTTTGGATTCCGCCGAAACACAGCACTAATTTACTTGATTTTACTTGATTTTAAGTAGATTCGTTCTAGATAGATCTAGAAAAGTATCCGTAAGCCTGCGCCAATAATGTAGGCCGCGCTTCGGGGTGGCTTTTAAAAAAATATATTTAAATTTAAAACTTATATTTAATTTAAAATTACAATTGAGACTCGCTCGAGGTTGGAGACAAGAATGAATGTACTTAATTCTAGAAATATAAAGAAAACTGCGATTGACGTCAATGACGGTCACGTTGTGCTGACGCTGCTGAGACCGCGATGGCAAGCCTCGATGCCGGGAATGGTGTCGATGCTTCGTAAGCGTTTTCCATACATCAGCCTTGCGTAACATGTATTTACCGCGCTGTTGACAAACCGTGCACTTTGTATGAAAACAATTAACTGTCAGTACAACGTACGTAGATACAAGATGAAAATCATCTATTTCCATTGTTTGATTTTACAAATCTTACGTCAAACGCACCTCTTCGGCACCAAAGCCGTATATCACTAAACGCATAAATTGTCAGCACCCTTACTGTAAATGCCCAAAATAACAAATTGAATTATTTAGCATTTCAGACTTGAGCAGTAAAGTCTTGGTAAAATTTTGATTATGTAGGAATTAACGCTATTTACTGACGAAAATGGTTTACAGAATTCACGCAAGGAGACTTTTTTTATAAATTTTTTTTTAGCATATCTCACAGTGGTGCCCCCTGATGAGCACAAACAGTATCGCTTATTTTTATCCCCCGAAGCAAAAGAAAACGGGTTTTATAGATAAGGCATGTCTGTCTGTCTGTGGCATTATAGCTCCCGAACGGATGAAGCGACTTCAATTTAGTTTCTTTAGTATGAAAGGAGAGTCTTGCGCAAGTGAAATTGACATGTTTGATGAAAATCGGTTTAAAAGTTATGATGGTAAAAGTGGGGAAGGAAAATAAAAAATCAGCAAATATACTCGAGTGGGGTCAAATGAAAGCGCATCACTTGCACATTACAAAATACTGACTTTTTACTTTTAAGGAAACTAAAGTTTTGGAATCGATAGGTCTGTTTTATTTTAAATTTAGATTATGTTACAAGTAGCATATTATATTGCACATGTTTTGAAGAAGGTAAATTATTTCCACCTTGAATACCTTTAATTATTATGAGTTAACGCATGTACTAATACTGTTCAGTATCTAGGCTGTTGCATAAATTAATGCAAAACAAACAATTACTCACCTTATTTGCTGTCAGATAAAGTTCAATTTATCTTCTCATTATCAGTTTTTCACCGTGAGATTATGTTATCTTCGGTTTGGACATGATAAAATATCTTAAATATGCAAAGGATTTTAATCCTTGATCCTAGATCTATAAGGTTTGAAATAGTTAAATGTATCTGTTCTTATATGAGATTTGGTTCTATCTCTCTCATACTTTCCTTGTCTGAGTGAGATGGAAGATGAATTGATTGAATCTTAGCTGAATTATAACAGATATAATCAGTTTGTAACAAAGATATTGAACGATGGAGATAAATATAGTTTGCTTTTGAATCTAAAAGTTGACTATAAACAATTTTGAATCGACATTTTGAATTTTTATATTTTTTGTCTTTGTAATGTGCTAAAGTGAATTTGAATGTCTTCTCCGGACAAAGACTTAACTAACATTGTTTTTGATTGGATTTGTGTTGTGATATATTCCAAACCAAAATTGTACATAAAAGTTATTGAAATTTTATTGCATTGGCATTATAGCACTGTATTTTTTTTTATTTGTACTAAGTGTTACATAACTACTGAAATGATGCCATTCGATAGAGGTGGAATATTCTTACCAGCGGCTAAAGCTATTTACCAGTATATTGTTGAAATTCTGCGAAGTTATGATGAACAAAGTGAGTTTTTAACTAATATATAGCTTTTTAAAAGTAATATATTGTACTTTGTGTATAAAAAATTATTATATGATGAACTCAACGTCTTAGTAGTCTCACGTAGTTAAACAAACATGATTTCTCATTGATACCAGTCAAGTTTCTGTGAATTTGTTATGTAAATAAGTAATTTTTATTCTATGTAAATTTAAAATTGTATTTATATATACATATCGCTTCATTTCAAAGCCCTTCGCATGTTTTTTTTGAGTTTTATATAGACTGCGTTAATTATATCATATTTTATTTTCATTGGTTTTTAATAAATTGTTGATTGTATATAGAGGTATATGCTGATAGTCAAAATCTGTTTAATTACTGTTAAACCATAATTTGTTTACATTTTTTTCACTAATGAAAAAAAAACAGTTTATTTATATGAACTTCATGATAGGACATTCAACGAGTTTTTTGCATGAAAAAAATTCATTCATGTTTTGTTTGATAGGACAAAAGCCTGTTTCATCATCTCAGAGTAAAGTTAGACAATGGTTTAAATATAATATATCTAATTATTGATACCTATTATTGACTAACTAACCATTGCTTAGTTTACTCGGATTTTGTGAAATAAGCCTAAATTATATATATAAAATAATTTGTAAGGTTGAATTATCATGTTTTAGCTCTCATTGGATATGGTTTGCTTAGATTTTAATCATAAGAGTGAGTTTTCATGTATTTTACGATTATGTAGTGTTAATGTACATGTATATTCGGAAATATGTGCTAAATGGGAGCCTTTTAAAAGGAACACCGATTAAGAAATTCTAATTTTGAGTTTATATTTTAACCTTGCATATTACTGGCTCATAATATTAATATATATTATAATGATGATGATCATCATCATCATCATTATCATTATAATAATATGATTATGACTTTTGGTAAGCAGTGCGTTTGTCTGTCTGTCGTAACGCTTAAATTGAAAGCCCCTTAGTACATAATAAATTCTACTTCCATCATTATTTGTATCAACGCCATCTATGAATTAGGAGTTTGCAACTTTTAAATAAATGTTCTGTTACAGCATGCGCCGCTGCGAGACCTCAATCCCTACCGGCCGCGGAGTCCATGGTGGCCATCCAGGCGGGACCCGCGTCGCTGACCAGTTTGACTCCGGACCACCAACTGAGGGAAGACTTCACTATACTGGCTAAGGATCTGGTCGCCAGTTTGAAGGGGATTGTGTCTACTTTGGTGAGTGAAGTACATTTACAAGATACAAAATCATTTATTTCCATTGTTTGGTTTTACAAAACTTTATGTATGAAAATGGGGAAAGATTTCGCAATATACTTGCGCTAGAGTGCAGCACTGTCGTAGACAGTAAACAGAAGAGACTCTTGATTCTAGATTAGCAGTTTTATATGTGACGAGTCCTTTAATGCGAGAAAAATGTTTTTGGATCTTAGAGGGCACATAATGTCGTAAACCCTCAGAGGTGGTGTTAATGTCTGAGCTAGTAGCGCCATCTGTGCTGAGTTTCGCGAAATATCCCTTATTAATCCCTACCGGCCGCCGACACTACGGTAACCAGCTCGACTCCGGACCACCAGCTGAGGGAGGACTTCACTATACTGGCTGAGGATCTGGTCGCCAGTTTGAAAGGGATTGTGTCTACTCTGTTGAGATTTGGATTTTGTAAAATTGAACTTATTTTACACTTTTTTTTAACTATATGCAGAAAAAGATAAAGACTCAACCTTCTATTCATATCTGTCTAAGTCATCATCATCATCACCCTATGAGCGCTTTAAACACGTGTTTTAACGGTGATGGCAAACATCGTGAGGAAACCGGCATGTTCTGAGAACTTTAAAAGAGTATGAATGACATGTGACATTCACCAATCCGCACTTGGCCAGCGTGGGGAATTAAGGCCTTATCTCTCTCAAGTCAGAGAGAAGTCCCTGTGTCCCAGCAGTGGGAACGTTAATAGGGTGATAATGATGATTATTTATTCGCAGGTTTGTGAGCGAAGTCGTCTCCGAGCGGCCATGGAAGCAGTAGACAATACAGCGATACCCAACAACACTTCAATGGCCGCGCTTAGAACTAACCTCAGCACGGCCTTACAGCAGAATTCAGGTGAGAACCCGTGTACTGAGAGAATGGATTCTGCAAACAGGGTAGATGACTTAAAAAATAATAATTATAAATAAATAAATAAAATAAAAAAAAGGTGTGTGTGCGATTCACACACGATAGAAGTGAAACTTCAGTAAATCGACAAAAGAATGAGATGAATAAAAAAAACATAGTAAAAAAGGTGTGTGTGCGATTCATTCACGATTGATGTGAAACTTCAGTAAATCGACAAAAGAATGATATGAATAAAAAAAAAACTACTGTGCATAAAGATTTTGTTCGGTCGGTCACCCATCCAAGTACTGGCGTCGCGGAACGTTGCTTAACCTTGTTAGCGTTTAAGATTGGCTTACCTGTCGTATTTCCGTTGCATCCGGTTTAAAAACACAACGATTCTAAAGAAGTTAGAGAGTGCAGTATTTTTTTTTGTTCACCTTTTAAAACTTCTTTAGAATCGTTGTGATTTCAGACCGGATGCAACGGAAATACGTCAGGTAAGCCAATCTTAAACGCTAACAAGGTTAAGCAACTTTCCGGAACGCCAGTACTTGGATGGGTGACCGTCCGAACAAAATCTTTTTGCACAGTTTTTTTTTTTATTCATCTCATTCTTTTGTCGATTTACTGAAGTTTCAGTTCTACCGTGTGTGAATCACACACACACCTTTTTTTTTTACTTTAGCTTCGTTCTAGAATTTGTCCAGTGTGACCTGGAACATGACATAATGACGAGTAAAGTTATGTTCGCAGAGCTGCGCTCGCGCCTCTCCCGGATACACGACGCATCGGATATCGCCGAGATTTCAGACCCCGTAAGTGGAAATACTGTCAAACTATAAATATAATACTACTATACTTTCTACTATATTTTACAAATTAACTGGTAACGGTTATTCTAAATGTGATAAAAAGATAATAATGTATTTATTTATTTGACTGCTTCAGTGGCGCGGTGGGCGAGGGTCCGCTTGCGGCGCAAGAGGTAGCGGGTTCGATTCCCGCCGAGGGTGAAAGTGTTTGTATGTTCTACAAGCACTTTCTCCTTGGTCTGGGTGTTTAATATGTATATTAAAAAATATCTATAATGTATGTCTATTATATTAAGTATATCAGATGTCTAGTGCCCGTAACACAAGTTTAGAGCTTACCACGGGCCTAGATGTTGTTGTGTGAATTGTCTGTAATATTTATTTTGTTATTTATTAAGAAAGGACACCCAACACAAGTTAACACAAAATACAGACATAAAATAAACATGACTAAAAGGATTAAATGCGATGTGCTCTCGTAATAACAGGGCATCACATCGATTTTTTTTCCACCGTTCACCTAGTGATAATTGATTCGGGTGGATTCTTGCAAGTAAATTTAGAGATTTCGCAGATATTTTACAAATTAACCTTTCTTTTGAGTTATTTTATCTAATCAGCGTGGAAATCCCTTAAGTAGGTTTTCTCGGGGAAATCCGTAAAACAAGGGAAACGCTGGGGCATTCTTCGGCATATCCTTTTTATAATAATTATAAAAAATTGTGTTCTAAAACTATGTATCTAACATACATTGTTATTATGATAAGGATATATTAACGAGGCAAAATCCATATAAGACGGTAAAATATAATTAATGCTACAATAATACGAAAGACAACTATGTGAGAAAATTGATTCTGGGTTAGCAATTTTATCTATGATGACTCAAAGCTAGATGAAATGATAAAAGTCTTACTTGATTATAGATCTCACAAGTAATTATTGTTTATTACTTGTGAGATCTATAATCAAGTAAGTATTTATAATATTAAATATATAATTAGGATATATATATATCTCTATATAGGATTATTATCACCTTTATACCATGTTTGAAGCAATAAAGACATTCTATTCTATTCTAAAATGTTTTTTTTTTCAGACCCAACGCGCCTTCCAGCAGTCCCTAAGCTACAGCTCATCGTGTGTCTCCGCCAGCGAGTTCTTCGACGCGGAAGAACACGATGATGATCTGAAAGAACACGTCATCCCGGCAGATGAGGTAACACTGCCATCATTCAATGATGTTTTATTATTGATAAGCCTTCATTTGACCACAATCTCACCTGATGCAAAGTGACGATGTGGTCTAAGATGGGACATGAAGACCTAGAAGGTATTTGGTTTCTCCGGGCCGAATTACGAAACACGAAAAAATCGCTTCACGCACTGGCCCAGCCTGGAGGGTGGTGACAAGCCGCGGCCGAAGCCACCAGAGACTGTTCTTAGCACCACACGGAGGTCAAGTGTGAAAAAAATATATATATAGGATTCAGAGGGTTAACACTTACGGACGTGGACAGACAAAACCTCCATGTTTGATGTTTGTATAAATAAATAAATATTTCCGGACTACTCACACAGCATCACCTAACCCGAAACTAAGCAGAGCTTGTGCTATGGGTGTTAGGTGACTGATATACTACATAGATATATGATACATAGAAAACACCCAGACCCGAAACCAGAAATTGTAGATCGTACAAAATCTGATCCCCCGGCGGGAATCGAACCCGCAACCTCCTGCGCCTCAGGCGGACGTTCGCCCACTGAGCCACAGAGGTCGTTAAATCAATCATTTATTAAAAACCAAAGAAAGTAATACATCTAAAATATTAAATTTGCATGTCACAATGTTAGTTACCGTACTCCTGCGAAACGGCTTTACCGAGTTTTACCAAAGATGCGTATTCAGTAGGTCTGCATTTTGCAAACCCCCCCCCCCCCCCCCCCCCCCCCTTCGTCCAGAGGGCGAATCGATCAGCTATCCTTAAGATGGCTGAATTGAGACGCTACGGGAGTGCGACCCCGGACTACTCGAGCTTCTACTGACACATTTTTCTTTCCTCCGTGTCAGCAGTATCTATCCTATCACGTCTTCTTTCTTCCTCTCTAAATATCTTCTGGGTGCCGTGGTGAAACGGCGTCATATCTTGCTAGTCGGTTTTTCTACGAAAACAGCAACTTATCGTTAATATCGTCGTTCCCACTCGTCCCTCAATAGTGGCTGTAAGTGCTTAATTTATTGCAGCGGCCCAACCCATTCTCCCGTGTCGACTCAAGGGATAAAACTATTGGGGGTTTTTCTTCCTACTCTTCCTCCCTCTTTTTCAACAACCCAGAGAAGGAAAACTCGAAATAAAACCCTTAATATTAAGTTGCATCCAAACCTTTTGCCGGTTGTAGCGATTTTCGTT
Source organism: Gymnoscelis rufifasciata (assembly GCA_929108375.1). Taxonomy (NCBI): domain Eukaryota; kingdom Metazoa; phylum Arthropoda; class Insecta; order Lepidoptera; family Geometridae; genus Gymnoscelis; species Gymnoscelis rufifasciata. Next base: position 1,680,074 of record OV815326.1, read on the forward strand.
CCACCGGATCACAGAAGGTAAGGACGAGAGAGGGCATCTGTGTTTGCGCGAACACTTATGCACTAAAAAATTTTCCTGCGCAAATGACAGCTTTCGTTTCTTTGGAATCTGAGTTCGACCCTAAGTCCCATGGCGATAGGCTGATTTAGAGGGGTTCGGCATGGTGAAAACCGGACTGTGTCTGAGGTCTACACATGGGCGGCTCCGGGGGTGTTGTATGACGCCGTGGTCGTTTCCACTCTGCACTGGGGGGACAGAGAGGATTCGGCAGCACCCGGGGTGTCAGAGCAGCCCTATTTAGGGTGGCACTGCTCTCCTTGCTCAGTCTTGGAAGGGGCTAGAAAAGGTGCCCTAAACAAATGCTCACCCCAATATAAACAGAAGGTAGTAACCGCGGCTGCCTCTGCATCTATTAACACGTGGTCGACGTAACAAAAATAATAAAAGTAAAGCATTAAAAACATTGGATATGACATTTGGCGCCTGGAACGTGAGAACTCTCCTTGATCGTGATGGCAACGCCTGCCCAGAGCGTAAAACCGCTATCGTGGCTCGAGAACTCTTTCGGTATGATGTAGATATTGCCGCGCTCAGCGAAACACATCTCGCTGATGAAGGGGAACTAGTGGAGTACGGTGGCGGATATACTTTCTATTGGAAAGGACTTGCTTCAACAGAAACCCGTCGATCAGGTGTAGGATTCGCGATCAAAAACCGACTTGTGAATTTGTTACAAGAACATCCTGTGCACATCTCAGACCGCGTTACCACATTGCGCCTTCATTTAGATAATAATAATTACCTTAATCTAATTTGTGTCTATGCTCCAACTCTGGATAAATCTGATGACGTAAAAGAACAGTTTTACGAGGAACTCAGTCACTGTATAGGTAACATCCGACCCAGAGAACAAATACTACTAATGGGTGATTTTAATGCCAGAGTAGGGCAGGATTTTACAGCCTGGCAAAATGTTCTGGGCAGACACGGAGTAGGTAAAATGAACGACAACGGACAACTTCTACTAAATTTTTGTGCTCAATTTCACCTTGCCATTACGAACACTATGTTCAGACTGCCAGCTAAGCACAAAAATACGTGGATGCATCCTAGATCCAAGCACTGGCATTTAATTGACTACGCCATCGTACGCCAAAGGGATGTTTCCCAGGTTCATATCACCCGTGTCATGCGTGGTGCGCACTGCTGGACCGATCATAGACTCGTTATCTCAAAACTTCGACTTCGCCTCCTTTGTCCTAGTAGAGCTGCTAGGGTAAAGCCGATGTGTATAAACGTAGACCGGCTTAATAATCCAGAAACAAGCAAAATATTTGCCGAAAACTTACGAGCAGCAATACCACCTATACGGAAGAATGACGCCGAGGTTGACGATGAATGGGGAGCTCTATCAACTCATATCTTGGACACCGCTCTAACTACCTTAGGTGTAAAAGTATGTAAGAATGAGGATTGGTTTGACGAGAATGATGCAGTCCTCGGAGAAGCAGTAAACAAGCACCGTCGTCTTCTTCGGCAGCACAGAGGCACTACAGGAAATCTTCGTGGTGTCGCGGAGGTTAAGAGTAGTGATCTTGAGTTGCGTAGATTTACTCGGGAAACGAAGGACAAATGGTGGCTTGAGAAGGCCCGTCAAATGCAGGTGCTCGCAGATACAAACCAGTTGGGGGAGTTTTATAGCGAGGTACGAAAGTTGATTGGCACGTCTTCGATTGCAAAAGTGCCACTCAAGCCTCTTAGTGGCGAAGGCCTTCTGAAGAGCAAAGAAGACATGTTAAAGAGATGGGCAGAACATTTCAATATTCTGTTAAACGTAGATCGGTCCGCTGATCTGGACCACATTATTTCATTACCTCAGCTTCCGTTTGACACGAGACTGGATGAGCCACTGATGCTTGACGAAGTTGTTTTGGCCATTAAACAACAGAAAAATAAACGCGCGGTTGGCATTGATTTTATACCGGGTGAACTACTCAAATATGGTGGCGAGGAATTGCATTCAATTATTTGGGAACTCTTTACTCTTATGTGGAAAGAGGAAAGAATACCGACTGCTTTCAAACAGTCACGTATAAAAGCCCTCTACAAGAATAAAGGTGATCGGTCTGATTGCAATTCCTATCGCGGAATTTCATTGCTTTCAGTCCCTGGGAAAGTCTTTGCCAGAATTTTACTGAACCGCCTAACACAGCTCTCAGAAAACTTGCTGCCTGAGACCCAATTTGGCTTCCGGCCTAATCGAGGTACCTGTGAAGCTATATTCTCGATACGACAACTCCAGGAAAAGTGCAGAGAACAAAGTCGACATCAGTATCTGTGCTTTGTCGATCTGGAGAAAGCTTTTGACAGTGTGCCTCGAGAAGCACTTTGGGTGGTCCTGGGTCGAATAGGATGTACTGAAAAGTTTGTGAGACTTCTCCGACTCCTGCACGACGATATGCAGTGCTGCGTCGCTGTTGACGGCGAGCAATCGGACTTCTTTCCCGTTTCCTGTGGGGTGAAGCAAGGGTGTGTACTTGCACCAACGCTGTTCGCTTTATACTTTACAGTCGTAGTACAGGAAGTTTTGCAGACTTGCTCTGAAGGGCTTCACATCCGTTTCCGTACCGATGGCAACATATTTAATCTTTCGAGACTTAAAGCTCGTACGAAAGTTTCATACGCTATCGTAACTGAGATAATTTATGCTGACGATTTGTGTTTTGTGGCGGAATCCCCAGAAAGCCTGCAACAGCTGATGTCTGACTTCAATGAGTCCTGCTGTAAATTTGGCCTGAAGATCAGTGTTAAAAAAACTGAAGTCATGTCGCTGGATATCAATGGTCCCGAAGCACTGACCATTACCCTGGGTGGGAAGACGTTGCAGCAGGTTGAAAAGTTTCGCTATCTGGGTAGCACTATTACATCCAAGTGTGACCTTGATGTTGAGATCAACAGCAGGATCGGTGCTGCAGCTGCAGCATTTGGTAAGCTGGATGCCAAGGTTTTTAGTTCACATGATTTCAAATTACACACAAAAATATCCGTCTATATGGCTATCGTTCTCCCCAACATCTTATACTCTGCTGAGACATGGACCGTGTACCGTCGTCATATCCGTATGTTAGACCGCTTCCACCTGCGATGTCTCCGAAAAATTCTAAAGATCCAGTGGTCCGAACGTGTGCGGAATACCGATGTGCTGCGTAGAGCTAACGTAGGTGGCATTGAGTCTTACATCATGCGGCGACAACTTCGTTGGTGCGGGCACGTGTCACGGATGTCTGAACAGCGAGTAGCAAAGCGCGTCTTTTACTCAGAGCTCAAGGATGGCAAGCGCAAGCATGGCGGACAGCTCCTCAGGTATAAGGACGTGCTAAAACGGCACATGAAAAGGTGTGACATAGAGCCATCTTTATGGGAAAAACAGGCCGAACAGCGTCCAGAATGGAGGGCCTATGTTATGGAAAAGGTGCGCAATTTTGAGTACAGACGGTGCGCCGAACTGGACTCAAGGCGCGATGAAGTGAAAGCTCGACGACCTGCGGCAATTAATTACAATTATGTCAACAATGTACTCACATGTCCCTAGTGCTCGAGGGTATTCTCGAGGAAGATAGGCTATATAAGCCACATGCGGGTGCATCAAAGAATATAAGCTGTCGCCATGACCGAAATCGGTCGGACACACACACACATTTTGCAAAACAACGTTTGCTGGGGTCAGGTAGTTATAAAATAAAATAATATTAAATATTGCTGGACAATCTACACATTAACATCTAACCCCGTGGTAAGCACTAAGCTTGCGGGTACTAGAAATCTGATAAACCTTATAATAATAGGCAGATATATAGAAATTTTTTACTATACATATCGCATCGGGGGGTAATTCAGGATCGGATGGCTCGGAGTCCATGATTTTGTTTGAAATAAAACCGTCACTTGATTCGTTGATATTTAATCTTACACACGGAATCACAAAATCGCAAGAAACACTTCAAATATGGCGGATTCAAATGGATTACGAAATGCGGTAGACGCGAACGTGCTAATGGCTTCGTGGTCAATCAACAAGTGAGTAGCCGCCATTATTCCCCTTCGAATGAACGGCTCTCTTAAACTTCAAATAAGAACGAAAGATTGACCGACTCAATCAATACCAGTGTTGCCATTTCGCAAGATCGATTCTACCCAAGTATTCACTTGACATTTCGATATCATAGCAAACTAATTATTTTAATGTAGCAACACTGAACTCTAGTATTGCCATCAGAGGCGCCACTCGCGCTATACTATTTTATCGCAGTAACACCGAGGCGTAGTTGAAGCTTCAGCCACCAGGTGACTTGACTGGATATGCGACATACATATGAAACACCCAGACCAAGGAGAAAGTGCTTGCAGAACATACAAACACTTGACCCCTTGATCGAGCCCGCAATTGGACCCTCCAGCTGTAGCAAACCGTATGTATTCGGTACTGAGTAACGGGATTACCATCCGGTAACGAGTAACGCATCGTTACTCACGAATACATTTATTATTATTACAAAATAGTATTCCTTTTTACTTTTAAGGGAACGAAAACATGCGGGTAAGCTTTTTATTTAAATTTAAAAATTTGCTGTACAAACCACAATGCAATAGGGATTTATATAAAAGAAATGTTTATAACATGTGTATATTAATTTATAACAAATTACCCGAATCATTAAAACAATTGAATGGATTTATTTTTAAGAACAGATTATGTAGTTGGTTGCTTGACAAATGTTTCTATAATGTGAATGAGTATTTGAATTATGATGATAAATGTATGTAATTTTTTATTATGACATCTTTAATATAATTTTGACAATATATTTGCACGCCTGCTTGCAGGCTGAATACAGTGACATAAACTATTATTTTAGATCTGACATGTATTATTAATTATGTATTCTCGCAAATAAACGATTTCATTTCATTTCATTTATTGTTACTTTTAAACCCTTGTGAAGGTACCGAAAATTCAGGTCATTTATTAAATTGCAGATTTTCTAAGACCCAGAGATACTCAACCCACACTGTGGATCGGACCTGAAGAAATCTTTCATTTCAGGCTGGTGTCATAGAACTGGACGGAGATTCGTCTTCGGAGGCCGGCTCCCTCAGCAGCGAGGAGGACGTGGACGCGGGCTCCGCCAGCTCCGACAACTCTGAGGGTGCGAGTGAGTCTTACTGTCTCAGTGTGTCTCTCTCATCAGCCATAGAACTGGTGGAGACTGGTCTTCTGAAGATTCCCTTGTTGTTGAGAGGAAATTAGTTGGTATGGTATGGGCATTTAATGAGAAGGGATGAATGTCATGTGACGAAAAGAGTGTTAGATATACGTGTGTTGATGGATATGTGGGAAGAGGTAGGCAAAATTTATTATTATTTATTTATTAAAGTAAAAAAGAGGTCATGAATGGACTATGTTAATAATGACATGTGTAACAAAGGAGTGAGTGTTGAGATGACGAGTGACAGAGGAGAATGGAAGAAAAAAAAAGGTGTGAGTGCGATTTACACACGATAGAAGTGAAACTTTAGTAAATCGACAAAAGAATAAGAATAAAAAAAAAACAAAAAAAATACTATGCACAAAGATTTTGTTCGGGCGGTCACCCATCCAAGTACTGGCGTCGCGCGCGCGTTGCTTAACCTTGTAAGCGTTTTTTAAGATTGGCTTCTTATTTCCATTTCCGTTTCATCATTTTTTCATCCGGTTTCAAATCACAACGATTCTAAAGAAGTTTCACTTCAAAAAACGTGTTGTGCCGACCCCACGAGATGTGGAATGAGGGCAGGATAATGATGATGAATTTTAAATGAATGTTGTCCGCAGTGGTCTCAGCCGAGGCTGTAACGCTGCGGCACTCCCCCTCTCCCGCGGTGTGGACGCGCCGCACGCGCCTTCCCGCGCCGCGCCCCGCGCCCGGCGGGCCCTCGCTCTGGAACCTCCTCTACAAGAACATCGGCAAGGACCTCAGCCAGATCTCCATGCCCGTCACCATCAACGAGCCCGCCAACATGCTGCAGGTCAGTGCCACATGACCCTAGGTGTACGATTTAAGTATAAACCGCACATTTGCACCTTTGCAAGCGGTGCATTTTACTTACAAAGCATCAGTACGCGTTCGACCACCGCGGTCGTCCCTTGTATTCACACTATCATTAAATCAATTTATCAGGTTAACCTGTACATCAATTAATTATCATCCCTTATCATACATATCATATCATCTAAAGGTGTAGGGCGGAAAACTTACATCTTTATGGTCCTTCGAGCCGGTAACCTCTACAAGACCATAGCCAGACAGTGGAATTGATAGTTCCGAGTCTATTGCCTAGATGTCGTTATTAATAGTATATTGAGAGCGAATGCTTGTGAGAATAATGAACATAATTTCAGCTAAATATTCAGCTATTCCTATATCTATCTATAATTGGACGCTGGATATAGGAATCCTCATAGATTTTCGATTCAAAACGGCATACCGTCTCCGCTGTCTTAATAATGTCACCCGTCCTTGTTTATGGTAAGCGTTCTCTATCTACCCCCGTACTTATAAGGTCCTAGTAATATCCTAGGTATTAATGTATGAAAATTGGTAACCAAGTACACATATTATGGGAATCCCCATCCCATAATGTGTTGATCAGTCGTTTTCAAACGAAAATATATGATTTTGGGTACATGTTACGACACAGAAGAATTTTATTTTCAAATTAAATTGTCGCCGATGGCACAACAAATATGGCTATTTATGGTTATTTTTAAGTTAGTCTGTAAGCATTGGTGTGCAATAAAGATACAAAAAAAACACTTTATTGCACACACAGGAAAACAAAATACAACAACACGTAGGAAACCAAATGTACAATGGGCGGCCTTATCGCTAAAAGCGATCTCTTCCAGGATATTAACAAAAAATAATCAAATATTTATCTATCTATTGTTGATGCATCAGGTCTACTTAAATCTTTATATAAATCGATGATATAATTAGCTATATAAAATCTATATTCGTATGTATGCTAGTCTGTAATGTATATGTTTATATGGACCTGAGATGTCTGAAATAACAATTTAGTTTTTACTTTAAAGAGTTTGAAGAACATGTGACATTCACCAACCAGCACTTGAGGCAGCTTGGTAAATTAAGGCCTTATCTCTCTCGCCAAAATAGAAGTCCCTGTGTCCAAGCAGCGGTGGGTACGTTAATAGGGCGATGATGTGATATTTGACTGCCTCATCTATCTATGAACGTTTGTCTATTGTATTAAGTATATCGGATGTCTAGTACCTGTAACACAAGCTAAGAGCTTACCACGGGGCTAGATCTTGTAAATATTAATATTTGGAACGAAGTTCCTTATCTCGCGCTGTGAAAGAGGGTTAGACGGAAAAAATGTGACGAAAAGTTGTCACGACACTTTTTGCTATAGTAAGCTGTGCGGCGTCGCATGTTTCTCTGTATGTCTCTCTCTCTCTTATAGAAAGCAAGCCAGATATTTTCATTTCCATTTCGCATTGAACAGTGTGGTGTCATTAATATTAAAAATTGTTATGTTTTTGAATTTATTAAAATTATGACGCGTTCACGTACTTCGTTACATCCGCTTGACACCTCTCAGTTTGTGCAATAAAGATAATTCCCTTCCCTAGATATTATCTTTATTGCACAAGTTATCGCAAGTCCCTTGACACCTCAAGTTTTTTTGTTAATATAAACCTCTTTGCAGCGTCTGTGCGAGGAGCTGGAGTACTCGGAGCTGCTGGACGCGGCGGCGTCGTGCGCGTCGGGCACGGAGCGCATGGCGCTGGTGGCCGCGTTCGCGGTGAGCGCGTACGCCGCGTCCGCGCACCGCGCCGCCTCCAAGCCCTTCAACCCGCTGCTGCACGAGACCTACGAGTGCGTGCGCGACGACCGCGGCTTCCGCTTCATCGCGGAGCAGGTACGTCTGTGCGAGGAGCTGGAGTACTCGGAGCTGCTGGACGCGGCGGCGTCGTGCGCGTCGGGCACGGAGCGCATGGCGCTGGTGGCCGCGTTCGCGGTGAGCGCGTACGCCGCGTCCGCGCACCGCGCCGCCTCCAAGCCCTTCAACCCGCTGCTGCACGAGACCTACGAGTGCGTGCGCGACGACCGCGGCTTCCGCTTCATCGCGGAGCAGGTACGTGCCAATGTCAAAGAGCTCTTAAGATACAAGATACAAAATCGTTTATTTCCATAGTTTGATTTTACAAAACTTAGACACGTTGGATCAAAATCGGTACATAATTTAAAACATACGTTACATAATCTATTGCTCAAGTTCCATATTTTCAGTTTGTGGATTTTTGTAAAGTTAGTACTAGATTTAGAACTGTGGTATTGTATGAAAAACACCAAAAATGTAACCAATGACTCCATGTTTCGGGATGTCCGTCACATTGAGTTCTTAAAAATGCTGCAAGATGTTTGTAAGTATTTTCTAATGCTCCTATAGATTGATGATGATATGCGGTTGAATTTATTTTATTAATTTGAAGTAACTTACATACCTCAGACATTGTTTCTGACATGAATTCCGAACCTCGATCAGTTGCGATGGTACTTGGTAAACCATACCTAAGTATAAAATTGTTTACAAATGATTTAGCTACACTTACCGTATCTTTTTGTCGTAATGGATACTCCTCGACGTATTTACTTAACTCGCATTGCAAACTTAAAATATAAATGTTACCTTCTAAATCCTTATCTAAGGGTCCCACTAAATCTAAAAATACTTTTTGAAAAGCAGTTGTAGCCGTTGTAGTTACCACCATTGGTTCGACTATATTTCTAGAATACTTACTAGTTTGACATTTTTTACACCTGGAAACGTATCTTCGTACGTCGTTTTCCATACCTGGCCAATGATACTTACTTTTAATATTATTTATCATGCGTCGCATACCTGCATGTCCACTTGTAGGTAGCAAATGATAGTCATGTAGGATGTACATGTTTTCGTCATTTTCGAAGACTCTTTTTATTCCTCTTAGAATATTTATTTGCGGTCCGGACCACATTTGTCTAGTCTTTATTTCATATATTAATTCTTTAATAAATTCAATATTATTTTCATCCTTTACTATGCATAGTTTTTTCATATTTATTCTACTACAAAACTCACTCAATAAATCCGCAAATTCGACTCGCGAAAAATGCGACATATATCTGAGATCGATAAATATAGTATTTTCATTTTTTATATAGGCAAAACATTTATTTTTATAGTCTATATTTTTCTTATTTAAGTATTTTCCTTTGCAAAATTTTAATTCTACAGTATCATTAGGTTTTCTTAATATCTCTGCTATCCTTAGTTGGCCTAACCTTGGTTTGTCAGGTATATTAAGAGAACTATGGTCATTCGATAATTCTTTATTACACTGCGAATTTATTCTCGCTCGTTGTGCTCTTGTCATAACCATACTAACAACTTTTTCATTTAATGATTTTAATTCGTCAGAACTTATGGTCACTCTACTCAAAGCGTCTGCAACTTTGTTATCCGTACCTTTTATGTATTGAATATCGTAATCGTACTCTTCTAATAGCAATCTAAATTTTATAAATCGTGTTGATGGATCTTTCATGCTAAATAAATAAATAAGGGGTTTATGGTCTGTGAAAATAGTAAACTTTCTTCCGTATAAATATGGTCTAAAATATTTTATACTCCAAATTATCGCTAAAAGTTCTTTTTGTATTGTTGGATAATTAACTTCTGATTTATTTAATGGTCTACTTGCGTATGCTACTGGGCGAAGATCTTTATTGCATAATACTGACCCAATTGCTATACCAGATGCATCCGTCTGAAGGACAAATACATTTTCCTTTGAAAAATCAGGATATTGTAGGATTGGCGGGCTAGCAAGTTTTTCTTTTAATGTTTCAAAACAACTTTGACATTCTTTTGTCCAATTAAAATTTTGATTTTTACGACAAAGTCGGTTCAAAGGAATAGATATTTCGGAAAATTTAGGAATGAATTTTCTATAATAATTGCCAAATGCGACGAATCGCCTGACTTCGTCAGCGTTTTTAGGTACTGGGTAATTTTTTAATACCTTAACTTTTTCTGGATCCGGAAGTACGCCTTTATCTGAAACTACGTGACCTAAATAGAGTAGCTGTGTCTTCATAAATTCACACTTAGCTGGGTTTAATTTAAGATTCATTTTTCTTAGACGTTCAAAAACGTCCATAAGATTTTTATTATGGATATCTACTGTTCTGCCAAATACGATTAGATCGTCACAGTAAACAAAACATTTCTCAAATGTAAGTCCTGATAAGGCAATAGACATAGCTCTAGAAAATGCACTTGGTGAAATTTTTAGTCCCATGGGAAGACGTTTCATGTGAAATTGACCTTCACTAGTCGAAAAACTTGTGATATCTCTACTCTCTGGTTTTAAGTTAACTTGATAAAAACCTTGATGAAGATCCAAATGACTAAAACAAATACTTCCTGAAAGTGAATCTAATATTTCGGAAATATTCGGCAATGGAAATTTGTCGTCTTGGATGCAATCGTTAACTTTACGATAATCTATTACTAAACGCCATTTCTTTTCTTCGTTTGATTTCTTTGGTACTAGTAGTATAGGACTGTTCCATTCACTTCTGGATGGTTCTATTATATCGTCTTCTAACATTTTCCTAACTTGTTTATTAATTTCTGGTATTGATGATTGAGGCAAACGATAGGGTTTTACATAGACTGGCATCGTATTTGATTTAACCGTTATTGACTGGTCTACAACATCCGCTGTTCCTAATTTGTCTCCTTGAAGAAAAAATATATCCGAATATTTTGAACAAATTATTTGCAATTCTTTCCTGTCGCTTGTATTTACATGAGATAATTTTAGTTCTGATAACAAGTTTTTTACACGATCAAGTCCCTTTTCTGATTGGTTAAATGACCAAATATTATAATTTTCTAAATAGTCTAAATCGTCATTTTGTATTATTATATTTGATTTTAAAATTTTAATGTCATTTTCACTGGTATTTAAAATTTTAACTGGAATTTTACCTCTTTTCGGTTGAACAATACAACCTGCTAAAAATAAATTTTCATTTAATTGTTTTTTGTGTATAACGCAATCTTTGTATATATTTTTATTCATATCTAAATAATGAATTGACTCACTTCGACCTGGGATAAGTAAATAATTTTCTGAACTTAAGTGTTGTTGCCGTTTTTGTATTTTAATACGGTACCGTTTGTTATTTACCCGTAAGGTAAGTACGTTGCTAGGTTAATCAATGTTAGCATTATAAGTTCTCAGAAAGTCTAACCCGAGTATACCGTCGGCTTGACAAGGAATAGTATCAAATAGATAAAACTTGTGGCAAATTTGATCTCCCGTTTCTAATTTCAACGATGTGTGTGTGAAATTGTATGCATGGACTTTTCCACCGATTCCTTTTATGCATGTTTTGTCGCTGTATATGTTTGAGTATCTAGTTACCGATTTACTGTTAATTAATGAAATAGAAGCTCCTGTATCGATTAAAAATACAAGTTTTTGATTTCCGCTGTATGAATAGATATAATCAAGACTTTCGCATGTTAAAATATAATCAGTAGCCTCGAAAAAACTCTGCCAAATTGACCTCTTTCTCTTCCTTTTTTTCGTTAGTCTCCGAAGCAATATTTACGTTGTACTGTTTCCTATAATAGTATCTTCCATTCGATGGTCTGAAGTAACCTCGGGGCGTTTTCTTACAACCTTCTTCTTTCAAACAACTGTCATACATCTCTATACCTTCAATTATTTTTATTATAGTCTCCTCTTTACCGTCCATAATTGGAATCAAGGTACAAGCCGTTTTTAAATTAAATTTATCCATTTTGCAATATAAAGTATTTTTTTCAATTTCGTCGGACGAACTTTCTGAAGTAGTTTTAACCTCTTTATAACCCAAGATATTACTATAAATTTTCTCAATTTCACTTATTATAGATGGTTCAATTTTTAATTCCTTTCTGCTTAAACGTCCATGTTCGATTAACAAAGAAAACTCATTATATAAATTTTCAGCCTTCAGGAGGCGACTTTTGCTGTCCTATTTTGTCTAATCGTCTCTTCGATCCTAATTTCCTAATGTTAACACATAAATTTAACAAATTATCATAGATTTCAACTAGCCTTTCCATAAAAATTTTATGGAGATAAATTAGAAACTAAGGTACTTAGGTAATAAGGTACGCTGTACGCTGAATCATTCTGCTCGTGTGGTGGTCCGTAAGAGCTGCTTGGCTGGACTTATGGGCTGCTTGGCTCATCCTCTGGAAACTGGTTTGGGCCGGGCTATACCCTGGACTCCACTGCTAACTGAGCCGGGATATCCCTGGACTCCTCCAACATAAACTCGTACATTTTTCTTTCTTCTTTCTTCAATCTTTTAATATATATATTATTTTCCGATCTTCATAATATTTTATTTATATAATTGTTTCTTCTTTCTTCTATTTTTTTGTTTTCTCAATTTTCATTTTGCTGTCGGCAAGTACAGGATACGCGTGCAGGCTCTTCGATAGATCGTCTGGTCACGCGACGGAAGGATCTTCTCAAATTCTGTGTAAATATTTCATTCGAGATCCAACTCTGATGATACCTTTTGTATAATATGTATAGTCCGTAAAGTCCCGTGACACAAATAATGAAGCAGATAATAAACATCACAATACTTATGTTCGACAGATGGCTTTCCGAAGCTGTATTTGACCCGCCGGATGCACTTTGTGTTATAAACACTTCGTCCTTTTGTATTTGAGAACGACACATTTTTATTTGTTTTTCAATTGTCCAATTTCACTATTTTGTTTTTATATTTGTTTTTAATTTTGTTTGTTTTTTTCATTTTTCACGGTCGCGTTCCCTTCCTGGCAAGGTCGCCATGTAGGGATGTTGGTTGTAATGAGGGTTTAAGCCCTACATAATAGACACGTCCATATCTGTTGATGACCATTTATTCACTGTCGGAACAGAGCTCTATAACTATGTCTTAATCTAGGTATACTAACGTACGTGTCCTTAGTGCTAACACATCATATTATTACTACACCACAACATTTCGGCATTAGTTTTCGGCATCTTATAAAATTTATTATTTAGCACAACGAGATATAAAATTAGATTAAACATTACCTTTAACTAAAGTAAACCTTTGTCCCAGGTGTCCCACCACCCACCGATATCAGCGTGCCACGCGGAGTCCCCCCGCTGGTGCTTCTGGCAGGAGGCGCGCATCAAGACCAAGTTCTGGGGCAAGTCCATGGAGTTCCAGCCCACGGGCCGCGTGCACGTGAAGCTGCACACCACCGGGGACCACTACACCTGGAACAAGGTACACTCTTCTAGAACTATCTTTATTGCCGAACAGTTCTGGGGCAAGTCCATGGAGTTCCAGCCGACTGGACGGGTTCACGTGAAGCTGCACACCACCGGGGACCACTACACCTGGAACAAGGTACACTCTTCTAGAACTATCTATATTTCCGAACAGTTCTGGGGCAAGTCCATGGAGTTCCAGCCGACTGGACGGGTTCACGTGAAGCTACAACCATCTAGAACAATCCAATTATCTGAAGTGTCTCTGGTGGTAGGCTTCGGCCGCGGCTTGTCACCACCCTCCGGGCTGGGCCAGTGCGTGAAGCGATTTTTCGTGTTTCGTTATGTGGCCCGGAGACGCCATCTCCGCCATCGCCATCATGCGCCATCTTAAACCACATCGTCACTTTACATCAGGTGAGATTGTGGTCAAATGAAGGCTTATCTAGCACTAGCTGTGCCCTGCGGTGCTACCCGCGTTATAATGGATGAAGTACTCTTAACCAACAACATATTTATTTGAATAAAGATTAATATTATTATGTCGATACAACTTAAACAAATTATTTCGACCAAATTAGGTACCATAAAAACGGTTTTTGTGAGTTAATCTTAAAAGGTAGACATATACTATCGCGGACTGTTTTTTAGTTCATTAAAAGAGCTATTATTCTTTGATACATATTTTTTGTGTATCTTGAACCGTTTTCACGGCGCACGCAACGGAAGGCTTCAAAGATGAACAATTTCTCCCGTTTTTTACACATTTACCACTATATCTTTGCTCCTATTGGTCGTAGCGTGATGTTATATAGCCTATAGCCTTCCTCGATAACTGGACTATCCAACACAAAAAGAATTATTCAATTCGAACCAGTAGTTTCGGAGATTAGCGCATTCAAACAAACAAACAAACAAACAAACTCTTCAGCTTTATATATTAGTATAGATAAAAAAAAGATAAAAAAAAAAGTGTAGGTATATTTTCGCATTATTTGTACTTTGTAACCCTGTAATGTTTAAGTTTTGCAAATAAATATATTTGTATTTTTTTTAAGATATGTGAAATCAAATTATATACAATGTAACAAAAGTTAAAAGTTTTGGTCATTATTTGAAGGTCTAAAAATATAAGACAGGAAAATTTGTTCGGCCGAAGCCTACCACCAGAGACTGCATTAAGCATTAAGTTATTATAACTGTGTCGCGTATAAAAATAAACAACCACCTTCGGTTCCAGGTGACGACGTGCGTGCACAACCTGTTCGGCGGGCAGCGCTGGGTGGACCAGTACGGGGACATGCACATCACCTGCGTCGGCACCGACATCTCCTGCAAACTCAACTTTATCAAGGTACACATAGGGATCATTATGCTCTGACAATACAATACAATACTCTTTATTGAAACACATACAAATATATAATACAACAGAACAATGCTTAAGAACTAAATATTAAGTAATAGTGTAACAATGGGCGGCCTTATCACTAAAAGTGATCTCTTCCAGACAACCTTTGGATGGACTGGAGGAAAACTAAAAACGACGGACGTTGCAAATTGATGAAATAATAAAAAAAAGAAATATGTTAAATAATAAATAAGCTCTGACTGCCTCGGTGGCGCGGTGGGAGGAGGTCCGCTTGCGGTGCCAGAGGTATCGGGTTCGATTCTCGCCGAGGGAATACCAAGCTTAACGTGTTTGTACTTTATAGTAACATTTGTCAATTATTTATTTATTTTCAAATACATGGAGCTCTATCATTACAGGTATAACCTAATTCAATTGAGCCCATTAAATTACAAGTTAAAATTAATTAAAAATAGGAATAAAATTTAAATTAAAATAAACATCAAAACATTTTAATACATAATTCATACACACAAAATTAATATTATTATATATTATATTTTAATTTGTTTAAATAATGTTTACAAATTTTACTCGGAGATTGTGAAACAGAATCTTAGACTATTATGTTAAAAACCGCGATTAAGCTATAACTTTTGTACCTGTTTATATTTGTTTAATATTTTTTTTGTAAACGGTCATGCATGACTGTGCTACCCATTTCAAGGTAATCCATTCATAATAGGACACCCTGTATAACTGTTGTCTGCTAACGTTTCTCTTCAAATTAGTTATAATGTAGAAAAAACGTGAGTAATATATATAAATTGAATTAATGGAAGACCAGCGCTATAACAACTTTTATATGTACTTAATTATAGCAAATGCTGAGTGACGACCTTTTTCGAACCAATGTCTTTATTGTTATCTTATTTTCTTAAATTTTTGTTTAATTATAATGTGTCTGTATTTGTTTATTTTGTTATTCTTTGTTTTTAAATTTATTATGTATGTTTTATATTTACTAAGAACATAAGTGATGGAAGCTGAGTTGTTCTATTCGCTTCTCAACTCAGTGTAAAATATTTAAGCGAACTGTCAAGACAATGTTATTTCATTGATTATTCTTAGTTTTTATTTAAATTAGCTTTAAGTTGACCTGTCCATGTAAGCATAGACTTTGACTTTGACTGTGGTCCGAAATAAATGTGTCTTATTCTTATAATTACCAAGTGTGATGCTAAACAATGAACGAACATAAATTTATCGTCACAAAGTCACGTCTCGATCTTGGTGTTTAAAGACCCCTCATTATATTGCAGCGGCATAGTTAGTAGTAAAGTTAGTTAGGGGGCCCTGATTTTCCGCACTTAGACTCAAAGGTGGTCCATTGTGCGTGGAGTGGGGCGCTAGTGTAACCAGCCCAACTCCGACCAAAAGCGCAGAAGTTTCCTGGGGTCTTCGCAGGCTTCTCGGAGTGACCTTGGGTTCTTGAGGATTTCACGTCGCTGTGCCGTTACTCCCTCGCATTCCAGGATAACGTGGGCAGCTGTTTCGTCTTTGTCGAGGCATCCCATGTTATAGAGGTGTTTGTTGAGGGTGATGGTCGCTGCATAATACCTCTATACTCTGACAATGACACTGAAAACCTCTTATCCGTTATAAAATAAGAAGTATTTTGTAAGTCAGCAATTTGTATTCGTAATCTAGGTTGAGGTATGTAATTGTACTAACACAACAACTATGCTAGAGCAACACGTGCATTAAATTAGTTATAAATATTGTTACTTAAAATAAACTTAGGAAATAATTTATGCCTGAAACTCAGGCAAAATAAATACGTCATAGATCTGATTAAATTTTAAGGATATTTGTCAACTTTAGATATAAGTGATTTTCTGAATAAATATTATTTATTATACTGTTGGTTTGTCAGGCGAGCTCGTGGTCTGCGAGCAGGCACGAGGTGCGCGGCGCGGTGCAGGGCGCGGCGGGCCGCCTGCGCCTGGCGGGCCGCTGGTCCGAGGCGCTGCACGCCGGCGACCCGCCTGCCGCGCGCTGCCTCTGGAGACCCGGTACGTCTCACCTTCTAGCTGCTTTCTAGCTAGAAACTTCTATAGAATCGTTGACATTTATGTGCGCTTTGTGTGCTTTAACGGTGAAGGCAAACATCGTGAGGAAACCGGAATGTTCTGGGACCTTTAAAGAGTTTGAAGGACATGTGATATTCACCAACCCGCAATTGGCCAGCATTATATTTTAATCTAAATTTATTATTGACTACCGTCTAATTTTTATTTTTACATTTGAATTGAAGACAATATTGAGGACATCAATAATAACTTAGTTCATCATCATCATCATCACCCTATTAACGTTCCCACTGCTGGGGACACAGGGACTTCTCTCTCTCAAATTTTTAATTGAATAAATTTTATGAATTATGAACTATTTTATGAAGAGACTAAAGGCTTAAATATGTGACTTTGTTCAAACTGTTTCTTGTAACGTAACTCTATAATCGTAATTATATGTAATTTGTTCAAACGGTGCTGTTCCCGCCCTCGTTTAATCCAAAAAAGTTACTAAACATTGTGATTTTTTTATTATTTATCAATTATATACAAGGTGTTTCGAATATGGTATATAAAGCGGAAAGAAGGCGAACATTATTAAGATTATAATGACTCCATACAATATAAATACCTCTACACTTGCACAAATTGTTTATGGGGTATTTTGTATTATTTTTTTATTGTCGAAAAGCCTTGATCTGACTACAATCTCACCTGATGTATCCTAAAGAAAGGCTTGTTTGTAGGGGCGATGCCGCCCGACCACGAATTGTACTACGGGTTCACGCGGTTCGCGATGGAGCTCAACGAGATGGAACCCGGCATGAGGGAGTTGCTGCCTCACACTGACACCAGATTAAGGTAACACTTTGTATACAAGGTGTGTCGTTAATAATGGATAAACCTTTCAGGGGTGGCAGTCCAGCTTTAAGGCTACAATAATGTATATATCATTGCTATTTCAACAAAATTAAGGAATTATTGATTAGGAATTATTGAATAGATGGACGGACGATCTGGTGAAGGCTGCGGGCTCACGGTGGATGCAGGCCGCTGCCAGCCGAAACCACTGGAGATCTTTGAGGGAGGCCTATGTCCAGCAGTGGACGTCTTACGGCTGAGATGACGATGATGATGAATGTATATGTCATTGCCATTTCAACAAAATTAAGATATTATTGTGTATTTTTTTGCCATCCTACTCCTAGACACTAATTAATTTCATTAAATTGTGTGGCCGTATTATAGTAAAACCTTTTTATTTGAATTTTAAGTAATTTTTCAAAAACTAGCTTCACAAAAACCATTAAACGTAACAAGAATTAGGAAAAAAAATCAATTTATTGGGTAAACATAGTCGCATATATTTTTTAGACAGCAATTTAACTGTCTGTGACTATATTTACCCGTAAAATAGCGATGTTACGTTCACTCGCTCGTGCTGCTAAAACCCTCAAATTTTTAATAATTTTTACAAAAAAGTATAAATTAGAAAAAAATATTACATAAACTATCAACAAAAATTTAACTATTATTTCACCAGAATAATCATGTCGTTCTATGCAGAATTAATAACCCACATCTAACTCATACTAAATTATCTTTGTTAGTCATGATGTCTCACTGCTGGGCTTAGCTCGGCCGTGGCCACTCCTCTCAACCTATTAAAAGCTATAGGTTGCTTAAAGTTTGCTTCGTTTTTAGGCCAGATCAGCGCGCGTTAGAAGAGGGTCTGGTGGACTCCGCGGAACAGTTGAAACACGAACTAGAGGCGGCGCAGAGAGAACGGCGCCGCGACGTGCAACACCCGCCGGCGTGGTTCCGGTATGTTGTGTGTCTGGTGGACCCCAGTCTGGTAGTCCCCAGTCTGGTAGACTCCGGCCTAGTAGACTCCGGTCTGTTGGCGTTTAGAACCAGAACGGGGCGCCGCGATGTGTTACACTCACCGGCGTGGTTCCGGTATGTTGTGCGTCTGGTAGACCCCAGTCTGGTAGACTCCGGCCTAGTAGACTCCGGTCTGTTAGGTCTTTTGGCGTTTAGAACCAGAACGGGGCGCCGCGATGTGTTACGCTCACCGGCGCTGTTCCGGTATGTCTGTAAATGGTCCGGTATGGGTCTGGTAGACCCCGGTCTGTTAGACTCCGGTCACCCACTAGTTTATTATGTGAGATAAGTGTCTTCGTTATAAATATTGATTGTTATTATTAATGTGCGTTGCAGTAAATCCGTGGAAGACGGCGAGGAAACCTGGGTGTTCAACGGGGAGTACTGGAAGGCGCGCGCGGCCGGGTTCAGCGCGGACGTGTCGCCCAGGATATGGTGACCGCCGGTCTGCCCACGCGTGAGTCACTGCCTCCACTCTACAATACAATACAATTCTTCTTCTTCGGTTGCACTCTTGACAGAGTGGTCGTGGTCATCATTTCAGGTGTTGGTGGCAAGCTTCACAACACGCCGCCAATACAATACAAAACACTTTATTGCACACACAGGGAAACAAAATACAACAACACGTAGGAAACAAAATGTACAATGGGCGGCCTTGTCGCTAAAAAGCGATCCTCCAGGCAACCTTTGGATGGAAAAATAACTTTAATAAGATAATTAGTAGGCAGGGGTGTACAATATTAAATAAAATAATTTACATTATAATTACTCCTCATGACAAATATTAATATATGCGTACACAAATAAAATAAAATACATACATTACATAAATATATAATAATGAATATATAAATATATATATATTAATTTTAAAGCATTCATTCTAATTAGCACTTATTAGTAGGACACTAGGACATAGGCCTCCCTCGGTGAATAGAGTGTCCGGCACAAGAATGTTGTCCCCTATATTATCACGGGGACGCCGTAGATCCCGGTAGAACGTAGACGGTAAACGTTAACGGAGACGGTACAACTAAAATATGGGCCCCAGTGTTGGGGCCCATATTTTAATTATTTCCCCCCCCCCCCCCCCCAAAACCCCCTCAAACTTAAAACTCATGAACACAATTTTTACCTCCTTTATAGTTATTTTTATCTCTTTTGAAGTGAAACTTCTTTAGAATCGTTGTGATTTGAAACCGGATGCAACGGAAATGGAAATAAGATTGGCTTACCTGTCGGGTAAGCCAATCTTAAACGCTAACGAGGTTAAGCAACTTTGCGCGACGCCAGTACTTGTATGGGTGACCGCCCGAACAAAATCTTTTTGCATAGTATTTTTTTTTTATTTTTTTTATTCATATTCTTTTGTCGATTTACTGAAGTTTCACTTCTATCGTGTGTGAATCGCACACACACCTTTTTAATTATATATGTATAAATAAGAACTCCTAAATTGTAATAACTATAAAATTGCTGTGTTGTTCTATTCGCGTCTCAACTCAGTATAAAACATTGAAGCGAATAGTCAAGACAATGTTATTTCCTTGATAATTTCTGTATAAACAATTTAGTTTTATTTAATTTTAAGCAAGAGAGATTAGGCCTTAATTCTCCACGCTGGCCAAGTGCGTGTTGGTGAATGTCACTTGCCCTTCTAACTATTTAAAGGTCTCAGAACATGCCGGTTTCCTCACGATGTTTGCCTTCACCGTTAAAGCACGTGTTTAAAGCGCACATGTATTTCTTAAGAAGAAAAATCCAGAGGTGCGTGGCGGTGTTTGAACCCACGACCTTCGAAATGAAAGTCGAGTGGCTTAATATAATTCTATCTGTCCAATATAAATAAATAATAAATAAATAATAATAAATATTTCCGGACAATCCACACAACAACATCTAGCCCCGTGGTAAGCTCTTAGCTTGTGTTACGGGTACTAGACATCTGATATACTTAATATAATAGACATACATACATAGATATTTTTATTATACATATTAAATACCCAGACCAAGGAGAAAGTGTTTGCAGAACATACAAACACTTAACCCTCGGCGGGAATCGAACCCGCTACCTATTATAATTTGTCACCTGTAAACGTTTCAAACGACTTCAAAAACTTTTAACGAACTTGCAAATTAAATTGACAACTTCAACATAAATTCTTAATTAAATAACATTTCAATCATTACTTCGAAGTTATTCCAATACAATTACACATTACTTTTTTATTATTTTTAACTAATAATATTTTGTTTCAGCGCAAGCCAGCCTGTGAGGTGCTCTGCTAGGTTGTGCGTCGCTTCCGCTTGACAGCTTTACGATTGTAGCCACTATTCCCTTAACATACGTCTTATTGTTCCGTAGCACTTGTAAATTAATGGAGATTTTACAGTTTCGGACTTTCCGATATGTATCGAAGACACCCGAGGAGATATGTTGCCGTCTCGCTCTCGCATGTGGGGATAATACCATGAAATTATTGAAAGAAAGTTTTGCGTGTCGTTACGAGGTCGTACGATTTATACCTGGTGGTGACATCACAAGCGTCTTCAGAACTTTGATCTATAACTATGTATTTCCTAAAGTGGACGCCACTTTTTCCAAAAGGTTTAACAGGCGGACTAAATAGGATACCTATTTTTTTTTTTGTAGTTATCTAGCCTATGTACAGATCAAGTTACAATAGAGTGAACGCAAGGTTCAACAAAGTATTATGGTATGGATCCGCGGCCTACGGCGAATAACAACAAGAAAAACACAACATTATCTAGCCCCGTGGTAAGCTCTAAGCTTGTGTTACGGGTACTAGGCATCTGATATACTTAATATAATAGATATATATCAGGACACATTCGTAACCTTCGCGCGATTCGAACCTGTATCTCCGGGAAAGCGCCCCGACGTGCTACCAATTACACCAACGCGTCAATCACGTGATAGGTCGAAATCCTTCTGCACTTGAAATATGTATACTAAAAGTCAGGTTTATCGCATAATAGAAATCATTAAGATAACGTAGAATGACTCAAATGCATCACTAAATTTTGAATAAAGGCCTTATTGATTTTTAATAAGTGATAAAACTCACTTTGCAGGTTAAACTATTTTTTAATTTTATGCAGAAAAAGATTAAGACACATCCGTAACCTTCGCACACAGGATACTTTATACAAGGTGTATCAAAACTCATGGACGAACAAACGGTGTTAAAAGAAGTTGAAATTGAAATGTTGACACTCCAATAATTTACAACTGCATTAAATTAAATTATTGTTAAATGCGACCGTCTTGTGATTAGTGTAAGGTCGTAATTCGCTTAATGTCTAAAATTTACTCGGTAATTGTTATCGTTAGTGATAAACTTATAAATTATAAATGTAGGACCGGTGTAAGTTTGGAAAGGCGTAGATATTAAAAATATAACATTTATCAAATAAAATGTTTTTAAGAATCACAATATCAGATATTTACCTAAGCAGCGGTTTAAGATAAAGCTGTATTTGTGGCTAGTAGATCGATTCTTTTATAATATTAATATTTATTTTACTGTGGATTTCACTTTGACGTAGTTAATAATTTGACTTAACCAAATTTCAAGCATAAAAATTGCATGCCATTTTTCTGTTTATGAATGTGAAACCCAAATCAATTAAACTTAAATCAAATTTCAAAACATTAGGACCTAAAAAGTGCACCAATAAAACATTAATAAATATAACATTTTTTATTGTTACGTTAAAAAGAAAAATGTTTTTAACCAACTTACAAAAAAAAGTCTTATTGTTTGTTCTGTTCAAAATTCTCGCGTTCGCTTCTTTATTGAAGCTATTTCTTTTGAAAGCTGGTGCCTTCTTCTGGTCCCATTTATATTTCTAAAGTTATTATTTGGTTTGATTAAAAATAACAGAAAATAATGTAAAAGAGTTAAGCAAATAATTTACTACGTTTGAGCCACACATACACCGGCCCGCGCATTAAATAAAAAATCAATGGAAATATTATACAAGGTGTTTCTGATCTGGTATACCATGCGAACATTTCTTGTTCTAGGATTTATCGATTTGGAAACCCATTTGTCGAAAAAAAATCTTTAAAGTGTAAATCTGTTGATCCAATTTTTTCGCGAATTATAGCTATAAACATTTTTTTTTATTTTCATTGGATACCTTAAGAGGTGATAATTAAAGTAAACCTATCTCATTCAGTATAATACACTAAAACTCACTAAATAAACATTGGGAAAAAAACAATAATTTTATAACTTCTTCAAGGGGTTAAAGAAAATAAAATGAACTGATATGTGGCTAAACATGACCTAGATATTAGATTAGGCTAAAAAAAATAAGACGTCTTTTTCCGAAAAAAAAGACCTTCAAATCGAAAAGTTGTAGAACAAAATATGTCCGCCTGGTGCGTGCCATTTACACCCTTTCCGCAGTATATACCATAAAGGAAACACCTTGTATAACTAATTTTTTTTTTTTGGGAGTCACGTTATACATAAGTATTTGATTTTTAGTATTTCTTTTTTGTTTTATTTATATCATGTTGTTATACTGTTGTCTTTATGTTTGTATCGTGAATGAAGTTATTCAATATTTTTGTTCCGTTTGTGATGTGATCGTATTATTAAAAATAGTGATAATTTCAATCAATCAATAATTGAACAAAAAAATGATTGATTGATTAGAAATAAATAGTAAATGAACTTTATGGCAAAATACCATTAAAAATTATACTTTAGTCTGAATAATTTTATTTTTATTCAATTAAAGACACAAAGTTAACATGATAAAATGAAAACTCGTTTCAGATTTAATTAAAATTTGTTGGATGTTATTTTTAATACTAAATTAACCTAAATTTTTAACTTTAAAGGCTATTAAAAAAAACTTAACAAATGTAATTATAAAAAAAAAAGATTATATCACTAATATTTCGCTACGTTTGTTTTACTCTTGGGGCTAAGTAGCTAATCAGAAATTACATATAGGGCTATCTTTCTCAGTTCCGGAGTAACTTTACTCAGATGATGGTGAAACTTATAACTATAATAAAGTTCTTATAAATGAAATTAACCATACGTATTATAATGGCGAGAGTAACTCTGTCTGTCTATCCGGCTTTCACGCAAAAACCACTGAACCGATTTAAATGAAATTTGGTATATAGATTCTCTAGAGCTTAAGAAAGGATATATGGTACTTTAAACCGCGAAAAAATCCATAACGACTGCGCGGCACTATCTTATATATAAAATTCTCGTGTCACAGTTTTCGTTGCCATACTCCTCCGAAACGGCTTGACCGATTTTGATGAAATTTTTTGTGCTTATCCGGTATCTATGAGAATCGGCCAACATCTATTTTTCATTTTGCAAAACAAAGTTTGCTGGGGTAAACAAGAATATTGAAGAAATTGCTCTGAAGTGCCTGCTTAAAGAAGAGCTGCTTAGAGGATAAGAGGTCTTATTGTTTTCTAAACAAATAAAAAAAAAACAGTATTAATTAAAAGCTTCGCTAACAAATGCTTTAAAAATAGCTTTTAAAGGTAAGAGTATTTTTATTGTGGCTGTGAAGTTTTTCGTTACTAGTAGGGCGAATTTTCAATTGTCAGATATGTTCTATCTGATGGTAATTTCCTTAAATACAGAGGTAGATTCACACACACCGCTAAACGCGGCCTTATTCGAGTATTCTCCATACTAGACTTACTCGTCAATTAAATAAGTAACCTACGACTGTTTACTTGCACGCATCTTATGACTAAATTTAATGGGCAGATATCACTACTGCCGATATTTAATAGACAGGTAATTTTAGAGGGTATTTCAATCAGTCTTACATGAAATTCTATAAAAAGATATATTGATTATTAGGAGATATTTCTGAAATATGCTCGCGTCAGGGGGCAACACTACCGTAGACGGAAGACAGAGAAGGAAATAGTTTCTTGATCATAGAGGTCATAAATGCTATAAACCGAAAAAAGGAGAGGTTAACTGTCTGTACTAGTGACGCCATCTGCGCTTTTGCGTGATATTCCCTATTTATATAAAACTACAATACCTAGAGAGCATAAAAAACTTTTTTTTATGGTAAGAGATTAAGGAATCAACGACACAATATATAGCATTTTTTTGTAAATGTTAAATGTATAAGTGGTAACTATGTTGTACATCAATATCTATATAAATAAAAATGAATTGTTGTTCGTTAGTCTGATTAAAACTCGAGGTTTAAAATAATTAATAATTATAACAACAACAAAGATGAAAGCTGGGTTGTTCTATTCGCTTCTCAACTCAGTGTAAAAAATTGAAGCGAACTGTCAAAACGAAAGTTATTTCCTTGATTATACTTAGTTTTAATTTCAATGAAATCTAAATTTGACCTGCCAATGTATGCCATGTGCGTCTCAGGAAATAAACTTTTTGACTTTGGCTTTACTAGTGTAAGATGTGGACAAGTATTCAGTCGTTACAATGAGGGCCACCGTGAGAGGCGCCACTGTTGAGTGCGGTCCTCGACTATGATATCTGACATTTTGGACCTCACTCCAGCGCCCCTGGCGGCGACAGCACTCGTTAATTAAGATAGTGAATCCTTACTAACATACCTAGATGCATTAATACGGGTTATGGGAGTAAAATTAAAAGACAATTACTTTTTTAGTATTTTAACATGTATAACATTTGTGTATTTATACAAGGTGTCCCAGAATTGTTGTTGTCTACGAAAAATAATACTGGGATGTTTGTGTGCATGTTAAATTACTAAAATTTAAAAATAAATTAGCAGTGGTAAGATTTTGGTGCTGAGTAGTGTTTTTTTATTATTAAATAGTTTACGTAAATTCACATGCTACGAGGATATTAATAATTCAAATAATGAGTTTGTAAAGGTTTGTTTCTCAAAATCCGAGTGAATTATGCAATGGTTAATTATGTCGAAAGCTATCTCGCTTTGTCGCATGTGACTGGGCAAAATAGCTCTATATTTCAACTATTGTCTAACTTTACTCGGAGATGGTGAAACAGGCCCTTTAATAGTTATAATTACTTATTAAGTTATTTCTCGTGTGTTTATTAAAAAAGTAATGAACGGCTTTAACACCAACAAAAATAGTTATAAATCTCTATTCTTCTCACTGCTGCTTCCTTTTGTATTGAAAACGCTTATTGTTTTTTTTTATAATTACTAATATCCTTAAGGCTTCGGCAATAACCTACGCGTTAACAACGCGGGAAGCTACTGTGACGCGGGAGCGTATGAAACGCGGATCTTCTTTGCCTAAAAACTTTTCGCATTCTGGTCGCGTAGGTCACACCTATGGCCGTGTGTTTTTAAAAGAAATATTATCGAGTATGATTTAATTCAAAATCGTTTCTATTTTATATGAAAAATAGTGACTTGCATTATAAATATATTAGTTTGTTCATGATAACAATTTTGCTTGTGTATTCTCGTAAATCTAACCGTACATCATACATTTTATAGAAAATGTTTAATTATTATTGGAAAAATCAGATTTAGAGAATTATAGGGTAGTCAGATCGTATACCGCCATGTTACATTGCAGAAATCCCCTATTTTAACTACGGCTAGCCGTAATGTACTGTACGTACAGCTGATTATACGATCCGACTGCGACATTGTATCTATATATTATTTAATATATAGTATTCATTAAAACATTCTAGGTTTACAACCAAACCTAGAATTTTTATTATTTGACATGTACATTGCAAAGTTACCTGAAAATGAAGTCTTAACTTTTATTGGAATGATATATGATATACGGGATAAAATTGATTTTACTTCGGATTTAAAACGCGCTTTAAATAAACATTTCTCTTTCAATCAAAGCATTGTTCTTAAGAATTCTGCATTAGGCTTGTTTCGAATAATTCATAGTATTTCCTTAATGATAAATTCATAGCGTTGAGTAGTATTGAGTCCCCTTGTACTTTAAGTATTGTGATGGTCCTTAAATATATTTTTTTGTCCTTTTTTGGTATGGTAACATGGGTTTTATTTAGAGATAATTAGCTAGCGGATAAAATTTTATTAAATAAAATCTTTTTATATTATATTTAATATTTTTGTTTTAACTCTAAACTTATATTTCATAGTTATAATATATAGCAAATAACTGTTAACTAAATATGTAGTATCTGTCTGTATTTGTTATAGTTATCCGTATATGTTTTTTTTAATAATACGACAATAAATAAAATTGTGTAAATTAACTGTTAATTAATTAATGATTGTTATTAATGACATGATTTACTATATTAATGAATACTTGCCAATTTCGCTAGCACTATTATTTTAAACCGATGATTTTAGCTGGGTATCATCAATAGGATTTTTAGAAAACTATTAAAATATACCTAACATTTATTGTTGGCGGAATCTTTTTTAAACTGATGTCGGGCACCTTATCCCTTTAAGATGCCATCGATGAAATATCCCTTAAAATATAAACTTGTCATAATAAAGCCGCTAAAGTCTGTTTCACATAAAATCTATTCTATTATTTAAAAAAAGAATTTATTTGTTTGAACGCGCTAATATTAGGAACTACCGGTCCAATGAGCTTTCTACAGCTCATTTGTCGAGGAAGGCTAAGGCTACTGCTTACCGCGGCAAAATCCAAATACACGGGAAAATCCAAATACACGGGAAACGACGAGGCGTCTAAGTTATTGTATAATCGTGATTCTAGCATGATTTAAGTATTTCGTTTTCATAACGCCATCAGCACTATGCTGAGTTTTCATTATAAAAGACTATTTTGTCTAAACAAAGAAAGGTATCAGCCAAATGTCGTCAGTAACGCGGGAGCGTCTACAACGCACCTCCCGCTGTGTGGTCGCGCAGCAGACGCTTTGGTCCCGCAAGTTTCAAGCAAGTTAAAAGTCAATGTCAGAAATAAAGTCTCCCGTCATTCAACTGATTAACATCTTTCAGTTCAGTTTCTTGTAATTGAAGCGACAATTTGCCAGTATTGAGTTAAATAAAATTCTAGAGTCGTTACTCAGTTCAACGCCATTTTGCGTCTGTCTCGAATAACATCTTTTTCATTTTATTTAACTTGACACTGGCAAACTTACGTTTCAAGCGCAGAATCTAATTATATGACAGTTTATTGAATTGATCTTCGAATCGAGCTATGAGTCGAACGCAAAATGGCATTCAACTGAGTAACATCTTTTTCACTTTAAAATTGTATTTAACTCGACACTGGCAAATTGTCGCTTCAAGCTCAAAGTCCAATAACAAGAAACAGAACTGAATCGAGATAAACTCGAAAATTACTTAACTTATACCTTAACTTCTCATTTTAGATAGATAGATAGAAAATTCTTTATAACACACCAATAAAACAATATATACAATTATTAATAGTAAAATTAAACCTAGCATGCGTAATGGGCAGTCTTATTGCTTAAAGCAATTCCTTCAGACAACCTTTGTATGGAAATAATAGATTTTTTTGTCCAATTTAGTTTAGTACATAATGCAATTATTATTCCGTTTTGTACAGTTATGAATAAGTTTTATTTATAATTTATTCAAAAGTACAATTTGATGTGCCCAGGTTATTATCTATTATAAATTTTTAACTCCCTTTAATAATAATATAGTATAAATTAACATGTGGCTAGTGACTATAGTAAGGTGGTAGATGTTTACATAATATTATGATAATGTAAAAATTTGTTATTGTTTTTTTTTGCACCTTTGTTGGCTTGATGATGTTAATTATTGTTAAAATAATTCGCGTAATTCGCTGGTGTACATTACTGACTCTAGAAAAAAATTAAACATATTAATTAAATACTGTTTGTAATAATTAAAATTGGCTACTAAATTATGTATAGTAATTCTATTTCAAACAACAAATAACAAGTTAAGTCTAAAACTGTATTAAATTTAGCGAATCTGTTTAAGTTTTGTTTTGCAAGAATTATATTAATCTAAACTAAATAACGAAACTACAAACTATTCCATCAGCTGTATGTTATGTTATTCTGTTTTAAAGGCAGTATTTTCAGCAATGATTAAGATATTTTCCGGCTTGAAGAATGAAATTTAAGTTTTTTACGATTTATTAAAAACTTGTGGATTGGCTTGACAGATTTCTATACATTTGTGTTGGTTTAAGTGTTATTTGTGATAAATATGTTTAAAAAATGTATAACTCAAGTTCT
Organism: Gymnoscelis rufifasciata; assembly: GCA_929108375.1. Lineage (NCBI taxonomy): Eukaryota > Metazoa > Arthropoda > Insecta > Lepidoptera > Geometridae > Gymnoscelis > Gymnoscelis rufifasciata. The sequence goes on from OV815326.1 coordinate 1,709,021, forward strand.
ACCTATGTTGTGGTTAGGCGAAGTGAATTATCCCAGTAGTATGTTTTATTTCTGCCTATCTTTTATAAGTTTAACTTGTATATAATATGAGTTTATGGGTTTTTTACCTGTGTGCCGTCATTGTATACGCAAGCAGTTACCATTTGGTTATGTAAGAGTAGATTATGAGAATAAAATGTTGAAATTTTCTTATTGTTTTGTTTATCCTCATCATCAACACCCTATTTACGTTCCCACTACTGGGACACAGACCTGGTTGCAAAACCTTAGTTTCCTTAAGAGTTAAAATCATATGATTTTGTAATGTGCACGTGATGCGCTTTCAATTGATACCCCACTCGAGTATATTTGCAGATATTCGATTCTTTCAACCCCCTTTCACCCCCATAACTTTTAAACGGCTTAACCGATTTTATCAAACACTAGCTGAGACCTGCGGTGTTACCCGCGTTTAAATTGATTTTCCCGCGGAATGACAAATTTTCCCGTGGTTTAAAGTAGCCTATGTCCTTTCTGAGGCTCTAGAGATTCTGTGTACCAAATTCCATTCAAATCGGTTCAGTAGTTTTCGCGTGAAAGCAAACTTACATTCGCATTTATAATATTAGTTTGATGTCTCAGAACACCCGCCCAAAAGTTACCTATCACACAAAACTAAATTGAAATTGCTTCATCTGTTTGGGAGCTAGATGCAACAGCAGACAGACAGACTTGTCAAACTTAACTTGTTCATTTTCAAAGATTTATTTTACAATTTAATTTATATAATTATCATACAACAAGAAATTATAACTACATAAATCAACTGTTCTTTGAAACAACTATTATTATTATCATCTTCATAATTTTTATTATTTAATATTTTTTGACATGTAACCTATTGTTATCAATAAATGAACTATAACACACCTCCTTTTTGGTCGGGGGTTAAAAATATGCCACTTCTAAGGCTTTAAGAATTTGTGTTCCGATTTTCATTTCAACGCCTCAAACAATATTACAAACTTTAACTCTTTATGTAATAAATAACATTAAGTTATTATAGTAAAAAGTATAGATTGCAGATCAAAGCTTTTATAATCAAAGAATAGAAACGCCCTTAACAATGTTATGTTAATAGTTTTACTCATAATCCCGCTCAATGTTAAAGTTAAATTTAACTTTTTCCGTACACAGCTTAAATGTAATATCACGCTATCTCAGAAAGTATACAGGTTGTCAGACCGACAAGAAACAAGATACAAAATCATTTATTTCCATTGATTGGTTTTACAAAACTTAGACACTTTATTACACATTTATTACAAAGTCTAATGTTAAGTCTGTGGCAATAGAGAGTGAAGAGTCGTTACCGTTAAAATAACGCCTCTTTAAAAAAATAATATGAATTTATACAAACAACATGATAAAATTATGAACCCACCCTTATCCACATAGTCGTGTAACTCTTCGATAGCGCGATCTAGAGCTCGCCCATTTTCACTAGCGACATCTATGAGCGACGCGCGCAAACAGAACTGTAAGAAAAGTCTTTGGGCTCATCATATAGGTATCTATTATAATTTGAACAATTCAAAAGAATAATTCTGATTGTCAAAATGGCGTTCAACTGAATAACATATTTTTTAACCCCCGACCAAAAAAGAGGGGTGTTATAAGTTTGACGTGTCTGTCTGTCTGTCTGTCTGTGTGTCTGTCTGTCTGTCTGTCTGTGTCACCATAGCTCCCGAACGGATGGAGCGATTTCAATTTAGTTTTTTTTGTATGAAAGGTGAGTCTTGCGCGAGTGTTCTTAGACATGTTTCATGAAAATCGGTTGGGCCGTTTAAAAGTTATGGGGGTGAGAGTGGGGAAGCAAAACCGAAAATCTGCAAATATACTAGTGTGGGGTATCAAATGAAAACGCATCGCGTCCACATTACATAATATTATGTTGTTTACAATTTAAGGAAACTAAGGCATTGGAATCGGGGGTTTTTCTTAAATTTTAAATTTAGATTTATCACTTTATAATCTGGGGGCACGGCAGTGCCCCCACCAAGTCGAGCAAAAAAGCGGCACGGCCGTACCATCCTTTTCTCGAAGCAATTCAGGCCATTTTCGACCCCCTGTAACTTCGTTGTGGATAAAACTAGAAGACTGAAATTTTCAGTAACCATGCAGGATTGTAAAGACACCGTATATTTCAAATTTCATTCAATTTGAACCAGTATTTTAAGAATTATAACGGGTCAAATTTCGTAATTTTGTCACTCACTGACTGACTCACCGATCATCAAAATTCTAAGGCACTTCTAGCAGACCTAGAAGCTTCAAATTTGGAATATAAGTAGTGTTTGGTGTATGAATTAAGGAAAAACTAAAAAATCTAGAAAAGACCGGTATAGAGGGCGCTGTCGCAACGCCACGTATATACGAAATATGTACTAACTAAAGTAATAACAATGCGAAATATAAATAAATCCAATCTATACCGGCAAAAAGAAAATTATATGGACATATATACAATAAGTAGTAGGTACCGAAAAGGAAAAAAGTAGAACTGTCTACAAAATACAAAAAGAAATGAGATCACATCAAAAACAATACTTGTCAAAAAAACCAAGTCGCGCAACTCAGTTGTTCTGCGGTAAAAAGTTGTGAGATCCAAGTAAATCCAAGTCTTCAAATTTCGTCTCAAAATTCTTTAATGATTTATATAAATATATTGAGACTTGGCCATCGCACTAAATAATTGAATTTACACGTGTTTTCAGGCGATTGAATTAACACGTGTTTTTAGGCGATGGCCAAGTCTTAATATATTTATATAAATCATTAAAGAATTTTGAGACGAAATTTGAAGACTTGGATTTACTTGGATCTCACAACTTTTTACCGCAGAACAACTGAGTTGCGCGACTTGGTTTTTTTGACAAGTATTGTTTTTGATGTGATTTTTTTTAGCTCGACACTGGCAAACTGACGCTTCAAGCGCAGAGTCCGAGAGATAAGAAATTGAATTGAATTGAACATTATAATACGCATGCTAGGTTTAATTTTAGTTTTAATAATTTTGTATAACATGGTGTGTGTAATAAAGAATAAACATTATTTTTGTATCGACCCCAAGGATAATTAAGACGATTTATCAGATCGATACAATTTCATAGTAGAGACTTAGTACCTAATTTATTATTATTACCTATGGCTTAGGAAAAGCTTCTGTTACGGAGTAATTTATTTTTCTATGGTAGAGGCGTGAAAAGTGTAGTTCCCGTCTCTGTACATTATGTATTTTCTAGCTGGTAGACACGAGTTAGATACTCATGAATTTTTAGATCGATACAAGACCTCGTAAATATTTTTGTTGAATTTATATAGTTTCAGGAGCGATTGTGATTAATGAAAAGGGTAGTTCTCGTCGTATTAGATGTGTTATGTTTTTCAGATTAATTTTTAGATTGTCCCAAACATATAACATTTTTGTACAATCAAACAAGCCTAATGCAGTATTTGCTTAATTTTTTATCTTTTTGATTCGTATGAAAACATTAGAAAATGATTAGAAAAGATGTAGATACTTGGGACAATGTGTGATTAATAATCACAAAATATCACACATGTATGATTATTTATTTGTGATAAAGGTAGTGCAATAAGAATATCCTCTCTTGTTCATTAGGTGAATAAATGCAGTTTCAGAAGACACTCAATTTTTCACCTAAAATTTTTAAATACATATACGATATCGATTACACTCACAAAACCTAAAGAAACAACAAAACAGAACCCAAAAAAATTTTGATTTCTCTTGTCTGCGTCAATGGTGCCAACTGACCGCCCATCATAATTCCCAATGTTTTTTTTTTAATTTATAATTTATTTTGTTAATTGGTGTTCAATAAAGTGATGTATGTGTTCCCTTTATGTCATCATGCAATAACAAATAAAACAAAACTGTTTCTTTACAAGTTTATTTATTCTATCTATAAAACATATTAAAGAGAAGCGAACACCGCGGCAGTGCCGAAGTGACTCGAACACAACTACTTCTATGTTTAGTTTTATTACAATATACATGTCTCCGTAAACGCTATGCCCCTGTAGTTCATGATAGTCAAAGTCAAAACGTTTATTTCTTAAGAAGCACAGGGCTCACATTGACAGGTCAACTAACATTAATAAAACGAAATTTCTAAACAAAAATTGATAGTTTTTGTTTTGAAATTTCGAAACTGTCAAGACAATGATATTTCCTTGATATTTTTGTAAGCAATAGTCTGACTTAACATTGTCGTATAAGATACGAACGAGTTCGCCCTCATAGCTATGGAATGCGATATTTAAGGCATAAAACGATATTACAATAATCTTCCAAATAGTTTTATTTCCATAAAATCTAATCTTCTTATGCAGAATAACCAAATACAAATGAGAATGCTAGCAACATTTAATCTGGAATTGGTTTATTTGACTATTTCGCATAAGAGAGTATATATTGCTATTTTAAGAAAACCATTATAAGTTTAATACCCTGTTATTTATTGCATTACGGTAACCATTTTACTATTAATAAGGGCTTATTGTCTTATATCTAAAAAATGCCAAACTAAAGAACCCGTGAGATATATAAAACAAAATATTAAGTTTATTCTCACCCCCCAATTCATTAAAATATTACCATTTTTTTTTGAGGTTAATACTGTTAATAGAACGTATTCATAAACCTAAATTAGTGACAAACCTGTTTTAAACCAGTAAAAGCTTTTCACCGTCGTTTATCTCTATAATGGTCGAAAAATAAGGAATTATTCGGCTTATTTCGTGTTTAAGCTAATTCAGTTGATAGAATATATTTTTCTATGAACACGAGGGTTAATCTATTAAGTAATATGATTGGTCTCTGTATATTTTCTATGGTTTATTGTTAGAAGACTATTTATAACTCTAGTTTCTAGTTATTGCTTGAATCGACCAAGTTATGTTCAGTAATTTATGAAATGGTTCCAAAATTTTGGCTTACTTTTTTAACATTCAAAAGTAACGGGATTTACACTGATTTACATGAATTTTGAAAACGGGGTTTACTCCTTGAAATTGCTTCTTGAGAGGTCAATTTCTATTCCTCTCTTCGAAGGACAAAATAATAATTTAGGCATACGTACTAGTCGGACGTCCGATCTCTAACACACTGTTAATGGTTATATTGAGGTTAGTCTTGGTTAGATAATACATTATATATATGCAAAAAAAAGAAATTTAATAATACTCATAAAATAGAAACATAAGACTCATTAAAGAGTTGATAATATTACTGCAGCACTCTGGCATTTATGAGATTAATAGAAAGTTTCCCAAAAAACTAAACTAGTGCCCAATCTGCTTAATAACGGTTCAATAAAAGCTATACAACCTTTTTTTAAATTTTTATGCAGAAAAAATTAAGACACATCTCATCATTACGGATGTGTCTTAATTTTTTCTGCATAAAAATTTAAAAATAGTTTTACCTGCAAAGTGAGGTTTATCACTTATTAAAACCATTAAAAAAAACTTTTCACCCTTGTTTATCTCTAAAATAGTCGCAAATAAGGATAAATAGGCATGTTGTGTGTTATAGCAATTTCAGTCAAATTGGCCAGATATATCAGTTTTTATGAATACAAGCATAAAAAGTGAGCGAGTTAATGCTTAAGGGGCTAAACGGTTGGTTATCGGTTTGTAGTACGGTTGGTTACTGGTCCCTGAGCGATGTCGCGGGCCCCGGGCTGAGCGCTTGCAGCAGCTCGCAGCGCGTGTGGTGCCCGAACAGGACGGTCAGGAGAGACACGCCGTAGCCGGTCGCTCGCTCGCCCTGGAACACAAGTTAATACATTATAAATAAAATACGCCTATTTATCCATGTTGGCTATGTGGGAGGACACTCGACTTTCATTCCGAAGGTCGTAGGTTCAAACCCCGCCTCGCACCTCTGGATTTTTCTTCTTGAGAAATTTATGTGCGCTTTAAACACGTGCTTTAACGGTGATGGCAAACATCGTGAGGAAACCGGCATGTTCTGAGAACTTTAAAAGAGTTTGAAGTACATGTGACATTCAGCAACCCGCACTTGGCCAGCGTGGTGAATTAAGGCCTAATCTCTCTTGCCAAGAGAGAAGTCCCTGTGTCCCAGCAGTGGGAACGTTAATAGGGTGATGATGATGATGATGATAGTGGATGCACTCACGCAGACGGCGGGCGCAGCCATGTCGACGTGCAGCCAGCGGCCCGGGAACTCGAAGCCGAGGTGCGCCAGGACGAACAGCCCCGCGCACGACGGCTGCGCGTTACTGCGGTCCTGTCAACAACATAAATAACATAGAATAAAACTATTTAAGCTGCAATATGCATCCACTTTTGCCAAGTCTTGGTCAACATTATTCTGTCCGCTAAACTGGCTATAATAGAATTCTTAGACCGGTCAACTCTTGAAAAACGTTTTGACTTTAGCTTTATTTATTAACAATTTAGTGTCTTAGTTGGAATTTAAGAAACTTTTGCATGAGTGGAGTGGATGCGTGCCTTTACACATTACGCATGGCTTACATTGGCGAGACTGAAAAGACTGACGATTCTCGATGGACGGTTCGTTGGTGGAAACATTGCACCGAGAAGTATTGCGAGAAAATGATAAGGAATGTTGAGTCTCGGGTGATTGCGAGTCTGACACGAAAGGTGAAATATTTGGTTGGGTGAACTATCTATGAGTAGTGTCTCACCGCGACGCTGTTCTTCATGTCTGCGACTTGCGAGAGGAACTCGGTGAAGTGCAGGTCGGGCGCGAAGGGCAGCGCGTGCGCCAGGTCCCCGGCCGCGGCGCCGGCGCGCACGCACGCCGCCTCCAGCGCGCCCGAGTTCGACAAGATGGCGGCGTGGTACTATCTATGAGTAGTGACTCACCGCGACGCTGTTCTTCATGTCTGCGACTTGCGAGAGGAACTCGGTGAAGTGCAGGTCGGGCGCGAAGGGCAGCGCGTGCGCCAGGTCCCCGGCCGCGGCGCCGGCGCGCACGCACGCCGCCTCCAGCGCGCCCGAGTTCGACAAGATGGCGGCGTGGTACTATCTATGAGTAGTGACTCACCGCGACGCTGTTCTTCATGTCTGCGACTTGCGAGAGGAACTCGGTGAAGTGCAGGTCGGGCGCGAAGGGCAGCGCGTGCGCCAGGTCCCCGGCCGCGGCGCCGGCGCGCACGCACGCCGCCTCCAGCGCGCCCGAGTTCGACAAGATGGCGGCGTGGTACTATCTATGAGTAGTGACTCACCGCGACGCTGTTCTTCATGTCTGCGACTTGCGAGAGGAACTCGGTGAAGTGCAGGTCGGGCGCGAAGGGCAGCGCGTGCGCCAGGTCCCCGGCCGCGGCGCCGGCGCGCACGCACGCCGCCTCCAGCGCGCCCGAGTTCGACAAGATGGCGGCGTGGTACTATCTATGAGTAGTGACTCACCGCGACGCTGTTCTTCATGTCTGCGACTTGCGAGAGGAACTCGGTGAAGTGCAGGTCGGGCGCGAAGGGCAGCGCGTGCGCCAGGTCCCCGGCCGCGGCGCCGGCGCGCACGCACGCCGCCTCCAGCGCGCCCGAGTTCGACAAGATGGCGGCGTGGTACTATCTATGAGTAGTGACTCACCGCGACGCTGTTCTTCATGTCTGCGACTTGCGAGAGGAACTCGGTGAAGTGCAGGTCGGGCGCGAAGGGCAGCGCGTGCGCCAGGTCCCCGGCCGCGGCGCCGGCGCGCACGCACGCCGCCTCCAGCGCGCCCGAGTTCGACAAGATGGCGGCGTGGTACTATCTATGAGTAGTGACTCACCGCGACGCTGTTCTTCATGTCTGCGACTTGCGAGAGGAACTCGGTGAAGTGCAGGTCGGGCGCGAAGGGCAGCGCGTGCGCCAGGTCCCCGGCCGCGGCGCCGGCGCGCACGCACGCCGCCTCCAGCGCGCCCGAGTTCGACAAGATGGCGGCGTGGTACTATCTATGAGTAGTGACTCACCGCGACGCTGTTCTTCATGTCTGCGACTTGCGAGAGGAACTCGGTGAAGTGCAGGTCGGGCGCGAAGGGCAGCGCGTGCGCCAGGTCCCCGGCCGCGGCGCCGGCGCGCACGCACGCCGCCTCCAGCGCGCCCGAGTTCGACAAGATGGCGGCGTGGTACTATCTATGAGTAGTGACTCACCGCGACGCTGTTCTTCATGTCTGCGACTTGCGAGAGGAACTCGGTGAAGTGCAGGTCGGGCGCGAAGGGCAGCGCGTGCGCCAGGTCCCCGGCCGCGGCGCCGGCGCGCACGCACGCCGCCTCCAGCGCGCCCGAGTTCGACAAGATGGCGGCGTGGTACTATCTATGAGTAGTGACTCACCGCGACGCTGTTCTTCATGTCTGCGACTTGCGAGAGGAACTCGGTGAAGTGCAGGTCGGGCGCGAAGGGCAGCGCGTGCGCCAGGTCCCCGGCCGCGGCGCCGGCGCGCACGCACGCCGCCTCCAGCGCGCCCGAGTTCGACAAGATGGCGGCGTGGTACTATCTATGAGTAGTGACTCACCGCGACGCTGTTCTTCATGTCTGCGACTTGCGAGAGGAACTCGGTGAAGTGCAGGTCGGGCGCGAAGGGCAGCGCGTGCGCCAGGTCCCCGGCCGCGGCGCCGGCGCGCACGCACGCCGCCTCCAGCGCGCCCGAGTTCGACAAGATGGCGGCGTGGTACTATCTATGAGTAGTGACTCACCGCGACGCTGTTCTTCATGTCTGCGACTTGCGAGAGGAACTCGGTGAAGTGCAGGTCGGGCGCGAAGGGCAGCGCGTGCGCCAGGTCCCCGGCCGCGGCGCCGGCGCGCACGCACGCCGCCTCCAGCGCGCCCGAGTTCGACAAGATGGCGGCGTGGTACTTCCCCGTCGCCGTGCCCTAAGGACAAATTATCATTGTTATCTCATTGGGTTTTCCAAGTGTTCAGTGCCACACTGTAAAGTACCCAAATAATGAGGAAGGCTATATGAGGTTGTTCCCGCGACAACCTCATATAGCCTTCCTTATTATATGGGCTGTGTAATGTAGGTGTGGGGGTAATATACAGTGTGATGGTACTGGACACTTTAAACTTTAGATAGGTCTAAAGAAGATTTTTTATAAATAAAAATTCACTCGTCGATCGACAACGTGTCGTTCCATAGGTAATATATACATTATAAATACAATTTTGGTTAATTAGCATCATTCATTTGGTAATATTCTCTTAGAAAACAGTTAGTTTTGTAAAAGATGAGTGGTCTATTTATAAAAATAAAAATATATTTCGGACAACATTACAAATTAACAATTACATTAAGATGCGGTCCATATCATATTAGTAACAAATAACTTATACTATATTAGTACAATAAAATTAATTTAAGTAAATACAAGCACAATAACAGAGATAGGTATTTAATTTTACACACTGCAATCGAACAACCAATAAAATAGGAAAAATCCTATTTCATCATTATCCGATTACAGTGTATGAGCAACGGACAGTCACATCTACTGGCTAGTGCAGCCAGGATGCCGGTGGTGCTTCCCTGCAATCTGCATAATAACGAGGCTACCTTCTTTCGCATGCAAGCGTGGAAACCGTCCGTACGCGCCTCTGCAAACATACCGGACGCGCTGCAGAAGCGGGGGAGCCCCAGCAGCATCCTGAATGCATTATTGTACTGGACTCTAAACACGTTAAGCGATTTTTGCGTATATCTGGTCCACAGGCTACTAGTGTAAAACGTTTGGCAGAATGATTTAAACAAAGTAGTTTTTGCCTCTTCAGAACAACGAGTAAACCTGCGCACCAACATATTAGCTCTCACGCTCAACGCTCTCCGCTCCCTTTCTATATCTAATTCATCACTTAGATTGTCAGTTACAATGTGACCCAGGTATTTAAACTGTGTAACTCTCCTAAATACTTGCCCATTCAGCATAACAGGTGGTTTATATTTACTTTGAAATATATATATTTAATATATTGTTAATTTCTTAGGTAAAAGTTGTATACGCATCTATGTTTATTCATACTGGTGTGTCAAGACTGCTACAACGATATTGAATAAGAATCAATACTAAAATGATTTATTGCAAACAAGTTTGCAGCCAACGCCGCAAACAATTTAGCTTCATTGTTGCAAATAATTATTTTTTACCATTAGAGCCATTCCACACCTGCCAAAAACGATCTACCCGCAACACTTAAAAGATAACATCCGAGCTAAAAAACTCACGGCTAACATGCAATTTTACGAGAATTAAATTAAAACTAAAAGACAAGTTACATTTTAGTGTACTATGAAAATAAGTGTATAAACTATAAAAATACAAGGAAACCGGTATGATGATACCATCTCATACTTTTCAAGTTTATTTATGATTCAGAAACTTACTTGAGCGCCGGTGAGAGTGGCGACATCTACAATGGTGTCCGCCTTCAGGTCGCGCGCGGCGTACACCACTCCGTCGCTGAGCACCAGGCGACCTGACAACAACATTATCTAAATATTAAAAACAAAAAACAAATATACAAAATGCAAATAATTATTAGTTCAAAAATCATACAATTGTATAATGTGCACATGATGCGCTTTCATTTGAAACCCCACTCGAGTATATTTGCAGATATTCGATTCTTCTTCCCCACGTTCACTACCATAACTTTCAAACGGCTCAACCGATTTTAATATAATGTCTAAGAACACGCACAAACAAACATACAAATAAAACTAAATTTAAACCACTTCATCCGTTCAGGAGCTACGATACCACAGACAGACAGACACGTCAAACTCATAACACCCCTCTTTTTCGGTCGGGGGTTATTAAATAATATTTAGTGCTGCACAATACAGCAACATCGCAGTCAAATATGATTTAAAAAATGTAGGTTGATTTTGAGTCTGTATTATTCTTGTGTTTCTGTGGTAAATAAAATTATGTCTATGTCTAAATAAGTAAATAAATATGCGGCATAGTGCGGCCACATGACGTGAAGTTGAGCTTATAATACCTGTGAAATACCCGCTAAACTTCAACTAAGACTGCGCTCCAAAATTAGGACCTCTGTATACTAGACTAGCCTTATATCCACTAATAACGCTATGACTTGGAGGTTTTGTCTGTTCACGTCCGTAAGTGGTAACCCTCTGAATCCTTACACGTGACCTCCGGGTGGTGCTAAGAACAGTCTCTGGTGGTAGGCTTCGGCCGCGGCTTGTCACCACCCTCCGGGCTGGGCCAGTGCGTGAAGCGATTTTTTCGTGTTTCGTAATGTGGCCCGGAGAAGCCATCTACATTCTAGGTCTTCATGCTCCATCTTAGACCTTTATGGAGTCGTCACTTTACATCAGGTGAGATTGTGGTCAAATGAAGGCTTATCTATCATAAAAAAAAGACTTAGTCCATAAAGGTGGCCCCGCAAGACCATTTTTAAATTTATTCCTAATGAAATATAAATTTATGTGAAGACTACAAGTACCTTCTGCATCAGTGTTGTTGATCTCAACGGTCCGGCCAGAATACAGTCGATGGATATCGTCTGGTCTGAAATAGAAATATAATTTACTTATTATCAAAGTATGCATACATGGACAGGTCAACTTAAAGCTTATTTAAATAAAAACTAAGAATAAAACAAGGAAATAACATTGTCTTGACAGTTCGCTTAAATTTTTTACACCGAGTTGAGAAGCGAATAGAACAACCCAGCTTTCATCTCTTATGTTGTTATTACAACAATATTGGTGTACAACATGGTTACCACATATACATTCAATACATTAATTTCAACAAATAATTGTTCTCAGTAGTTCTAATAATATGTATTGTTAAGCATGTAGAACAAAACAAAGCGTATTGTTGACTGGGCGAGTATATGAGTATATATATGACTATTATATAAAGTATATCAGATATCTAGGACCCGTAACACAGGCTTAGAGCTTACCGCGGGGCTAGATGTTGTTGTGTGAATTGTCTGGAAATATTTATTTTTATTTATTTATTTACTGTGCAGAACTCGGCGGGTCACGTAAACGCCGGATCGCTCATATGTACATAACATAATATCTATAGTTAATCTGACAACGAAATGGACGCATCGCTCGGACAAACTTGGTCCAGGGTAGATGCCGGCATGTGTAACAACACTCTCATAGTACATTTATTTATTATCAGTTCAATACAAAATCATTACAGGTAATTTTTTTGGCCCTAATGCGATCATATTACACTTAATCTCCATAAACATTAACGATAACACTAACAAATTCATCATCATCATCATCATCACCCTATCAACGGTCCCACTGCTGGGACACAGGGACTTCTCTCTTGGCAAGAGAGATTAGGCCTTAATTCACCACGCTGGCCAACAAATTCATAATAATTCAGATTAGTAATAAAATTAATTATTTATTTAAGAAAGAAACTATTTAAACGGGTGAACTTAAAGATTTCTTATGACATCTATGAATTATTATGATTGATTTAATTAATTATTATGATTGATTTAATTAATTGACTGCCTCAGTGGCGCGGTGGGCGAGAGTCCGCTTGTGGCGCAAGAGGTACGGGTTCGATTTCCGCCGAGGGGTCAGGTGTTTGTATGTTCTGCAACCACTTTCTCCTTGGTCTGGGTGTTTAATATTTTTTTTTTTTATGAGCCTGTGGTGTCCTACTGCAGGGCAAAGGCCTCCCTACCTTCCTTCCAGACGTCCCTATCACCTGTTGAAGTTGTCATAATTTAATATGTATAATAAAAAATATCTATGTACATATGTATAAGTATATCAGATATCTAGTACCCGTAACACAAGCTAAGAGCTTACCACGGGGCTAAATGTTGTTGTGTGTATTGTCAGGAAATATTTATTTATTTATATTTAATTATTGCATGCTAGATTTAAGTGAAACATGTGGACTATACATATAATTATTATCACCTTTGTACCATGTTTGGAGCAATAAAAACATTATAAAATAAGGTTTATGGTCATTTTCTTTCAACTTCACTTAACATTTATCAATAGTATGTTTAATTTGTTTTTCATTACTACACACTTCTACTGTGTTTGTATTGAGTACTACATATACCTACTAATTTTAATTTTATTTTTATTTACAAATCTGTGTAAACGCCACTGCTTTCTATTATTAAAAACAATTTTAATCCATTCAAAGGTTGCCTGGACGAGATCGCTATTAGTGATAAGGTCGCCCATTGTGTCACTGTATGAAACATGTATCTCCTATGTATGTTCCTGTATTGTGGTGTTGCAATAAAGAATTTTGTATTGTATATTCTTCTATTATATAACCTAACTAGTGGCCCGCCCCGGCTTCGCACGGGTTTTTATTCAATTTTTTTTCCCGGCAATTATTCGAATATTATTTGAAATTTGACACTGCGATGGTAGCGCCGTCTGTCGGATCCAATGTAAAACTTTCCAAAATCAACAACTACTAATAAATTGAAAATTAATTTAAAAAAACATTGTCCAGCGGACAAAATTGTGAATCTAAACCATTCCCAGATCCCCTTGAACACACACAAAAAAATTCATCAAAATCGGTCCAGTCCGGTCCAGGTTTGAGAGAAGTTCAGTGACATGCACACTCACAGAAGAATTATATATATAAAGATAATACACGCACCTGGTAGCCTTGGGTCCGACGGCGTTCTCCGCGAGGCAGAGCACGGCGTGCAGGTTGATGGTGGGCTCGGCGCGCACGAACGCCGCGAACGCCGCCAGCACGGCCGCCGCGCCGCCGCAGTCGCCCTTCATCCCGACCATGGACGTCTGCAAGACAATAAAGTAAATAAAAAAGACTGAAAAATGGCGTTCAACTGAATAACATCCAGTATTTCACTTTATAATTTTATTTAACTCGACACTGGCAAATTGTCGCTTTAAGCGCACAGTCCAATTACAAGAAACTGAACTGAACTGAATAAAATAAATAAATATTTCCGGACAACTCACACAGCATCACCTAACCCCAAACTAAGCAGAGCTTGTACTATGGGTGTTAGGAGACTGATATTCTGCATAGATACATTTTTTTTTTGTAAATACATACATTATGATACATAGAAAACACCCAGACCCGAAACCAGAAATTGTAGATCGTACAAAATCTGGTCCCCCGGCGGGAATCGAACCCGCAACCTCCTGCGCCTCAAGCGGACGCTCGCCCACCGAGCCACAGAGGTCGTCAAGAAGATAAGAGATTATTGTGAAGTTTCATCAAAATAAATTCACTAGATTTTGCGAGAAAGAGCAAAACACATCCTCACTCACTTACTCACATCCTCAGGTCTAAATGTCTAATATGTATGTATTATAAAAAGAAATCTATATATGCATGTCTACAATATTAAGTATATCAGATGCATAGTAACCGTAACACAAGCTTAGAGCTTACCACGGCTAGATGTTGTTGTGTGGATCGTCCGGCAATATTTTTTTTATAATGTGAACTGTTCTTACAGAACTAATGCAGGCGTCATCATATATATAAATAAAAATGAATTGTTGTTCGTTAGTCTGATTAAAACTCGAGAACGGCTGAACGGATTTATTTTATCATAGTCTTGAAATGTTCGTGGAGGTTTAAAAGGCGAGAAAAAATCGAATAATTGCCGGGGAAAAAAATTGAATAAAAACCCGTGCGAAGCCGGGCGGGCCACTAGTATATAATATATTTATTGTAATGAATTGGTTCCGAAACTAGAGTTTCTTTTTTGCATGTATAATAACTTTTTGCATTGATACAAATACAAAATGTTTATTGGCAATATTACAAATCCAAAATCCAAATTATAACTAGAGCTCCCAAAACTCTTCTGGTAAGTCAAAAATAAATGTTAGGTTTGGGAGCTCTTCTAGTAAGTTATAACCTGTAATAGAAGAGTCCTCTTTTCTCCGACTTCAAAATTATTAAATACTTAATTATTTAATTGTTTAAGTTTCTTTTAATTATCACTTATAATGTCGAAATGATTTGTAATGTTAATTTATTTTGTACTTTTCAGTTTCTCGTTTGAAGTTGGTTTAATTTTTGACAAAAAAGTTTTATATTTGACATTATCTTTTTGTATTGCTTGTTTTCATTTACTTAAGTGAATGAATAGTCTAAGGACTATTCATTAATATACGATTGTGAAATTGTGACTGAATAAATGAATTGAATTGAAAGGTATGAGAACATTATAGATACAATTCTTATTTACACATTAATTTTGCAAAAACAAATACATTACATTAGTGATAACTTCTTATGAGAGGGTCTTATGAGAGGCTCACGGTGTCTGAGGCAGTCTCAAGACAGAACTTTATGTTGAACTGTTTTTGTTTAACTCACCCTGGCCTTCAGGCTGAGTCCGCCGGTGTCGTACACGATGCCCTTGCCGACCCAGGCCACGGTGTCGGCGGCGTGCGGCGGGCGGTGGCTGAGCACCACGAGCGCGGGCGGGCGCGCGGCGGCGGCGCCCACGCCGTAGATGTCTAACTCACCCTGGCCTTCAGGCTGAGTCCGCCGGTGTCGTACACGATGCCCTTGCCGACCCAGGCCACGGTGTCGGCGGCGTGCGGCGGGCGGTGGCTGAGCACCACGAGCGCGGGCGGGCGCGCGGCGGCGGCGCCCACGCCGTAGATGTCTAACTCACCCTGGCCTTCAGGCTGAGTCCGCCGGTGTCGTACACGATGCCCTTGCCGACCCAGGCCACGGTGTCGGCGGCGTGCGGCGGGCGGTGGCTGAGCACCACGAGCGCGGGCGGGCGCGCGGCGGCGGCGCCCACGCCGTAGATGTCTAACTCACCCTGGCCTTCAGGCTGAGTCCGCCGGTGTCGTACACGATGCCCTTGCCGACCCAGGCCACGGTGTCGGCGGCGTGCGGCGGGCGGTGGCTGAGCACCACGAGCGCGGGCGGGCGCGCGGCGGCGGCGCCCACGCCGTAGATGTCTAACTCACCCTGGCCTTCAGGCTGAGTCCGCCGGTGTCGTACACGATGCCCTTGCCGACCCAGGCCACGGTGTCGGCGGCGTGCGGCGGGCGGTGGCTGAGCACCACGAGCGCGGGCGGGCGCGCGGCGGCGGCGCCCACGCCGTAGATGTCTAACTCACCCTGGCCTTCAGGCTGAGTCCGCCGGTGTCGTACACGATGCCCTTGCCGACCCAGGCCACGGTGTCGGCGGCGTGCGGCGGGCGGTGGCTGAGCACCACGAGCGCGGGCGGGCGCGCGGCGGCGGCGCCCACGCCGTAGATGTCTAACTCACCCTGGCCTTCAGGCTGAGTCCGCCGGTGTCGTACACGATGCCCTTGCCGACCCAGGCCACGGTGTCGGCGGCGTGCGGCGGGCGGTGGCTGAGCACCACGAGCGCGGGCGGGCGCGCGGCGGCGGCGCCCACGCCGTAGATGTCTAACTCACCCTGGCCTTCAGGCTGAGTCCGCCGGTGTCGTACACGATGCCCTTGCCGACCCAGGCCACGGTGTCGGCGGCGTGCGGCGGGCGGTGGCTGAGCACCACGAGCGCGGGCGGGCGCGCGGCGGCGGCGCCCACGCCGTAGATGCCGCCCATGCCGCGGGCCTTCAGCTCCTCGCCGCGGATTATCGTGGGCTCCGGGATGTTGAGGGATTTCGCGACGTCCAACGCTTCCTGGAAAGAACACATTCTATTTTAATGAATTTGCTTACACAAACTTTTATACAGGACAGGTCTAAATTGTTGTAAAAATTAATTAATGTTCTAATAATAATAATAATAAATCATTTATTTCAGGCATCTAAGGCCCATATAAACCCATATACCTTATATACTAACATACATAAAATCTTATAAGCTAAAGTGTCAACATCGTGGATCATCTGTTACGGCGGTGTCACTTTGCAGTGTAGGCGACCGATGAACCGTCAAAACTTGACCCCTGGCGGCCAAAACTGCTCATTCAGGAACGTGTAGAAAAAATTAAGACGAAGTAACGTTGCTTACTAGCGACATGTGGGCTCGAACCCACGTCTTCCATTATACGCATGGACGTGCTGACCTCTACACCAACCTCGCCGTTACGTCATCGCTTCAATATCTTCTACACTTGCACCTACGAGTTACAGCCTTGTACACACAAATTTAGAATATTAGAATCAACCTATAATTGAGGCCTATCACTTTGTAAAAACATAAAGGTCATGCACAAATAATTAATTTATATATTTCAATGTAATTTAAATTGGATCTGTAGATTTCGCGAGAAAACCGGTCAGACAAAGCTACTTTGAAGATTCAACAACAAAATAAACATAGGTGCTTAAAGATAAATAGGAAATAAATTTATCGTATCTGGTGGCTTCGCTTTTTTAACACTAGGGCAAAGAAGCGATTAGAAACTCTAGCTCATTTTTGTATTGAAACATTACAATAATTATTTGTTATAGTGTTGTTTTTGATTTGCTGTTGGAGCAGATCTAAGGATGAATGGTGTTTAATTCTTGAACTCAAACTTGACTGCTTCAGTGGTGCGGTGGGCGAGGGTCCGCTTGCGGCGCAAGAGGAGCGGGTTCGATTCCCGCCGAGGGTGAAAGTGTGTGTATGTTCTGCAAGCACGATCTCCTTGGTCTGGGTGTTTAATATGTATAAAAAAAAATATCTATATAATGTATGACTATTATATTAAGTATATCAGATATGTAGTACCCGTATCACAAGCTTAGAGCTTACCATGTGGGTAGATGTTGTGGTGTGAAATGTCTGGAAATATTTATTTATTTATATTTATTTACTCAGGCCACTTTGGTACTTGAGACTTTCACAAGATACTTATTCCTGCAATATGTCTCGGTACAGGCCTTCCTGCAATATGTCTCGGTACAGGCCCTCCTGCAGTAAGTCTATAGAGGCCTCACCTGAATAAACTGATCCACGTTCATGATATTCGCGGGCGTGTCGGTGATCCTGGCCGCTAGCCGCGTGGCCTCCGCCACGGCGCTGAGGGATTCCAGTTCTGAAGAACTGAGGCTACCCTGCGCCAACACCGAGTCCGGTGGTATGTCCTTCTCGTCATCATCTGTTGGAGATAATTAAACAATATTGTAAATATTAATGCTGTCCTATTTTGTGCACTTACAATATTTGTATGGATGAGCAAGACAGAGAGAGATATAGAACATATTCCTACCGTTATAGAATAGAATAGAATAGAAAATACTTTATTACACACCAAACAAAGAAACAATACAGAAAGAAACACAACAGTAGTTTTAGTAGAACAGTACATATTAATTATGTTGCAGTTAAGACAGTTACACTAATATAAGGTCTATTCAAACATGTCATATTTCGAAATGTATTAGTTAGAACAAGTAACATTGTTTTGAGATGTTTTAGAGATTATCATGTTGTTTAAAAGTAAATGAAACAAAAACACGATTTTAAGTAGATTTTATTGTCATTTATGGTAGCTATTATAACGTGAGCATATCAGTCCTGGTCAACCAGAATTATTAGAGCCTGTCAATGTGGAACTATGCAACATATATCCAAGCAGCATCATCCTTTATATAATCATTTATTTAAAGGATGATTAAAAAAAAACCAATAGCGATGTTCTCTGAATTATATTTTTTTATCAATGACTTCACATGATTATTCAACCATCTGAATTGGTCACTTTTAAGTGTGCTCGTGTTTTTATTTTTATTTTACCGCAAGACAAACGTATTTCCGCGCGATAAAAAGTGGCGATGCAAAGATCTAACTAGCGCCTCTAGTGTCAAAATTGTGAAGCTGTCTAAGAACGACACTTTGACAGTTTCCGTTACAATTAACGTCAGGGAATAACATAAATAATAAATACAAATCAGATATAAACAAACTAAGTGTCGTTCTTAGACAGTTTCTAAATTTCGCCGCTAGAGGCGTGCGGATAATCTTTGCATCGCCAATAGACTTCCTCGAAAAACGTTTTGACTTTGCCTCAAAACAAAAGATAACTCTTTTTGAAATACCTTCAAAATTACCAGTATAAATTACCGCTGGAATTGGAAGAAAAATTAATAACAAACAGAGTTTTAAGCTGGCGGCTCGCAAACATCTAGCTAACCGTAATTAGCTACTAAAATTTAGGTATTGCTTTTATGTATTTTTATGCTTACTAAAATTCTCAAATTTATGTATTGTTTATGGTATATATTGATATATGTATAAATATTCCTTAGGTATATATTATATTATATATGTATTCATGAATACTTAATCATTTTATATGTATATATATATATATAATATATATATTTAAATAAGTTTTATATTGATAGTGCCTGATTTGTTTTCTTGCACGCCCAGGATGACTGGTAGAGAATGCTTCTAGCATTAAGTCCTCCTCTGTACATCGTTCTTTGTGCACAAAGTATAAATAATTAATAAATAAATCATAATGGATTATTCAGACTCACCGCTCTGGTTGTAGTCGACCAGCACTATTTCCACGGCGACAGTCCGGGCCGGCGGCGCGCCGTCGCCCGCCTGCGGCGCCGCGGCGCCGGCCGACCGCAGCGAGAACAGCGGGAACGAACGCCCGATGCACGCCGCGCTGGCGTACACATCCCTCTTACGACAAACTAGCTGTAGGTTAGATACGGCAAGTTATAATCAAAGTTTACTGATTTCTAGTGATAATATTTCGATTAGAGAAGAGAACAAATATGGAGCTTGTTTGATACAAAAGCCAGCAGAGACAGTAGCTTATTGACAAAACGCTGGTTTGAATCTGTTTATCGTTAGTCATTTATTATTTTGCCGATTTTATTTCTCTCTTATTATTTGTTTTTTTCAGTTATATCGCGTGTGAATACATTTTTTTTGTTTGAAGTTTGATGAGGTACAGTTTATTGATATATGTTCCAGAGCATAGTTCCCACATAGGTCAGAATGGCGTGTCCATATCACAATTTATTTTATATCTAATTGCTTAAGGTACAGTTTTTTTTCATATAGGTACAGTTTAGGTACAGTTATTTGGTGCATAACCTGTGACTATTCAGACATGTCTCACGCCGTCCTGACACACACCATTTCAAGACTAAATTAGGTTTATGTTTAGTTTTTGTTTTCTCTCTCATCAAAACCATTTAATTTTGACATAATAAGTATAGTGCTAATTTTAATATTATGTATAGCATTTAATTTTGTGTTTGCCTATTTATTTAAGAAGAATACTTTTAAAAATCTAGGTTTTTTTTTATTTGCCCATTCAAATCCCCTGCTGTAATTACAAGCACACAATACATAGTGCTACGTGTTATCAGTGCAACGATCGGCGAGTGACTGGAAAATCGGGCTTAATCAATAAATAATTAAAAAAAAGTGTGTGTCAGCTACGACGCACGATTGGAGTTTACTACTTACGAACTATAAATTATGATATATATCGAATAGAAAAAAAGGGTAAATGAACGCATCTGCTAAAATGATAAGAGAAACAAACATATATCTGTAATTATTCGGATTATTTATATTACTTCAATAAAGCGTATTAACAAAGCGACGATGGAGAGACGAACTGGACGCCCACCTCAAGGGATGGATTAATTTAACGTCAGATAGGGAAGTCCGGAAAGAAGGTAGAGAGGCCTTTGCCCTGCAGTGGGACACAACAGGCTAAAAAAAAAAACTACCATTGGCACCAGTCTCTCACAAAATAGATGTTTTATGTAATATGTTATCTCATAGTAACATAGATATAAGGCTTTCAACAATTTAATTTTTTGTGAGAGGAAAATAAATGATTTATTTATTTATTTAATGTATTCAATCTCATTCTTTTACACATTCAATCCTACAGATATATATGTTTGTCTCTTTCTACGTAACGCCTCAACTTTCGTGTTACACTTTTTGATTTTACTCCTTATAAAATTTCCGTACCGGGCCTTATAACTCAAATCGTTTCTTAAGGAGTAAACTCCAAAAAATATATACATTCACTCACCACAATGAACTCGGTGTTCTTAGCCTGACGCAGCACCTTCGCCAGCACGTTGTTGCGCGACGGCGCGGCGTGCCTGCTGACCTTGGCGCTGCCGAGGTTAGCCACGGAGGCGCCGCGCGGCCACAGCTCTACCACGTCGCCGGGAGACGACTGGATACATTGGATACCGCGCCGCCATACCTACAATATTAGGTTTGAAACATTATCATCAACTGTCTCAGTGTAGTGGCTGCAATAGGCAAGAAGACCTTAAAAAACAATAAGTTGACGGACAGTATAATCATATTAACAAAATTTCAATTACAATTCAATTTATTTATTTACCATAACGTTATATTACATAACAGGCAAGTCAAAACATATGTTACTCATTATATGTATATAACAAAAATGTTACTCATTATATTCTTTATCTTGCAAACGAGAAATCAAGACAATACACCATACAGTGTATTGATGATTCTCGTGACATTGAATGCATGAAGGTAGACAGCACTAACATCCACTCTCGAACCTTGAGACTCTAAATCTTAGCACTTTTTTGTTAAATTAAAAATAATGTGGCCAGTGCTTTTGGATGTGCTGATGAACTTAACAAAAAACCATTTTTTTTAAGTAGTCATCTTGTTTATTCCTACTTAGCTATTATTTTTGATGTCAATTCCGTTTAGTTTCCACATGCTAAATGTATTAATTTTACAGGCACTATTATACAGGCATAAGTATAGGTGTACCTAGCCCTGTAGGGCACAGGCCTGAAATTATTGCCCAATGTATGACAACGAAATTACACTTTGGGTAAGTTTCCCTTGGCTGGTCCTAAGAGGGGATGCTCAAAGGGTTTGGAGGATAAAATTCTTACACAAAGACTCACTTTCACATTTTCAAATTATAAGTAGACTACATACATAAAGTATGCCATTTAAAGGAGCTGCAAAAGTGACATCAGAATCATTTTAACATCAAAAACATTACCTAGCACCTCTAAAACAGTAATGAAGTAGTGCAGAGTAGGTTTACAGCCATTGAGATGTCCCGTCCCATGGCCAACAACTTTATGAACTTAACAAACATCATCATCAACTCACATAAAACCTTTCCACTGCTGGGACACAGGGACGTCTCTCTTGACAAGAGAGATTAGGCTATAATTCAATGCTGGCATATAATTACCATGCTGGCCAAGTGCGGGTTGCTGAATGTCACATGTCTTTCAAACTTAACACTGGCAGGACTCAATATTTTTTAGATGATAATGATGAGGAAATATAGAATATTCAGACGTTGATCCTGAATTCTGCACACGGGCTACCTTTTGAAACTCACCTCTTCACTGACTTTTGGTTCGAGTTTATCTTTAACATGATCCCAATGTAGTGCATTGAGATGAGTCGCCTGCCCAACAAACAGCACTGAACTCTGGCTGGGGTCCGACTTGGACAGACCCCATGAGAACTTGAGGTCTACATGTCCATTCGACATTCTGCGAACTGCAAACAACAAAACATGATAAAAATCTTTTAAGGAACATGTATCAATTTATGTTGTTCTGTAAATATTTGTTGTGACTGGATTTATCTTAATTCGTTTATAATACTATCTAAATATTGCTGGCATCACAACTTTCATAACTAATCAATAAGATGTATGATTTTACATTTTCAAATCATGCTTTTTAATGTTTGTAGATGCGTCAGCATTTTGTATATTACCTGTGTCATAAGTTGGCCTATGAATAACCCTGATATAGGCAGTAAATGAACGGAATATCAACATTATAGCTTACATAACAATAAAAACCAGCTATCTTGAAAAACAACACAGTTTACCGAAACATTTTTATCAAGCTGATGAGCGACCGCTAATAATCAAAAATATACTTACCGATCTTCTGTTCCCTTTAGTACAGCATATATTATTTGAATTCTGAAATCATGCAATTAATAACATGAAAAGTACTAAATTGTACTCGTATTTTTTTTTATTTGAATTTGTTTCCCAAACAAAACATAGAAGCGAATTAAAGAAGAAAGAAAGGGCAATCAACAAGAACAGCAGTTCATTCAACTTGCCAAATCATTGACAATAGATTCGTTCAAAAATTTATCTAATGTTACCAACTCCCAAGTAGGAAGTCTGCTAATATTCCTGACACCTGATCTTTTAATCTCCCTGTAGTTAACAATAATGTTGGTTAAATATTCTGTTTAATGTGCCTAAAAGCTTCATGTCAGGATGCATCTATATATACTTAATCTATATATTTAATCTATAATAATTCACAAATTCATGATTTAAAATTCGTAACATTCAATTAGCTTGAAATTTAGGCATGTTTTTGGGGATACTACTTTGAATTAATCCCATGGTTATGTCGTCAGTTTAATTGGTTTATGAGAAATGTTATATATATTTAAATATGTCCATCAAATCTAACTAAACTGAATTCCTGAAAAACAGTTGATGGCATAATACTACAAATTAAAAATACAGAATCGTTTGTTATTTATCACTCATAAGTCTCATAAGTGTCCAGATCCATATTGATAGTGAAATATTATTTTCTAAATAATAAAATTTTTCAGTTAAACAGATTCCTTGTAATACATATATGAAAGTGATAATTTGTTTTTTTTTTGCCAGAACTATTATTGGATCTATAGAGACACGAGGAACAAAGAGTATATAATCGTTCGTAAAACTGTGATAATACAGTCTTTACTCCAAAGCCAATTACCGGGATTCATAATCCACGCAGAATAATCATATTTCATAACCCATAATCTTGACTCTGTCATATGATTACGATATATCATACCATTATTATGTATAAGTAGCTTGTTATTATATCAGTAACTAATGTCATAGAGGAATTTGGGTTGTAGTATTCGATAGAAAATATCCCAGGCGCCGTCTTGGCAGTTAAAATGGTCAACTATTCATGAACAAAAAGCCTGTTATTTTCTCTTTTATTTTCCTTTCTAAACTAGAAACGAAAAACATTCAAACTCGATAAAAGGTAAAAATAAAACAAAAATAATTGCTGGATTAACTGTATTCACTTCAATAAGTATAGGTACCAATAAATAATGTTAAATAACTAGTTAATATAAAAAGCTTGAAATCCACATTTTTGTAAACATCATGTAAAATTTTGACTTGAGTAGTTAAAAATAAATGCACTTATCGCGCCTTCTACATGGCAACATTCACTAAGTTTTTGGCAAAATCCCTAAGAAAATACGGCTAGATTATTTGCATTTTGAAGTTATTATCCACAAGTAATTTAACAATAATAAGAAAAAAATAAAATTAAGTCGATAATGATAAAATAAAAACAACCTTCTAATCTCATTATTAAAAATACATTTTGTTTTACGTAAAATTAGAGTCACAAAAGTAATTCTAAATTATACAAAAATAATAATTTAAAATAATACGCACATGTGCGCCTTGATTTATTTTATGAAAGTTAATTTCGTTAAATGGATAAGAAAAAAATGTTTGATATGCAATGCAATCAGAAAAGTTGCGACTATGAGCACATTATTTAGTCCCTGATGCCCGTTCCGTAATTGGCTCCGCCCGCTCTACCCAAGGCGTCTTTGAATTGATCTATGTCAATTTCCGATTGATTTTCTAACTGAAGCTCCACTGCAAAATTCTGAAACAAATATCACAACAATTGAAATAAATTACTTTTTTAAATGTTTAGGTACAATAAAGAAGGTACAAAATAGTGACTTGAGTCTATAGTAAGCAGATGCTCTTAACCACTGAAATGTCCGGGCTACTAGAGTGGCCTAAAAAAATATCTGAAGTAGCAAGCCAGCAAATTGTTTTTACTAACACTGTAAAAAAATAAATATAAGTATTATACGATGTTACCGCGTAGCAGCACTTTATCAGCAGAATATTCTACAATTTTATTCGATAAATTACTTCACCATTCGTTTTTAAAGAACAATTAAAAAATAATCTTACTGGTTTTTGAATAAACAGAAATTAATAATATGTTAACCATTTAGGTCCACAGGACTTGACCAAACTAGTGAATCGACGAAGAAGAATAGAAATTAATTCTGTGTAGGAAACCCGGCGTAAAACGAACGCGGGAAAACCCAAACGTCAAATTTTCTGTCAAACAAAACAAACCAACTACAACTAAAAACAAAAACAATGGCAGGCAGAGTAACCGCGTAGTGTGGTGCAAAAAACGAAAAATAGTTTACAAAAATGGAAGAGTTATTGAACAAAGTGCCATGCAGAGAGAACCAGTTGAACGACCTATTTGATCTCCTCGGCGATCACGATGAGCCGCTGCCCTGTTCTATTTTTGTATGTGGAAGTATGGCAACCGGTAAATCTCTATGCATCAGTAGTGTTCTTCAATATTTGGATTATAAACACGTTATTATCGACTGCATTGAATGCTACACACCTAAAATAATGTACGAGAGCATTCTATCTGGATTGGAAAATGAGGATGTGGATATAAAATGCGAATCATTGTTAGAACTCACGAATAGCTTGAATCGTTTACAATACAGTCAAAATAGTTACGAGCCTGTCGTACTGATCTTCGATAGAGCGGAACGACTTCGTAACATGGATCACACAGTAATGTCCGCGTTTTTGAGCTTGAGAGAACATTGCAACCTCAATATCTGCACGATATTTATAACGCATCTCGTGTACGAAAATTTCTATTTCAAAATGGGAGCCAGAGAGCCAATAAAACTATATTTCCCTAACTACAACAAAGAAGAACTGTTTAAAATCATATTCCTGCGTCAAAGGAGTTTCGTTAAATATCTGCTAAAGAATTACGAGATCGATGATGACGTAAAAATAGAAATTGAAAAACCAGAGTTATTCGCAAACTTTCTCAATGCATTTCTTAGCGTGTTCTACAGACCGTGCCGGGATCTGATCGAACTGCAACATATGGCGCGTGTAAATTTTGTCAAATACTGTGAACCAATCATAGACAATAGCATATTAGCCACCGACTTAACCAAACTCTGGCGTCACATCTCACCGATACTCAAAACCAGTTTAGAACTTTTATACCTCAGAATCAGCAACACCAAACCCTCACAACAATCTCCAGGAAAGGAAAACAGTAACACAGATGCGCCATACAACATTGAAAATACTCTCAAAGAGGAATTAACCTCAACAAAGACATTCGCTCAGAGCTTTGAACTCCCATACTATGCAAAATATCTTCTCATAGCATCTTACTTAGCAAGTTACAACCCACCGAAGGAAGATAAGCGTCTATTCATGAAGAACCATGGAAAACAAAGAAAAAGACTTCAACAAGTCAGAGCTAAAGCAAAAATCACAGAAAAGCTGAATACACAACTAGGTCCCAAAGTCTTCACTCTAGACAGGTTGTTGGCTATCTTCTATGCCATTCTAGAGGAGAAAATAGGTTTAACTAGCAATCTGCTGGCTCAGATTGCAACTTTGGTTGAGCTGAAGTTGATTGCTGGGAGCAAGGAGGTGGACCTAGATTTAGCAAAGTACAAATGCATTGTTGGTTATGATTTTATAGCTGCCGTAGCTCAGACGGTCGGTTTCAATGTCAGAAAGTATTTGTATGACTTCATTTGATCTTTGATTCTATTATACTGTGGAATGTCACTTTGTGTTTTAATTTGATTAGTAACAAGATTTTCATACTGTATTTTGGATATATTCAGCATTCATTTATTAATCAATAGTTTGCATACACTAAACTTAGACAGATATTATAGATATATATCACACAATTTGATTTGCCTCATATTGTCAATATGCATGCCCATAAAAGGAGGAGGAGGTAATTATTGTATTTTAATTCACATGAGGAAAATATAATTAATAAGTAATGCTCATTAACATGTTTTTCAGTTATTTTACCATAAATTGCGCTAATTTAAACCCAATAGTAACTATTTTTAGTTGTCCACCTAACCACAGCGTAATTAAAGTTTTAGGAATCCCAATTGAATGGTTGTGTCTCAAACTAATAGCCATATCACATTATTGGGAAATGGGGGGGGGGGATCATCATCATCATCACCCTATTAACGTTCCCACTGCTGGGACACAGGGACTTTTCTCTTGGCGAGAGAGATTAGGCCTTAATTCACCACGCTGGCCAAGTGCGGGTTGGTGAATGTCACATCTACCTTCTAGGTCTTCATGTCCCATCTTAGACCACATCGTCACTTTACATCAGGTGAGATTGTGGTCAAATGAAGGCTTATTGATCATAAAAAAAAAAAAAAAAAAAAAACATGCCCTTCTTTAGAGCTCTCAGAACAAGCTGGTTTCCTCAAGAAGTTTGCCTTCACCGTTAAAGCACATGGCCCCCCCATGTGCTTTAACGGTGAATGACAGGTTGTTATTTTTAACTGAACACTAGTCACATAATACCTACAATATAAAGTTAACATATTAGAGCAATTCCTGTTTTCAAAATAAATATTTATTTTTTTACTATTTATTTATACTTTGTGCACAAAAAACAATGTACAGAGGAGGACTTAATGCTAGAAGCATTCTCTACCAGTAATCCTGGGCGTGCAACAAATTAGGCACTATCTATATAAAACTTATCTATATATATCGCTCATTGAATGCAAAACTGCCATAAATCAAAATTTTTGGAAAATGGTTTTATTTAAAAATTAGGTACTTAAGCTGCAATATTTTATGTTTTGCTGAAGACACCCGTCATTTTCGCTCATTTCGATGCCAAACTGAGCAACCGCCCCTTTTGTATTGGGCTGACTTACGCGCCAACTTCAGAACAAAACCGCCATTTTGTCAGTTGCAACCTAGAACTGGGAGCGAACGCACGTAAGTTGAATACAAAACAGCCACAATACGAAAAAACACCATACATTTAATTCATTATTCTGTGCAAAGGGGCCACTTTTTGAAATGCGTCCGTTTTGCATTCCAATTTCAAGTAAGCACATTCTGATTTTTTGAATGTAACAGAGCCATATTTTGGAAAACGTACATTTTGCATTCCAATATGAAATAAATCAATTGCCATATTTTTAAATCTGTACATTTTGCATTCCAAAATGAAATAAAGTGATGCCATATTTACAAATGTGTACTTTTTGTATTGAATTATTACAGAGGTAAATAATAATTCGTGTACAGCTAAACTGCATGTTTTCAAATTTGACAATTTTAGAGGATTAATTTGTAGTTTCAAATAACATTTTTTTGTTACAGTTTACGTTCATACAGTTATTGGTTACCATTTAGCACCTCAGAATTTTGTTAGCTAGGTTCAAAGCTTTCAATTTTCAAAATAATTTATCTTCATCACATAAATTGCTAGTTTTCACGGAAACTTCGCAACACTTTATTTTTATAAGTTGTTACTGTTGTCTTGTTGTTAAACTTACGCTGTTACCTACTCATAAATTGTTATTTATGATGGGCATTGTTTGGCTACTACATAATAATAATCTATAATAATTATTATCAGAATGTATAACAGAGCAAAATTAATCTGACTTATATAAGTTAGCTATTCTAATGAAGAATAAGAAATCATTCAAAACCGGCCCGTTATCAACTCTGAACAAATTCAAGAATGGGATATTCCAGCTAGAGTTCATCAAGAAATTACAACGTTTAAACGACTGATGATGAAGAGAGCTTAAGAACTTGAAAAAAAACTATTAAAATCGTTCCACCTATTGACTAATCAGATTCATCAGACAGTCACTCTGACGACAGTGACACGAACTGTTCTACGGCATCTAGTTTATCTGATTTTTCCTCGGACGATAGTGGAAAGGATCCTGATTTTCTACCTGAGAACACACATAGACAAAAACGGATTAATTGCCAATTTTTCTCACCCCAAACGGGACCTTCCAGGGCAGATGTTGTTGGGCAACAGGGAAAAACTGCCTTCTGACACTGAGCCACCTATCTTAGAAACTTAACAACCACAACCACCCAGTATTAAGATCCAGCCCCTTACTATTCACAGCCAACCTCCTATCATTGACACCCAGCCTCCTAGTATTGACACCCAGCCCTCTAGCATTGACATTCAGCCTCCTAGCATTAGCTTATGAAAGAAAAGTACGACTTGCATTTAAAAGAAATAAGTCTAGCTAGATTTACCAAAATTTATAAATGTGCCTAAAAAACTGTCTTAGATATTATTCAGGTTATTTTGTGATTTAAAGACTGTCATAGATACTCGTATCTATTACTTTTGTGATTTTAGCCATACAGGCTGTGACTTAAAGACTACTTTTGTGATTTTAGCGATACAGTTTGTGATTTAATCTATCTATATAAATAAAAATGAATTGTTGTTCGTTAGTCTGATTAAAACTCGAGAACGGCTGAACGGATTTATCTTATCATAGTCTTGAAATGTTCGTGGAGGTCTAGGGAAGGTTTAAACGGCGAGAAAAATCGAATAATTGCCGGGAAAAAAAAATTGGATAAAAACCCGTGCGAAGCCGGGGCGGGCCACTAGTAATAAATAGTAAAAGTATTAAATTGTACTAATTTAAGAAATTTATTTAAATATAATTTTAGATTAGACTTATAACTTATATTATCAATAAATTACTATTATGACTATTATTGTTATGATTAGGTGAAATTGGCGTTTTTTAACATAAAACGATAAAACATGTCTAGTTTTGTGATGCTATTTTAAATAGGTTGTATCCTTTTAGATTTACTGCGAGTTATTTGTTGTTTTTTTATATAGTTATTTTAATAAAACATTAAAAAAGCTTGTTTCATTTTAATATTTGTTAAATTTTTTGAGATAATTACCCTAACATTGGTTCAAATTTTGAATGCAAAAAGGGCTTTTGTTGTTTTTATCAGGTTGGAACAGTGCTATCACAGTGGTCATTATTTAAAAAGAAAATGCAAAAAATAAGGAAAACAATGATATATTAACATCGTTATATTTAAAAATAAAAACAGTATTTTTTTCAAAAAAACATTTTTCAAATTTTGTTTTGACTCTCCTGTAAATAATGAGGTTTCTGGTTTGTGGCTGTTTTGCATTCAATGAGCGATATATATCTTATATATAAAACTCTCGTGTCACAGTTTTCGTTCCTGTACTCCTCCGAAACGGATTGACCGATTCTCATGATATTTTGTGAGCATATTGAGTAGGTCTGAGAATCGGCCAACATCTATTTTTCATTTTGCAAAACAACGTTTGCTGGGGTAGTATACATATAAAAATGATTAAGTATTAATAAATAAGTAATAAGTATATAATAAGGAATATTTAAATATCAATATAATTGTAGTACATAAAAGCTATACCTAATAAACATAATATTGTGTGTGTATAAGGTCACTCTCGTCAAGAAATAAGTCCCTGTATTCCATGTGTAGGAACGTGTGGGTGTTTTTTTTCAAATCTATGACTAAAAAATAAAAACGCTAACTTGAATGGTAATTGAACAAAGAATGGTAATTTAGATATGTATAATTACTAGCAGTGCCCCGAGGTGTTACCAGCTTAAAATGAATGTTCCGACAACATACTTTCACACGTTTATAAGTAGCCTATGTCCTAATCCAATGCTTAAAACAACAATTTTTTTATTATAACTTAAATTTAAAAGACAATTTTATCTGCAAATTGATTGATTGGGCATATCCACAATTTTATCAAATACATTAATTAATCAATTCTGAGTAAAATTGCCAACAGTCTATTAAAAACTTTCTTCGAATTATGGCATCATACAAACTAGTATCAAGAAAGGATTAGATTGCCGCGTGATGCTATCGCAGGATTGCAGATATGGTTTATTTGATGCACTTACGATAAGCAGAAATATTAGGTACGAAGGAGTAGAGAACAAAATCGTTTTTTTTTTACGTTAGATAAGCCTTTATTTGATCACAACCTCACCCGATGTACAGTGACGATGTGGTCTAAGATGGAGCATGATGACCTAGAGGGTAGATGGCATCTCCGGACCACATTACGAACCTACCACCATAGACTGTTCTTAGCACCATCCGGAGGTCACGTGTAAGGATTCGGAGGGTTAACACTTACGGACGTGAACAGAAAAAACCTCCAGTTTTCATAAGTTAAGCTTAGGCGTCGTCTATTAATCACGTGATCTGTTTCCATTCATTTTTGAACCCCGTCTCCCCCGTGGTGATGTGTGGTGAATCATAAAGATTACTCCCTACATAAAGATTTCCACTACGCAACATGACGCGTATTTTTCAAACCTACCTAAAAACCTTAAAATTTTAAGAATTACCTATTAGGTTTAAATCTGATTTTATTCTAAAATTAAGGATCATTATATAATGTCTAGAGAGAAAGGTTGCAGATCACACTGCATGACGCTTTTCGGTTTGCTTTCCTAACCGAAAAGCGTCATGCAGTGTGATCTTTACAAAAAACATTTTCCAAAAAAACAAATACCTACACATGTTATCTTACTAAACCCCCCCTTACCCCGTCTTGTTATTTAGTGTTTTTTTTTGTCAAATCAAACCCCCCTCTCAAGCCTTACGTGATTAATAAATGGCCCCTTAGTTTAAATTAAACTATGAAAGCAGAACAATAAATTACTAACTATGCTAAGGGATTAGTGTATAAGTGGTAGAAGTAATAAATGATTGACATACTTTTCAAGTATCATACTACGTTATGGGTCTGATTATCCTTATCCGAATAGAATACTCAATGGTTGAATTCATACGTTTGAGTGGTTAAAAGAGAAATTTTGGTCAGTCAGTCACTGAAAGTTCTCAGTTGACTTGATAAAGAAGCAGAGAGATTGTTTGAAAAAGAAACAAGACGGGTTGGAGCGAGAAATCCAAGTTCAAATTGCCAGAGACAAAAATAGAGTTATTAAATAAATAAATATTTCTGGACTACTCACACAGCATCACCTAACCCCAAACTAAGCAGAGCTTGTACTATGGGTGTTAGTTGACTAATATACTACATAGATACATTTTTTTTGTAAATACATACATATGATACATAGAAAACACCCAGACCCGAAACCAGAAATTATAGATCGTACAAAATCTAGTCCCCCGGCGGGAATCGAACCCGCAACCTCCTGCGCCTCAAGCGGACGTTCGCCCACCGAGCCACAGGGGTCGTCATTTGAAGTATTGTATGTGTCCTATTTTTACTTGCCTATATTGTAATTTAAATCAGTTAATCTGCAAAATTTTATCATTTAATCCGTGAACCGCATTTCCCATCCCACACCTTAATTTATGACAACTCATATTGTTGAACCATTGTTGAAGTATCTAGAAAGTTCGCCATCGTTTAAATAGCGATCGGGTGGTAAAAATGATTCTTATAGTTTTTAGTAGGTAGTAGCTTAAAATAATAAATTACTAGTAGTTACTACTACTAGTAGTTACTACTGCTAGTAGTTACTTATAAATGAGAACTTCAAAATTGAAAAAAACTGTTAAAGCTGTGTTGTTCTATTCGCTGCTCAACTCAGTATAAAACATTGAAACGAATTGACGATAGTTTTAGTTTAAACAATTTAGTTTTATTAACTTTAAGCTGACCTGTCCATGTAAGCCGTGTGCTTCTGTAAACATTTTTAACAACATCTAGCCCACATCAGCTTCGTGTCGTACATGTCCCGAAATAAAAAAGCCGTGTTTTTTTAAGTGGGAGCACACTAGATTTTAATTCCGAAGTTCGTGGGTTCCCGCTACGCTCCTCATTTTTCTTGAATAATTTACATACGCTTTAGACACTTGCTTTAACGATGAATGGTGAAAACTAACATGGTGAGTAACAAATGCTTTTGGTCAGCGTGGTGATTAAGGCCTAATCTCTATCGTCAAAGATAAGTCCCTGTGTCCCAGCAGTGGGAACGTAAATAGGGGTGCTTATGTGTCGTACAAATCCGCTTTCAACAACCGCTATTAACAAATATATATCTCTTCAATTTATATTACCTGTGTCCCAGCAATGGGAACCTGAATAGGGTGTAGGAATTCTGTGTTGTGTCACAGATTAGATATTTATTGAAGTATCTAATCTGTGGTTGTGTGTATGTCAAAGTCAAAACGTTCTATTAGACGTTTATGCATAAATGGACATGTGTTTGGGTGTGATACTTACAGAAATGATATCCTTGATGATGGCTTTATCGGTGGACATCTTGGCGCGGTTGATGACCGACACGTTGGGCCCCACCCATGTCACAAACAGGAACTTTTTACGTTTCGACATCTCATCGCCAGTTTGAAGCCTGCAACATGTTTTTACAAATTTGTGATCGAACTTATTTTAAAGTATGAGCATCTTATTCTTATGTACTAAGTAATCGTGTAATGTATTTTTAATGACTTATGGGTATTCAATTGTAAAATACCGTTAGCCTTCAAATTATTATAATAGTTCTCTACAATAATTACGAAACCTTAACGTGGACATTGGCAAAATGAAGAAGAACTGAACTAAATTTATTTATCCTCTAAGCCTGTACCATATATCCATATAACTTAAAGTCGCTCAGGGAGCGACTAGAAAAAGAGCCCCGAGCATATAGCCCTCAATATGCTCGGGGCTCTTTTTTAAGCAGTATTGGGAATGAGGTGATACGTAGAATAATGAGAGTTAGAGACAGCCAAAGTAAGTAGGTACAGTATGCGTCTTTAACTGGTAGCCCTCATGCAGTAGTAGTTTCTATGCAAAAGGAGTTACCAGTTAGCGACGCATACTGTACATTATATTGGACTAAATCTGTTTATCTGCAAAATTTTATCATTTTTTTATCCGTGAATATTGTTAAAAATTTTTTGAAATGGCGCAATTCCGAAACACTTACAACTAGCTAGATGGGCTGACAATTCGGCGGACTTTTATACGGGACACTAAGTAATCTTTAAGGAAAAATACAGAAATACATAAACTTTTATATAAAACTGTTGTACCTTAACCATCTTATTTTAAGATATTTTGAACTGCATTCACAGATTTTGGAAAAAAGTTAGCCAACGCAAATAATCTGGCTATTTTACCGAAATATATGGGAAACGTTTTTGGGGATTTCTGTCATTTCTAGTACGATCATACCTTTGATGGCCCCATAGAATCTTTTGATCTCTACACGAAATATGATCGATCAGAATAAAAAAAAGGTGTGTGTGCGATTCACACACGGCAGAAGTGAAACTTCAGTAAATCGACAAAAGAATGAGATGAATAAAAAAAAATACTGTGCAAAAAGATTTTGTTCGGGCGGTCACCCATCCAAGTACTGGCGTTCCGGAAAGTTGCTTAACCTTGTTAGCGTTTATGATTGGCTTACCAGACGTATTTCCGTTGCATCCGGTCTGAAATCACAACGATTCTAAAGAAGTTTCACTTGAAAAATGTTAGCTATTTTATCATCTTTAGAACTGAATAGTAATCGACTGACCTGAGGTATCCAAAAGCGCGTTCGTCGTCTGAGAACTGTGTTCGGAATTCCGTGAAGTCTGAGCCGCGAGCCGAGACAATGATGCGAGCACCCTCGAACTTGAACACCGCCCTGAGAAAACAGAAACATCAGGAAATTACTCTAATGAGGCATTTTATAAAATAAAAAAAATAAAATGTATTTATTTCAAGCAAACTAAACTACTCATATTGACAAACTAGCTGTGCCCCGCTGTGTTACCCGCGTTATAATGGATTTTCCCGCGGAATGACGTTTTCCCGAGGTAAAAATATCTAGCCTATGTTATTTTTCAGGCTCTAGAGATTCTGTGTACCAAATTTCATTTAAATCGGTTCAGTAGTTTTTACGTGAAAGTGTAACAAACATCCATACATCTATACTTACAAACTTTCGCCTTTATAATATTAGTAGGATAAAACCTTAAGAACTAACAAAAAGCATTGCTGGTGGCGGTGGCGTTCGCAACAATGCCTGGTGTAAGGGCAGTCCATCCTCCCAGCTATCATTACTAGAACGGTGTTGGAGCTAGTCGGCAACCTGCGCACCAGGTTTGCGGCGCGTTTGCGCATAGTGGTATGAAAGCAGCCGACGCGCGCCGCCGCAAACATCCCTGAAGCGCTGCAGTAGCGGGCAATTTTAGGCACAAGCACCCCCTATCTACCTCCCCACGACTCGGATACAGGGGCGACTCTCTTGACGAGAGGGATTAAGGCTTTAATTCATCACGCTTACCAAGTACTGGTTGGTGAATGACACATGTCCTTAAAAACTCTACAAAGTTTCTCAGAACATTATATATATATATTAGCTTGCCTTGCAGCATTTATCCTATTACTATGTATTTTTTGTTATTATAAAACGTCGCATTTGTTAATATTGACAACCTATGGAAGCTAAGTCGAGGTAGAGATGCCCTCGTGACTATTATTACAAGTGTAGAACTTAGTTTAGTACGAGGTGTCGAAACTAATGGCTGGTTGGCAAAGGTCTAAATAACTTAAGATAACTTAGAAATAAATTACATAAAACTAGCTATTTAGTATTGTATTAAGACCATTTTTTGGAAATAAATATTTTTATTTATTATTTATTTATACATGCAGGTTTCTTCACGATGCCACATTAATATATCAAGAATGAAAATACAGAGGTGCGCTGCGAAGTTTTTTTTTATACTCGTAGCAGCAATTTAAGTACTCTGCGTAATTTTTTTTGCTTTGCGCATGTTCAAGCTTTTTGTGGATTTTTCTAAGATAATTGAGATACCTAATAGAATGAAGCACTTTCGATAAACTCGAAACTAGATATGTCTATTTTTTGCCCGCGTTTTATGAATTCCAGAGCAAAAGTAGGCTAGATGTTAACGTAGGTTTAGCTGCGCAGTAATTTTATTTATTTATCAATGTTAAATAAAAGCTTAAATAATAATTAGGTACATTGTCTTAAATTAAAATTTTACAAGAGTTGGCAAGGCAAAATACTTCCGTTATAAAATAAAGTTAACGGGTAAATGTTAACAAAATACATTTATCTAAATTTGTTTGAGTTACTTATAAAAAAGAAGGTTATACTGGTAAAATAACTGATATCTACTGGTATAATCTCTTTTTCTTAAAATATTGTTATTCTTATTTGTGTAGATATTTGTTATTCTTTATTATGATTTAATTTATCGTATTGTTTTTTCTCTTAGCTGTTGTTTGTGTCTATTCATAATTGTTGTGCTCGCCTATTATAGACACATATAATCATAGTATATTTATATTTCATAACGAACTAGATTTTTAGAAATATTGTTATTATGTGCGGTTGCCGGTGCCTGAATAAATAAATAAAATAAAATAAGGTTAAAACTAAGATAATGTAGCTTTCTAACGTTAGAAATATCATCTGAAATTATTTTCTATGACTGGACTGATTCATATTTAGCTGTTGACTCAGAAAATTCTGCGTACAGAAAACGCGGTCACATAGCGTACTTATAAGAAGTCGCAGGTTACACAAATCTCTTTCAACCAAAATAATTTGGAATAAAGAAATTATCAATAAAAAAAGGTGTGTGTGCGATTCACACACGATAGAAGTGAAACTTCAGTAAATCGACAAAAGAATAAGAATAAAAAAAAAACAAAAAAAAATACTACCTATGCAAAAAGATTTTGTTCGGGCGGTCACCCATCCAAGTACTGGCGTCGCGCAAAGTTGCTTAACCTTGTTAGCGTTTAAGATTGGAGAAGCCAATCTTATTTCCATTTCCGTTGCATCCGGTTTCAAATCACAACGATTCTAAAGAAGTTTCACTGCAAAAAGTTCCCAGCTTCACGCGAGCTGGAGCTGGGAACTTCATACTTAAAAGTGATTGATAATTTCATTGGTTTTATGTATAATTTCATCATAACGCCTACAAGCCACAAGTATATAAAGCCGGCCCACGTAATATTTAACGACTCGGAAACGGTAACGTCATCCTATTCCAAACTATTTACAAATAAATACTAAAATAGACAGTTATATCCGTGCATTAATTATTCCTCATGAAACTAAATATGTTGCTTATCTATACAGGTATAAGATAAGAACGTCTGTAATGTTCCTAAATAAAGTCTAAAGAACTCCCGATTAAAGAACCTTAGTTCCCTTGAAAGTAAAAAAGTCATACTATTTTGTAATGTGCATGTGATGCCTTTTCATTTGAGACCCCACTCGAGTGTATATTTGCAGATTTTCGGTTTTCCTACTCCACTTTTACCCTCATAACTTTCAAAGGGATCAACCGATTTTCATCAAACATGTCTAAGAACACTCGCGCGTAACTTGCCTTTCATACAAAAAAAAACTAAATTGAAATCACTTCATCCGTTTGGGAACTATGGTGTCCCAGACAGACAGAAAGACACGTCAAACTTATAACACCCCTCTATTGTCGGGGCTTAAATATCCACAGACCATCATAATTAATAATAAAAATCAGTAGAATCTACTGACAAAAGTTAAAATTTGCATAAAGAGCATTCGCTATTATTTAGACTAGGTACGTTATTATCACGAGCTCGGATTTGATTATTGGATATGATGCTTAGTTCAGCAAAGAACTCAGTCGCTCAAATAAAAAAGTGCATAAAGCACATTCAAAAATATATAAATACTTTAAAAACTTAAAAATGCTTTTAGTTGAGATTAAATAAAAATAAAAACTATTGACATGCTCGTTGCTCAGTGCACAGAAAAAAGTCCTGCATGGTGTGTAACCTTTTCGTACACATAAAACTCAAAATGTAACCTCCTTAAACAACACACGTTGAAACTCAAATCAAAAATGGGCCGGTCTTCAACTTACCATTCTGTGGGTGTTGTATCGGCTCTAACGTCTTCGTAGGCTGACCTTATCGTGTCACGGTCTATACCTGTTGTCATCGCCACCTGAAAGAAGAGGTAAAAGTTAGAATCAATATCTCAAATAAGTTCGTAAATTAAACTCATCATCATCACCGTATTAACGTTCCCACTGCTGGGACACAGGGACTTCTCTCTCAACGAGAGAGATTAGGCATTAGTCAAGTGAGGGTTGGTGAATGTCACATGTCCTTCAAACTCTTCCAAGTTCTCAGAACATGTCGGTTTCCTCACGATATTTGCCTTTACCGTTAAATCACGTGTTTTAAAGCGTATATATATTATTCAAGAAGAAAAATCCAGAGGTGCGTGGCGGGGCCTTCGGAATGAAAGTACAACTTGACTAAAAAAAACTAATGACGATTAAATATTTTCCCAGTTCTGGACAAAAGTGTCCCCTTACGGCATGCGCCGACAACGCGGTCTTTACTGTTAAAGCATTCACATCATCACATGTGCTCGAAAGCTCAAATGCATCGATAATTACTGGATACGAACTGATTCATTTTGGAAACGGGTTTTACTCACGTTAACTGTGAAGATATTAAATATACCCGTTTTCAAAATGAATAGTGTAACTCACGTTAGTTTTAAAAGTGATAAATGTACATTGTCGACTCTCATCTAATAACCTCACGATAATGTCAAGTATCTATCTAAAAATAGACTTAAATTTATGCGGCATATTTCTAGAGTTAAACAATGTGAGGAAAACCAATTTTCCAAGAAATCTTGTCCAAACGAGAAGTAGTCTTTAAGCTACAATAGTTCACCTATTAGCAATTAATACTGCAATTTCTGCTATTCATCTAAGTATTATTAGGAAAGTTGGTATGTACCAACAATAATGAGGACTGTTAACGCAGAATTGGAATGAGCGGAGTCGATTACCGTAATCGATGGGTTAGTAGATAAGTCTGAGTGTGGTTAGTAGGTAGATAGTTGAAGTAGGCAGTAAATAAGAATAAGAATCATTTATTTGCATTGAAATTTTCTTATTTAAAGTAGCGTTGTTTAAATTAAAAACCGGCTTTTTTTGCATTTTTCCCGCGGTAAGTAGTTTTTACAGCATCAGCTATGTACCAGTGAAAGACCCGTCAATATCTGTACGTAATATTTTTGCATCACTTTAAGCAGATGTCGAGCAGTGGAATAAGCGTGTACAATGTAATTTCGTATTGCAATAGCCATTTCACATGGCGTATAGCGTGGACTTGTGCTACTAATACCCCTCAAATACGTGCTTAGCATCAATGTCGACTAGGCTGCGAGGAGTCTGGCGTAATTGGGCCCGCAGTTCATGCGTTTCAGAGATTAACCGGAACGAAGTTGTTATCGTTATTTAGTGTTGTGTTGGCCCCCGCGTTTGATAAGCCTTCATTTGACCACAATCTCACCGATCTAAAGTAAAAATAATGTAATATGTATGTAATGTATTTAAATCTTGATGTAAAGTGACGATGTGGTCTAAGATGGGACATGAAGACCTAGAAGGTAGATGGCTTCTCCGCGCCACATTACGAAACACGAATAAATCGCTTCACGCACTGGCCCAGCCCGGAGAGTGGTGACAAGCCGCGGCCGAAGCCTACCACCAGAGAGAAAGGTCAGATCGAATCTTTACCTTTGACGAGTTAGAAACGTTAGAATGACACGACTCAGCATCCTGAACGTCGCTATGACTGCTCTCCTCCCTCTCTTCTTTCCCTTCCTTCACAATAGCATAAATTTCGTCTATCCTGCTCTTCAATATCTTTATCTCAGTCTTCAGTTTCTTCCTATCAACCCCCATGTCCTCCAACGCCACTAGTTTCACAGAAAACTGCGCCATGATCTTACGGAGCTCATCGACATTTTTCGCCAGAAAGTCAAACTTGGCTATCATGCCGCATTGGCTTTCTGTCAGCTTGCTGATACTAGCTTGCAATGTGATGTAGCTCCGTTCGATTCCAGAAGCTTCCATCGTTTTAGGATCGTGTTACATGGTAGGTTGGAGGATTATCTAAATTGGATCGCACATCAAGAATTTATGAATTGAATATTATTTGTTGTTTCTTTAGCATGGGCGGTGTCAAAGTGACTAGTTTTAATGATGGTTAGACAGCTGTCTGGTTGAAGGAATGGACCTCTGTTGAGGTAAGGTTGGTAGCTATCTATAGGTAGGTTGCATGGCAAAATATTTCGTCATTATCGTGTCTAAGTTTTTAATGCACGGTTCAGTAAGTAAATATTTCAGCCCTAAAACAGCAATGGGTTGAAATAAGCTACTGTTTTATTTATTAGTCTACTACTACAACAATTTGCTTTGCTATAGGGCTTAATATAGCTCTATTGGTCGCTGTACACATTGGTACCAAGCATGTTTGGCCCTGCTGCATGCTGGAACCAAACTTGACACAACTCGTTCTGTATTGGCTCTCTATAATAGACTACTAGCTGCCTGCACGCGGCTTTGCCCTACTCAAATCGGGATTTGCAATATTTATATTTTTCTTTTTGACGAGAGAGATTAGTCCTTAATTCACCACGCTGGCCAAATGCGGGCTGGTGAATGTCACATGCCTTCACGATGTTTTACTTTCACCGTTAAAGCACGTGTTTAAAGTGCCCACAAATTATACAAGCATAAAAATCCGGTGGTTCGCGGCTTCAAGCGGCGGATGAAGCCGCGTTATTGTTTCTCATATAAATAGCTTTCTATTAACCTTAAATAAGTTTTGGCTCTACCTTAACCACCGTAGATTTTATAGTAGGTATTTAGTAAGAGTGAAAATAAAATATTTTCATGTGTCTGGCCATCGGAGCGGATCCATACCATGCCATAAAACAAGTCACTTTCGTTGGTATAAGAAGCTGGTCCAAAATAAAGACTTATTCGAGTACATTACATTACGGTACATTGTTTCGAGTTTCATTTAAATCCGTTCAAAGTCAAAGTCAAAACGTTTCATTCCTTAGAAGCAAAGTACATACATGGACAGGTCAACTTAAATTAATTTAAATAAAAACTAAAAATTAACAAGGAAATAACGTCTGACTGTTGGTTTAAATTTTTTAAGCTGAGTTAAGAAGCGAATATTATAGAACAACCCAGCTTACAACCCTAATGTTGTTACAATATTGGTGTTCTTATCAATACCAAATAGTTACCACTTATACATTTAACTTTTACAAACAAATGCTACTCAAACATGTACATAACAGTAAATAAACAAATTTCAGCTATTTTGTCCATCAATCCATATAGTGGAACAGGGCTACATCTATATAGTTCATAATTATGATAACAATAATCCCATCAAAAACAATACTTGTCAAAAAAACCAAGTCGCGCAACTCAGTTGTTCTGCGGTAAAAAGTTGTGAGATCCAAGTTAATCCAAGTCTTCAAATTTCGTCTCAAAATTCTTTAATGTTTTATATAAATATATTGAGACTTGGCACTGCCGTGCCCCCAGATTATGAATTATGATTATAACTTTCCTCTCGATTTACTGTTTTTTTTTAATTGGGTTTAACTCTGTGCAAGGTGCTTTTCATTAATTAGTCTGAGGGCTCTTCGTTATATTTATTTTTATATTTTATGTTGTCCCATTTGTTGCTAAAAACCGTACCACGAAATACTACCTATAGAAAGTATAACCGTAGGTACCAGTACAAACCGTATGAAGACCGTTGTTATCCACCTAGCTTCTAGCGGCGCCATTTGGCGTCGCGGCTATTAATGTATGTATATCTCACTCTGGGGTCGTTCCCTCATGACTGAGGATCGTGGTCATCATAGGTTGTGGACAACGGTGCTGTGGTGCACCTGGATTAAATAATCTGCCGCCAACGGTGCCTATCCATGTCGTCACGGACAACCGAGCAGAATTTAGATGTATGTATATACATGAGTGTAATATTATAAGTTAACATTGTATTCCGATGGGACTGGCATAGTTTATTAAAGACTCAAAGTTAATATTATAAAATAGAATTAAAAAAAAAAAACAAAAAAAAATATTACCGTACCAATTAATTACGATTGAGAAGTCTCAAACATCGGCAGACATCGGCGACAAAATTTTATGCTATTAACTTATAAAAAATGTTTATTTAACTAGAATAAACAATGTAAAGATAACTAAATAATTAATCGCTTCGCTCGTAACTTGGACCATCCCCATTCATTACAGTCGTAAGCGTTAAATTATAATGTTTATTAATTACTCCATACATAGTAAACAACATCTTACAAGATGAAAGCTGGTATGAAATTACTTGAATCACTCTTGTATGATCAATTAAGAAGTTAGGCGCCATTTTGGCCGAATACTAAACCTATTTGAAAATTAGGGAGTTTTTTCTATTCGATGCGATTTTTTTAAATCTCTTTTTCCTAAGAATTTGGCCTTCCTCTCTATTTCTCCGTGAAACGTATTTTGGTGATTCTGTTTGCACACTCACCAACTTGACTAGAACGGGAATTGAAATGTCCAAGAAAGTTTCTAGAACCTACCTCAGTATTTCTCATGATATCCTTCTAATATTATAAACGTGAAAGCTTGTAAGCGTGTTTGTTCCTCTTTAACGAATAAACTGCTGAATGCATTTTGATGAAATTTCACAATAATATAGCTAGCATATCAGAATAACACCAATTCTACTTTTTACTACGGTAAAATAGCAGTTTCCGTTTTCGGAAATGTCACGTTTCAGGAAATTTAATTATTGCGAGTATAGCCCGAATTGGATTAAATTTGGCACAAATATAGCTGTTTTCAGTAAAGCTATTCTTTACCCCGGGAAAATCATTTATTACGCGGGTAAAGCCGCGGGTGATGAGCTTGAATTCACTAAACCACATTTTCATACCAGAATTCGGTTGTTTTTGATTAAAAAAAAATTATTACTCTACGCTATGTATGTTGAATGGAACATAGTTTTTCGCACGAGACACATAAACATCATCATCGACCAAGTGCGGGTTGGTGAATGTCACATGTCCTCCAAACTCTTTAAAGTTCTCAGAACATGCCGGTTTCCTCACGATGTTTGCCTTCACCGTTACGCACGTGTTTTTTTTTAACATCAACATCACACCAAAATTACTTTTGGTAGGTATTCCTCCTCCATCCTTCACACACCTATTCTGCTAGGTTATCTATGACCAAAACGCATTAAATTAACATACCTACCTCTCAGGCAAATTCAAGTAAATAGAATACAGACATGAATTAACTAATTCAATTTGTAAACATCATTGGCAACCATCTAAAGGTCATTGCACCCACATTACGGGATACCTATTCAATTACCGTCTACCTCTATTCAATCTAATCTATAGAAGTATGATCGTCAAGCTTAGGTCATGGTAAAATGGTGTTTTGTTGTTAAATTTTTTATTGGAGAGAAACAAGTTAGAAAATAATAGCGAATGTAGTCCCAACATTCGCTATTATTTATTGAATAATTTCAGCACGACTTAAATACCAATTAAACGAATTAATATGAGTAACATTATATGAAATGACTAGCTGTGCCTGCGGTGCTACCCGCGTTATAATGGATGAAGTAGGTACTCTTAACCAACAACATATTTATTTGAATAAAGATTAATATTATTATGTTGATACAACTTAAACAAATTATTTCGACTAAATTAGGTACCATAAAAACGGTTTTTGTAAGTTAATCTTAAAAGATAGACATATACTATCGCCGACTGTTTTTAGATCATTAAAAGAGCTATTATTCTTTAATACATATTTTTGTGTATCTTGAACCGTTTTCACGGCGCACGCAACGGAAGGCTTCAAAGATGAAATAATTTCTCCCGTTTTTTACACATTTACCACTATATCTTTGCTCCTATTGGTCGTAGCGTGATGTTATATAGCCTATAGCCTTCCTCGATAACTGGACTATCCAACACAAAAAAAAATATTCAATTCGAACCAGTAGTTTCGGAGATTAACGCGTTCAAACAAACTAACAAACTCTTCAGCTTTATAATATTAGTATAGATGTAATAAATAAATTAAAATGTAATGAAATTATTGAACAAAATATACGCATAACTTTGATAAGGATTTTAAACAGTAAAAATGTAAAATGATTACTTATTATTACAAAACGTTATTTTTTTAATTTAGACATTATAGTAGGAAAATCATTATAGAAAAAAAGACAGATATACCTACATATATTACTTAGAATTAGTCAGCGTCCTGGTGATAACTTTTAATATTTTTTCCCGTTGTCTCCCCTAATGAGTAACTCTCAGGGGAGACAACGGGAATAACTCTGAAAGAAATTGTATTCAAACGCGCATAAAAGAAAGGTTTTTGAGGTTTTGTGCTGATCCAAAAACAAAATTCAAGAATATATCTTAAAATCATTAGTAAGGTACCTTCTAGATCTTTGTGATCCATCCTTGTCCACATTGACACTCACTATAGGCGAGATTGTAATCAAACAAAGTTCTATCATCCATAAAAAATCTGGGGGCACGGCAGTGCCCCCACCAAGTCGATATTTATTACAGGAAGTTTTGAGCTCTTTAGTTGTTGCCATTTTAGAAAATTCTCAAAATGCTGCACATGACATGGTGTTTACACAAAACAGTAATTCTTTTCAATAAACAGTTTCTAAAACATCGCCTCATAATTATCGTTTTTTAGTATAAATATATAATAATAGAGTTCATTGGCCTGCACCTACACAGATAGACTATAAGATAGAACCCACTCCGT
Organism: Gymnoscelis rufifasciata; assembly: GCA_929108375.1. NCBI lineage: Eukaryota > Metazoa > Arthropoda > Insecta > Lepidoptera > Geometridae > Gymnoscelis > Gymnoscelis rufifasciata. The sequence goes on from OV815326.1 coordinate 1,753,632, forward strand.
CTCCGAAGAATCCGGTACACTTATTTAATCAGACTAAATAAAGCTTAACTCGAGAATACTATGAATCCTATCCTACTGATACATGTTTGTTCCTTATTTATAATAAGCTTAGTTATTTCTATTTAATTTTTTTTTCTCCATTACTCATAAGATGTAATTATTACCGCGAATTTGGAGAGCCTGGTAACCCGCAACACAGGTTTTATTAAACCCATCACGGGCACCAGTCTCACACTTATTGCTCAATAATTCACTGATCACTCCTTCAATGTTTACCCTAGACACAGAATAATAAATTACTACGTAACCCTAGAGATAATTATGTAATAAGTGTTGAGAAAATAAATATCTTATTATATTATATTATTAAAAACGCGAAAGTCAGGATGTAAGTATGTAAATGTTTTTGTTGCTCTTTCACATAAAAACTACTGGATGGATTTTTATGAAAATTCACATTAATATAGCATACATATTAGAGAAACTATTGCGAACAAAACCCGATTTCAGTCAAATTTGGCTATTTTCCCACTAAATTACAAAACTGACGGGTGACGCTAGGGTCAGCAGCAGCAGGGGTTGATTTTGTTACTAATAATAATAACACTCGTCTACTAATAATAATGTGACTCGTCGACGAAGGATTCACACATCACCCAAAAATGCTGTTTAACACTCCACTCCATGTCGTTATAGTTACAAGTGTAGGTACTTCGTAACTTACATAACACTATCGGTGTTTATCGCAGTATCTGATGCTCTTGTGTGAAGTACTAGATAAAAGTGAACCTCACCAGACATCACAGAGGTCGACTAAATATATATATATATATATATATATTAGGTCCTTACATATGAAATTGGCGTTTTGTATGGGAGGAACAAAAAGTCGAATATTTTTTAATATAATATATTTAATTAATCAAAGTATGAACCATTATTTTCTATGCACTTTTGCCATCTTATAGGTAGTTCATTGATCCCTTTACTAAAAAAACCAGTCGGACGGGAATCAATAAAATCTTTGAAGGCGATTTGGACTGCCCCATCGGAGTTGAATTTTTTCCCTTGCAAGAAGTTATCCAAATTTCGAAAAAAATGGTAATCTGTTGGAGCAAGGTCCGGGGAGTACGGAGGATGTCTTAGACTTTCCAATTGAAGCTCTTCTAATTTAGTAGCCGTCTGTTGCGCAGTGTGTGGTCTAGCGTTGTCGTGAAGCAGCAGTGGCGTGGAGCGATTGACCAGCCTAGGTTGTTTAGCCGCTAGCTTTTCCATCATGGTTTGCAATTGCTGACAATAGACATCAGCCGTAATAGTCTGGCCAGATTTGAGAAAACTGTAATGAACAATACCGGCACTAGTCCACCAAACGCTTACAAGTAACTTTTTTGGGGTTAATTTTCGCTTGGGGCAGGATTTGGCTGGCTGGCCAGGATCCAACCATTGCGCTGAGCGCTTCCGATTATCGTAAAGAACCCATTTTTCATCACAGGTAATGATTCGGTTTAAAATACCTTCATTATTGTGCCGGTTTAGTAATGTAACGCAGCAGTCGACGCGCGTTTGCCGGTTTGCTTCAGTCAATTCGTGAGGTACCCACCTTTCAAGCTTTTTAATCTTCCCAATTTGCTTCAAGTGAATTAAAACAGTTTTATCACTAACACCGCAGCCTGCAGCTAACTCGGACGTGGTTTGCGATGGATCCGCTTCCACAATAGCCTTCAACTCTTCATTATCAACTTGAGTCTCAGGCCGTCCACGGGGCTTGTTCTGCAAGTCGAAATTTCCAGAACGAAAACGTTGGAACCAAAAACGAACTGTGTTTTCTTTTGCAACACGACCGCCATACACATCATTCACCCTTCGAGTTGTTTCCGCAGCACTAGTGCCACGGCGGAACTCGTACTCGTAAATAATGCGATATTTTAAGTTTTCCATTTTGTAAAATGAGTGACGCAAACAGAAAAAAACAGAAGAAAAAAAACAAATGAATGACGATCATCGAAGCACAAATACATGAGTCTATAGCTGTACAAATTTGAATTTGGAATTCCTTACCAAAGAGGAGAAATTTGTGATTAAAGTGGCCAGTACGAAAAACGCCAATTTCATATGTAAGGACCTAATATATATACACCTCTATATATAAATACTCCTTGATAGTTTCGCTTTTACCAATCTCGGCGTTGACTCTTGGCTTGACTTTTAAAGGTAGTTCAACACTCAACATATTGGCTGTAAGCTCTAATGACGTTTGCCTATGTTAGTCACAAAGTAAATTAAAAAAAAAACATTCTAAAATAGAACATGATCAAATCAAGGCCAACGAACTACAAAAAAAGGATATGTCATCAAAACAATGACCCGATTCAGCATCTCCACATCTGGCGGGCTGCCAGACAACACATCATTTATTTCGAGTGCGCGCGTGGGGTCAGTACAGTTCCAGTCCCGTTTTGGCTAACAGGACTCCGGACTTGTTTGTTTACGGTATTATTGTGAAAGCTTTGAATTCTTGGATTAGATATGGATTATTCTGCAGTCCTGTCTGGCGTTAAACAAAAATTCTGCATAGCGGAAATAAGATGTCGCATTTTGACATTAGGACCCGTATTCGAACCGTTCTAGTAATACAGGAAAACAATGCAGAATGGTAACAAAGACAAAACCTTACAAAATTAAGAAAGATTTATATAGATCGCCATAATGTTATTACTATTTACATTTTGGTTCCGAAATGGGTGCTTTATATTAAAGTATCGCCAGATTGTTTTGTATCAACGACCACATTATTATTATATGAATCAGTTATTTATCTTAATCAAAAACTTTGAATTAGAAATGAGGAGATTCTTAGAAGGACGCGGGTCACCGACATAGCCAAACGGATTAGCTCTTTGAAGTGGCAGTGGGCAGGCCATATAGCACGCAGAACAGAGGGTCGTTGGGGCCGAAAAGTACTTGAATGGAGACCACGGATCGGGAAGCGCAGCGTAGGACGTCCACCAACTAGATGGACGGACGATCTGGAAGCTGCAAGCTCACGGTGGATGCAGGCCGCTGCCAGCCGAAATTACTGAAGGTCTTTGAGGGAGGCCTATGTCCAGCAGTGGACGTCTTATGGCTGAGATGATGATGATGATGAATCTTTGAAGAGATTTAAAGACATGTGACATTCAAGTCCCTGTGTCCCAGCAGTGGGAACGTAGTTAGTGATTTGATAAAATAGAGCAAAGTCATAAATATTATGTTATACAATATTTATAACTTTTATGTTTCATATCAATTTCAACCGCGATAATACCATGCTATACTTACTACTCGATTTAACACAAACTATTTACCGTTTCATGAACACTAAACTCAATGTAGACATATAAGGTGTTAGATAAAATGCATCAAAGAGCATGCGCTAAAAATAGATGTGGGTTTGTACGCGTGCTGAGCTACAGGGAAAAAGTGTAGGGTTATAATATTATGAGTAATTTATTGATACATATTATTACATGACGTGGGTTTAAGTGGTTTGTTTATGGCGTGCGCAGAGGATCGAGCCAATAATTTCAAGGGTTAAGGAACGAACGAAATTCAGTTTTTTGCCATTCGGTTAAGGAACCATTTCTTAACCAAATGGCAAAAAAATTACCCGCATGGAATTGTCATGTCTGTCTAACTGTCCGTATAGTACCTATGCCACAGACAGTTTTTTTCCGAAACTATAAGAACTAGAAGATAATACTGTTGTAATGCGTTAATTTCCTTAAAAGTAAAACACCATAATATTTTGTAGTGTGCACGCGATGCGCTTTCATTTGAAACCCACTCGAGTATATTTGCAGATTATGGATTTCCTTCCCCACTTTCACCCCCATAACTTTTAAACGGCTCAACCGATTTTCATGAAACATGTCTAAGAACCCCCGCGCCACTCACCTTTCATACAAAAAAAAATAAATTGAAATCGCTCCATCCGTTCGGGAGCTATGATGTCCCAGACAGACAGAAACACAGACAGACAGACATGTCAAACTTATAACACCCGTCTTTTTTGGTCGGGGTTAACCCCCGACAAAGGTTTTAGAGTAATTTAAATAAATTATAAGATTCATTTTCAAAACTGGTTTTAGTCACGAAATTATGATATTCCGTCGTATCTATAATTTCGTTTACAAATTGAATATTGTAACTGGAGTTAGTTTTGAGAATGAAATATTCTGCTTTGATATATTTGATAAATCATGACATTTTATTTATCTTAAAGCAATAGCTGGGTGGCCATGTAAAGTTAAAAGAAATATTTAAAGTATTGTATCCCTTTTACGGTACTGAAGAAAGGTGAGTTGACCTCAAGATGTGCCATATTTGGCTCGACCTACTTGTATAAGGTTGTACGGTCGTTGAAGTAAAATGTTGATTGCAATAAGTATATTATACATAGTCATTTTACTAATCTGTTCGTAGAAGAACGCGGGTCGCCGTCATAGAGATAAACGGATTAGCTCTTTGAATTAGCAGTGGGGAGGCCATACAGCACGCAGAACAGATGGTAGAAAAGTTATTTCTAGAATGAAGACCTCGGATCGGCAAGCGCAGCGTAGGACGTCCACCAACTTTGGAGGTTTTGTCTGTTCACGTCCGTAAGTGGTAACCCTCTGAATCCTTACACGTGACCTCCGGGGTAGTGCTAAGAACAGTCTCTGGTGGTAGGCTTCGGCCGCGGCTTGTCACCACCCTCCGGGCTGGGCCAGTGCTTGAAGCGATTTTTTCGTGTTTCGTAATGTGGCCCGGAGAAGCCACCTTCTAGGTCTTCATGTCCCATCTTAGACCACATCGTCACTTTACATCAGGTGAGATTGTGGTGAAATGAAGGCTTATCGATCATTAAAAAAAAACCAACTAGATGGACGGACGACCTGGTGAAGGCTGCTGGCTCACGGTGAATGCAGGCTGCCAACCAAAATTACTGGAAATCTTTGACTTAAGTCCAGCAGTGCACGACCTACGTAAATTATCAAACAAGAAACCACCGCCTGCCAAGCGTGACAAGTATTTATAATATCGTGCAAATAGGCAAACCTCCTCTCTGGTTATAGTTAATGAGGGACGACTTAGGCTTAAATAACGCAACATGTAAGATATTTTCATTTACCCAAAGAATACCAATAAAATAATAATAATTTGGAGGTTTTTTCTATTCACGTCCGTAAGTGTAAACCCTCTGAATCCTTACACGCGACCTCCGGGTGATGCTAAGAACAGTCTCTGGTGGTAGGCTTCGGCCGCGGCTTGTCACCACCCTCCGGGCTGGGCCGGTGCGTGAAACGATTTTTTCGTAATGTGGTCCGGAGAAGCCATCTACCTTCTAAGTTTTCATGCCCCATCTTAGACCACATCGACACTTTACATCTTTACATCAGGTGAGATTGTGGTCAAATGAAGGCTTATCTATTATAGCATAACATTTAAAAAAAACCTATCTATCCTTTCTGTATCTATTTTAACTGCGTGTGTCACCCTTCTAATGAAAATATGTTTTATTTTCACACTGCCCATGTTTATTTTCCGGTGAATTGTGTCTGAGTTTAGACAAATAATATTTATTATTCAAGAAATAACTGAGAGAATAGATCTTAATATGTAATATCTACATGTAAGCGGATTTACTTATATGATATGATTTTTTTAGATACTCAGGGGGGCAAACGGGAATAAGTTTACTATGTGCTTTATAAATGAAAATTAATGTTATTTGACAATTTAATAAAAAAATGCATACTTACCTACTTATGTATAAAATTTTACCTCCTCAGAAGTAAGTAGATAACTGATTAAATTATCGTGGCTTACGAAATTAAGACAAAAAAAAATCAAGTTAGGTTTTAACTAAACATAATAGAGATTTAAACCTGTAAATAGAATTAATAGAAAAATGCGATTCTCGCTAATATACATTTTAATAAACTTAAGGTCGTAGTAGACTAGCGTTAATTGGTGGTTAGCTACAACACTAATCTAATCCTTAAAACCAGGGTATTGACCTGTGAACTACAGATCGCCGTTTGAACTCCTGAGGTCAATTTAAATGAAAACAGTTAGGTACTGTAAGATTTTATGATAATATTTCGATTAAGAACTACAAGGCCATTGTTTGTTTTATGATAAAAAAAGCCGTGTAGGCTAAGTGGGCGGACACTCGACTTTCATTCTGAAGGTCGTGGGTTCAAACCCCTTCAAGCTCCTAAACCTATGTAACTATAATGTAAGCATTTTACCGAAAACTTTACTGGAAAATTTCTGAACGAAATAGCCAAAAGTTTTATGATGATTAGATCTTTGAAGCCCATTATCAGGGGTAGGCTAGGCTTAGCTGCGCTGAAGGCATTAGGCTCAAGGATATTCTTTATTGGTTTATTAGTTTGATAATAATTATAAGAAGATGTTTTTATTTGTTATATGAATGTGAAAGTGTAACTTTCACTAGTCTTGATCTCACGGCTAATTCGCACGCCAGTATTTATCACTTGTGTCGCCATTCGGGTCAGGTTTTTGTGGTAAATTAGGAATTAATTATGCATTGTCGGCAACACTAAACAATTAACGGAAATAACCTAGATTAGTGTTAATTTCGAATACTAACATACCAACTTGATAATTTTAATTATATCTGTCGGGATCTTTGTTTTGTTTTTATTATATATATTATTTTTACGGTAATTACATCAAATAATGTCCCTTTTGTAACGTGTGAAAAGTAAGCATTTCCCTAATTTAGTATTTATCGAAAAATGATTATTAACACTAAAGATCGGGGAATAGCACCGATTTCACCATTGCATATTAACGCGATCAAATCAGGCTAAGCACGTTTTATTGCCTTACTGAGATCAAATTGACAAAATTAATTACAAAAATCGGGCTGCTTTATTTTATATATGTATAAAAGTGTTAAGTAATGATAAATTGTAATTAAAACTATCTATTCCTAGTGCATACTATTAATTTAGGTTTGTAGGTATGTTTTGTACCTACCTATCCTCCTAAAACATTTATGCAGCACACTTACGCACCCATATTAGGTTAAAAATAAATTATTATTTTCCTAGAATCAAAAACTGGTGAGTAGATACTTTAATTATTGCATTCAATACTGTCACCAATAATCTATCTAATCATAATCAATCACTGATAGACCTGATATTAACTTTTATGATGGAATCCTCTAGAACCAATTCCAATCCTAATTTTCCCGCCACGCCATCCTTAGCAGGAAATTCACAGTTTGCACCAAACGGGCCAGACTAAAACTATACCTACACATAATGCACCCAGACATACATATATATCTCGGCATCCCTACACCCTCCCTACCTCCCACCATAAACAGAACAGGCAGAACATCACTGAAGTTCTAGCTATACTTCGACCTCTTAACAACATTCTTTCATTTCCAGAAAGGCACATTTAAAATTGGTACAATGTTACATAAATTCACTGAAATTCGTAAAATAAAGAACACAGAATGCAAGCATGAAATTGAATTCATTTTATTTTGGATCTGCTACGGTCAATGTACATAAATATTTGTTTTCCTTGTGTAAAATGTTTCCTAGTTATTATAGGTAGGTACTTGTACAGAAAATACATACTTTTTTTGGTCCATTCTGCACAATTGTTTCGTATTCCAATCCTTCAGACATGGTTCTCACAATAAAAAAACCACTCACAGCAATAAATATCCACTGTAAAAATATATATTTTTGGTGTTAAATCCGATTTTATGAGAACGCACCTTATTAACGTTAGCTAGCGTAGGTGTCTCATGTATAACTAGCTCAAAGTATGTTAACAGTTATGTTTAATCACAGTCTTTCATTAGAAATTTTGATGGGAATTTTGTTTGAATGACACGTCTCGTGCCGGGCGGCCGGCACGGTTGTATATTGTAACAGCGAATACGCCCACAGCCTCCCTCGCTCTCCAGTGAGTGCCTTGCCTATATGTATAAAAACGTATAGAAAGTGGCCGATGCATCTACCTACATACCTAACTAGTTATATGAGTATGTTGAGTTAAGAGAAACCGGGTTTCCTACGCCTAAAGTTGTTTCTCTTACAGTCCGTTTTGTCTGTTTGAGTTGGCAGCACAAAATACTAACAAAACGTCAATGTCAAAAAACATTTAATGTTTACGTCAAAAAAATGTAAACAAAACAAACACAGTGGGTCGGTTTTGGTTATGCATGCACAGTTGATAATGTTTGTTTGTTTTCTTACCAAGTAATATCTGTATATTACGATATTTGTGTTCCTGTTCACAGTCACAAGTAAAAAATACACTAGTTGCTTGGACAGATATCGTTAAATCATCTACAAGCTCAGATTTACACATCAGCTAGGTTATTTGAACAAAATGACCGAGAATCTAAAGATTCTTAAACAGGGCGCTGAGGCCAAGCTCTACAAATGTAATTACCTAGGAAAGCCGACACTTATCAAGGAGAGATTCAAGAAGAATTACCGTCATTCTGATTTAGACACAACAATAACCAAAGAACGTATGAAAAACGAGGCCAGATCTATAGTGAGATGTAAAGCTATCGGAGTTCTGACCCCTTCATTATATCTTGTTGATTTTGAACGCAGAAGAATATACATGGAACATTTTCAGCGAAGTATCAATGTTAAAGACTTTATAATATTGACTAAGCCACCCCCAGATTGTCTGAAAAATGTAACTAAGCAGATTGGAGAAACTGTCAGAAAGATGCATGACAACAATATTATACATGGTGACTTGACTACTTCCAATATGCTGGTTGTGTACGGGAATGACGGAGTCAATGATATGCATGACTATGAGCTAGCTATGATTGATTTTGGCTTGTCGTTTACCGATGCCAGTACTGAAGACAAAGGAGTGGATTTATATGTGCTGGAACGGGCTTTGATAAGTACTCACAATGACCTGCCAAATCTGTTCAACATGATCTTTGATGCCTACAAGAGCTACAGCAAGAATAACATCAAGGAAATCATCAGCAAATATGAAGAAGTTAGAGCTAGGGGTAGAAAACGGACTATGGTTGGGTAGTTTTCATAATAAAGATTAGGATGTATTTTATGTTTTAATTCTTACACCTTAATAAAAATCTCCAACAATGCTTAATTCTTTATAGAGAAAAACACTGGATATAGAGGCATTCACAGCTGCTTTCAGTTTTCAATTAGTTTAATTCTGTTAGATAGATGATGCTTGAGAGCAGTTTCATAATTTTGAAGTAGACAGACTTAGGGCTTATTTCAACATTGTTAGTCAATGGTTCATTTTGGTGTCAAGGTGTCACATAGTTTTAAGCATTTGTTTATAATGTAATATTTCTCATTTCTTTGGTGTGCAATTGAGAATTTTAACTTATCTATTCTGATATTTAAGCTATTATTATTGTTTTTGCATGAAAAAGCAACAACCACATACAACCTCACAAACTTGTACTTTTAAAATATGTTTAAGATTAATAGGCTAGGATATCATTTTTTTTTTTTATAGATTTTTAGGACAATGGTCTGTGAGGCTTTTTCTTACGTCGAACGTCTCGTCATAGATAAAATTGCTAACCTAGAATCAAGAAAGCATAGAATCTTTTTTACAGTCAGGAAAAAAACGTAGTGATTAGGTACTTGCTCAGTAAATTAAATCTTCATGAAACGAAACGTAAAATAAACATGAAGTAAATTAGAAGAAGTGTCAATGTCATATAGTTAAAAAGAAAAAGAAGTGTGAATTCTAACCTCAAAAATAAAAGTAAACATTCACAGAAACTTGCATATTTAAATTATTTTTCCAAAATGAAAGGCCACATAGCTTGTTTTACAAAAAAAATATCCCAAACTACTTATTTAAAAACTGTTCCAATTCGTAAGTAATCGCTTTCACTTATTTTACGCCATTTGCTTACCCTTCTACTATCTCAGTATTCTTACGATATTTATAGGATTTCTCAGCACAAAAGAAGCTCTTGAGCGGCGTAATCATCTATTTACCCTCGAAAAGAAGCGCCAACAAGAAAGTGTGGGCAGAATTGAGAAGATTGAGGTGCAATACAAGGGTCTGCCGAAAGACGTTACTTTGATTATGAATAAAGATCTCTCATCTCCATTTGACTGCGCCAGACGTGAGTACGAAAACCGTAAACTTAGGTATAATATAATATGCAATGTCGGTTGTTCGATATCATGATCAGATCTAATAATATCCACTGTTTCTAATAGTTCCATTAATAACTTAGTGTAAGTGAGAAAGTACTTACCGGGGTTAAGAAGAGGGTTAAAGGCCAAATATATCATGCCGGAGATTCAATAGATTACAGCCATAAGGTCTTAAGTAGGCAGGGTTTAACAACTTCGCTGCCAGCCTGATGAGACTTTAGGAAATCCAATATGTTTTTTTTGCATAATATGCATTAGGAACTCCGCTAATTTGCCTAGTTGGCACCCCCGCTCAACCCGCACCCTGCAAATAAGCAGAGTCGGCACTCAAGTTGTTAAAATAAAAAGTATCCTAGAGTATGATTATAATAATAAAAAAAATTTAAAATTAAAGTTAGGTTGCATTGAAACAAATTATTCTTGTATAAAATTCATATTATGGGCATATCAGTGATGATGAGTTATCATAGCAGTGAGAATCTAGACATACATACATATATTTTATACCAAGAATCTGTCTGAATAATTGCTGTGGTTATAATTTGCAGATTTATCAGAATGGCATTCGGAGAGCAGTGCCTTGGCATTATTGGATGGGACTGTTTACTGGGACATGCACAGACCATTGCATGAGAACTGTACTTTAGAGGTAATGTTTTTACTACTCCCAATAGTCAAGTCAAATTTAGCCACAGCCTGTGCTGGAAGTATTTCTCAAAAAATTTAAAGCTTAGTTAGATGCTACACATCAGTCTGATGCTGTTGGTCAGCAATAGTTAATTGTTATTGTTGACCAAAACAACATCCAATGCTTGCTTCTGTACAATGGAAGCTTCTGCATTTCCAAATTGAGCCATTCACTTCAGAGCATAACGGTTCAGCTTCACTCACAGCCTACTAAAGAAAATTAAAACAAGATTTCATTTGAATAAAATCATGCTACTCCATTACACAGCACCTAAAACTCTTCATTCATCCACAGCTCCTGAACTACAACTCAGCGGAGCCTCATCAGGTGAACAAGGCCTTCTGGAGAACCTGCTCCATGATGCTGGGAGCTACAGCAGCCCTGGCCTTCAAGGATACTGTCACAGTCAACCTTCATAGCTTCCCGGGACCTGATGGTAATTTCTTCCTATGTAATAAAAATAAATTTGTAATCACTTTTATTATTTTCTAATATGGAAAAAGTAATACTTTCCTATATAGCAAGCACTGTGAGTTAGAGTGAGAGAGAAGTCTGTTGTGTCCATGAAAGAAAGGGATACCAGTTAGACTGGCCCCTAACCGGGTCCCATAAGAAGTTATCACTTCAATAGTTTTACTTCACTGTTAATTCAGTAATGATGTTTCTGTTATAATTTGTTTTCCTATCTTTTCAATTAATTGATATTTTTTGTTAATTGATTTAATAATCCTTAATGTGATCATTTTGTTTAGTCCGCAGTGGCTCCTTCATATACGACATAGATATTCCCTCCCTCCCGGACTGGCAACCAACACAAGCTGAGCTCCGGACACTCAGCGCGGAGAGCGTGAAGTTAGCGCGCGCGGGGCTCCCGTTAGAGCGGCTAGAGGTCAGTACAGATATTAAAAACGTACCACTTTGTTTTATTCTTTGTAATAAGGAAGTAATAATAATCTGTAATACATATAAAAATTTATCGCATAATGTGTTGGTAAGCGCATAACTCAACAACGGCTGGACCAATTTGGCCAATTCTTTATATTTATGTTCGTAAAGTTGAATAATTCGAATAATTGCCGGAAAAACTATAGTATGATACAGGATGATGATGATCAATCATCATCCTGCCCTTGTCCCACACTATGTGGGGTCGGCCAACATGTGTTTTTCTTCCATTTCCCTCTATCACCCGTCATCTCAACACTCACTCCTTTCTTATACATAATCTTCTTTCACACAGTCCATCCATCTTTTCTTTGGCCTCCATCTTCCCACATATCCATCCACATTCATATCTAACGCTCTTCTCGTAACATGGCTTTCGTTCAAGTTTTGTAAAACCAAACAATGGAAATAAATGATTTTGTATCTTGTTCATTCTCATATCCTTAGATGTTTATATTATTGCAATAAAGAAACTGAAACTAAAACATGCCCAAACCACACTAACCTATTACCTCTCAACTTAACAGTAACTGGTGCCATTTTCTAATTTCCTCTTATATACTCATTACTTATTTATCCGTATAAAAATATAGATCTATATAAATAAAAATGAATTGTTGTTCGTTAGTCTGATTAAAGCTCGAGAACGGCTGAACGGATTTATCTTATCATAGTCTTGAAATGTTCGTGGAGGTCTAGGGAAGGTTTAAAAGGCGAGAAAAAATCGAATAATTGCCGGGAAAAAAAAATTGAATGAAAACCCGTGCGAAGCCGGGGCGGGCCACTAGTTATGAATAAAAACATAACACCTGTTTTTTATTATCAAGCAAAATCAATAGGTACGATAGAGTGAATTTAAGTTTCGCGTGACGTAATTTGTACGTCACAATCAAAGCTCTCAATCCAGAACTTTGATGCTCCATCTTGGCATTTTCTTATTGTCATGTTATCGTCTGTGGAACTATTCTACTTTGTTAGTGACATAAAGTGGATTTATGTGGGAAGACTGTGTAACAAGTTCAGACATGTCATCTTGCGCTACCTAGCTGCAATACAACAGATCTAACTCACAACAATGTGTTTTATTTAATATTCTGGACATAATAGTGGCGACGTTTGGTGAAAAGTGTTAAAAATGACTTCCAAAGCAGTGAAATTCGAACAGTTCAATCCACAAACAGACAATTGGCAAAATTACGTAGATCGTTTGAGTTTTTGTTTCGAGGCCAATGGCGTCTCGGAAGATGGTGCTAAGCGAGCTAATTTTCTCTCGTTATGCGGTGCGCGAGTGTTTGAGACATTACTGGCATTGATAACGCCAAAGAAAGCTTGTGATGTGACTTTTGCTGAAATACTAAAAGTTCTTACGAAACATTATTGCCCAAAACCTAACGAGATTTCCATGTCATTTAAATTTTACAAGTGCAACCAAACACAAGACGAAACTGCGGCGGATTACATCGCTAATCTCAGACGACTGAGTGCTACCTGCAACTTTGTGGACTTAGAAAGAATGTTACGCGATAGACTGGTATGCGGTATGCGCGACAACAGGTTACAATACGAGCTATTGAAGAGAGATAATCTGTGTTATCAAGATGTAGTGGATGTCATGATGTCATCAGAAAGTGCGGGGAACGACGTCCGCATGATCCAGGATGCCCTCGCCTCCTCACCAGCATCCGCAAGCACGCCGCCGCCGCCGCCGCCAGTGTCGACCTCGCACGGTTCCGAACCAATGGATATCAACGCAATTCGACCGAAAACTACAGTACGGTTGTGCCATCGTTGCGGCGACCGACACGCGGGAGAATGCCGTTTCGTGAATACAGTATGCCGATATTGTAAAAAAAAAGGTCACTTAGAAAAGATTTGCCTTAGTAAAAAGAACGGAAATCGAAACGTTAACTTCGCCGACGATCAAAGTGACAGTTTGAATGGAGTTTACTGTGTCCAAGGAACTTCGAGCACCAGCCGCGTACCGCCGTACGAGGTGGAGGTGTCACTAGCAGGCACGCCGGTCAGCATGCAGGTGGACACCGGCGCCAGCTTCTCCATTCTCAATGAGACCACGTGGCGCGCCGTCCGCGCGCACCTGCCGCACGCCGCGCTGCGCCCAGCGCGCCTCACGCTGCGCACCTGGACCGAGACACCGGTGCGCCTCCTCGGGCGGGCCACGCTGCCCGTACGACACAGAGAATACAACTGTGACTTGGATGTTATCGTCGCTAAGGGCAACGGCCCCAACTTACTGGGACGAGATTGGCTAGCTCCGTTGAACATTTCGATGAACATCAACTTCATTTCCAAGGATGCCGATCAGGAGTCAAACCGTGTTATAGCAAAACATAAGGAAGTTTTCAAGGAAGGGCTGGGTACATACCGCGGACATCCGGTAGCTATACATCTGAAGGACGGCGCTACGCCCAAATTTTTGAAAGCGAGACCGGTTCCGTATGCCTTAAAAGAGAGAGTCGAAAAAGAGATTGACAGACTAGAAAGCGAGGGAGTACTTCGCCCGACCTCCTACTCGGAATGGGCCACGCCGGTCGTTCCGATCATAAAACGATCAGGCGACGTCAGACTATGCGGCGACTATCGAAGTACAGTCAATGAAGCAACTGAATCGGATACCTATCCCATGCCTACAGCGAATGAAGTTTTCGCTACCGTCGCCGGAGGAAGGTTTTTCACGACGTTAGATTTGGAACGAGCCTACACACAGGTAGTCGTCAACGAAGATGCGGCGAAGCTACTTACTTTGAATACGTGTAAGGGCTTGTACACAGTACATAGATTGGCTTTTGGAGTAAAAGCAAGTCCTGGAATTTTTCAACGTCTGATGAGTTCATTACTGGCGGGCATCCAGGGTGTAGCTGTATTGATTGACGACATCATCATAAGTGGACGTACAATGCCGGAAATGCTGGATAGACTGGACAAAGTTTTAAGTAGAATTGAGCAAGCAGGACTTCGACTGAACAAGGATAAATGCAAATTCGCCAAAGAAAAGGTTCAGTTCCTAGGCTTCGTCATCGACTCTGTGGGCATTCATCCAGCGCCTAGTAAAGTCGAGTCTATAGTGAACACGCCGGAGCCTAAAAACAAGAGGAACTACAAGCTTTTTTGGGTCTTTACAATTTTTACGAGCGATTTGTCCCACACAAGGCTACCTTACTGGAACCACTTCATAGACTTTTGGAGACAGCTCAGACATGGAAGTGGACGAAATGTGAACAGGATGCTTTCGACAAAGCAAAACGGCTTATCACATTTGACTTAACCTTAGTACACTACGACCTAACCAAACCGCTCATTCTTACGTGCGACAGCTCCGATTACGGAGTGGGGGCGGTGTTGGCCCATGACATGGGAGACGGAGAAGATCGACCAATAGCAATGGCATCTAGGACACTACACGCACATGAGCGGCGATACTCACAGCTCGACAAAGAGGCAGCATCGATCATGTTCGGAATTACAAAGTTCCATAACTACCTTATGGGAAGACATTTTCTTATTGTGACAGATCACAAGCCTCTACTTGGAATTTTTGATCCGACGAAACCGATGCCCAACATGTTGTCCCCAAGACTAACAAGAATTGCAATCGCATTAACCTCGCACAGCTACGAAATTACATATAAGCCGGGAGCAGAACTTGGGAACGCTGACAGACTTAGTCGCTGGCCACAACCAGTACCAGACCAACCCGACCTACCACTAGGAGAAGTCCTGATAATGGCAGAGACACCAGAAGATTTTCCACACACAGTCGAAGAGGTTGCTTCAGAGACGAAACGAGACAAATTACTATCGCAAGTCAAATATTATACTCAACGGGGCTGGCCTACAAGAGTAACTGATGCTGAGCTGCGTCCATTCTGGCTTAATCGTTTAGAGTTGTCATTACAGGAAGGTTGCTTACTTTTGGGTTGTCGAGTTATTGTACCAACAACATTACGCCCAGCTGTACTAAAAATGCTACACAGAACTCATTCAGGGATGGTACAGACGAAAGCCATCGCAAGAAGCTATGTTTGGTGGCCACATCTTAATGAAGATATTTACTCGATGGTGAGTGGCTGCACTAAATGCCTAGAACACAGACACATGCCCCCAAAGACAAATCATGAGTGGATAACACCCACGAGACCATGGTCAAGAATCCATATAGATTTTGCCGGACCTTTTCATAACAAATATTTTTTGATTATGGTAGATTCTTATTCCAGATGGCCAGAGCTATTCATGGTTAACAATACAACGTCTGCAACAGTGATAAAACTACTGAGAACTGTATTTTCGATACATGGACTATGTGAGGTAATAGTGTCCGACAATGGCACTTCTTTCGTATCACAAGAAATGAAACAATTTCTACAGGCCAATAATATACGTCATGTCACCACAGCTCCCTATCACCCTGCTACAAACGGATTAGCTGAAAGAATGGTTCAAACCATGAAAGATAAACTGCGGAAAATGGATGATTTAGCTTGGGATGTCAGGATACCAAATCTTTTGTTGGGTCTTCGGAGTACACCATGCACCTCTACGAACAAAACTCCAGCAGAACTGTTAATGAGGAGACGTCTGCGCACACTATTGGACACTATACACCCTGACAATCTGCAACATAGAAAAACTGAAGGCCAGATTCAGAATAATAGTCGAATTAAATCAAGACAGACTCAGGAAGGTCAAAATGTAATGTACAGAAACTACAGTAATGCAGGCCCTAGATGGCTCCCAGGCATAGTTGTTCACAAAAATGGACCATCAAGCTACAGAATTCAATCAAGAGATGGTTTATTGCTTAATCGCCATATTGACCAATTAATCAAAAATTCAACTCCGGATTCACCTAAAGAGAGGGGGGAGGTATCAGACACAATCCCTACAACTGAGGCACCAACCCAAATAGAGACTGACATGGAGTTGAACGACAGCGAAGATAGAATTATTGAGATTCCAGATGCTGATCAATGGGCAGAGATGTTGGGAATCCCAAATACAGAACCTCATGAGGCAGTTGGCAAAATGAAAAACAAAACAAGTGAACATTCCAAAACTCCGTATCAGAGGCCTCACTGTTCAAGAGACAATTTGTATATAGTTTAAGTTAAGTGTTACACGGTGTGAATTATAAATAGGAATTAGAAGTTTTAGTTATATTATTCAAGAAGATATCGTTTTGTTTTATGTTTTAGTGTGGTTATATCTGTACCTAGTTAAAATCACCGCCTTACTATGTATCATTACTTAGAGGGGAGGTATGTCATGTTATCGTCTGTGAAACTATTCTACTTTGTTAGTGACATAAAGTGGATTTATGTGGGAAGACTGTGTAACAAGTTCAGACATGTCATCTTGCGCTACCTAGCTGCAATACAACAGATCTAACTCACAACAATGTGTTTTATTTAATATTCTGGACATAATACTTATGAATTGACAAAGCGAATAAATAATAAATAGGAGTCCAGTATTTTTGGGGCTAACAGAACACCTATTTTTTATTTAGTCGTCATGGATAATATTCTGTTATTTTCAGGTCAGCGAGGCGTTAGCGAGGGAGCTGTTCGTTGGCGATCCCCATAAAAGCTCACAAGTGCCCAGTATCGCACAGAATAACGGTAAGTCTAGACAGAATCACGCCCCGTTAATTAAAAAAACGGTTCGTTTTGTTTACGAACCGTTTTTATTGCTCTTTGCCTTGATGTAAAAACTATAATTTATTTGGAAACTTTAGATCCAGTAATGAGAAAAACCAAACCTCATGAGATAATTTATTGTGATACAAAAGGTTCTATTTACTTCCTGTCCATCTATAGCTGCCTGAAAGAGATCGCTCACAGTCTTATTAATTATATTTGTGGAAAACAATAAAGAGTTATCTATCTATCCATCTAAAAGCCACTTTTAATATTATTTTTTAATAAGTTACCGCAAGTTAACCAGCGTTCTTAACAGTTCCTTGTTGAGAAAGCTAGTTCCTCCATATTTGTCCCTATTTTAATTTCATAAACATCGTGTTTAACATTAATGTATTAGTAATTAATACAATTCAAGAAGTTGCGTTGTTTTTTTTTAAATTGTTCCGAATAATGATTTAGTGTGGTTAAAATCAATAAAACTTTGAGTATCTTTATTATATAGACTGATGTTTGTTGTCAACTAGTAATTTGTTGTTTTTTTTTTCCCAGGCAATGTGATATTGTACAGAATGGGCAAACACATAGATATTTCTAAAGGGCCAATGATCAGCAACAGTTCACACGTGGGAGTGATCACTGTCGCTTCTGTGCACAAGTTAGAAGGTAAGTAAGATAAATCTATACATCTTGTTCATATAATAAGTATATGTATACATAAATCTTATATATCAAATTCTCGAGTCACGGTGTTTGTAATATAACTCCTCCGAAACGGCTCGACCGATTTTCGTCATCCGAATCCTGCGAATCGGCCAGGGTAGAGAATCGGACATCTATTTTTTTTTTTTAATTTTCACTCCTCTACGATCTACGATTCGTATCTGTGTTTTTGTAAATAAAATAAATAAATAAATAAATTTTATTCAAATATTAACAAAATTCACTTATAACTATAGGTATAAAAACGTTTAAAATAGGTATGGAATACATGAGCCTGAACTAGGGTAATCCTGTATCTCAGGCTAAAAGACATAAACAATAGGCTAGATAAATAAACTAATAAGCAGTATTTCTAAAAACATCAGTATAACAAAAAATTTAGTGACTAATTAAAATAACCTAGTTAATTAATAAATATAAACAGCTGTGCAGCTGAGTTTGCAAAAACTAGAATGTGGGTTAGTAGGTAAAACTGTGTTAGTAACTGTTGCACTATTACGTAATAATTGTTATAGGAACCAATTCACTGATTCTATTTTTTTTGAGTCCCGTAATCTATGGAATTAATATATCTAGTTTCCGCCAATGTTTTTGCTGGGCATTCTGTAGAACCAGTGGCGTGTCCACATGGTTTCTTAACGCGATGACATGTGGCACATTTTGGATCATCCCCCTTTCTAGTACATTACTTCACGGTTATGTATCGTATGTATGTATTTACAAAAAAAAAAATGTATCTTTGTAGTATATCAGTCACCTAGCACCCATAGTACACTCTCTCCACTTAGTTTGGCTAGGTGATGCTGTGTGATTAGTCCGTAGATATTATTCTTATACTTGGTTGATTTTAATTCAGGACCATCAGATGGGCCACTGAAGCAGCTATACAGATTCCAAGGCGTTGCGCTGCCGAAGGGATTGTACGTGGATCACTTCGCATTGTCTATTCTCACGGACAGAGCTAAGAAACTGGTTAGTATTATAGTCTAAGATACGTATATCGACCTTCACTGAACTGATTATAGAATTAAATATATTTTATAACAAAACTTTTCACACCACGGCGTTGCCAGTCTTTTATGGAATTTACCGCGGGTACAACGTATTTTCCCGTTCTAAAATAGCCTTCCTTGATATCTATCAGTGAAAGGACTTTTCGAATCGGACGAGTAGTTCCTTCGATTGGCGCTTCAAACAATTATACAAACTCTTCAGCTCTATAATATTAGCATATAAGAAAATATTATGTAATTACAGGGGCATAAAATAATAAATTACTACGACAGGGGTCGCCTAAAACATCTTGCACAGACTATTTTAAAATAGTATGTAGCATTTCTCATTTGGGCAATAGGAAGAGATATATGACGACCTCTGTGGCTCAGTGGGCAGACGTCCGCTTGAGGCGCAGGAGGTTGCGGGTTCGATTCCCGCCGGAGGACCAGATTTTGTACGTTCTACAATTTTGGTTTCGGGTCTGGGTGTTTTCTATGCATCATTATGTATGTATTTACAAAAAAAAATGTATCTATGTAGTATATCAGTCACCTAACACCCATAGTACAGGTTACGTAGTAATTTATTATTCTATGGTACAGGCTCTGCTTAGTTTGGGGTGAGGTGATGCTGAGTGAGTGGTCCGGAAAAAAAAAATATTTGCGTTTCCTACCATGTATATGACACTATAGCATTTATGAGGTTTGACACAAACACCTGTTTTAATGAATTTTAACCTTACTGTACACAGTTTCTAATTAGCACAGGAGGCTTCTTAGGTTTTTAAATATATGATTAATTGATTGATTGAGACAACATTAGGGATGAAAAAACAAAGGTTTATACCAATTTACAGCTAATTCTTATCTTTTATTCTGAAGTCAAGTACTAAACCATGTTTTCTATTTCAGAACCCGGCGCGATCTCCGTTCAAGTGGCAAGCGGAACGAGAAAGACTTTCGGCGGCCGCTTAATTAACAGTTTTATTATGTAATAGATTAGTTATTTAATTGTAAGCTACTAAATTTAATGAGAATTATTTCGGGTGTTTAATTAACGTTGTACTGCTACATATTGGTGGTGCTATATACCGGTTTAAACACGTGCTTTAACGGTGAAGTCAAACATCGTGAGGAAACCGGCATGTTCAAAAGAGTTAAAGGACATGTGACATTCAGCAACCCGCACTTGGCCAACGTGGTGAATTAAGGCCTAATCTCTCTCGTCAAGAGAGAAGTCCCTGAGTCCCAGCAGTGGGAACGTTAATACGGTGATGATGATGGTATACCGGTGACGTTCCAATGTAATTTTCTGAGTTATCAAAATTATTTTTGAATACCATACCTTTGAACACTGTCTAGATCTGTCTGATGGTGTTTATTTATCTTTACCGTTAAAACACAGTGATTTATATTTTCTTTATTTTGCATTAAAGTTCATTAAGTATGCTTAATGCTTCAAGATAAATTAAAATCATCATTAAGTCGGTGGGTAGTATTTATATGTATATACTAGTCGACCCGACAGACGTTGTCCTGTCCCACGTCTCAAAAAACAATATCTAGTTGACCGTATTGTGAATCTAAACCATTCTCGAACCCACTTAAACACACACAACAAATTTCATCAAAATCGGTCCTGCCGTTTAGGAGGAGTTCAGTGATATACACACTCACAGAAGAATTATATATATAAAAATATGATTTTTTAATTGATCCTTTATCCCAAAGGCGCGGCTATATAGTTTAGTATGCTAGTATTTAGTGGATGTGGTCTATGGATGGATGATAGGGTACAAGTTATCCTTTGTAAATACATAAATCTGCCAACAATAAATTCCCATGTTCGGCTACCTTAGGGAACCTGATTATGATACTCATACCTAGTTAGTTAGTTAGGGGGCCCTGTTTTTCCGCACTTAGACTCAAAGGTGGTCCATTGTGCGTGGAGTGGGGCGCTAGTGTAACCAGCCCAACTCCGACCAAAAGCGCAGAAGTTTCCTGGGGTCTTCGCAGGCTTCTCGGAGTGACCTTGGGTTCTTAAGGATTTCACGTCGCTGTGCTGTTACTCCCTCGCATTCCAGGCTGACGTGGGCAGCTGTTTCGTCTTTGTTGAGGCATCCTCTGCAGAGTGAACTGTCTGTGGATCCCATGTTATAGAGGTGTTTGTTGATACTCATACCTATAATAATACATTGAAAGTCGCCTGTCGCTTATGTCTGTTATGCTAATGGCGAAAATTACCAAAACCTACTGAAACAGTAAATTTTAGGTGTAAGTTGGGCCGAAGTCAGGGCGAGTCGCTAGTCTTCTTAATATACAGCCCTTCCACAATGTATTTTCTATTATTACTCACACCCCACCACTCCCGGCATCCCATAGTTTCTGTAAAACCTACATTTTTAAACATTAGTATGAATATATAAGTAGGTAGGTAGGTACTTATTTATTAAAATATATAAGCAAGTTAATGCTGACTAAAGGATTACTTATCATTGACTTACTACCTATCGCGCAGCTGGGGAGTCAGGAAACTTAATATGTATTGCCAACCATGTTTTGATGAGTCAAAGCTTGGGTCACTTCTTCTATGTACATACTGCACATTTCTGTGAACCAGAAGCAAAAAAGAAGAGAGCCGTGAACACCTGCGAAGAACAAATTAATTAGGTGTCGAAACTGTAGCTACTTTTTAATATTTTAATTAATAAATAATAAAAGTTAAGTACATACTTTATGTACTTAACTTCCGACGAAACGCGTTGAGAGGACCTTAATTTCGTCAATTGTTATAGTTCTCCGCACAAAAACTTAAAAGCTGTCTTTGTAAGACGATATCCAAGCGAAAAAGAAACATCCGGCCATAATTTATTTGTAAATATTGATGATTTTACTGAATAACTTTGCACTCTCACCTCTACTCACTGAGAAATTCTAAGTGAATGCTAGACGTAAACTTTTTCGAGCGCGTTAACTATTCGAATGTCAAAAATGGTAACTCGCACTCGAGAGACAATTCAAACAACCAATCAAATGCGTTAAAGTTCTCACTTTCAAACGTGAGCGTAAACGAATCGACGGTTGTTAGTGAATCTCACACTCGCAAATTATGTTTCTCAAGTTTGCCACAAGAGGCGCTGTTTTGATCCCATACAAATTATAGTTAACTTTGTCACGATCGAGTTGGTAAAAAAACTCGCACTTGGCACATAATTTCCTTCCCATGCAGACCGAAATTTATTTCCCTATTGAGTCAGAGATATTGAATTATGTGGCGTCTAATTTCGAAACCTATTTGTTACCATTCATATTCGCGATTCTATCAAATAGTTTTCCTAATTCATAACTAAAAAAACTGAAAATTTGTAAATATCTGTATGGACTTATATTTTTCCAAATTATATAAACGTTCCAACAGTGCTTTTCAAAATTTATAGTTTGCCTCTGGCTTTCATTGAGGAACACTTCTTGACCTAACAAATACATTCAAATTCGCATTATATTAAAACCAGAGAGCACAATCAAAGATTGCCGAGGGAGCTGCGCGTGACTGTTATCAACATGAATTTTTGAACTATCTGTATTTTACTCATCCCTTCCCAATAAAGTCGACGATCACAGAGCACGCGAGGCTTGTATTTTAGAATATTTCAGAAAAATATGAATCAAGTAATTCAGGTTTTTATTTTATCGGGAGAAAATCCTGCATCTTCCAGCCCCAATTGGAAGCCCAAGCAATAATTACTACTACTAGAGTTTAAGCATTATAATTGATATTGTTTTTGTCATAAACATGGGGCAATCAATCAAATCAGTATTAATAAAATAGTGTTGATAATGTTTGTTAATATTAATGCTAATTCAAAATGATGTCCAGTGGACCAACACCTCAATATTATTGTACAAAGTGAGCCACCTCAGCCGCAATAGGTAAAATATGACATTGCACTGGAAAAATAGTCGCAGCCGCGCCGCGCCGCAGGGGACGCGAAACATTACAACAAGATACTAATAAAACGGGTACGAGTATAAGCCCTTTCATTACCTTATGATACAATTTTATACCTCTAATATTATCTACTTAAATTAAGGCAAGGCCCCACCTCCGCGCACCGCCGCGAAGCGCGTCGAGAGGCGATGCACGTTCTTAACCCGGCGGTACTCGCTACGTATAAAAATTAACTACTGGGCAAAAACTAACAGAGTTTAATTGCCGTTTTATACGATTCGCATATGAATCTTAATGTTTGACCTTGCATGTTTTATGTCTACGAACAAAACTTAAAATGCGAGCATTTTTGTTTTTGTACTTGTTGGAGAATTGTCTTTAAAAAGGTCCAAATTTTTTTTTATACTCGTAGTAAAGTCATGAGAAACAAACTTTTATTTACAGATCACAAATATCCCCAACAGAAAGATATATTGAAATTCAATTATATGAACTTGTAAAATACTAAAACAACTCGTTTACCTAACATCTTGCTCAGTTTTACCTTCATCTTCACAATTTTAATCAAAATCTGCTGCTTCTGATACATTTATACGGTCTTGCTGAACAATATTAATCTAATTTAGCAGTTTTACAAAAATATGTTCACAAACTTAACGAAAAATAATGTAGCTCAAACCGTCCTAACCTTGTATTTTTAAGATATTTAGTAAAGTTAAAGTATCTTTATTGCATAAATACATGTGGTTATCGGTCTTAAATATGTATATCACATAGAAAAATGTATTTTACCAATACATGGCGTATATAATGTTTTTGATGTGTCATCCATCAGCCATCAGCACCCTATTAACGTTCCCACTGCTGGGACACAGGGACTTCTCTCTTGACGAGAGAGATTAGGCCTTAATTCACCACGCTGGCCAAGTGCGGGTTGGTGAATGTCACATGTCCTTCAAACTCTTTAAAGTTCTCAGAACATGCCGGTTGCCTAACGATGTTTGCCTTCGCCGTTAAAGCACGTGTTTAAAGCGCACATAAATTTCTCAAGAAGAAAAATCCAGAGGTGCGTGGCTGGGTTTGAAACCACGACCTTCGGAATGAAAGTCGAGTGTCCTCCCACTTAGCCAACACGGCTTTCCTGATGTGTGATTATGGAATTATTTAAGCTACGTTAAATTTGTGGTATTTGGCAACCACATTAAAAGGAAATTGATATTAATAAATAATAAATTTATTGTATATCTATATATATAAATAAAAATGAATTGCTGTTCGTTAGTCTGTCTAAAACTCAAGAACGGCTGACCGGATTTATCTTATCTTAGTCTTAAAATGTTCGTGGAGGTCTAGGGAAGGTTTAAAAGGCGAGAAAAAATCTAATAATTGCCGGGAATTTTTTTTAATAAAAACCCGTGCGAAGCCGATATATATATACATATATATATATATATATATATATATATACCGGCCCGCTAGTTTTTAATAAAATAATTGCCGGCTATTTCTTTGTACGTGTTTATTATGTTATTCTTAATAAAAAAAATATATTGACCTAGAGGTATATTTTTTAAATTATAGCTATTATTTAAAAGAGTTTCTAGATCTGAGAAGCAAACTGGGGACAGGTGGAACGAAACGACAGCTTTCAAAAAGCCCGGCGGCTATATGGAAACTCTTTCGACTAACGGCTAACTCACTCTTTAATTTTACAGGAACTCGGTAAAATTAAAAGGCAAGTAAATTGATGCAATTTTTTTATAATCTTACGCCATAATTTATGTATTATCTTTTTACTTGGCCACTAGACGCTATAACGCGAACATATTTGGAATAAATCGTCGCAATGAGCTTTAAAACAATCAAGGCGTATTTTAAGAAAACTGATTTTGATTATACTAGTGGAGTAGTTGATCCGTATAAGTTACACGAAGAGGTTTATAATCTGATGAAGACATTTCGCGTTATCGAGGATGAGCCTTTACCAAAGTGGACGTAAACTGACAATCCAATTATTCTTAATATTTCTACTTTTAAATACCAGTATCTACCAACTACCATTAAATCTCAATCAATAAATTTTAATTTTCATAGGTGCAACATTGAATATACATAATTCATAATACTCAAAAAGTTATTACGGGGATGAAAGTCATCGCATCTCAAAAATTATATATATTCAAACTGTGTTCAATAAAACTCATAAGATAATAATAATCATTATTTCAGCTGTAAGATCCATGTTCGTAAAATTATGTTACGTCAAGTAGCCCATACCATTCCTCGATAAATAGACTATCTAACTGTGCAATAACTTATCAAATCGGACCAGAAGTTCCTGAGATAAGCGCGTTCAAACAAACAAACTTCAGCTTCACAATATTAGTTTAGATATTATATGTGTCTGATGTTTATGAGTCTGGTTAGACGCTCTAACATCTCAGCTCTAACGTGTGCTTTCTTTAGGATTCTGACACCAATACTGGTGACTACATTCGGGCTAATGGCTATTTTCATGTGCGTAATCGGATGTTACCACTACGTGCTCGTTTTGGACGTGCCGCTGGTGGCTGAGGGAGCCACCTACCTCATAGTTATGTTCTACAAGCTCCTCATTATGTTGTGCACATTCTCTGACAAGCCATATTACGGTGACCTCTGCAAGGCGATGAAGGATGACTTCAAATACATTGCCACAGATGGAATTAAATACAGGTGGATATATTGATCTCGTATAGATCTCATCAAATACATATTTTTACCCGATTGCGCAACGCATAGGAGTAGTAATGAGTTTAACAATCGATGTATTTATACATATATGTAAGTATGTTCCTTGGTCCCGCTATACTGACCGCTATAAACACCTATTCGACGACACCCGACATGACATAGTTTGTTGACCTTAATTTATTTTATTTTTACAAAATGGCGTCCAGAATTTCATGCCCAGGCGGTGGGCAGATTTTATGATTCTCATAAAAATCGGCTTGATTCGTAGTCACTAAAGACATGACGTTAGTGAAAATTCAACATGAAATTCTGGACGCGATTTTGTTGAAATAAATTAAGGTCAACAAACTATGTCATGTCGGGTGTCGTTGAATAGGTGTTTAAAAAATATTTGTAGTTTTCCTTAAACATTTTTCGATACGGCGGACCGTTTAAGATCTACATAATATCGAATCAAAGTTGCGTAGTAACCATTATCACTTAATAGGCTCCATAGCAAAAGCCATGATCACGTCTTTAACAGTAGGTATTGGCGTCTAGGCAATTATTGAGAAACAAAACGATCTACCCTCTTTCTGGGTCTTTTATCACGAGTTTGTCACCTTCTGCGATGCGCCTTGAAGAACAGACAGGGAGTTTTAAAAGTACCTATACAGGGTGTCATGCCACACGGAGGACCGTAAATATTGAAATTAGAAAATTTAACGTAAAATTATGTATGATTTTTTTTCTACTTTGCGGATTCGAATCCCTTTTTAGACAGGCGATTAAAAAAATGGATTCAATTTCAATTGTTTTTAAAATTAAAAAAAGTCTTCTTTTATAAACGTGTCCATGTTCAATATTTAAGGTACCTACCTACTTCCCCTCCATTTATGGAATCGTGTGACAACATGTCTAATAACACTTATACAATAATCTTAACTCGAACACTTTCAGAGAAAAGTATTTCCAGGAGCAAATAAGGACTTTCCAACTAGCTATGGTGTGTAGGACCGTGATCAACGTGACCGGCGGCGGCATGATCGTGTGCGGGGTCATCGCCCTCGCCGTCACGTTCTTCCTGCCCGAGCTGAGCGGCAAGCCCCTGCCCTTCCCCATCTGGGCCTTCGACTGGGACCTCACCAAGTCTCCGCAGTACGAGATATTGTTCATATTTTGTATCGGATGCATTGTTAGTCAGTGTTTTACTTATAATTGTAAGTATTATGCATTATATTTTGTGTACATAATTTAATCCATCCGAAGTAATATTTTAATGCGAAAGTAACTTTTCATCTTTCACGCAATAAATAATGTACCGATTTCAATGAAATTTGGTACACAGATTCTCTAGAGCCTGAAAAAGGACATAGGCTATTATGTACAGCGGGAAAATGACATTCCGCGGATAACACCGCTTGTTTAGTACAAAGGGGTTACAACATAAAGGCATCCCAACTTGAACACCATTTTGAAAAAAAAATTAGACGTATGTATGTCATTCGACAGCGTTAGTGCTAACAAACAAAAAGTGTTGAGGAATCTCTTAACATGTACATGTAGGTACGGTTTCTGAGATATTTGGCTCTAAAAAAATATTTATATATTTTCAGATTTACCATTATGATACCGAATTAGTGATGTAACAAAGTAAAACAGACCCTCATCTGTATTAATATTGTTACTAAAGGAAATGATCGCGCTTTTTTTTAACAGTTATGATTCAAACCCAAATAATCTGGATAAAACAGATAATGTGCGAGGCGGATGTTATAATATGGAGCATTGAGGATCTGCTGGCGGACGTGCGGCCGGCGGCGAGCGCGCGCGAGTACGAGCGTGCCGAGAGACTGCTGCAACCGCGGTTGTCCGCCATTTTGCAGAAGCATCAGTCCTTGTACAGGTTTATATTTCAATTTCAATTTATTTATTTACCATACCTAACGTTATATTACATAACAGGCAAGTCAAAAAATACAACATAAAAACATTTATACAGGGTGGGCCTTAACTGTGTTCAAGGTTTGTTTCGTCTATATCTCAAAATCCAGCGGGCGGGCGGAGACGCGGGGGGTGTGGTAAGACGCGCCATTTCGTGGAAACTAACATTAGTTTTATATGGTTATACATAGGTACTTATATTTAAACACAATGATGGGCTAAGAATTTGAAAATGAACAACTCATGTATTCTGCAACGCTATAAAAAGGATGTGACTGAAAAAATATTTTTAATTTATGTTTAAATGTTTGTAAGGGAAGTTGAATAATTTCAAATGGCAACTTGTACATATAATATCTGCTTTTCCTTGTTGTACGTTCATTGAATCACTAGTAAATTTTTAAACTGAGTAAACTCATAGGCACCTCGAATAATATCTTAAATTACGTACACTTTTAAGCTTTTACGCTTTTAGGTTTTATGTGACAAACCCAAACTCATATTCTAAATTTGTGTAGAAAAAAAACGACCGTTGCACTAAGTTTGCAGATTCGTAATCGCTTGAATTTTTCTACAAGCTGACGTCAGTACGAGGCTTTTTTTTTTTTTTTTTTTTTTTTTTTTTTATAATTGATAAGCCTTCATTTGACCACAATCTCACCTGATGTAAAGTTAAGATGTGGTCTAAGATGGAGCATGAAGGCCTAGAAGATGGCTTCTCCGGACCACATTACGAAACACGAAAAAATCGCTTCACGCACTGGCCCAGCCCGGAGGGTGGTGACAAGCCGCGGCCGAAGCCTCCCACCAGAGACTGTTCTTAGCACCACCCGGAGGTCACGTGTAAGGATTCAGAGGGTTACCACTTACGGACGTGAACAGACAAAACCTCCAAGGCTTTGACTCGTAGTTGCATCGGTAGATGAGATTCAAGCGGTGACGTAGCGAAAATTTAGTGTATCGTTATCTCGATGCGTTTAAGCGAAGGTGTGGTATTCCGCATTTGCTACTAAGTTACTTTTTTCGTCTTTAGCATTTAATTTCTTTATTTCAGAGGAGATCTTCTCTAAGATCTGATCTTTAATGTACAAGATAAACAGCATCTTCTTTGAACACATAATAGTGCCATCCTTATTAACATAATACAATTAGGGAGGCCTTGTCCAGCCGAGGACAAGAAACAAACAATGAGTACTTGTCCTACAGCAATACAATGAGTACTTGTACCGAGACTAGTGCATAAGACATTTGCAAAAGTAAACATTCAAATAATAAATGATTTTCAGACTCATGGATAGCTACGCGGGGGTTTACAGAAAGCTTCTGATGACTGAGCAGAAACTGTTGGGACCGGTCGTCTGTCTGACAGCTTTCGGCGCCGCAGAGGTTGGTCGGTGGAAGACGAGATACTGTTGCACACACTCTACACAGCTAAAGTAGTTCGTTGTTTGGCTTGGAGACGTGAAATATGTCGTTTATCTAACAATAAAATATTTTTTTGTAGTATTTCAAATAAACGTAGTAATCCTACCTACTTATGTAGCGTCATTTTTCTGAATCTTCTTAATTCAAAATACTTTTATATTTTTTTTATAAGAACCGCCTTAAAATATTTTTTAACTAGCTGTGCCCCGCGGTGTTACCCGCGTTATAATGGATTTTCCCGCGGTTTGAAGTTTTCCCGCGGTAAAAAGTAGCCTATGTTATTTTTCAGGCTCTAGAGATTCTGTGTACCAAATTTCATTTAAATCGGTTCAGTCGTTTTTACGTGAAAGAGTAACAAACATCCATACATCCATACTTACAAACTTTCGCCTTTATAATAGTAGTAGGATATTTTTTCAACATTGTTCGATCCGGCTTAGTTAAAGCTGCGTAGCAACCATTATCACTTAACAGGCTTATAGGCTGTAAAAATCCCAAAAAAGTT
Organism: Gymnoscelis rufifasciata; assembly: GCA_929108375.1. Classification (NCBI taxonomy): domain Eukaryota; kingdom Metazoa; phylum Arthropoda; class Insecta; order Lepidoptera; family Geometridae; genus Gymnoscelis; species Gymnoscelis rufifasciata. The sequence goes on from OV815326.1 coordinate 1,783,380, forward strand.
TTATCGCAGTCGGGATATATATTTTTTTAATTTCAGCTTGTTACATATTAATTGTTTTGTAATATCAATAAGTTTTCATCCAGAATATATATTGAAACCTAAAACACCTTGTTTATTATTTTTAAGTGAATGTTCTTTCTTTATTTACAGAAACTAGACCAAGGGGAGATCCCTGGGATATTGCTGCTTCTGTGCGTAGCCTCAGGTGTCCTATTGTTTGTGCCCTGCTACATGTGTACGAAATTATCAGAAAAGGTAAAAAATAGAAATTATAAAATAATTATTCATTTATTCATATTCATTTATTCGTTGTAAATAAATATTTACAACAGGTCTGTTAACGAATCAATATAATAACAGTTATTTCATTATTTTGATTGTTGATCAAACAAACAACATTCCATTTCTCCGATCTTATAGTTTTGGAGATATTCAGCTTTTAATTTTTTTAGCATGACATGAAAATATTGGATTTGAGAACTAAGGCATTCTCAAATCTTAGAGTTATTGTGATTTTTGTCACAGACATAGCTGAATAGTGGCCGGTACTTACACTAAAATTAATTTATAACAACACAATTTTATTGAAATAACGATTGTCTAAGTTATAAACACAAAGTTTTACTACGAAAGATGATGTTTATAATAAATAAAATTTGTTGTTGTTTGTTTTCATGTCCTGAAATTTATTTGATCTGTTTATATGTAATCTGAGAACAGATTGAGGCTGTCGGGGACGCGTGCTTCAACACTCCGTTCTGGAACGCGCCGAAGGTGATCCGCCCTTACATGGTTCTCATCATGCAGAAGTCCATGCGGCCCCTGCCTATCAAGGCCCCCGGCTTCGAAGCCGTCTCCTTGGAGACATATTGTAGCGTAAGCAAAGTCAAAGTCAAAACGTTTATTTCCAAAGCACATAGCCTACATGGACAGGTCAACTTAAAATTAATAAAACTCTTCGTCTTGACAGTTCGCTTCAATGTTTTATACTGAGTTGAGAAGCGAATAGAACAACACAGCTTTATCAGTTATTACAATTTTGTAGTTCTTATTTATAGGTAACTATAATAAGTTTAACATTTACAATAAAAAAATGTTTGTCGAGCGAACGCGTCGAAAGCGAACCCTACTTTTATAAAATTAGAATTTCTCTGGACATTTAAATATATCAGCAATAGTTAATTTATTTGTCCCTGATAAATTCATTAGAATGCGGTTTTTATACAAACTTGTAAGGGCAACACATATTCCCCAATATTGTTTTTATTATTGTATCGAATACTCTGTAATGTAATGATTGATCGATTTATTCGAATCGTCCTTTTCCCGCGTCCGAGAGCTAGCCAGCCACTCATGTACTAGCCGCAAGTTTATACGCGTTACTTGATTTATCTAAATAAAAGTGATGATATGATGTTAAAGAGAATTTAATGACTTCACATCCTACAAACTTAAATTAATTATTGTTTGTTCCAGAAAATTAATTTCGCATATTCATGTTTCAATATGCTGCGACAAGCTGACTTCTAGTAAATACGTCAGCCTAGACTTCGATGCATCGCGTCAGAAGATAATAGTAGTAGGTACCTATTATACGTGTTTTTTCTGTTAATGCTTTGAGGACATTTGCTTGTTTTTTAAACGGTTTTACTTTGAATTTATATACTGTCACTGAAAAACTGACTGCAACTGAAAAATATAGTAGTCATTTAGTCAAGTTTAGTAGTCAGTTAGCTAAATAAGAACTTTGTTTTTTTTTTAGTTTTTAGACACCTACGTTATATGAATAGTTAGTCCATGTTATGTGTGAATAATTTTGTCACTTTATTATAGATGCCATAAATAAAAAATATTTCAAAATATTCGTTTTTGAGTCTTAGTCACACATTAAACACCGATTTAAAAATAATCGGTTATAGTGTGCGAGTGCGTATGTGTGCATGCACTATATCTTCTAACTATAAGGTTAAGTAAAGTACAGTTGTTATTTTGGGCTATTATTTAAGGGGAAAGTGGCTCTAACAGATTAGAGTAATGCAGCACACGACGAGCTAAAGTTTGTAATAAAATTTGTAGCTTGTTGACGCGAGATCTATTAAATAATCGTTGTGCGGTGGTTACGTCAGCCACCCCACTTGTTATAAGCTAGTTTCAAACTACGCTATAATACAAGTTACACATTTTGTTCTACGGTTTATCGATTTGGAGGCCCATAATGTCGGAAAAAAACTTCAAAGAGTCAATTATAATATTTTGTTTTTAATGGGTACTTTTACATATGTCAATTATAACACCTATCGCATTTATAACTGTAATAATTATTATAGTGATTTTTTTTTTAAGTTCTTTAACCACTGTTATAGTTGTTAAAGAAATGTAATCCATAGATATGAGGCTTAACATGACCAAGAGATTAGATTAGGCTTAAAAAAATAAGAGGCCTTATGCGAAAAAAGGCTTCCAAGTCGAAATGTTGTAGATCAAAAGGCTAACCTGGTGCGTACCATTCACACCATTTTACATACCAATTTCAAAACCCCTTGTATTGAGTATATAAAATGTCTAGTACCACAAGTTTATTACTAAAGGCCAAGATTTTGTTGCATGGATTATCCAGTAATATTAATTTATTTATCCCTTCTCATGACATGCCCATTGTTATTTGTAAGTTGTGGTGTGGCCAGCCTCAAGGGCCCGGGCTGCGTATTTCCTTTTGCGTGTTCATTAGAAGGCAGTACTGCCTCGAAACACGCACGGGTTTGTCGCGCTAACTGCCTTTAAAAAATCGTGTGCAATTCAAGGCACGTGTCCTCCAATCGCGCACGGATTTGCAAGGATTATGCGCCACAAATCCGTGTGTGTTTGACCTTCAAACACACACGGATTTGTGGATTTTGTGTTCAAGAAATGAATTTCTGTTTTACATTTTAATTTTTTATTAAGACCTAAACACAAGGTACATAAACAAATATAACGTAGTAATTAATGTTTTTATTAACACCAAAACACAAGGTACATAAACAAATATAACATTCTTACAAAGTTTGGATCTGACTTGTCGAATCTACAAACTCCATCGAGTATTATATCATTTATAGTTGAAAAAAATGTCCGCCGAAAATCTCGAAAAATTCGTGTACAACCAACATCGATCAGTCGCCGCGCCGGCCGCAAAGAAAGAGGTCTACCATGCAGTGGAAGGATTCAATCTGGACGACCAGCCAACTCAGAAACTGTTAAAAGAAAACGTGTCCATAATATTGCATCTAATATTGATGACAATGAGCCTCCTGCCAAAAAAACATTGAGTACCTAATAACATTAATTACTACATTTATTTGTTTATGTACCTTGTGTTTTGGTCTTAATAAAAACATACACGGATTTGTGGCGCATAATCCTTGCAAATCCGTGCGCGATTGGAGGACACGTGCCTTGAATTGCACACGATTTTTTAAAGGCAGTTAGCACGACAAACCCGTGCGTGTTTCGAGGCAGTACTGCCTTCTAATGAACACGCAAAAGGAAATACGCGCCCGGGCTGGAAACCAGCGCTCTGTCCCAGTGCTCCTTCGGGTTCTATGATGCATTATGCTGAGCCAGAACCCTTTCGTACACCATGTTGTTATCTAAAGAAGGTTCAAGATAGTTTTAATTATTAGTTTAAGTAATCTGTCATCATCAACCATTTAACGTTCCACTGCTGGGACACAGAGACTTCTCTCTTGGCGAGAGAGATTAGGCCTTAATTCACCACGCTGGCCTATGTGGCCTTCAGACTCTTTAAAGTTCTCTTTAGTACATGCCTCCTCTTGATGTTTGCCTTCACCGTTTAAGCACGTGGTTAAGCACACATACATAAAAAAAAATAGAGGTTGAGAATCCATGACCTTTAAAATCGGTGTGATTTGAAACCGGATGCAACGGAAATGGAAATTGGCTTACCTGTCGGGTAAGCCAATTAAACGCTAACAAGGTTAAGTAACTGTGCGCGACGCCAGTAAGTAATTTACGACTCCATTGATAATGAGTGCGCCGCGGATGCACGCTTATTAAGCACTGTCTTACGTAGATTCGCTCGGTACATAGTAAGACAATGTTATTTCCTTGATATTTGTTATTTAAGCAATTTAGTTTTATTAATTTTAAGTTGACCTGTCCATGTAGGCTATGTACTTCTAAGGAAATAAACGTTTTGACTTTGACTTTGACTTTGAATAACCGTGCGACCCACATAAGACAAATCGCTGATGCTGCTGAGGTGTTCGAAGTGAATCGAACACTACGTATTTCAACGAATTACTTTATCGAAAAATTGTCTTAATTTTTAAGAAATCTATGCAACGTTATCATTTTCAAATGTATGTCCGCCATTTTGAAAAACCTGACTGACCGACTGGAAACCACGAATCGCCAAGTGCAGCGTATGACGTCCACCTACTAGATGGACGAATGACTTGGTTAAGCATGCGGGTTCACGGTAGACGCAGTTCAAAGTCAAAACGTTTATTTCCTTAGAAGCACATGGCCTACATGGAAAGGTCAACTTAAAATTAATAAAACTAAATTGTTTAAACAAAAAATATCAAGGAATTAACATTGTGTTGACAGTTCGCTTCAATGTTTTATACACAACAACACAGCTTTATCAGTTATTAGGTTAAAAGGCCGCTGCCAACCGAAATAACGGGAGATCTTAATTCTTTAATTTTAATAAATATTTTTGCCAGCAAGCCATTTCCGGTGGCCTATGCACGGTTTTAAAAACATTCCACTTGAATTACCTCATCTATTGTTGCGAAGCGCGTCAGATCCGTTCAGTAGTTAGAACATAAATATAGACATATAGACAGACAGACATAACGAAGGACTTCTCGTGTCACAATGTTTGTCCTCAATGGACTCCTAAAACATTTATCCGATTATAAATCTAAATTTAAAATTTAAGAAAAACCCCCGATTCCAATGCCTTAGTTTCCTTAAATTGTAAACAACATAATATTATGTAATGTGGACGCGATGCGTTTTCATTTGATACCCCACACTAGTATATTTGTAGATTTTCGGTTTTGCTTCCCCACTCTCACCCCCATAACTTTTAAACGGCCCAACCGATTTTCATGAAACATGTCTAAGAACACTCGCGCAAGACTCACCTTTCATACAAAAAAAACTAAATTGAAATCGCTCCATCCGTTCGGGAGCTATGGTGACACAGACAGACAGACAGACAGACACACAGACAGACAGACAGACAGACAGACAGACAGACAGACAGACACGTCAAACTTATAACACCCCTCTTTTTTGGTCGGGGGTTAATAATAAAATTCGCACACCATGTGCAGTTCGATCCAACTTGAGAGATAGGATAGTTTAAATCTCAAATTATTAGTCGCAATTTTAATTTATTGCTAATTATTTGTCTGTTATTATTATCTACAGGTTAACAAAAGTGTAAATAAATGTCTTTTTATAGGTTGTCTATAATTTTTCTTGATAAGCTATTCATACGTGGTGGTAATATACTCTTTGAGCTATTGTCTATGCCTCGAAAGTTCAATATTCATTTTATAGGTTGTCTATGATTTTTCTTGGTAAGCTATTCTACGTGGTGGTTATATACTCTTTGAGCTATTGTTCAAAATTCAACATAGTTTTCAATCATTTTTCTCTGACATGAGTTTGAAGTACTTACTTTTTATTTATTTTTTTTTGTTAAAAGCGTCCGTGAAATAGCGGAGGTTATCTATATTCTATATATAAATAAAAATGAATTGTTGTTCGTAAGTCTGATTAAAACTCGAGAACGGCTGGGACGATTGAGCTGATTTTGGTTTTAAAATGTTTGTCGTAGTCCAGAGGGTAGGTCTAAACGGTGAGCAAATAAGGAAAAATTGCCGGGAACTTTTTTTACCCGTGCGACGCCGGGGCGGGCCGCTAGTAACCTATATATGAATTTGTTAATATTGCGCACACAATACCACAAACATAACAAAAATATTCAAAAAACTATTTACAACTTACTACAATTGGCGGTCTTATCGCTCAACAGAACGTTGAGCAGACAGTTTACAGAAATAAAACTAACAACAGATTTCACTTCCCTATATATTACAACATTTGCACTAATATCTTACAAGCTCAGCTCTCCTTCCCCTTCTTAGCGTCAGGCTCATCGTCCTGGAAGATAGTCTGCGGCTGAGTCCTCTTGTACGCCGGAGCGACCCAGAAGGGGTTCTCCTCCGCCTCCTTAGCATACTTCAATATCGCTTCTCTAGGGTCCTGCTCGTCGTCTACCCGCTTACTGAGACCCAGGTTCCTGATCACGAACGAACTCAACGTACTCCCAGATGCTGCTACTCTCCCACCCTGACCTGATGTTATAGGCAAATCTGGCCTTCTAGACTTAACAGGGTCTAACCTATCCTTCTCCATCTTCTTTTTATTAGTTCTTAACTTCTCTTGACGGAATAAAGGCAACGCATGTGGAGTTATAATCTGCTGTGAGCTAACGATTTCTAACGACTGTTTCTTTCTATGCGTCTTGACTATGCACAGTTTTGCGCCCCGTAACGACTTTTTGTCGTCGTAATAGCACTTGACTATGCCGTTACCGCATCCCACGAATATTTGATTCAACTTCGCGTGCCATACCGCTTTTATGACGTGAGATTTGGACACATTTATCTCTGTGACTTTTTCAAATGTCTTTGTGTCGTAGAAAAGTAGTTGTCCATTGTCTTTCCCTCGTTCTAATGACACACCAGTGAATATCATAGAGTCATCGGGGCTGAATCCACAGTCTGTCTGTTCGTATCGTGAGAAGAGGTTAGGGAATGTGTGTATGGGTTTTTTGAAGCTGCGTAGGTCCCATATCTTCATGGTTTCGTCGTTGCTTCGGCTGCTCAGGTAGTTGCTGATGTATGAGTAGTTGATGGCGGTGATTTCAGTTTGTTTTTGATGTGCGTCGCGAAGGAGGGAGGTTGTGTTCACGAAGTTGCGTCTCGAGTCCCACATTTGGATCGAGCCGTCATTACAGCCGCAGGCTGAAACAAAAATAAATAAATTACCGGTTTAAAAGATAAATAAATAAATATTGCTGGCCAGTTGGAAAAGGGGTATGGAGGCCGTACCATTTTTTTAAACAAACTCAGCTCAAAAAGTGCTGTTGTGCCTAAAACATCATATGGTGGTTTGAGTTTTGCGATAATTACACAATGTGACAACAGTATAACTACCCATAAAAGACAACTGTGTATCAAAATACAAAGAATCAAGTTACAATTTGACTACATTTACACAGCACGGCGTTGCCCGTGTTGATGGATTGGTGTTTACTTTTTATACAGTAAAATGATATAGCATCCCCGATAGATGGGCTATTAAACACTGAAATATTTTTTGAAATCGGACCAGTTCCTGATGGACTAAGAGCCAGGGCCTGCCAGACCTACGTTAAAGTATAAAGGCTGAAATTTTATTCACGTGTTAACACTGGTGTAGGGAACAAAATATGGGGGGGTTAAGAACCTGGAGTAACGGTGGGTTTTAGAAATGACGAAATAAACAGGTATGAAGTAAATGCCTATTCTACAATACAACTCTGAACAGCTGGACAATTTCGAAGGGTCTAAAATCCCTCCAAACGTAGTACAAGGTCAAAATTCGAAATGTCTTTTTGGGGCATTGGGTTCAACAGATGCCAGTATAGCTTTGACTCCGAAAGTCGAAGGTAGTGTTTAACCACTTGAACGTCCCGTGGTACTTAAGTACCACAAAATTTTACCCCGACTGACGTCCATGGTACAAAATGGCCACACGAGGTTTAGCTCTTTTGGTTTCCGATTTATTTATTATCTATGACGCCAAGTTGCTAGAAGTAGACAGTATTGAAACCAATGAAAGCAATCAATTACATGACTGGGAAAATGATGAGAATTATGGAAATTATGAAGATGACGATGACAACAATGAAGATAAAGATGATTAAATATATTATAATATTAAGTATGAATAATATATATATATATATGTGTATTTATGAATTAATATAAAGCTAAATTTGATTGATTTACTTATATTGATAAATAAAGAAACTAAATTCATTTATTAAATACTGAATAATTTTTTTTTGTGTGTGTATTAAATTCATTAAACTGAACAGTTTTGTGATGGTTTCTCATGTGTAGTTTTATCTTGCCTTTATTCGCTCTAAAGGGGGGTTCAACCCTTCAAATATGTCTGGTTATTGAAAAATTACTGAATGATAATTGTCCAGTAATATTCATATATACTTTTTATTCATTATAAAATTTAAATTGCAGGTATTTAAGACAGTAAATGCATTTGTGTACCTGAGCTATGCTCTCGCATTTGACTTTCTTCGGATATGTCTGGCTTTTAGAATAATCACTTAAAATGGTCATTAGAATATTGTGTATTAATCTCAGCTTTTATAATACGACGTGAGAGAGCTCAGGTACTGCACGCCTTGATTGCCTGATACCTACTGAAGGCACCGTTACTCCAGCTTCGTAACCCCCAAACATTGTTCCCTACACCAGTGAGAACGGGTAAAAAAATTTCAGCCTTTATACTTTAACGTAGGTCTGGCAGGCCCTGGCTCTCCCTCTATGAGAATTCAAACAAACAAACCAACTCTTCAGCTTTATAATATTATTAGTATAAATATTTTACGAATATTTGCACCAATTTATTTTTAACCTTTTATTTGTTATCTTTAGGCCAGAACACGGTTTCCGCAAGTTCTAGTTTCCGTCCCAAACAATTGGAAGTGTATGTAGTATACATATATAGCACGAAGTTAAAGTTATTTAAGTATCTGCTTATTGACAGAGATGGGTAGATGACATAACCCTGATCTCAGGAAAAACATGGACAAACAAGGCACAGGACAGAGATAAATGGCAAATGTTGGAGGAGGCCTAGACCCGTAGAGGGGTCCTTTAAAAATGTTCTATTAATAAAATTATATAGTTATTACAATATTTTAAAGTGAAACATTTGTAACTTTTTAAAGGAAAATAAAGGCTTTTTTATTTTTATTTATTTATTGACAGAGATTTATAGAGAACAGCTCACACCTACCTATGGTATTAGCATCTCTGGAGTAAGCCGCCGCAGTGGGGTTGGTCTTGAGGCCGCCTTGCTGGCGCGGCTTGATGATGGACTTGTGCTGCTTGGGGTTGTCGGTGTGCCACACGCGCAGGCTCCCGTCTGCGGAGCTGGTCAGGAACTCCTGGCGGATGTGGGGATGCCAGCAGCCGCAGTTCAGTGAGGCGGTGTGCCCTTTTGTTCTGGGAAACATGTGTATTTTAGACTTTTTTTTTTGTTTTTGAAAGACAGACTTAGTTTGACATACAATACAATACACTTTATTGAACACCAATTTACAAAACAAAAAATTAAATATACATATAATAGTGTCACAATGGGCGGCCTTATCACTAAAAGTGATCTCTACCAGACAACCTTTGAATGGACTGGAATAAATGATAAAAGACATTTATCTGGAACAACACATTCAGCACAGAAAACAGCAAAATAAAAACGACATAGAACACGTAGCATTAGAATAAAGTAACAGTTAAATTAAATTTGCTGCCCCCACGCTATTTTTAATTAGTTAGGGGAGCCCTGATTTTCCGCATTTAGACTCGAGGTGGTCCATTGTGCAGGGAGTGGGAAACTAGTGTAACCAGCCCAACTCCGACTAAAAGCGCAGAAGTTTCCTGTCTTCGCAGGCTTCTCCGCCCCACGCTGCCATGTACCAAAAAGCAGTAATCTCAGCTTAAAATCGCTTCGCCTTTAGGTCTCAAGCAACTGGTTTATGGGTAGAAGTCAGAATAATCGACCGCAACTCACATGAAGTCCGGGTAGTAACGTTACTCACCTGATAAGAAAATGTTACTCACAGGAATAATAGGATGCTTTCACATTGAAACAACAAATAGGTACATATTTTTATTTATTGTTAGACTGAAACAACTGTTAACATCAATAAATGTATTTTTAACAAGTTCGCCACCGAAAACATGCTTTAAAAACTCCAACTTACTCAAAACAATTGCTTAGGCGGTGAAAATAACAAAACAAAAAAAAGGAACTTTATTACTTAAAATGGAACTTTAATATATTTATAACAACTGGTAACTTAAGTAATAATTATGTAATTCTTTAATCAAAATATATATAATCATCGTCATCAAGAAACACAAAATCAGTCTAGCAGCAGCTTTCATGTATTCTCTATGCTATCTTTTTCTCCTCGTACTTTTCTGCATTTTGTTTTATTTTTTCACGGTATTTTCTTTGTCTCTCAGCATTCGACATTGGCGCCATCTAAAAGTAAGAATGTAAAGTCAATTAGTTTTAATTAACGCACAAATATGTTCAAAAAGTCCAATCCATTAAATATAACAATATTATTAATAGATTATTCCAGCAGTGGACTGTCGTGGCTGATGATGATGATTCCAGAAATAGATGCCAGTATATTTCATGCATATATATAAATATATAAAATAATAAATTCTGAAATTCTTCCTTTTTTTTGAAGTCGGTTAAAAATACGAACAAAACTTAGTGGTTCGGCAGATGAAATGAGGTTTCCGTTCGGAGTGAACAACTCGTTATTGATTGCAGGTTCAGTTACTGTACAAACTGATTCGTTTTACCAAGTGTTACTCACAAATCTACAAAATCCTGTGAGTAACAATTAGCAGTATGAACTAGCCCTAAGTCATGAAACGTTATCCACAGGAAGAAAAAATATGGATTATAACCTCTAAAATGCATCGTCATAACAACAAATATCTTACCTTGAAAACAATGTCTCTGTGTTGTGTTAGCACCAAAACATACTATTTCAGACTGTGTATCCAGACCTGCGTAATTCACTTTAGAATTTATCTCACTCACTAGTTTTTCACAGGAATATTTTGGTAAATTTTATTTGTGCGCGCACTTTTTCAACCAAAACATAATGAAGTGACAACATGGCGGTCTCAAAAGTTACGTGATGTGAGTAACAGTGTTGATAGCATAAAATATAATTGCGATATGGTAGAATTCCTTTTCGGGAGCGTTTAAAACACCGTTATCTACCTGGAGTTATTCACAGGATGATGTTTGGGATTTTTATTATAAACAGTAATTAAATAATAATAGACATAACAAAAATAACAATTACATGAATAAAAACAATAATTAAGTCACCGGTTTCTACTTAACAGTGTATAATATTGCAAAAATTGCCTAGTATTGATTATTTTATGATATGTAAATTTTTATTACGCAATAGGACACTTTCATTTTGTATGGACGTTAAATTAGTGACTTTAGTTTGCTAATTTTTTTTTCGGTATAGTTATATTCTAAACATAACTAAAATGGCTTGTTTTCCTGTAAATTAACTGTCCTTTAAACAAAATTGGTTATAACTTGTTATGACCGAAACTAATCTTTAAATAAGCTGAAAACGGTCGAGGACACAAAGTTTTAAAAATCATGTACGATTATTTTGACCTCTACCCTTATAGACAGATTGAATTTTAACCTGCTGTCTCGTCTAGTCTATCTACAAGTGATATTAAAACGGTGTCATACTGAAGCTCAGTGAAGCTATGCATTGAAATAAATATAAAGAAAAAAATTAAAAATAATAATTTTTGTTGTTTTTTTTTTTTTCATTCAGCAGTATTATACAAAAATTATAAATTAATCTAAGCGAGATTATCACAAGTAGCCACTTAAAAGAGGGTCCAAATGAAATTAATAAATGTATCTAGTTATCATTTTACTAAAATGAACTTTTTTTTTCATCATTACCTTGCCATATCAGCAATATACTGGTCTCCTTTCACACACTCAAGGACTTCAAAGCCGTCCCGGTCTAGCACCTTCGCCTGTGCAGACCCACTCACAACCAGGATGGAGTCACCAGTAGCCGAGTACTGCAGACAGCGGATAGGGTGGTTCTCACAGGGTTGCAGTGTACGGAACGAACGGAGGGATGAGTCCATTCCTGTAATTATGCATAGGTTGAGCTTAAAAACGCTATGTTAATCACTTACTGACTGCTTAAGTGGCGCTGTGGGCGAGGGTCCGCTTGCGGCGCAAGAGGTAGCGAGTTCGATTCCCGCCGAGGGTGAAAGTGTTTGTATGTTCTGCAAGCACTTTCTCCTTGGTCTGGGTGTTCAATATGTATAATAAAAAAATATTTATATATGTATGACTATTATATTAAGTATATCTAATATCTAGTACCAGTAACACAAGCTTAGATCTTACCACGGGGCTAGATGTTGTTGTGTGAATTATCTTGAAATATTTATTTTATATATAACAAGCTAAATTTCACATTAAAGATATAGTGCATCATTTTGAAATTAACGTCCTGTTATTAATTTAGGTATTTAATATTATGTGAAAAAATACATTATATTACAGGAGTTATATTTCAATTGTTTTGACAAGACAATACAATTTCATAAAATATAACCCATTTTAAGTTATAATTTTGTTAAACCATGATAATTTAAAAAGTTAAATTTCAGAATAACAGTAGTCTTTTAATGCATAATGTATATTTAATTACATATTTACCAGCAAAATCCCAGAATGAGACATCATAATCAATAGATCCTGTGGCCAGCCGAGCACCGGATGGGTCAACTGCCAGGGCCACTACAGCCTTGGAACCATGCACCATTTCAACCTGTTTTGTTTGTAAAATTATTGGTTAATAGCTGGTTAAAAATTCGGTATATGTTCCGTACAGCATGAGTACATTGAGTTGTGTTATTATATTATATCAGAGAAATGTCAAGATAATCTATAGGATTGCAACTTAAAAGTACAAATATGGACTTGAGGATAGGTATTCAGTTCTAATGAAGCTGAAATTTAAAGATTTAATAAAGGTACCTCGAAGTTTAATAACTAAGTATGCAAGAGCAAAATAATTCATCATCATCATTTTAACCGTAGGATGTCCTCTGCTGGACATAGGCTCAAAGATCTATAGTTGTTTTGCTTGGCCTAAGGGTAATAATTATGGATGTTAAATTGCAGTATTAATGTCCAAATTAATAACTTACTTCATGTGACTGAGGAATTCTTTTTACTAAGCTCACATCTTCATCATCGGAACCACTCAGTTCATCATAACTATCTGATTCATCATCATCTTTCCTGCCTTTTTCATCCTCAATCAGTTCTTTTAGCAATGGAGGGCCTACCAACTCCTCTTCTTTATTCAAATTAGGCGGTAAAGGCCCAATGAGTTCTTCGTCCTCTTTACTCTCTTCCTGGGCCTCTGCAGCCTCAAGTAACCTCTTTTTATTCACCTCTTCGGCAACTTTTTTTGCCTGGTTTACCATCTCGTCTATATCGATGTTTTTAGCTTTCTTGCCGAAGTTTTTGAATCCTATAGTTTGCTGGATCTGCTGGCTTTCAAGGTCTTCAGCTAATTCTTCAATTTCTTTCGGTTCGTGGATGGGTGTGCGGCCAAATGTACCAAAACCAGAGGCGCCAGCATCTTCGGAATCTTTGGAACTTACGAAGTTGGATTTTGGTTGAAAGCTGATTTTACCAAACGCAATACCTTTCCTATTCATAATTATATTGCCTAAAGCTAAATGACTTAAAATATCTATTAAAAAGTGCGTGGTGTTGATTTCTACTTGCTAGTAGTGAGCGTTGAATCGACGAACCGTTTTTTTAAACTGTTTTTCTACAGACAACGTGTCGACTGTTTTCTTATTACGGCAAAAGTAGTTTTTTCTACGAACAGGTTTTTTCATTCAACGTCGACGATAAACGCAACGCAAACGAACGAAACACAAAGACAGATTCAACTACATACACGACCGACAACGACACGAAGACCACCCGAAAATTAACGAACAAGCCGCGAGCGAAGCGCGAGGTAAAACGCGGTATGCGAGCGAGTGAGATGTCCGTCGCTCAGTTGTTTGAGAGCGTAAGAGATGTATGTATGTTTGTTCATTCCGGGTCTAAGCTTAGCTTAGCAAACTGACCGAAAAAACAGGTTAATTGGGCACAGGTTTGTTAGTTTTCGTGTCAAATAATTAGTTTGTCTAATTGACGTGACACGTGAGGTCAACGCCTTTTTGTTTGGCACGAAAGTATTACTTCTGTTATAGTGAAAGTTCTTTTTGTTGTCTAGATTCTTAATTCTATTCAACTGCTCACTCAAACATACTAAATTAAATAAACCACGATGATTAAAAACAACGATAGATGAATTACTTACGTTCAGTTATCTTTTCAATGTAACTACGAACTTAATTTAACGCATAGTTCCTTAAGACAGTGAACGAAAATCAGTCGACGGACAACCAGACTGGTTGTCCGTCGACTGATTTTCGTTTCGTTTTTTTCAACTGGTTGAACCAGTTGAAAAAACTGTCGCGACATTCAACCGGTTCATTCGTTGAACTACGAACGAACCAGTTAAACGTCGACCGTTTTTTCAACCGGTTGACCGATTATAAAAAACGGTTTCGTTTCGTTTACGCAAAAATAGTCAACGACCCACCAGTACTACTTGCGTTGTTTTACTTTTTGTTGTTGTAATTTTTTTTTAATCATGAATTTTATTAATGACATTGACAACACTAATTTATTGTGGCACACACGTCATTATGTAACGTTTTAACTCGTTCCACATTCTAAAAACATTGCTATCATTTAAGAATGATAACATTATAATTATATGATAATTAAATAACAATAATGATAAAATTCGACTTAAAATATTTTTATAATTTTTATTGGAACTGGGTCGGAGGCTGTCGGTGCATATATAAAATATCTGTCGGTGGATTTTGTGTGATCTTGAGCATTGTTTTTTACATTTGCTTGTCTGTGGTCAGCTACAACAACAAAACAAACAAAACAAGATGGTTTCGAAAACAAAACAGCTGAGCTGATTATTTTGGATTGTTTTCAGTGCTAAGTTGATTTTTAGTTTTCTTGCGTATGTTTTAATTTACTAATTATGATAGTTATTTTATAAAGATTAAGGTTCAGAGTACTGTTCGGTGCATTAGTACATTACATGTTTTAGGTTTATCCATTTGAAGGTATGTACAAAACGCTTGTTAGTACTAATTTAATTTGGGTATAATATGTATAATAAGCATATTTGGTTTATGTATACACAATTGTTTTCGGTAATGTTTTTACTTTAGTACAGTACCTAATACACATTGCATACATATATAAGTACATTCTTCAGAATCCATTTTTTCAATAATTAGCACTAAAAAGTACGAATTTCTGAAATTTCTTAGAAGGTAGATAAATGATTATGGCCACTAAATTCAAAATAGGCTAAGCCAACATTTTTTTTTTCTAATATTTTTTTTTGTAATGTGAATCACATCTTCAATAAGGTTAAACTTACTTGAGCTTATTAAATGAAGAATACTTAAATAAGCTAAACTTTATATTATTAAACATCTCCATTCAAATTAATTTAGTCTGTTTGCTCCAAATGTAATAAATAGATTTCTTTCATAACTAATAATTAATATCTTACTAATTAATATTACCATGCTCATGAATTATCTTTAACTTTATAGAGCGAGAGTGAGCTTAAGTAGTTTTAAACAATCCAAACAAAAAGCGGTCAAGTTTAAAAAAAAAAGTGTTATAAATATTCTATTCATTAAATAAAAATCATCCATCTTAATTGTGATGGCAAAATATGTGGAACCTAGGATTATCATCATTGGGGCTTTGGGACATAAACTACAGGATTTAGGCCTCCCGCAAATTTAGGATGAATAGTACAAATTATTTCAGTAATTTTGTGCTGAAATTATAACTATAATAATACAGTCACTATTTCATTTGCTCAGAATGTCACTGCTCCTCCACACTACTATATTAAACTACTGTCTTGTAGTAAAGAATTAAAAAAATCTAAATTTCCAGGCAATCCACACAACAACATCTAGCCCCGTGGTAAGCTCTAAGATTGTGTTACGGGTACTAAACATCTGTTTCAATACTTAATATAATAGACATACATACATAGATATTTTTTATTAGATAAAGATAAGATAAAGATAAAAAACGTTTATTATGTCATCAAACTAAACTTAAATTAAATATTCTACAGATGTTACATATTGATTCTTAATGACATAAATGGTCACCAATCAGCATGTGCTATGACAGAACTAGGTCCTGTCATAGCGCTGGTCTTCCATGGTGACCAAGAATAGCGAGAAGCGGCTGCTGCGTTAATCGCAGGAATAGTTAAAAATAATATTTTTTAAATAACAACATAACATAAAAACTTAAAAACATACAAAATTAAAATCGTTTATAACTAATCAAAAATATTGCTAAACATCCAACATAAACATACAATAAAAAACATACATACATTCAAAATTGAGATCCATGGAATGGAATTTAAGATAATACAAGTTAATTTACAGTCTTTTTAAAATAAAATTGAAGTACAGAACGGCTGGTTCTGTTGTTGTGAATCTAAAAGCATACTTTTCAACATTTTCTTAAACACATAAATAGATTTAGATTTTTTTAGTGGAGGTGGTAAATTATTCCAACATTTCGTGGCTGAATATTTAAAACTGCCACGAAATGCTGCCGTTCTGTACTTCGGGCAAATTAGGCGGATAGCGAAACGAATATGGCGGTTTGAGAAGTGAAGCTTCTCAAACAGATAGCTCGGCTGTTCGAATTTAATTAAACCAAAGAGTAATGATGCATAATGATATATTCGGCGAGATGACATATTAAGTAATTTTCTATCATTTATGTAAGGAGAAATATGAGCACGTCGCGGAACAGGTAAACAAAAACGCACACAGGCGTTTTGAACCCGCTGAATTAGTCTTTTCGACTTAGACAATAAACAACTACCAAAAACGACATCAGAGAAACTGAGTTTAGACAGAATAAGCGAGTCGCACAATCGTATCCTCAGGTCTACACTTAAGTGGTCTCGCATGCGGTATAGAACAGATAAACGGTAAAAGCAATTTTGGACTGTCTTCAAAATATGATTTTCAAAATGTAATTGCCCATCCATCAATAATCCTAAGTTGCTGGCTTCAGTTACGTACTCGATGGGATAGCTATTAACTACAACCTTAGGATTTTGCGCAAGAATTTTCGTAACCTGATGTTTGCTACCCAAAACCAAAAATTTTGACTTCGATGGATTAATTATAAGACTGTTTTTAGCACACCATCCAGACTGACTGAAAAGTGATTGCAGAACATACAAACACTTGACCACTCGGCTGGAATTGAACCCGCTACTTCTTGCGTCGCAAGAAGACCTTTGCCCACTGCACCACTGAGGCAGTGAAATTTTTTCTATTTACAAAAATAGAATAATATATTGAAACTCATGGTTGTATTTTAGTGTTTGTATAATAATAATTTTAGTGTAGTTTAAAGTTGTCTTAAATTTAAATTAGTGATATCATCTAACTACCAAATTATTTCCATGAAATCCCAGTAAAATATAATAATGGAAGAGCCTATCTTAGCGTTACCAATCAGAAAAAAATCCATGCGCAAGTAACTCTGTCTGTGTGTTCCTCTTTCACGTAAAAACTACTGAACCGATTTTAATTAATTATACTTTTTACCGCGGAATGAGAATAGTTTAGGTAAATCAGAACCAAAGGTACTTTTCGTATTTTTTATGAATTTAAGAATAATTATTAGTTAAAAAATTTAAATGTATTGATGATAATGATGATGTCCTCTTTAACATTTTTCTCTATTACATTTAATTTTGTTTTCCACTAAAACTATTAAAATAATGTGTCAAATATCTAAATCAATTAAGCTTTTAATATTATCTTGTTTTTTTTTTCCGTGCAAAAACCTTTTCTTGAATAAATACCTAGGCATAAATAAACCTACCACCCATATTTTTAAAATTCTAAGTTATCAATGTTTCCCCAAGCGTGTCTTTGGAACTGCGTACGCGCCGGCCGGCATACAAAGTAATTAGACGCCTTCATTCTCCGCACCGCACTCTTCGCAGAACCACCGTCGTGGGCGGTCGACAACATGAAGCTCCTCGCGTTTTGTGCACTCATTGGAGCGGCGTTTGGACTTAGTATTAACAAAGGTATATTATTCTTCTATTTTGACTGTATTTTCTTTTGTTTTAAAGGAAAAAATGTTTATATTGGTAGCAAATGCAAATTTACTTCATACCTACTTATGAATATAGGTTTAGGTATATACGTAATAGTAGGCGGGTTGTGGGTTTATTTCATCTGGAACTGTTTGATTTCTTGTAAAGTTTGTTTTCTCTTTAAAATTCCAGGTTCTTATAAAATCAAAATGTATAAACGTGCTTCGAACAAAATTTAGAATAGTTATTTAAGTTTTAAATTGGAAATATATTATTACAATCTACCGTCAAAAAAAAAAAGAGATGAGCAACGTAACTTAATATTGTTACGTTTGTTTCTTATAAATTTGATTTAATCATTTTCTAAGAGGAAACTAGGATTTAATAATAGCATCCTAAAAATCGAGATCTTTCCATAAAAAGGGCCAATTAAGATATTCGAGAACAAGTGCCCATTTGTCGCTGTTTTTGAAAAAAAATCTTGTTGTAGGTTGTATGAAAATAACTGTAAATTATTTTAGTTTGTGCCACTTGTGTGATACCCCACAGTAATGGTCTCTCTTTCTTTGTATTATTGTACATAGTATATAGTTTGTGCAGTAATGTAACTCTGTTTTTAGATTCTCCCCCGCAATGGAGCCCTGTGTATACCGTGAAAGGAATCCTAAACATCCCATACGCTGAACTTCACGAGCCGTTTTACGCTTGGTAAGTTAAATAAAAAATAATAATCTTTCACCAATGGAAAGCTACACAATTCCCGAGTAAAGTATGCTGTGTTTTATTCGCAAAAAAGTTGAGATCCTGACAAAATCTTTAATTATGTAATCAAAGGTATAATAATTAACCTAAAACACAGTTAGGATAGCAGGATAACATAATGACAATGCAAGTTTCTTGATCTGAGGTCGAATAGCTTTTTTGTTTCTAACACAGATTAAGTATGGTAAGAAAAGAGTTCCTCCTTGATTGAGGTTGTCAATCAAAGCTAGAATATAATCTCTCATAGTGTTAATACCCGTGACGTGACCTCCGGGTGGTGCTAAGAACAGTCTCTGGTGGTAGGCATCGACCCCGGCTTGTCACCTCCGGGCTGGGCCAGTGCGTGAAACGATTGTATCGTGTTTCGTTATGTGGTCCAGAGAAGTCTAGGTCTTCATGCCCCATCTTAGAGGTCAGGTGAGATGGTGGTCAAATAAAGGCTTATCTAGCAAAAAAATTGGGGCGGATTGCTTCTTGTGTTTACAAACCATTCTTACATTTATTACATGAAGGTATTCTATATTTTTGGTGACTTTAAGCTCAAAAGAAGTGATTCGTATGAAACTCGGACTAACAACATCCTACTAATATTATAAACGCGAAAGTTTGTGAGGATGTGTGTAATAATAAGTGTGTGTATTTGTTGCTCTTTAACGCAAAATCTACTGAACGGATTTTATTGAAACTTCACAGTTATACTTCTATAGCTTACATATCAGAATAACACAAATACAAGATACAAGTTACATTATTTATTACAAAAGGACCATAAATATTAGTTTAATGTGCTCGGAAATAAATATTTGTTATCGTAGTTCATCGAACACTAAGGAAAATAACACCGTCTATAGTTGAAAAATGAACTCTTGTGTATAAAATTGTTTTTATCCCATGTGGAAATTGTAACTTAAAATATTTTTTGTTTGAAAAATTATGTTTTTTTGTATTAGAACCCCAAAGATAAGCGATTTTAAATAAAATAAATCTAAATTTAAAATTTAAGAAAAACCCCTGAAATCGACGCGCTTTCATTTGAACCCCACACGAGTATATAATCATAATCATAATCATAAAATGTTTATTTTGTTACAAATATACAACATATTACACATAAATTGTTTAGTACATAGATTGTAACAAAAAGGGCTTCCACTCAGCATTATGCTACAGCAGACTAATCTGCTGTAACGCTGGGTCTTCCGTGGTAACCGATTGGTGCAGAGCGTGAGTTATATGAGTGAGTGAGTATATTTGCAGATTTTCGGTTTTCCTTCCCGACTCTCACCCCCACAACTTTTAAACGGGTCAACCGATTTTCATGACACATGTCTAAGAACACTCACGCCAAACTCACCTTTCATACTAAAACAACTAAATTGAAATCGCTCCATCTGTTCGGGAGCTATGTCGTCCCAGACTGACAGACAGACACACAGGCAGACATGTCAAACTTATAACACAGATTGGGCCCGGGGGTTAAAAAGTATACTTACCTCGGATCTCGCTGTCACACGCGTTGAAATTTGAATCTTTAAAATTTGTCTACCCCTATTAGAACCAAATATTTTGCAGTCAACCCTATATCATAGAGTTCACAATAAAACAGCGCTTATGCTGATATATTTTTTTTTATATTATCACATCAAGTGAAAGTATCTGGTATCGACATACCTGTTTATACCTGTCAACCCAGTAGTTCGTCAGGTAAATAATAGTCAACCCTTAGTCTGCACATTCTATATGTTTTATACTTTAAGTCCAGTATAAAATTGTCTTATTATCTTCATGTTGAAATATTTAATGAAAAACGTTTTTTTTTAAATTAATTTAAATATTCTGAGTCCAGGATTTTTTTTGTCAACCCATTTTTAATATATTTTCTAATATACGAAATTGATTATAAAATATCGATGTAGGCACGGATCTTAGACTACTAGAGAAGAAAGTATAAGGTTTTTTTTCGTCGGTTTAAAATAGAAGAATATGTTCGCACAACTTTGTCAGCTTATTAAAAATTGATTTAATCCTTTTATGAATATAAGGGGATGAAATTAGGGATTAAATACCAAGTATTAGAAAGCGGTTAATGAGAATTCCACGAAACGGAGTTCATTATAATGCACATTATACTGTTTGATCTGTTTCAATGGCAGACAATGCCACCTGTATTAGTAATATTTGAACTAGGACACAGATGTGTTACAATTTCCCATAAACAGTATCTGTAAATACATAGATGAAAGTCAAATTTTAACAAGAACCTACGAACTTTTACTTACTTGGTATGACAATAATGGTTTATCTAGACACGTGGCAGCTTGTCAAGCCAACATCAAGCAAAGGAACTGGCTAGCCGAGTCTAATATTACACGAATCACTTGGCACTTTTTGTTAAAGTATTATTTTATACGGGAGCATAATGAGACGCTTGTGTGGTAGCAATGAACTGGTTTATTCATCTACCTGCATTTACATTAATTATAATAAAACTACCCACACTTTTGACCCTTCTATAACTCAAAACCTCTTTAATGTAAACATATAAAACTACGTGTGATTATCTCCTCCGTGTGATACACTCTGTCTGTCGGGTCTGGGTGTTTTCTATGTATCATATATGTTACAAAAAAAGGTATCTATGTATATCAGTCACCTAACACCCATAGTACAAGCTCCGCTTAGTTTTGGGTAAGGTGATGCTGTGTGATTTAATTAGTCCGGAGATATTTATTTTATTTATCCATAAGGATATGTAGAAGCTCAAATTAGCTAGCCCTAGCTCATATGGTTATTAATATACAAAGGTTTTTCAGCTTCATATCTTAATAACCGTTTGTCGTAAATTTAGCTCTCACTGACCGAAACCTAAATCTAACCTATTTCCAGATGACCTAGAAGGATAAAATTTTGCATAGATTAAAGAAAACTTGCCACTCATTTAGATCTCCATTCTTATTAACTTAAA
Source organism: Gymnoscelis rufifasciata (assembly GCA_929108375.1). Taxonomy (NCBI): domain Eukaryota; kingdom Metazoa; phylum Arthropoda; class Insecta; order Lepidoptera; family Geometridae; genus Gymnoscelis; species Gymnoscelis rufifasciata. The sequence goes on from OV815326.1 coordinate 1,805,294, forward strand.
AAACAGTTTTGAATAATGTAAAACTTTTACATTATTCAAAACTTTTGGAGTTTTTATAAAAAACGGGAACAACTAGCAAAACAGCTTTCGTACCTATTGGAAAATAATCTTCTAAATCCGTTCTCGGTAAACAAAGCTCTGATTATGTGACAAACATAAAAAAAAATTATTCAAACTTAGTTGCACCTCTTATTGAAAAACTTATTTTCGCAAGCCGATAATAATATAAACGCTTATTATTGAAACTATTTAATTTAAACATACAATACAGGGTGGGTGACCTATAGATACCTAAATGACAAAAGTCTGCCCTAATATATCATATTTGTTTCAATAGAAAACGGTTCAAATCATATTTATGTTGTGTGAACTTTATCTAAAGGTCAGTCTGATATGCACAGACGTGATAGCAATGTACCTACGTATATTCGTTATTATTATTATGCGCCTTGACCCAGCATAATTAACGTTCTAGAAACTGCAAGTCTAATTCAATGTACAATTTCGTGGGTTTAAGACGTTATTCAGCCGATTTTCATGATCTTAGACGTGCGAAGCTCAATTTTTTGTGGTTAAATAGGTATCTGCAGAATTTGCAAAATTGGTTGAAGTCGCGAAGAGGAAATGAACCAGTGGGTTAGAGGTGTTTCAGAATTGGTATGAGTATAAAGGGTAAAGGGCGTGAATAGCTCGCAACAGGCACATATTGTTTTACGATTTACGATTTGGAAGGCCATTTGTCAATTAGATTAAGATTTAAGTAATTATTTTATTCATTTATTTATTCACACATAATAACATACAGATATCTTAAATCTGAAACGTTATATATACGGCACATTGAATATACTTAAAATAAAATAACACATCTTATACATATTATAACTACCTACTAATAATGTTTTATGTAGGATAACTATAAGAGATCATTTTGCGCAATTAACCAGTAGACTTACTTATATTGTACTAGCGGCACGCCCCGGCTTTGCACGGGTAATTATTCAAATTTGTTTCAAAATTATTCTAATTTTTCTCTCCGTAAAAACCATCCTTAAACTCCAACAAACATTATTAAAAATAAATTGGCTAAATTGGTATAGGCGTTGTTGAGCTATGCGCTTAGCAACACATTTTGCGATTCATTTTTAACCCCCGACAAAAAAAGAGGGGTGTCTATCTGTCTGAGACATCATAGCTCTCGAACGGATGAAGCGATTTCAACTTAGTTTTTTTTGTTTAAAAGGTGAGTCTGGCGAGAGTGCTCTTAGACATGTTTCATGAAAATCGGTTGTGCCGTTTAAAAATTGTGGGGGTTAGAGTGGGGAAGGAAAACCGAAAATCTGCAAAAATCTCGAGTGGGGTATCAAATGAAAGCGCATTGCGTGCACATTACACATTATTATGGTGTTTTACTTTTAAGGAAATTGAAGGATTCGAATCGGGGGTTTTTCTTATATTTTAAATTTAGATTTATTATTTTTAAGAAGATTAAGGTAAGAGAAAACATACTATTGATTGCAATGCTCAAATTGGTGTAACCGACAACAAACATAAACTTGGTTCGGGTCAATTGGTGTAACGTTAGTTTTTTGAAGAAAGTTGGTTTTATATTAATTGGTGTATGTGTGGTTATAATTTTTCGTTCAAGCTAAGAATAAGTGTAAGAGCAATGCTGGTTTGCCAAGATACATTCACCAACTTAACCTTCTTTGGTCATAGGATAGGAATACAACAATTCGACTTATGTAAATGGATCACATACCTACTCAGTTACAACATAATTTCGACGGAAGTCTGCAAATTCACAGATAAAATGTGTAGCGTAACTGTATTTTTTTTAAAGCTAGAATTCTATTATTATGCTATTAAAGTTATATAAAGGTTTTAAAGCAATCTTACATAATAAATTATTTAGTTTGTTAAGGATTAATACCAAGAAACAAATAAAGAGCCTTTTCAAACAGTGGTATTTTAATTTTTTAATATAAAAAATCGCTTATTGTCACAAAACTATAATAGTTAGAGATATGATGTAGCGACAGTTTTTGTAGATAATGATAAGTTCTACAAAGTTGTAATACATCACTTTGTTATATATTCAATAGTTTTCGCAGCATTCGCGATTAAAGAAAGATTTTAGGTTTATTTTTTCAAAAATATCGCTTATTGTCACAAAACAATAATAGTTAGAGATATGATGTGAAGACGTTTTTTGTAGATAATGATAAGTTCTACAAAGTTGTAATACATCACTTTGTTATATATTCAATAGTTTTCGCAGCATTCGCGATTAAGGAAAGATTTTAGGTTTTTTTTAAAAAAAAATCGCTTATTGTCACAAAACAATAATAGTTAGAGATATGATGTGAAGACGTTTTTTGTAGATAATGATAAGTTCTACAAAGTTGTGATACATCACTTTGTTATATATTCAATAGTTTTCGCAGCATTCGCGATTAAAGAAAGATTTTAGGTTCTTTTTTTTCACCATGGGTTACATGATCGGAGGTTTGGTAAGAAATCATATTATTTTTGAAAACCAAATATAGCCTATGTCACTCAGGGATAGTGTAGCTTTCGAATGGTGAAAGATTTTTTTAAATCGGTACAGTAGTTTCAGAGCCTATTCGAGACAAACAAACAAACAAAAAATCAAACCTTTCCTCTTTATAATATTAGTATAGATTACCATCAAAACTGAATTTAAAATAAAAACGATTTACCACTAAATAAAAAAGGTATTTTACTAAGAATCTTAAGAGATTATAAATTAAATTTAGATAAAAAAAATAAGCTTTTTTTCGACAAATAGTGATGATGATGATGAGTGACGAAAGTGTAAATCTGTAAATCAATATTTTTCGCGAGTGACAGCCTAAATTTATTATTTATTATTACTATTATTGACTAGTATTGACTACCTTGGAAGGTATCAATTAAAGTAAAATATAGCTATCATTTAGTATCGTATATAAAACTGATTAAAATTTGGTCCCGGTGTTTAATATGTATTATAAAAATATCTATATTTACATGTATGTCTATTATAATAAGTATATCAGATGTCTAAAACCCGAAACACAAGCTTACCACGGGGCTTATGTTGTTGTGTGGATTGTCAAGCAATATTTATTTAATTGAATATATGTATGTACTATTTTAATCTTAACACCTAATATTTTTGACATTACTACGATCAATAAATCAGAGTGAAATTACACATGTCCATTCTTATTCATCAACTCCGCAATAGCAAGTAATAAATAACATAATAATGCGCACTTTCAACAAATTACATAAATATGTAAAGATTGCTAAAATATTATTTCGTTTTAAAAAACTATTCAAAAATCATCTGATGTTAAGATTAATATAAACATTGCAACTAAGTCTTAAGCCGGGAGGACACTCTATCATTCTGAAGGTCGTGGGTTCAAACCCAGCCATGCCACCTTTGAATTTTTCTTCTTTAGAAATTTATGTGCGCTTTAAACACGTGCTTAACGGTGAAGGCAAACATCGTGAGGAAACCGGCATGTTCTGAGAGCTTTAAAAGTTTCCGCACCAACCCACAATTGGCCAGCGTGGTGAATTAAGGCCTAATCTTTCTCGTCAAGAGAGAAGTCCCTGTGTCCCAGCAGTTAATAGGGTGATGATGATGACTTAAGTCTTGTCACTTCCAGTTGTGCTCTGCGTCATATAATATGTATGTATGTATATAATGTAGATAAGCCGGCTGGACTGGCCTTTGTACCTTTATCTTAGTTTGTCACAAAATGTATTTTTCCCTACCCTTATTTTAATTTAAAAGTATTTAGAAGTCATTTACCCGTGATTGTGTATTATATACAAGTTAGTGTACATAATGTGTACCAGCCTGAAGATGGATAATTTTAAGTGTAATATTATTTTCTCTTAAGTGAAATGTTTTTCTTATGTGAAATAAAGAATCTAAAACCTAAATTATAATATAACTAACAAAGATATACAGAAATACAGACACGTGCAAAGGATTAAGGTACATAATATCATAATTATGACCAATACCTGTTTTCAAAGTGTATAGATATTCTGAAATTATGTGAGTTTTAATGCATTGTATTTGTTATTGACTAAGTATTTGCAATTTGACATATTAATATTATAAAGCTAAATAGTTTGTATGTTTGATTGAACGTGGTAATCTCCGGAACTATTGGTCCAGAATAAACAAATGTATCAGGATAAGAATATTATTGAGGAATGCTATTTTAATAAAACAGCTATGTTGTTCCTTAAACAAGTACCTATTTAACATAGCATCTCTCGGATATCTTAAACGGTCAATCGTATTGAAAAGTGTCAGTTCAGTTTCTTGTAATTGGACTTTGTGCTTGAAGCGACAATTTGCCAGTGTCGAGTTAAATAAAATTATAAAGTGAAACAATGTTACTCAGTTGAACGCCATTTTGCGTCAATCTACGGCGGGCGGTGTCGCCTTGCAGTGTAGGCGACCGATGAACCGTCGAAACTTGACATTATGGAACTTTGACAGATGTTGAGTTGGAACCCGCACCATAAATGAACCAAATAAACCCAATGAAATAATCAACCCAATGATATATTCGAAGTCTGCAATCAATTTATCAAAATTAATCGCAGAATGTTCACATAATGATTTAATTTGATGATTAAATAGCACATGGCCTTTCTTATTCATCAACTTCGCATTAACGGGTGATTAATAATATTCGTAACAAAGATATCCATAGATGCAACTTCCGTTGTTTGTTAACTGACACGTGCAAGGAAATTATGAATTATGTAGTTCGTTAAAGATTGTGTTATAAATTGGAGTCGTAGGTATATATTTACTAGTTTTCACTGAGGATTAGACAATTATGATTACTGAGACTTCGTCGTGTGTCTGTCTGTCTGTCTATCACCAGGCTGTATCTTAAAAGAAAGCTAGCTAGAAAATTGTCATTTTGTGGGATGATGTAATTCTGATGCCGCTATTGTTGTATGTTGTTGGTTTGTTGTGACAATTTATAAAAGCATACATATTTAAAGGGGCTCCCGTGCAACAACGGTTTTTACAAAGATAAGCAATGTTGCGCAAGGTCAGTACTTGGATGGGTTGACCGCTCTGACTGCATCTTTTTGCACTTTAAAATATATATATATATATTTTTAATTTATTAATTGTATACGGAACCTTAGGTGTAGTATGAGTCCATCTCATACATTTCAAATTTATTTTTAAATGAGATTTCTTAATAGATTTTTATAATCTCTCAGTTTATATAGATTCATGTTTCGACGATCTCTGTAGCTCGGTGGGTGAAGTTCCACCTGAGGTTGCTGTTTCGATTCCCGCCGGAGGACCAGATTTTGTATTATCTACAATTTCTGGTTTCGGGTCTGGGTGTTTTCTATACAATGTGTATTTGCGAACCTGATCAAACGTGATTAATCGAACTGTGCGGATACACGACATAATTTTATCGATAAATATCGGATAAAAAAAATAAATATTTTTGCTATTTAAAAAAAAGTCAACATATAAAAAAAAACGATCGCTATGTACAACGCGCAGTGTGGCTTTACGTCCAACGATATTATGCTAAAAGAAAAATGGTGGACTTTTTGAACAATCAATAAATTAATTTATAGTAATAACTTAAAATCTTGTATTACTTTATCTTTATCCACCGTTAATTAAAAAACCCACTGTTGGGCAAAGGCTTCGTTTCGTTTCATCTTATCTTGCATTGATTTATTTTATTACATAATTTGTTGCCTGTTAATCTTTTTACAAGGCAGAAAGTACCTAATTCAAATGGCTAATAACATGACAACGAAAAGAGGTAGACCCATTCTTTTGGAAGAGATTTGTAGAATAAATTATGAAGTTTAAAACAACAGGCAAAAAAGTACACCTCAATAATCGAGTTACAGATCAAAAATACAGATCAAAAATAAAATAAAAACCCAATTTTTTTTTTTACAAATTCTACAAAAAAGAAATCCGATATTTATCGATATATTTATGTTGTGTATCCGCACATTTCGTTTAATCAAGGTTCGAAAATACACATTGTATATCAAATGTATGTATTTACAAAAAAATATTAATCTACTAGCGGCCCGCCCCGGCGTCGCACGGGTATAAAATTTTCCCGGTAATTATTCGATTTTTTCTTGCCGTAAAAACCATCCTATCTCTCAAGTTGGATCGAACTGCACATGGTGTGCGAATTTTATTATAATCGGTTAAGTGGTTTAGGAATCCATTGAGGACAAACATTGTGACACGAGATTTATATATATTATAAGATAAGATGTAGTAAATCAATCACCTAGCTCCCATAGTACAAGCTCTGTTTAGTTTGCGGTTATGTGATGCTGTGTGATTAGTCCGGAGATATATATATATATATATATATTTACTAGCGGCCCGCCCCGGCGTTGCACGGGTAAAAAAAGTTCCCGGCAATTTTTCCTTATTTGCTCACCGTTTAGACCTACCCTGGACTACGACAAACATTTTAAAACCAAAATCAGCTCAATCGTCGCAGCCGTTCTAGAATTTTAATCAGACTAACGAACAACATCTCATTTTTATTTATATAGAATATAGATAATCTCCGCTATTTAAGTACTTCAAACTCATGTCAGAAAAAATTGATTGAAAACTATGTTGAATATTGAACTTTCGAGACATAGACAATAGCTCAAAGAGTACTATATAACCACCACGTATGAATAGCTTATCAAGAAAAATCATAGACAACCTATAAAATGAATATTGAACTTTCGAGACATAGACAATAGTTCAGAGTATATTACCACCACGTATACAAAATACAAAAATATTTATTGACAATATTTTACAAGTTCAAATTATAACTAGGTTTGGGAGCTCTGTATTAGAAGTGTCCCCTCTTTTCTCTGACGCCGTTATAGACTGGTATGAGAACATTATATATGTAAGTATGTTATAGATATTACAAATTATTATTAAACATATCAATATTACAAGAACAAAAAACATAATACAACACAATGCTTTGATTTTATTTCTTCTCTTTAGAATTTTAAGTTGAATAAAATAATTATATAGGTTTAACAATATTATGATCTAAACTAAAATATCAGAAAAGTGACAAACAGTAAAATAAATTTCAACACAAATTTATACAAACTACTAAAAACCATTTTAATGTTAATAAAGTTAAAGTTAAGGTAAAATTTATGTATATAACGTATGAATAGCTTATCAAGAAAAATCATAGACAACCTATAAAAAGACATTTATTTTACACTTTTGTTAACCTGTAGATAATAACAGACAAATAATTAGCAATAAATTAAAATTGCGACTATAATTTGAGATTTAAACTATCCTATCTCTCAAGTTGGATCCAACTGCACATGGTTTGCGAATTTTATTATAATCGGTTAAGTGGTTTAGGAGTCCATTGAGGACAAACATTGTGACACGAGATTTATATTAATACTAGTTGTGCCCTGCGGTGCTACCCGCGTTATAATGGATTAAGTACTCTTAACCAACAACATATTTATTTATATAAAGATTAATATTATTATGTTGATACAACTTAAACAAATTATTTCGACCAAATTAGGTACCATAAAAACGGTTTTGTGAGTTAATCTTAAAAGATAGACATATACTATCGCGGACTGTTCTTTAGATAATTAAAAGATCTATTATTCTTTAATACATATTTTTTGTGTATCTTGAACCGTTTTCACGGCGCACGCAACGGAAGGCTTCAAAGATGAACAATTTCTCCCGTTTTTTACACATTTACCACTATATCTTTGCTCCTATTGGTCGTAGCGTGATGTTATATAGCCTATAGCCTTCCTCGATAACTGGACTATCCAACACAAAAAGAATTATTCAATTCGAACCAGTAGTTTCGGAGATTAGCGCGTTCAAACAAACAAACTCTTCAGCTTTATAATATTAGTATAGATATTAAGATATTAATATATTTATTGTGTTTTCCAGGTATGACACCCAGAACGGCAAGTCCCGTATAGATTACTACGGTGGTATGGTGAAGACTTACCAATTCACTCGCACGGCCTCTCCAGAACATGGAGTGTCCATAAAGGTGAGAATTGCATTACAAACTTCTAACTTTTAATTCGTAACACTATTCCATAGCTAGTTAGTTAGTTAGGGGGGCCCTGTTTTCCGCACTTAGACTCAAAGGTGGTCCATTGTGCGTGGAGTGGGGCGCTAGTGTAACCAGCCCAACTCCGACCAAAAGCGCAGAAGTTTCCTGGGGTCTTCGCAGGCTTCTCGGAGTGACCTTGGGTTCTTAAGAATTTCACGTCGCTGTGCTGTTACTCCCTCGCATTCCAGGATAACGTGGGCAGTATTCTAGAGCTATTTAGATGTTTTACTATCTTGCCGGCGATTTTTGCACTGCTATATTCCGATTCTTTTTTTTTTGTGCTGGATAAGCTTTTATTTGACTACAATCGCACCTGATGTAAAGTGACGATGTGGTCTAAGATGGGGCATGAAGACCTAGAAGGTAGATGGCTTCTCCGGGCCACATTACGAAACACGAAAAATCGCTTCACGCACTGGCTCAGCCCGGAGGGTGGTGACAAGCCGCGGCCGAAGCCTACCACCAGAAACTGTTCTAATCACAAAATTCTATACACGGTGTAACACGGTCGACGGATCAACGAAATCTGGGAGCTAGGTGACCTAAATACCTATTGTTTTAACCCCCATGTGTGTTCCCCGATTTTATTTAATAGTCTTAGAGATATTCCATTTGTTAGTTTTTTTTTGTTTCACCGATTTGGAAAAATGGACATACTAGAGTCGCTTCAATTTTGATAAAATGTGAAATTCCAATAGCTTTAGTACTTTGTACTGTAACTAATAGTCTATCATTAAGTGAATAAGGAGTTTCCTATTTATAATAATTAATTAATTATAATAAATAAATATATCGGACAATCTACACAACAACGTCTTGTAAGCTATAAGCTTGTGTTACGGGTACTAGACATCTGATATACTAAATATAATAGACATACATATACAGATATTTTCTATTATACATATGAAACACCCCCACATAATTAATTATTTTCTAGGTAGCTCCAGTGACCACAGAAACGGAGCTGAACAAAGTGACTTGCCTCCAAGTGAATGGTACTTCAGAGATTTCGATCGATGTTCAATCCGTTCTGCCTGATATGTCGGACTTCAAGTATATTGGTAAGTATCATTATAATACCAGTTGCATATTATACTATTAAGTATAATACCAGTTGCATATTATACTATTAAGTATAATACCAGTTGTGTAATTATAATATTAAGTACTGGCTGTGCCCCGCGGCTTTGCCCGCGTAGTTATAGATTTTCTCGCCTTTTAAACCTTTCCTAGACCTCCACGAACATTTCAAGACTAATATAAGATAAATCTGTTCAGCCGTTTACGAGTTTTAGTGAGACCAAAGAACAGAGATTCATTTATATATATATAGATAGACTAGCGCCTGCCCCGGCTTCGCACGGGTTTTTATTAATTTTATTTTCTTGGCATTTATTCGATTTTTTCTCGCCTTTTCACATGAACAGCAATTCATTTTTATATTTATAGAAGATAGAAGATAATACCAGTTGCATATTATACTATGAAGTATAATACCAGTTGCATATAGCTGGTATTATAATGATGTGTAATACACCCAAATGGGGTTTGAACTTTAGTAGAATAAATACCCGCGCAATAGAATAAGTATATAAAAAAATGGTCCGGGCTGGGCCAGTGCGTGAAGCGATTTTTTCGTGTTTCGTAATGTGGTCCGGAGAAGCCATCTTCTAGGCCTTCATGCTCCATCTTAGACCACATCGTCACTTTGCATCAGGTGAGGTTGTGGTCAAATGAAGGATTATCAATAATTAGAAAAATAAATGGTATTAAAATACTGGACACTTAATTTTTGTTTTCTTTTTTCTATATGATAAGAAAGTAAAAATATATATAGTGCATCAAAGTTCCAGCTTTTGATTGCGAAATTTAGTACTAATCGCTCAGGAGCGTTCTATAAAAAAAGGTAATTACCCTATTGAGAAAGACAACAAATTTAGCGATAAATGGTATATTTGGACAACAATACAAAAAATAACAGTAATATGCCAAACTAAAGTGTCCGTTCCTAGATATATCGATTTAAAATGAATTCATCTACCTTCTAGGTCTTCATGTTCTATCTTAGACCACATCGTCACTTTACATCTTCCTTCTCTTTATTTGACCACAATCTCACCTGATTGTGGTCAAATGGAGGCTTATCCATAAAAAAAAAACAAAAAAAATTTATTAATAGAAACAAATATTATTTTAGAAATACAAAGATTGATGGAAATGCATTCTAATGTTGTCAAATTAATTTATTTTCAGTTCAATAAAACTGAGAAACATATTTTTTTACCATTTTATATTTCGGAATAGTAACCGTTTTCAGTAAATATTCCTAAATTAATAACAATCATATTTTATTTTAAAGGTACCGAAAACATGCAAGATTCCGAAACAACAAAATGGCGAATGGAAAGTTCTTTTGGAGATAAGTTGAACAAGTACACGATGTGGGTGAAATACAAGAAGAGTTTGAAAGGCGACTCTGTGCCTATTCCTGTTCGGTGAGTTTAATTATTTCATCATCTTCACCCTATTAACGTTCCCACTGCTGGGACACGGGGACTTCTCTCTTGACGCGAGAGATTAGGCCTTAATTCACCACGCTGGCCAAGTGCGGGTTGCTGAATGTTACATGTCTTTCAAACTCTTTAAAATTCTCAGAACATGTCGGTTTCCTCACGATGTTTGCCTTCACCGTAAAAGCACGTGCATTAAAGCGCACATCAATTTTTATAGACGAAAAATCCAGAGGTGCGTTGCGGGGTTTGAACCCACGAACTTCGTAATGAAAGTCGAGTGTTCTCCCACTTAGCCAACACGGCTTCCATCCCGAACGGATGGAGTGATTTAAATTTAGTTTTTTTGTATAAAAGGTGAGTCACGCGCGAGTGTTCTTAGACATATTTCATGAAAATCAGTTGTGCCGTTTAAAAGTTATGGGGGTTAGAGTGGGGAAGGAAAACCGAAAATCTGCAAATATACTCGAGTGGGGTATCAAATGAAAAAGCATCGCGTGCACATTACTAAGTATTATGGTGTTTTACTTTTAAGGAAATTAAGGCATTGGAATCGGGGGTTTTTCTATTTAAATTCAGGTTTATTGTGGTCATCACTTCTGGATTTGGAATTACCATCATATTGCGGACATGGGAGACAGGTTTATTACAAACAGGCTTGAAACAGTTTTTTTATCTTGTTTCAGATATGAAATGAAAGGGTACAACTCGCTACTAGGCTCGCACTACGACCATTACTACTTAGACTACAGCGACTACGACGTGGACAGCATTGATTCTGAGGTGTTCAAGATCAGCGGTCAGTATTATTGTATATTAAATGAGATAGTTCAACTCGCACTACGACCATTACTACTTAGACTACAGCGACTACGACGTGGACAGCATTGATTCTGAGGTGTTCAAGATCAGCGGTCAGTATTATTGTATATTAAATGAGATAGTTCAACTCGCACTACGACCATTACTACTTAGACTACAGCGACTACGACGTGGACAGCATTGATTCTGAGGTGTTCAAGATCAGCGGTCAGTATTATTGTATATTAAATGAGATAGTTCAACTCGCACTACGACCATTACTACTTAGACTACAGCGACTACGACGTGGACAGCATTGATTCTGAGGTGTTCAAGATCAGCGGTCAGTATTATTGTATATTAAATGAGATAGTTCAACTCGCACTACGACCATATTACTTAGACGACAGCGACTACGACGTGGACAGCATTGATTCTGAGGTGTTCAAGATCAGCGGTCAGTATTATTGTATATTAAATGAGATATTTCAACTCGCACTACGACCTAAATCGCACCGTGTGCACATTACTAAATATTACAGTGTTTTGAACTTTCAAGGAAACTAAGGCATAGCAATCGGGGCTTTTTCTTAAATTTAAAATTTAGATTTATTACTTACTAGCCGCCCGCCCCGGCGTCGCACAGGTATAAAATTTTCCCAGAAATTATTTGCATTTTTCTCGCCGTAAAAACCATCCTTGAACTCCTATTATGTTCTATCGCTAATAGTTTCGGCAGCGCATTCTACAAAAGACATTTTAAGATTCATTTTTCTACATTGTTCAAATTTTACCAAGGCTCCCTAATTTTTTCAAAATGAAATGTAGCCTATGTCAAATTGGAAAAATGTAGCATTCTATTGGTGGAAGTTTTTTTTTAAATTGGCCCAGTTCTTTTTGAGCCTATTCATTACAAACATACAAACAACAGTACAAATCTTTCCTCTTTATAATATTAGTGTAGATAAGGAAACTGTTGGAATTAGTAATAATCCAAACAGTTTGTATAGTCTGTTGCGTGTCTATGACCCTATTGTTTATGGCAACTTTCACTCTCTGTCATTGTCTACGGCATGCATAAGTTTACTTGTAATAGTTATACTAGTGGCCGTCGCACGGGTATAAAATTTTCCCGGAAATCATTCGAATTTTTCTCGCCGTAAAAACCACCCTATCTCTCAAGTTGGATCGAACTGCACATGGTGTGCGAATTTTATTATAATCGGTTAAGTGGTTTAGGAGTCCATTGAGGACAAACATTGTGACACGAGATTTATATATCGAGCCGTTACCGCCAAATTATCGTAAGCGACATTTTTGTCAAAAACCGTTTTTTATCGACACTAGTATTTCAAACCGTAACGGACCCATCCCTGTTGGTGTTACCCTCCAAAAAAAAACCGTTACAAAGTTATAGCAAGTGCTAAAATTATCGTGAATACACATTTTTTCTAAAACTTAACGTAAGCGACACATGCATTTTATCGCAAGCGACTATTTCTCACAAAAACTTTTTTTTCTTTAATTTTTTTTCTTATTTTTTCTTTTTTAGGCACATGAAATCCAATATTAAAGACTGTTTTGAAAATTGTACGAAATACTCTTTTTGATAACATGAATGATTCTAGATTATTTTCATTCAAATGATCTGAAAACAAACCACTAAATATAAAAATCACATGCTGGATAAAGAAAAATGATCAGAAAATTAAAAAAAAAGCGGATTCTAACTCCTTAGGCATGAGCTTTGATTTAGAAAAAGTCCTGAATACGCCACATGGTAAGAGTGTGACCTTTTATTACTCAAGAAAATGTGCATATTACAATGAAAGTATCTATGAAAGTGGCACAAGGAATGGATATTGTTATGTGCGGGGTGAAGGCCATTGAAAAAGGGGCTGTAATGAAATAGTTACAGTTCTTTTTAAGTATTCGAATATGTTAGATCAAAAAGGTACCCATGCTGTCGTCTATCTATATTCTGACAGTTGTGCTGGGCAAAATTGAAATCGTGCAATATCCATGTTGATTTATTTCTTGAAAACTGCGAAACCGATTACTGAAATAAGGGTTACTTATCTTTTACCTGGACACACCATGATGCCTGTTGACTATACACAGCACCATTGAAAGTTTTGTTCGTAATAGAACAATATGGGCTCCTCTGAGTGGCTGACTATGATTACTAATGCTAGATCTAACCTTATAGCTACGTTGTAAATGTTTTAAATTATGGGGACTTCATGGATTGGAAGCCCTATTCACAAGCTTTATTGCCAGCCAAATTCGAAATTAATTTTAATAAGTTGAGAGTGTTGCAATGTCACAAAAGTAATCATGTTGTTTTAATTAAATATGGATTTTCCGAAAATTGACTATACTTATTGACTTAAAGTGGACTTCGTCATTAGATCAAGAGCAAACAATGCTACTGTACAACTCACACCCTTATACGACAACGAGCTCAGTATTTCAGCAGCTAAATACAAAGATCTAAAGGAGCTGTGTAACAAAAATGTAATACCAAACAGATACCATGAAGAATACTTATTTAAGAGGCATAATGAAACCATACGTGACACTTTAGCTAAAACGGACGAAAATGACTCAAATAAGGAGAATTGAAGTATAGTTTACTTGTATAATCTTCTTGATCTCACTATCCTAAATGTTTTACATAAATAACTATATTTTTAATAATACATAATATTATTTTGATTAAAAACCACGGTGTTAATTGATTTGTACAAGAAGAAATTTCTCATTTCGTTTTATAATCTTAGTAATAAGTAAAAGTTAATTTGATCTCATTATTTGTAACGATTACTATGAATAAATAATTTTTGATCAATAGATAATTTTAAATTTTATGCAGAAAAAATTAAGACGCATCCGTAACCTTCGCGCACAGGATTAAGAAATTTAAAAATAGTTTAACCTGCAAAGTGAGGTTTATCACTTATAAAAATCATTAAAATTAGTGGATAGGTATTTCATTCAAAAACCCTTTAAAATGCATATTTTTTTAACAATTATAATTTCTTGGTCATAGTAATTTTGATAGGTTATGTTATCGTAAACGCCCGAATATCTATAGAATGTGACAGCAAAAATATTGTATGCGCCATAAATGGCATAAATACTTATTATTTTTGTTTTATTTTCAGTCATATATATAAATCTTCAAAAATAATTAACGTATGTAATTTTTCTTATTATTAGCACACCTCTGCCTAAAAATATTTAAAAAAAACCTTCTCCTGTAAAATTTGGTTTTTGTCGGTTGCGCTAAAGTGGCGGTAAAGGCTCGATATATTAAGATTAATAAATCCTCTTTTATTAACTCAATCCTGGTTTGCTTTGCTCTAACTCTAAACCCTTCAGAAACTGAAGTGACTTGACTTTGACGTTGTATTAAGATTAATAAATCTTCTTTATTAACTCAATCCTGGTTTGTTTTGCTCTAAACCCTTCAGAAACTAAAGTGACTTGACATTGACGTTGACAGATCTGCAATGCGGGCCGTTCCCCGGGCCCGGCGACGGCTCGCGGCACGTCGCCACCTTCAACCCCATGAAGGAGTTCGTGCACCCCGCGCACGACGCGCACGTGGACGCGGAGTTCGCGCGCTTCTCCAGCAAGCACGGCAAGCTGTACGCGGACGAGGTGGAGCTGGCGATGCGAAGCTTCCTCTTCCGGCAGAACCTGCGGTGAGTTGTAGCTTTATTTTTTAGCTGGATAAGCCTTCATTTGACCACAATCTCACCTGCAGACGCATTCTGTAAAAAATCGAATCCGAACTCGAAATCACTCAAGTGACCGAGCTCACTTCGAACGCTCGTCACTGAGGCGCTACAGGTACTATCGATATCGTTTTACAGAATACAAAACTTTAAACTCACCGCGGATTCAGCTTCGTAAGGATCGAAATGAGTTTACAGAATGCGTCTACAGATGTGAAGTGACGTTGTGGTCTAAGATGGGGCATGAAGACCTAGAAGGTAGATGGCTTCTCCGGGCCACATTACGAAACACGAAAAAATCGCTTCACGCACTGGCCCTGCCCGGAGGGTGGTGACAAGCCGCCGTCGTTCCGTCCGTCATCTTTTTTTTTTTGATGTGAAACTTGTGTGGAATCGCTTTGATTTCAAACCGGATGCAACGGAAATGCGACAGGTAAGCCGATCTTAAACGCTCACAAGGTTAAGCAACGTTGCGCGACGCCAGGACTTGGATGGGTGACCGCCTGAACAAAATCTTTTTTCACAGTATTTTTTTTTTATTAATCTCATTCTTTTGTGGATTTACTGAAGTTTCACTTCTATCGTGTGTGAATCGCACACACACCTTTTTTTTAATGTTAGATAAGCCTTCATTTCTCACCTGATGTAAAGTGACGATGTGGTCTAAGATGGGACATGAAGACCTAGAATGTAGATGGCTTCTTCGGGCCACATTACGAAACACGAAAAATCGCTTCACGCACGGGCGGGCCCATTCCGGATTATCATTATTGTCATATTCATCATCATCATCGTATAGAAGATGACATCATTGTCAAAGTAATCATCAAAGGCATGATCATTAACGAAGTCAACATCGTTGACATATTGACCGTTATTATCGAATTAACCATCAATATTATCATCACGAGTGTAATCTTCAAGATCGTCATCAATATCATTCTGATACCTAACATTAGGAACATCGCTCAAATTTTCAAAATCTGTGACTTATGAAGTGAATGCGAAAAAATAAGTATCATCTTTGTATAATCTAGTATAATTGCTTTAATTTATTTATTTAATATAATTTGAACGGCTAGGCCTATTATACAAATTATAACAAAAATTCATACATAATACACATTAATGATAAAATACTATAATCTTTTCATTTAGTCAAATTAATTTAAAACAAATATTATAACTAGTTTATACAGATAATAACATGCGTCATACATATTAAAAAAAACAGGAACAATAAAATAGTGAAAATAATAAAAATTAAATTAACAATGTATTTTAAATAGCTGAATAGAAATTGGTGTGTTTAAGCAATAATAATTTTGTATTTTTGTGTAACATATGGTGTGTGTAATAAAGAATGTTCCATTCTATTCTATTCTATGTTTATTTTCAGGCTGATCCACTCGACCAACCGCGCGCACAAAGGCTACACCCTCTCCGTGAACCACCTCGCGGACCGCAGCGACGCCGAGCTGGCGGCGCTGCGGGGGAACCTGCACACGCCGTTGGACCAGAGGAAACCGGAGGACCATGGTACCAAACCATGGATGATCCACACTATAAAATAAATCTAAATTTAAAATTTAAGAAAAAAACCCCGATACCAATGCCTTAATTTCCTTAAAAGTAAAACACCATAATATTTAGTAATGTGCACGCGATGCTCTTTCATTTGATACCCCACTCGAGTATATTTGCAGATTTTCGGTTTTCCTTCCCCACTC
The DNA here is from genome assembly GCA_929108375.1 of Gymnoscelis rufifasciata. Lineage (NCBI taxonomy): Eukaryota > Metazoa > Arthropoda > Insecta > Lepidoptera > Geometridae > Gymnoscelis > Gymnoscelis rufifasciata. The sequence goes on from OV815326.1 coordinate 1,822,276, forward strand.
TCACCCCCATAACTTTTAAACGGCTCAACCGATTTTCAGGAAACATGTCTAAGAACACCCGGGCCAAACTCATCTTTCATACAAAAAAAAAACTACATTGAAATCGCTCCATGCGTTCGGGAGCTATGATGACCCAGACAGACAGACACGTCAAACTTATAACACCCCTCTTTTTTGGTCGGGGGTTAAAAAGACATACTATTTTGTGATGTGCATGTGATGCGCTTTCATTTGAGACCCCACTCGAGTATAACAAAACTAAATTAAAATCGCTCAATCCGTTCGGGTGCTATGATGTCCCAGACAGACAGTGGTTGGGGTTAACAAATACAAAAACACTATTGTACACACAGGGAAATAAAATACAACAACACGTAGGAAAACAAATGTACCTACAATGCCTAATAATAATGGGCTGCCTTATCGCCTAATTAGCTAAAAAGTGATCTTTTCTAGGCAACCTTTGGATTGAAAATAATTTGATAAAATAATTAGTAGGGGTGTGCAATATTAAATAAAAAAAATTAGATTATAATGACTCCATATATGACAAATATAAATATATAATAATTAATAAATATATATTAATTTTAAAGGATTCATTCGAATAAGCACTTATTAGCAAGACAGGTATAAATATAAATAAATGTATCTCCGGACAATCCACACAACAACATCTAGCTTCGTGGTAGCAAGCTTGTTTTTTTATGAGAGATCCACTATCTCACCTGATAGTAAGTGTCGATGTGTACGAAGATGCGGATCACATAGATCTAGAAGGTGCATATTCAATATTGTATTGAACACAAGGTTCTCGTCGTTAGGAAATACAAGAGCGTTTCCAAATTTTTGCCGTGCGAATCATAATTATATATTCTAAACCTAGTATAATTTGCCAGGGCTTCCGTTCCCGTACAGCAAGTCCGTGGTCAGTGAGATGAGCGTCAAACTGCCCCCCGAATATGACTGGAGGCTGTTCGGAGCCATAACACCGGTTAAAGGTAATACACTCGGTTTATACATATAAAGTTTTCCATTCACTATGCGTCTTTTTAATTTTATTTATTAGATAATCCTTCATTTGACCACAATCTCACCTGATGTAAAGTGACGATGTGGTCTAAGATGGGGCATGAAGACCTAGAAGATAGATGGCTTCGAAACCACATTACGAAACACGAAAACATCGCTTCACGCACTGGCCCAGCCCGGAGGGTGGTGACAAGCCGCGGCCGAAGCCTACCACCAGAGACTGTTCTAAGCACCACCCGGAGGTCACCTGTAAGGATTTAGAGGGTTACCAATTACGGACGTGAACAGACAAAACCTCTAATGTTATTTCCTTGATATTTTGGAACGAAGTTCCTTACCGCGCGTTGTGAAAGGGGGCTAGACGGGAATAAAATCTTACGAAAAGTTGTCACGACACGCGACACGAAGACACGCTACACGACACTTTTTGAATCACAACATCTTTTGATAAGCTGTTGCTTAATTTCGTCATCGAATCAGTGGCGCAACGGTAGCGCGTCTGACTCCAGATCAGAAGGTTGCGAGTTCAAATCACGTCCGGGTCAATGCTTCTTGTGTTTCCAAAATTTAGTTTTGGGTAAAATTCAGTTTTATTTGTTAGTTAATCTTAGATCAAATTACATTTGAAAAATAATAAATTTTTATTACAAGGCTATGTGTTTCTAAGGAAATAAACGTTTTGACTTTGACTTTTCCACTTGTTTGTTGGACAGACCAGTCGGTTTGCGGCTCCTGCTGGTCGTTCGGCACGGTGGGCGCGGTGGAGGGCGCCCTGTTCCTCCACAACGGCGGCCACCTCGTGAGGCTCAGCCAGCAAGCACTCGTCGACTGCTCCTGGGGGTGAGACATATTATAATGCTAGATACAAGATCCATACTGTCTTAAGCTTTAACCTTAAGTTAGTTACTTGTAAGTTAATGTTAAGTTTGAGTGTTCCTGTTTAATAGTGTAGTGTATAATAGGTAAATATGTATGAATGTATGTGTGTTGAAGTCGCAAATAAATGATTTTTACTTTACTTTACTTTAAGATACAAAATCATTTATTTACTGCTTCAGTGGCGCGGTGGGCGAGAGTCCGCTTGCGGCGCAAGAGGCAGCGGGTTCGATTCCCGTCGAGGGGTCAAGTGATTGTATGTTGTGCAAGCACTTTCTCCTTGGTCTGGGTGTTTAATATGTATAATAAAAAATATCTATATATGTATGTACATTATATTAAGTACTAGCGGCCCGCCCCGGCGTCGTACGGGTAAAAAAAGTTCCCGGCAATTTTTTCCTTATTTGCTCGCCGTTTAGACCTACCCTGGACTACGACAAACATTTTAAAACTAAAATCAGCTCAATCGGCCCAGCCATTCTCGAGTTTTAATCAGACTAACGAACAACAATTCATTTTTATTTATATAGATATCAGATGTCTAGTACCCGTAACACAAGCTAAGAGCTTACCACGGGGCTAGATGTTGTTGTGTGGATTGTCCGGAAATATTTATTTATTATTTATTTATTTATTTCCATTGTTTGGTTTTACAAAACTTAGACACGTCAATATAAAATACAAAAGAAACAAAAAAAATATATCATAGGTGCTTAAAGATAAATCTGGTCGCTTCGCTTTTTTTACACTAGGGCAAAGATGCGATTAGAAACTAGCTCATTTTTGTATTGAAACTTTACAATCATTATTTGTTAGTCTTGTTTTTGTGTTGGAGCAGATTCCGTCCCTCATTTATTGATAACTTCTTCTTATAGTGCCTCTCCATTACTCAAGGTCGGCGGTCTTATTAAACTTTTCCTTATCCAGGGCTAGCCTGAATAGGTCTTCTGCCTTCTTTATGCCCGTCCATTGCCTGATGTTACGCAGCCAGGAAGTTTTCCTTCTACTAACAGCCCTCTTGCCTGGCATTTTCCCCATCATAATTGTTTGCAGCAGTTGATAACGGTCATGTCGTAAGATATGACCAAGATATGCAACTTTTTTCTGTTTGATAGTTCTTACCAGACTAGGTATCGTGTCGTCTGTCTGTGTGTCTCTCTGTCTGTATGTCTGGGACATCATAGCTCCCGAACGGATGGAGAGATTTCAATTTAGTTTTTTTCATATGAAAGGTGAGTTTAGCGAGTGTTCTTAGACATGTTTCATGAAAATCGGTTGTGCCGTTTAAAAGTTATATGGGGGTGAGCGTGGGGAAGGAAAACCGAAAATCTGCAAATATACTCGAGTGGGATCAAATGAAAGCGCATCGCGTGCACATTACAAAATATTATGGTGTTTTTCTTTTAAGGAAACAAAGGCATTGGAATCGGGGTTTTTCTTAAATTTTATTTTAGGTTTTTTAACGTAGTTTATAATTTGAATATATTTATCCTTTAGTTTCGGCAACAATGGATGCGATGGCGGCGAGGATTTCCGCGCCTACAAGTGGATCAAGAAGCACGGGCTGCCCTCTGAAGAGGACTATGGAGGCTACCTTGGACAGGTGGGTTCCTACACTTAATCATCATCATCATAATTTTAGCTGTATGTCTTCCACTGCTGGACGTAGGCCCTCCTCAAAGATCTCCAGTAATTTCGGCAGGCAGCAACCTGCATCAACCGTGAGCCCGCAGCCTTCACCAGATCTTCCGTCCTTCTAGATAAGATAAGATAAGATAAATATTCTTTATTGCACACATAATTAAAATCACAAAAAACTAAAAATAAGCACTTAAGACTATGCGACAAATGGCGATCTTATCGCTAAAGAGCGATCTCTACCAGACAACCTTGAATGGATAGGATTATTGGGAAAAAGAAGGGGACCTGTTGGTTGAGTTGGTAGTTTATTATTTATTTATTTTATTTACAACATACATAACGTTACAGAAATTTTCATCCAAGATGTTATATATGGCACAGGTTACTAATAATAAAAACATTAAACTATAAGTTCAGTGTTAAATTAATTTCAGTGATGAAAGTTAGTTGGTGGAAGTCCTACGCTGCGCTTGCCGATCCGTCGCGTAATATCTTTGTTGAATAGGCTCAGAGTCGCTCAAACGGCTATGGAGAGGGCTGTGCTCGGGGTTTCTCTACGGGATTGAATCAGAAATGAGGAGATTCGTAGAAGAACGCAGGTTACCGATATATCCAAACGGATGATATCTTTGAAGTGGCAGATATAGCATACACTTAATCATACCTCTCATCAGTTATGCTGAGGTCCAATTTCACCATCTCCGTGTAACGTTAGACAATGGTTAAAATGTACAGCTATTTATCTCGCTTTGACACATGTGTCAGAGTGAGATAGATCTTGACGTAATTGACACGTATTATTGTAATGTATTTATTTATTTATTTTATAATTATAAAAATAAATAAATAATTATAGGTAAAGAAAACATAACATCAGACTTTTCTTCTTCGTTTACACTGTTGTTAATGTTTTCGATAGTGAGCATAACACCATGCACGATGCAAGAGTCACTGTCAAGTGTATCGAGAACAATTGACAGTGACTCTTGCATCGGAACGTCAATGGGAACGTGAAGAATTGTGGGATTTTATTTTTACGAATTATATACAGGGTGTGTCGTTGATAATTTATAATCCGTTAGGGGGTGGTAGCCCAGCTATGAGGCTTTAATAAAATCATATACAGAAATACAGATAGATGGCTTCGAAACCACATTACGAAACACGAAAAATCGTTTCACGCACTGGCCCAGCCCGGAGGGTGGTGACAAGCCGCGGCCGAAGCCTCCCACCAGAGACTGTTCTTAGCACCACCCGGAGGTATCATGTTGTATGTGTGTGTGTTATTTAAGAGCGTTATATGTATAAAAAATTGTGTAATGTAATGAATATTTGTGACGTAAATTAATGTTTTCTATTCTATTCTAATTGCAGGACGGATACTGTCACAGTGACAACGTCACTTCCGCCACCAAAATAACCGGCTGGGTGAACGTCACGCCCAACGACGAGAATGCTCTGAAGGTAATCTATATAAATAAAAATGAATTGTTGTTCGTTAGTCTGATTAAAACTCGAGAACGGCTGAACGGATTTATCTTATCTTAATCTTGAAATGTTCGTGGAGGTGTGGAGGTCTAGGGAAGGTTTAAAAGGCGAGAAAAAAACAAATAAATGCCGGGAAAAAAAATTGAATGAAAACCCTTGCGAAGCCGGGGCGGGCCACTAGTTTTTAATAAATAAATAAATATTTCCGGGCAATCCACACAACAACATCTAGCCCCGTGGTAAGCTCTTGTGTTACTGGTACTAGACATCTGATATACTTAATATAACAGACATACATATATAGATATTTTTTTATTATACACAATAAACACCCAGACCAAGAAACTGCTTATAGATCATACAAACACTTTAAACCTCGGCGGTAATCGAACCCAGCAACCTCTTGCGCCGCAAGCGGACACTCGCCCTCCGCGCCACTGAGGCAGTAATATAAGTTATTTAAGTTAATTTAGTAGTGAATTTCAAGCTTATTCCAGCCAGTTTGATTAGTAGTTCGATAATCGAAATACGATGTTTTTGCGGGAAAATTCATAATCAGTGAAAAACTAGTTATCAACCCCCGACCAAAAAAGAGGGGTGTTATAAGTTTGACGTGTCTGTGTGTATGTCTGGGACATAATAGCCCCCGAACGGATGGAGCGATTTCAATTAACTTTTTTTTTGTATGATAGGTGAATTTGGCGCGAGTGTTCTTAGACATGTTTCGTGAAAATCGGCTGTGCCGTTTTAAAGTTATGGGAGTGGGGAAGGAAAACCGAAAATCTGCAAATATACTCGAGTGGGGTATCAAATGAAAGCGCATCGCGTGCACATTACTAAATATTATGGTGTTTTACTTTTAAGGAAATGAAGGCATTGGAATTGGGGGCTTTTCTTAAATTTTTAATTTAGTTTTATTAATATGTATTTTTTTTTATTTTAGTTGGCCTTATTCAAGCACGGCCCGATATCCGTCGCCATTGACGCGTCGCAGAAGACGTTCAGCTTCTACTCGCACGGCGTCTATTTCGATGAGAAATGGTAAGTTTTAAACTCTACGGTTCACCATAGGCCTCATGAATAGGCTCAGAGTTGCGCAACGAGCTATGGAAAGGGCTATGCTCGGGGTTTCTCTACGTGATCGAATCAGAAATGAGGAGATACGTAGAAGAACGCGGGTCACCGACATAGCCAAGCGAATTAGCTCGTTAAAGTGGCAATGGGCAGGCCATGTAGCGCGTAGAACAGATGGCCGTTGGGGCCGGAAAGCTCTTGGATGGAGACCACGAATCGGCAAACGCAGAGTGGGACGTCCACCAACCAGATGGACGGACGACTTGGTGAAGGTAGCGGGCTCGCGGTGGTTACAAGCAGCTACCGACCGAAATCACTGGAAGTCTTTGAGGGAGGCCTATGTTCAGCAGTGGACGTCCTACGGCTGAAATGATGATGATGATGATGAAACTCTACGGTTCTAGTATTAATGTCTTTGTTATGAAGACCGTGAAAAAGCCGAGTTGGCTAATTAGGAGCAGCCTCGACTTTCATTCCGAAGGTACTTTTTTCATTGACTCTCAGTGGTGCTTACTGGTGAGCTTTCAAACCGTGGCCCACTAATGTGGGCTATGTTTGGTGTTTATGCTAATGCATAAACACCCCAATTTCGTTCCCACTGCTGGGACACCGGGACATCTATTGCCGAGAGAGATAAGGCCTTAATTCACCACTTGGCCAAGTGCGGGTTGGTGAATGACACATGTCCTTCAAACTCAGTTCTCGGAACATGCCGGTTACCTTGCGACGTTTGCCTTCACCGTTTTTCAAGAAGAAAAATCCAGAGGTGCGCGGCCTACCGTACTACAGTAGGTTTAATTCCGCCGCTTTCGCTTCTTATTGTTATTCATCATCACCCTATTAACGTTCCCACTGCTGGGACACAGGGACTTCTCTCCTGACGAGAGAGATTAGGCCTTAATTCACCACGCTGGCCAAGTGCGGGTTATTGTTATTACAATATTGAAAACCTGTTCAATGGTTTGAACGCCTACAATGTTTCTTATTATTTATTTATTGAGGGAAATGGAAGCAGAAAACATGTTGTGCCGACCCCACGTAATGTGGGATATGGGATAAGGTCAGGAAGATGATGATTTATTTATATATTTATATCTTATTTTCACGTACAATGTTTCCAGCAAGAACAACATAGACGGGCTGGACCACGCAGTGCTGGCCGTCGGCTACGGAGTCCTGAACGGCTCCAAGTACTGGCTGGTGAAGAACTCCTGGTCCAACATGTGGGGGAACGACGGGTACATCCTCATGGCCATGAAGGAGAACAACTGCGGGGTCGAGACCGCGCCCACCTATGTCCTTATCTAAACATAGAAACATAGATTTAGATTCATTTATTGTCACAGAAAAAAACACATAGGTACAGTACGCGTCGCTAACTGGTAACTATTTTTTCGTACAAACCTCTACTGCAAGGGGTAACCAGTTAATGACGTGTACCACCTATGTCCTTATCTAAATATATCATTGATTTAGATTTAGATTCATTTATTGTCTCAGAAAAAAACACATAGGTACAGTTCACGTCGCTAACTGGTAACCATTTTTTCGTACAAACCTCTACTGCAAGGGGTAACCAGTTAATGACGTGTACCACCTATGTTCTTATCTAAATATATCATTGATTTAGATTTAGATTCATTTATTGTCACAGAAAAAAACACATAGGTACAGTTCGCGTCGCTAACTGGTAACTATTTTTTCGTACAAACCTCTACTGCAAGGGGTAACCAGTTAATGACGTGTACCACCTATGTCCTTATCTAAATATATCATTGATTTAGATTTAGATTCATTTATTGTCACAGAAAAAACACATAGGTACAGTTCGCGTCGCTAACTGGTAACCATTTTTTCGTACAAACCTCTACTGCAAGGGCTTACCATTTAATGACGTTTACTGTACATGAAAAAAAATATGCATATACTTATTCTAGAGCAGTATCTGTGACTTGATTACGATTAGGCTCGTTTGCTATTATCCTGATACACACTTATTCCGATATCTTAACGTTAAATAATATTGTTAGGCTCGTTTTACATATCCTGATACCAACTTATGTCCTTTTCTAAACATTGTAGAATATAGCTCGTTTTTCTTTTCCATTATCCTGATAACTACGTAAGTTTTTATCTAAACCTAAAATATTAATATATGGCTGGTTTTCGTTTATTCTGATATAAAAGTGTATTTACATTATAATAATTAAAAAAAAATATATTTAAAATATTGGATTGCTCAAGTTGAGCGGTATCAATTAAAGTAAAACCTATCTCATTTAGTATAAAAATAATTATCTCTTGTATTCAGTGTTCAAAAATTTTAATCAATTCGAGGATTCTGAAACACCTTGTATATGATGGAATATTCAGACTCGAATAAATCGAATTTCGTTTCGTTAGAAATATCATATGTTTACTATACATTTTAAGATAATTATAAATTCTTAGATATCACGAGCACCAATCGACTTTTTTTTAATGGAAATTTTTATACATTCCATATAATTTTCATTTATTGTTTTTTTTTAGAATTTAGATTAATACAAATTAGTTGTTTTTAAGTATTCTTGTAGTCTTAGTTTCATTTTAAATTGTTCAAATCCAATCGAGCGCCCTTTTTAATCTTTTCCACTCATTTGAGAACAGTTGGAATTTATAGATCTGAAAGATTCTGCAGGAATCTATTAAAATATTTTTTAAAGAATATAATCAAAGGTTTTGTAATGGCTGATGAGAAAGGATAATGATTTTAAGTTAATAAACTTGCTTAAATTCTTGTTTACTCTTTTACGAGTAGATTTACATTATTTTTGTCGGTAAATGGTGGCATTTCACAACATGCTGAAACTTATGAAGACGTCATATGACTAAAATGACATAAGATAAATATATTATCTGTCAATTTAGACATATGCTGTCATTTTAGTAAAATTTCAGGACGCAAAATGGCGTTCAACTGAGGAACATCTTTTTCACTTTATAATTTTATTTAACTCGTCTCTGGCAAATTGTCGCTTCAAGCGCAAAGTACAATTACAAGAAACTGAACTAAGTTAAATTTAAGCATGTTGCGAATTTGCGTAATAACTTAATTAAATCGCTGTGCCTTTGAAATAGCCTAATTAATGTTTTGGTGGAATTGCTTGAAAGCTTTGGTTTAAATAAATAACAATGTACTAGGCTGTGCTTAGGTTCGCTCTCTAGAAACAATAAATCTTTTTGTATAATTGTTCTTTTATTTATAACTAGCGGCCCGCCCCGGCGTCGCACGGGTAAAAAAAGTTCCCGGCAATTTTTCCTTATTTGCTCACCGTTTAGACCTACCCTGGACTACGACAAACATTTTAAAACCAAAATCAGCTCAATCGTCCCAGCCGTTCTCGAGTTTTAATCAGACTAACGAACAACAATTCATTTTTATTTATATAGATTCCTGCCGCAATGTTGTATGTGTGTAATTATACAGAAAACTGATCTATTTATTGCTGAAAACTGGATTAAAATCCGTTCAAGTTTTGGGGTGCGGGCGGAAGTCCCAGCAGTGGGACGTTAATAGGGCGATGATGATGCAGTTGACCTGTTCATGTAGGTATGCCCTGTGCTTCTAAGGAAGTAAACGTTTTTTACCTTGACTTTGAATTCAAATATATATCGATTGATCTTGATGAAAATTTTATAACCTGCTTTTACAAACAATTAGTTTTAGTCGGTTGAATACAGTTAACAAATAAAGAACTTTATTTTATACTATGTGTGGAGATGGAATGTATTCCCTGCGCTTTTTGACTTTGAAGAACATAATGGGAATGGAATTACGGTATGGAGCAAGAAATAATTTATGTACCGCCATTTTGAAAAAAAAAACACGATTTAGCGGTCATTGATGAAACGCGCTGAGTAAATGCTTACAACAAATGGTTTTGTAATCAAATTATACGGTTTCTGAGACATTAAGCCCTCTAAAAACGATTAGCGCAATAAAAGACTTAACTATTATAATTGACGATATTATAGGAAAACAGAAATAACAAAAACATGACTACACAATGTTTATTTGAAATTAAACCTTGGACGCAAACGATGCAGGCTGTTATCGCATACATTATCCATACTTGTCTAAGCACATGTTGCCTACTTGTATAAGGCCTTCTCCGTTACAGTTGTCTTCAAAGATCTCTTTGGCGTACTGAAAAATATGAAACGTATTTGAACCAATTATAACCATTTAATTATTTTACTTGCAGATTATGAAACAGGCCCTAAAACTTTAAAAACTAGCCAACACGCCACGGTGTTTATGGTTTTTTTTTCCGAGGGAAATAAGTTATTTTTAAATTGTTGCCCGATAAAGGCCTTCTTTATACTTCCGAAGTCAGTAACGTGGAAAGTTTATTAAATAGTACATACATTGCGTAAGTTAATTCCGTTTTTAAAATGAATCATGTCTGCAATTTTAACACTAGGTGTAAGCCCTAGATCAATAACCTTGTTGAATAATGTTCTTCCTTAGCAACTTGCAACTTATTTCATTAAGAATACGAAGTTGGTCGAATTTTTCGTTAATTCTAACTTAGGATTGCTGATAGGCTTGGGGGGCCGCCAGGGTTTGATGGCCCCGGGACACTGCCCCCTAGGCCCCCGGAAGCTACGCCATTGGCGGAAGGATCGTATAACAATAAATAAAATAAAATAAATAAATATTTCCAGACAGTTCACACAACATCTAGCCCCGTGGGAAGTTCTAAGCTTGTGTTACGGGTACTAGATATCTGATATACTTAATATAATAGTCATACATATATAGATATTTTTTATTATACCAAGGAGAAAGTAAAGATTCAAAAACGCCTAGCTCATGGCCCGTGAAGTTTACAAACCGTGTCGCTGTAAAACCACGTATCCATACTAATATGTATTAGAGGTATTATTGCGAAAGTAACTCTGTTTTCCTCTTTCAAGCAAAAACTACATACTTACTGAACCAATTTAAATTTAATTTAGTAGACAGATTCTCTAGACCCTGAGGAAGGACTAAGTCTACATTTTACCGCCGGATAATGTCATTCCGCGGGAAAAAACATTATAACTATACATTATATTGTTACTCGCGTTAAAACACAGATTATCTTAATATTAGGTCCTTACATATGAAATTGGCGTTTTGTATGGGAGGAACAAAAAGTCGAATATTTTTTAATATAATATATTTAATTAATCAAAGTATGAACCATTATTTTCTTTGCACTTTTGCCATCTTATAGGTAGTTCATTGATCCCTTTACTAAAAAAACCAGTCGGACGGGAATCAATAAAATCTTTGAAGGCGATTTGGACTGCCCCATCGGAGTTGAATTTTTTCCCTTGCAAGAAGTTATCCAAATTTCGAAAAAAATGGTAATCTGTTGGAGCAAGGTCCGGGGAGTACGGAGGATGTCTTAGACTTTCCAATTGAAGCTCTTCTAATTTAGTAGCCGTCTGTTGCGCAGTGTGTGGTCTAGCGTTGTCGTGAAGCAGCAGTGGCGTGGAGCGATTGACCAGCCTAGGTTGTTTAGCCGCTAGCTTTTCCATCATGGTTTGCAATTGCTGACAATAGACATCAGCCGTAATAGTCTGGCCAGATTTGAGAAAACTGTAATGAACAATACCGGCACTAGTCCACCAAACGCTTACAAGTAACTTTTTTGGGGTTAATTTTCGCTTGGGGCAGGATTTGGCTGGCTGGCCAGGATCCAACCATTGCGCTGAGCGCTTCCGATTATCGTAAAGAACCCATTTTTCATCACAGGTAATGATTCGGTTTAAAATACCTTCATTATTGTGCCGGTTTAGTAATGTAACGCAGCAGTCGACGCGCGTTTGCCGGTTTGCTTCAGTCAATTCGTGAGGTACCCACCTTTCAAGCTTTTTAATCTTCCCAATTTGCTTCAAGTGAATTAAAACAGTTTTATCACTAACACCGCAGCCTGCAGCTAACTCGGACGTGGTTTGCGATGGATCCGCTTCCACAATAGCCTTCAACTCTTCATTATCAACTTGAGTCTCAGGCCGTCCACGGGGCTTGTTCTGCAAGTCGAAATTTCCAGAACGAAAACGTTGGAACCAAAAACGAACTGTGTTTTCTTTTGCAACACGACCGCCATACACATCATTCACCCTTCGAGTTGTTTCCGCAGCACTAGTGCCACGGCGGAACTCGTACTCGTAAATAATGCGATATTTTAAGTTTTCCATTTTGTAAAATGAGTGACGCAAACAGAAAAAAACAGAAGAAAAAAAACAAATGAATGACGATCATCGAAGCACAAATACATGAGTCTATAGCTGTACAAATTTGAATTTGGAATTCCTTACCAAAGAGGAGAAATTTGTGATTAAAGTGGCCAGTACGAAAAACGCCAATTTCATATGTAAGGACCTAATATATATAAATCTCGTGTCACAATGTTTGTCCTCAATGGACTCCTAAACCACTTAACCGATTATAATAAAACTCGCACACCATGTGCAGTTCGATCCAACTTGAGAGATAGGATGGTTTTTACGGCGAGAAAAATTCGAATAATTTCCGGAAAAATTTAATACCCGTGCAACGCCGGGGCGGGCCACTAGTTTAATAATATAATCTGTGTTTTAACGCGAGTAACACCGCGAGGCTCTACTTGTTTCTGTGTCTCTGCGAAAGTAACTCTGGCTGTCTCTCTGTTACTCTTTCACACAAAAACTAGTGAACCGATTTAAATTTAATTTGGTACACAGATTCTCTAGACCCTGAGATAGGACTAAGGCTACTTTTTACCTCGGGATAATGTCATTCCGCGGGATAAAACATTATAACCCTGCTGGGCTCTACGGGTTATACTACTCGTAGGTAATAAAGTTATATATTTAAATATTATTTATTTTCAGCCCATGTCGTCCCACTGCTGGGCAAAGGCCTCCCTATTCCCCTTCCACACGACCTCTGTGGCTCGGTGGCCGAACGTCCGCTTGAGGCGCAGGAGGTTGCGGGTTCGATCCCCGCCCCGGGGGACCAGATTTTGTACGATCTACAATTTCTGGTTTCGGGTCTGGGTGTTTTCTATGTATCATATGTATATATTTACAAAAAAAAATGTATCTATGTAGTATAATGAGTCACCTAAAACCCATAGTACAAGCTCTGCTTAGTTTGGGGTTAGGTGATGCTGTGTGAGTAGTCCGGAAATATTTATTTTATTTTATTTATTTACACATTGCGTTGTTGAGCTGTTGCTCACCAATCCACGTCAAAATTATCCAGCTCATCTCGCCATCTTGATCTTGAAATAAAAATAATAATAATAATAAATTTAAGGTAATAAAGTTACCGTCCAGTAATTCCAGAAGGAATGAGGCTTCTTATAACCTATCCTGGGCTTCGGCGTGGTCGTGTAGAAGGCGTCCATGTGATGCGGCAGCTTCCCTGGCGCCAGGGGATCGTGCTCCTCGCCAGACCTCTCCAGGGCCCTTAGGGAATATGAAGACTGCTTGCCTTTGAAGAAGAAAATCCTTATAATTTATCAATTTCGTAGCTTGTCTATAACTTTTACCGAATATATTTTTTTTATCTCTTAAAGAACCGACCGTAAAGAGGCGTGTTATATTAGGTCCTTACATATGAAATTGGCGTTTTTCGTACTGGCCACTTTAATCACAAATTTCTCCTCTTTGGTAAGGAATTCCAAATTCAAATTTGTACAGCTATAGACTCATGTATTTGTGCTTCGATGATCGTCATTCATTTGTTTTTTTTCTTTTGTTTTTTTCTGTTTGCGTCACTCATTTTACAAAATGGAAAACTTAAAATATCGCATTATTTACGAGTACGAGTTCCGCCGTGGCACTAGTGCTGCGGAAACAACTCGAAGGGTGAATGATGTGTATGGCGGTCGTGTTGCAAAAGAAAACACAGTTCGTTTTTGGTTCCAACGTTTTCGTTCTGGAAATTTCGACTTGCAGAACAAGCCCCGTGGACGGCCTGAGACTCAAGTTGATAATGAAGAGTTGAAGGCTATTGTGGAAGCGGATCCATCGCAAACCACGTCCGAGTTAGCTGCAGGCTGCGGTGTTAGTGATAAAACTGTTTTAATTCACTTGAAGCAAATTGGGAAGATTAAAAAGCTTGAAAGGTGGGTACCTCACGAATTGACTGAAGCAAACCGGCAAACGCGCGTCGACTGCTGCGTTACATTACTAAACCGGCACAATAATGAAGGTATTTTAAACCGAATCATTACCTGTGATGAAAAATGGGTTCTTTACGATAATCGGAAGCGCTCAGCGCAATGGTTGGATCCTGGCCAGCCAGCCAAATCCTGCCCCAAGCGAAAATTAACCCCAAAAAAGTTACTTGTAAGCGTTTGGTGGACTAGTGCCGGTATTGTTCATTACAGTTTTCTCAAATCTGGCCAGACTATTACGGCTGATGTCTATTGTCAGCAATTGCAAACCATGATGGAAAAGCTAGCGGCTAAACAACCTAGGCTGGTCAATCGCTCCACGCCACTGCTGCTTCACGACAACGCTAGACCACACACTGCGCAACAGACGGCTACTAAATTAGAAGAGCTTCAATTGGAAAGTCTAAGACATCCTCCGTACTCCCCGGACCTTGCTCCAACAGATTACCATTTTTTTCGAAATTTGGATAACTTCTTGCAAGGGAAAAAATTCAACTCCGATGGGGCAGTCCAAATCGCCTTCAAAGATTTTATTGATTCCCGTCCGACTGGTTTTTTTAGTAAAGGGATCAATGAACTACCTATAAGATGGCAAAAGTGCATAGAAAATAATGGTTCATACTTTGATTAATTAAATATATTATATTAAAAAATATTCGACTTTTTGTTCCTCCCATACAAAACGCCAATTTCATATGTAAGGACCTAATATATAAGTTAGACGTGTCTGTATGTCTGTCAGTGGCATCATAGCTTCCGAACGTATGAAGCGATTTCAATTTAGTTATTTTTGTATGAAAGGTGACTTTTGCGCGAGTGTCTAAGGTGAGATGTTTGTGTGTGATGTTCAACCCTTATACTAGCATTGAGATCGGCACACTTGAGTTGGTTATTTTTATGATTATTCATATTTTACGATTAACATTTTTCGTGCTTATATCAATATCATTAGTATGGTAACATAAAGGTATCTTTAAATATATTTTTTTTGGAAAAACATTATTGCCTGCCAATTTTTGTTATTTATTTTAGCAAGTTTTGACGATTATCGACGAGGGAGAAAGAAGGTCTTTTATATACCAAATTTTGGTAATTCATTTAACGTATTTATATAAATGTATATTTCAGTTTATGTACTTTACCCACCTTTTTTTTTATTTTCTGATGACCTCATAAGGTTTATTATTCTCGTCAAAGCGATTTTTATATCATCGTCACCTTTTCTCAGACCGCCTGCGTCTCTTCTAAACCAACTCCTTAAGGAATTCCAAAAAGATTTGAAAGGGGCAATATTAATAGCAATATCTTCTTTATTAATAGCAATATTTTCTTCGATATCTTCTTTTTTACCGTAAGTAACTGATTTTATATCTTCTTTGTCTTTCTTCTTATTTTTCTTGCTTTTCTTTTTATCTCTCTGCTTTTTATTAAGTTTAATGTGTGATATGGGTTTCTTTGATTCCTTTATATATTTTTTAACACTCTCCATTTCTTCGTTTGTTTCTATTGCTTCTTGAGGCATCATTATTTTTTTTTCTGGTTCGTCTTCCCTTTCTTTTGTTAAGGTTAAATCATAGTTATTTAAGTCATAATTATTAAGGTTGTCATCTGATTCATTTTCGTCGGCATTATCACCTTTTTTGCTGTCGCTTTCTCTGTTATAATTTTTGAAATCAGCTTCTCTTCTATCACCGTCTTCTCCATCATCATTATTTTCTTCTCTATTAGCTATTTCTTCTTTACTGACATCATCTGTTTGTACCTTGTCATGTGATGGATTTCTTCTAAACCTTTGCTCAATATTCATCAAGCTCTCAGTGTCTTTGCCAGAGCGATGTACTAATTCTGTTAATTTATTCACAAGTTGTTTCTCATTTAAGTTCTTCATAATTATAGCATTGAAACAATGAATGGTTGATACATTTATTAGGAGCAGACATTTTAGCAAACTTATTCTAAGGAACATGTTATATGTTCTGAATGTTTGTACATTTTCTATTACTGTGGTTTATCGAGGTTGAAATTAAGTAATCTTTGTAAAGGCAATTGCTCTCTGGGCATTAACATGTTGTACAGTCGACAGCAATATTAGTGATCAAATTTAACGTTTTAGTGTGAAGTACCAGATGTAAGAAGTGTTAGTTCTAAATAAAGTCATAATTATTATTATTATCTTCTTTAAAAATCAATCATCGGGCGCGAGGAAGGTTACATGATAATAACACAACATAACCCTTAAAAATGTATTTATAAATAATTATTTTCTCATAAACAAATAAAATAAAAAATAAAATAAGAGGGCTATAAATATTAAAAACGGGCTATAAATTTGATAATGTTTCCATTTAAAGTAGCCTGGAAGAGATCACTTTTTAGCGATAAGGCCGCCCATCGCCCCACTTATTTTTTTTTGTTATAAGTGTTAATGTTTTTGTGTTGTGTAAATAAAGCGTTTTTGTGTTGTACTGTAAGTAATTGTAGAAAAAAAACCACCTTTCATTTTATTTCTTAATAATACTTTAGCCCAAAATACGTAGGCAACAGCTAGTCTATAAATAATTTGTTTAATTGAAATACAAAGACCTTGTCGACAGAATTAGAAATAAAATTTCTAATCAATAATTACCAATATATGCTTGGATAAGTACACCGACTTCAGTAAAATGTCCGCTAACATTTATGTAAAATTTTGTTTTATAAATTATTTGCTTGTTCTTATAATATTAGTGGAAATTAAAGTTGAAGGATATAAACTTAAAATTGTAAAAGGAGGAGGTGATGCAGATATCTTAAGAGGATTTGGCAATATTCTTGGCGTGTCTTCAAGACGAAAGCTGCTTAAGGTTTTTCTCCCTCATGGGGAAAAGGTATTTCTGGACACTGATGAGGCAATATACAAACCTTTAATAAGAGTGCATAAAAATCATAAGCATAACAAAGAATCTAAACTGGAAAACAACCTTAGAACCTTTTTATTGGCACATAAAAAAAAGGATCTAATTACATTTTTGGGATTGGAGAAACGTCATAAGACAAATAAGAATAAAATGGAATAGCGAAAACAGCAATTTGTATAATAATTATAATTATGTTTAGAACGCATTTAATTGAACTTTAATATCTCGTACCTACTTTGACTTCAATTCTATGGCTTTGTCAGTGTATTTTGTGTGTGTTCGCGGCTAGTCACCACCCTCCGGGCTGGGTCACTGCGTAAAGCGATTTTTTCGTGTTTCGTAATGTGGCCCGGAGAAGCCATCTATCTACCTTCTAGCTCTTCATGCCCCATCTTCTTAGACCACATCGTCACTTTACATCAGGTGAGATTGTGGTCAAATGATAGGGCCTTCATTTGACATATAACATAAAAAAAAACTTGTTGGAGATCCAAATAAACAAATAATAATTATCCTATGAAATAAGAAAATAATTAATTTTAATTTTCAACAATATTTACTATTTATTTATTAATATTTATTTAAAGTAGCTTCGAGATCGAGCGATAAGATATTTTTCTCTATTTTAAGTACATTATAATATGTAACTATATATTAAAAAAAGCGAATAATTGTTTTGCTGTAGGTTGAAAATGCAGAAAAACATAAATCAGACAGACATCGAAGTGTCGGTAATAGGGTCCATTTTTACTCATTTTGTATCGAACCCTAATATAGAGGTAATATGATAGCGAACCATTAAAATTTAAAGTCAGAGTTCACCTCATGTTTAATAGATTCTCCCTGCAAATATTTCACGTTAATTTTACTTGCATTTACGTTTTGAGATTATAATTTTTTTTACCGGAATTTATATTGCATGCATCATATACTTTTATAATTAAAATACCTTATGACATATATTCTTGTTTCAATAAATCATTGTAGAACTTCTGTCTGGCATACTCTGTAAAATGAAAACAAAAACCAATCTTGTATTTTAACAGTATTGTATAAGACGTGAAATGTTCTGATTTCGTACATGGCGAGAAGACAATGTCTTTAATAAATAATAAAATATTCGTGATATTAAGTTTTACTTATACAATCTTGAAAATATTTGATGCCGTGTCAGGTCAGTCTTTAAATAGAGTTACTTTAGATAAACCAGTTAAACCACAAAGCAGTAAACTTAAGCTCATGTTATGTATCAAGCCTAAAAATAATGGATTTAAACCTAAGGATATAAAAACTATGAATGCTCCGAGACATTTCATACCAAAAAATAAACTAAGGAATAATACTGCGAATATACAGGTATCTAAAGCACATGAAAATAAACTGACTGAAATAAGTGAAAACAATAATTTTACTAACATAGTTAGTACGGAAAGACCTAATATTATATCAACAAAAGAAAAGAAAACAAAGAAAAGAAAAAATACATTTAAATCAAAGCCTGCCGGAAGAACTTTTCAAAGATCCAGTACAAGAAACGAAACAAAACATTCTACTAAATCACATTATAAAATGATCAAAGGACAACTAAGACAAGCGAGCGCAGGCGCAGATACAGGAATGCCAAAAGTTCCTAAAAAAGTGTTCGATGCTTTTGCCTGGGGCATAGCTAAATTAATATTAAATCCTTCTAACATTGTAAAATTCAAGACAACTGCAGGAGTACCTGGATAAAATACATAGATAAGATAAATCTAGTATAGTTTTATTTTAGATTATTAACTCATTGTCCAGCAATATTTATTATCATTATCCCCAGCCTGCCCACCGCTGGACATAGGGCTGCCCACAGTTCGTGCCATCCACCACGGTCCTGTGCTAACCGCTTCCACTGTTGACCCACGACGCGACATTCCTCTATAAAATGGTTGAAATTTTTTAGAGTTTGAAGGACATTTGATGTTCACCAGTGCGGGTTCTTGCCAGCGTGGTGTGATAAGGCCTAATCTCTCTCGTCAAGAGAGAAGTCCCGGTGTCCCAGCAGTGGGTGTTGATAATGTTGAACCATTGACTCATATTACTCGGAGATTGTGAAACAAGCCCTTAGTAGTTAAATTTATAATTTTCAACGAGAACAGAGCCACCTAGTGAGGTTGGTTAGAAACAGAATCTCGCTCATGGTTTGGCAAACTTTAACAACTACCATACGATGCTATTCTGAAGAATAGAACCCGGTGATAATGTTAGATGGCAGTAAGTAGTTTTAGTCTAGTAGTAGAAAAATGCTAAGTAAGAAAAATAATATGAATTATAATTTTTTAACCCTTAAAGTAAATTTTTCAATCATAATTTCCTCTATCAATTATCAGTCATAAAATAAATTAAAAATAATAATCTATAATATAAAAATAAATCGTAAAACCGGTCCAGGTGGTCGGAAGACCAGCGCTGATACTAGTTTTCTAGTAATCACATGCTGTGACGTAGCCATTTTACCTAACTAATGTTTTTGTTTTCTTCTTATTTCGAGTGTTTGTATCAATTTATTTAATCTTAGTAAAAACTGTAAGTGAATGATTTAAATTATTTGTTATTTGGTAGGAAAATGAATGTATTTTGTTTGTAAAATATGTTGCTAAGCGCATAACTCAACAAAGCCTGCACCAATTTAGTAATATTTTTTTTAATGTTTGTCCAAGAAGTCCAAGAATAGTATTACGGCGACAAAAAATCGAATATTGGCCGGGAAAACTATTTTGAATAATTACCCAAGGCAGTAGGCCGCTAATCTATATAAATAAAAATGAATTGTTGTTCGTTAGTCTGATTAAAACTCGAGAACGGCTGAACGGATTTATCTTATCATAGTCTTGAAATCTTCGTGGAGGTCTAGGGAAGGTTTAAAAAGCGAGAAATAATCGAATAATGACGTGAAAAAAATTGAATAAAAACCCGTGCGAAGCCGGGGCGGGCCACTAGTGTTTAATTTTAATGGGCGGGCTTTGAACTAAATAAAGATAATTTATTTTTTTCGAAATATATTTAATTAGCATAATAAATAATGATTAGTATAAACACAGATATCTAATCTGTGGTATAAATAACTAGTAGGTACATAAAAAAGGATTAATACATGTACTCACTTTTATCAATAAAACAGAAAATACTTTGTAAAACCAGTTCCATTGATATGATTATAGGTATCGTGCACATGACATTAGTAAAGTTACAATGTTATTAACAATTTGAATAAACGATTATCTGTTTAAGCTAAAATATAAAATTACTAGAAATAAAATCTAGTTCCTATAATGTCCTATAATGGACGTAAATAGGGGTGCTTATAAGAAATAAAATACGATTAGTTACTTTCATCAATTATGCAGGACACTGATACCAAAAATCGCCATTCGCATCCAACCAATCGACTATCTTCCCATCATGCCACATAAAGATTCCTTTTAACTTCGGCGAAGCCTCCAAAATTAGATACAGCACATTTTTAACCGCCTCATCTGGGTCTCTATCCCCATCTCCTCGAGACATATCTGTCCTTACATGCCCGGGGTGCAACGCATTTATAGAAATATTGCTGTATTTATTCTGCTGAATCTTCGTAAGCGCTGTCACAGCGATTTTAGAAACTCTATGTTGTGCAAACTTTCCGTCGTCAGCAAAATCGTCTTTGTCAAAAGTTCCGTTCCTCACGCTTTCTAAATACGAATCGACGAATTTATTCAACTGTTCCTCATTCAAATCAGGACTTTGGATTATTTTCAGCCAGTGCTTGTTTTTGAGGTTTGAAAGATGGCCGCACGCGGAGGAAATGTTGACAACCCTAGCGCCATCTCTTAGTAAAGGATATAGATACCTTTCTATAGTCAGCAGACTTCTGTAATTGGTGTCTATGCTCAGTTTTGCGGTTTCATAGGTTGGGTAGGGTTGGGATAAGACCATTACAGCTGCGTTGTTGACTAAAACGTCGAATTTCCCGTGCTTTTCCTGGATAAAATCCGCTAGTTTCTTCACACTTTCCGCGCTGGTGACATCGAGTTGATGAAAAAAGGGATTCAATCCTATTTTGTTCAATGCTGCAACGGCTTCGAGCCCGCGTTCCTTGCTTCTTGCTGTGAGGTAGACGATACCATGGAATTTTTGGCATAAGCCTTTTACGATGGCGAATCCTATGCCTTTGTTGGATCCTGTTACAATAGCCACTTTTTCGCTCATCTTCAAGCACTTATTTTACTTTAAACCTATTTACACGTCTTGCTTGCTCTGCGTTTCGTATGTGAATAAATACTCCTTGCACGGAATAATTGGACCCTGTTATGCAGAAATGATCCAAAACGCTTCTTTTCTTTTGTGGGTTGGATCTTTTCTGCATAACAGGGTCCAATTTGATTGGAAAAGACAATACCCAGATAAAAACCTTAATAGTTTTTAAATTGAGCTTAAAATGTAAGACCTTGCTATCTTTTCTTTGAATAGTTTGCTTAGTGACCATTAACTCGTATGGAATGTTGACGATATATTGATAAAATATATAATAATATGTTGTTATATACATGATAATATTTGTTTGTTTCGATTAGTGATGAGTGAACAAACTACACGGCTCTACTGTTGTCATTTTTATCAAGGTTTCGTTATCTTTTCGTAAATATGTCTCGTCTGCATTTTAATTAGGTAAACACCCACGTAGCTAACTTTAATGTTGTTGACTTTTGATTTCATAGAACAACATTTGTCATGTTCACTTTGGTATCATATTTTTAGGGTTCCGAGTATGGAAACTCGTACTAATGATATTTTTACCATCTATTGAAATATTTTAGGTTTCCTATTGTAACTTTTTTTTATTATTTTAGGTTTCCTACTGTAATTTTTTTTCATGGAATTAGATTTTGTCAATTTTATCCTGTAACTTTCCATCTTATCTCTGCTCGTGTAGTATCATCGTCTTAAAATTATGTCACCTGATAAATTAGTTGTGGTTGTGGTTTAACAGATGAGATCATCTGAAAAATAATATAATTTAGTAGCGTGAAGCCAACTATAGCACTGAGCTAACTTTTTATGTTTTTACTTGTAATGTCTTGTTTTGTAGCAAGATAACAACATTTTGAAATTTCCATACATGTAATCGCATATAGCTACTTTTATTATTCTTCCAATATTGTACTTTGACTTTTATTTCAAATCGCTTTGGAAGTAGCATGATGTCTACTTCCGTACAATCAATAACACGTGAATAAACCTTTTAATGGAAAGGTACTACCTACCGATTGTCTCCTACATACATGTCATAAGTGGGTAATAATTTTAAGCTCATTAATGTTAAGTGCGTTCATTAAAAGGCATGAAAATTAAGTCTATGATGAAAGATTAATAATAAAAAAAGAGCACCATTTCGCCCTAACTTTGGCATTCTGCTAAAGTGACTTCTAACTAAAGTGGCCTACACTTCGCTTGCCAAGCGCCATTTTTATAAAATACTATAAATATAATTTTAATGAGTTGTCAGACTATCTGTAACAGACGAAAAATGAGCAGGTTCTCATTTCGAGACGTATATAAATATTTTTTTTAATATGACCACGCATAACTTTTTACGGGGTCGTCCGATTTTAATGTAAGGTAAACAAACAGTAAATAATTGCATTTATATAATTAATTCTAATTAATTACAGAGTTCAATTCCAGTTTTGATAAAATATAATGCAAAGGTAAAACCTAAAAGTCGCTTAAACATTAAAAAAAAAGAACAATTCATAAATGAAAATAAAAAACACAAACATTGATAACTGAGCCAGAATGTAGAAAAGGTGAGCTTAACCCTAAAA
Organism: Gymnoscelis rufifasciata; assembly: GCA_929108375.1. Taxonomy (NCBI): domain Eukaryota; kingdom Metazoa; phylum Arthropoda; class Insecta; order Lepidoptera; family Geometridae; genus Gymnoscelis; species Gymnoscelis rufifasciata. Next base: position 1,845,328 of record OV815326.1, read on the forward strand.
GACTTTTTAGCAGCAGCGGACCTCGACATACAAGAGGCCTCTTAAAAAGAGTGGAATCAAAAGAATCGTACATAATGAATGGTCGAGGAAAAAATAACTCACATTGATATTTTTTTTGGCGGTAAAATAGTATCTGCCTGTAATCTGTGTGTTATCAAACCATCCAGACAAGTAAAACATTTTTTTTATGTTCATCATCATCATCACCCTATTAACGTTCCCACTGCTGTGACACAGGGACTGCTCTCTTGACGAGAGAGATTAGGCCTTAATTCACCACGCTGGCCAAGTGCGGGTTGGTGAATGTCACATGCCCTTAAAACTCTTTTAAAGTTCTCAGAACATGCCGGTTTCCTCACGATGTTTGCCTTCACCGTTAAAGCAAGTGTTTAAAGCGCACATATATTTCTCAAGAAGAAAAATCCAGAGGTGCGTGGCGGGGTTTGAACCCTCGACCTTCGGAATGAAAGTCGAGTGTCCTCCCACTTTAGCCAACACGGCTTTTTTATGTTATATATTTTATTTTCTAATTATTTACCGCATAAGTATATCAAAAATTTTCATAACTTTTAATTGGACTCTCTATAAAAACGGGACATAGTTTCAATATGTCTGAAACTTAATTATAAGTCAACAGATGCCATGATTTGTCACCTTACTCTAACTATCTGGTCAAATTGTACCCCTCATTTGCATATGAAGTTATAGAGGCAAGTTATTCGTCAAACGTGCGCTCTAGCCTCTCGGGAACAGAGTGATAATATCCGATATAGACTTTATAAGTTAAACCTTTGTTTTTACAAAGTGATAAACCCCACATATAGGTTGAAACTAATATTCTAAACTTGTGTAGGTAGAAAAACTCAAGATGAAGTAAAGTAGCTTTCTAGCGAAATGCGGGACTCGAATCCAGTCGCTTTCGCAACTACTATAGCGTTTTAGGCACACTCGCGCTAAACTCACGTTTCATACTAAATTGAAATCGCCCCATCCGTTCGGGAGCTATGATGCCACAGACAGACAGACTGACACACAGACTGACACATCAAACTTATAACACCCCTCTTTTTGGTCGGGGGTTTAAAAAGTCCACAGCTCAGCGAGCGTTGCTCATGGAGCAAACACTGATTTTCAGCTGTCACCATTGAGTTCGCGAGCTGAATGAGATGCCGTAAAGGTTTTTTTTTAACAAAATATAAAAATTAATTAAGTGCGTATACTGATTAGTACCTATTTGTTGTTATAACAAAAGATATACATCATTCCTCAAAGTTTCAACACTCCATCTATCACAGTTCTTGAGATACAACCTCTTGGCAGACCAAAGTCAAAACGTTTATTTCCTTAGAAGCACATAGCCTACATGGACAGGCAGGACCGACAGACAGACCGACGATGAGTCTCACTTATATGTTATGCTTATTCATATATATTTGAATACGGAATCTACTTTTCTATAGTGATATTATAATTTGCTCCCACTGGCTTACGTAGAAATGTATTATTCTACTATGTACTAGCCACTATTCTGTTATCACCCTGGTCCACCGCTTGTCACTCCACCTAGCAACATGTCTTTCTCATTTTTTATATTTTTTTATATTAGATAATGAAATGAAATGAAATACATTTATTTTGGTACATTAACAAACAACAGCACAGAAGACAGCATACACAAACAGACACAAGAAAATTAACATAAAAACCACAAACAGATAATTAGCTGGCAGGCTGTGCTGCCATGTACCAAAAAAGGAGCAGTCTCAGCTTAATGCCACTCCGCTCCCCGGGAGAGGGATCGGAACAACGCTGGTTTTCAGACTGCTCCTGCTTGGATTGGATGACATCACAGTCTGTAGTTGTAGTTAGATAAGCCTTCGTTTGACCACAATCCCACCTGATGTAAAGTAACGATGTGGTCTAAGATGGGGCATAAAGACCTAGAAGGTTGATGGCTTCACCGGACCACATTACGAAACACGAAAAAATCGTTACACGCAATGACCCAGCCCGGAGGGTGACAAGCCGCGGCCGAAGCCTACCACCAGAGACTGTTCTTAGCACCACCCGGAGGTCACGTGTAAGGATTCAGAGGGCTAAGGTATCCATTTAAGGCTCGATCTGCATACCTACGTCTAAAATGTTTATAAGGGTATTTCTGGGAGCATGCTCGTTATTGACAATATTTAGTATCACTAGGTAACAAGGTAGTAGTTATGTTTTAAAGCTAGTTATGGGTATTTGTAACTAACTGTAACTTAATTGTAGCTTCAGGCATCGCTTTGTCCGACAATCAATGATTATTCCGTCATCCGGTTATTGTATCTGGTTACGTCGCTTGTATGGAATTACTCGCATGTATATCGCGAAATAATAGCTTATATATTTTGTATATTACAAATAAAAATTTGTTCGCCTGGTGTATGCCATTCACACTCTTTCCGCTATATATAACCATATCCAAAACCACTTGTATACATTTTTTAAAGAGTCTAACATCTCTATAAAATGAGTTAACTTTTTGCTATCTTAATGATACAGTCAATTAAGAAAAGATGGATGGACTGTGTAAAGGATGACATGTAAGAAGGAGTGAGTGTTGAGGTGACGTGTGACAGAGGAAAATGGAAGGAAAAAACATATTGTGCCGACCCCACGTAATGTGGGATAAGGGCAAGAGAATGATGATGAATGATACAGTCAATAGCAAAAGAAACTGATGAACAAGTGTCCCAAAATAATATAAACAGAAAATTAAGTCAAAAGTTACGGGCTATTGCAGTTTATTAGTAGTAAAGGAAAAAATAACGTCTCATAGTTAAGTGTTAGTATTTAGTTCGATCATCGGTGTTATAATGATAATTTAGTTTGACCTTCTTCCGCCCCATCTTAGACCACATCGTCACTTTACATTAGGTGAGATTGTGGACAAATGAAAACTTATATAGCAAAAAAAAAGACTTTCGTATAACTTATTATATCTAGCACGTCACACTAGATGATTGAGTCATTTGGTTTTGATAATTTACTTTTACTGTTGACTTCAATAGGTAGAAAACCTCGACAATGGTAGAGAATCCGTCTGTTGAAGGTTTTGCCTGTTTATCTGGGACAGTCCAGTTATGTAAGTCCAACTTGAAGGAAGTCACTTGTCGAATCCATCTTGGATCTGCGATCTGCTATCTGGAAACTTTTCTATAAGTATTTTACGTAAAGAACTTTTATTTTATCAAGTTTTTACATCACTTCAGAGATTAACTAGAACAAAAAATTGCGAGCTTAGCTAAGCTATAGTAAGACCTCGTAAATTGTTATAACTTATTATTTTTTTTTAGTTTTTAACAATATCAACTTTTAACGGTTAACATAGCATTATTTGACAGGTTTTGAGTTTTCCGATATTTCGACGCTGTTGCAAACGTCATTTATTTAGTTACATATTTCGCGAGTTTAACACTAGTGAGATGTAAGGCAATAATATCTAACATTGATATCATGGCGCTTACGACAGCGTCAAAATATCGGAAAACCCCAACCTATTGTGAGTCTAAATATTGTAAAATGTGTTTCTAACATTTACCGTAAAAGTAAAGGAATCTATTTAAAATATATTCATAGGCCTTCATCGCATATTCTGTCTCCAGCTCTCCTTAATCAGTTGGTGGAGAGATAGTCCCCTATTCAATGAATTTAGATCGCCAACGCAGAATAATAATTAAGTGAGCGCCTGAAATCGATAGCTTTTCGGTGTATCGTGTGTAGGAATGGGGTACAACGGACTGAGATCTTGTTTAAGAAAGAGAGATACAGAGAGAGTAAACATTGATTGACTCAACACATACACATAACAAGGAAAATACAATTAAGTAAAATACCAAAAGTGGTGAATTATGGCCTAATCTCTCACGCCAAGAGAGAAGTCCCTGTGTCCCAGCAGTGGGAGCGTTGATAAGGTGACGATGATCATGATTATGCCGTGATGATGGCGCTTGCAACAGCGTCGAAATATCGGGACACTCAAACATTTGTATATTACCCTATAGGTCTTAAAATTGTAGAAAAACTTAATATTTTAGGACCTGCATGTGTTATTATTATGTTATGGAAGCCGTGTTGGCTAAGTGGGAGGACACTCGACTTTCATTCCGAAGGTTGTGGGTTCAACGCCACGAACCTCTGGATTTTTCTTCTTTAGAAATTTATGTGCGCCTTAAACACGTGCTTTAACTATGAAGGCAAACATCGCGAGGAAACCAGCATGTTCTGAGAACTTTAAAGAGTTTTTATTTTTTTTTATTATTGATAAGCCTTCATTTGACCACAATCTCACCTGATTAAAAGTGACGATGTGGTCTAAGATGGAGCATGAAGACCTAGAAGATGGCTTCTCCGGACCACATTACGAAACACGAAAAAATCGTTTCACGAACTGGCTCAGCCCGGAGGGTGGTGACAAGCCGCGGCCGATGCCTACCACCAGAGACTGTTTGAAGGACATGTGACATTTACCAACCCGCACTTGGCGAACGTGTCGAATTAAGGCCTAATCTCTCGCCTAGAGAGAAGCCCTTGTAACCTAGCAGTGGGAACGTTAATAGGGTGATGATGATGATGTGTTATTAGGTGAATAAAAATAAAAGTTTAACTGTAGTCTGAGTTTAACTTTAGTCTGTGATAAATCTATTAGGCAGTAGTTTTCAGCAGGTTTTTAATATGTTTGCTACGAGCGGTCTTAATAACCATTATATAAAAACGTGCAAATGAGCAGTTTAACTGAAGGGTATTACTTACGCGGAGTTAGGCACTATTATACTAATAAGGGTGAGAGGCTCCTGAAGTACTGTCAGAAACATATTTAAATTGTTGCCAAAGAAACGCAATTATTATAAAAAAGTCATGCGACTGTATAATAATGCAAAATTTCGAGGGCATTGGTTTATATATTTATTTACTTAGGCCCACAGCTTACAAAAAAAATAATGTTATTTACCAATATGTTCAATTCGCACCCATGAAAAGACAAAATAAAACAGAAATAATAACACGCGCGACAGACATGATACATTTACGTCATGTTGGCATCATCTTTATAACTTGACTACCAAATTACCTCAAGTGTCTTCTCATGCGAGCTCTAAATCTCGCTAGCGAAAACGTACGGCTTGACATGCGATAGGACTTGACAGCCTGTAGGTTTTAATAATGTTATTTACCAATACGTAGATAGAATTTCACTAAGCAGCGGTCCTCGCACGAGGCAAGCCTTGCTTGTTAACCAGATACAGTGAAAAACAAAATAAATTATAAATATATATCAGAACATTTTGATAACACCGGTGGACATAGCTGAGCTTTGCCCTTTTACTGCTTTAGCACACACGAACCTGCTCACTCTGTGTTTATATATATTTTGTAATTTTTAGAAAAAGGTTGTTATTTTTAAGTCTGTATTATTTTTGGGTGTGTTTCTATATTGTAATATTACATTTGTAAAAACAACAACAACAAATTTAAAGGAAAAAATACTCTTTAAGGGTAGGGCAGGGAAAATATTAGATCAAAGTCGAAAGTCAAAGTATCTTTATTGCATAATTACATGTAGTCTAAATTGTAGGCATTACATAAGGTTTTGTATCAATGTAATTTTCCCATTGGAGCGTGCAACATTTTGATGATTAACATTAGGATCGGTTGAATTTGCATGTTTTGCCATAATCACATTAAATACAACAAGATAAAAGAATAAGCAGAAGGTTAGAACTATATATATATATATATATAATAGATGACCATGTAGCGACAAAAAAAAGTCATATGTTTAAAAATTTCCTACAAAAAATAAAACGAGAGAAATTCGACTGACTGTACTTTAGTGCCTAACTAGTGCTCGGCGTCTAAATGAAATCCATTAGTGAGAATTATTAGCCCTATTCAGATAATCTTGATTTCTAGGACTATAGTGTTTTGTCCTAGATCCTAAGGGTTGTTAAGCCTAGGTCGGGGTCACCTTAGCCTATTTGAAAAGGGATAATCCTATTACATTTTGTGTGATTTAGTCCTTTAAAGTCTGAATAAAGTACCTAAGTATTGTGGGTGTTGCTTGAATATAATATTTTCAAAGAATATTGCCGAATAAGTTTTAAATATGATGTTGTTCCTTCTAAGGGGCCGTTTAAGTAACATAAAACGTAGTACGTTGTACGTATCGCAGTTTTTTTTACGTTAGCAGATTTATTATAATTATTAACCCTCCCATGCTTACGTAAACATTTTTTATCGTAAGTATTTCAATTATTACATAATAGTTTTTATGATAGAAAAGCCTTCATTTGACCACAATCTCACCTGATGTTAAGTGACGATGTGGTCTAAGATGAGACATGAAGACCTAGAAGGTAGATGGCTTCTCCGGGCCACATTACGAAACACGAAAAAATCGCTACAAGCACTGGCCTAGCCCGGAGGGTGGTGACAAGCCGCGGCCAAAGCCTCCCACCAGAGACTGTTCTTAGCACCACCCGGAGATCACGTGTAATGTAAGGATTCAGAGGGTTACCACTTACGGACAGACAAAACTTCCAAAACTACAAACCTACATACTGAACACAGTTTGTACCTATTCAATTTAATTCAAATATCGCAGTTTTAAAATAGCATAGCTAGTTATAATCAATGTATAGCGCGCATTCGTGATGGCCGCGGCCCGGGCAGTGAGGCACGCAGACGGTCGGTGGTCACAGTTAATATACGAGTTACCATACCGCGCGGCTCAGACGAGCGTGCAAGCCGCCGGTATGGTGGTATGGCGGTATGGTCGGCTCATTACGGTAAGATTACAGCAATGTACATTAGAAATTAATTTATTCCAAAAAATATAATCGTACTAGCGGCCCGCCCCGGCGTCGCACGGGTATAAAATTTTCCCGGAAATTATTCGAATTTTTCTCGCCGTAAAAACCATCCTATCTCTTAAGTTGATCGAACTGCACATGGTGAGCGAATTTTATTATAATCGGTTAAGTGGTTTAGGAGTCCATCGAGGACAAACATTGTGACACGAGATTTATAATATATTTAAGATAAATACTTTTATTTCTCATTGGTCTGGGTGTTTAATATGTTAGTAAAAAAATATTTATATATGGATGTCTACTATATAAAGTCTTCAGCTGTCTAGTACCCGTACACAAGCTTAAAGCTTACCACAGGGCTAGATATTTTTGTGGATTATCTGGAAATATTAATATATAAATAAAAAATCTCCGCGTCTGTCCGTCCCTGTGTTCGCGATAAACTCAAAAACTACTGAATTGTTCGTTATGCAGTTTTCGGGAAAAAACAGTATAATTTAAGAGGAAGATTTCATGAATAGGTATTATAAATTTGTTAGGGATGTGTGAGATTTAGTGTAGGTACATAATATTAATTATAAAGCTAAAGAATTCGTTTGAATGAATCTCACTTTACTTATTCGCATAAGGGGGATACCTTATGCGAATAAGTTAACTAAACCTATATTATACTGTTAACATTTTTACCCTTTAGGTACTGAAACTTATAAAATAATCCTTTTCAAACGAAAATCCAATCTACACATCGGCCACGAAATAAAGAACAGAAGTAATACACAGAAGTCATTCTTATGAGTGATGAAACCGAGTTGAATTCATAGGATTGTAGCATTCAACATGCAAATTAACAGAGGGAATAAAGCGGGGGTGCCGCGTTTGTATAGAGCTAGTGCACTCGACTGTAACACTAAAATAAAATAAATATTTTATTCCGGACAATCTTCACACCTTCAGCTCTTCAGTTTTTGGATAACAATAAATAACTCAGCAATTTAACCAATTAAAACCATTTTGAAAACTCCACCTATAAAGCTAAACGTACCTATGTTGTACCTATAACTATCTGTACTAATATTATAATGCTAAAAAAAAATGCAAAGTCCAAAAATACTGGACACAGTTTTCGGCTATGACCTACACTGAATTGATAAGTGTTTTGTTAAAAATGCCTGTCGCCATGGTCGAATTCGGTTAGGACAATACATACATATAATTATAATGTATTAAAATATCATCATTGTATTTTATAAATCTATACTAATATTATAAAAAAGAGTTTGTTTGAACGAGCTAATCTCAGTAACTTCTTGTCCAATTTGAAAAATTTTTTGACAGCACATTTATCGAGGAAGGCTATAAACTACCGGAAAATATATTGTCCATACGGGAAAATTAAAAAAAACACGGGTTACGCCGTGGCATGTACATGATACAAAATTATTATTTATATTGTTTAGCTTTACAAATCTTAAAAACTGTAAGTGTGAAGCTAGTATTATTAATAACTGGTCAACTGGCACAGTGTAAACGCAGCACTGCAGCCACTCTTTGGCTGTAAACAATAGAAGGATTATGCACGGAGTAGTATTTTCCCTCGGGAGTAACCTTTATTCGCTTTTTGAACGTTTACTTGGTGAATGGGAAGCAACTATGAATGCTATAATTACTGTTGGGAACGGGGAATTTGCATTTTAGTCTAGAAACTGAATAATAACCTTAAAATTAGCGAAGTGCAACATACCTAATAACTTCAATGTGTTCGATGTTTTGTTTTGTTTTCCTGTAATGTTCCTTAATGCTTAGGTATTATTAATGGGTAAATAGATTCACGTAACGCGTGACCACGGTAATATCTAAAGAGTATTTCAACTTTGTAAAAACGATCAAAAGCAAGCTATACCTACGCGCCTCAATCGAAGGTTACACGAGGGATACATGCAGTCGCGATTGTGCCGCAGCGACGAACGATCCGTGTTCTGTTTTTTAAGCTAATATCCGCAAATACCTAGTACAAATAAGTACAAGTTCCTATTTAATATGACGAGTAGATTGTATTGCGATTTATGTATTTTTAATGAAGTTTTATATGCGAATGCGGATTTTTTAAGTTGAAAGTTTGACTAATAGTAAAGCATTTCGTATATCCCAGTCGAGGCGAAACATTTTTCGGTTGCAAATTTATAAGATCGATTTGTTATTAAGTCTGAAATAATTCTAAACATAGTTTTTATTTAAATAAAAAAATATAAGCAACATACATTTTTATTGAACACTTACATTTACATAAACAAAGTATTTTATTTAATAAAAAATAATAATAATATGTTTTTACCATCACAAAACTAGATGTAAAATCAATCTAGGCAGATGTGACTCGAAAACCTACAGGCTGTCAAGCCCTATCGCATGTCAAGCCGTACGTTTTCGCTAGCGAGATTTAGAGCTCGCACGAATAGACACTTGAGGTAATTTGGTAGTCAAGTTATAAAGATGATGCCAACATGACGTAAATGTATCATGTCTGTCGCGCGTGTTGTAATTTCTGTCTTATTTTGTCTTTTCATGGGTGCGAATTGAGCATTCCTCGTGCATCTAATGCTAAACTGGTTGAAACAAAATTATTGAACGTTGAAAATGGAATTTATTCTGCTTTTTGAACATTTACAAGGATAATATGATGTAGTAGTAGTAGTATGTAGGATGTAGGTTATAACCTATGTTAATCTTTGTAATGCATGGTGGATTATTAATGATTTTTCCTTACTTCTTTTGGTGCAGTAGAACCTAAGACAAATAAATCTAAATTTAAAATTTAAATTAAACCACCTATTCCAATTTCTTAATTTCCTTAAATGTAAAACACCATAATATTTTGTAATGTGCGCGATGCGCTTTCATTTTACCCCACTCGATTATATTTGCAGAATTTCGGTTTTCCTTCCCCACTCTTACCCCCATAACTTTTAAACGGCCCAACTGATTTTCCTGAAACATGTCTAAGAACACTCTAGCCAGACTCACGATTCATACAAAAAAAAAACTAAATTAAAATCGCTCCGTCCATTCGGGAACTATGATAACAGACAGACAGACACGTCAAACTTATAACGCCCCTCTATTTTGGTCGGGGGTTAAAAATAAAAGACTTTTCAAAAAGCTTGCGGTATGAGTGTTTCATTATAACAGCTATAATCAGCTATAACTTTTTTAGTTTTGCTTTGACAATTTTTTTATTTGACCATTCAGTTTTGACAACTTTTAACTAAATCCTCACAAAATTTTCGCGAAGATCGGAGGTAAGAACACTCACACCGAATGCACACGCGCTATGTATGTGTTTAGATATGTAATGTATTGTTATAATTCAATGAATGTAGGTTTGAAATGTAGGTATTAGATATTATTTCATCAAAGTTCTTTTCCACAAGGTTTCCTAGAAGAGATAGCTTTTTAGCGATAAGACTGACCATTGTACATTTGTTTTTAACGTGTTGTGATTTTTCTATTTTCCTGTTTGTACAATAAGTTTTTATTATATTGTCAATTAAAAAAAAAGTAAGTTCAAATAATAAAATAATCAATTTATTGGTAAAATATAAGTTCATAAATTGTATAAGAACATTAATTGTTAATGCAATTTCTGTGGGCCTCTGGGATGGTGTTTATTAGATTACCCATTTTATTCTCTTAAATGTCCAAAAAAACCTTGTAACTTGTAACATCCTCAAAACCCTTACAAGAGTCTAATTATAATGACAAGATCCCAGCATCTAGTAAGGCCATCTTGCAGTAGATACACATAATTAACTCTTTAATTCCAGTAACATGAAACTTCGCGCGTTCGTAAATAACAAGACACTCGGCAAATGGGATAACTTCTGAAGAAAGGATGGGGGACTGTTTCCATTGGAGGCTGGAACTTGGTAATCTTAATAATATAAATCTCGTGTCACAATGTCTGTCCTCAATGGACTCCTAAACCACTTAACCGATTATAATAAAATTCGCACACCATGTGCAGTTCGATCCAACTTGAGAGATAGGATGGGTTTTACAGCGAGAAAAATTCGAATAATTTCCGGAAAAATTTTATACCCGTGCGACGCCGGGGCGGGCCGCTAGTAGATAAATAAAAATAAAAAAGCCTTTCATTTCTTACAATTTAACTAAATGTACTTATTTTTACAATCTATTAATTAAACAAAGCATTTTTTACTTATAATAACTAAAATCTTATATAAAATATATATTTATTCTGTAAGAACCCCTCCGCTAGGGCCTCATTCAAAGATTCCCATTTTTCCCTGTCTTCGGCTTTCTGTATCCATTTTGGACCCGCTGTTGTTTTGATGTCGTCCTCCCATCTCATACGTGGTCTACCTCTAGGACGTTCCCCACTTGCAATTAGGCCCTAGTGGAATAAGTACGATATTACGATTATAATTCGTATGGTTTCGTTGCAGGAGTTAAGTGTTTCCCGCAATAATAAGCTTTTCTTAATATTTTAAATGTAATAATGGCTCTTTGAAGTGGCAGTGGGCAGGCCACATAGCACGTAGAACAGATGGCCGTTGGGGCCGAATGGTTCTCGAATGGAGGCCGCGGATTGGTAAGCGCAGCGTCGGACGCCCACCAACAAGATGGACAGATGACTTGGTCAAACTTGCTGGCTCACGGTGGATGCAAGTGGCGACCGATCGGAATAATTGGTCGTCTTTGAGGGAGGATTATGTCCAGCAGTGGGCGTCTAATGGCTGAAATTATGATGATGATGAATAATGGTTCTACCGTCTTAATCTGACCGAGACTTCCTGATGTTCCTTACACGCGTTAAATCTCTGCAGCTTTATACTATAAGTACCTCAGGAATCTGCACTGACATCAATACAATTAGGTAAATCTAATATTAGGTCCTTACATATGAAATTGGCGTTTTTCGTACTGGCCACTTTAATCACAAATTTCTCCTCTTTGGTAAGGAATTCCAAATTCAAATTTGTACAGCTATAGACTCATGTATTTGTGCTTCGATGATCGTCATTCATTTGTTTTTTTTCTTCTGTTTTTTTCTGTTTGCGTCACTCATTTTACAAAATGGAAAACTTAAAATATCGCATTTTTTTCGAGTACGAGTTCCGCCGTGGCACTAGTGCTGCGGAAACAACTCGAAGGGTGAATGATGTGTATGGCGGTCGTGTTGCAAAAGAAAACACAGTTCGTTTTTGGTTCCAACGTTTTCGTTCTGGAAATTTCGACTTGCAGAACAAGCCCCGTGGACGGCCTGAGACTCAAGTTGATAATGAAGAGTTGAAGGCTATTGTGGAAGCGGATCCATCGCAAACCACGTCCGAGTTAGCTGCAGGCTGCGGTGTTAGTGATAAAACTGTTTTAATTCACTTGAAGCAAATTGGGAAGATTAAAAAGCTTGAAAGGTGGGTACCTCACGAATTGACTGAAGCAAACCGGCAAACGCGCGTCGACTGCTGCGTTACATTACTAAACCGGCACAATAATGAAGGTATTTTAAACCGAATCATTACCTGTGATGAAAAATGGGTTCTTTACGATAATCGGAAGCGCTCAGCGCAATGGTTGGATCCTGGCCAGCCAGCCAAATCCTGCCCCAAGCGAAAATTAACCCCAAAAAAGTTACTTGTAAGCGTTTGGTGGACTAGTGCCGGTATTGTTCATTACAGTTTTCTCAAATCTGGCCAGACTATTACGGCTGATGTCTATTGTCAGCAATTGCAAACCATGATGGAAAAGCTAGCGGCTAAACAACCTAGGCTGGTCAATCGCTCCACGCCACTGCTGCTTCACGACAACGCTAGACCACACACTGCGCAACAGACGGCTACTAAATTAGAAGAGCTTCAATTGGAAAGTCTAAGACATCCTCCGTACTCCCCGGACCTTGCTCCAACAGATTACCATTTTTTTCGAAATTTGGATAACTTCTTGCAAGGGAAAAAATTCAACTCCGATGGGGCAGTCCAAATCGCCTTCAAAGATTTTATTGATTCCCGTCCGACTGGTTTTTTTAGTAAAGGGATCAATGAACTACCTATAAGATGGCAAAAGTGCATAGAAAATAATGGTTCATACTTTGATTAATTAAATATATTATATTAAAAAATATTCGACTTTTTGTTCCTCCCATACAAAACGCCAATTTCATATGTAAGGACCTAATATTATCTAACACTAGCTGACCCAGCAGAACTTTGTTTTGCGAAATGAAAAATAGATAGTAGCCGATTCTCAGACCTACTGAATATGCATATAAAAGTTCTTAATAATTGGTTTAGTCGTTTCGGAGGTGTACGGTAACTAGCACTGTGACAGGTGAATTTTATATATAAGATTGAAATAACTGATAAAATCTGTTTATATAATATTTTTAAGATATTTTTTTTTAAGTTTTGTCTGTCTTGTAATCTGATATTTTACGGCTTTTATCAGTTTCACAATCGTAGCTTGATTGCTATGTGTATTTTCTCACAAACGCAATTAAATTGCGCCTAATGCCGAGTCAAGTCAAAAACAAGTAAAATTTTGATGAAAAACCAACTGACTTCTGGTATGAAATATGCAGATAATTGAATTAATTAATAAATTACTCGAGAGTAGACCGCTTCTTATTATAATATTTAAATGGGACCGATTTTAAAACAACAGCTTTGCATCATAAAAAAAATTGAGTTTGATCGGGACCTTAAATATTAGGGTATTTTTAAAACTTTAGCAATTAATTCACAATATTTTATATCACAATAGTTTCGATTTGATAAGTTACAAAACCGATATTAATATGTACAGGGTGTCTTTCCGAGTTTCACCATTGAAAATAAATAAAATAAATAAATAAATAACAAATTAAATATTAAATAAATAAAATACTTGAGATTTGGGAGAGTCCTGTACCCAGCTGTGGGAAGCCTTAGGCTAAAAAAATATATAGTGCAATAGTGTAGACATGTGTACTTTATATAACACCGTTAAAATGTCTACCATCACGGCCACTGTCAAAGGCGGACAAGCGAAATTGCCTAGACGCGCCGGAGACCTGTCTATGTATGCCCTGTGCTTCTAAGGAAATAAATACACTTAATAATTTTATTCAAAATATACATTATTATATTATTACTGCTCTTGTAAATACTAATACTTATTCTTATAACTTTTAATGTTAAATATAATTTTAAGCTTTAAATTTATCTTTCTTTTAATTAGTACGTATATCTAGTTAAGCAAATACTTAAATATTGTTGATGTATTATTGGTAAGAGCGGGGTCTCCCAACACAAGCAAATTTTGCTTAAAGGGTGACTCCAGAACCTGTATTTATAGTTTTTTAAGTTGATGCAAAAAACATTTTTATTATTTTTATTATTATTTATTTAATTAATAAATATTTTGACTTTGATTTAGAATTTCAGCTGAAATGGCTTTGACTTCTGTCATTTCTTTATGTCTGATATTTTTTTTGATTGTGACCACTGCGATATATCGAATAATAACTCCGTACCGTACATATTTACCAACGATACCACTCTACTTCCGTTAACTATAACTGGTTGCCTCTTGTTGGTAGAAATTCGTTTTTAAAGTTGAAAACCGACCATGGGTACACCCTTCATTAATTAACCATTACCACGTGGTGTAATTAATAATTAACCTCTCGCTTGGTGGGCTATCGATTTTAATAATGCAACCCCAAATTTTGATTTGAAGCACTAAACCGCTACAGAATAATCACACCACAAATTATTTCATTTTCAGAAATAACTCATGTTACATTATTCATTTAGAAATCGGTATCTATGAATTATCATTACAATATTATTGTATTGATATATAGATATACATATAGATATTGAAAAGAAGAAAAAGTATTTTTTTAAAGTATGAAGTACATGACATGTGACATTCACCAACCCGCACTATTGGTGTGAATTAAGGCCTAATCTCTCTCGCAAGAGAGAAGTCCCTGTGTCCCATCAGTGGGAACGTTAATATGGTGATGATGATGATGATACATACATGTTGACTACTAACTTAACTTCGCTTGGGGTTTTGTCCGCGTAATGACAGATTTTCCCGAGGTAAATGGTGACCTTTACTGGGGCTTCAGCTATGTCCATGCCAAATTTGATCGAAATCGGGCTTTGATTTTTATTTTGTATAAATTGTTTTTGTATTGTTTTTTTTTAATGTGAGATATTATTTTTCACTTAGCCTAGTGTAAATGTTTTTATTCCAGTACGTGTTAAATAATTTAAAATAGATTATTAATCAAATCACTTATAAATCCTACCCTACTAATATTATACCTAAAAGCGAATGATTATTAAAGTAAGTGTGTTTATTGCAATTTTATGCTAAAACTACTAATTTTTAATTAAACTTCACAAATACTAAAGCTAACGTATCAGGATAACACATTATGCTACGTTTTACAGTAAAATACCGCTTTTCGCGAGAAAAGATTTTAACCAAATTTAAAGGTTTAAAACTGTAAGGAAATGTAAACGACAAAAGCTACTCTTAACTACGAGAAAATTTATAACCATGCAGGCAAAGTCCTGGCCTGGCAATCAGTGTGCAATATTTTTACAAATAAATATAGTTAAATAAATAATATTCAGACAATCCACGCAACAACATCTAGCCCCGTGGTAAGCTCTAAGCTTGTGCTACGGGTACTAGACATCTGATATAATAATATAATAATAATAACTTTATTCAGTGATAAGCTTAACATAATTCACATTGTTGAAGACACCTTTTAAGTAATAATAGAATACTTGTGTTAGGTGCCTTTGCTCTTCCACTACTGAGTATAATTTATTAAGCTAATAATTACATAAAAATAAATGAATTACAAAAACATGCATTAAAAGTTATATAAAAACAAGTTTAAAAACATGAATTATAAAACAAAATACAATAATTTTAAGTTTCATATACTTAATATAATAGACATACCTACATATATTTTGTAGAATTATAATTCTCGTGTCCTTAGCATCAATGGACACAGTCGCAGAAGTCCAAGTGCGTAATCCTCACCTAATAAGAAACAGACATAAGAACGTAATCTAACTAAGATAAAAAGTTGAATAGAACTTTTACGTTATCACCTTGTAAGTAATTTTGGCCTTAATGTCCCGGCGAAAGTGATACATAAAACAAGATGGCGAAGAAAATCGGTTAATATGCAATTGACACACGTAAATATACTTCTGTATTATTTTAAGCACTCGTCATTTCATTCATCATCATCATCACAGCCGTAAGACGTCCACTGCTGGACAGAGGCCTCCCTCAAAGATCTCCAGTAATTTCGGCTGGCAGCGGCCTGCATCCACCGTGAGCCCGCAGCCTTCACCAGATCGTCCATCCATCTAGTTGGTGGACGTCCTACGCTGCGCCTGCCGATCCGTGGTCTCCATTCAATAACTTTACGGCCCTAACGACCATCATAAAAGCATAAATCCTTTATTGTACACAAACCTTAATATATCCATTAAAGTTTAGTAACAATGGTGATGTGCAAAGGCGACCTTAACCCTATAAGAGTTTTCTTACAGCAAACCTGTTGTGATGAAGAAATTTGAAACAAAATAAGAGTAGGTAGAGATGCAGTGTACATACAAGTTAGAAATAGAGACAAAAAAAAAGAAAAAAAGGCTTAAATTACAAAACACAGTTCATTATTTCGGCCAATATATCCATCCAAACCATCAAAGTCAAAGTCAAAACGTTTATTTCCTTAGACGCATTTGACCGGGCTAAAAATTGGAAAAAACATAATCCGTATTTTTAACCGACTTTCAACGAAAAAATTAGGTTCTCAATATGTTGCGTTTTTTTTATATAGTCATCATGCTTATAATGTTGCCATGGTGAAATGGGGCCCGTTGCTGACCTTAACAAATACAACTAACTGGAACAACAGCGCCTCTGATTGGAATTTGATTATTTTACTGTGAAACCAGTAAAACCTTCTAGGTCTTCATGCCCCATCTTGGACCACATCGTCACTTTACATCAGGTGAGATTGTGGTCAAATTAAGGCTTATTATAAAAAAAATATGAAAAGAAACCGATTTACCATCCATCCAAACTCATCCGAAGATATCTTGTGAATTTTCGTTCAAAATAACAAAATTATGTTTGTTTGTAAATTAAATAAATCTAATTATAAAATTTAAGAAAAACCCCCGATTCAAATGCCTTTATTTCCTTAAAAGTAAAATATATTTTATAATGTACACCGATGCGCTTTCATTTGATACCCCACTCGAGTATATTTGCAGATTTTCGGTTTTCCTTAAAATCGGTTGAGTCGTTTAACTTATAAAAGGCTCAACCGATTTTCATGAAACATGTATAACACTTGCGCCAGACTCACATCATCATCACCCTATTAACGTTCCCACTGCTGGGACACAGGGATTTCTCTCTTTCACGAGAGAGATTAGGCCTTAATTCACCACGCTGGCCAAGTGCGCGTTGGTGAATGTCACATGCCCTTCAAACTCTTTTAAAGTTCTCAGAACATGGCGGTTTCCTCACGATGTTTGCTTTCACCGACTCACCTTTCATACAAAAAACTAAATTGAAATCGCTCCATCCGTTCGGGACCTATGATGTCCCAGTCAGACAGACAGACAGACACGTACCAAACTTATAACACCCCTTCGTCGGGGGTTAAAAATCAACGTAAACGTAATGTGCACGTGATACGCTTTCATTTGAGACCCCACTCGAGTACCTATAAATGCAAATTTTTGGTTTTCCATCCTCACTTCCTTTTTATCCTCATAACTTTCAAACGAGTCAACCGATCATCAAAAAATTGAAATTGCTCCATTCATTCGGGAGCTATGATGTCCCAGACAGACAGACAGACACGTCAAACTTATAACTCCCCTCTTTTTTTTAGGGGATTGAAAATGTCCCGCGTTGCAGACCCGTGGCGCGTCCCGTTAGTTTTAGGCCGACTTATACCGCGGGTAATTCTTTTTCGCGCGAAACTCCATTAAACATGGGTAACCTCTCCCTTTATCCACTATGAGATCTATGTTTGTCCACAATCTCACTGATGGTAAATCTAGGTCGATGTGGACGAATATGGATCACATGGAGGTTTTGTCTGTTCACGTCCGTAAGTGGAAACCCTCTGAATCCTTACACGTGACCTCCGGGTGGTGCTAGGAACAGTCTCTGGTGGTAGGCTTCGGCCGCGGCTTGTCACCACCCTCCGGGCTGGGCCAGTGCGTGAAGCGATTTTTTCGTGTTTCGTAATGTGGCCCGGAGAAGCCATCTACCTTCTAGGTCTTCATGTCCCATCTAAGACCACATCGTCACTATACATCAGGCGAGATTGTGGTAAAATGAAGGTACCTATTCACTCTTGTCTTGAAGACACTCAGGTTGTAGTTATTAGGAAACACAGCAGCAGGGAGCGAATTCCAGACCTTTGCCGTGCGAATTATAAAGGTTGATGAGAATCGATTAGTACGAGTGGAGGGAATATCCACTAAATAACAACAATATAATGTATTTCTACAAGAAAAGATACTACCAAATATCCCATTATTCAAAAACAGATCCATTATGAGAACTTACAAAGAAAAATTGAATTTTGCCCACAATAGCGCCTTCTTATTTATTTTCTTGAGTGGAAAATAAATTATAATTACCTGTGAATAGAGCATTAATGCTTTCTGCGCCATTTCGCGAAATTTAGATGGATTATATTTATACTTTAGCTATTTATTTGCTTATAATTCGAGTAGAGTGGCCATTAATAAAGTAACACAATTTATCAGAATATAAATAAATAAATAAATATTTCCAGACATTTCACACAACAACATCTAGCCCCGTGGTAAGCTCTAAGCTTGTGTTACGGGTTCTAGATATCTGATATACTTAATATAATAGTCATACATATATAGATATTTTTTATTATACATATTAAACATCCAGACCAAGGATATTTCTTTTCATTGTCATTATTTTTCTTTCTTTCTTCAATTGGCCTTGTATTAAAATGTTTATATTGTTAATGATTTTTAATAAGTGATAAACCTCACTTTTTAGGTCGTTAGTCGGGGCTTTACTCGATATAACAAAGTGCAAAGAAGAGTTTCGACCTAACATGTAATGGACGCGTTGCCGTTGGTGTAATTGGTAGCACGTCAGGGCATTTTTCATTCTTTTTATCTTATTTTTTTTTTGATGCTGGTTCGAATCCTGTGTGCGAAGGTTACGAATGTGTCTTAATCTTTTTCTGCATAAAAAATTAAAATAGTGTATTTCGTTTGTGTAATTTTTATATATCTAAGAATTTGTATTTGTTTGTTAAGTGGTAATTTGTTTTACTTAGTCTATGTAAGATTACGAAATAATTGGTGTGTTCACTGTAAAATAACTATTTACTGAATAAAATAATTCTAATTATTATATTCTAATAATTGTTGCCCAATAATTTTATTTAAATGTTGTCAACATTTAATAATTTTATTTTGGAAAAATAGATGCAAACTTCTAATAAGACAACAATTCTTTCTCGTGAAATCGTGAATGCTTAAACCGCATGAAAATCCGTTCAATTGGTAGTTTCCAAGATTATCGTAGGTAACATATAGAAAAAGGTTCTATATACATTAAGGAATGGGTGGTTATAGCTACATTAAATTGATCGCCATACAATTTTAAGCACTATTATGTATAATTTATATATATTATTTGTACACTATTTTTTTATAATACGCCTTATTAATAGTAATAGGGTCAATAAAAAATAGGGTTTATAAAATTGTTAATCATTGAAACAGCGCTGTTGTTGATCCTAATATAGAATAGCTAATATATATCTCGCAAGTAATATTTAACGAATTTATCTAACGAGAAACACCGCTGACAGCTGAAATGTAGTAGGTATAAATGGCATGTTTACAACATAAATAAATAGTTATTCTGTTCGTATGTTAGTCCGTCCAAAAAAACTGAATACATGTTTTTTGATAATAATGTGACAAGATCAAGAGCATTAATCATCAAGGAGGTTTTTCTGTTCACGTCCGTAAGTGGTAACCCTCTGAATCCTTACACGTGACCTCCGGGTGGTGCTAGGAACAGTCTCTGGTGGTAGGCTTCGGCCGCGGCTTGTCACCACCTCCGGGCTGGGCCAGTGCGTGAAGCGATTATTTCGTGTTTCGTAATGTGGCCCGGAGAAGCCATCTACTTTCTAGGTCTTCATGTCCCATCTTAGACCACATCGTTACTTTACATCAGGTGAGATTGTGGTCAAATGAGGACATAAAAAAAAGGGTATACATACATTTAGTTTGAATCTCTTGAAAGCGTGAAGTCAAGCGAAACTTCAGTGATCTATTTCAACTTGATTTTTCATTAAAAAAAAAAATTTATAATAAATTAAAATTTAAGAAGAACCTCAGAGTCCAATGCATTAATTTCCTTAAAAGTAAAACACTATAATATTATGTAATGTGCACGCGATGCGCTTTCATTTGATACCCCACGCGAGTGAAATGAAACATGTTTAAGAACACCCGCGCCAAACTCACCTTTTATAAAAAAAAAAACGAAATTGAAATCGCTCCATCCCACACAGACAGACAGACAGACACACAGGTAGACAGACACGTCGAACTACAACATTTACAATACATAATTTTTGGTAATCATCTAAATGTTGTTATTTGATTATAGACATCGTAGCTAAAATGTGCGCCGCGGGTTAGTGATGTCACATGTCAAAGATACAAGATACAAGATACAAAGATACAAAATTATTTATTTCCATAGTTTGATTTTACAAAACTTAGACACGTCAAAATAGATTACAAAAAAACATATAGGTCATAGGTGCTTAAAGATAAGTAGGAAATAAATTTATGGTATCTGGTCGCTTCGCTTTTTTTACACTAGAGCAAAGAAGCGATTAGAAACTCTAGCTCATTTTTGTATTGAAACTTTACAATCATTATTTGTTTGTTAGTCTTGTTTTTGATTTTGTGTTGGAGCAGATTCCGTCCCAAGCAGTTTTGTCCTCAAGGTAATCTGATATATTATAATAAGCTTTTTTACAAAGATTGTTTTTTACAATTTTCTTAAATTTAGTAATTGACAACTGTTGCAATTCTTTGGGAATCTTGTTGTAGAAGCGTATACATTGCCCTTTGAATGATACATTAACCTTATGCAGCCTAGTGGTGGGCAAAGCGAGTTTATATTTATTTCTTGTATTTATATTGTGTTTATCACTATTTTTTGTAAACAAATTAATATTTTTATGCGTATACATAATGGCTTCATAAATATATTGACAAATGACGGTCAATATGTTGCCCCTTTAAAGTTCTCAGAACATTCCGGTTTCCTCACGATGTTTGCTTTCGTGGAACGTGGCTGGGTTTGAAGCCACGACCTTCGAAATGAAAGTCGAGTGTCCTCCCACTTAGCCAACACGGTTACCCTAATGATTATAAAAAAAGTTTATCTATGAAAAACTTAAGAAATACCCACCCTACTAGCTATAAATCACCATTACCAACTGGTCCTAATTTCCCCGCCATTAGGGCATTATTGTACTGTTTATAGATGATATTTTACTTGTCATCCAATAATTACAGCCGCCATTTTACTAAGTCATCTTCATTACTAATATTTTGTTTATGGTCACTGCTGGGTGGCAGTAATGAGGTTTTAGTCGGTTTTTACAAGTCATTAAATTTGTCGTTGGTCAAAAGTCAAAAGGCATCACATTTGTTTAGCATTTTATTTATTTTATTTTATTTTATTTTATTCGGAAAACAAACAGTTTTTCTTACTAACTAAATAACAATACAAACTTAACTACGAACCATTTACATGTTTCCACATAGCGTGACTAAAAAACAAAGAAAAACACAAATCACTTACTTATAACTAAATTTCAAAATAAAACAGAGTATTAAAAACGGAGAACTGAAAAAAAAAAAACAAATAATAATAGCAAAAGAGAATCGGCAAAATAATAAATTACTAACAATTAGCAGATTCAAACCAGCGTTTTGTCAATAAGCTACTGACTCTGCTGGCTTTTGTATCAAACAAGTCGATATCGGGTATATCAGTAAAAGCATTAAATGAAGAAGAGGCTCTGCAAAAGTACGAGTTTTGTCTATAATTTGTATAGCAAAAAGGGGTTTCCAATCCAATAGGATGTCTAACAGGTCTACTAGGGATTCTCAATCTAATTTTATTTAAAAGTTCCGAAGAGTCAACATCACTTTGAGCAATCTTGCACAAAAACGATAGGTCAGCTATTTTCCGCCTTTCTACTAATGGAAGTAGGTGATGTCTTTTACATTTAGCCATGTAGGTTTCATCATAAATATTACATT
The DNA here is from genome assembly GCA_929108375.1 of Gymnoscelis rufifasciata. Classification (NCBI taxonomy): domain Eukaryota; kingdom Metazoa; phylum Arthropoda; class Insecta; order Lepidoptera; family Geometridae; genus Gymnoscelis; species Gymnoscelis rufifasciata. The sequence goes on from OV815326.1 coordinate 1,867,604, forward strand.
TATACTGTAAATATCTCAAAAACCTACGCTGAATGGATTCAATTCTATCAATGTAGATATCATATAGAGGGTTCCATACCTGTGAACAATATTCAAGAATACTGCGCACATATGCACAATACAAAACTTTAATCACTTTAATACTAGAAAACTGAGAACTGGTGCGGATAACAAAACCAAGGGCTTTATTGGCTTTTTTAATAATAGCATCAATGTGTTTGTCATAAATCAATTTTCTGTCTTGAATTATACCTAAATCCCTTATCTCATCTACTACTAGCAAAGGCGTACCCCTCAAGGTATAAGAGTAGCAGATGGGCTTTAAGCTGCGAGTGAATGTGATAGTAAAACACTTGGACACATTGAGATCAAGTTTATTCACTTGACAATAACGTTCAAATTTATCCAAATCCCTTTGTAAACGAAGACAGTCATCAATGTTTGAAATTTTAGTAAAAATCTTCATGTCATCAGCATATAATAAGAAGTGAGAGGTTTCAAAACAATATCTAATATCATTGATAAATATTGTGAAAAGTAGCGGACCTAGGAGGGATCCTTGGGGAACTCCAGAAGGGATCGTTACCCACATAGAACTTGAGGAAAACCCCTTTAACACAACAGCTTGCGACCTATTTTCAATGTATGAGGCAAACCATCGCAACAAATTACCATGTATCCCCGCTTTTAAAAGTTTCTGCAGGAGCATTTGGTGATCAATCCTGTCAAACGCTTTACTGTAATCAGTAAAAACAGCATCAACTTGACCGCCATTATCCATACTACAAGAAGCATAATCAGCAAACGACAGCAGATTTGAAGTAGTCGAGCGCTTCTTCAAAAATCCATGTTGTTCAGGAATAAAGGTATTGGAAAGCGTAGAGTACACAGCTGTATAAACTACTCTTTCAAGAACCTTTGAGAATATGCATAGTTTGGAGATGGGCCTATAGTTCTTAACATCATTTTTTACCCCGCTTTTATGGATAGGAGATATAAACGCAGTCTTCCATAGTTTAGGAACAACGCCTTCAATTAATGAGCGTTTAAAAATCAACGTTAATGGAGTAGTTAAACCCTCAGCACACCTAACAATAAATAAAGAGGTAATTCCATCTGGGCCCGCACCCTTAGCAACATCAAGCGACCGTAGTAATTTAAGTATGGTAGAGAAATCAACTTCAATGTTACTGATTGAACAAGAATGATTAAACTCCATTCCATAAATTCCAGCTTCAATGTCAGTGGCGTCTTTTAATTGGGACCGCTTTTGAAAGTTTGAGTAAAAATAATCTGAAAAAAGATTACAAATTTCTTCACCAGTGTTCGCCGACTGTCCATTGTAGAATAATAAAGATGGCACAGAAGAATTACTCTTTTTTAAAGAATTAATAAAAGACCAAAAATGCTTAGGGTGTTGTATAATAGAATTCTCGATATTAAAAATATAATCCTGGTAGCATTGATTCTCTAAATTTTTGACTCTCTTCCTCAACAAAGAAAACGATTCATAATCACTAATATTCTTATATCTATGATATTTTTTTAAAAATTTATATTTTTCTTTTAACATTTTTTTAAGAGGGGAATTATACCACTGGGGAAAGGAGGACGAATTGACAAGTTTATGGGGTACATACTTAGCGCGCAGGTCGTATAAAATTTCATAGAATAAATTAAGTGCATTATCTAGAGGCAAGTCATATAAAATATGAGCCCAGTTATAATTATTTAATAGACAATTATTTATACTCACGTAATCTCCGGAATAATAGGAGTATTTTAAATGTGATTGGCTCTTAAGCTTATCACATTCAATATTTTCTAAAGTGACATACAAAGATTTATGATGCTGTTCGTCTTCAGGGACCAACGAGTCAGGGGATTCAGAAACCAAAATTTTAACATTACTAATTATATAATCTAATATTCTATTATTTGCATTATGGATAAAATTAAATTGATTTAAATCGTAAGTAGATAAAACATCAAAAAAATGAACCTGACTTTGTCCTACAATGTTAGATGGATGCAAAATACCCTGATCATTTAACCAACTAATATTAGGTAAATTAAAATCACCCAATATTATGAAGGTATCATTTGGACATAACTCTATGATATAAGATAATCTATCGGCAAAATTGAGTAGCTGCGTATTGAATGAAAAACCCCTATTTTCATTGCACAAATAAAGGGTACAAATATGAACTTTGTTACAAGAACGCTTGACAGGTAATGTTAACCAAATGTCCTCAGCAGAAGAACTCCACTCTGGCCGCGCAACCGCTCCCAAATCCCTACGCACTGCCATGAGAACGCCACCACCATATATTTGATTGGTTTTCTCATAATCCCTATCCCGTCTGTAAAGCACATATCTATCATCAACCAACTCACTGTCAAAAATGCCATCCAAAAGCCAGGTCTCAGTTATTGAAATAATATCAAAATTGTTTAAAAATACATTTCTCTTAAATATGTCAGTCTTGGTACGTAGGCCTCTGGTGTTCTGATAAAATATATTTAAATTAGACATCATTATAATTTAATGTACAAAAACTACGGAGAAACTTCATAAAAGCTATCCAAAAATAACAATTATCACTCAAAAACCAATTTAATTTAAATGGAATTAAACCAAAAATATACAAAATACATAAACATATACATATATAGGCGTAAGTAAAATCTGCAGTATGAAATAAGTACAACATTTCATAATTTAAAGTACAAATCAAGCAAGGCAACCAAACAAAAATTGTCCAATGCATAGCGGCAAAAGAGCTAGTTAATAAATTGATTTGTAAATAAAAAATATTGTAAAAACGTAAATACCGCAAATAAAACGCTCTTTTTGTACATAAAATAGACCTAAAACCAACCATTTTCAGAAAATTAATCAAAGCGATGTGATCCGGTAAAATGTAAATACACAAAAAACAATAATCATAATTTAAATGCTCGTAAATAATTACATCCAAAATTATGAAATTTATACCTATCGTTAAACAGCAGGTCTTTGCGATAACAAAAAGAAATAAATTAATCAATATTCTTTCGAAAAGAAAAATGAAAAAAGTATGATAAACCCCAGATAATATGAGTAAAAGGACAGAAAAATTACTGGCTAAATACTTCGCAATGCATAAAAAAAAGGTAGAAACCAAAACATTTACAATTAACTGGCTTGACTTAACCGAATTATTACTCCAGTAGTAAAAAACTGACCCTAGCAAAGCGCAAGCAAAAATAAACCATAAATTAATTAGGCGTACAGGTGCAAAATGCGTATCACGCACTGCAAAGCGACCGTCCCGAACAAAAGGCCGCCGGAGAACAATAGAGCACCCGAAAAGACAATAGCTTAAAGACAAAAGACTTAAAGGACTTGCGTTTCTCAATCTTTTGCATTTTAATCTACAAATTTTACTAGAACTAAAAGAAGCTAATATACTAATTCTAATTATAATAAAGTATTTCAACAAATTTTTAATAAATCTCTCTCGTTTTTTATAAAAATTATTGGTGAGGTATCGGACATCCTGGTCATTATTTTACAGTGCTTTACCCACACATGTTTATAATTCTTCTCTTTTGCCAAAAGACGCGCCTTGCTTAATAGGTTCTTATTATAAACTGTCAGATGATCATTGACGTAGAACACACCACCAGACAAGCCTATATTCTCCAGTTTGAGCTGCTTGGTCTTACGAGAGGAAGCCACGAAGTTCTCTTTGGTATATCTATTGTTAAATGAGATGACTGATGATAGGCTTCTCAGAGTTTGGAACTCGTGTCGGAATTCTGGCTATATAATTTATATCTTCTTTCTGCACTGAAAAATTATTCATACCTCCAATCCTCTCTGCAATAGCATATAAATTTTCATTTTTCTTAAAAGGGACTCCTCGAATCTCAACGTTGTTCATACGTGCCCATTGATCTCTATCACGGATTTCTTGCTTCAAAATAGCGACCTCAGCCTGAAGAGCAGGTATTTCGGAGATTACTTTTTCAACTTTTGAAACCCGCGTTTCCACGGACTTGACAGAATCGGAGAATTTCCCCAGCATCTGATGAGCCATTTCCAAAGAATCACGGAGACCACCAAGTTCCGACTTTATGGATTTAACATCTTCTGTTAACGGGGCTAGGTGCAGCAAAATATTATTCAACTGCTCCTGCATCCTATCAAGTTGACTGGCCGATGGAGATGACGGATGTTGTGAGGGAGATGCGTTGGACTTGCACTGGGGACAGCGCCAGGACTTCTGTCTATCGCCAAGTCTACGGTAACCGTGCTCCGTAATACCCGAGCATTGAAAATCTAATCGGCGGTTACAGGCACTGCACAGCGCACCATCGATGAACTGCGTATTACAACTCGCGCACGTAAACATATTTATTGCGGGATATAAAAGATTGGGAATCACTGGTTAAGTAAGCAAGCAAACGTGCGTTCCGTGTGAGCATTAAAGACGAACTGATTGATGAATTTTAGACCACTAGTAGCACCCCGCGGTGTTATCGGCGTTATATGGATTTTCCCGGGGAACGACAATTTCCCACGGCAAACTATTTATTTATGAAATCGCAAATTTTGTCCGAAACCATGTAAAATTGTTTGAAGCTTGCGATAGAAATCCTAGACGTGTAGAGACCCAGATAGTCTAATTGTAAAAGAAACTCCACACATTCAGCGAAATATAGAATGAGTTGTCTTATTATGTACGTAAACATTTATAATCAAATTTCACTAGACATAAAATCAATGAATAATTATTAATTCAAGAAAAATCTTTAAAATGGCTGAATGTAAATAATTTATTATTACTGAACTATGAACTGAACGCCATAAATGAGCAAATGAATTTTTTTTTTCATCCTCTTTGACTATATTTGCAGCACGCATTCAGTCAATTTTATGTCAAATGTCTTAAGGTTACCTACATTACAAAAGTTTAAATTTATATGGTGGTTAAGTAATTTTAAATTTTCTATTTTTCCGCGCAATTCCCTTAATTTTTTCTTTCATAAGAACCTTCTCCTGATAATAACGAACAGAACAAAATAAGAATTAGCGAAATCGGTCCAGCCGTTCAGGCGTGATGCCGTGACCAAGGGAAAAAGGGATTCATTTTTATATATATAGATTATTTTGACATTTATCCTAGATTTAATTATATGTAATTATTATCACCTTTATACCATGTTTGAAGTAATAAATATATTCTATTCTAATCTAAAAGTAGAATATGTCTATTCTCGGGCTCTGGAGAGTCGGTGTACCAAATTTCATTAAAATCGGTTCAGTAGAGTTAGTAGTATGGATTTCATTTCAAATTTAAAACAAACGACTTAAAATGTACTAATTAAGAGATGGAAGATATTTTGAGATCTATTGCTTTGTACTTGGGTACTCAATACTATATAATAACTATTTTTTTTTTTTTGTGAAATACTTTTAATATTTTTACTGTATAACAGCACGCCAACAATGTTAGCAAACAATACAGGTTGGAGCTCTTACCTAGGTAAATATTAAACAAATAGGAACCCAGTTTCGAGGGACAATACAGAAACACACATAAACAAAACTATAACGAGCCATAGAACACAGTAATCTGAATATTATCTTGATACGAAATCCGGCCCTTTGTCGTCGCCATAAGTTATGTTTTCGCATGCAAATTGTATTGTGAGGTTGTGAGCTTGGCTTTATCAGTATTATAAGCTTATCAACTAAGGTTACCTAGCGCCACATTTAAATATTTTTTGAAAAGCTTAGCTAATTACTGGTATGAGTTTGTATTAAGTACTTACCTATAAATTAAAATTAGCCACATACATTTTTGTCATAAAGATGTTATTTTTTTAAATTGTTTATTAGTTTATCTTAGCCTGGGATATAGGTGAGAATAAATTAACAAAATAAAAAGTGGATTTTTGTATTATTTGAAAATATAGAATTTTTTATAAGGCACACTCTTACATAAGTTAATCGACAAAATTTCATCGCCATCTTCATTTTAAGAGTTGAACGTACTCTGTAGGTCATTGCCCTACAGATTGCTCTATTTCCGCTGTTAGAATCCATCTTGAACCCGCGTGCTTATTATGATTGTTTTATTTAAATAATTGACGATATAAAAATACCCTGTTTTTCCTTTTTAAGTCAGTTCTATTTATTCCCAGACGAAGCAAACTATTGTTGAAATTATTGATCGCACTAAGAATCTTTTAAAAAGAACAAAGTCTTTAATTATAGATTCACAAGTACAAATACAAAATCGTTTATTCAGAAAAAAATTCATATAAGCCCACGCAGAAAAATAGTGACAATGAATTATTATTATTGATCTGAATATTACAGAATATTTAAATTTATCTAGTTCCAAAAAGGTCCCAACTCAGCATAATGATTTGACTTACCTGATATTTATAGGCATTACCAAAGTTATAAAATTGGTTACATGCCTAAAAGTCCGGTTATACGTAGAACAGTATTGAAACCGTAACGCAAAATATACCACTCCGTCAATTACCGGTTCGGTCCGGGAAGGACTCTGTCAACAAGCGTCGACGGGCCGCCCGGACGGTCTGGACCGGATCGCATCGGACTGGGCCAGTAGTGCAGCTTTATAATAAAAAAAAACGGACAATCCACCCAATAATAATCTAACCCCATGGTATATTTTCTTTTTATTATGCGTTTATAACACCCACAAAATTAATGTGCGCTTTAAAGACATGCTTTAACGATGAAGGCAAACATCGTGAGGAAACAGGCATGTTCTGAGAACTTTAAATGAGTTGATGGACATGTGACATTCACCTACCCGCACTTGGCCAGCGTGGTAGTCTAACCTTTCTCGTCAAGAGAGAAGTCCTTGTGTCCCAGCAGTGGGAACGTTAATAGGGGGATGAAGATAAAACACCCAGACCAAGGAGAAAGTGCTTGCAGAACATATAAACACTTGACTCCACGACGGGAATCGAACCCGCACGGACCTTCGCCCAACGCGCCACTGAGGCAGCTTTGTTAAGTGCGAGCATAAAACCTATTTTTAACCGCCGACCAAAAAAGAGGGGTGTTATAAGTTTGACGTGTCTGTCTGTCTGTGTCACGATAGCTCCCGAACGGATGGAGCGATTTCAATTTAGTTTTTTTTGTATGAAAGGTGAGTCTTGCGCAAGTGTTCTTAGACATGTTTCATGAAAATCGGTTGGTCCGTTTAAAAGTTATGGGGGTGAGAGTGGGGAAGCAAAACCGAAAATCTGCAAATATACTAGTGTGGGGTATCAAATGAAAACGCATCGCGTCCACATTACATAATATTATGTTGTTTTATATTTAAGGAAATTAAGGCATTGGAATCGGGGATTTTTCTTAAATTTTAAATTTAGATTTATTATCGTTTAAGACACAATGGCGGCGCTAGTGTTACTCTACTCGAGTCGAGGGATAAGGATGTTTTGATAACATTACATATTTTACCCGGAATTCATTCACCGCGGGAATTTAACTAAATTATACAAAACATTGTTGTTATCAATCAATTCGACAACTTCGAAATAAATCAACATTATTATGATAATTATGAAAATTCGATTATCTAAATATTTTTTAGTGACACGACTCATCATTTAAATAAACTTACTGTTATAACCGGAAATGGTACTTTTTTTGTATGTTGTAAATTTACAGCAAAATAAATGGCGACTCATAAGTAAGTTAGGCTACTTGGCACTTTGTAATAGCAGCTTGTTGAGGAGTTTGGTAAATAGTTTAATAATCTTCTACTAACATATGCGAAATTAATAAAAAAAGAACTAAAAAAGTAAAAAAGGTGTGTGTGCGATTCACACACGATAGAAGTGAAACTTCAGTAAATCGACGAAAGAATAAGAAGAAAATAATTAAAAAAAGTGTGTGTGTGTGTCAGCTACGACGCACGATTGGAGTCTACTACTTACGAACTATATCTAATTATGATATATGTATATCGAATAGAAAAAAAGGGTAAATGAACGCATCTGCTAAAATGATAAGAGAAACAAACATATATCTGTAATTATTCGGATTATTTATATTACTTCAATAAAGTGTATTACATAAAGTATGTTACAAAATAATATAAATAAAATACAGCAATACCTCTTTGCGCGATACTTCGTAGTCTCAACTACGAAGTATCGCGCAAAGAAATTTAAATAAAGCATTGTATTTGTGTCTCTTACCATTTCCGTTTCATCTTTTTGCATCCGGTTTGAAATCACTACGATTCTATAGAAGTTTCACTTCAAAAATCTTAAATATAAAATTTCCATGTCACAATGTTAGTTACCTACCTACCTACCTACTCCTCCGAAACGTCTTAACCGATTATTATAAAATTTTATATGCATATTCAGTAGGTCTGAGAATCGGCTACTATCTATTTTTCATTTTGCAAAACAACGTTTTGCTTGGGTCAGCTATTAATTTTATAACATGAAAAAACTGACAAGTTGAAAATATTCAACTTATTCATTATGTAACTTCTTTATCTTTAAATTTTATTTAACAATATTTTTATTCTCTTTTGAGTGACTTTAATCTACTGACTCGATATTTGCAATTATTTTACCAAAAAATGATAATCTTATTTCAAATGAGTGAATGAATAATCCTTAGAACCTGTTTTCCCACCCTTAGGGTTGGTTCCAAATTTTTATGGGGTTAACTTTGAAGTATGTAATATTATACAAAAAAAATATTTTAATTTTCTGAAATAGAAAAAATTAACTATCAAATTCGGACAACTCAGTAAAAAGTTATGCGTGGTCATAATATATTCTTTTTACGCTAGTTAAGCCTCCAAGGTCACAGGTCTTTCATTTATTGTCTTGCAAATAAATAATTTCATTTCATTTCAACTAAATAAGAGCTTAGAGAATAATTGAAAATCCGAAGCACATGTCCCGGCTCATACAGTGTAGTGGCACCATAAAGGCTGATTATTTCGGGACAATATGTTTACGGCTCGCCGAGAGTGCATCGTAAACTGGTGCTGCCATTTCAAGATTACTGGGGCAGAGTGGTGTGACCAAGCTGCGAAATTGTATAGAGTAATTTCAACAAAAACTATCAAGGAAATAAGATTGTCTTGACATTTCACTTTAATGTTTTATATTGAGTTGAGAAGCGAATAGCACAACACAGCTTTATCAGTTTTTACAGTTTTGGTGTTCTTATTAATGGGTAACTATTATAAATTTAACATGTACAAAAAATACTTGCTTTGCTTGCAAATGGGCAGTAGCGTTTTCTTGGACCACAACACCAGATATACCAGTCTATATCAGGCTTATACTCGCTTACAATTGTAAAACACGTGAACGAAGAATAGAAAGAAAACATTTATTATTACACTAAAAACACTTCAGACTAAGCACCTATTAAAATAATTATCTGCTCCTCTGTAATTAGTATTTAACTATAATATATTGGACAATCTTAGTCTGGAATGATGACGATGGACCAACTTTGCTTACTGTTCATACCCACGGGTTTACAATGTGCCATTTTATTACGATGTTTTGCGGGAACAACATACTATTCCAGTGGTCTATATTTTATGTTTTGATCTACTATTTACTGTAAAGAGAAAATGCATTATTTATAGAGGTGATGACGAGAATTTATGTTGGAGTTGATATTTTGATATAAACAATGTTTGTTTTTAAGATTAAATATACGAGTGTGTATATTGACTGCCTCAGTGGCGTGGTAGAAGCAGGTCCGGAACAAGGCGTAGCAGGTTTGATTCCCGCCGAAGGATCAAGTGTTTTTATGAATAACCGTCTGCCCAAATCGCAAAGACAATGACAATTCAGTCGTTTCCGTGATCATGGCGCTTGCAACAGCGTCGAAATATCGGATAACTCAAAAACCGTCAAATCATGGTATGGTACCCGTTTTAAATCATAATAAGTGTTTTTATGTCCTGCAAGCACTTTCTCCTTGGTCTGGGTGTTGAATATGTGTGTTAAAAATACATTTATATGTATGTTTATAAATTAAGTTTAGCAGAAGTCTAGTGTCCATATCAGCTTAGAGCTTACCACGGGGCTAGATGTTGTGGTGTTGATTGTCCGGAAATATTTATTTATTTTGATTTCGTAACCTTACGAGTTTGTTACATTAATTCACCCCGAAAACGTTTCGAATCGTTCTGTATTAAATATTTCAATAAGATGTCAAAAACATACAAACTTACTTCAGCTATTATGATTTTTGTTGTAATTTATAAACCTTGAATAAACTTGACATTGTATTTATAATACCTCTATTAACTCCATAATCCATTTAGGACTTTTAATTCTTGCTAAGTCTAAAAGCACACAAAACAATAGCTCTGTAATATTTATTCAACACTGGGAACTTAGAAAACATATTCCTCTAAAAGTTGTAAATTCCTGTAAAGAAACAAAAACAGTTTCCTTAAAAAGTATAAAAACGACCGGAAGTCGGCCATTACTCTTCCAGTTTCTACACTTGTTCTACAAAATCAGAAATGATGGCTCCCCAGCATGCAACAAATCCCACATATCTACGCCATTTCGTGCAACATCAATCATAGCGAGATACAATATTATGGTGTTATTTTGTAAATAGTTGTGTAGCTTTTGCACCGGCGAAGTGCGGGTTGGTGAATGTCACATGTCCTTCAAACTTCAAGTTTTCAAAACGTGGTTTCCTAGTGATGTTTGCCATCAACATCAAATCACGTGTTTAAATTGCACATCTATTTTTCAAGATGTAAAATCCAGAGGTGTTCGAACCCACGACATTCGGAATTAAAGTCGAGGGAAGAAGAGTCTCAAGAGAAGCCAACACGGCTTTTTCCTGCCTTAGGCTACCTATTGCTTTTTTCCTGCCTTAGGCACCCAAACAATAAGTTTTTTATCTGCATTCTGCAACCGAGCGCACAAAGTAGATTTTGTTGTGCTCCATTTTTTATGCTTGATAAGCCTTCATTTGTCCACAATCTCACCTGATGTAAAGTGACGATGTGGTCTAAGCTGGAGCATGAAGACCTAGACGGTAGATGGCTTCTCCGGACCACATTACGAAACACGAAAAATCGCTTCACGCACTGGCCCAGCCCGGAGGGTGGTGACAAGCCGCGGCTGAAGCCTACCACCGGATGACCTATGGTAGGTAAAGTCCTAAAACTGCGTAAATTATGTAAAAGTTTCTTTGGTTTTTATAAATGATTATGTAATTAAACTGTTCTTGAAATATATTAAATTGAATTCTATTCTGTTGCCCTCGTTAAACAAATAATAGATTTGTACTAAGTGCCTATCTATATTATTATTTATTAAGTACTTATTATAAGCTAAACAATAACTACAGAATTGCCCTCCTAGTTTGGAATATCTCGGGGCCGTACCAGACCGGGCGGTAGGTGTGTCGCTAGCCTAAGTGACGAAGTGTTCAATGAGCACGAAAGTTTAAAGTTTCTACTTCGAACCACATGTAGGAAACTCACTAACTAACTAACTGTGTCCCTGTCTCTTCAGGCGTGGAATGTACATACACTAATGTATGTCTACACATTTTTAACCCACGACAAAAAAGAGGGGTGTTCTAAGTTTGACGTGTCTGTCTGTCTGGGACATCATAGCTCCGAATCAGATGAAGCGATTTCAATTTATTAATTTTGTTTATCATCATCATCACCCTATAAACGTTCCCACTGCTGGGACACAGGGACTTCTCTCTTGACGAGAGAGATTAGGCCTTAATTCACCACGCTGGCCAAGTGCGGGTTGGTGAATGTCACATGTCCTTCAAACTCTTTTAAAGTTCTCAGAACATGCCGGTTTCCTCACGATGTTTGCCTTCACCGTTAAAGCACGTGTTTAAAGCGCACATAAATTTCTCAAGAAGAAAAATCCAGAGGTGCGTGGCGGGGTTTGAACCCACGACCTTCGGAATGAAAGTCGAGTGTCCTCCCACTTAGCCAACACGGCAATTTTGTTTATATGAAATGTAAAGTTCGCGGGACTGTTTTAGACGTGTTTGATGAAAATCGGTTGATCAGTTTAAAAGTTATGAGGGTAAAAGTGGGGAAGGAAAACAGAAAATCTGCAAATATACTCGAGTGGGGTCTCAAATGAAAGGGTATGTCCCGCTGGTCCCCTCTAGGATTGTTCCCTTTGGACCGTGTAGAGGGGACAAGCGGGACATCGTATTAGCGATATCCCGCTGGTCCCCTCTACGGGTCACTCAGAGGGGACAAGTCAGCTGTGGAATTTTCCGATGACCCAGATGTCCCCTCTGGAGAAGTTGCAGTTAAATTTTACTTGAAATTGTATATTAAAACTATATTATATTATTAAGTTTATTAAAACATTGTTTATATGTATACTAATTCGTTGTATACTACTTGGTAATATGATTGATTGGCTACCTCGGTATGTAATAAATAAAAATTAAATCTTTTATTTCATAGTTTAAGTTAGTGCGATCATAAAATAACATAAACATAGACAGATACTGGCCTGTGCAGAGAGCGATTAATCTAGGAAAAAGGTTCATTCAATTATCACTCTCTGCACAAGAGACATCCATATAGTGGAGAGTTAATGTCATCTCCGAAGGTCTTTAGGATATTGTTTCAACAAACACCGTATTGCCAAAACGAAGAAATTAGCATTTTCTTATCAGTGAATTTCTAAAAATGTCAGGGACAAGTGCTTCTTGTGGTAAAATTTTTAACTCAATAGTTTATATAAAGAGACGAAATGGAACAGTTTTACTAAGAGGAGGTCACCAGTACTACATAAAAAATATATAAAACTGGACTAACAGTATGGGAATGTGCCCAGCAAAGAAAAAATACACCATTCGCATCGAGTAACGAGTTCACGAGTCCCCATAATACAAGCTTTGTTAAACGAAACTCAAAAACTATTGTATCATTTATTGTGTGTATTGAAGCACTTGTCCCTGACATTGTTAGAAATGAACTGATAAGAAAATGCTAATTTCTTCGTTTTGGCAATACGGTGTTTGTTGAAACAATATCCTAAAGACCTTCGGAGATGACATTAACTCTCCACTATATGGATGTCTCTTGTGCAGAGAGTGATAATTGAATGCTCCTTTTTCCTAGATTAATCGCTCTCTGCACAGGCCAGTATCTGTCTATGTTTATGTTATTTTATGATCGCACTAACTTAAACTATGAAATAAAAGATTTAATTTTTATTTATTACATACCGAGGTAGCCAATTAATTATATTACCAAGTAGTATACAACGAATTAGTATACATATAAACAATGTTTTATTAAACTTAATAATATATATAGTTTTAATATACAATTTCAAGTAAAATTTAACTGCAACTTCTCCAGAGGGGACATCTGGGTCATCGGAAAATTCCACAGCTGACTTGTCCCCTCTGAGTAACCCGTAGAGGGGACCAGCGGGATATCGCTAATCCGATGTCCCGCTTGTCCCCTCTACGCGGTCCGAAGGGGACAATCCTAGAGGGGACCAGCGGGACATACCCAAATGAAAGGGCATCACGTGCACATCACAAAATAGTATGAGTTTTTACTTTTAAGGAAAGTTTCTGGAATCGGGGGTTTTTTTATTGTATATTTACCACTAGATTATAAGTAATATCAGATGTCTAGTACCAGTAACAAAAGCTTAAAACTTACCACGGGGCTAGATAGAGTGGATTGGTCAGACATTTTTATTTGTTTTTTGGCAACTAATGGACGCCATTTTATAAATAAGTATAAAAAAATTAAAGTGACCAAACTATTATAATATTAAGTCGTTGAATAGGTATTTACTAAACATTTTTAATTATCATTCAACATTTTTCGATCCGGGGTACCGTTTAGGATCTTTAGCGAATCAAAGTTGCGAAGCGACCGGTCTTACTTAATAGGCTTATAGTGTAGACTTCAATTAAATATTATAAAGAAGTAATGTCGCAGGCGGGTTATATTTTGTCTCAATTTTAGCTTATTTTTGTTCAACTTATGACTCTTCTAAAAGTTAAGCTAGCAATAAATCTAAATTTAAAATTTAAGAAAAAAAACCCCGATTATAATGCTTTAATTTCCTTAAAAGTAAAACACCATAATATTTAGTAATAGGCACGCGATGCTCTTTCATTTGATACCCCACTCGAGTATATTAGCAGATTTTCGGTTTTTCTTCCCCACTCTCATCTCACCCCCATAACTTTTAAGCGGCTCAACCGATTTTCATGAATCATGTCTAAGAACACCCGGGCCAACCTCACCTTTCATACAAAAAAAACTAAATTGATCGCGCCATCCGTTCGGGAGCTATGATGCCCCAGACAGACAGACAGATAGACAGTCACGTCAAACTTAAAACACCCCTCTTTTTTGCTCGGGGGTTAAAATTGACTTAATTTCTTGATAAAGTCATCCAATGCCAACGACTGACCCTACCAAATACGATTTATTTGGTTCTGAGGATTTTAAACCTGATTAAAAATAAATAAGTTCATCAAAAGAACCTGATTGGCAAAGTTGATGATTATTTAGATTTTGAGGGTTTCGTGCCTAGGCTAGCAAGGGATCGCAAGAACTGTTATAGGCACATACAGATCAGAAATTTTGGAACCGATTTTGGAAGACGTTTACTGCATTTGGAGTGATGGTCGTTTCGACCTGCATTATGCATGAGGAAGTATGCTTATAATAGGCACGATGACAACATAAAAATATAGGTATACTGTTTAAAAATATTTTTTATTTCTTTGTTTTTTACTTTCATTTTTTTTGGTCCTTCTGTAAGCCTGTGCAAAAATACTGAACACCTTTTTTTGATTTATCGATGCCAAGATAAAGAGCAGCAGAGTTCCGGAAATAATATAATAATAAAAATACATAGATCTTAAAAATGAAATATCTAGAATGTGGAAGCTAGATAAGATCACTATTATCCCGATAGTGCTCTCAACAACAGGAGTAATACCTACACAACTTTTTAAATCCCTCCAGGAGCCAGATTTACCCAAATACACCTTTGGTCTGTTCCAGTAATCTTGAACACATGCAGACTCGTTCGAAAGTTTTTACAAAATGTCGAATCCTCTGATATCCAAAATTCCAATCAGGTACCTAACATGCACTTGGCTTAGGTCCGTGCATGTCAGAAAACCGGCTTAAAAACCGAGATAACGCAACGTTAAGTAATCATAATAATAATAATAATGCATTTATTCAGTAACTTATACAGTAAGTGTTGTATACATTTTGTACATTTTGCTTGAAACGCGAAACTTCAATGCACTGTATTGCCAGAAAAAAGAAAAGATACGTGTACATTTTTTCTAAGTAATTTTAATGACAGACTAATTTTCAGTCATCAACCCTATTTGTCTAATTATTATCTGATGAGATGACGTGAATTCTAAATCCATATCCATACTAATATTGTAAATGCGAATGTAATTATGTCTGTCTATTCTGGGGCTAGATGCTGTTGTGTGGATTGTCCGGCAATATTTATTTATTTATTTATTCCTCTTTCACGCAAAAACTAATAAACCGATAAAATAAAATTTGGTACACAAATTTTCTAGACCCTGAGGACATAGGCTACTTTTCCCTCGAGGAAATGTCATTCCACGGGAAAATCCATTAAATTGTATAAAAAAAAACCTACACATAATATCTATGCATAAAATCAACAATTTAAGTCGCAAAGTTTCCCGATAGGAACTATATTCCCGTTGAGATGCAAAACGGACATATAGTTCCGCAGGGGAGCCAACTTTCTAATGGATTCAAAAGTTCCTCATGTGTCCTACGTACATACTTATGTATATATATACACCTACGTTTAGTTTTGTACAGTTTTGCATAGTTCCTGCTATCTTACTGTAGTCATCATCATCTACCTACATCAACATGAATATTTAAGTTAACACAACTGACTTTTAGTGTGAAATACATTTTATTGATTACTAGCTGCCCGCCCCGGCTTCGCACGGGTAAATATTCAAAATTGTTATCCCGGCAATAATTCGTATTGTACTCACCCTAATACAAGCCTTGGACTTCTTCGAACATTAAAAAAAAGAATTGGCCGAATTGGTGCAGGCGTTGTTGAGATATGCGCTTACCAACACATTTTGCGATTCATTTTTGTTAAAATACTAGCTGACCTTAGCAAACGTTGTTTTGCAAAATGATAAATAGATAGTAGCCGATTCTCAGACCTACTCAATATGCTCACAAAATTTCATGAGAATCGGTCAAGCCGTTTCGGAGGAGTACGGGAACGAAAACTGTGACACGAGAATTTTCTAAATAAGATAACTCGAGAAGTAAAGTAGTTTCTGGACCGATAAATATTTTTGAATAATTCATCTTTAAAAATATTTTATGAATATTGTAAGCAGACAGCTATCATAGATAGATAATTTCTTTATTGCACACCAATACTTACAGACTAACTTAAAATACCAAATAATAGCAACAGTTTGGAGGTTTTTCTGTTCACGTCCGTAAGTGGTAACCCTCTGAATCCTTACACGTGACCTCCGGGTGGTGCTAAGAACAGTCTCTGGTGGGAGGCTTCGGCCGCGGCTAGTCACCACCCTCCGGGCTGGGCCAGTGCGTGAAGCGATTTATTCGTGTTTCGTAATGTGGTCCGGAGAAGCCATCTTCTAGTCCTTCATGCTCCATCTTAGACCACATCGTCACTTTGCATCAGGTGAGATTGTGGTCAAATGAAGCCTTTTCAATAATAAAAAAAAAAAAAAACATTCCTAGCTGTACAATCGGCGGCATTGTGTGTTTCGTAAAGTGGCCCGACGAAGCCATCTACCTTCTAGGTCTTCATGCCCCATCTTAGACCACATCGTCAGTTAACATCAGGTGAGATTGTGTTAAAATGAAGGCTAGCCAAGCATATAAATAAAATAAAGAACAGGTCCGTTAACTTTTATTTATTTTTAATCGAGTTTAAACGGTCTATATTTAAGCCACTCACTTAATTACTCATATGATACAGCGAGGGTTCGTTCACCCTGCATAAATTTGTACCTAAACATGGAGGAAAATAAAAAAAGACACCCTTTTAAAAAAAAATTTGCCTGATGAAGGTATGAATTTTTAGTCAGGTTTAAGTCTATATTTAAACCACACACCAAAATTAATCACAACGAATTACGGTCATTGACCCTGCCTGGCATCGTGAAAAAAAAATCGTGTTTGATTGTTAGGTTCCGCTGAATTTTAGTATGAATAAACACTTCATTATATTTATGTTGATAGTTCGAATGGAATAAAAGCCGCCAAGTGCGAGTCGTACTCGGTACTTGGTGCCCAAGTTGGGTTCTAAGGCTTTTTGCGTGATAATTATTTTAATTTTTATCCTCAATTTCGAAAAATAATATACGAAAACATTTATGTTTAAATCTAAGCAGATTAAAAATTAAAATAAAATATCCATAATCACCTACATATTAAACAATTTAATTCAAACCAAAAAACAACAAAGAAACATCTTGACCTGTTTAGACTAGCAGTGGGTGTTGGTATAAACAGGTAATTTTGATGAACTTATTTCTTCAGATGCAAATGTTACCTATACTTACTTACTTACTTATTATGGCTCAGCGACCCAAAGTGGGTCTTGGCCTCCGAAACGAGAGACTTCCACCGGTCTCTATCCTGCGCTAGCTCTGACCAGTTCTCGATCCCGAGCTCTCGTAGGTCGGCCTCCACCATGTCCTTCCAGCGATATCTGGGACGACCGACTGGGCGCTGTCCAGTCTGTTGTCCAAGGTATGCTCTCCATACTCCCCGATCCTCCCCCATCCTGACCAAATGGCCGAGCCATCGGAGTCGGTGGGCTTTTATTTCTCCTATGATATTTGGTTCGGCCACTAGTTCTTCAATCTCCGCGTTCTTTCGGACTCTCCAACTTCCATCCTCCCTTTGTGTTGGACCCAGGATCTTGCGGAGAATTTTCCTTTCCGCCACTAAAAGTTTATTCTCCTCTCTAAGTGTTAGTGTCCAAGCCTCACAGCCGTACATAAGAATTGGCCTGATTATGGTCTTATAGATACGGACTTTCGTCTGCCTGCTCAGAAGCCTGGACACCAACACTTTATGCAAAGCTGCACTACAACGAAGAGCGTTTTGGACTCGGATGTCAATTTCCTCCGCTCTAGTGTTCGTGTCCGTTATAATGCAGCCCAGGTATTTAAACCTTGTCACTCCAGTATACTTAGTATCTCCAACATGCAGGTCTTCTCTTTTAGCTCGGATATTTTTACGGCGTTTCATGTGGAGATACTCTGTTTTTTCGTGACTGATCCTGAGGCCTACAGCCTTCGCCTCTTCCTCCAGAACTCTCGCTGCCTCTGCCACCTGTTCGCAGTCTTCCCCTAACAAGACAAGGTCATCTGCGTACCCTATTACCTTATGCTGCCCATTAAGTTGCAGCCCCGATTCTAGTGCCAACACTTTCTGGAGCACAAATTCCAGCACTAAGTTGAACAGCATAGGTGACAGGGCATCCCCTTGTTTTAAACCGGTATCAACCGCGAACTCGTCCGAGAGTTCCCCAGCTACCTTCACTCTCATCCTGCTCTCCCTGGTGGCCACCTCTATTAATGTAACCAACTTGTTCGGGATCTCTAAATTTCGGAGGATGGAGTAAAGTGCGCTCCGGTCTATGGAGTCGTAGGCTTTTTTGAAGTCCACAAACAATGCGTGAATGCTTTGGGCGTATTCCCACTTCTTCTCCATTAGTTGTTTGAGGTGGAAGATTTGGTCAGTAGTGCTGCGATTTCGTCTAAACCCTCCCTGATAGTCGCTGAGAATTTTCTCAGAGAAGGGTTCCAACCTCTTGAGCAGCACGTATGACAGAACTTTGTACGCCGTGGGCAACAAAGCAATTCCGCGATAATTTGTGCACTTCCTCTTGCATCCCTTTTTGTGGAGAGAACAGATGACTCCCACGTTCCATTCATTGGGTTGCCTTTCGTGATGCCAGATCTTTAATATAAGCTCAAATAACTTGGCTTGTGCAGCTCCCCCACTACATTTCCATAGCTCGGACGACAGACCATCGATACCTGGAGCCTTGTTGTTTTTTAATTTCATAATGGCCATGTTCACTTCTTCAAATGAAGGTGGTTCTACTTCTGTATCGTTATCTGCCGTCGACTGGGCTATTGTGTTCTCGGGAGACGGGCAATTCAGCAGCCTCTGAAAGTAATCCCGCCAAATGGTCTTCAGTCGATCATTATCAGATACCAGATTGCCATTGGAGTCCTCCATCATTTGGGTAGTAGGTTGGTACGCTTTCTTGTGCAATCTTAGTTCCTGATAGAACTTGCGGGACTCATTAGCCTTGATTAAGCACTCCATGTTCCTAACTATGCCATCCAGGTGCTGCCGCTTGCTTTTCTTTATGACCTGTTTTGCTTTCCTTCTCCACTCTAAATATTTTTCTGTGTGCCGACTATCTTGCTCTGATAAGATTTTGTATTTCCTCCTTTCATTTACCACTACTTCACACTCGTTATTCCACCACTTCCTTCGCTTGTTCTTTTTCTTTGTTCCTAATACCCTGACTGCTGTTTCTTTCATTATAGTTTTGATACTTTCCCACGATTGCTCTATGTCATCTACCTGTAATTCTTTAAAACTATTGCACAGTTCCAATCTGAAGCTATCTCTGATACGTTCTTCCTTTAGTGATTCTGTATTTATTTGCAAATTGGAGTTTTATGATTTATTTTGGTGGACTGGATTTTGAATCTTATTTTAATTCCCAATATTCAATGATTCAAATGTTACCTATGTGTAACAAATATTGTAATTTATACTAAGAATACTACTATGGTTAATATAAAATAGTTATATGTATACATTTTGTATTAATTTATATTTATGATTGAAAAAGTATTTAATGACCACCTAAGTGCAGCATTATGTTTACCTCTGGAATAAACGTTTTTGAATTAATCATTTATTTTTAATCGGGTTTAAATTCGTCTATTATCCATAGTCTTCAAATTAGTTGGTTTTATTATGCGTGACACGCGAATTCAAAGATGTACGAACTACACAAATTATCTACAAGGCGTGAGTTCGCAGTTGTACCGAGGAGCAATCGTTTGGGATCCTCAAAAACAAAAATACAGTCTCATGATTGAGGGAGTAGGTACAACGTAAGTTTGCGCTGTTCATATATAAAAGTTTATATACTGTCTAATCTGTGGTTACACGGATATTGGCTAAGTGGCTAAATTAAAGTGGTTAAAAAGACGTGCTTTCATTCCGAAGGTCGTAGGTTCAAACCCCGCCACGCACCTCTGGAATTTTCTTGAAAAATGTGTGTGCGCTTTAAACACGTGCTTTAACAGTGAAAGCAAACATCGTGAAAACGGCATGTTCTGAGAACTTTAAAGAGTTTGAAGGACATGTGACATTCACCAACCCGCACTTGGCCATCATGGTGAATTAAGGCCTAATCTCTCTCGCCTAGAGAGAAGTCCCTGTGTCCCAGCAGTGGGAACGTTAAAAGGGTGATGATGATACGGATGTTATCCATTTTTATCCTTCTCTTTTTGTATATGGCAAGACTGGGTTGGACTTACTCCTGCTCAGATGGACATGGCAGCTTGCTGTGCAGTAGGTACGACTGTCTGTCTATTGTCCGATACACCGCTGTCGCTTAGTTCAACATTGACTCCAACAACAACCTGAGATAAGA
This sequence comes from Gymnoscelis rufifasciata, assembly GCA_929108375.1. NCBI lineage: Eukaryota > Metazoa > Arthropoda > Insecta > Lepidoptera > Geometridae > Gymnoscelis > Gymnoscelis rufifasciata. The sequence continues at coordinate 1,888,397 of OV815326.1, forward strand.
ACAGTCCGGTGGCCTTCACGTTCTCCAGACTTGAATCATATCGAGAATTTATGGGCCATAATGGTTCAGAGATGGGATTCGAGGGCTGAAAGAACAAAACAAGCCCTAGTCGCACATGATGACCAGATGTGGGACTTATTGCGCGGTTCGGACGTGGCTACTATTGGTCTTTAAAAACAAAAGAAATCGAGCAAGCTGGAGTTACTTCACTGTACTTCACTAGTTGATTCACAGAAAAATCACCCTTACAGTGGTAGAGCGGATCTTTTGCTGAGAGTACATAAGGTTGCTTCGCGGTAATATTGAAAACCCAGCTGCAATGGAGTCGATCGGTTTCGGGGTCCGCGGCGCAATATGGCGGGTACCAAAAGCACAGTATGCCCTCGCCGACAACCACCTCTGTTCGAGTAGTTGGCCTGGGTGAGAACACGCGCCGGTGCTCCAACCCCCCGGAGCTATCGACTTGATATATAAATAAAAAAAAAAAATCATTTATTCAGGTCCAATATACACAGAGAACTTAAATAATAGGATACGATGACACTACCGAAGCTTTACAACTGTGTGGTAGTGTCAACGCCCGACTCCTGGACAAATTATCCAGATTTTATAAGAACTAAAAAATAAATTTTGACTTGACTTGAATCGTTTTAATGACCAGTCCCTCTCGTCAAGAGAAGTCCCTGTGTCCCAGCTAATATGATCGTTAATATGATGATGATGAGTAGCCTAAGAAACGAATACAAGTTCAAAACTTTTTCATTGCTTTATTTATTTACTAGCGGCACGCCCCGGCTTTGCACGGGTAATTATTCAAAATTGTTTCAAAATTATTCGAATTTTTCTCTCCATAAAAACCATCTTAAACTCCAACAAACATTTAAAAAAATAAATTGGCTAAATTGGTATAGGCGTTGTTGAGTTATGCGCTTAGCAACACATTTTGCGATTCATTTTTAACCCCCGACAAAAAAAGAGGGGTGTCATATGTTTGATGTGTATCTGTCTGGGACATCATAGCTCCCGAACGGATGAAGCGATTTCAACTTAGTTTTTTTTGTTTAAAAGGTGAGTCTGGCGCGAGTGCTCTTAGACATGTTTCATGAAAATCGGTTGTGCCGTTTAAAAATTGTGGGGGTTAGAGTGGGGAAGGAAAACCGAAAATCTGCAAAAATCTCGAGTGGGGTATCAAAGGAAATTGAAGGATTCGAATCGGGGGTTTTTCTTATATTTTAAATTTAGATTTATTATTTTTAAGAAGATTAAGGTAAGAGAAAACATACTATTGATTGCAATGCTCAAATTGGTGTAACCGACAACAAACATAAACTTGGTTCGGGTCAATTGGTGTAACGTTAGTTTTTTGAAGAAAGTTGGTTTTATATTGGTGTATGTGTGGTTATAATTTTTCGTTCAAGCTAAGAATTAGTGTAAGAGCAATGCTGGCTTGCCAAGATACATACACCAACTTAACCTTCTTTGGTCAAAGGATAGGAATACAACAATTCGACTTATGTAAATGGATCACATACCTACTCAGTTACAATATAATTTCGACGGAAGTCTGTAAATTCAAATTTTGTTAAAATGTGTAGCGTAACTGTATTTTTTTAAAGCTAGTATTCTATTATTATGCTATTCGAAAGAGCAGAAAAAAACTAAAAAAACTGTTTACTCCCACTTATTGTACGTGTTTTGGTGGTTAACCCAATTGAACGTTCATGTTGTAAGCGCTAATTAATTTTAAGACCAAAATTGTACACATGAATGCAATAAACGATTTTGAATTTGAATTTGAACCTGCAACCGACGATAATGTACGAAATCTATGCTATATGCTAGGGTTTAGTTCTGAAAATAACTTTTTGAATGGGATTAGTTACCTGTTAACTAATTATTAACTACTAACTAAGCGACAAAATATTATCAAGCGACAATTTTTTTATTTCCGCACACGACCATTCAGTAGGGAGCCGACCGACCGCCGCCGCGGTTATTTAAAAAATAAATAAATCGTGATATCTTTTGAATGGAATGTTAGAATCTAATAATTCAAAAAGTTATATAAAGGTTTTAAAGCAATCTTACATAATAAATTATTTCCAAGATACAAATAAAGAGCCTTTTCAAACAGTGGTATTATAATTTTTAATATAAAAAATCGCTTATTGTCACAAAACTATAATAGTTAGAGATATGATGTAACGACGTTTTTTGTAGATAATGATAAGTTCTACAAAGTTGTAATACATCACTTTGTTATATATTCAATAGTCTTCGCAGCATTCGCGATTAAAGAAAGATTAAGGTTTATTTTTTCAAAAAAATCGCTTATTGTCACAAAACTATAATAGTTAGAGATATGATGTGAAGACGTTTTTTGCAGATAATGATAAGTTCTACAAAGTTGTAATACATCACTTTGTTATATATTCAATAGTTTTCGCAGCATTCGCGATTAAAGAAAGATTTTAGGTTCTTTTTTTTCACCATGGGTTACATTATCGGAGTTTGGTAAGAAATCATATTATTTTTGAAAACTAAATATAGCCTATGTCACTCAGGGATAGTGTAGCTTTCGAATGGTGAAAGAATTTTTTAAATCGGTGCAGTAGTTTCAGAGCCTATTCGAGACAAACAAACAAACAAACAAAAAATCAAACCTTTCCTCTTTATAATATTATTATAGTATAGACGAAAAACCTTTCGAAAACACGTTTGAATAATTTTAAGTAATTGCGAAATTCTTCAAATTTATTTCTTTTTTATTTTGGACATCACAATCAAAACAAGAGTGACCTTTAGGTACAAAGCCGGATTTGCAGTTTTTGAGATATTTTCGTTCAATTGAGTATTTTTAATTAAAATACATTATGTGAAATATTTAAAATATCCGTTAATAATTAACAGTTAATAATAACGTCTTAAAATAGTTCAACTAGAAAAAAGTTTAATGACAACTGAAATAAAAAAAAACAATGGCCTCGAACATGCACCTTTTTAAAATTGGTTAATTATCATGATTTATTTAGGTAGTTGCTCACAAAAATATTTTTTACTTTGAGTCAATTTATTACTCTGTTGTTAGATTATAAGTTTATATTTTTAAGATAAAAGTAAATTTAAAAAAGATTAAATACCTAGCATATAATATTACTTGAAGACCTCTGTGGCTCGGTGGCCGAAAGTCCGCTTGCGGCGCAAGAGGTAGGGGTTCGATTCCCACTGAGACAGTAAAATATATTTTCAATTCTTTCCAAGTAGTTAAATTAACTGCGTGATTCGGTCCATAAGTTTTTGATGCACGGTTAGCGAATCGAGCCGAGAATAATCAAAGTAGGTAGCCGTTCTTGTATTATAAATGTCTTTATTTACATAATATTGGTATTTGTTTTATGTATATGGGTGCTTATGTATAATATATATAAATTATATATTAATTTCGGCTTCCTTATGGGATTACCCGGGTAGTTTTTACGTTAAATTTTAAGCGTTTGGGAAAACACAACAACAAAGTCCAGGTTATTTTTTTGTATGAAAGGTGAGTTTGGCGCGAGTGTTTTAGACATGTTTCATGAAAATCGGTTGTGCCGTTTAATAGTTATGGGGGTAAGAGTGGGGAAGGAAAACCGAAATCTGCAAATATACTCGAGTGGGGTATCAAATGAAAGCGCATCGCGTGCACATTACAAAATATTGAAATGTTTAACTTTGGAAATTAAGGCATTGTATCGGGGGTTTTTCTTAAAAAAATTGGATTTATTTATATAGGAAAGGGAAGAATGACAGGTTATTTCAAGATAAATTACAAGATAAATACATACAATAAATAGAAAAAAATGATTTTTTTTGTTTTATATAAAAATTGCAACTTTAATTAAAGTTGATTTATTGATGTGTTAAATAAGCTTAATTTCTACTTACAACACATTAATATAAATGAGTTAAAATTAATTGAAGTGTCAGTATTTTTTTATTTTGTCTTTTTTTGTTTTCTTTTAAATGTATTATTTATGTGTTTATATTAACTGTGGTCCGAAATAAATGCGTCTTATTCTTATTCTTAAAATTATTAACAGATCTCATTGTTAAGTCAGTGTTGCTAACTTTAACATTGATGTTACATCGGGAAATACAATTTTTACTTTTATTTAAGCTGTAAGGGTATTCTTACAGGTTTGAGGTTTGTTTGTTCTTTGCAAATGTTCGTAAAGTTATTCTGTCCTCAAATATGGCGTCTAATCTCAAAACTTGTCGACAAAATGACTCAAGCTAATAAAAAAATATCGTAATTTTTTATATAGGTATCATAATATAGGTCTTCAAATAACCTATAATTTTTCCCTTTACTGTACGGCAAAATTCTTTGTATTTTTTTATATTTAAGAAAGTAAAAAAAAAGACTGTTGATTTGTGTACCTATATTGCTGATTAATATTATTAATCTATTCGTTGCTTCATGTTTTGAAGTGACATCTACCAACCCGTACTTGGCCAGCGTGGTGAATTAAGGCCTAATTAATCTATCTCGTCAAGAGAGAAGTCCCTGGGTCCCAGCAGTGGGAACGTTAATAGGGTGTGATATTGTTGGTGTTCTCTTACCAGTACATGCGAAATTATATCTTAAATAAATGTATTAAATAATCAAGAAATTACGAACATGTTGGTTTGGAGATCATTACAATTCACCGTCGACATGTAAAAGTTATGGAATTTGAACAAGTTTTGTTTGCAAAAAACAATTTTTGATGGAATAATTACTTTAATGACGAGTTTCTATTGACAAACCGTTAGATTAAATTTAGTGAGGCCTATGTATTGTATTTCTACGTAAATGAATACTTGTTTTATTATTTGATTACTTTTATAATTACTTAATTGGTTTATTAAGTAAACCATTTATTATTTTTGATGTGTCCTAGATAAATTGTGGTTTGTTTCTTTTTTTCTTTTTATTTTATAATTTAAGAAAGTGAGAATCTTATATGAATCCGGATATTTTTTTATAACTTTCTTTAACTTTTACGTCAAAAAATCAAGGATCCTTCCTCATTACAATCTGTGAAGCCTTTCCTAAAAGGTTAATATTATAGGTTAAATTACTTAAATGTGATAAAATGGCAATTATCACAATTACATTGGTATTTTATCATAACTTTCACCTTTACATTCGTATTATATAGTCAATATTATATTTATTTTTATTTGACTTACCCGTCGCAGTTAGTTCGTCTTTTATTTATTTAACTTTTATGGTCTTACCGACCGAAAATAATGACTTAAAAGCCTCGGTACTAAAAACTACAATATATATTCTTTATTATTCTCAAATGCTATCTATCTATACTGTTATTAATAAATAAATATTACCGGACAATCCAAACAACATCTACCCCGTGGTAAGCTCTAAGCTTGTGTTACGGTTACTAGACCATCTACTTAATATAATAGACATAGGTACATACATATAGATATTTGTTATGCTAGATATTATTAAACACACCAGGAAAATAATTACCTGTTCCGATAATAATAATATATTTATGACAATACCGGTTGTGTGTCGGCCAAACCTGAGCGACCAAAGCATCGGTGATCTGGAATCGGACCTATCGTATGATTATGAAGATGGATGAGAATTGCTTGGTACGAGTGGATGGAATATGAATAAATAAATAAAATATCCGAGGATGGTAATTCGCCGTGCGCCTGCTTGACCTGGAGTGAAAGGGAGACGGTGGAATAAGAATAAGAATCATTTATTTTGTCACAATCACAATCAAATACAACCAAAACATAAATTAACATTAGGTTAGAAGTATGTTGCGACAAAAAAAGGTAACCATTCAGCATAAGCCGCGGCAGAACGGGTCCAACCACAGCGCTGGTCTTCCGTGGTTACCTGAGTTGTGTTGGTTATACAGCATACATTATGTTACAGAAAGAAAACAATAAATAGAAACTATCATATATCTTATTATCAGGTCATGGTGCTGGTTCCCAGACGAGACCTAATTAAAAAAAAACTTAAATTGCATTAATTATATAGAATGCCTCAGTGGCGCAGTGGGCGCAGGTTCACTTGCGGCGCAAGAGGTAGCGGGTTCGATCCCCGTCGAGAGGTCAAGTGTTTGTATGATCTGTAAGCACTTTCTCCTTGGTCTGGGTGTTTAATATGTATAATACAAATATCTATATGTATATATGTCTATTATATTAAGTATATCGGATGTCTAGTTTACCACGGGGCTAGATGTTGTTGTGTGGATTGTCCGGCAATATTTATTTGCTGAAGGTGGGCGTTGGCCCTGCAACACAGTTTTTGCAAACTTTCACAGACACCATCGTTCGAATCTAATTGTGAAACTTACTGTGAATGTCCAAATAAACGATTTTCGTTTTTTTTTTGATTTTGATTTAATTTATTTAAAAATTAAACCTACACCAGGTTTGATAAATGAAAACAAAGAAGACAAAGGAAATAAATTCTCAAATTATTTCAATTAAATACCTTAACCTTACCTTACCTTTTTTTAAGTTTTATGAATTTGATGTTAATTTATCTTGACATTCAAATTAATTCTAATGTACTCTTAAAGTTATTTATAATTTTGTGAAACATTTACCTAAGTAACCTATTAACTATATTATTTCCATTATCTGGCTAATCAAGCTATAAATAAAAGTGTTTATCTTTAGGTTTTTCATTTTTTATTAGTATTTTGCTATATTATATTAGGCTTGCGACCAAGGAATATTTCTTTCTGTCTTCTTTCTTTGTATTGAGATACCTTTCTTCGACTTCAATGGCAGTCAAACGCAATTTTAAATTCCAAGGTAATTGTTAGGTCTTCGATTGAGCTTAGTTGAATTCAATATTGTAAAGACATGAAGCTGGTGTGATGAAGGAACTAGAATAATGTTATAGCACCTCGGTTTTAAAAGGGCTTAAACCCATTGATTGAGTTTTGACTCGTGTAATTCACTAAGTAGGTATTTTGTGTTGTAACAGCTGTTATGAATATATCTTTCTAAATGCTACCTAAAGCTTTCTGCTTTATCCTTGTTATTTGAATCAAGGATATTTGTCATGCTGAATCAGCTAGACGTGGGGAATTTCGCTTTCCAAAGAATTTTTTTGACTTTTTATTTAAGTGAGCTTGCCGTTATTAGGTATGGCTTTGTACATATTCTACCTAAAGCCTAAAGGAAGTGTGACATAAATATAACATTTTATATTTATTTAATGATACTTCGAGCGCAAAAACAATGTACCTACACAGAATAACTAAATGCTAGAAGCACTATCTACCAGTCATCCTGGGCGTGCAAGAGAATTAATTACGCACTATTAATATAAAACATGTTTAAATATCATCATTCTCCTGCCCTTATCCCACATTACGTGGGGTCGGCACAGCATGTTTTTTCCATGTTTGTTTAAATATATACGAGTATAAAAATATATGTTCATTATCCCTATGTTTATTAGCATGTTTGCTCATGCTCTCTCTAAGAAATTCAAAAGATTTATTCCCGCAGTCTTGTGACTATTGTGGTTGCAGAATACCAGCGTTCACTGATAACACCAGTGGCCAGTAGATACAAGATACAAAATCATTTATTTCCATTGTTTGGTTTTACAAAACTTAGACACCTACAAACTTAGACATAGAGCTGAGCTGTTGCCCTTTTACTGCTGTAGCACACACGTACCTGCTCACTCTGTGTTTTTATATATACATTTATGTTTTGTAATTTAAAAATGTAGAGGTATGTTTTCTAAAAGCGTTAAAATCACAATCCCTTAAATCCACCCGTTCCGCAGATAGCATGCTCAAAAACATCTCGGTTTTGTATTTTTTTGGTACCTACTGTGCAAAAAGTTAGAGCCGTTGATGGGTGCATCAAAGAACTGGCCTCATAAAATAACGTTTGTTGTATAGAAGCCGAAAATATGTATTAATTGTATGTTTTTAACCCCCGACCAAAAAAGAGGGGTGTATTTCAACTCTTTAGATATGAAGGTTCTTGAGGTACACAGCCTTGTGACAGGCAGACGACGAATTCTCAATAATAGGGTCCCGATTCGCCATTTGGGTACGGAACTCTAAAAACGAAGGTATCGGTGTCCTATTTGCGTTTTTACTAGGATAAGTTTAATTAAGTTTTATTATGTCACAACTACATATGTATCATCATCATCCTGTTTTGTCCCACACTATGTGGGGTCGGCACAACATGATGTGTTTTTCTTCCATTTCCCTCTATCACCCGTCATCTCAGCACTCACTCCTTTCTTACACATATCTTCTTTCACACAGTCCATCCATCTTTTCTTCGGTCTCCCTCTTCCCACATATCCATCCACTTTCATATCTAACGCTCTTCTCGTAACATGACCTTCGTTCCTTCTCATAACATGCCCAAACCACGCAACAACTACATATGTGTCATGCAACATTTATTTGTAATTACTTAAATACGCAAATAAACATTTTATTATTATTATCCGTGTGATTTACAATGAACGCCTCAGCAAAACAACGCGAGTGAAGCCGCGGGGTAAAGCTAGTCCTAAATAACCCGAACAAAACCGCGAGTCACACAGAGCTTGTTATAAAAATATTACAATGCGACAGCTTTCTTCCTCATCCTTATTATTTGAATTAAGGAAAATTATTGTGCCAAAGTCTCGAGTCATGATGAATCAACGAAACATGGGGAATTTCGCATGCCAAAGAATATATCTTTTACTTTTTTTTTTAATTTACTTTTTTAGCTTTCTGTCATGGTTTTTGTGTTTTACCGTAACGGTACTGCAACAAACGCTCATTTGACAGGTTCCGTACCCAAAGGGTAAATGGGAACTAATGGGACTATTGCTGAGACTTTGTCGTTTGTCTGTCTGTCATCAAACTGTATCTAAAGAACCGTGATAGCTTGAGAGTTGTTATTTTGAGGAATGATGTATTTCTGTTGCCATAACAATAAATACTAAAATCACATTATATGTAATTACTAGCGGCCCGCCCCGGCGTCGCACGGGTATACAATTTTCCCGGAAATTATTCGAATTTTTCTCGCCGTAAAAACCATCCTATCTCTCAAGTTGGATCGAACTGCACATGGTGTGCGAATTTTATTATAATCGGTTAAGTGGTTTAGGAGTCCATTGAGAGGACAAACATTGTGACACGATATTTATATATACATATTAGGATATTAGGTGGCTCCCATAAAAAAAAAGGTGTGTGTGCGCAAAAAAATTTAAATGAAGCATTGTATTTGTGTCTCTTACCATTTCCGTTTCATCTTTTTGCATCCGGTTTGAAATCACTACGATTCTATAGAAGTTTCACTTCAAAAAGTGAGTTAAGCAACGTTGCGCATGGCCAGTACCTACTTGGATGTGAGGAGTGACAGCTCTGATCGCTTCTTTTTTAATTATAAAAAAAAAATTACTATTCAAATAAGTGTTATTCTCATTGTATATATACAATAATAAGCTTTCCGTCATATCTTTTTGTGTTTTACCCTAAGGGCAACGCAAATGTCAAATGTCTTTTAATTTTTTTTTTTATGCAGAAAAACGTACGACGCTTCCTCATCCTTCGCGCCCAGGATGATTCGCACACAAATGTTATTGTTTCGCTTGATTACAAGAATAAACATTTAAAGGTACGATTTACCAAAAATAGTTAAAGTCAGAATTTTCTAGAAGCACAGGGCATACCTACATGGACAGGTCAACTTAAAGTTTATAAAACTAAATATAACTAGACTGCGTCTTAAGTTTTTTAACAATTTTTACTGTCTCTATGAGTGAGAATGGTTCTTATGCAACTTATATTGGACATATTATTATGGAGATTTTTTCTGTTCAAATATATATATTTTTCTCATCTATATATATTTTTCAGATCTATATATATTTTTTTTTTATGTCTCACCGTTCACCCGTCACAATCTCACCTGATGTAAAGTGACGATGTGGTCTAAGATATAGCATGAAGACCTAACGAAACACGAAAAAATCGTTTCACGCATTATCCTAGCCCGGAGGGTGTTGACAAGCCGCGGCCGAAGCCTACCACCAGAGACTGTTCTTAGCACCACCCGGAGGTCACGTGTATTCAGAGGGTTACCACTTACGGACGTAAGAAGACGTACATGACTTTGATGTTTCTTATTTAAAAAATACGGCGTCCAGTTGTCGCCATGTTGAATTTTCACTAACGTCATCATGTCTTTAGTGACACTCGCCATACTAAGAGGAATAGAATGAAGTGTGAATCATAGAAATCGGCCCAGTCATTTCTGTATAGTGGGATAAAGGCACAAACATATATTCTTAGACTGTTGAGCACATGACCACTCCTTTGCATAGCGCAGTCGGCTAAAAATGTGCGTTAATTTTTGTCTTTTGATGGCAAAAAAAGACCCACAACACTACACACAACTTACACGTGACCTCCGGGTGGTGCTAAGAACAGTCTCTGGTGGTAGGCTTCGGCCGCGGCTTGTCACCACCCTCCGGGCTGGGCCAGTGCGTGAAGCGATTATAACGTGTTTCGTAATGTGGCACGGAGAAGCCATCTTCTAGGCCTTCATGCTCCATCTTAGACCACATCGTCACTTTACATCAGGTGAGATTGTGGTCAAATGAAGGCTTATAAATAATAAAAAAAAAAAAAAACTTGCTTGTTTCAGGTTTTAAGTTTTTAAGTTTGTTTTCTTTTTATTACGGAACCCTAACCCAAAACTCGATAAAATTTGATAAACTGGATTTAGACAATGTTTGTTTCCTTAATTCAATCAACAATTGGGGTTTTTAAGATATTTTTCCGAAATGTTATTAGTTGTTATTTGTTGTTGTTTGTTATGTTAATACCGGTAAGTATCTACTTCTTTGTTTCTTGTTCATCATCAGTACATCAATTTTTAACCAAAAATACCTATGGGATACTTCAGCTCGGCGGGAATCGAACCCGCTATCACTTACGCCTCAAGCGTACCTTCGCCGAAAGCCCTACTGGGGCAGTCAAACTTTTATATATTTTTTTTACTTAAACATAATTTAATTATGTAACGACTATGACACAACACGAAGTGTTGAAAAAAAAATCTTACTCACACAAAAGATGGTGGGGAAAAATGATGCTCAGTTTTTATGGTAAATTCTCGTGTTTACCGTAAATTTACCGCCAAATCGTCAATTCTTGTTAAAATAACCAAGAAATGGCAGAACATAATATTTTTCCTTAAAATTCTTATTTCAAGATACCTTTATGTTATTTACGTTATGTTAATATAACATTCTAAGGATATTCTTATAAATTTGAAAAAGTTACGCGAACAAAAAAATATTTATATACATATTTTTTTAAAAAGACTATTTCGAAAAACAGGCCTAAAATCTAAATATTGTTGACCAAAATGTGTTCTTCTGGTGCCAGCCATACACACCCTTTCGCATCATACACCAATTTTGAAACACCTTGTATAAGGTGGATAGACAAAACACTCATAGGTACATAATATTGATGTCCCTAAAACGTTTATTAACAAACATATCTAATTAACTTCTGTTTACAATTAAGGTAAAGTACCTAGCCGAGGTAATTGTTTAGGTAAGATCCACATGCCTTAGTCATGTACATACATAGTTATATAAAAGGTATATACATAAGTAAATATATACTTTACGGTAATTCCAATCTTATAACATCATTCCTATAAAAAGAGCTAATCTAATTAGTTACATTATGGTGATCGAGCGATTGTACCAATAAGGATCTCTTAATCTTTTAAAGTTTGACATTGGGCAAAGTCAAAGCCAAAGTCAAAACGCAAATTTAATACATGGACACGTAAGTAACTTTAAAACTAATTAAAATAATTATTATTATCGTTGGTAAAGTAAAAATGAATAAAATAATAAAAAAACTGAGCCGATTATATTCCACAGATAACCAATAAAAAGAGAAAAATGTACAGTTACAGCCTCGCCGTAGGCTTCATAATATTCAATAATGGAGTGAAATAAAAAAATGCTCTGGAAAATATTTTTATGTTTAATTCGATATGAGATAACAAAAAATATCTATGTATGTATATCTATTATATTAAGTATATCAGATGTCTAGTATCCGTTACACAAGCACAGAGTTTACTACGGGGCTAGATGTTGATGTGTTGATTGTCCGGAAATATTGATTATATATTTATTTATTAGGTTTTCCACCTGCCCGAACTAGGAAGCCCGGTTTTCCAGGCAAAAACTAATGCTGTCATGCAAAAAACTTAAAATGCCCATTTCAGTTATGCGCTTGTAAATTTTAGACACTTCCTACTAGCGTAGATTACTAATTACAGTAACAACAGTTTTATTCTTTGAACATCGTTGCTAGATAAAAAAATGCAATTTATTCGTAATGCTTGCAGTCTAAATTATGAACAGTCCATAATGAAGTTTTCATATGTGGCATCCTTAAGGCCTTTTGTCGAGATAGTAGTCTCTGTGTCCCAGCAGTGGGAACGTAAATAGGCGTGCATATACCACCATTTTATAAAAATAAAATAAATAAACGTTAACAACTAAAAATAAACAAAACGAGAAAACTTTTATTTATTACAACTATAAAACACTACAGACAAGGGAGTCCTTTTTACATACATAATACAAAATTAATTTGGGTATAACAATACATTGTTTAGCACGTACAGACAACAACAAAAGTAGGTAAACAAAATCAACGTTTAAAATCATCTTCTAGCGTGACGTGCCAGATGTAACAAGTTATACAAAAGTGTCAGTTCAAAATAACATGTTAATGGTTCATAGGTATTTTTTTTTGTGTTAGTAATAAGTTTATTACAACTGTTTGTTTTCCGATTAAAATAAAATAAAATAAAGTTTCAATTCATCCTCACCCTATTAACGTTCCCACTGCTGGGACACAAGGACTTCTCTCATGGCGAGAGAGATTAGGCCTTAATTCACCACGCTGGCCAAGTGCGGGTTGGTGAATGTTACATGTCCTTTAAACTCTTTTAAAAGTCTCAGAACATACCGGTTTCATAACGATTATTGCCTTCACCGTTAAAGCACGTGTTTTAAAGCGCATTACATCTTTCAAGAAGAAAAATAAAGAGGTGAGTCCACAACCTTCGGAATAAGAGTAGAATGTGCTCGCACTAAGCCACCACGAATTTTTCGATTAGTCAAAAGTAAATAAATATGATTTTACCGAGGCTCGATATAATATGATCACTTACTTATGACATGTTATTCTGTTCCTTTACTTAAAACGAACTAAATAGTCAGTAACTTTTGACTTTGTACAGTCTCTTTATAAAGTACTTTCGTAGGGAATAGTTTTCTTTTATTTTTATTAGTAAGGTAGGTATGGTTTTAGATGAGATTTACGTATTACGAATTATTTTTTGTTGTTATGTTATAAGTAATTTTTGTTATACGATAAGGCGATGTGGTCGTTCAGCGACAAAGCATTTTATTATTTTTTGTAAATAAAAATAAGGAAACATTTAACTTAATTAACCTTACTTATATATTATTTTGGGACCATATTTCATCTATTTCTTTTGCGGTTGACTGTACGTAGCGCTGCTTACTAGAGTAAGGAGATATTAATTAAAGTAGAAGACTAGAAGATCTTGGTTCGGTAGGAACCAATCTAATTAATCATAAAAACATGCGCATATTAATCAAAACTTAAACTTTAAATAGGTATCTCAAATGCATGCTCATTATGTTAAGCGATGTTAAACAATTCAAACACACATGTTTTAAGTATAAATTATCTATATAATATATGTTTGAATTCTTTATGGACATTAAAATCAATGATTACATCTGTAAATTAAATGCTAACAATTGACTCTAGGCAAAAAGCCGTGTTGGCTAAATGAGAGCAGACTCGACTTTCATTCCGGAGGTCGTGGGTTCAAACCACGCCTCGCACTTCTGGATTTTTCTTCTTAAAAAAAATTATTTGCGCTTTAATACACGTGCTTTAACGGTGAGGCAACCGGCACGTTCTGACAACTTTAAAGAGTGTGAAGGACATGTGACATTTACCAACCCGCACTTGGCCAGCGCAGTGTGGTGAATGAAGGCCTAATCTCTCTCTCGGCAAGACAGAAGTCCCAGTGTCCCAGCTGTGAGAACGTTAATAGGGTGATGAAAGAAAATGAAGAAATTGAAAGTATTTCTATAACTTTATTTCTTATTACTTTATAATTAAATTATGACCGGAGCTTAGCTGCATATTTTAGGTGGAAACACCACTCAGTTTCCTTTCGAAGTTATACTGTTTTATGGCACAATGTAGCTACCTCGAGCTAATCAACGATTCAACAAAATGTAAAACTATACAACCCCAGCGCGATCTAGAGCTAGCCCTTTTTAGCGTAGCGACATCTAGTTATAAAATAAGTATAAATCTAAATTTAAAATTTAAGAAAAACCATGTTTCGAAAGTTCAATATTTAACATAGTTTTCAATCTAGTCTTGTGTCAAAATAGTCTTGTCTGCGTCTTTTGCTGTATGTTCTGTGTGTGTTTATAATAATAATTAGAATTTTTTTACGAAATCAAGTGTACAATGTTGCCTATGATGAATAAAGTACTATGAAACTATAATCATTTTTTTCTGACATGAGTTTGAAGTACTTAATTATTATTTTTTATTTTTTTGTTAAAAGCGTCTGTGAAATAGCGGAGATTATCTATATTCTCTATATATAAATAAAAATGAATTGTTGTTCGTTAGTCTGATTAAAACTCGAGAACGGCTGGGACGATTGAGCTGATTTTGGTTTTAAAAAGTTTGTCGTAGTCCAGGGTAGGTCTAAACGGTGAGCAAATAAGGAAAAATTGCCGGGAACTTTTTTTACCCGTGCGACGCCGGGGCGGGGCGGGCCGCTAGTAATATTATGTAATGTGTACGCGATGCGCTTTCATTTGATACCTCACACTAGTATATTTGAAGATTTTCTGTTTACCTTCCCCACTCTCACCCTCATAACTTTTAAACGGCTCAACCGATTTTCAGAAAACTTGTCTAAGAACACCCGGGCTAAACTCACCTCCTTTCATACAAAAAAAAAACTACATTGAAATCGCTCCATCCGTTCGGGAGCTATGATGTCCTCTTGGACATCATAGCTCCCGAACGGCAGACAGACAGTCAGACACGTCAAACTTATAACACCCCTCTTTTTTGGTCGGGGGTTAATAAATTGATTGTCATTAAATTTGAATTATGTATTTTGTTATTTCTGTTATCTTATAGTAATTTATCTTCTTATTTTAATATATCACAATTATTTATGACGTAAATGTACATATTGACATAATATTTATTATTTAACGTAAGTGACTGTATAATTTCCTAAGCTATATAAGTTTAGGTACATGCAAATAAAGAATTGAATTTAATTAAATCTATATGTGATTACAGTGATAGTTTAAAAAAAACTAATCTATTGCTAAAAGTTGCATATGCGTTGCATGTTGCGTTTGTTTTGCAAATTTTTTTTACAGAAATAAGCGAACAGACGGCGGAAGTTAAGAAGAACTAAATTTTTTACTAAGTACAGGTTATATTACAATTATTACAATACCAATTCTCAAAAATTGCAAGTAGGTTATTATGGATTAATTTCCTGTTGTTAAGTGGTAGTCATAAAGAGTATATTTTTTAATGATGCGCCATTACATTATGATAATCTTCTAATAAGTATATAAAATTACCGTGTCACAATGTTAGTACCCGGCGTACTCCTGCGAAACGCCTTTACCGATTTTTACCAAATTTTATATGCGTATTCAGTAGGTCTGAGAATCGGATACTTTCTATTTTTCATTTTGCAAAAAAAACGTTTGCCGGGGTCAGCTAGTAATATCTATAATAGATAAATTTATGTTAAAATATGCTGAGTATTTTACTGACAGTCCATTAATTTATAAATAAACCAAACTTTTACGCCACAGCGTTGTCCGTATTTTTGTATCTCTGCAAGAATAACGTATTTTTACTTAAAGCGCCTTTCTCAATAAATACTTTATCTGAAATTAAAGAACTATTGAAATCGGTCAAGAAGTTTCTGAGATACGCGCGTTCGAACTAACGAAGCTAGAAGAACTGTACAAAGAGAGTTGTTATTATAATTATATTATTAAGTAATATTAGATATCTACAATTTTCTATGCATATAGGACTTGCCATACACGGTCTGCTTCAAGCAGTAAGGATCGACTGCTTGAAGCTGCGACTGCATAGTAAACTATGTAAAACTGCTTCGGGCGGTTGGCAGCACGGTGAAATGTTCAACGTGCGGTCAAGCAGTCGCCAGGCATACACTGAATGCTCGAGCTGTCGACTGCTCTGACGCAGTTACCGCTATGATGTCAAATACATGATGCTACTGATTCTAAATTGCGAACTGCTTATGCAGTATAATAAACTGCTCTAACAGTAATTAATAGCCCGCCTGAGACGCATTAAAAAATGAATTTTATAAAAACATTATCAATATTCAAAATATTTTTTATTGATACATCATTATCTATGCTCATAGGTTAAGTCCGGTGTTGTGGCCACGGTTTTTTTTAAAATGCGATATGAGAAAACCTCTAAAATGTAATGACAGAAATATTTTTAGTTACTAGATTAACATGCGACAGTAAATCTAGTTACTAATGAATATTTAAAAAGAAAGGCTAGTTTTATTTATTTATTTAGTCACCACGGCTTACACCAATTACAGTAATTAATAAGACATATTATACAAATTACAACATAAACACCATAAAGGCATTGATTCAAACAAAATAATTATTTTCTAATAAATAACAAAAATTCATTCAAAACGCAATTAGATATAAATTTAAAATTTAAGAACAACCCCCAAATACAATGCCTTAATTTCCTTAAAAGTAAAACACCATAATATTTAGTAATGTGCAAGCGATGCTCTTGCATTTGGTACCCCACTCCAGTATATTTGCAGATTTTCGGTTTTCTTTCGCCACTCTCACCCCCATAACTTTTAAACGGCTCAACCGATTTTCATGAAACATGTCTAGGAACAACCGGGCCAAACAAATCTATCATACGAAAAACAAACTAAAACTAAATTGAAATCGCTCCATCCGTTCTGGAGCTATGATGTCCCAGACAGACAGACAGACACACAGCAGACAGACAGACAGACACGTCAAACTTATAACACCCAACTTTTTTGGTCGGGGGTTAAAAAAAAAAAGTAATAATAGTTAAGTATTACAATAATGTCACACATATATATATCAATAATAAATAACTATATAGCCTTACACTAGACTACCACTGACATAATTACTAAAATCGAACCAGCAGTGCCTGAGATTAGCGCGTTCAAACTCTTCAGCTTTTAAATATTAATAATAGAGAAAATATTATTAAAGTTTCCTAAATATACTTTTTATTTTTATACTTTTATACTTTTTTTTTAGTGTGGTGTCACGGGAGTTAACTATG
Organism: Gymnoscelis rufifasciata; assembly: GCA_929108375.1. Classification (NCBI taxonomy): domain Eukaryota; kingdom Metazoa; phylum Arthropoda; class Insecta; order Lepidoptera; family Geometridae; genus Gymnoscelis; species Gymnoscelis rufifasciata. Next base: position 1,905,946 of record OV815326.1, read on the forward strand.
TATTTAAATCCCGGGACACCACACTTAGAATATCTCCTTTCCAACAGCATCATCAAAATCTGTTCCACCAATCGGCGAGCAAACATAAAAAAATTATCTGTCGATTTCAGCGACCAGTTTATTACTTCAATTAAAAAGAAAAATAAAACCGCCTTTGTGCACGTTACCATTATCATGCGCCTGCGCCGATGGCCTTAAACTTGGTCAGTAGCGCGGCGTTCGCGGTCGCGCACGCGATTTGTGCGTTCACGCGATATTTATATTTACGCGAAATTTATTACGCGTATTTGTTATATTTTCGCGGAATTTCTGGACTAAGTGTGATATTTTGTAATATTTATATTTACGCGTAAATAATTTTTAAAATTTCGCATTATACGAGAGTTTTATTGTAATTTTTCTTTAAAGTTTGCGGTATATTCAAAAGTTAACCAATTTTTAGAGCACTCAACAAATAAATTTAGTGAAATTTTAGCTCAATCTAAAACTATTCTATCTAATTGAAAATTTGATAAACATTTACGTAAGAGAAGTTATATGGATATTAATTTAAGTTGAATTTAATTGAAGACTTTTTCATCAAATGTGATTTTTATGGAAGTGTATTAAAATAAAATAAGGTAAGTTGTATAAGATAAGATTAGTTAAAATAAAAAATATTTAGAGCACACAAAAGAAATTAAAAATATTACTTATATACATGCTTACAACTATATGCCAAATAAAATGTATTATATTATTTAGACTTTGTATAAATCCTGAATAATTTAATTCTTTTAATAATTAATAGAATTAAATTATTGAGTCCTTGAGTTATAATTTAAGTAGTTATAGCAACTTAAATTTTTAGTATCCATAGATTGTATATTAGGTACCTAATTATTCAAGCTTAAACGTAATAAGCGACCACATAAGAATCAATAAGGAATTATTTTAGGTCGATATCTACGATTGAAATGATGATGATTAAAGCATTAAAGATCAAATGACAACCTAATGATTGTACCAACCACTTCATAATTGCTCACATCATGATTTATGACCCTATTATACCCGATCAATTAACTAGGAAGTAATTATGATTTTTCTTCTAAAAACAGACCAAATCTTTTTAAATTTGAAAGTATGATATATCCAAATTGATCCAAAGGTTGTCTGGAAGAAATTCCTTTAAGCAATAAGGCCGGCCATTACGCATTTCGTATTAAGCATGAAGTCCATTTTTAACCCCCGACCAAAAAAGAGGGGTGTTATAAGTTTGACGTGTCTGTCTATCTGTCTGTCTGTCTGTCTGTCTGTGTCACCATAGCTCCCGAACGGATGGAGCGATTTCAATTTAGATTTTTTTGTATGAAAGGTGAGTCTTGCGCGAGTGTTCTTAGACATGTTTCATGAAAATCGGTTGGGCCGTTTAAAAGTTATGGGGGTGAGAGTGGGGAAGCAAAACCGAAAATCTGCAAATATACTTGTGTGGGGTATCAAATGAAAACGCATCGCGTCCACATTACATAATATTATGTTGTTTTACATTTAAGGAAATTAAGGCATTGGAATCGGGCGTTTTTCTTAGATTTTAAATTTAGATTTTATTGTATTGTTTTGTCTTGGTGTGTAACAATAAGTTATATTATTATTATTATGTACTCATGCTACACCCAGGGTTCTGTGTACAACTTTTAAATAATTAACAATAAATAACAGTGGTATCATAGTGTACAATTCTTTTATATACACATCCCGTGCATCTCGGATTGTATTAATGTAAATTACACTATGTACGTTTATGGTCTCTAGTTAAGAAACATAACTGTATTAAATGTCAACATTGTCTAATGTAATTTATTATGCATTGTATCTAATCTCTAGATTTGTATCTATTATTAGCGGCTGAAAATTGGGAGAGAAGGGAGAGGGAGGAAATATATATATATGTATATATATATTTAAATATATAAACATATATATATGTTTACAAATGTGAACCTAATTTAATACTTGTTATTTTAACTGTTTGTTTTTCTTTTTCACAAAAATATAGGTACCATAAAAATTCATTTCCCTTATTGTTTTTTAGTTTTTGGGATAATCTGATTGTAAATACTGTTTTCCTGTGCTAAGCCGAGGCAGAGCTTTTTTCATTGTGTCTAATCACAAGTTATTGAAATAACTTAGTTAGAACAAGAAGAAGCATTGCATACGGGGTTATTACAGACAGGGTGTGTATTATGTTCAATTGTGTAAACACTTAAGAACTAATGTAATTATAAACTTTAAAGGGCATAATTTCACTATTTGTAAAACCTTATTTTATCTTTGTGAATAAATACATCCATGCAAAGCCGCAAAAAAAAAAAAAAAAAAAAAAAAACAATAAATAAAACTTAAAAAATTTAGTTGCAAAAGAAGCAGCCGGAGCGATCGCTTCGCACAACTTCATAAAAATCACGTTTGTCTTAAATAATAGATTTAAAAATGAATCATAATATATTTATTTATTTGTTTTAAGTATTTGCTGTAATAGCAGCAACAGTAAAACATCATCATCCTGAAAATTTCAACTCTCTCATAGCTATAGAAAGAGCTCGCTCATAGCGATAAGGCCGCCCTTTGTACCCTATTTTTAATTTAGTTAAGATGTTTGTAAAGTTTTGTCTTTACTTGTGTGGTGTACCACCTTGTGTGGTTTGTTACCTGGTGACAGACACACAGGACAGACGACGAAGTCTCAATAAGATCTTGTTTTACCCTTTAGGTACGGAACCCTTAAAATTTCAAGAATATTATGTATTTGATAGTACCAAAAATAAAATGCACATATCCTTTCATAATTTATTAGTAATCTGGGTGATCACCGACAAAATTTTGTTAAATTTGAACGAGCGGTTCACATGAAAATAACCTTTTATGTTCGCAAGTACCACATTAAAAACGTTAATTTCTGAGAAAAGCGTAGGTATCAATTATAAACGTCGTTTTGAACTGACCAAACTATTATTAGTTCTGGCGACTCCTAGACCCAAAATAATATTTAAACCGACTTCTTAGAACGGATGTTAGTAGGGAAAGTTGTATTTTATACTTGAAGTTACTGCTCGTATAATACGCGTTAGTTCCTAATGAACTGCTGAACCAATTTTGATACAAGGTTTCGTTATGAGCTTATAATTTGAAATTCCCGATACAATTTTAACTCATAACCACTCATATTTTATTTATTTCTTGACTTTTAATTAGGTTTTTCATACATAAGATATATTTTAAAGAGGTAACATTATGCAGGGTGTAACAGAAATTTTGGTCAGTTTGGGATGGTCTGAAAATACATTGTGTCTTACGTAGATAGATAGATAGATAGATAAAGTGTTTATTTGTACTCCAATCACACACATACAATAATCGGGCAAAAACAAAAAAGGATACAATATTAACTTAAAATTAGTTAAAAGTTAACATGATTATAGCATGTGTGCGTTGCAGTAAAACAAAAAGGCCACAGCTCAGCGTAAGGTTGCTCATGGAGCAAACACTGATTTTCAGCTGTCACCTTATAGGTTCGCAAGCAGAACGAGATGCCGTAAAGTTTTTTTTTTGTTGTAAAATCGTACGCACGAAGAACGTAGGAAGATTTGTTCTTAGGAACTGTAAGGATTGTAGCGGGAATAAGTCATTACCGAACCCACGAGTGTTCGTATCACACTCGATATGTATAACCCATGGCATGTCATCGAATTTCGCAAAATGTAAATGGCATTCACAAATTAAAAAAATAGAAGGAACTTTGACTTTATGAATAATAAAAAATACACTATTTATATTAAGAAATTGATTGTGTAGGTCAAAAGTACAATAAATACCCAAAATGCTATGTTTTCATTTCATGAAATTAATGTTTTCAAGTGTTTTTTGTCTTTTTGCCTTACTTTTTTGTGAGCCTATATTCTATATTTACCTCTTATGCAAAATATAGCAGTTTCATAATGCATATAGCGTTATAACTGCCAAAACTGCTCATTCAGGAACGTCGACAGATGTTGAGTTAGATAATGGTAGCTTCATAACGCAAACATTCAGATATCCGTTGTTTCGTCATCGCTTCTATTACAATACAAAGTAATGTAATTGTTTTACACAAATGTAAATATGTAGTAACGGGTAGTATTTAGATGGGTCACCACTGACTACATATTTCTTTTTGCACTACTTTTATTATATTTTTGTTATTTTCTTTCAAAAAATGTACACGGAACCCTCGTAATACGAGTACATCTCAAACTTAACAAGTTTATTTTTAGTTGAAGAATAAATCTTTGTATGACCAACAATGACGTGATATGGACGAGATCTGATTACAAATATCTAGAAATTTCATGAAATGAAATATTTATTGGTGTTCAACTAGGTGATAATGTTCACTACATATCTATTTGGGAGGTTTTGTCTGTTCACGTCCGTAAGTGTTAACCCTCTGAATCCTTACACGTGACCTCCGGGTGGTGCTAAGAACAGTCTCTGGTGGTAGGCTTCGGCCGCGGCTTGTCACCACCCTCCGGGCTGGGCCAGTGAGGGTAGCGATTTTTTCGTGTTTCGTAATATGGCCCGGAGAAGCCTTCTAGGTCTTTATGCTCCATCTTAGACCACATCGTAAGAAACGAACTTTATTTCTCGGTAAAGTCCACCTGTTTATCCTTACGCTAATTTTATATTACTAGTTTTAGTCCGTAGGTAGAGCATTTACGCGATCAAGCGACTTTATTTAATAATAATTGTAAGGAAGTTATTTTAGGTATTGAAACCTTCAATAGAATTACCTATAGTATCTATGTTCAATTTGAACTATGTGATTATTATTTTTGACGTTAAGATTTGTAAAACCAAATAATGGAAATAAATGATTTTGTCACTAACATTATTGGTGCTCCAATTGGAATAACATTGGAGCTCTTCGGCTTGGTTGTTTGAAAAATTGCTCTCCATAATAATATTAATAGTCATAAAAGTCAATTGAAAACGAAGCAAAATAGTATTTATTATTGGTATATTGTAAAAATAAAAAATAATATATAATTTATTTCAGGCATCTCAGGCGCATTTAAACATATATCTAACAGACTAACATAAATAAAAATATAAATCTTATATACAAAAATATCCATTGTGTCCGTATCGTGGGTCATCTGTTACGGCGGTGTGTAAACTTGACCCCTGGCGGCCAAAACAGCTCATTCAGGAACGTCGACAAATGTTGAGTTGGATAATGGTAGCTACTAGCTACCAAGGGATATCTTCCGCTTCTATTACAATACAAAGTAATGTATTTTTTTCTTACAAAAATGTAAATTATGTACGTGTTGTGCCTTTTATTAGATCATGTCCATAATAATAATGATTTGAGTGGTTGTTGCATGTTCTGTTGGTTGTCCGCTATAAATAAATGAATACGGTCGTGCGACGTAGGATTAAATTCACGACACGTAACTTCGTAGTTACGGATCGTTTGTAGATGTAGTCGGCAAAATGTTCCTTAGATTATTGTATACAAGGAAACTCTTCCGCTTTATAATAAATATATCTATATAATAATTATGTATGTCTATCATATTAAGCATATCAGATGCCTAGTACCCGTTACACAAGCTTAGAGCTTACTACGGGGCTAGATGTTGTTGTGTGGATTGCCCATTAATTTATAATTATTAATCTATAATAACATATAATTGATATAGATTGTTTTGCCGTGTAGGTACGGTACTTTTATAACTCGACTTAGCTGTGCCCCGCGGTGTTACCCGCGTTATAATGGATTATCCCGCGGAATGACGTTTTCCCGCGGTAAAAAGTAGCCTATGTTATTTTTCAGGCTCTAGAGATTCTGTGTACCAAGTTTCATTCAAATCCATTCAGTAGTTTGTACGTGAAAGAGTAACAAACATCCATACATCCATACTTACAAACTTTCGCCTTTATAATAGTAGTAGGATATACATGATATACAAGAGTATAATACATTACTTTGTATTGTAATAGAAGCGGAAGATTTCCTAAATAAGAATAAGAATGAAATGAACATACTAATTTATACATATTTTAAATATTCGAAAAAGTAGCTCAAATTCGCTTGGATTAGTAGAATTTCAAATTCCTAGAGAATAATAAGTTTTTGTATGTTCTGCAAGCACTTTCTCCTTGGTCTAGGTGTTATATATGTATACTAAAAAAATATCTATAAATGTATGTCTATTATATTAAGTACTAGCTGACCCGGCGAACTTTGTTCTGCTTTAGACGCCAATGAGCTAAGAAAATCAGGTATCTTAGATCCTTTAAATTAATTATTTTAAATGTATTGTTTATCAATAAAATAAGATTGACAGAAGAATCCGTTTTCAATATAATTTTTTTTTATTCATCCTCTTTGACTATATTTGCAGCACGCATTCTGTCTATTCTATGTCAAAATAATTCTTAAAGTCTTAAGGTTACATTAAAAAAGTTTAATAATTTTATATGGTGGTTAAGTAATTTAAAATTTTCTAATTTTCCGCGCAATTTCCTTAATTTTTTCTTTCATTAGAACCTTCTCCTCATAATAACGAACAGAACAAAAAAGAATTAGCGAAATCGATCCAGCCGTTCAGGCGTGATGCCGTGACCAAGTGAAATAGGGATTTATTTTTATATACATATATAGATATCAGATGCCTAGTACCCGTAACACAAGCTTTGAGAATGTTTCAGATTTTGACATTTTAATGAATTGCGACTTTTAATCTATATTATTAATAAATGACTATTATGACTTCTATTTTGTCTATTGTGACAATTATCAATTAAATAAGAAAGTGCCAAGAGATAGAGTATTGAAGTTTCGGAGTATGCGTGACGTATACATTCAGTACAAAGGCGTTACGTCACTCGAAACTTCAACACTGTAACATAATATGTAATTTATTATTCTATGGTACAGTCTTGATTTTAAGTTTGCAAGAAAAATCCTAAATTAAGGCCTAATCTCTCTGAATTAAGGCCTAATCTTTCTCGACAAGAGAGAAGTGCAAGTATTTTGGTTTTTGAACTTCATAATACAATGTTTGGCTTCAGAGGTTAATAAACTTTATGTCATGGTCGGATGCCGAGTGAATTTTAAATCACAGAACCGGATCACAATGAAGCTATTTTTAAAACCGACATTTTATATAGTAAATGAGGCTTCTTGAATGAAGTTGATATTCTTAACATTGTGTATACCTATATAGATTATAAATGCGGAAGTAACTCTGTCTGACAGTTTGTTCATCTTTCACGCAAAAACTACTGAACTGATTTAAACGAAACTTTGTACACAGATTCTCTAAAGCCTGAGAAAGGATATAGACTACTTTTTACAACGGGGAAATCCATAATAACGCGGGCAACACCGCGGGACAATACTAGTACTTGTAATTAATAAATATGTTTTCAATACCTACAGCTTAAATATCGTATTTCTATAGAAACATGGTAAAATGCGCAAAATTATTTTTTATGGCGAACAAGTTTAGTTTCGTATTGAATAAGCAATGCAGGCATCCTGATCCACCCATTGCAGGCTTGGATCTATTTACTTCAAGAGTCAGCTCAGTCAGGCAGCGACTAGCTAATAGTTATTTCGTGATTAAAATAGACAAATCTACTTGAAGCTTCCTTCTAAAAATTGTAGATCACGTAAGAACCTTCTACAGAATATAAAAAAAGGAAACAAGGTAAAAGAGATAATATATTTTGGTCCAGCCGTTCGCTTTTAAAGGTTTGACTGCCTCAGCGGCACGGTGGACGGAAGTCCGCTTGCGGCGCAAGAGGGTTCGAATCCCGCCGAGGGGTCAAGTTTTTGTATGTTCTCAAGCACTTTCTCCTAGAACAAGGTGATTAATATGTATATCTATATATACGTCTATTTATTATTTATTTATTTATTTAATTAGAACGGTTAACAATAACCACTTACACTAATTAATTAATACTAAAATGCAATTACATTATTAAAATTAAAATGAATTAACCAAAAATTATAATAATAATACGTAATATAAATTAATTAAAAATAAAAACAATCTATATCTATCTATGTCTATTATATTAAGTATATTATATGTCTAGTACCCAGAACACAAGCTTAGGGCTTACCACGGGGCTAGATGTTGGTGTGTATAACTAGTTTTATAAAAATATCGTGTTATAATTAAAGGGCAGTTATGCGTAGGTCAAATCAATTTAACTAGTTACATGATAATCATTATGCTAAAGTGATAATTGCTTAGCCGAGATTTTAAACAATACCTACTTATGGTACAACTTTATACGAAGTGTAACACGCAATAAACCTATTTATGTCCTATTTTGGGACTGTTACAAAGATAAACAAGGGTGAAAAGCTTTTATTGAATTGTTAATAAAAAAAAAACATGTTAGATAAGCCTTCATTTGACCACAATCTCACCGAATGTAAAATGACGACGATGACGACAGATTTAGAACCAAATTAGGTTTATGAATATTGTTTTTTTAACAAAATGCTCTTTGTTCTTCTTTCGCATTGTGATTTTTGTAACTATTGTTTTGTTTTGGAATTCAATAAAGTGTTTGTATTGCATTGTTTTTTATCAAACGCTCTTTTACACTGATATAAAAAGTGAAATATTTTCATGAAATTATCGACAATAAAGTATGAAAAATTAAATTTTGCCATGAATTTAAATCAAAGCGTTTAAAATTGGACGAATGTGAAACATTTTTCATAAATTTGTTTTGGATCCTTTCGATCTTATCAATATTCAAATCATGCTTGGGGTGCCAGACATTGCATACTCAAAAATTCTCCATACAGAAGCAAAATAAAGAATTGTTATCATTTTATGTACCTATTAAGTTGTAATAAAAGGCTTATGACAAGTAGACAAGATTCAAGATATAGCAAGATATATTTATATCCTTATCATATAATATTACTAGCTGACCCCAGCAAACGTAGTTTATTTAGCAAATGAATAAATCTAAATTAAAAATTTAAGAAAAACCCCCGATTCCAATGCCTTAGTTTCCTTATAAGTAAAACACCATAGTATTAAGTGGTTAGGGCACGCGATGCTCTTTCATTTGATTACCCCACTCGAGTATATTTGCAGATTTTCAGTTTTCCTTCCCCACTCTAACCCCCATAACTTTTGAACGGCTCTACCGATTTTCATGAAACATGTCTAAGAACACCCGGGCCAAACTCACCTTTCATAAAAAAAACTAAATTGAAATCGCTCCATCCGATCGGGAGCTATGATGCCACAGACAGACAGACACACAGACAGACAGACACGTCAAACTTATAACACCCCTCTTTTTTGGTCGAGGGTTAAAAATAGATAGCAGCCGATTCTCAGACCTACTGAATACGCGTATAAAATTTGGTAAAATTAAAGCCGTTTCGGAGGAGTTCAATCGGAATAACGCGTGTAACACCGCGGAACACAACTAGTTTACAATAAAATGCAAAATTGAACCCATAACTTAAATTACTGCGGAAATAAAATCAACACGATATTATGAACTTATGATGCGTAATTCTGACACGTAATGACATTTAATTAAAGTTCAGATTGCATCGTCGTCACCTTAAAGGTTACTTAGTACCTACTAGGTATTTCAAGGACATCTAGAATCGTTTTATTAATATCTTTGATTGCAACCATAATACAAAAAAATATCAACATAAGCAGTTATTTAAGTTCCCACTGCTGGGACACAGGGACTTCTCTCTTGACTAGAGATATTAGGTCTTTATTCTGTTGGCCTAAAACGGCTTGGTGAATGTCACGTCTTCCAAACTCTTCAAAGTTCTCAGAACATGCCGGTTTCCTCACGATGTTTTCCTTCACCGTTAAATCACGTTTTATTTATTTATTTAAGGACTACTAACAAAGGTAACACCTTACATTTCTTAAATTCTAGAATACAATAGACATACAAAAGTGCTCCTTCTTTTACAAGTAGCCACCACATGCTATGCGATTTTAAACACACTTACATTTGTATTGTTAAGAAAAATCCAGAGGTGCGCCGCCGGGTTTGAACCTTCGGAATGAAAGTCGAGTGTCCTCCCACCTAGCCAGCACGGCTTATTTAATCGAAAAAAACAAAGATTTATAATATTCAGGGCCAAGAGGGTTATTGAGGGTTACCTTCTAGGTCTTCATGCTCCATCTTAGACCACATCGTCACTTCACATCAGGTGCGATTGTAGACAAATAAAGGTTTATCGAAGTAAAACAAAAAAAAATAGCGATTTATTTAACTAAGAAACTAATTAATTAACAAAGCGGGCCATTCTGCTTTTTAGCTTTTGCTGAAGCAACTTTGACAAGAAACAAAAGTATATTGAGCAATAGGCATACAAATTTTATTCGAGCTTTTAATAGCCTAATTTTAATATCGTACCTAATTTTTTTTTTTAGTTTTTTTATGTAAATTTTTTGTTGGTTTGTTTATTAAAGAACACTATTTGTACTGTACTGTAACCACTGAATGCGTACGTTTCTTCCTAATAAAACATTATAATTATGTGCGTTTATAGTATTTAGTTTAGTCACTATTGTTATATAATCCGGTAAGTATCACAGATGCATTACCATGCCTTAATGATCCTATCCATTCAAGGTTGTCTGGTAGAGATCATTCTTGAGCGATAATACCACCAATTGTCGCAATTGTTTTAATTGTGTGCGCCATAAATAATTATTATTATCAATAAGTTGACCTGTCCATGTATGCATATTATGCTTCTAAGGAAATAAACGTTTCGACTTTGACTTTGACACATACGTGACGTAGGTACGTATTTTGAAATGGCAAAGTCCGATCAAAGTACTACGACTAAAAATTGAATGTAACGATAACGAATCTCTCATCTTGTTTCAGTAAGATGTCGATAAACTGGAAAGTTCTCGCTTTAACGTCAATGCTGGCCGTTGTAACGGCGAGCTACAAACGGCCGGACACCGGGTTTGCCGTGGGACTTCTGCCGGACTGTAAGTGCTAACGCCCGTATTAAATGATATTTCTGGCTTACTGAGTATCTATAATAGTATAGAGTGAGCACACACACAAAAGAAAATGGTCATAATAACAAGGAGGATCTAACTAAATCTGACACTTACCTACTCGAAAAAATACGTTTTATGTTCCTGTACTTCTAATAAACTACAATAGCACGGACTATTTGTAGTTTGTAAAACTTTTATTACTTTTTAGATTATCATGGTTTTTAACAATATTATGACACGGTCAGTTTAGTGTGTCGTGATCGAGTTGCGTTCGAGAATGAAACAAGTGGTGGTAGCACTGGTGAGTGTCAAGTCAACCTCGCAATAAAAGAATCAGAAAGAGGGTAGACCGTTTCGTTTGTGAATAACCGTCTGCCCAAATCGCAAAGACAATGACAAATCAGATGGTTCCGTGATCATGGCGCAACAGCGTCGAAATATCGGAAAACTCAAAAACTGTCAAATCATGGTATGTTGTCCGTAACTTTTGACTTATTTTACTTCATATACAATTTTAGGACCCAATTTCATCAGTTTATTCTGCTGTTGACTGTACTCCTGTATCTCTAAAACGTAGCTACTTACCACGGTGAAGGAAATCATGTTTTTTTACCCCCGACCGAAAATGAGGGGTGTTATAAATTTGACTTGTCTGTCTGTCTGCGGAAACATAGCTCCCGAACGGATGAAGCGATTTCAATTAAGTTTTTTTGTATGAACGGTGATCTGTCTATGCCCAGTGCCCTGTGCCCTGTGCCTCATATCATATGCCCTGTGCTTCTTAGGAAATAAACCTTTTGACTTTGACTGTTTGCGCGAGCGTTCTTAGACATGTTTGATGAAAATCGATTGAATCATTTAAACTTTATGGCGATGAATGATATGAATATCTGCAAATACATTTGAGTGGGGTTGCAAATGAAAGTGCATCGCGTGTACGTTACAGAATTATATTATTATTTTTTATTTAGAGAAACTAAAGATTGGGAATCTGAAGTTTTTGTAAATTTTATACATTGATTATTTAGATATACACTAACCTTAATGCCTTACACAAAAGTTTAATTTTCAAGGTTGTCTGGATATGCTTGTACCTTTTGGTTTCAAAGTAGTTTAAGGAATGCTTTTTCAGATAGAAACCGACCGTTAGTTTACTTTTGAAGGTTGTCTGTTTTCAATGTCAAGACATTAATTTTCTTAGAAACTCAGTATAATACACGGTGTAACACGGTCGACGGATCACCGAAAGCTGGGAGGTAGGTGACCTTAATACCTATCGATTTAACCCTAGGTGTAATGTAGGTATGTACCTCGATTTTTTTATAGCGTTAAAGATTTTTTTTTTTTATTATTATTGATAAGCCTTCCAGGTGGTCAAATGAAGGCTTATCTCACCTGATGTAAAGTGACGATGTGGTCTAAGATGGAGCATGAAGGCCTAGAAGATGGCTTCTCCGGGCCACATTACGAAACACGAATAAATCGCTTCACGCACTGGCCCAGCCCGGAGGGTGGTGACAAGCCGCGGCCGAAGCCTCCCACCAGAGACTGTTCTTAGCACCACCCGGAGGTCACGTGTAAGGATTCAGAGGGTTACCACTTACGGACGTAAACAGACAAAACCTCCATATATATTCAGCTTTTTTAGTAATTTTTTGTATCACCGACTTGATTCACACAAACTGATATTTTGACAAACATTTTATACTAAAGTTGTGATTTTTGGCACAATCATACTGAATAGTGGCCGGTACTTACACTTAAATCAATTTATAACTTTATATATTAAAGTACCATAATTTTTGAGAATTTTGTTCTTAATTAATGTTGTTTAAGAACAAATTACAAAAAAAAACACGGATTATTTTGTACCCCTAACTGTATTGGTAATCTGGCTAATCACCTACAAAATTTTGTTTAATTAGAACGAAGGGTTCACATGAAGAAAACCTTTAGTGTTCGCAAACCGTAACTTTCTAAGAAATGCCTACATTCATAATGTACCAAAACCTCGTTTTGATCATACAACTATTAGTTCTGGTGGCTCCTAGACCCAAACTTATTATAGCAAGACAAAGATATCCGGGTCAGTTATTGTAATATAAATATAATATAAAATAATCATAATTATATTCAATAGCTTCGTGACTAATAAATAACTACTTGTAGAATAATAACCTAACAAATGAAGATGCGATTACAGCTACTACATTAATAAATTATGTGTCATTATCATTAGGTACTGCATTATGCATATTATATATCTTTGTTATTATCAAAACTAGAGATCTAAGAGACTGGATGATTTTATATTTTACGACAGCATCATCTCTTTTAAAAAATTCTACCTAAATAGTTTGACATAAGTAATACCTACTTATGTCAAACTATTTAGGTAGAAGTCTACTTTAGACTTGACATCATATTGGATTGCCATACTTGCCACTATTGTACGCGTATGTATATCAAAATCAACTAAGCTAATTTCTGACGGTTCTTAAATAATAATAAAATCATTTATTTCAGGCGTCAGAGGCTTATTAAATTCATATATACCTAGCAGACTATCATACATATAAATATAAATCATAAATACTTAAATAACACAGAGATTTTTTCGTGTTTCGTAATGTGGTCCGGAGAAGCCTTCTAGGTCTTCATGTCCCATCTTAGACCACATCGTCACTTTACATCAGGTGAAATTGTGGTCAAATAAAGGCTTATCGATTATAAAAAGAAAGAGTTCCCATCATCAGATGTTGACATGGCAACAATGAGACCACTCAGCAAACATACCCTTTCGAATAAAACAAGAATTTACAAAGTCGGTTCTCACTAACGAATTTAAGATATCGCGTAACAAACACAAAAAAGAATGAGTTTCAGTCGAATTAAGAACCTCCTCATTTCGGCTCAAGTCTGGTATATATGTTATTATCATGCCAAGCTTAAGCAGATTTCTAGTACTTAAATAATTATATTTTAATCTTGAACATAAAATATGAAACTTGGTATTAAACAGCATTATAGAACAGGCATAATACAGTGATTATAGAATCAATATAGCAACGGCATAATACAGTGATTATAGAATCAATTTGAACCGTGTCATTGCGATCGACTGCCCACCTAGACCTACAATTTAGACCGGATCGTGCAGGCTTAGGCATTAGTGAATGATCTAGACCTAGAAAAAACCTGTATCTAGGTATTTTAAGTTTCTAAGGAGGCTATGGTAGCTCAATATTTAAAACGAGCTTGTATGAAAAAATCCCTCCTGTTCTGATTGATCATTGATCATGGATGCCGTAATATAAAATGAATAACGTCTAAAAAAAAGAATTGTCTTGTTGGCGAAGTGGGAGCTAACTCGACTATCATTCCGAATGTCGTAGATTTAAACCGCGCCGCGAACATATAGAGGTTTCAAAAATTTATAAGTTGTTTAACGGTGAAGGCAAACATTGTTAGGAAAGCGGCATGTTCTGAGAACTGTGAGAGTTTGTGACATTCACCAACGCTTGGCGAGCGTGGTGAATTCAGGTCTAATCTCTCTCATCAAAACAGAAGTTCCTGTGCGTGTTTAAGCTTATGCTATGCGAATTGATAGAAAGTTACACGATAATTAAACTTTTGTGTAAATAACTGTACTGCAAGAGTATTGATTATGGTAAATTTACCAAGACCATTGTTTTAATAACATTGAGATCGGCAAGGGATTTTTAGTTTTTATTTGATGTATTTGTCTTTGCCCAAAATAGGAATATACTATTAGGTACTACTTATATTTGAAATCGCGTGACAGTACAATATTATAATAACTATCAAGCAAGCAATCAAACTTTTCAGTTTTATTAGGGTAGACCAGGGCGAATAGGATGCAGGGACAAATATAAAATTAGGTTATAATTTTAATAACGAATGGTAATTTATAACCCACTGCTACCCCGCTCCTTTCGCCGCCATAGGAAATGTTTCTGTTCGACCCATAGATTATTGTCAGTGATGATCGCAGTTCTTTGTTTTTTGAGTGAGATACTGTCAAAAAATACTGAATTTATACAAAAAAAAAAAAATTTGCTGTTGTAGAAAATGTCTAGATGAATTCGTTGTCTTATAATAAAATTGAATAGCAAGTACCTTATTTTAAATTACCTCTAAAAAATCCCAAATAGAAAATATGCATTACTATTAATAATCGCAATAAAATCAAATTAAACCACATGGTTAGTAACCATGTGGTTTAGTTAGCTAGTTAATAAGTGCTATTATGTGGCTTAAGGTGATTCTTAAGTGATAATTACATAGATTATAGTGTCATTGAAGAAATATAATGTAATTACGTAGTGAAACATCTCGTTTTTCCTTATCAGATAGAAAATTAGACATGGTATATGGGATAAATTGGTCTATTATATAGAAAATTACAGGACAAATTATGTGATAGAATCATCAAGGTTAACATGTAAATTATAAATAGCGTAATGATCAAAAACTCATATAAAAGTCATCAGGTAGATTATGGCAATGATAATATCAATATGTTAAAGAATAGAAAATTATTTTATGATTGGGCTTGTGACGGAGTATTTTTATGATAAAACCTTAGTATACATAGACTTTGTAATAATACTGATAAAAAAAAATATTATACATAATAGTAGGTACAAAGGTTAACCATTTTTTTATTAAAATGAAGTCATCATGATTGGTGAATGTCACATGTTGTCCTTAAAATTTTCAGAACTTGGCGGTTTCTTCACGATGTTTGCCTTCACTGTTAAAGCATTAAAACTAGTGATAGTTTAACTCGTTATAACAGACTCAGAATGAGAGTAGACCGTTTTGTTTGCCACTGACTGTCTACCTATTCGCAAAATCACCAGTTTATGCCGTGGTTATATTGATTGGAACAGCTTCTAAATATCGGTAAACTCAGAAACCGTCAATTCATAGTATATTATGTTACCATATGAGTTATTAGTTAAGACTTATAACTACAATGTATCAAGAGATAAGATACTACTTTTGATAAAACGATTTCCATTTAGTTTATTTCTATGAAAGATGAGTTTCGCGCGAGTATTCTTAGATATGTTTGATGAAAATCTGTTGACTTGTCTATAAGTTATTATTGTATAATCTAAATTTACAATAAAAAAAACCCAATTCCAAAACGTTCGTTCCCTCAAAATTAAATAGTCATACTATTTTGTAATGTGCACGTGATGCGCTTTCATTTAAGACCCCACTCGAGTATATTTGCAGATTTTCGGTTTTTTTTTCCCCACTTATTTTTATGATAAAATCTTAGTATACAATATACTTTGTAATGATACTTATAAAAAAATATATTATAATAGTAGGTACAAAGGTTAACCATTTTTTTATAAAATGAAGTCATCATGATTGGTGAATGTCACATGTCCTTCAAATTTTCAGAACTTGGCGGTTTCTTCACAAGGTTTGCCTTCACCGTTAAAGCATTAAAACTAGTGATAGTTTAACTCGTTATAACAGACTCAGAATGAGAGTAGACCGTTTTGTTTGCCACTGACTGTCTACCTATTCGCAAAATCACCAGTTTATGCCGTGGTTATGTTGATTGGAACAGCGTCTAAATATCGGTAAACTCAGAAACCGTCAAATCATAGTATGTTACCATATTAGTTATTAGTTAAGACTTTTAACTACTATGTATCAAGAGATAAGATACTACTTTTGATAAAGCGATTTCCATTTAGTTTATTTCTATGAAAGGTGAGTTTTGCGTGAGTGTTCTTAGACATGTTTGGTGAAAATCGGTTGACCCGTTTAAAAGTTATGAGGGTAGAAGTGGGGAAGAAAAACCGAAAATCTGCAAATATACTCGAGTGGGGTCTCAAATGAAAGCGCATCACGTGCACATTACAAAATAGTATGACTATTTACTTTCGAGGGAACTAAGGTTATGGAATTGGTTTTTTTTTATCGTAAATTTAGATTATAAAATAATAACTTATAGACAAGTCAACCGATTTTCATCAAACATATCTAAGAATACTCGCACGAACCTCACCTTTCATACAAAAAAAAAAACCTAAATTGAAATAGCTTCAACTGTTCGGGAGTAATGATGCCACAGACAGACCGTCAAACCTTTTTGCGTCGGGGGTTAAAAAATCATCTTTTTCCAGGTCCAGGGATATTAAAGAACGCGACAATCAGCCCAGCGTCTCTCAAAGACTTCATCGTGGTGCACCAGAGGATAGTGAACGGCCGGGTCAAGCGACGCACCTTCGTCGTGGCAACTGCCGACAAAGGGATCCGAAACGACAATAACTTTGGTAAATATAATAGGTACTTAGCTTTTCAGTCTACGGCGGTCCATGTAGGCTATGTGCTTCTAAGGAAATAAACGTTTTGATTTTGACTTTGACTTTGACTTTGCGGCGCTGCCCGTGTTTTATGAATGTTCCGAAAACGGCGTATATCAATCAATCAATCATTTTATTAAAAAACAAGAAAAGTATTTTTTTTTATTTTTCTTATGGTAGAAAAGGCTTTCTTTGACCACAATCTCACCTGATGTAAAGTGACGGTGTGGTCTAAGATGGAGCATGAAGACCTAGAAGGTAGATTGCTTCTCCGGGCCACATTACGGAACACGAAAAAAATGTTTCACGTTAGGCCCAGCCCGGAGGGTGGTGACAAGCCGCGGCCGAAGCCTACCACCAGAGACTGTTCTTAGCACCACCCGGAGGTCACGTGTAAGGATTCAGAGGGTTACCACTTACGGACGTGAACAGACAAAACCTCCAAAAACTTCGGTCGGTAGCAGCTAGTAACCATCGCGAGCCCGCTACCTTCACAAGGTTGTCCGTCCATCTAGTTGGTGGACGTCCTACTATGCGCTTGCCGATTCGTGGTCTCCATTCGAGAACTTCTCGGCCCCAACGGCCATCTGTTCTACGTGCTACATGGCCTGCCCATTGCCACTTTAGCGAGCTAATTCGCTTGGCTATGTCGGTGACCCGCGTTCTTCCACGTATCTCCTCATTCCTGATTCGATCATGTAGAGAAACCCCGAGCATAACCCTTTCCATAGGACGTTGCGTCTTAGTTTTTGCCTTAGTTGTATTTTTGTATGCAGTACTTTATTTTTCCTTCACGTTCGCTGCACGTGCTTGGAGTATATATATGCGCTCACTTTGTCAGTATTTTGTAATCTGAGGGCGAAACGTCTAAAACGCACTGAGATTTCATTTACGTTAAGTTCAAGTTACTTGGTGAATTCTGCGTCATACAGATAAGGGATATAACTGTACGTTTTTTTGCTAATTAATCAATTTGATTGAAAACTAATCAATGGAATTTAAAGCAATAAATACTTATTAATAACTAGCAGCCAGCCCTGCTTCACACGGGTAATTATAAAAAAAAAACCCGGCAATTATTCGATTTTTTCTCGCTTTTTAAACCTTCCCTGGTCCTTCACGAACATTTAAAGACTAAGATAAGATAAATCTATTCAGCCGTTCTCGAGTTTTAGTGAGACTAACGAACAGCAATTCATTTTTGAGGTAGATAGATGATAATAATAAGAAGTTGATGGTGGTCCTAATAAACATATAAATAAAAAAATAGAATATCAACAAATATGTATAATAATATAAAGCTATATATTATATTATAGCTATAAATTTAAAAAGAAAATATTTATGTCGTGTTTTAAATGAAATAAAGAGAATAATAAAATTAGCGTTTATTTTGAACAAACATAAGTACAGACAATTCTGTTGTCTGTCCTTATAGAACTATGCATTATAATGTACATATTATGTACTGTAGGTATTCTGTAAGCCCGTCCAAAAATACTGGACGCCTTTTTTTTGCTTTATTAATTTAATAAGAAACTGCCTAGATATAGATCATCAAACATTTTGAGACGTATTCATAGTACATACATTTTGTTTGGGAGCGTTACGCCATACGAAACTTCGTTGCCCTGTATCATCTTGATTTTACTTATGCAAGAAAAAAGAAAAAACGCCGCCTATTTTACAGTACCAACAGAAAAACTGTAGAAACCAAAGAATATAAAATTGAGTTTTGCAATTCGTCACTTACAACGTTTCGGTCGGCGTCGCTATGAATAAAATATGAACGGGGGTTTCAGACATCATACTTAACAAGGGACGTACTTAGGACTATGTCGTAGGGCCTTTAAGAAAATAATAAATATAATATTTTTTATGACACATTCGTAACCTTACGTAACCGTAACAGATTGCATGTTTTAAATGGATATTTTGTATGACCAGATTGTGGTTGCAATAATAATTTCAACAGGCATAATTTTAATATCGTACCTATTTTAGATTGAGCGACATAAATGAAAATATTGCTATTCGTCAATAACCTTTTAGTAACTAACGAATTGGATTAAAATCACCGGGATAGATGAAACTAAATAAAATGTCTTAAATTTAAAACATATTACTAATAAACGCTTAAGTTTGTAAGGATGGAGGTGTGTGTTTTTTGTTCTTTCATGCAAATAATTTTATGAAACTTTACAGTAATGTAGCTTACATATATGCTACTTTTTACCGCGGGAAAATCCATTATAACGCGGGTAACACCGCGGGGCAATTCCAGTATCTAATAAATTTAAATGACCCAAAGTCTCATCCTTAATACGCCCCTGTACCTACCTCATATTTTGATCGCATAGAATTTATAACCCACTGGGAAAAATTTCATTGAAGTCTTCAAGAATGGGTTTATAAATACGTACGTACTTTTCATTTTATGAATAAGTTTGGTTTAATTATTTTGCTGATATTATAACGGTGATACAAGATATAAAAATCATTTATTTCCTTTTGTTTGGTTTTACTACTCTCAGAAAGGTCAAAAACAAAATCATAAACAAATTTAACGTACTTAAAGAGCAAAGAAGCGATACAAGCATAAGTTTTAGTTACGCGTAGTAATTTTTTAGGTTTTATTCGGTTTACAAAACGCAGCGACGTGTTTTATAGATTATTATCTGTGCAAGGGGTTTCCAACATTTTTCATCGAGCAAGGCTACTTGTCTGATATTTTGAAAAAACAAACTTAATTTTGCGGCTAGGAATAAAACTCATGTCAATCGACAGACTAAATGCTTACAAACAACAAGCGTTTAAAACCCAAATCTCTTACGTATACGGTTTCTGAATTATTTGGGTCTAAAAAGTATAAGACCATTTTGAAAAAAAAAACCACGCAATATCTCGGCCAGTGAAGTAACTCATGTCAACTGATCGAGTAAATATTCATAATTTAAAAGTGTTTAAGAATCAAATCTCTTCTTTACAACAGATATTAATAAATAAAAAATAAATAATTCGGGACTAATCACAGCATCACCTAAACCGCGGTGTCGCCTTGCAGTGTAGGCGACCGATGAACCGTCGAAACTTGACCCCTTGCCATGGCCATAACTGGTCATTCAGGAACGTCGACAGATGTTAGAAAATTACCATTTAAATCAATGGTATATCATTATTATTTATTTAATTAATTATTCACAATCTATGCTAATATTATAAAGCTGAAGAGTTTGTTTGTTTGTTTGTTTGAACGCGCTAATCTCCGAATATACTGGTTCCAATTGAATAATTCTTTTTGTGTTGAATAGTCTAGTTATCGAGGAAGGCTATATATAGGCTATATAACATCACGCTACGACCAAAAGGAGCAAAGATATAGTGGTAAATGTGTAAAAAACGGGAGAAATTGTTCATCTTTGAAGCCTTCCGTTGCGTGCGCCGTGAAAACGGTTCAAGATACACAAAATATAAGTATAAGAGAATAATAGCTCTTTTAATGATCTAAAAAACAGTCCGCAATAGTATATGTCTATCTTTTAAGATTAACTCACAAAAACCGTTTTAATGGTACCTAATTTGGTCGAAATAATTTGTTTAAGTTGTATCAACATAATAATATTAATCTTTATTCAAATAAATATGTTGTTGGTTAAGAGTACTTCATCCATTATAACGCGGGTAGCACCGCAGGGCACAGCTACTTATCCAATAATGGTAAATATGATTGCTTTTCTAGCAATTCGTTTAACAGCCTGGTTCGCGTTTAGAGTTATTTTTGGTGCTCGACAAAAAAGAGGGTTGGTTATTAAGTTTGACGTGTCTTCCTTTTTGTCTTTTTGTGGTATCAAAGCTCCCGAACGGATGAAGCGATTTCTATTTAGTTTTTTTTGTATGAAAAGCATTTTGCGTGATGCTGGCTGTACACACGCGCCGAGACACCCCGAGACAGGCCGAACGCGCGTGTGTACAGGGCGCTCTCGTCTCGTCTCGCTGTCTCGTTCTCGTCTCGGTCGCTCTCGGTGGCTTGTCGGTTTTTTGCGCCCGAGTCAAAGGGTCTCGTTGGCTCTCGCGAGGTAAACGAGAGCGAGCATGTACACACTCGTTCATTTACTTGCTCGCTAATAGTATTTAATATTTTTTTTAATATAATTTTCATTTAATTTAATAAAATTAATTTTTTTCTTGTTTCTTCATGGTTTACGAATTTTATTTTTATAGTAAATGTTAAAAAAATTATAATAGCTCATGGCACAAACACAAATAGCAGCAGCAATTTCTACGTCCATTGTCGCGTGAGTCTTCAGTTCAAATGTTAGAACGCGTGTGTACAGGCATGCTCTCGACGAGACCCCTCTCGGCCGAGACATTCGCCGAGAGGGTCTCGGCGCGTGTGTACAGCCGGCATGAGAGTTCTTAGACATTTGATGCAAATCCGTTAACCCGTTTAAAAGTTATGACGGTAAAAGTGGGGAAGGTAAACCGAAAATCTACAAATATACTCGAGTGGTTTTTAACGTCAGGGCGCATTCCTGGAGATGCAGGTTCGAATCCTGTGCGCGAAAGTTACGGATGTGTCTTAATTTTTTCTGCATAAAATTTAAAAATACTCGAGTGGGGTCTCAAATGAAAGCGCATCGCGTGCACATTACAAAAGAGTTTGACTTTTTGGTTATAAGGGTACAGTTCAGGAATCGGGGGCTCTTATAAATTTGAAATTTAGATTATTATCCAAGTAATTTATTTTGCAGATCTAAAGAACAAGAAGACTGTTCTGTACGCAGTGGGCTTCCTGGACAGTTCTGTCATGATCCACAACAACGCGATAGCCAACGCGTACGTGAAGAGAGGTTACAACGTGCTCATGACGGAGACCTTCGCCTTCCTCAGCTATATCTACCCTAAGTAAGTATTTATCATCATCATCACCCTATTAACGTTCCCATTGCTGGGACACAGGGACTTCTCTCTTGGCGAGAGAGATTAGGCCTTAATTCACCTCGCTGAAGAATGTCACACATGTCGAGTGACAATAGTTCCATCTTCCACAAATAGAAACAATATTAATAACTACTGATGAGCTAGCGTTGTAAATACCGCTTAACTAACCACACAGGCGAATACCAACATTTGCCTAAACCACGCGGATTTAATATCAAACGTTTGTTCAACAATGGCCAATGAATTTATAGTACCAGAGTCATTGTTTTAATGCTCGAATAATTTAGAACTAACGGCTTAGGACTTTGAAGCTTTATCATCATCACCAGGACAATAAGGACTGGATACAATTGGATAAATTTAATAAGTATAAAAATAAATATTTTCTGACAATCCCACACAACAATATCTAGCCCCGCGGTCAGCTCTAAGCTTGTGTTACGGGTACTAGACATCTGACATACTTAATATAATAGACATACATGTATAGCTATTTTTGATTATACATATTGAACACCGAGACCAAGGAGAAAGTGTTTGAAGAACATGTAACATTCACCAACCCACACTTAGCCGTCGTGGTTATTCACGACGCTGGCTTTATTTCTCTTAAGAGTATGTCCCTGTGTCCCAACAGTGGGAACGTAAATAGTTATCATTTTTGATCAGTTGAAGAGTTCAGAATGGTCGATTACCAATTCACCTAATAACTTAAACTAACATTGTTGTATGTATTTGAATAGAAAATGATAACTTCCTTATTTCTCATATATAAACAAGTGGTAATAAAACTCTTTATATTTATTGTTAGTACTAAACACGAAGAGCAAATAGTTTTTACTAACATTTGAAAATAAATGAGCACTTGGGTTGTAAATAATTAAGATGGAGGATATAAAATTTAATGTAATTTTTTAAACTTAGTACTAGTTAGTTTGTAGTTAATTTAGAACTAAATTAACTAGTACCTATAAAGGTTATATTTATTCGAATAAAAACCCATTAACAGTACTAACACAAAACATCCGCAGTATTTATAAAAATTTGGATGATTTTAGCATTTTCTTTTCTAGGTTAAACATTGAATGTGATATTATTATAATAACATAATGTTGGCTTTCCAAACAATATAACCTACCACAAATATCGGGTTATTCTATGCACTCAAGTCATATTATTTATAATCAAAATGATGGGATAATTGTATACGCAAAATGCCACCTTAACATTAGTGTAGAGGAACCTACCTCTAAAGATTGAAACAGACTTTTGATCAAAATTGGGACTGATTTTGCCATATTGGCACTTTATAGGCCGCCATCTTTTAAAAATCACTCAAATTTTCTGGATTCTTTAGATGCGCAGTTTTGAAAAAACTCGTATCCATCAAGAATATAGTTTTGATTGGGGACATTAATATTAATATTATGCCTCAAGAAAATGCACCAGGCTCTGAAGAATATTTAAACCTTTGTTGTTTTCATGGTTTATTTCCTGCACATAACCTTCCCACACACAATAGTGGTTCATGTTTGGACCACATCATGCTGAAAACAACATTTGCCTCTTTATCACTTGTTACTAACTCAAAAATAACATATCATATTATGGCATCCCTAATTGCGCTTAACTGTAATATAAATAAAACTAACAAACTACTTTTAATAAACAAGAAACATCATAATTTAAAACCTTGGATAACGCCAGGTCTTATACGTTGCATAAGACATCGGGATAAGCTACACATGAAAACCAGATCTAATCCCAATAACTTAGTATTACAAACATCTTACAAAAGATACCGAAATTTCTGCAACAATATCCTAAAGAAAGTTAAAGTCGAATATGATAAAAAAAACGTTATAACAGCAAAAACGTCTGGAAATGTATTAAAAATATCTCAAATTCAGCAAACCAGCGTCAGTCTTCAAATTCCTTACTTCAATATAGCTCAACTGAAATTGAATCCGCTAACGTAGCCAATGAGTTTTTCATCGAGGTAGGTCAGTGTTAGGCAGAACAAAATAACACACAGATTAATAACTGCAGTAACTTTTTGGGTAATCGCTTGACCATGGAAACATCCTTTGCTTTACTTGATACTGACGAAGTTGAATTAAATAGTATATCTGTATTCTATGTTGTCTTTAAAAGATGACTGTGCAGTAGGCTGGGACAATATATTTTTTTATTTTATTATTGACTAGCGGCACGACCCGGCTTTGCACGGGTAATTATTCAAAATTGTTTCAAAATTATTCGAATTTATCTCGCCGTAAAAACCATCCTTAAACTACAACGAACATTTAAAAATATAAATTGGCTAAATTGGTATAGGCGTTGTTGAGTTATGCGCTTAGCAACACATTTTGCGATTCATTTTTAACCCCCGACAAAAAAAGAGGGGTGTCATATGTTTGACGTGTCTATCTGTCTGGGACATCATAGCTCCCAAACGGATGAAGCGATTTCAACTTAGTTTTTTGTTTAAAAGGTGAGTCTGGCGCGAGTGCTCTTAGACATTTTTCATGAAAATCGTTTGTGCCGTCTAAAGATTGTGGGGTCAGAGTAGGGAAGGAAAACCGAAAATCTGCAAAAATCTCGAGTGGGGTATCAAATTAAAGCGCATTGCGTGCACATTACACATTATTATGGTGTTTTACTTTTTAGTAAATTGAAGGATTCAAATCGGGGGTTTTTCTTACATTTTAAATTTAGATTTATTATTTATAAGAAGATTGAGGTAAGAGAAAACATACTATTGATTGCAATGCTCAAATTGGTGTACATAATTTAATTTGTTATAATTTAATTTATTTTGTTAATAAATAATTTAATTTGTTAAGGATTAATACCAAGATACAAATAAAGAGCCTTTTCAAACAGTGGTATTTTAATTATTTAATATAAAAAATTGCTTATCGTCACAAAACTATAATAGTTAGAGATATGATGTAACGACGTTTTTTGTAGATAATGATAAGTTCTACAAAGTTGTAATACATCACTTTGTTATATATTCAATAGTTTTCGCAGCAATTGCGATTAAAGAAAGATTTTAGGTTTATTTTTTCAAAAAAATCGCTTATTGTCACAAAACTATAATAGTTAGAGATATGATGTAACGACGTTTTTTGTAGATAATGATAAGTTCTACAAAGTTGTAATACATCACTTTGTTATAATATTCAATAGTTTTCGCAGCATTCGCGATTAAAGAAAGATTTTAGGTTCTTTTTTTTCACCATGGGTTACATTATCGGAGTTTGGTAAGGAACCATATTATTTTTGAAAACTAAATATAGCCTATGTCACTCAGGGATAGTGTAGCTTTCGAATGGTGAAAGAATTTTTTAAATCGGTGCAGTAGTTTCAGAGCCTATTCGAGACAAACAAACAAACAAAAAATCAAACCTTTCCTCTTTATCTATATTAGTATAGATAAGCCTTCATTTGACCACAATCTCACCTGATGTAAAGTGACGATGTGGTCTAAGATGGAGCATGATGGCTAAAATATTTCCACAATAGTATAATATTGAATAAATAACAGGCATATCTTGATTCCGCGTCTAACAAATATTTTTAACATGACTGTGTTTCTCTCAGGGGATTTACCTAAATTGTCTAAAAAAAGCAGTAGTTTCATATTTTGTTGTATATTTTGTGAATTCTGTGAAAGCAATAAACATTTTTATTTTATTTATTTTATTTTTATTTATAGTAATACCGGTCTATAAATCTGGAGCTAAAGACCAGATAACAATTGTGATTTTCTGAATAAATATTGTATAAATAAGATGAGCAAAACAAATAGGAATTGTTTTTTAGATATACCTAGACTTGCAGCAGACTCGCGTTTTGTGTGAAGTACCTTTAATTACTCCTTATAAGAACAACTGCAAAGTAGCCCTACCACGAGGTGCCACTTACGCCTGTTGGAGATTACAACATGTTATCCCATACATTTGACAGTTGAAGATAAAATGTTAGTTGTGATAAATCTGTAAAATATTATTATTAGATAAATATTACTATATTATTATTATTATTTATTAGCCACTCCGTCCCACTGCTGAGCAAAGGCCTCCCTTTTTTCTTTCCATTCGCCTCTATTGCTTGCTACTTCAGGCCACGATGTTAGGTGGGTGTCGAGCTCGTCCCGCCATCTCATCCTGGGCCTTCCACTTCGCCTTCTAGCGTTAAATATAACTAAATTAACTTAATTTAAATGACAATCATAATAATCCTTACAGATCAGTCCGTCTAGCAAGAGTCTTAGGCTACAAACTCGGAGAGCTCCTGGCCAAGTTGTATGAGCATGGAATGCCTGCAGAGAACTTGGAGCTGGTTGGCTCCAGTTTGGGAGCTCATGTGGCCTCCTTCGCTGCGAAGTACTTCTATATACTGACTGGGAAGAAACCAGCTAGGTTGACTGGATTGGACCCTGCTGGTAAGATATTTAATTTTCACACATTTTTGACAACTTTTTTTTTCTAATCTATCTATTCATCTATTTATTTCATATTTATTGATTGTAATAACTTCTTATGGATTCGATTTGTTAAAACAAATTGTTGACAACGTCAGGCATGCTCTTCTTCTCTCACTCTTACCCACAACATTAAGTAATCACATTTTTTTAACTTACTGTTAACATGTTAGTAGTTTATTATCTGTTAATGTTGAACTAGATACTCCTGTAAACCCAGTAAACTGGGTAAACCTTATAATAAATAATAATAATAATAATAAATAAAAGTGGTCCACAGCGGTCACGCATTGTAAAATGAAATCCCAGTTATCACCAGTGGTGACAATGAACTTTCCCATTGTCCATCGTGTCGGTAACGTTCGAGAATGAAAATTCCCGATTGTATTCAGAGGTAAAACAACAAATTTACGTTGTTACACACTGATACTATTCAAACAATAGCTGGCCAATTAATGGTGCTAACATCTAACTATCTTTTATTTTTAATGGGAGATGAATAAATAAATTACTCGTTAATATTTCCGGACTAATTACACAGCATCACCTAACCCCAAACTAAGCAGAGCTTGTACTATGGGTGTGAGTTGACTGATAGACTACAATAGATACAATTTTTTTGTAAATACATACTTTTGACACATAGAAAACACCCAGACCCAAAACCAAAAATTGTAGACTATGTTGATAGATCTATGTTTGTCCACAATCTCACCTGATGGTAATTGTTGATTTGGACGAAGATAGATTAAATATATCTAAAAGGTGTACTAATATTCACTCTTGTCTTGAAGACACTCAGGTTGTAGTGTCTCAAATAATCTGTATGGAAAAAAATCACTGGACGATTAATGTTACACAGAGTGCAAACGCAAATGTTCATAGACCTCTGTATCCCCTGAATTCCTGTGAATTCCCCTGAATTTATGTGCGCTTTAAACACGTGCTTTAACGGTGAAGGAAACATCGTGAGGAAACCGGCATGTTCTAAGAACTTTAAACAGTTTGAAGGACATGTGACATTCACCAACCCGCACTTGGCCAGCGTGGTGAATTAGGGCCTAATCTCTCTCGTGAAGAGAGTAGTCCCCGTGTCCCAGCAGTGGGAACGTTAATAGAAAATAAACCTTTGGGCTTAAAGGAGCTGAAGGGGAATATTTTTAAGACAAAACTAAATAGTTGGCTGCTTGACAAATGTTTTTATAGTGTTAGTGAATATCTAAATTGTAATTTATAATTATTTAAAAAAAAATCTATTTATTTTTGTATTCAAATTCTAATTTAAATTTTATTTTTTGTTTATTATTTAATTTACTCTTTATTTTGTAGCTTCATAAAATTGACATTTATTTGATAATATTTGCATACCTGCTTGCGGGTTGAATACAATCCTTATGTTCTTGACATGTTTGAAAAATTGTATTCTGCAAATAAACATTTGATTTGATTTGATTTAGAGTGATGACGAGAATATTAACTTTATTTCCAGGTCCCTGCTACAGAAACTTGCCACCAGAGTACAAATTCGCGTCCACCGACGCTGTCCACGTCGACGCAATCCACACCAATATCGACGGCTTCGGCATCGCTGAGCGGCTTGGCCACATCGACTTCTACGTGAACGGCGGAGAATACCAGCCAGGGGATATCCCCTACCTCCCCTGCCTGATCATCTGCAGCCATCTAAGAGCCATGATTTACTGGTGGATAACTCTAGAACACCCTAAGAAATTTATCGGCATGCAATGTGATTCCATACAACAAGCAAGACTGTCTGACTGTTTCAACAATACTGACACAAACTACATGGGATTGGAGACTAGTTTTGAGAAGCAGGGGATATATTATCTGCCAACGCACAACGAGTTCCCGTACTATAGGGGGAAGGAGGGATTGAAGAGAGATAATGAAATTTATTCGTCTGTAGTGAGAAATATAAATGCTGGAGATTTTGTGGTGTGAAGGATATTTTTATAGGCTGAGGCACGACGAAACATTCGCAATTGTTTTGTGACATCTTTATACGTATGCGGAATTCATGTGGAATTGAAAATACAGTTTCTTTTTATTTATTTTAACTTGTAACAAGTTAAAATTTTGGATATTTTGTCGTTTCATACGGCGAGCTGTTCGTAACACGGTATGAAGCGCCCGAGGGCTTACGCGACAACTCAGAGCCAAATATCTTTGAGAATTTCTTGTAATCGTATTTTTGTATGTATGTTTGTAATTGATACTGGTTGAAATTTAAATGTTGATATTGCACATTTTATTAAATGTTTGTCGTCTACAAATTGCATTGAAATTAGCACTGGTTGACATTTTGCGGGTTTATGAAGCACATTTTATTAAAATAATGTAAATATTGCGTTGAAATTAGCACAAGTTGAAACTATTTGTTTATTTTCAGGGTATCTCTTGAAAATGCTTTTTATATAGGTGTTTCTCGTTTTCAATAAATAGTTCCGATTCCCTCGACAGATGGCGCTTCTCGCTCAACGGCAGCCATTTACTTGGAGTATCGTACATATATAATATTATATATATATAACATAATTATGTTTGACTTTAAACTACTGTATTTTTAGGCAATACACATAATTTTAAGCAGCTCGTGTCATTATAGCA
This sequence comes from Gymnoscelis rufifasciata, assembly GCA_929108375.1. Lineage (NCBI taxonomy): Eukaryota > Metazoa > Arthropoda > Insecta > Lepidoptera > Geometridae > Gymnoscelis > Gymnoscelis rufifasciata. Next base: position 1,935,429 of record OV815326.1, read on the forward strand.
TAAGTAGACATTTCAAAACCAAATAATAAGATTAAACTTATTCGTTTCGTAAGTATTGTAAAATTTTAAACTGATGAGAATAAAGATTTATAGTCAAGAATTATTATTGTCAAATCTGTGATTTTAGTTTTAAATTGTATTAGTATCTAAAATATATTTCATAAACATGTATACCTACGGCAGCCCGAATTATATCCCACGATGTTAATCAAAACTTATTTTTAAATTATCAGATATGTATATGTTTGATTAGTTTTTTTTAAAACGACTATGAATCGTAAAAAAATATTGCGTGTATACAATCGCAACAAAGCATATAAAATAGCAAATGGGCTTAAGTATAAGTACCTATTATGAATCGTAGACAATATTTTATTATGAGGCCGGGAGCAAACGGGCCACCTAACGCAGTTTAAACGATTTTTCATACATTTCGGCGCACACCGTGCGGTCGGTCGGTGGCGGCTACTCGCCTCAGTAGTGTCCGCTACTCGCTACTTGTGGTCGCTACTCGCTACTTGTGGTCGCTACTCGCTACTTGTGGTCGCTACTCGCTACTTGTGGTCGCTACTCGCTACTTGTGGTCGCTACTCGCTACTTGTGGTCGCTACTCGCTACTTGTGGTCGCTACCGGCCGCGCAGTCGTCAATACGCGCCACTGTCGCGCTACTACACCTGCCCCGCTAAGCGAATTATAAATAGTAGTGTCTTACGAAGGTGGTTGTCGCTCGCTTCTGAAGTTCTGACACTTACAATCAAACAGATGTAGTGGCAGCGCGCGACCGCCAACGGTTGCTGTAGTCGGTAGCCCATTTGCACCGAGCCTTATTCTAGCAAAAGGCTCCACATATTTTCGTTCGAGTCCTAGAATTCCTAGATTTATTATGGATTTTCTATAACATTCTGGGGTTTTTCTTTGTATTCAATATATTTTTTGGGCTGTTGTAATGTTTACATTACCATTTACGAAAATAATGATGAATAAATAAATGAATTATTTTATTAAAAGAGTGTTTGTTTTATTTACGTCAAAAAAATAATTTTCTCAGTGCGTTACCTATTAAAAGTCACGAGATTTACGATACGTTCAGCGGTTGGAGTATGTAAATAATAAAGTTTGACAGAAAGAGAAAGAGAGAGTCACAAAGGAATTCGGACACAGCAACTAGCCCCGTGGTAAACCCCTCGGCGGGAATCGAAGCCGCTACCTCTTACGCCGCAAGCGGACCTGCGCCCAACGCGCCACTGAGGCTGTCAAAAGAGTGTTAATTCCCGATCAAAATATTAGCAGAGGTCCGTAATATTTTTCAAATTACAAACTTAGGCCTAAAAGAACTATGAAATATATGAAGCAAGCAGTGCAGTATAAAGTAGCTTTAGTCATTTCTCAGGTACTATAGATTCTGTATACCAAATTTCATTTAAATTGATTTAGTAGATTTTGCGTGAAAGAGACAGAAAGGGCAGACAGAGTTACTTTCGCATTAATAATATTAGTATGGATAGCTTTTAATGCTTAGGGCAAGGCTACACGGGCGGTTCTCCCGCGCCGCGGGAAACCGCTCGTCAAAGCTGTCGCAGACCATCAAACTACACGGGACGCGGTTTATTGCCTTAAAACGCTCCGTATCGAGCATTTTGACGCGACACTATCCACGCAAGCACACAAACGACGAGCGAGCGCCGAGGTCCCGAGAATGACGGCGGGATAGCGGGAAACCGTCCGTGTAGCTTTTCTCCCGCCTGTGAGCCGCGACGGGAACACTCAAAATTTAACACATTTATCCAATACTCGTTGAATTTGTTTATAATAATTAAATTATAATAATAAATAATAATAATAATAACTCTTTCCGGAGACGGAGGGCTTCATGCTTGCAATCCAAGATCAGGTGATAGACACTCGGAACTATCAAAAGTATATTTTGATATTGTCGACAGTAAGAAATGACATACAGACGTTGCAACTCTGCTTCCGAAACCATTCAACATATTAATGGCGCCTGCAAGTCAATCGTGCAAACCGACTATAAATATAGACACGATCAGGTTGCCAGTATTCTTAATACGTGTAGAATAGTTAGAAAATTCCAGCAAACAGATATATCCGAAATGTGTCAAACCGAAAGTAGACACAACACACAAGTATGATGTGCACTTGGCTTAGGCCCGTGCCATGCATGGAAATACCGGTTACTCTAAAACAGAGTTGAAAAAATCATAACCCCCTAATAATAATAATAATATCTAATAAAATAATGTATCTCATTGTAAGTGAACTTTAATAAGTTTTTATGAGAAAATAAAGCTTCTTTAAACCTATATTAAATTCTGCCCAGTGCGGTTCAGAAGCGGTTTTCCGCGGCGGGAGAACCGCCCGTGTAGCACTGCTCTTACACAAGAAATAGAACAGAATATTATTGTCTTAATGGCGAAGGTCATTCCTAAGGTCGTGGGTTCAAACCCAGAAAAGCACCTCTGGATTATTCTTCTTGAAAAATGTATGTGCGCTGTAAAACTTTGCTTTAACGAACGCAAACATCGTGAGGTAACCGGCATGTTCTGAGAACTTTAAGAGTTTGAAGGACACGTGACATTCACCAACCCACACTTGTCCAGCGTGGTGAATTAAGGCCTGATCTCTCTCAAAGAGCTTTGTGTCTACTTAAAACTATTTCTGTTTTAATTATTATTTGATAGAACAATAAAAATCTTGTATCATTATCTTTAATCAAGAGAGTCCCTGTGTCCCAGCAGTGGGTACGTTATGATGATGATGATGATCTTAATGGCGGAAACGTTATTTAATTTCGTAAACTTAAAAGCTTCATGATTTATGTCAGTGTGTTATCCCGGGCTTTTAATGTATCTGTCATGTGTACGAATGCTCTTTACGTCTTTCGTCTTTCTCATGAAATTCATAACAAAAGTTAAGCTATAAATAAACCTTTGAATTTGAAGTAAAATTTTGAGACAGTCATGGTTATTAGCATTATTATGATTAATAATTTTCCGTGTCCTACCACGAGTTGCCACTTACGACTACAACATTGGAGATTACAAAATGTTGTAATCACTTGCATTTGACAGATCTATCACAACTAAAATTTTGTCTATAACTATCAAATGTATGGGATTACAACATGTTGTAATGTCCAACAGTCGTAAGTGGTAACTCGTGGTAGGCCTACATGTCACATGGTAATATACTAGGAAACTCGAAAATGATTGTCATAAAATGATCTGTAACTGTCGATATTATTAGTAACTTCATCATCATCATCACCCTATTAACGTTCCAACTGCTGGGACACAGGGACTTCTCTCTTGACGAGAGAGATTAGGCCTTAATTCACCACGCTGACCTAGTGCGGGTAGATGAATGTCACATGTCCTTCAAACTTTTTTTAAGTTCTCAGAACATGCCGGTTTCCTCACAATGTTTGCCTACACCGTTAATAACTTATTATTGATAAAGAAACTAATGAAAATTACTTTAGCTAACACCATTCAAAAGGGTATATGACTAAAAAATTATTTCTCCGTTATTAATTAATAATTATCATAAATTTAGATTAATCAACAAACCTGTATTATAATTGTTTTGTTTTTATTATCTCTTTCTATTCTAATATTATATTTATTTGAACTTTCTGTTCAACGCTGTTTTGTTTGTTACTCAACGTCTATTCGTAGGAACCTTCTATTACGACAACACTGCATTGAGGTATCGCGTGACGTAACGATTTCGTACGAATTGTATTTGAACACACAAGACCCCGGACTCCGGAACTATGATGCTCTTATAGGTGTCTTTGTATTTGGATGAGCAAACAGACAGACTAAACATAATACATATTTATTTATAAATCTATCTATTTAAAGTCAACGGATTTCTAAAATATTTTAATCACATAAGAACAAAAATAAAAGTGGAAGTGAGTCATTTAAAATTAAATCCATTCTAGGATAGTTTAAAATGCTATGCAAAAAGTAGAAACTACGAATGGAGAAAACATAAGAATATTTTGAAAAAAAAGTACAAAGTAAGTTTTTGGAGGTTTTGGCTGTTCACGTCCGTAAGTGGTAACCCTCTATATCCTTACACGTGACCTCCGGGTGGTGCTAAGAACAGTCTCTCGTGGTAGGCTTCGGCCGCGGCTTGTCACCACCCTCCGGGCTGGGCCAGTGCGTGAAGCGATTTTTTCGTGTTTCGTAATGTGGCCCGGAGAAGCCATCTTCTAGGCCTTCATGCTCCATCTTAGACCACATCGTCACTTTACATCAGGTGAGATTGTGGTCAAATGAAGGCTTATCAATAATAAAAAAAAAAGTACTCAATTCGCTTAAGTTTTTCCAAAACCAAACAATGAAGACTTTTACCCAAATTACAATTTCCCATCGAAATCACGGAATTTGCACGTCAACTCATCAGAGGGGCTTCCGTTTAATCGCTACGGAACCCAAATACGGAACCCCGAATGTACGGGACCCAAAAATAGTCGTTTTAAATCATCCAATTTGGACCGTAATCCAGACTTCAGGCCGGGAAATTAAAACAGGAGAGTAAGGGCTTTAACACGAAGCTGCCACGGTATGCTGTTTAAAGTCGTTTACTAAAATACTGATTTTTTTATTAATAACTGTTGTACAAAAGGTTTTATAACATAAATAAATAGATTTACGGAGACAAAAAGGCAAAAAGATAGTAAACCTGCTTGCAGGTTGAATACAATTGACATTGACACCACTAGTTTATAAGATCTTGACATGTTTGTAATAATGTATTCTGCAAATAAATGTTTGTGATTTGATTTGATTTGAAATATTTTAAGGCATAGGTAGGTATGTCTTGAAGTCGATTGGAGCTCGAGTGGTCGCCGTAGATCGACAAACACAACGATAAAATGTTTTTGAAACATTTTAAAAGCTACAAATAAATCAAAGCTGCGAGCTCACAGTGGATTCATGATATTCTTATCAATTTTATTCTACATATTCTTTCTTTAAACAAATTATTGAGTGCTTGATTGATTTGTTCTCTACTTTGTTAAGGTCTGTTAAACAGTAACACCTAAAAAAATATATGTTCCCCAGCACGCCGCAACACAGCTTCATGTGCAAGAGTAATGAATTCAGTATGTTTTCATTTCACACAATTTGCCGAAAATGTTTCCGTCTCTAGAGACGCGATCGGACATTTTGAAATTTTAAATACAATTCCTAGGCGAATTCCGCCTGTTTGATGAAAAAAGTTCAAGTGCCTTTTTTACAATACAAGATACTAATTGCAAGTTTGAACTTATAAAGTATAATTGATAGATTAAGGCATTACTTTGCGGAAATACATTTTAAAGATTAATTAGTGTAAATTAGTGTAAGCCTAAACGGAGCTGGCATATTCATTGTATGAATCTAAGCTCCTAATACGTGTTTTAAATAAAAAAAAAATACCTTATTTATTTATATTCAAATTTTGTGTAGAAAAAGCTAAGATGAAGTAACGTACGGAGTTGAACCCACGTCTTCCATTATACGCATGGACGATCTGACCGCTAAACCAACCTCGCCCCTACGTCATCGCTTCAATTTCTTCTACACTTGCAACTACGAATTACGCCTCGTACTAGCAGAATATTAGTTTCAACCTAAGTGGAGTTTATTTCTTTGTAAAAAAAATATAGAAAAGCCTTAATTTATTTATTTATTAAAGTAAACTAACTATAAAACCAATTACATCAGTTACAATGGATCAATACACACAATTATTAAATAAGTTGCAAATAAATAAAATAAAATCAAATAGAGAACTAAACATTTTATTATAAACTAGCGGCCCGCCCCGGCGTCGCACGGGTATTAAATTTTCCCGGAAATTATTAGAATTTTTCTCGCCGTAAAAACCATCCTATCTCTCAAGTTATATCGAACTGCACATGGTGTGCAAATTTTATTGTAATCGGTTAAGTGGTTTAGGAGTCCATTGAGGACAAATATCTTGACACGAGATTTATATATATTAAGATTAAATAGTTAATTAGTATAGTTAGCTATATGAAACTAAATATTTTGTACTAATTCCGCCTCCACCGGCAAGATTCTACAAAATTATCCTGCAAGTGTACCGCCCGCCCGCCCTACACACACGTGAGTGGGAGTAGAATTAGTACTAAATATTTTGTTCCATTAGCCGTGTTAGCTAAGTGGGAGCACACTTGACTTTCATTCCGAAGGTCGTGGGGGTTCAAACCTCGCCACGCACCTCGGGATTTTTCTTCTAAAAAAAGTTGAAGTGCGCTTAAAATTTTAAGGCAAAACATTGTGAGGAAACCGGCATGTTCTGCGAACTTTGAAGAGTTTGAAGGACATGTGACATTCACCTACCCGCATTAGGCCAGCTGGTGAATTAAGGCCTAATCTCCCTCGTCAAGAAAGAAGTCCCTGTGTCCCTTGTTGGTTTTACGAATCTTAGAAACGTCAAAAATATAATACAAAATCAGGAGAAACTGCTTGCAGAACATACAAACGCTTGACCCTTAGCCTATGATGAAAAGCCCTCAGCCTTACCATGAGTTACTACTTCTTTTTTATTTAAATTTGCAACATGTTGATATCCCATACATTTTTCACAACTTACATTTTATAAAATGGCAACTTATGGTAAAGCTACAGGTCTGAAGTTCCGAAGCACTACATTTAAGATTCTTAATAAGTCAACACACAATTGAAGACTTGAGTTTTAAGAAAAGATATTGGAATAACAGCTGGAGCTTTAACTGAAATGATACTGACTACTTCGAAACTTTCGGGAGCTCGGCAGATAATAAAACTCCATAATTTAGCGCTCATTAAACATTCGCAGGCAATTTTTCGCAGCAGCTATTGTTTTACGAGCTCGCCAGCGTGAAGTATAAACAGTTTATTGCGGTCTCATTATGGATCTTGTTGCCAGCACTTATGGTGCGGTTACATTAGCGGCCTACGGCGAATATTCGTGTTGAAGCGATGAGGGCGTGGCTACAACAACGTCACTTCAGAGTCTTGTAGTTACGTGACACAAATTTTTGTCCGCTAATGTAGACAAGAATATAGCGTACCCGTTAAGGATGACTTTAGCGTAAATCTCGCCTGCTCATGTCAAATTCGTTTAATGTTTTTTCGCCCAATTTCAATTAATCAGTGATAAAAAACACTCTTCTATGTGAACACCTATTCTAATAGGTAATAACTAATACTGAATAAATGAAAATGTGTGATCTTTCAAAATTCCGTTTATTCCGTTTCTTATTGCAAAGTGTGTATAAATTGTACCCGGATCCCTAGGTGTGAGTCCTTGACATACTCATCACATTTATTTTTATAATTAAGGGAAATTAAATCTTTTTTTTTGTGTCTGTTGTTTGTTGTAACGTCTTGATTTTTCGTTTGCAAGATTAAAGAAAAAATACTGGTACAACTTTTTTAATATTTAAAAAAAGGTGTGTGTGTGATTCACTCACGATAGAAGTGAAACTTCAGTAAATCGACGAAAGAATAAGAAGAATAAAAAAAAAGTGTGTGTGTGTCAGCTACGACGCACGATTGGAGTCTACTACTTACGAACTATAATTATGATAATATATCGAATAGAAAAAAAGGGTAAATGAACGCATCTGCTAAAATGATAAGAGAAACAAACATATATATCTGTAATTATTCGCATTATTTATATTACTTCAATAAAGCGTATTAGATAAAGTATGTTACAAAATAATATAAATAAAATACAGCAATAGCTCTTTGCGCGATACTTCGTAGTCTCAACTACGAAGTATCGCGCAAAGAAATTTAAATAAAGCATTGTATTTGTGTCTCTTACCATTTCCGTTTCATCTTTTTGCATCCGGTTTGAAATCACTACGATTCTATAGAAGTTTCACTTCAAAAATAAAAAAATAGAAAAATAAATAAAAAGTTAAACAAACTATTGACATTAACATAAGCCTCCACACTAGGCAAAACCTGTATCGTTGAGACCAAAATAGTAACCAAAACATATCTTTACAACAAAAGAAACGAAATCTAGGAAATAATCTATAAAAATATGGAAACATTACATTAAAAAAAAAGGAATATACAGTAATAAAAATAAGAATATTCACCACTTACTAAATCATGTACTTAGTTTAGTTTTAGAGATCAAAATAATTTTATCTTATGACTTAAAACGGGTAACATACCATGATTTGAGTTTAAGTCCACGTTTTAAGTCATAATATTGTTAAAAACCATGATAATTTAAAAAGTTACACAATGATCGTGATGATAATCTAAACTTATTTTCATGTTATTCAATATATTGTGACAGGGTTCATGGAGACCCTTAAAATCCTCAGTGCATCACCATTCAGCAATTAAGCAAGCAAACAGAACTAGGAAAATGCCAACAGAACGTCTGTCTGTTTGGAACATCTGGATAAAACCCATGCTCTTCACCCATCCCGGATATATACACAAAATCTTGCTTTACCATTACTACACATAACATCGCTTGTCACAAACAAGGCCCGCATTAAGCCAGCTGGTGAATTAAGGCCTAAACAATAATCTCAGAAGGCGCAATTTTTTTTTATAAGTTACCAAAATAAATCAAACAGATAGAAAAAATACCCAAGTTCAAAAATAGCTTTATAACGTACGTTAGAACCTTATAAAATGTAGAATATACTTTAGAAAACATAATAAAATTGCTCTTTAAAGTTTACACCTATATCGTACGTACATAACATCGCTTGTCACAAACAGACTGTGTTATGTTTTGTTCGAAACGCTGTTGTTTTTAACCCCCGACAAAAAAGAGGGGTGTTATAAGTTTGACGTGTCTGTCTGTCTGTCTGTCTGTCTGTGTGTCTGTCTGTCTGTCTGTGTCACCATTTTTATTAATATATATGTTTATTAAAAAGAAATGAGGGTAGTTTTAAGGATCTGCGATTTTTAAGATTCAGTTCCTAAATGGTAAAAACGTAACAATATTACTGAGACTTGGTCGTCAGTCTGTCTGTCTGTCAACTTGCTCCATTACTATACACCGTTTTTATAAGTATATGTAATTTTTAAAGATAGACAGACTGCTGACTGTGTGCTGTGTTGTTCGAAACGTTATTATTTTTTTATTTAAAGAGAAATGAGGGTAGTTTTAACGATCTCCGATTTTTAAGATTCAGTTCTTAAATGGTAAAAACGTAACCGTATTACTAAGACTTGGTTTTTTGTCTGTCTGTCAACTTGCTCCATTACTATACCTCTACACCGTTTCTATAAGTACCTAATGTAATTTTTAAAGACAGACATACTGCTGACTGTGTCCTGTGTTGTACGAAACGCTATGTTTTTTTTAAAGAAATGTGGGTAGTTTTAATTATCTGGCATTTTTTTAAATGGCTGCAACATAATAAAAGATTATCAGTTTGAATGTCTTCGCCAGTGAGAGAAAAAATGAATTAATATGGCTGAACTAATTATACAGCAACATTTGATCAGGTCTAGGCTAATTGTGTGTTACGTGTAAAAAAATATTTGGCATAAATTATCATTGAGCACTGCTGAGAAGACTTACTTTCAAATCTATAGTAATTATATAAAGCTGAAGAGTTTGTTTGTTTGTTTGTTTGAACGCGCTAATCTCCGAAACTACTGGTTTGAATTGAATAATTCTTTTTGTGTTGGATAGTCCAGTTATCGAGGAAGGCTATAGGCTATATAACATCACGCTACGACCAAAAAGAGCAAAGATATAGTGGTAAATGTGTAAAAAACGGGAGAAATTGTTCATCTTTGAAGCCTTCCGTTGCGTGCGACGTGAAAACGGTTCAAGATACACATAAATTATGTATTAAAGAATAATAGCTCTTTTAATGATCTAAAAAACAGTCCGCGATAGTATATGTCTATCTATTAAGATTAACTCACAAAAACCGTTTTTATGGTACCTAATTTGGTCGAAATAATTTGTTTAAGTTGTATCAACATAATAATATTAATCTTTATTCAAATAAATATGTTGTTGGTTAAGAGTACTTCATCCATTATAACGCGGGTAGCACCGCATGGCACAGCTAGTTTATAATATTATTGAAACGGGTATGATTTGACGGTTTTTGAGTTTTCCGATATTTCTGTTGCAAGTGAATAATATTACCACGACATAATCTGATCTTGTCTGAACTAATTTATTAATAAAGGCTTTATTGTAATTATTATTCCCTTAATTTCATAGCCCGACTGCTTCAGTGGCGCGGTGGGCGATGGTCCGCTTGCGGCGCAAGAGGCAGCGGGTTCGATTCCCGCCGAGGGTGAAAGTGTTTGTATGTTCTGCAAGCACTTTTTCCTTGGTCTGGGTGTTAAATATGTATAATAAAAAATATCTATATATGTATGACGAATTATATTAAGTATATCAGATATCTAGTACCCGTAACACGACAAGCTTAGAGCTTACCACGGGGCTAGATGTGGTTGTGTGCATTGTCTGGAAATATTTATATTTACTGTAAAAAATATATCAAAACGGAGAATCACCGGTCGCGAAGCTATTATTATTATTTTTAACTGACATAATAATTTCAAGTCTTAAATTATTTCTATCATTAAAATACTTAAATATGTTTGAATAGTTAAAATCTGTTGCAACCAGTTTCCATTTACCATTTACATAATCCCTCTTAAATCTGTTTACGTACTTCACAGCGAGATTTTAGATCTGAGAAGTTACACAATAACCATTGTAAAAAGCTTTACAGGCGCTACAATAATTTAATGTTTTCAAGCTTTCCGGAATTTAAAGTTTTATCTCATTTGCTTGGCACAGTGGATGCAATTTTTAAAATTCGCAAACCCCTAATAGGACCGAGATTTGCCTACTAATTATTTCATACTAGCGGCCCGCCCCGGCGTCGCACGGGTAAAAAAAGTTCCCGGCAATTTTTCCTTATTTGCTCACCGTTTAGACCTAACCTGGACTACGACAAACATTTTAAAACCAAAATCAGCTCAATCGGCCCAGCCGTTCTCGAGTTTTAATCAGACTAACGAACAACAATTCATTTTTATTTATATAGATATGTGAGTTTTATCCCATCCAAAATTGGAAAAGGTGCCTGGAAGATATTGCTGTTTAGCGATAAACACGCCTATTGTTAATTTTTTTTCCGTGTTGTTTTATTTCTATTTTCCTGTGTGTACAATAAAGTGCTTTTGCATTGTATTGTACTTTTTTGCAGACAGCCCTATAAACGTGTTCGCAATAAAACAGCGTTTATTTTGATTTTTCTACTATCTTAATGAATCAAAATTTACATAAAAATAAATATTTCCGGACTAATCACACAGCATCACCTAACCCCAAACTAAGCAGAGCTTGTACTATGGATGTTAGGTGACTGATATACTACATAGATATTTTTTTTTGTAAATACATACATATTATATATAGAAAATACCCAGACCCGAAACCAAAAATTGCAGATCGTACAAAATCTGGTCCCGCGGCAGGAATCGAACCCCCAACCTCCTGCGCCTCAGGCGGGCTTTCGCCCACCGAGCCACAGAGGTCGTCATGAAATTATAATAAATAAAAAAAAAATAGTAGATCCATACTATGCCACCGCCGCCCTCCCGCCGCTTTTCCTTTCGCGTCGCTGAGTATTTAGGTAATTCATAACTAGCAATGTAACGTGAAAATGTTTCGTATCTCGCAATATATTACTAACAGCCGTATAATGCTTTTTAACCCCTGACCAAAATAGAGGGGTGTTATAAGTTTGACGTGACTGCCCGTATGTCTGTCTGCAACATCATAGCTCCCGAACGGATGGAGCGATTTTAATTTAGTTTTTTTTATGAAAGGTGAGTCTGTCGCGAGTATTTTTAGACATGTTTCATATTCATATTCATTTATTCGTTGATTCATGTGGTTACAAATGGTGTTTAGTTTTATATATACCCTTACATGAGCCCAGTTGGGGCATTACAACTGATACAAAAATAGACTTAGACTATTAGTAGGTAAGTAACTTATTACAGCTTATTACATATTCAATATATATAATTAAATTTAAAATTGTTTTAAAGGAAAGTTTTATTTATAATAATAATTATATGGCTAGTGAGAATCTTTAATTGTTTTTTTTTATGATTAATATTACCTATGCATTTCTATTGTATGAAGTAACATATCAATCACATCGGTTGAGCCGTTTAAAAGTTATTGGGGTGAGAGTGGGGAAGGAATACCGAAAATTTGCAAATATACTCGAGTAAAGTATCAAATGAAAGCGCATCGTGTGCACATGACAAAATATTATGGTGTTTTACTTATAAGGAAATTAAGGCATTGTTATCGGGGGTGTTTCTTAAATTTTAAATTTAGATTTATTGTTATGCGCGGTGGCGGTGAACAGTGGAGCTCGCGGCGAGGTGAATTGAAGGCTGAATTGAAGCTATTGATGAAGCATTAACTCGCCTTAATTATCATTTCATCATGATTTGTATTCAACAAGTCTGTGACACTTTCCGCCCGTAGAATATTCACAATTCATAAACATAATCATTTATTTGTTGTTTCATGTGGTTACATCAAGGTGTTTCATTTTATTCCCAGACAGAGATTTTTTTGATAATCTTTACTATCCATATATTTGAAATATTCAGGAGACTTTCGAGCTCACCTAAGTTATACGCAAGTTTTAATAGCTTTTGGAACACAGATTCGACTTCTAAAGTACTAAGATTGTTCATATTGAGATGCCAAGGTAAGTTTTGGAAGAGTTTTTAAGGAGAAACGCCGCCTTAGGCTAGTTACGAGTAGAATTATCATCATCATCATCATATCAGCTATATGACGTCCACTGCTGTGCATAAGCCTCCCTCATTGACCTCTAACTAACTAAGCCGTGTTGGCTAAGGCTAAAAGGGGTGTTTATGTATCTGGAACTTATTTTCAAACTTTAACTTAAAATGTACGTCTATAGTATATAACCCCCGCAACAAAAGACTGAATTGTGCATTTCCATAGATAAATGAACATTTTTATTAGGTTGGCAGACTTGCCAATCAAGCTTAGGGTACTGGGAAAGAGATGGCAATCATTCCTTTCGGCTATTTAAACGAGAAAAAGCAGGAGAGAGCGATTCATGTCAAGTGGCCGCGACGGATGGTAAAGCAACGGCTTAAAACAAAAGTCTTGAGTGGTTAGATGCGTGATTGTGTAATGTTTTCAATTAAAACAATGTGTTGCTGTCTTCTGGTGTTTTATTTTAAAGGATCCTCAAAGTACATAATTAATATCTAATTAATTATCGGAGCGACAGTGTGCTCTTGCCCTGGCCAGTGATCGAGAGAGGGAAGCTCTCAACGTCACCTGTCAAAGGTTACTCGTTGACAGGTGCGTTCCAATTCACGTTATGCTAGAGTTAACTAAAGTAACCTCGATATTAAAAGCAGGCATTTCAGTAATTTTACACAATTCATTCTAATCTGAAGTTGAAGGTCACAAGTCGAGACGAGTGAAATGAGATAAGGGAAGCCTTTATCTGCATTCTTGTCTGGAAGATATTCATAATGCAGAATTTAAAATTTGCTGTCTTTATTAATAGATTGTTACCAGAGGAGGTAGTAACATACCTCCCCGTTCCCACGGGTGACAAACGAGATGAATGCTCCCATTTGTTGCTACTGATGACGACAGTGGTCACAAATGGGAAAATTAAATCTCGGTTATTACCAGTGGTGACAATAGGTAATAATATTATATAAACTGTGCTAATATTTTTGTCAAAATTAAAACCATCAAAAACATCTGTGGTCTTTAGCGGCTAAGGTTCATTATAATAATCTGTAATTAAGGTGACATTTCTAAAGTAGCTTAAATTAGCATTAAAGTCTCATTTAATTGTTAAAGTTTACATTGTTGAAACATTTTTTAAAAAAATAGGCGTGGAAGCTGGATTAAAATAAAACAACCACAAGAATATACTAGTTATAGAATGCAAAAACAGTATTTAAAATTAGTAAGCATCTAAATGTCTTGAACATCATAAAAGTGAAGTGAAGAGTCCAACTCGATTATTCCACAATCGAGTCAAGCCGACGACGACAGCACAACGATCCATTTTACAGGCAAACTTGGCTTGTTCAACACCCTTCATAAAAACTTGAGACAAACGGCGCTTCAGAACATTCCTACTCCAATTGAATGAATAGGTATGACATAAAAATTTGAGTGTTGAGTTTTTGCCTTGATTTTATTAGTCTGTAGTTTTATTGAAATATAATGCGATTACGTAATCAAGCTAAAATTTAGAAAAAATATAAGATTAAAGTAAGTTATAAGTTAATAATAATAGGTATAACATTTATTTTATGCCTCATAAGTAGGTACAACTTAAAACTATAATTAGTAAATGAAATTTCGGAAACAACAAATTTACTACAGCCATCTCTCCCAACTTACAGTACAAATATACCCAAGTGAGGTTGAATAATGGTAAAATGACAATTAATGATAATCTTGACCTGATGCTGCGAAGGGTTTTTTTTAAATGTAATCTCCTCAATAACATTTATTTTATTATGTATTTTGAAATTTATTGGTTGTGCATTCATTTCACTTTTTGCCTTTGTTTCCCCAACCAAAACTGCACCTAATATGATACAACATTATGATGCTTTGGAGATATTTAACGAAAAATGGAAAATGAAAAATGATAAAATGTTTTATTACAGTAACTTTATAATAATATTATTATTATATATTATTAATATATATTTACAATTCAGTTTATGTGAGTCTCCTTATAAGTAAATAATATACCTGTGCTAGGAGAACTCGCTCTTCCTTGGTACTTAATCAATATTATAAGTTTACAAAATGTTGTATTTTATGTAGTAAGAAGTTCACGTTCAAAATTTAACAGCCATTTTGAACGTGTAATGTACTCTCCTACGAAGATTAACCCAGTTCAGTGAAACTGCTACCTACACGTCTCTAATGAGGTGCTCTTCAAACTAATTAACAGTCAAATTAAGTCGTTTGTACACAGACCGCGTTATAACTGGACAAATGAATTCAAAGAATGTTTGATTGAGGGAATATACTAACATTACCTGTGTATGGTTAGCAAAAGATATGTTTTTTTTATACTGAATAAAAAATAATTTATTGCTCAAAATTAAAAAAAAAAAACTTATAATGATATAAATAAAGTTACATAATTAAAAATAATTATCTATATGTAAATATATTATATATTGTGATTAAATACAACTTTATGCATATGGATACAAGATACAAAATCATTTATTTCCATTGTTTGGTTTCACAAAGCTTAGACACGTCAAAATAAAATACAAAAAACAAAAAAAAATCAAAGGTGCTTAAAGATATATAGGAAATAAATTTATGGTACGAGTATCTGGTCGTTTCGCTTTTTTTTACACTAGAGCCAAGAAGCGATTAGAAACTCTAGCTAATTTTTGTATTGAAACTTTACAATCATTATTGTTAGTCTTGTTTTTGATTTTGTATTGGAGCAGATTCCGTCCCAAGCAGTTTTGTCCTCAAGGTAATCCGATATTTTATAATAAGCTTTTTTACAAAGATTCTTTTTTACAATATTCTTAAATGTAGTAATTGACAACTGTTGCGATTCTTTGGGAATCTTCTTGTAGAAGCGTATACATTGCCCTTTGAATGATACATTAACCTTATGCAGCCTAGTGCCAGCCTAGCCTAATATATTATATGTGGGCAAAGCGAGTTTATATTTATTACTTGTATAAACATTGTGTTTATGACTATTTTTTGTTAACAAATTAATATTAAAATTAATTGCTTCATAAATATATTGACAAATGACGGTCAATATGTTTATTTGTTTGAATTTATCACTCTGATGATAATCTCGCTTGATACCGAGAAGCTGTTGAGCTTGTGTTATATACCTACTACTGTTTGACTACAATCTTACTAGATAGTAAAGTGTCAAAGGTTAAATAAAATAGCTTATATGTGTAAAATGTACCTTTGCTTTTGTCCTAAGGATACTCTGATTTCATCATCATTAGATTGGAGGAAGGTATCGCCTGGGACAGGTCGTTATGGCGCTCTAATGAGCTGAACTCCGATGAGATGCTGGGCATAGGCCTCCCCGTTAGAGGATTATGTCCAGCAGTGGACTAGTATAGGCTGATGATGAATACTCTGATTAATATTTTTTTGTTTGCATAAAGTAGATTTTAGATTATAGAGTTTCTCAAAATACAATACATTTTTGTTTTTCTTACGAAATTCGTTCAAAAAATATATTCTATTACTATTTAGTCTGTTTAAAATTTTAATTATTTTAAAATAATTTATTAACGCTCATTATCGGGATAAACCTTTTATGAGCAAATACCCTCATTTCTGTTTGTTGTTACTTTTAATACATTAAAATTACTACTACGAAAAACTACTTTAAACTACGTTTACTCTATGATTCATTCTCCTTAACCTTTTATGACGAAATATCCTCATTTTCAAGAACCCTGGGGATTATCAATTCCGCAGAATACTTTATTAGGGTCCAGTTAAATGTGATTCAAAGAAGGCCATTTTCATTACCCTCAGGAATTAATATATCTAACCCTTTTAAATAACCTTGATGACTACATAAAAATAGGTATTTTGTTTAGTCCGTCTGTAAGGCTGTCCAAAAATACTGACACCTATTTTTTGCTTTAACAATTTAATAAGAAAGTGCAAAAAAAAAAGAGCTTGCGACCCATACATTTAGAACATTTTGCTTGAAAGCATTGACGACTCGCAAAACTTCAATGCACTGTATCAACTTAATTTTTAGTTGGCAAGAAAATGAAATGGTTATAATTTTTTCCAAGTAATCAAAATGACAACCTTATTTTTTTTTATGTATCTAAATTTTTAGTACCATCCATCTCTCTCTCTCTGTAGTCGGTCCCTCATGTCTGAGGATCGTGGTCAGCATCGGAGTTACATTGGGAGCGGATAATTTGTCTCCATCGGGTTCTGTCCATCGCATCTCTGACAGTGTCGTAGAATTTGGACGACGATGGAACCTTCATTTGATCTGTCCATCGAGTTGGTGAACGTCCTCGGGATGGCACCATCCATAAAATAGGTCAGTTATATTCATATTTTAGATAATAACATGTTAAACAATACAAAAATTCTTTATTAGTGCACCACAAAGGAACACACGTAAGAGACACTTATTAATTACCCATAGTGACAAAATTGGCGGGCTTATCACTTAAAGCAATCTCTAGCAGGAAACCTTTGAAAATAAATTATGTATTATAAACCTTGATTATAAATGACCTCGACTAGGTATATAAGGATTTTGACTGTCGTTTTAAAAAATCGAAAATTATATAAGTTAAATAAATAAAAAATATAGTATTTACAATACTTTTTTGCAGTCGTTACCGCACGTATTATGTTTGCTGTACAAGACGTTTGTTTGTTTATTTTACACAAACGGAAAAATACCGCAAATAAAAAAATGCTACGGATTTATGTAGGCCTAGTAATATAGGTACTACAAATAATTAATATATTTTTAATACATAGCGTGGATTATTGAGAAGACCTTAAGGGCAGGCAGGTATATTCATAACAATCTTTTCCCGCTTTTGACTGTGTTTTTAGATTTCCCGCAGGAACGAATTATTTTACCGAGGTAAAAAGCCTAAATCAGCCACTAAATAAGGGAATTGGCATGGTTATGGTAAAACCATTTTCTTGAATGCTAGTTAAGCCTTCATATGACCACGATCTCACCTGATGTAAAGTGACGATGTGGTCTAAGATTGGGTATGAAGACCCATGCTGCGCACCTCTGGATTTTTCTTCTTGAAAAATGTATGTGCGCTTTAAACATTGTGCTTTAACGGTGAAGGCAAACATCGTGAGGAAACCGGCATATTCTTAGAACTTTGAACTGAAACTGAAGAGTTTGAAAGACATGTGACATTCACCAGCCCGCACTTGGCCAGAGTGGTGAATTAAGGCCTAATCTCTCTCGTCAAGAGAGAATTCCCTGTGTCCCAGCAGTGGGAACGTTAATAGGGTAACGTTAATAATTGGTGATGATGATGAAGTTAGATTTAGGATGGGATATAATGAAATAATTATTAGGGTCATTAAACTAAAATACTTTGCCCTGCCAAGCTGGTAAAAAATTCATGAATCGTATTCCGCCAGATTTAACCTCCGTAGTTTGAGCATTGAAACAATTTTTAAAAGTAAAATAAAGACAGATTTAATTAAAGTCAAATGATAGAATGTCAAGTGTGAGTTACTGCGTACGTGTTCAATAAAATACTATCTTATGCTACTAATTTTGTTTTATTTATAAATCTTTTCTCTCTTATTCATAAATTTCAGATCCATCCAAAGATTGCTTGGAAGAGATCGCTATTAATTAGTGATAAGCCCATTGTGTCACTGAATGTAATATGTATCTCTTAAGTAAGTTCCTATATTGTGGTGTTGCAATTAAGAATTTTTGGTATTGTATTGTATTAACTAGTACTTATAATCTTAAACCTGTTTGAGGTTGGCAGGTAGAAAATGCCTTGGCATTATGCCCACCTTTTGTGCAACTCTGTGTTTTTCTTGTGCAATAAAGAATTATTAATAATAATAATATCGCGTATCGTCAGGAAGTTCCTCTCTCTACAGCCCTAGTCACCGGTCGCTTGAGCCTAGCTTCGCGACCAGTGATTCTCCGTTTTGATATATTTTTTACAATAGGTAGTTTTATATAATTTATTATGTAATCTAATGTAAAAAATATATTTTTGACGTGTTTAAAACGAAATAAAGAGAATAATAATAAAGTGATAAGTTTTCTAAGATAATTCAATAATATCTAAAAAATCGTACATTACGACCAAAAAAAATTATAAGAATACTTTGTAAGATTATTCATATCAAAGAAAATACAAGCACTGATCCTTCGAAGGTATCCAACACCCACTAACAATAAGAAGACCGTTCAGATGATGTTGATGATGAGATCACCAACTAATACTCCCTACGCAACCCTAAAAAGGGCTCAAGAAGTATCATTTAAAACGCCCTATAAATCAGCGGGCTTATTGCTCATAATCTTTCTTTAATTAATTTTTGTGGGATGCTTAATTTGGGGGTTTGCGGTAATTTTTTTCTTTCCTTTGTTATAAAATTAGTATCTGCAATGACGTAAGATTTTATGCCACGATTTTAAAAGGTCTTTCCTTATTTATAGACTTTTCTTTGATATTTTTCTAATTTTATGAGTCGTTACGAAATTTCCATTGAAATTCATAAGATTAGATTCCGGGCTAGGCCAGTGCGTGTGATTACATTTATTTTAAAACTCGGTGTTATTATGATCATTAACTATTGATTGATTGAACCTTACTTAGACCTGACTGAATTAATTTTATAACTTTTTTATCTCTTTTTTTTATGTTTATCATTTAGTCGTCGCTCGTGATGTTTTGTGTTCCAAGGTCTCGTCTCAAAATCAGCGCACCTCCGCGCTCTAAGTGTGGGGTTGCATTATGCTGGAACGGGGCCTTTTGACACATCACAAAATTATGTGTTAAGTATTTGTTGTTTTTCTTTGTTTTAATGTATTTTGTGTTGTGATGTGTCAATAAATGTTTCTCTTTCTCTCTTTCTTTCTTTCTGACACTTTCGTATTTATGGATACTTGTTAGATCTGGCACGTCACTCTAGAAGTTTCAGACGTTGATTTTGATCATCTACTTTTGCTATTGACTGTACTTGTCCAAACACAATACCATTTTAACGAGCAAATAAAAATAAAATATTATCTTTTATTCGAACTTTTATACTTAACTTTAACTATGAGTTTAGTATTACGATGTGTAAGAATGAGTTTCCGAGAATGTTATTGATGTATGGGAAGAATATAAAAATTAGCATTTCAGACGGTGTGAGCGCTAATGCCCTTTTAACGACGATCTGATGCTGATTCTGAGAATTTTATTCAGCTATAGTTTTAAATTACTTTTCACGTGCATTATTTATGAAGGTAAAATGGAATCTTAAGGTAAATAAATATATGTATATTGCTTAATTATCCCGCGTAAGTGATATCCGTGGTAAAACTTATTATAAAATATATTTTTTTATACTTTACATACATTTTATATGATATAATATACCGTCTTAATTGCATAAAACACTCCTAGGCGAGATGTCAATGCAGATCTCAGTTCCTCCACTTAGATACCGTCTTAATGTATATTATTATATACATTAAGAAAACATTAGAAAATGTCAAATGAGTACCTAACTGATAAATTAGTGTGTTTTATGAACATGATAAAAATAATAATTTAGTCATACTGAGTATTTCTTATTATTTATAATAAAATGTATTTTTTCATTAAAATTGGAAAACAAACAGTTTTAATAATCTTATTAATAAAAATACCTATACACCATTTACATATCCCTCTATGTATATCTTTTTTAGTATATTAGATGACTAGTACCCGTAACACACAAGCTTAGAGCTTATAACGGGGCTAGATGTTGTTGTGTGAATTGTTCGGATACATTTATTTATTTCAATGAATAATTTAGTAATAATAAATTATTCTTGGACTCGTCTCGTAATTTCAGGAAGTGCCTATCTATGCAGCCCTAGTCGTCGGTCTCCTGAGCCTAGCTTCACAGCCAGCGATTCTCTACTTAATCTTCTATTAAAAAAAATACATATTTATATGTTTAAAAATAAATAAAGTGAATATTAATAATTTACTAGCTTATAACGCTACGGCCGTGTTGGTTAAGTGGGAGCACACTCGACTCTAAATCCGAAGGTCGTTGGTTCAAACCCCGCCACGCACCTCTGGATTTTTCTTAAAAAATGTATGTGCGTTTTAAAACACGTGCTGTCACGGTGAAGGCAAACATCGTGAGGAAACCGGCATGTTCTGTGACCTTTGAAGAGTTTGGAGGACATGTGACATTCACCAGCCCGCACTTGGCCAGCGTGATGAATTAAGGCCTTATCTCTCTCGTCAAGAGAGAAGTCTGTGTCCCAGCAGTGGGAACGTTAATATATTAAATAGGCTATCAAACTTTTTCTTTTTTGAAATGATGAGTCAGATGATTCTATGTAATTACATACAAATTATACAAAAACTTGTAGAATTTAAAAAAAATATTTATTACCAAAACATAATCAGAATCATATTTCATAGTCCATATAAAATATTTTGGAGGTCTTCGGAAATACTTTGGGTAAAGGCACATAAACAGAGAACATCACGATGTGCAAGAATATAAAAATAATAATAAAAACGGAATTCAGTAAGTTTGCGAAATCACACCACGACACCAGACGGGTTTCTTCATCCACCCATCGAGGGAAAATTATCTTAGCAAACCGTTTATAAACATATCCATTTACATTTTCTATATAACCAGGCACTTCGGTTCTTTTCTTACATATCATCATCAAAACATAAGACGATAATAAACAAGTTACATTCATAATTATAGAAAAGCGATACAGCATCAGAATTTTCGGAGCATCATGAGTTGCATTCGGGATGCCCTGTCCCCATGGGAAGTACAATTGACATAACAAAGCAAAACAAATAAAATACAAACGAACTGGCTTCCTCACATCCAGAAATGAGCTGACGAAATTCAGTAAACACATAACTAGAACCGGCCATATCAATGTAGCCTTGGTATAATCTGCTCGTCTCTGTAATGTGATCTTCATCGTCAACTGTTTCTGATAATTTTCGTCAATTGCTTGCTCATACTGTACCATTTTCCACCCACCACCGAAGTCGTCCGCAGTTATTAAAAAAGACTCTTCGAAATCAAGTTCGAAGATTTTTGATTGGTCAGCTGTAGCTCCAAATATTAACGGACACACGAGGGTTTCGTAAGGCCAATCAACAGCATCACCGACGCATGACGACCAAATATAAATATGTGATACGCAGTTAATTTTACCGTCATAATTCACCCTGCACAATGTGTATTCCTCTCCCAGTTTGCTGAAGTAGTCATGAAAAGAATTGTTGTGCTGGATACTTGGAAACCAAACTTTGAGATTCGAGACCACGGTGCTCCTAATTTCATCGTAAAATTTAGGGTCCCAGACCAATCTGTCATCGGTCCATTCATATCGTACGTTGCCGGCAGCAGAAAACATATCATCTTCTATCATATTGAACTTCATCAGTCCAAATATGAAGCCGACCTTCAAGAGTTCTGAGCAATTCCCTTTTGGAGGAGTGATGGAGCTGTAGTTACTGAAGAGATCAGCTTGGAGCAACTCTTCATGGATATTGATTTCGGATCTTCGGTCTATAGCGCACTGGTATTCTGGCACGAATGCTTGGGTGGTGATGATTGGGAGGAGAGCGAGTAATGTGTACCGCTCCATGATTGGTTTCGGACTGGTTTAAACTCACAGTTCGGTGTGAATTTTCGTCTAGGAGTCATATTTCATATGTAGCCGAATCTTTTGTAGATAAGCAACGCCCACTTTTTAATAATTTGAAAAGTATGAGATGGGTTTACACCAAGGGTTCCGTGTATAGTTTAAACAATATTTGTAATAACATAAATACTTTTATAAAAATTGCAAAATTTGCAAAGATTGTCAGAGCGGTCACCCATCCAAGCACTGACCTCGCTTAACTTAATAGGTAGGTAAATTGCGTACCGTACGTTATGACGTATTAAGAAAATCTACTAGTTCTCGTTCAAACCAAATTAAGGCGGAAGCTTGCATGATACAGTACATCATATATTAATTTTACATAAATAAATATAAATAAATAAATAGTTTTCGGACAATCCACTTATTTTAGAAGTTACGGAAAGTGTTACACATTTCTACACTTTGGAAGTGTCCCTCGCGCAAACCATTCAGTTTAGAAAAAAAAACTATATTAGAAGTTGATTTCTTCAAATAAGATATTGAGTCATTTTTGAAGAAATCAACCGTATAATCATATAGTTTCAGGGAAAAGTGGCTGTGACATACGGACGGGCGGACATGACGAACTTAAAAGGGTTCCGTTTATCGCCATTTGGCCACGGAGTCCTAAAAATTGAATTAGGATACAATCCACATGAATAGCCTAAATAAATGATTCGAGTTGAAAAAAATGTTGTTTTTTAATTGTAATTGTACTTGCACGTATAATCACTTAGCTTTGTTTTCGTTCTCAAGACCATTTTCACGATCTTTGAGTAAATTCAATTCATTTCAGCTAAATACAATGGTTAAAATATAGAGCAATTTCGCTCAGTCACATGTGACAAAGCGAGATAGCTCTTGACATAAACTATTGAGTATTATTAATAAGTTTACTCGGATTTTGTGACGTAAGCAGTAAATGTTATTATCAAAAGTTAAAACCAACGACGTTAAAACGTCTTATAAAAATCGTGTTATCGTAAATACCTCACTTTGTATTGCTCAAATGAGATTTGCACGTTTTTTAACCCCCGACCAAAAAAAGAGTTTTATAAGTTTGACTTGTCTGTCTGTCTGTCTGCGTGTCTGTCTATCTGTCTGGGACATCATAGCTCCCGAACAGATGGAGCGATTTCAATTCATCAGCTGTAGGTCCAAATACTAAAGAGCAAACTCTTTCCTCGTAAGGCCAATCAACAACATCATCAAAGCATGTCGACCATGTTGAAATCTTCGAGAAGCAATATAATTATTCACCCTGTGTGCCATCCAGTCTTCTGAAGTAATCATGAAAACCCCCGACCAAAAAAAAGAGTTTTATAAGTTTGACTTGTCTGTCTGTCTGTGTGTCTGTCTATCGGTCTGGGACATCATAGCTCCCGAACAGATGGCGCGATTTCAATTCATCAGCTGTAGGTCCAAACACTAAAGTCCAAAAAAAAAAAAACTTTTTTTCCCTTGAGGGTAGGCAAAGTGTGCATACCTAAATAAATTAGCTCAGTGTATTTTTATAGAATAATAATATAAAACTAAGACATTCATATGTGTAACTATAATATATCATAAATACAACTTCTCCTTTACCCGCTGGTGAGATAACTTTTCCTCTGCACTTACCATAACAAGAGAAATATGGACCTTTATGCCAAGCTGTCTGCCAACATGGATGAGTTGGCAGAAACATTTAAAACTCGAATGCTGCAGGTAGAAGGTGACATAAAGAAGCTTTCTTCTCCAACAGCACACAGTAAGCCAATACATAAGGATATTGAATCACTCTCACTGGACTTTTGTAACTTTAGAACGCTTATATGGAAGGCCTTAGCAACCATGAGATCCCAGTTTGAGTTGATTGCCCTGAGCCTAGACCGCCAAGAAACTTTATCTCGTCGTAAGGTTCTATTATTCCATGGAATCGCTGAATCACAGGAAGGTACAGCATTGGACCAGATTTCTAAAATATTATCCGATCAATTCAAATTATCCGATGTACATCTGAATCAAATATCAGCCTGTCACCGTTTGGGCACTAATTTGAGTAAGCCTAGACCTATAATTATTAGGTTCACTGACTTTAGGCTACGTACACAAGTCTGGAATGATAAAACTTCACTAAAAGGAACTAAAGTCACTGTGTCCGAATTTCTAACCAAGACTAGGCATGAAGTTTTTGTCACTGCTCGAAAACACTTTGGAATTAGACGCTGCTGGACTTCGGAAGGCAAAATTCTACTCCTGTTGCCAGATAATAAGCGCTACAAGGTTGAATCTATGGCTGAGTTGAAGCCTTTGATGTCCAAGTACCCCGCGATAGCGCCGTCATCTCATGGAAACCAAGAGATACCTCCTGTTCGCCCCGGGCCCTCTGAGAAGGTGAAAACATCAACTGTGGCTCCACGAACTAGAAGAGCGCAAAAGTAAGGGCGGCTGAATCGTAACGTCATATCAACTCATGCGCAACATCTCGCAGGTTCGCGTCACTTCAACTTGCACTTTAATGTTGTAAGATAAACCTTTCTGTCTATTTTTTTGTATGTCATTTGTTTTGTAAATTCTACCTGCAGTATAATGACACTTTTGACGTTAATGAACCACTGACTTTGACAGTTTGTAAGTAAGTTTTAAGTTTGATGGCACTCTGTCTTTTAGCTAAATGTTTATGAAATTTGCGTTTAATAATAGTAAGTTATAAAGGTCACGATTTACGTATTTAGTTAACTTAGTTCATAGTATGTCAATTTCTTTTGTATTTTGTGCTTTCTACCAGCGGGGAGTGGAGAAGTTCCCACCAATAGGAACTTAAACCCACATTAGAATACTTTTTATTTAATTTTATTTGTAAGTTTAGTATAGGCATTATATATTTATTTAAACTTATATTTATTTATTATTAGGATATGGATATGCAAATTGATGATTTTCATTCTTGTTCTTCTTCAGAGTTATCTGACTGCGATTACTCTAGCGCGTTAAGTGATGTGTCTGACACGAACTTTCTAACATTGCGAGATCATATAAGGCAAAGATATGTAGGACTACAAAATAATTTAAACATTATACACATCAATGCTCAAAGTATCCCTGCTCATTTCGACGATATGCTCTCCACCTTCGACTACAGAGTTATTGATGCTATTCTCATCTCTGAATCGTTTCTTAAACCCTCTCTACCTTCAAATCTGTTTACATTGCCGGGTTTTACTCTTATACGAAACGATCGTACTGGTAAGGGTGGTGGGGGTGTTGCCATCTATATTCGAAGCGACATTCCATACAAGGTGATTGACCAGTCCATAAGTCATTACAGTGCTAAAGCGGAACATTTATTTATCGAAATAATTGTTAACCACGTTCCCATACTACTTGGCGTGTACTACCCTCCATCTTTACACATAAATTATTTTTCCTCTTTCGAGTTGCAGCTTGAGGCCTTTACCACATTGTACGACCACACTATTATACTTGGGGATTTTAATACATGTCTGCTAAAGAGGGATTTCCGGGCGGTTAAACTTGAATCCATTATATCCTCAGTAAACATGAGCATTCTTCCACTATCTGCTACACACCACGCTCCGCACTGCACTCCATCCTTACTAGACCTGATCATGGTATCTGATGTGGACCGCGTTGCAGCCCATGGTCAAATCACAGCTCCCTTTTCATATCATGACCTTCTTTTTTTATCGTATAAAGTTCGCACTCCCAAACTCAAGACGAGGTCACTACTACTTCGTAGTTTTAAAAATATTAATGTAGAGACTCTCAAACAAGATGCTATTAATACGGATTGGTCTCTTATTCAGAACGGTGAGACAATTGACGAAATAATATCTATATTTAACAAAATCCTTATCGACTTATTTGATCGTCATGCGCCCTTGAAACGTGTTAAAGTGAAACATCCCCCAGCGCCTTGGCTGACGCCAGCAATTAGGGAGATGATGAAAAAACGCGACAGGGCGAAACGCACCTTAAAAAAGTTCGGCTCTGAGAAATCCATGCAGTTGTATAAGAGACTACGGAATAAGTGTAGTAAGATGTGTAGAGATGCCAAAAGACATCACATCCGGAAAAGTCTAGAAGCAGCTACTAGTCCAGCTGATAAGTGGAAAGTTATAAAATCTTTGGGTATTGGTAGTAAATCGAATGTCCTTCCTGGTTCCATTGACCTGAATGCTATTAACATTCATTTTTCAAAATCACCCCTGTCTCTTGATAGCACAGTCAAAAGTAAGACCCAGAGGGAACTAGCTTTGCTGCCCAAGCCTTCATGTATAACATTCTCTTTCGCAATGGTCTCTGAAGATGATATAAAGAAAATTTTAGGCTCTATCTCCACTAAGGCTATTGGTACAGATGGAATTAATATTCAAATGCTTCACCTTATTTTGGATGAGATCATTCCTGCTATCACTTTCATTATCAATAGTTCCCTATCGTCTTCTCTTTTTCCTTCTGCCTGGAAATCGGCCTCTGTTATTCCCCTTCCTAAGACTGCTAATCCTACGTCAGTTGAACATTTTAGGCCAATTTCTATATTACCTGTCCTCTCAAAAGTCATAGAAAAGGTGGTTCACAAACAGTTGTCTGATTTCCTTTATAAAAATTGTCTACTTAGTCCTTTTCAGTCAGGTTTTCGGCCTGGTCACAGTACCACTGGTGCACTAATTAAGATCTCAGATGACATTCGCCTGGCTATGGATAAAAAAATGTTTACTGCTCTTGTACTATTGGACTTTAGTAGTGCATTTAACTCAGTTGATCATCAGATACTACTGTCCATAATGTCTTCTCTCAATATTTCGGAATCTGTGGTGGAGTGGTTTTCTTCTTATCTGTCTGGAAGAACGCAATGTGTGCGCTCGGACGAGATCTCTTCGGATTGGTGTAATGTTACGGCAGGAGTACCGCAGGGCGGAGTTCTGTCACCTTTGCTTTTCTCGATCTTCATTGATACGATCACGCGTAACCTTAAATCGGATTTCCATCTCTACGCTGATGACATGCAAATTTACACACACTTCGATCGTGAGGGTATTACGGATGGCATAGGGCAACTGAACTTGGACCTCTCGGTAATTAATGAATGGGCGAATACATTTGGATTACTCGTAAATCCCTCGAAATCTCAAGCAATTATTTTTGGAACACATTATTTACTAAATCATATTTCCTTATCTGATTTTCCTCCTATAAATTTTGCAGGTCTACCTATTCCATTTTCTGGA
Source organism: Gymnoscelis rufifasciata (assembly GCA_929108375.1). Classification (NCBI taxonomy): domain Eukaryota; kingdom Metazoa; phylum Arthropoda; class Insecta; order Lepidoptera; family Geometridae; genus Gymnoscelis; species Gymnoscelis rufifasciata. The sequence goes on from OV815326.1 coordinate 1,963,189, forward strand.
AAAGCCAAGAATCTGGGTGTTATTTTTGATAGCCGCTTGTCTTGGTCGTTTCACATCAATGAATTAAGCAGAAAAATACATTTCTCTTTCCATTCATTAAAGCGTCTACAGAATTTTCTGCCACAGGAGACGAAAATAACCCTTGCTCAGTCATTACTTCTTCCCATTCTTGACTATGCGGACGTTTCTTTTCTCGACTTGTCTGAAGAGCTTCTCAATAAACTAGAACGTCTTCAGAATTTGGGTATCCGGTTTGTGTGCGGTTTGCGCAAGTTCGATCACGTGTCCCATTTCAGGAAACAGTTAAAATGGCTTCCAATACGTCGTCGACGTGACGTTCACATCCTTTCTGTTCTTTACCTTTCTCTTTTTAGTCCACTTTCTCCCTCTTATCTACGTGAGCGCTTTGAATTTCTGGTTCCTCGTGGTGTACCCTGTCGTCAATCTAAGTCTTTATGCCTCAAGACTCCTACTCACAATTCTAGTCGGTATGGTAAATCTTTTGCAGTGACAGCGGTGAGGCTGTGGAACGCCCTTCCGTACTCTTTGCAAGCCAGTCCTTCTATTAATACTTTAAAGAAAAAACTCAAAGAACACTATCTCTCCTTGCAGATCTAATTTCTTCTATATTTGTATATCACATCTTTGTATATATGCGTGATTATGTATATATATATATATATATATATATATGTATATAATATATATATAAATATATAGTATATTTATGTACGATATTTTTGTATGTATTTCTAATTAGCTAGTAAATGTATATATTTATTGGTAGTTATATATTTGATGTTAAATATTATATAGGTAGTTATAGAATAAGAGTAGTTATTAGAATAATTTGTTTTACCTATTCTATTATTATTTTTTTCTATCTGACCTATCATTATGTGCACATTGTCAACCCACTCTTTTTTACACGTCTCTTGTATGTCGAGGTCCGCTGTAAGAAAACTCTTTTAGGGTTAAGCTCACCTTTTGTACATTTTGGCTAAGTTATAAACTTTTTTTATGTGTATTTTTGTGTGTGCAATAAAAATTTATGAAAATTTATGAATAAAGCTGGGTCCACACTTGTTTAGAATAGAAAATACTTTATTACACACACACCCAATAAACATTACAATAAGAAATTAAAACTAAACCTAGAAAGCGTAATGGGCGGTCTTATTGCTAAAAGCAATTTCTTCCAGACAACCGTGGATGGAGAGGAAAAAAAACAACAACAACATCACCAAAGCATGTCGACCATCTAGAATTCTTCGAGAAGTAATATCATTCACCCTGCACACTGTGTATATGCCATCCAGTCTTCTGAAGTAAACATGAAAAGCATCATTATTCCGTATACTTGGAAACCACAGCTTGACCTTCGAAACCACGGTACTTTTAACTTCGTCGTAGAATTTCGGAACCCATACCAATCAGTCATCATCCCATTAGTAACGGACCACGCCGGAAGTACAAAATATGTATATCTTGTTCTACCATTATGAACTTCAAGAGAGTTAACCTTAAATTGACCTTCAAAAGTGAGCAATTCCTTCTTGGAGGAGTGATAGAGGTGTAGTTCCTAAAGATATCAGCTTGGAGTAAGACTTTATGGATATTAATTTGGGATCTTCTGTCTATTGCGCACTGGTATTCTGGTACGAATGCTTGGGTGGTGATGATAGGAGAGCGAGGTATGTGAACGGTTCCATGATTGGTTTAGGACTGGTTTAACTCACAGATCGGTGCAAATTTGCATCTAGGAGTCATATTTCATCATGCATCAGCAGGCAGTGCAGCTATTTTGCAGATAAGCAGCAACGCCCACTTTTGAGATCTATTTTAAGATAAGATCGATACTAGTGAGAAACAAATTAAGTGATGATTCAAATTGTGGATACTATTATTTTATACTGTGTATTTTCTAAAATATTTTTTATACAGTCAGAAATATAGGAAAAAACATATTTCATACAAATAAGTTTTAATAATATAAATTAAAATAAGAATTAACAAAAAAGGAAACTACAAAGTTTATAACTTTAATTTATTGAGAAATTAATTCTCATTAAATTAAAGTGATCTCAATAAGTTAATTTATTGAGAAATTAATTCTCAATAAATTAAAGTACGTAATACTTTTAAGATTAAATTTAATATTTAAGAAACAACCCCGATTCCAATGCCTGAATTTCCATAAAAGTAAAACAGCATTATTTTTTGAAATGTGCTCACGATACTCTTTATATAGCGAGTATATGTATTTGCAGATTTTCGGTTTTCCTTCCCTACTCTCACCCCCATACTTTTAAACGGCACAACCGACTTTCATGAAACATGTCTAAGAATACTCGCGCCAAACTAACCTTTCATACAAAAAAAAAACTAAATTGAAATCCCTCCATCCGTTCGGGAGCTATAATGTCCCAGACAGACAGACACACAGACAGACAGACACGTCAAACTTATAACACCCCTCTTTTTTGGTCGGGGGTTGAAAATGAGTACGACGTGGATGAACGCTAATTAAGCAATGTCTTACGTAGATTCGCTCGGTGCAAGGTAATACCCGTGCGACCTACATAAGACAAATAGCTGATCAGTAATCAGTTTTTGCTTATAAGCTACTAAAATATCTCAAATTTTGTACCATTTTGCCTCAGTGGCGCGGTGGGTCAGAGTCCGCTTGCGGCGCAAGAGGTAGCGGGTTCGATTTCCGCCGAGGGATCAAGTGTTAGTATGTTCTGCAAGCACTTTCTCCTTGATCTGGGTGTTTAATATGTATAATAAAAAAATATCCATGTATGTATGTCTATTATATTAAGTATATCAGACGTCTAGTACCCGTAACACAAGCTAAGAGCTTACCACAAGGCCAGATGTTGTTGTGTGTATTGTCCGGAAATATTTATTTATTACGTTTAAGGAATTAATTCCCAAATTGTATATGTTAATAATTAAAAAACATTTTTTGGTGACAATGACTTACATGTTTTATTAAAACCATCGACTAAAAATAATTATGAGACACCTTGTACAACAACAAGTCAAAATAAATATGTACGTGACAGAAAATAGTCTTATTTTAAGTGAATAAATCTCGGTTTTTTAAATGTATTTAGTCTAACCCACGATACCTTTGAAAGTTACCAAGCTTTATCTAACTCCACTCAAGTCCCCTTTTCAGCCAATAAAATACAGCCGAATAGATAATTTTATTTGCTTAGCTTGGACAATAAACGAACGGTACCTGTGTAGATAAGCACTCAATAGTCTAAGAAACCGTAAGAGCCCTTTGGTATATTTGCAACCCTACTCATAATGGCGAGGGTACTTGACCCTTGTACAGAAATCTCCTTTGACTGAGTTTTCTTGACAATAGGATTACAGGTTTATAAACAAGCGGCCTGTTCAGTCTTCTGACGATGCAATTAACCTATAAAATAAAAATAAATAAATAAATATTTCCGGACAATCCACACAACAACATCTAGCCCCGTGGTAGCTCCAAGCTTGTGTGAAACCTGATATACTTAATATAATAGACATACATACAAAGAGAGATATTTTATACTAGTGGCCCGCCCCGGCTTCGCACGGGTTTGTATTAAATTTTTTTTCCCGGCAAATTATGCGATTTTTATCGACTTTTAAACCGCCACGAACATTTCTAGACTATGATAAGATAAATCCGTTCAGCCGTTCTCGAGTTTTAATCGGACTAACGAACTACAATTCATTTTTATTTATATAGATAATGAATTTTTGAAGTTTAAAACACCCAAAACGTAGTTTTAGAAAAGAAAAAAAATTACTTAAAATGAAGTTATTTTCTACCTGCAGACTTATCTTTTACAGATAAATAATAACGTCATTCATTCGTTATTATAAGTTCCAATTCATATTTTCATGGCAGCATCGCTCAAATCTACGTGAGGTTATGCCTCGAGACTTTTAGTAAATTGAACATAGTGGTACAATTGAGGACAAGATTAAAGGACTTTTTATGGTTGGTGGTTTACCTCAAGTTTCAACCTATGTATGTTTTTAAAATAGATTGCGTTCAAAAACTTTATTTCCATGAAATATGTGGGAACCCCTGGCTAAGTCAGATAAAGATAACATATAATAATATATAGGTATTCTAGCTGTTATCTTGTTAATTCAGCAATGGCTCTCTCTCCTTTCTTTGGATTATCAAGTAGTTTTTCTACTACAGAATTACCCTTTCTATCCAGAAATGATTCTACATCAATCGCAACATTTCCATGATCAATCATTTCAAAATTTAACCCCACACTAATAGCTTTGTTGGCTGTAGTAATCATTCGTATGGCATTAGAAAAGTAACCCTTAACGTAATCTTGTGCTTGCTTTAACGCTACCTCAATCCTGCTTTTTTGCCTGTACCTGCTTTAAGCTCAATGATAATAGGAACAGAATTTGATGATTTATCAGCGCCACGTACAAGTAAGACAACATCTGCATAACCTTTTCCAGCAAATAACTCAAGATAAAGCTTAAGGTGAAATCGATACTTAAAATTCATTAAAAACCCAGATAAAAAGCCATGATAACTTGATTCTTTACTACTAAATGGAACTTTTTCTTTCTCATATTTCTTATAAACGTCTGTAATATAATCAAATACTTCTCCAGCGTTCTTTTTTACTTCTTCAGAATCTTGATTATTCAATTTTGAAATTAAGTTCTCTAAGTTTTGTTGGTCTTGGGTCTTTTCTATTTTTGTAAAATTCTTTTCTGAGTGGTCAGTCTTTTCACTAAAAGCCGGATCAATCTTCCCATACCTTACTTCTTTCCCCGTAATTGTTATTTCATGCTCTTCTTTTTTATAGTCATCAAATAGTGGCTCTCCTATTGCTTGCTTTATTTTTTCTAATTCTTCTTTACTAAATCTTAGGTGCTTATTGTCGTTAGCTCTATCAGAAATTGTTATACACTTTAATTCTTTTTTAATAGTCAGTACAACTATATTTAAGGTTCTATCATCATCAAAATGAAAATAAAGTTTTTTGACATTAGCTTTAGTAGCAAGCTCTGTGTCCAACATAGTAGCAAACATACCAAAAAAGAAACTAGGAAAAAAACCTTCTTTTCCAACTGAATGCAAGAAATAAGGAGATTGATTAATAAATGATTAAAACCTTTCTTGAAAGTCAAAAAACTTATCATTTGATGTATTTTCCATCAATAGAAGTTGTATTAACTCAAGAGGTTTTGTATTGCTTGGCATATGACTCTCCTACTTACTATGACTTGAAAACTTTATATTTTGCAGAGCATCAGTAGCTAAGCTTATCTCTGATTGCGGTAAAATATCACCAACTCCAAGAGATAGCTCTTTAGAAGCTTCTTCGGCTAATTTAGAAAATACTTGTTCTCCCAACTGCAATTTTTTGCCTCCATGAAATAACTGAATTTTTCTTAACACAAGACTTTTAACCTTTTTTATCTCTTCATCACTCATTTCTTTGTTATTTACGTGCTTTAATAACTTCTCTAACGCTCCTTCTTTCTGTCTACTTGGATCCACAATTAAATTTGCTATTGCACATGTAACTGAATAATCCTCAAAAATAGAGAAGGTAGATGGTCGCCTATGGCCTTGAGTTCCAAATTTTATTATACGCTCCCAAACATTCATCATGCATTTTTTTATTTCCTCAGACAAATCTGGATTCTTCAGTACTTTATCTGATAATGAAGATAAAAAGGTCGCATAATTTTCACGTGTAAATTGATTACATAATAGTCTTAACTCCATAAAAGAATCAAAGCAATACTGATCTCTTAGTGTGCTTAATACTGCATAATAAGTATTTTCCTTATAATCTCTTTCTAGTAACTTTTCCTTTTGCTTACTATCCGTTTTGCTTAAACAAAACTCTATAGTGTCTACTTCTTTGTAACCCCTTACTCCAGATAAAAAAAAATATTATCTTTGTCTTGACTAGAAATACCCGGATCATTTTGCAATTTATTATAGAAGAACTCTATACCTTCCTCCCAATTTTTACTGGAATTTATCTGTGTAGATTTTTGCAAACCTTCAACTGATTGATATTCGTTTAGTTTTCCAGTCTGTTTATCAATAAGAAAAGACCAAAAAGCTTTTATTGGACTAGTTTCTTTTATATGGTTAAGTGATTTTTCCTTCAACACATCATCAGACCTAACTTCCCTAAAGGCACTTCTTTTAAACCGCTCAAATACTTGCTCAAACAATCCAGGGATCTTATCTTCCAGGCAATATTTACACGCTAAATAATATCTATCAGAAAGATCAAGCGGATTTTCTTGTCCATTGTTACTTCTTTCTGCAATTAATCTTTCACCAACAACTTTATTGTTTAATTTTATTCCATTCCAACAAGAATTATCTGAAAATATATCAGAGAAAATTTTTAGTTCTTCCTCATTAAAATCCTCAATTAATTGAATATAAACCCTTAGCCATCTTTCCACTCTAAGATGTTTTCTTGCTTTAACTTGATTATCATCAATAGCACATTTCAATATATCAAGTATTTTATTGTAATTGTGATCTAAGCTAGATTCCATACTCGCAACCTCAATTGTATTTTATATAAACTTTAGTTTAGTAAATTATCGTTGACAAGCAAATTTTTTTTCTCCAAACCTTACCGCTGTACAACAAGAAGTTTCTTGAGAGCCAAGTATGATATTTTCATTCTAATAATTAATAATAAAACATTTTTATTTACAAAAAAATAGACCTTGTTGTAACTAAAGAAACATCTATTTCAGTGCCACAAAAATTTGAATTATTTACTCTTTCTAAAATTGCAAAAAAGATCGTATATTTGTGAGAACAAGCCGCGTAAAAATAGGATTGTGAAAACAGAAGCTTGAAATCTTTGCAACAAAGTTAGGCAGATTAGTTCATATGTGAATTTAGTTGAAGTAGGCTAATATAGATGGTTTTAGAGTATAATAAAATCACCATATAAAAAAGTTCGTATGGTACACGTGGTAGACCATGCCATTCCAAAACAAACTCTTCTCTCACTAGCTAGTTTTTAGTGATGGAGATGGTTATATTATTTAATTCATTAGCGATATATAATATTAAATTAATAGCAATTCATTTGAGAGTAAAAACTAAGGCGAATTTATAACATGTCCTATTTGTCTTTTCAGTAACGAAGGTTGGTATAATTTTTTTCTTTAATAAATAGAAAATCATGATATATTAAGTATTTTAGTGAGACAAATAATGAATTACACTTTAACGCCATCGCTTGAGCATATAACTCTAGTTAAGATAGCTATCACATTGTGGAACCAGGACGACATTAGGGCCTTGACCGCAAGGTTCTATTTTCGATCGTTAATTCTCAGTGAAAGACGGAAAGAGTGGCAAGTAGTAGAAGATAAGGTAATAGAAAAAATACCAGAGCTCCTGTTACCAGAACCCCTAAAAAAGAAAGTATTGAACTTTATCAAACCAATAGGCCTGGAGATATTAAAGTGGAGGGAGTATCATGATCAAAACTCCTATCTTGGTATAGATCTGCCAAATGAGCTTTGTTGGACACCACAAGGGACAGTAGATAAAAAGGAAACAGCAGTGGTGTTAATTAAAGATGAGAATTTAGATATTACCAGACGCTATAGACTGGCATGTATTTACTGTTTAGAGGATGATATTCGGGAACTATGGAGCAAGATGCCTGAAAATCGCAGAAAGTATTTTTATAGCGAAGAAGATCCAAGAAAAGTTAGGCAGCAGGAATTAGTGGTTCTTTGGACATATTATACAAAAGGAGAAGTGAATAAGCTGGATAATATGATTGAAAGAAGATGGCAAAGTAAGTGTTCTCCTTATCAATATGCATTTGAATATGCAGCAGTTGGTGGTAATAAAGCGGCAACTGAGTATTTTTTGCAAAAACTAACTTCCAAGCAAAAAGAAGAGTCGTTAGTAAGATCTGCAGGATATGTAGCAGATAGACGTTGTGACTCTGCTCGCAATCGTACTGACCTTCCTAAAGAACACTATGCTGATGTTTTATGTTTTTTACTCTCACAAATGAATGAAGAGCAACAAACAGAAGTATTTAAAAGCTGCCCTTATGAAGTGTTAAAATGCTTGTTGGATTGGCCTTGGCAAAGTTTCTTTATGAAAACGGTGAGTCGTATGTGGGATTTTCTTTCTGGAAAGGATTGTAATTATTTTTTGAGGGAAATGGTCGATAAAGTGATAGAGGGCCACAAAGATTATGACTATCAAAAGCTTTTTGGGAAATTTTGGCAGCAAAGCCCAGATGCTCATAAAAGGTATGTTATAGATGAATGTTCTAGTGGGTCTCTATTGTCAAAGTTACTTAAGATTGAAGATAAAGAGAATGTTAAGCTAATTTTAAAAGATGCAACTCTTATTGAAAAAGAAAAAATCATTTTTTACCGTGAAGGTAATGATATCTGTGAGAGTTTAATTTATAACAATAAATGGGATTTACTAAAATTCTTTATTCAGGAGTGTATATTGTCCAAAGAAGTAATAATTAAGTTTAAAGAAAAGTTCAAGGAACGTATCATATGCCGTCGCTCGGAAGAAAAGTTAGAGAAAGAAAAGGATATGTGGAATAAGGCTTTTCAGTTGCTGGATGACCTTATTCACAAAGGTAACAAAAAGAGAAGTATGGAAGAAAGTGATAGTAGTCCAGCTAAAAGGCTTCATAGTATAGAATTTAAAGAAGTAGCACATAGTATGAAAAAATAGGTGGAAAAGTGCCAAAAGCAACAACTAAAACAAAACACATTAAACATAAGCCTGAATTAATAGAATTGTTACTTACAGAACCAATTAACTTAGGTAACGATAAAGGTAATCCAATCTTGCGGTGGATAAAGAAAAGTCCGTAGGGTTTGCTGAAAAGTTTAGTTTATTTTTTAGTGAGACTCCAGATATTGGCTCGACGTCTGATCCAGAGTTTTTTATTCATGGTATTTTAGGTTCAGTTTTAATACTTCCTGAAAGTGGGCTAGTAGAAAAGCTTGGTATCGATAAGGTATATGTTAAGCATAGGTTGAGGTTGGTGTACAAGATAGTAGAAAAGAAGGTAAAGCTAATGTCGTAAAGCTATGTTTTTCTCTTAAAAAAGATGGAAAGAAACAAATAGCCCTTAGAGTTTTTACGAATGATGGAATTACAGGTGGTAGAAATCCAGAAGATAAGTATCGTTATAGTGACGATGAACTTAAGGAAATAGCGGGAAAATTGGGTATTTCTGATATAGATAACGTAGATGAACGTGTGTTCCGTATTTGTACTGAAGGAGAACCAGGCAATAAATCATTCAGACTACATACATGGCAGATAGGTAGAGTAAAAGAAAAATTTAAGATAGCAGCATCTTCTCAATCTCAGGTTAATAACGAATTTAAAGAGATTAGTGTAGCTCTATTTCACGTGTTTAAAGTGCACATAAATTTCTCAAGAAGAAAAATCCACAGATGCGTGGCTGGGTTTAAACCCATGACCTTCGGAATGAAAGTCGAGTGTCCTCCCACTTAGCCAACACGGCACTTAATTGATTAAACTATTAAAATAAAAGGTGTATGTACATAGAGTGTTTCAAACTTTTGCACTCAATTGTACAACATACAGAATTGTTTTTATTATAGACATCAGATGATTCTACTGAGTAACGATGAACGACTGACTCAAGATGAACGCCGAAATAGTATTTCATCATAATAGCTCATTTGTTTCCAAAAATACTTTCGTTATAATGTCAATATAACGCTTGTGGCTTAGTGAGTAAAGTGAGCAAATAAATTTGATAGGTATGAGATACACTCATATTATACCAAGGGTTCCGTATACAATTTGCAATATAAAAACATATAAAATTATGAAAAAAAAATTATAGGTGCAGTCAGAGCGGAGAGCGGTCACCAAGTACCTACTAACGCTCTAAGGCTCGCGTAACGTCGCTTAACTGTGTAAAATCAGCTTTATATTATTATTTATTACGTGTTTTTAGTATTATGTTGTTCAGTTCAGTTTCTTATAATTGGACTTTGCGCTTGAAGCGACAATTTGCCAGTGTCGAGTTTAATAAAATTATAAAGATTTTGTTGTTAAAGCGACAAGAAAAATACATCAACCCTCAATATTTTAACGGTCACGGTTCTTGAGATACAGTGCGGTGACAGACAGATGCGAAGTCTATAGGAAGTCTATAGTATAGGAGGTTTTGTCTGTTCACGTCCGTAAGTGGTACTCCTCTGAATCCTTACACGTGACCTCCGGGTGGTGCTAAGAACAGTCTCTGGTGGGAGGTTTCGGCCGCGGCTTGTCACCACCCTCCGGGCTGGGCCAGTGCGTGATGCGATTTTTTCGTGTTTCGTAATGTGGTCCGGAGAAGCCATCTTCTAGGCCTTCATGCTCCATCTTAGACCACATCGTCACTTTACATCAGGTGAGATTGTGGTCAAATGAAGGCTTATCTATCATAGAAAAACTCTGAGTAATTAGGGTGCCATTTTAACCCCTAAAAATGCATACATTTTGTGTGGATATTTTGTTGTTTAATTTTTGCACTCTCCAGCTCAAACGGCTGAACGGATTAGTATAAAGCTCAGAATGCAAAGCTAATTGCCTGGATTATAACGAACACTTTATTAAAATAGGACAATAATATCTTTTAACGGGAAAATTCATAATACCCAGGTAACACCGGAAAGCGGTAGTAATTTTATCAGGGATAAATACAATCGTCTGTTTTTAGGCTATAGTTGGACCGATTTAATGGGCCATATCTGAAGTCAATTTGCTTATTATTTAATATCATTAAGATTAATTAATATTTTTTACATTTTGAAAATAAATGGTTAATTAATAACAATGTGTAAATGAGACACCAAAAAAAGTTACCCATCGAATTAAGGCTTGTATAGAGCGTCTCATTGAATACGTTATCTTTAACCTTTTTATAACAAAGTTGGCAATTGGTGTGAACAACACAGCTTTATCAGTTATTACAATTTTGTAGTTATTACAATTTTGGAGTTCTTATTTATAGGTAACTATTATAAGTTAAACATATACAATAAAAAAATGCTTGTCCCCTCTCTTTCTCTTTCCTCGTTCGCTGCAAGCGGACATTTACCCACCACGCCACTAGGAAGTCAAATCTTTACTCATACCTATTTCTAGCGCACCTTTTACTATTTTATAAATTTTATGCAGAAAAAATTAAGACACAATGACATCCGTAACCTTCGCGCACTGGATTCGAACCTGCATCCACACACCAACGCGCCATTACGTGACAGATCGAAATTCTTCTGCACTTTGTATTGATTTTTACAAAAAATATAAAAACTAGTTTAACCTACAAAGTGAGGTTTATCACTTATTCAAAATCATTCTAACACCTTTATACTTTCATACATACTCTCGATAAACATACATAATCTTTCTGGCGCAGCCTCAAGCGGAAGTATTACGCTACCAAAAAGCATTTTCAGGCACAAAATCTCCCTCGTTGCAGACGCTCCCGCGTCGCAGTCGCTTCCCACGTTGCTGACGCGTAGGTTTGGCCGAAGCGCAACGTAGTTTCAGGCCTCAAACAAAAATACTGATAATTTTATATTATTATATTATGATGTCTCTCGCCAAGAGAGAAGTCCCTGTGTCCCAGCAGTGGGAACGTTAATAGGATGATGATGATGATGATGATATTATGACATGTTGACTCACGATTGGGGAAAACAACAATGTAGGCCAGCGTTCTGAAAGTATTATTAAATGCAATATAAACAAGGAAATATTATGTTACAATTCTGATATTAATATCTCAAGTTTGTGTTTGGAAACACGAAACATCTGGCTTATAGCGTAGCTACTTTTCATTATTATACAAAATAAACGCTTACGTCTTTGTTTGTATTTTCTCATTATAACGTAAGTAAGAATTTTAAAATCCACTCATATAAATAAATACATATAAATATTTCCGGATTTATAGATCGTAAACAATCTGGTACTGGCGTGAATCGAACCCGGAACCTCTTGCACCTCAGGCGGATTGCCCACTGAGCCACAGAGGTCGAATATTGAAAACACATGAAAATACCTTCAGAAGTTTTTGCTATCAAAAGATACCAGCATACACCAACCGCATTATTTTATTATTTTCGCATTATTACAATTACCTTGGATATTGCCTTTTTACTCTTTATAGGGTACACAAAGTTTAAATACAGTTGCGGCTTTAAATACCCTCCGGGCTGGGTCAGTGCGTGAAACGATTTTCGTAATGTGGTCCTGAGGTCTTCATGCCCCATCTTTGACCACATCGTCACTTTACATCAGGTGAGATTGTTTGTCAATTGAAGGCTTAGCTAGCATAAAAAAATCGGTCTTGTTCTCTCTAGTGTGTGTGATACTGGATTTTCTAAAAACCTATATATTCTTATTTCCACGGCAATATAGCGACAAATACCCCTATTTTATTCTCAACTCGATTGTGGACATTGGTAGTCCCATATATAAGCAGGGTTTAATCTAACCAGTCGTATCTGGCGCATAGCCAACGGTTAATGTATGGTCGAAGAAATAACCCTACGGTGGGATTAACCAAGGTATATGGAACAAAGGTAATCCTAGGGAAAGGTTTATTTATATTTTAACTGAAGATACTAGTTGTGAGCGCAGACATTTTTAACCCTTGACCAATAAGTGATTGTGATGTAACTTTACAGATAAATTTCTGCTTTCATATCAGAATAACATTATATGCTAGGTATGGAGAGAGTTATGCTCAGAGTTTCTCTGAAGGATAGAATGCGGAACGAGTACATCCGACAGAGAACCAAAGCTACCGACATAGCTCATAGGATTAGCAAGCTGAAGTGGCAGTGGGCCAGCCATATCGTACGAAGAACTGCAGACGCATTATGTAAAAAATCGAATCCGAACTCGAAATCACTCAAGTGACCGAGCTCACTTCGAACGCTCGTCACTGAGGTGCTACAGGCGCTATCGAGTTTTACAGAATACAAAACTATAAACTCACCGCGGATTCAGCTTAGTAAGGATCGAAATGAGTTTACAGAATGCGTCTACTGATAACCGTTGGGGTAAACATGTTCTGGAGTGGAGACCGCGACTCGGCACGCACAAACGTGGTGTAGGACGCCCTCCGGCCAGGTGGGATGACGACCTGCGAAAGACTGCAGGCAGATGCTGGATGCGTCAAGCCGAGGACAGGGCGCTATGGCGCTCATTAGGGGAGGCCTATGTCCAGCAGTGGACTAAAATAGGCTGATAATGATGATGATCAGAATAACATATAAGATACTTCATACCGCGGGAAACCCCATTATTGCGAAAGAAGCCCAAAAAGTATCAATTTTGATACAGATATTGCTGTTCAAATTCAAATTCAAATTCCTTTATTTGCACGAACATAAGTAAAAAAAGTAAGGTCTTAAAATGTGTGTTGTACCTGTAAAGGACAAAAACTACTTGATAACACAGAAAAAAATATAATTACGCGGGTGTAGTCGCAGGCGGCAGCTAGTCTTTCATAATTATAAACCCTTTAATTCGGTGGAATTTTGGAACTTTACTTGTATGTAAGTCATGTTATCTGTATAGTACAAACTGTACTTACAAACATGATTTCATTGAAGTTAAGCGAAACTATCCTATATTTATCTCTAATCTTACTCGTATGAAAACGCCACGGAGTAATTAATTAAATTCAAATACTAGTTAATTAATTAGTTGGATAGTTAAGGAAATTGCCTCAGCCTACCTGATGCTTCACTTTGACAGGGAGTTTACGTTTTGTATATTATATTTCAATAGTGGAAGTGTCTAGCTACTTTTTTTAAAATTTTTAATATAATTATAAAACTTTTAAATTTATGGCAAGTCAAAGTTGTAAATTAATATATTTGGTCAATTTAACAAATTTTTTACTTGGTGCTGTTTTTTTATGTCAAACGTGTCTTTTTTATGTAATCCGTTTCTCCGGTTTTTTTTTATTTGACCGTAACGCGGCCTCAGGCCTAAAACCTCGTGAAATAAGCAAAAGAAGTTACCGCCCGGCTGTCCAAACCAAAACCTAGTTTTCAAAATGTGTTTTTTGGACCAATAAACATTTTTTTTTTGCAAAAACAATCATATTTCTATCACAAATAGGCCGGAAATCATAAATAAATCAAAACACCAAATTTTACATACATCATCATCATCATCATCCTATTAACGTTCCCACTGCTGGGACACAGGAACATACATATGGGATACATATTACATACAGTAATGAACTACATTACATACTACACATACATTTGCTACATTTTCACAGAGTAAAAAAGATTATCCTTTCCGGATACCTATTTACTTCCTATTAATTGTGTAGATAGTACAATAATTTTTATTCATTTTACGGCATCTCGTTCAGCTTGCGAGCTCTAATGGTGATAGCTGAAAATCAAATTGATATTAACAAAATTAAATAACAGTGTTTCAACTTTAATCAGAGCTGTGGCCTTAAACCAAAGAGGTCAAAAGTATATATTTATTTATTTTATTTTATTCGGAAAACAAACAGTTATAATTCCTTATTTAAATACATGACGGCGTGACGTCCTGGTTCTTCATTGTAGTGCGTTTGTAGTAGCATAGAATCAACTTAAAATGTCCGATGGCGTGAGCGGGGCGCTCACGCCACTCGATCGCGCGATGTTTACCTGCGGCCGGTACCGGTCTGTGCCAGCCGACCGGTCTAACAGCCAATCGGGTGGCCGCAGGTAGAGGGGTTGTTTACGAGTTGCACTGCTATTTAAAGTACCGTTCCAATAGTCCGGGAGACATTCTTTCTTTGGCTTCTGCTCTGTGCAAACGCTGTCGGAGTTACTTGTTGACTTTATCTATATCTCTGTTAAACTGAGCCTCAGATTATTTGTGTGATTGATACTGTTCGATTAATCCCGTAATTAATTACTATTCAATGATATAATCTGTTTAAATCACTATGTCAAACCTTTCACCTACATCAGAAGTGGGATATCCACCTCCACAACCTCCTGTCATGATTAATAATTTTTTTGTCAATGTTCCTGAATTTAAATAAATTTGATAGACACATCCGTAATCGTTATTTTTTTCTGCATTAAACTTAAAAATAGTTTAACGTGCAAAGTGAGGTTTATCACTTATTAAAAATCATTGAAATTGAAATTTGATAGGCCCAAAGAAAATTGTATGTAGGCCTCCATAAAGATTAGATATTGCTAAAAATAAAATTTAAAAATTAACTCTTTAAGAGCTTAACAGCAATACGTAACCCGATAGTTATCCACTTCCGTTTATTAATGATTAACTCGTTAAGCTGCATGGCGCTAATTACTAGTGAAGGTTATGGGGCTATTCTCATAAAACAAAACAAATAATTGATTGCTAAAGGGGAAAAAAAAACAGTTCCGGTCTAGCATTGGTATTAATCCAGGCCAGTTTTTAACTGAAGAGATTACAAAAAAAAATACAGATAGTTGCTAAAGGGAAAAAAGAACAGTTCCGGTCTAGCATTGGTATTTATCCAGGCCAGTTTTTAACTGAAGGGATTACAAAAAAAAAATACAGATAGTTGCTAAAGGGAAAAAAGAACAGTTCCGGTCTAGCATTGGTATTAATCCAGGCCAGTATTTAACTGAAGGGATTACAAAAAAAAAATACAGATAGTTGCTAAAGGGAAAAAAGAACGGTTCCGGTCTAGCATTGGTATTAATCCGGGCCAGTTTTTTGACTGAAGGGATTACAAAAAAAAATACGGATAGTTGCTAAAGGGAAAAAGAAGCAGTTCCGGTCTAGCAATGGTACTAATCCAGGCCAGTTCTTAACTGAAGGGATTACAAAAAAAAAAAAAAAAAAATACAGATAATTGCTAAAGGAAAAAAAAAACAGTTTCGGTCTAGCAATGGTACTAATCCAGGCCAGTTCTCAACTGAAGGGATTGTAAAAGATGATTTAAATAAGATTGGTATTGTAGTGTTGAAGGGTGTTTTACCGGGCCAGTCGTCTGAAGGGTCAAATAGACCAGTCCAGAACATAGTATAGTATGTTGTCAGGATAATCGAGCACTAACTATTATTATTTTCACTTACAGATAATTTTAACTGAGCCTACGCGAACGAGGACGTTCGCAAGTCAGAATGGCAGTGACGGCGTGACGTCCTGGTTCTTCATTGTAGTGCGTTTGTAGTAGCATAGAATCAACTTAAAATGTCCGATGGCGTGAGCGGGGCGCTCACGCCACTCGATCGCGCGATGTTTACCTGCGGCCGGTACCGGTCTGTGCCAGCCGACCGGTCTAACAGCCAATCGGGTGGCCGCAGGTAGAGGGGTTGTTTACGAGTTGCACTGCTATTTAAAGTACCGTTCCAATAGTCCGGGAGACATTCTTTCTTTGGCTTCTGCTCTGTGCAAACGCTGTCGGAGTTACTTGTTGACTTTATCTATATCTCTGTTAAACTGAGCCTCAGATTATTTGTGTGATTGATACTGTTCGATTAATCCCGTAATTAATTACTATTCAATGATATAATCTGTTTAAATCACTATGTCAAACCTTTCACCTACATACACATATTAATAGCTACTAACCATTTATATGTTTTCACATATTGAACCTAAATAACACACGAAAACTTTCAAATATCAAAATTAACAATAACTTTAAACTTACCAATTACTAAAAATAAATACAAAGAGAACAAAAATGAAAATGAAATAAAAGAAGATTGAATTTGGCAAAATGTATACAAACTAAAAGAAAAATAAAAACAAATTACAAAGAATTAAACCACCGACCGACTAGCCAAAACATTCTTGACCTTGTGAGGCTTTGTTTAAAGACACTCAGGTTGTTTTTAGGAAATACCTACAGCAGAAGGGAGCGAAATGTATTCGAGTGTTTTTATTAGATTTTTGTATGAGTATTTACATGTTTCATTTATCTATCTATCTACACAATGTATCGACACAAAAACTGGCGAAACTATTGTAACATTAAAAAAATGTAGAAATATTTCAATAATTTTATTGTACAAAAACATTCAACAATTGATTTTATCAAAGCCAAATAGCAAAAAACTTCATTGTAGAATAAAAAGTACAGAATATTTATATAATAAGAGAATTTAAATAAGCCTCAGTAAATTCAACTCCACCTGAAAACAAGGTTTATTTTAAAAACAAATCTAAAATACCTCAATCAGTATAGATTTATCATCAAAATAGTTACTAGCCTAGGTTGCAATGTTTACGGAAAGCTTGTTAAAAATATTTTTTGCTCGTTATATTAATTGGCATATCCAAAAAGTATACAAAATAAGCAAATATCCAGAGAGTTATTTCAATTCGCGTACATTTGCACCGTCAAATTAAATCAAATCAAATGTTTATTTTTAAAATACAATTTTTACAAATATATCAAGAACTTCAGAACATGTAAGAAAATCTAGATTGCCTAATCATGGTAAAGGTCTTTAAGATCATAATAATCATCATTATCAATTTCAGGATGTCCACTGCAAAAGCCAGAGATAATGATGGTCATAAACTTTATTTAGTTAACCAGTTATTTCGGATGGAGGCGTCCTGCATCCACCGTAAACTAGCCTTCACTAAGTCCTCCGTCCATCTAGTCGGTGGACGTCTTACGCTGTGCTTGACGATCCGCGGTTGCATTCAAGAACTTTTCGGCCCAACCACCATCCCGATGTATTTTATTATTCCATTTAATAGATCGCAATACCCTTTTTTTCATCATTATCTCACAACACCAATTATATTAGGTCCTTACATATGAAATTGGCGTTTTGTATGGGAGGAACAAAAAGTCGAATATTTTTTAATATAATATATTTAATTAATCAAAGTATGAACCATTATTTTCTATGCACTTTTGCCATCTTATAGGTAGTTCATTGATCCCTTTACTAAAAAAACCAGTCGGACGGGAATCAATAAAATCTTTGAAGGCGATTTGGACTGCCCCATCGGAGTTGAATTTTTTCCCTTGCAAGAAGTTATCCAAATTTCGAAAAAAATGGTAATCTGTTGGAGCAAGGTCCGGGGAGTACGGAGGATGTCTTAGACTTTCCAATTGAAGCTCTTCTAATTTAGTAGCCGTCTGTTGCGCAGTGTGTGGTCTAGCGTTGTCGTGAAGCAGCAGTGGCGTGGAGCGATTGACCAGCCTAGGTTGTTTAGCCGCTAGCTTTTCCATCATGGTTTGCAATTGCTGACAATAGACATCAGCCGTAATAGTCTGGCCAGATTTGAGAAAACTGTAATGAACAATACCGGCACTAGTCCACCAAACGCTTACAAGTAACTTTTTTGGGGTTAATTTTCGCTTGGGGCAGGATTTGGCTGGCTGGCCAGGATCCAACCATTGCGCTGAGCGCTTCCGATTATCGTAAAGAACCCATTTTTCATCACAGGTAATGATTCGGTTTAAAATACCTTCATTATTGTGCCGGTTTAGTAATGTAACGCAGCAGTCGACGCGCGTTTGCCGGTTTGCTTCAGTCAATTCGTGAGGTACCCACCTTTCAAGCTTTTTAATCTTCCCAATTTGCTTCAAGTGAATTAAAACAGTTTTATCACTAACACCGCAGCCTGCAGCTAACTCGGACGTGGTTTGCGATGGATCCGCTTCCACAATAGCCTTCAACTCTTCATTATCAACTTGAGTCTCAGGCCGTCCACGGGGCTTGTTCTGCAAGTCGAAATTTCCAGAACGAAAACGTTGGAACCAAAAACGAACTGTGTTTTCTTTTGCAACACGACCGCCATACACATCATTCACCCTTCGAGTTGTTTCCGCAGCACTAGTGCCACGGCGGAACTCGTACTCGTAAATAATGCGATATTTTAAGTTTTCCATTTTGTAAAATGAGTGACGCAAACAGAAAAAAACAGAAGAAAAAAAACAAATGAATGACGATCATCGAAGCACAAATACATGAGTCTATAGCTGTACAAATTTGAATTTGGAATTCCTTACCAAAGAGGAGAAATTTGTGATTAAAGTGGCCAGTACGAAAAACGCCAATTTCATATGTAAGGACCTAATAAAAGGCTCAAATATAAAATATAAATAATGTTCATGATTATGTGGGAACAGGTAGGCCAACAGAACGTTGGGTGGACTTTGTGTAGGATACATGTCTCGAACTTAGTGAGAGATGACAAACGATGAGGAAAATGGAAGCAAGAATATATGTTAAGTCGACCCAAGTAATGGGGACAAGAACAAGATATTAATAATGATGATAAAATAGGTACTAAGGACCCCTAAGGTCGCTTTCAAGAACAAGCGTAGCGTCAAGAGGCGCGTTGAGTGGCGCTTTAGGCGTTAAGCAGCGCGTGCAGCGGCTTGCGTCAAATAACCATTATAGCACCCGCCACCGCCCGCGTTGGCTAAGTGGAAGGACGCTCGACTTTCATTCCGAAGGTCGTGGATTAAAACCTCGCCAGGCCCCTCTGGATTTTTCTGCTTGGGAAATTTATGTGCGCTTTAAACACGAGCTTTAACGGTAAAAGCAAACATCGTGAGAAAACCGGCATGTTCTGAGAACTTTAAAGAGTTTGAAGGACGTGTGACATTCACCAACCCGCACTTGGCCAGCGTGGTGAATTAAGGCCTAATCTCTCTCGCTAAGAGAGAAGTCCCTGTGTTCCAGCAGTGGGAACGTTAATAGGGTGATGATGATGACCCGCCACCGCGGCACTTTCAGCTGCAGGGCACGCTACAATTCAAACTATTGCTTACAAATACACTTCACCCTGAACGCCCTAAGCATTTTCCATGTTAGTGTTTCAGGCGACACGCTTGTCGGCACCTGCCCTGCCGCTTGTCTTTGTTCCGTGGATAGGAACTCAAAGCTAAAACGCCCAATTTCACCAATAATGCTACATATTGAGTTTTTAACCCCCGACCAAAAAAGAGGGGTGTTATAAGTTTGACGTGTCTGTCTGTCTGTCTGTCTGTACGTCTGTCTGTCTGTGGCACCATAGCTCCCGAACGGATGGAGCGATTTCAATTTAGTTTTTTTTGTATGAAAGGTGAGTCTGGCGCGAGTGTTCTTAGACATGTTTCATGATGAAGATGAAGTTATGGGGGTGAGAGTGGATAAGGAAAACCGAAAATCTGCAAATATGCTAGTGTGGGGTATCAAATGAAATCGCATCGCGTCCACATTACATAATATTATGTTGTTTTACGTTTAAGGAAATTATGGCATTAGAATAGGGGGTTTTTCTTAAATTTTAAATTTAGATTTATATACAACTAAGTAAGCTCATCAGTGCAAAATTGCAAATTGATCCCTCTAAGCGGTCTACCTGACCAAGCCTGTTAATTGCAAAATAGCCACTGGTGTCGGCCAAATCACAAATTTGTCAGAAAATGATGAAAGTTATTGAATGGAGACCTCGGATGGGCAAGCGCAGCGTAGGACGTCCACTAACTAGATGGACGGACGATTTGGTAAAGGCCGCAGGAACTAGGTGGATGCAGGCCGCCTTTAATCAAAATAACTGGAAGTCTATGTTGGAGGCTTATGTCCAGCAATGGATTAGTTTATCCTAATATATATAAATCTCGTGTCACAATGTTTGTCCTCAATGGACTCCTAAACCACTTAACCGATTATAATAAAATTCGCACCCCATGTGCAGTTCGATCCAACTTGAGAGATAGGATGGTTTTTACGGCGAGAAAAATTCGAATAATTTCCGGGAAAATTTTATACCCGTGCGACGCCGGGGCGGGCCGCTAGTAAGATTTATATTTTTTATGTTTGTTAGTCTATTAGGTATATTTTTATATGGGCCTTAAATACCTGAAATAAATTATTTACTATTATTTATCATTAATGGACGACCATCAGCTGATGATAATGAAACGGTCTAAACATGTTTTCAATTCAATTTTTTTTTCCGGACCTTCCACAAAACTACATCTAGCCCCATGGTAAGCTCTTAGCTTGTGTTACGGGTACTAGACATCTAATATACTTAATATAATATAACATCCAGACCACGGACAAAGTGCTTGCAGAACACACAAACACTTGACCCCTCGGCGGGAATCAAACCCGCTACCTCTTGCGCCGCAAGCGGACTCTCGCCCACCGCGCCACTGAGGCAGTCAATTAAATTTATTTATTCCATTTAGATACAACAAGTACACTTTGGAAAGGGGTTAAATCCCGTATAAAGACTTAAAATTGTTAACTACCTACTAATTTTTTTGAAAACTCTTGAAATCTTACCATTCTACGTATAGTTTCCATGGCAGTTGAAGCAAGGTCCAACAGGACTGCAGCAGCACCCTCGGACGCAAGGTTCTGGACACCTGCAGCTGCTTTCACAGCCTCCAGGGCATCTCGCGAAGGTCTGATGATGGAAGCAACGATAGCATCCATGTTGATACGGCATTTCCAAATATCCTAAAAAAGAAAAGAAAAAGGTGAAATTAAAATTGGATTCCACTGGTTTGATTATGTTATTTTGAGCTGGAAGATGCTATTTTGGCTACAGGTCAGATCAGGTCACTTATTTATATTTTTTACGATGCCTTTGAGAGTTTAGATTTTTTTGGATTTTCTTTCTTCATTGGAATAACAATGTAGTTGACAATAAAGATTATTTCTGTTAAAATGACAGCTTATACCAAAGAGTAATGTTTTGAATTAAGCATGATTCATTGTTGCTTGGAACTTTTCTTTGACAAATTATGTCTCTTTAGGTTGGTCAACCGAC
This sequence comes from Gymnoscelis rufifasciata, assembly GCA_929108375.1. NCBI lineage: Eukaryota > Metazoa > Arthropoda > Insecta > Lepidoptera > Geometridae > Gymnoscelis > Gymnoscelis rufifasciata. The sequence continues at coordinate 1,985,030 of OV815326.1, forward strand.
CGTCAGTGCTAACCGTACGTTGCAGTTGCGAAAATGGATTCAGTGCTATGCTGATAGCCAACTGCAACGTGTGTGTTCTCTTCTTAGTCGTAACCTCATGACTGAGGGACGTGACTATGGCGTCTTATCAGCTTCGCCACCACTTCTCTCCATCGACTCCGGTCCTGAGCCAACTGTATTGATGCTTGGAGAGTGCCACCTGTAGCGTCCTGTGTTGTGTGGGTCCACCGTGTGGGTGAGCGGCCTCGACTTCTCTTTCCTTCCACACTGCCAGTAATTATCAGCCTCTCCAGGCTGTTCGGGTCACGCCTGACACGTGTGTGTACAGTTCTCAAATAAGTGCACGCTATTTTTGCGCAAACGACGGAATAGAAGGCAAACTTAGAGAAACACGTTTTGTATTCACATTTTAAATCCTCGATACCTACGCCCTGACGTGAAGGCTGTAGGGATTCTGATCAAAATCTGTAGGATTGATGTTTGACATTGTTTTTTACCAAATAACTTTCTTTGTCATGGCCACGCACATTCATTACCATGAGGACGAAGCTTGTTTGGGCTAGAAATTCTGAACTAATTGATTATGTGTAATAAAGACTATTATATTGATGTTATCACTCGACAGGGAAGAACTAAATTTCATAACATTATGTACAATCCTCAATGTAATAAAAATATCTACAAATAAAATATATAATATAGCCATAATTTTATATAAAACGAAAAGGTGACTGACCGACTGATATATTGACACCAATATGTCAGTCAGACACCGGACTTGTCGATTTAGAGATTTGGTATACATTTTTTTTATAATTGAACTAGCTTTATATTTTGGAGTAGACCACCCTTAACATTTAAGGGGATAAAAAATAGATGTTGTCCGATCCTTCACCCTGCCGATATGCATGCTTCGGATGACGAAAATCGGTCGAGCCGCTTCGGAGGAGTTAAATTACAAACACCGTGGCACAAGAACATTATATATTAGATTAATTTACACGGCTTAAAATAATAGTTAGATAAATAAAGTTGAGAGGATTTGGTATGTACATAATTATTTTTTAAGCAAAATATAAAAATGTGATAAAGAAATATTATGCCCTGGTTCGTAAAATCTCATATTCTCTTGAAAGCAAAAACAAAGATTATCCTTAACAATAAAATGGATTTATTTTTAAGAACAGATTATGTAGTTGGTTGCTAGACAAATGTTTCTATAATGTGAATGAGTATTTGAATTATGATGATAAATGCATAGAATAATAAATAAATGTATGTAATTTTTTATTATGACATCTTTAATATAATTTTGACAAAATATTTGCACGCCTGCTTGCAGGCTGAATACAGTGACGCAAACTATTATTTAAGATCAGTAGACGCATTCTGTAAACTCATTTCGATCCTTACTAAGCTGAATCCGCGGTGAGTTTAAAGTTTTGTATTCTGTAAAACTCGATAGCGCCTGTAGCGCCTCAGTGACGAGCGTTCGAAGTGAGCTCGGTCACTTGAGTGATTTCGAGTTCGGATTCGATTTTTTACAGAATGCGTCTGCTGACATGTATTATTAATTATGTTGTATTCTCGCAAATAAACGATTTCATTTCATTTCATTTCCTACTACTCGTACTTATCGTACTATCATAAACGCAAAAGTTTGTAAGTAAGTGTGTTTGTTGCTCTTTCGCGCAAAAACTACTGAAGCGATTTTGATGAAACTTCACAATAACGTAGCTTACATATCAGGATAACACATAGGCTACTTTTTACCGCGGTAAAATACCAGTTACAAACGTACATTTAATTATCGCGAGTAAAAAAAATTGACACGAAAATTGCTGTTTTCACACCTAGAATTTAATTATACAAAAGCTACTTCTACCACGGGATAATCAATTATTTCGCGGTAATTATTATCGGGGTATTATCAAAGCTGCGGACGAGCAGCTAGTCCTAGACAAAGGGACAGAGGAGACGCATTGAAGTAGATAATGATAACAGATAGCAATCTCACACTACTCGCTAAGTTGATTGATGTGCAGTCATTAGACGCTTTGATGTAATTATTCAAGCTTCAACCACGTGTGCCGAATTAATTTAGGTGTGGATTGATCATAGGAAATCAGGTAACGGTGAAAGCACAAGATATTCATACAATACAGTTTCAATTAGTTGGCCAGTTTTTTTAAAGCTAATATAGGCTTTCATTAGACCACAATCTCACCTGATGTAAAATGACGATGTGGTCTAAGATGCGGCATGAATACCTAGAAGGTACATATTTACTCTTTCCTTGAAGATTCCTTGGTAATTTTATCGTATATAAATATTATTATAAATAAATTGTTATCAAGAGGAAAGATCTTGTTTCTGTATTCACTTACCAGCTCGCATTGCCCACAAAGAGGCTGCATAAGCTTAATGTATCTTTCAAAGGGCAATGTATACGCTTTACAACAGATTCCCAAAGAATTCACTAAATCAATCACTAAATTTAAAGATATTGTAAAATCATTATATCATTTTTTGTAGTGCACACTTATAGTTATGTTGCAACATAGATCTTAGGTTTAGATATAAATAGTTTAGTCGTAAATGTTGTAATGTGTTTTGTGTGTCTGATAAATAAATAAATATAATCTTTGTAAAAAAGCTTATTTTAAAATAGCGGATTACCTCGACGACAAAACTGTTTAGGACTAACAAATTATTAAAGTTTCAGAACAAAAATTAGCTAGAGTTTTTAATAGGTTCTTTGTTCTAGTATAAAGAAAGCGAAGCGACCAGATACGATAATTTATTTCCTACTAGTGGCCCGCCCCGGCTTCGCACGGGTTTTTATTCTATTTATTTTCCCGTTAATTATTCGATTTTCGCCTTTTAAACCTTTCCTAGACCTCCACGAACATTTCAAGACTATGATAAGAAAAATCCGTTCAGCCGTTCTCGAGTTTTAATCAGACTAACGAACAACAATTCATTTTTATTTATATAGATAGATTTATTAACATTAACTGATGCTGACACTTTAGTTTAGTTTATAAGATTTATAGTTTTATGTATGTTAGTCTATAAGGTACCTATATGTTTTTATGGGCCTTAGATGCCTGAAATAAATGATTTATTTTTATTATTATTAACAAAAAATGGTTTTCATCAGGGAAGCGGAAGTGCCTCTCTTGTTTGCTCGCGTGCGCATTACTGACTGCGGACTTCGTAGCACCAATTGACAAGTGCAGCGCCGGACATCCGCCTTCATGAACGGACGAGCTTAAGGCCGCGGGTTTAAGTGAATTAACTGGAAGTCTATTAGGCAGGCTTATCAGGTTGATAACCTGTTTTTACATTGAGCGTGACGGATCACCCACAATTACATCTAACAACTATTTTTTTCGTATGAAAGGTGAGTCTGGCGCGGTTGTTCTTAGACATGTTTCATGAAAATCAGTTGTGCCGTTTAAAAGTTATGGGGGTTAGAGTGGGGAAGGAAAACCGAAAATCTCCAAATATACTAGAGTGGGGGGGGGGGGGGGGGGTATCAAATGAAAGCGCATTTAAAGCATCAGCATCTGGGGTTTCTTAAATTTAAAATTTAGATTTATTTTATGACTCGTCTCGGGCGAGACCTATAATTTAGGAACCGTTGGTATACTTAAATTAAGTATATATTTAGGCAAAGTTGCCAATGAATTATTATTTATAATAAAAATGTATAGCTATAAATATTTAAATAAATTATATAGTTAAGTTTAGATCTGCTAATTCCAGTGGGCACAGTGCCTCGTCATTATACTAAGTGCTGTAATGTGAAAATATAAGAATAAGTGTATATTTAATGCTTTATGTCATGTTTTCTGTAATAAATAATTCAAATAAAATTTGAAACACCATAATACCAAACCAAACCACCCAAAACCACCACCAAAACCAGTTTCTGGTTGAGTTGAAAGTTTTACAGAATGATGTTAATCGCGTGACAATGCATTAGAAATAAAGGTACCATTCTATTTCATGTAATTGTTGTGTAATTTTGATGTTGTTGTGTGGGTTGTCCGGAAATATTTATTTATTTTAATTGTCTGTGTTGTACCGTAATAAATTCATATCAATATCAAGTTTACATGAGATTATGAGAACTATAAATTATAACGAGATACCTAACGGGGTTTCGACATTGAGTACGAAGCCCTGGCATACTTACGTATTACTAGCCAGCTTCTTATAAAAAACCGTGATTTGGCGGTCAGTGATGAAACGCATGTCAATAGACAGAGTTAATACTAACGAATTCACTTCACTTGGTTTCTGAGACATTTCATTATCATTTGGTCTCATCTACGAGACGGATTATTTGGGTATCTACCAACCAGGTATCTTACTGTGGCAGCCTCGTGACAGAATGGCAGTCAGAAGGACAAATAATTGTTACTAAGGTAGTAGGGTCCAGTTTCACTCTCTGGAATCCTAATAAACCTGGTTTTCAGTTGAGTTTAAATTAACACCTGAAACCGTTCCTGTACAAGCTAGGCTGCTATACATTTTATTACACAACAATCCCCGGTATTTCATCTTCAACAGATATTAGATTTTTCAATCCAATATCAAATCTATGAGTATTTCGGAAAATGCCGATGTTAAGGATTCGATAACTCCGTTATTTTTGTACTGAATTTTGTAAAAATTAGTGAGGAAGTAAATAAGGAAGAGATCACTTGATGCCTGTTTTAACATTGTGTTGAAAAACTTTAGTACATATTTGAAATGTATAACAATACATGATATTTGTACCTTGTTCAATGAATTATAGAGGTCATTGAATCATTTATTTATGGATGTAGGCAGGTCATTATATGAGACCGAATACATCAAAGATAAGGTATACTACTGTAATAAGGCCTGTCCAGAAATACTAGACACCTACATATTTATCGCTTTTTCAATTTAACAAGAAAGTGCCAAAATACAGATCATCATAAGTTCCGGTACGTTGTATGTACAATATTTTTAGATATGCCGTTTGAGGGCCTTAAGTTTTTTTATTATACCATATTATAAAAAAGAAATTCTTTATTGCCAAAAAAAAACATTTAACAAGCTCCCGAACTAGTTAAAAAAATGTGTTTCAGAACCAATGGCTTCTTCAAAATGATGGCCTTTAACAATGTATGTCTGTAAAATTTACAAAACAACAACAACAATGAAATTTATATTATAGAAAAAAGTTTCTATGTTTGAATTAATTACATATTTATGTGTATTATAACTACTAAGTAAAGGCTTCAGGTTCAAGGCGGCTGCTTGAAACAGAAATAACTGGAAATAAGAGCGGGTCCGATGTAGGTCTTCGCAGACATACAACAATACATGCCGTGTTTAGCATCCTATGTCTAAATTAATGTCAAAGTCAAAGTCAAAACGTTTATTTCCTTAGAAGCACATAGCCTACATGGACAGGTCAACTTAAAATTAATAAAACTAAATTGCTTAAACAAAAAATATCAAGGAAATAACATTGTCTTGACAGTTCGCTTCAATGTTTTATACTGAGTTGAGAAGCTGATGAAGCTGAGAAGAGAATGATAGTGATGAATATAAACATTAAAGATCACACTCGTATTATATTTATTTATTTATTTATTACAGTATAGAAAATCCAGGTACCAGAAGTCCAGAAGTTCCTTACGGGGCTTGGCGGAGAAAGGGATTTAGCTGCGAACTGAAAAAAATGTGTTAGTTAAACCGTAAAAACGTATTCACAAGCGAGTCGTTTATACATGTGCGTGCGTGTGTGTGTGTGTGTGTGTGTATGTGTTTGTGTGTGTATGTGCGAGTGTGTGAATATTTCTATTTTAACAGTTAATTCTGTCCTAAATATGTTTACATGTTATTCATGATTATATTTTATTTTTACAAATTGTGTCGAGTCTACATTAGCCGAAGGAACTTCGTTCCTAACTGGTGTCCCACGGCACTACATCTTTTTGTTTTCTATTAGGTTTCATTAACTCATTCAACTTGCGCTATGAAGGGTAAAGATACGTTCAGAATCATTCAAAAAGTAGCTGAAAAACTAATTGGCAAATATTCATATTAAACATTAATTGAATGAGGCGAAAGTTTACTTCACTAACAATCTTGATTGGATTTTCATTTCCAACTTCAACGACGATTTGTTTCTGTAATAGATTTATTTAACGGTTCGTTCTCTCATTCTGATTCTAGTTATTTTCTTTCAATTGTATTAAGAAAATGTTAAACCCTGTTAAAATGTTGAAAGCAGTTATTAAAGAAAAGTGTAATTGGTAAAAAAAGCTTGTTGATTTTAAAATAATAGGGTTGATGATAAAAAAATACTTTTTGTGTCGCATGTAAACGCCATTTTGTGTCTCGACGTAACGCCTCGATTTGTACACAGTAAATGTAATATTGGCGTGGACTATATCAAAAGATGATAATGCTTGGACAGATGTAACTCGGTTCCACTAGGATGGACAAAATAGCTGAATATCGTTTTTTTTCTGTTACGTGCATGTTTGACTAGCATTTGTTGGTTAATGTTAAATGTATTATGTGGTTACCATGTTGAACATCAATATTGTTATAATAACAACACAAGAGATGAAAGCTGAGTTGTTCTAATCGCTTCTCAACTCAGTGTAAAAAATTGAAGAGAACTGTGAAGACAATGTTATTTCCTTGATTATTCTTAGTTTTTATTAAAAACTAGTGGCCCGCCCCGGCTTCGCACGGGTTTTTATTCAATTTTTTTTCCCGGCAATTATTCGATTTTTTCTCGCCTTTTAAACCTTCCCTAGACCTCCACGAACATTTCAAGACTATGATAAGATAAATCCGTTCAGCCGTTCTCGAGTCTTAATCAGACTAACGAACAACAATTTATTTTTATTTATAAAGAAGACTAGTGGCACGCCCCGGCTTCGCACGGGTTTTTATTCATTTTTCCCGGCAATATTCGATTTTTTCTTTAACCTTCCCTATACCTCCACGATAATTTCAAGACTATGATAAGATAAATCCGTTCAGCCGTTCACGAGTTTTAATGAGACCAACGATAATTATAAAAAATTCTAACCATAAACAAGATTGTCGGCGGTTGGTCTAGATCATGTATTTGGCCTTTAATTTGACAAAACCCCAGTATAGGGAAAGATAAAATGAAATCCCCATTTCACAAATGAATATTACCCCTCACCAGATTATCACATATATCTGCTGCCAATTCTGGGGATTTCTTTTATTTTTGTGATTTTTCGGTTATACCGAGGGACCGTGATATCAGATGGGGCGTGAACGCCCTCGGGTCATTTGTGCGATTTGATATTCGTGTGTGCATGGGATAGTTTGGAGGTGGCATTTAATACAATTATCATTAATTTTATTGTAGACACTAAAATAAAATCTAAATTTAAAATAATTAATGTAAATTAATGAAAAACCCCCGATTCCAATGCCTTCCGAACTTCCAAACAGCATAATATTATGAAATGTGGACGCGATGCGCTTTCATTTGATACCCCACACTTGTATATTTGCAGGTTTTGCTGTTTTTTCTTCCCCACGCTTACCTTTTAAATGGCTCAACCGATTTTCATGAAACATGTCTAAGAACATCCGGGCCAAACTCACCATTCATACAAAAAAAAACTAAATTAAAATCGCTCCATCCTTTCGGGAGCTATGATGTAACAGACAGACAGACAGACGGACACGTCAAACTTATAACACCCTTCTTTTTTGGTCGGGGGTTAAAAAATCAACCTGTAAAAGAAGGAAGTCGAAGGAAGCAAACCAGTTCAATGCGTTGGCGAGACGATCTCCAGAAATACTGAGAAAACTGGTGACTAAAAGCCCTCTATAGGGCCTGTTGGAGTGAATTGAGGGAGGGCTTTGCTCAGCAGTAGAAAATATTTGAGGGTCCAACACAATCAATTGCTTGCCCATTGCTCTCAAGACTTTTAACTTACATTGTCAACCTCTTACCAATTGATTATGGTATGATATTTATAACATTTTATACCATATCCAAGATTCATACATCTGATGAAGAGAAATAAAATTTGCGGTACACATCTCATTCAGCATAATCCGAGATATCTTGCAGCTAATTTAGATTCATGAAAGGGTGAAGGGATTATAAATTATTGATAAGGGTGGAAAGTCAATATGTTAAAAGTGTCATGGGGATAAATCACGTGGAAAATCCAATGATATATTAATAAGAGAATTTCTATTTTGGCAGGTATTTAAAAAAAATGCTTAATTTATGAATTCTACTTTTTTATAAACGTGACAGCTTGTAAGGATGTATGTTATGTGTGTGTTTTTTTTGCACTTTCATGCAAAAACTACTGCATAGGCTATTTTTTACCGCGGGGAAATACCAATTTTCGGTGTTGATTCAAATTTGGCACGGACATAGCTGTTTTCTTATTAAAGGACAAATTTTGCTTATTAACTAGTTTAGACAAAAAACAAATCAAGGTACTTTGAACAAAAATAATAATCATATATTTATGAAACCAAACGAGTGCAAATTTGATAGGGTTGGATCCTTTTTACCCGACTGCGCGACGCAAAGAAGTGGTTCAATACAATAAAAAATAAATACATTTCATTTTATTTCAACACAATACTCATATTGAAACGCAAAATCTATCTATATAAATAAAAATAAATTGTTGTTCGTTAGTCTGATTAAAACTCGAGAACGGCTGAACGGATTTATCTTATCTTAGTCTTGAAATTTTCGTGGAGGTCTAGGGAAGGTTTAAAAGGCGAGAAAAAATCGAATAATTGCCGGGAAAAAAAATGGAATAAAAACCCGTGCGAAGCCGGGGCACCCTCAAAATCAACAATTATTATTATTATTATATAATGATAAGAAGCCAATTAAAGGTATTCATGGATAGGAACACAGAACTAGCATACCCGGCAGATGCCGGCTAGTGAAAACCTCTTAATATGATGAGTGAAAACGTCTTAATGGGTTATAATAACAATACAATACATTTTTTTTTTATGGCAATACCACAATATATAAGTATACATAGGAGATACATATTACATACAGTGACACAATAAGCGGCCTTATCATTAATAGCGTTTTGTCTGTTCACGTCCGTAAGTGGTAACCCTCTGAATCCTTACACGTGACCTCCGGGTGGTGCTAAGAACAGTCTCTGGTGGGAGGCTTCGGCCGCGGCTTGTCACCACCCTCCGGGCTGGGCCGGTGCGTGAAGCGATTTTTTCGTGTTTCGTAATGTGGCCCGGAGAAGCCATCTACCTTCTAGGCCTTCATGCCCCATCTTAGACCACATCGTCACTTTGCAATAAATAAAAAAAAAAAGCGTTCTCTTCCAAACTTAACTTTTCTTATCTTTGATACTTTCCTTATATTTTTTTTAATTGCAGCTTATGTTGACAGTGATTATTCCATAACATTTTCTCCACGTTTTTCCGTAAACCATCAATATTTCCAAATCCCCGATGCCCGTTAGACTTGACATTAATGTACGACGTCTTCGGTGAAGTTCGGATATCCGCACCGGATTTCCGGTCGCGACCGGGTCAAAATCAACTTTGCCGAACTTTCGCTTAGGACTTGGCATTGAATAATGTGTGTTATAGACAAAACATTGTCAGAGTTTACTAGATATGGATATTTCTTTCTAAGTATGTTTTTTTTTCTATCTCGTCAAGGGAAAAAGGCCCTAGTGTCCCAGTATAAAAATATCGTCATCGATCGTTAACCCCTAAATTTACGTTTTTTTTTAAGTTCACTTTATCCTGAAATATCTGACCCACGCCTATTACCGAGAAATTAGCTTTAACATTCTTAATTTTAGCAAGTTAAATATTTTTTCTTTTCGGACCATCCACACAACTTTAACTTTTTTGTGTTACGGGTACAAGACATCTGATTAATATTATAGACATACATACAATTTTATTTTATTATACATATTAAATACGCACAATACCCAGACCAAAGAGAAATTGCTTGCAGAACATACAAGCACTTGACCGAACGGCGGGAATGAATTCGCTACCTCTTGCCTCGCAAGCATCTTAGACCACATCGTCACTTTACATCAGGTGAGATTCAGCTGAAATTAAGGATTATCTATCATAAAAAAAAGCTGGCAGTCAAGGCAGTCATGTTAATATCCGACACGTCGTAACAACTAACATAATCTAATATAAGAACCCCATTTTACGTTCCCACGGCTGGGACACAAGGATTTTTGTCTCTGGACGAGTGAGATTAGGTCTTAATACACCCCGCTTGTCCATTCACTTGAATGTAACACGTCCTTCAAACTCTCTGTTCTCAGAACAAGCCAGTTTCCTCACGATGTTTGCCTTCACCCTTACAGCACGAGTTTAGAGCGCAAAGCGGGGATTTGACACGACTTTCGAGAATGAAGTCTGAATTCTCAATCAATCAATAATAACCCTCTTTTAACGATTTATATATCTAAACTTACATTAAAAATACTGAAAACAAATCAACTAGTTTTGGCCTGTGCATTATTAAACCGCACCACATTGTTGGAATTCGCCGTACAGCCGAACTCAGTCGAACTCCAAATCGCCCAACTCCGCTCACAAAGTTTCACACAAAACACGTTCATTGGTTTCAAATGAACTTCACTAAAATGATAAGTTTACAGTAATTTGGTAAACCGGTATTACGCAGTCGGGAGTAGTTAGTTTAATGCTCTTGCGAGTCGACTTAGTTCAGCAGCTTATGCAGTTCGGACTATGCGGCATATTACTGATGAGGCCACCGCGAGACTTGTTTATTTTAGTTACTTCCATAGTGTCATGTCATACGGTATCTTGCTATGGGGAACGGCAGCTGATATCCAAACTATCTTTGTTCTTCAGAAAAGAGCGGTGCGTTCAATCTATAAAATGAAACCACGCGACTCCTTACGAGATAAATTTAAGGAAATAAATATTATGACTGTTGCTTCACAATATATTTATGAGAATTTGCTGTACACACACAAAAATAAGCAAGATTTTCTAAAAAAGAGTGATTTCCATAATGTTAATACTAGAAATAAGAATAAACTACATATCCCTACATTTAGATTACGTAAGGTGGGGAAATCTTTTATGGGCAATTGTGTCCGTTTTTATAATAAACTTCCGCAGTTTATAACTGACCTACCCATTCGAAAGTTTAAGTTTTTAATTAAAAAATGTCTTTTGAAAAAAGCCTATTATTCTACAGAGGACTATATCAAAGACGATAATGCTTGGTCAGATGTAGCTCGGTTCCACTAGGATGGACAAAATAGCTAAATTTAGTTTTTTTTTTCTGTTATGTGCATGTTTGACTAGCATTTGTTTGTAAATGTTAAATGTATAAGTAACCATGTTGTACACCAATATTGTTATAATAACAACATAAGAGATGGAAGCTGAGTTGTTCTATTCGCTTCTCAACTCAGTGTAAAAAATTGAAGCGAACTGTCAAGACTATGTTATTTCCTTGATTATTCTTAGTTTTTATTTAAATTAGACTTAAGTTGACCTGTCCATGTAAGCATAGGCTTCTAAGGAAATAAACGTTTTGACTTTGACTTTGACTTTGACTTTGACCCATACGTTTTACCCGACTGCCAAAGGAGGAGGGTATTTGTTTCGTGTGTATGTCAGTAAAATAAATAAATATTTCCAAATGATGTAATTCAATTCAATTTATTTATTCCATTAAGATACAACAAGTACACTTGGAAAGGTCAATAATATAACAGTATATCATCATTTAAATATTTGAACTTAAAAATAAATACAATTGTACATTAATATAATTTATGTGAAATTATCAAATAAAATTATCCGCATGAATGTAATAATGAAACATGAGCTATCATTTGAAACCAAACGCTAGCTCATGATTCTAAATTTAAGTCTAAGATTCAATAACTAAAATACATCAACACTTATGTGTGTTTCTCTTTGTGTTTTTATAGGAATTGTTAAGTTGAAGTTATTGTTAATTTTGATTTTTGAAAGTTTTCGTGTGTTATTATTTGTTATTTAGGATCAATATGCGAAAACATATAAGTAAATGGTTAGTACTTTTGTAGCTATTAATATGTGTATAAGATAAGTAAATAAAACTGTTTGTTTTCCGAATAAAATAAATAAATAAATATTATATGCATAGTCGTGACCTAGAGAGACACCATGATAGTCCACTGTGCTAGTATAAAACTGTATTACAGCCGGACTATCGTGTTGCTCCTCATTTATTGGTAGATGTATGTTTACTTATGTATTTAATATTTGTACAACTATAGGCAAAATATGTAATAATTTACTTCCGTTTCAAAATTATCTAATAAAAAAAAACATCATTAGTTAGAAAGTATGTATGTACGAGTATATTTCATTGTGTCTCATGTAGCCTAAACGGTTTGATGGAATTTGATATATTTGGTATCGTAATTCTTTCTATCTAATTAAAAGAACTAAAATTTAAAATTTAAATCAATTTAAGATTAAACTAAGAGACTGGCTTTTAGAAAAGTGTTTATATTTAAAAATAACTGACATATTACCAATTATACTTAAATTTTTAATTCATTAATGTGTATTCTCTATTCTTATTATTAAATAAGTATATATTAGTGTTATATCATAACACTAATATACCATAATGAAAATTAATTGTAATTAATATAGATTTGCACACCACCAGGTAGAATGTTAATGGACATTAAATTTAGATTTAAGACCTATTTGCACAAACATTCATCTTCATCATCATCACCCTATTAACGTTCCCACTGCTGGGACACAGGGACTTCTCTCTTGACGAGAGAGATCACATTCTCGCAAATAAATGAATCATTATTATCGTTAGATTCGAGCTTACCACGGGGCTAGATGTTGTTGTGTGGATTGTCTGGATATATTTATATTATGGATATATATCTACCTATCTATTTTCTACGACTGAAAACTCACGAGATAGAGGGTAAAATTATGATGATTGGTTTGATTTGATAGAATACTTTCGTTTACTATCATCCCTTATATCTTACGGCCGCAATTTTATAGGTTCTATAAAAAATAGCCGACTCAAACCTATTTCATTAAATGGACTCAGATCCAATCACATGTATGACTTTAGATTTTTTTTAGCATCATATTTTACAGTTATTTACCTCATCAAATTTTGATTAAATAACTTTTTGAGTCCGTAAGATAAATATCAAAATCGCTCGCGTATCATTTTCGGGTAATATATAAATTAAACAAAAGTACAAGGCCTGACGAAAAATAGTCGATATTTCGTTCACAAATAATATGGCGGATGGTATATTACATATTAGTCTGGTCACACCAAAATTCCAGTTCTATCTCGAGCAGAACAATATATAATTGAAATCGCAAGAATACAATGCAATACAAAAAATACCAATGCACAGAATAAGAAGAGGTCTCTAAGACCTCCTCTTTCTAAAAACACACACACACACACACATAAGATACGCTGCCTAGGGTTTTCTTTCACTTTTCTTTTTTTCTGCTGTTAGTCTTATTTTAAGGAACTACACATAATTTTCAATGGAAGGCGGCGCTGACAGATTTTTTTTAATTTTTGCGGTTGTCAACTCTTAAATTGTACCGTATTCCGTGTAAATCCTAAACATTTTTGAATTAAATGTCCAAACAATTTGTTTTCATGTCACATTGATATGTAGGTAAAATATGCACGAGTTAATTTGTGCCTCAAAAGATTTGAGTATTTGACCCAATATTTATAAATAATAAAATAAAAATAAAAATAAAAGTCTTTTATTTCGGATAACATAGATCATTTGATTTATGCAGTCACTTTGATCTCTAGTGAAAAACAAAAGTAGTCAAATTGGCCCAAGGCCAACCCCTCTTATCAACCCGGTCAACGATGCCCCAACCCGCAAGCAGCAAGCGATCAGTTGTTATCGCTCAGGCCAGTGAGGCCAGCCTTATAATTTGAACGATCTCGTCGGGGCGTGAGGACGTGCAGTGGAGCGTAGTTCGGTTAGTTCCTTATAATTGGAGTCTGCGTTTGAAGCGTCAGTTTGCTAGTATCAGTATGATATTTAAAAGATGTTAGTCAAAGGAACGACATTTTCCGTCGCCGTAGACCGGTTGTAACGATACTTTAATTTCCGAAATGAGAGTGAACTGTGAAGTCGTTTCGTTCAAAAACTGATTTATTTATTTAGGTATAGGGAAAACCAACAGTTTGTAATAGAACAAAACAAAACAAAATTTGATAACAAAATACAATTAGAGGTTTTCACGAATATGTCAACAGAAATGTAACTAACACGCGAAATCACAACGAAGCATAAAAACTAAATTGAAATCGCTTCATCCGTTCGGGACCTATCATATGATACAGACAGAACTACAGACACGTCAAACTTATAAAACCCCGCATGCGTCGGGGGTTAATGACAGTCGAACTTTAGTCTTTTAATTCAAATTCCGATTAACTGATTTCGTGCACTTACTACAACAAAATGGACGAAAGAACTTGGCCTCCGTTACACGATGGACGCTTTCAACCATATTAAATATACATCTTAAGTAAAGTTAGAAAAATGGCGCCGACAAAAATAATAAAAATGTCTAGTAGTGAACACCTTACGGTGCTTTTAATTTGAGGGTTACAAAACGTACGATTACAGTGCTCTAGCTGTGCGTTTGACGTATGTACATACATACATATTAATTATTAATATGTATATATATATATGTACCCCGCACGAATCGCCTCTGTTTTATAAAAAAAGCCTCGGTGCTCGGTAATTTGCAAATTCAAAGCAGCTTTACGACTGAATTATTCAATGATCACTCATTATCTGGTAAGCATTTTTCTCTTTGGTCATGTGCATGTACAAAAAAATATCTATACATATTAATGTCTATTATATTAAGACAAGTATATCAGGTGTTTAGTATCCGTCAAACAAGCTTAGGCTACTCACACATTACCCCGCATCGCGCAGCGCGTGGAGGCGTGTTATAACGTTGCTTATAAGTATCTCCGTTTGTCTCGGTTCGTTTGACCTTAACCTTGTGATAATCGCCTTAGATCTTACCACGGGGCTAGATGTTTTATGGATTGTCCTGAAATATTTATATATTTATTTTATTTATAATTTATTTTGTTTCTGTGCTTTGATAGATTGGGGTTCCCATAAAGTACAAAAAGGTAACGGTCATTAAAAAAAACATAATTTTTGGCAAAGTATCAAGATTCTATCTCCGGTATGTCAGCACGGTTCACAACCTTCGTCCCAATTATACAGAAAAATGGCCGCAATTGACGCGTAACCTTTCATTTTGCACGTGGATTTTTTGTCATACGATTTGTGAAATTACTGTCTATTGTTTGTTTTCGTAATATTCCGGTTTTCCGGTTCGAATCAACAAAGGGTTGATTTTTTTATATTTGCAGGAGATACAACATGACTTTTTTATTTAAACGTACAGGTGCAGATTATTATAGATAACTAAGAAATAGGCTGTTATTTAATTCTCCTCAAAATAAAGCTAATATATCAATAGAATATCAATGAATGGCTGTGTTTTTGCTTCTGAATGTTTTAGCGATACGATGATAAGATACGATGCTCGCCACAGAAGTCTACCTTCTGGTTCATGCCTCATCTTAGACCACATCGTCACTTTACATCAGGTGAGATTGTGGTATAATAAAAGCCTATTCGTGCTCTTCACACTTTCCACTTTTACTACACCCGACTTGATTTGTGGATTGTAATATGTGTAGGCTTCAGAACATCGGTAGTTCTCGCTCGCTTCTAAAACTTACAAAATCATACAGATTTATGTAGTTGATCATAATAGATGTAGTTGGAAACCCGTTTGCGCCGACCCTTAGCCAGTAGGTACCTAACTAAATAAAACCCCTCATAGCTGTTATCGAAAAAAGGACAAAAGAGAATTTTCTATGCCAATTTATCTCAACGTAAGAAATTCCGAGTATTTTGATGGTGACACCGTACTTGAAGCCAAATAGATTTATTTATAAAAGCGTATATAAAAACAGATTTTATAAAGAATTCGGGGAAAATTGCTTGGGTATAACGCAGGCTCAGCTTTTGTCATAGGTTGGAAGAATTTAGCTATGGCGTTGACAAACTGAAATACAAGCCAACATTTAGATGACGCTAAACTACAGCCGTGTTACAGTTTTACACTTTTTTTTTCGTCGAAATAGGCTTTTATTATTCCACAATCTCACCTGATGTAAAGTGTGTGGTCTAAAATGGGGCATGAAGACCTAGAAGGTAGACTTCTGCGAGAGCATCGTATCTCATGTTATAGATCTAAGAATTTGTGTTTTGTAAATGAAAGAATAAATAAATAAAAGCAAATTACATGCTGGGCCGACCCTGCGTAATTTGCGAGTTGACAGAAAACATTGAATGATACGACACGGTCTCCAACAGTGAAATAGAAACACGGATGTCAGACAGAACTGCCGTAATTGGAGATGAGCCAGATTGCCTGGATTTTACACGAGCTTCCGAAACAAAACAGAGGATTTATCTTAGTTCAGCTCAATGCGAAGGCTCATGAGGTGTTTTATTTGCATGTGAATAAGTTTACAATAAAAACTATTTAATACCAAGCTTTCATATAAGCATTTCATTTTTTATTTTTATCTGTAAGCTGTTTCATTTGATCCCCTTATTGTAAGAGAGCCGTTTCGGAAGAGTACGGTAACTAGCGTTGTGACATGGAAATTTTACATAATAAGATAAAACTGTAATAACTGATATACTCATTTTGTGTAAGTCGACACAAAAGAGTGAGACATGTTTGTCTAGTAATACTTTATTCTTAGCCTTCTTCTTCATCTATTTTGATGGCTTCCGTGGCGTGACGAGCCCTTATAGAAACTATAAAGAAAATAAAGGTTTGTTTGTTTCTTTTAACGCCCTAATCTCAATTTAAAGAATCTGGGCTATAAATTTCTTCCTATACGAGTATGAACTCGTATAGGAAGGAATTTATCGCTATTTTATAGGTTATTGGCTACTATTTTCAAAAGCCATAAACACTTACGTTGCTAGTTGTTTACTATAAATATAGGAAATATCTGTTTCATATTTTAATCATAGCCTACCCTATTGGTACTGTAACATTTGAAAAAGGCCAATACTAACAGCTATTCAAGCTACTAACAGTTGACAGAAAACATTGAATGAAACGACAAGGCCTAGAATAGTGAAATAGAAGCGAGGCTGCCAGCATTGAGTTCAAAACGGTTGTACAATTGGAACTGAGCCAGATTGCTTGAATTTTTCACGAGCTGCTGAAAAACAGAACCGACGATTTATTGGAGTTCAGTTTCAAGCGCTGAAGGCTAATGAGGGGTTTTGAATTTGTTCGGTAGATGGCGTTGATCTAACAATGGGATTTGACGTTACAATATAAATTTTGATGTGGTTATAAACAAAGAAACAAAGAAATAAAATACTAAAAGATAATTAAAAAATATAAAAATAACAAATTAGATACACAGAGATGATAGGTAGGGCCCCCTTATGATTCTAGGTATGTAGGTGTTCTGTTATATATTATTATTTTATTAATTAGCTAAATTAAAATAGGGGTTAAAATTAAATAAACTTAAAAGAGATTAACTAACAATAATTAATTACAAACATACACACAAAAACACACTGTTAGTACATTGTACGTAATTTACTAAAAGTTATTTGTTATACAAGAGTGCATAGTTGTGAGTGACTTCTAAATTCAGAATCCTGAGTGATATCGAGGGAATCAATGACCACAAGGTGCAAAATCTTTGCACTCGAGTGAAACCCGTGACTTTGTTAGCCCACTTTATCGAAGAAATTACTAAATCAGCTACATCTGAAATCGGGAAGCATGTCAAATTTAACTTATAGAAGTGATTTGAAGGTCACGGTCAATTAAAACTATAAGTGATGTTCTTGTAATTTACGTTAGAATGTTTTCTTAATCTTTTGGTAAGAACTGCGTAGGTTTAAAAAAAAATATGTAATAACTGTTTGCATTATGTAAGCAAAAAAGGGTATGGACTTCCTTGTCTGTAGTGTTTTAATCTTTCTTAATTAAAATAAAGCAACAGATCAATAAACTCGTAAACTGAAATACGATATCTCTTAATATCAAATTTCCATGTCACAATGTTAGTTACCGTACTCCTCCGAAACGGCTTTTGTAACCGATTATTATGAAATTTTATATGCGTATTCAGTACCTAGGTCTGAGATCTATTTTTCATTTTGCAAAACAACGTTTGGTGGGTCAGCTAGTAAGCTTATAAAACAGGACACTAAAAGGTTTTTGAATCTTAGGTTTTAACAAATTAAAAACTTTGTGTGATAAATGCAGCAACAAAGAGGTTGAATTAAAAAGGTTTAGTGATGTTCTGTTTATTGTATACCATTTTCGAAATTTTAAATTTACCTTAATGGAGTAAAAACAGCTTTTCCGCTCAGTATAATGCAAATAACTCATTCCGAGATGGGGATTGAAAAAACAACTAATTACTGTACTATTCAATGAACTTTGATCTTGTTAAAATGGATACTACACATCTGATATACCTTTATATTGGAGTAGGCATACAAAGTTTTTTTTTTAAATAATTAGTTGAAAATCAATGGAGTCAACGATTTATTGAATATAATTTAAAGCTTGATGCTGAATGCTTAAGCGATCTTTCCTATTTTGTTAGAATATTCAGCTCAAATTACTTCGATAGATTGCGTTGGACAAAATTTCCGTCAGAGAAAATCGATTAGTATTTTTTTATATTTAAGTTAAGTTTTTTCCTGAATGTATTATAAGCAACCTTAAGCAACTAGCTTACACGCTACGGTTGGCCGATTTTTTAATATTATCCCGCGAAAACAACGTATTTAAAAAATAGTAGCCTATATCTTTCCTTGGTAAATGGGCTAACATTGTTTGTATTTATTTCAGTGTTACCCTAACACTGAATATAACTATAGATACCTTTTCGACTAAAATAATATAATAAGGTAATGTCATGTTTTCAATTCAATTAATTTTATTTGAATTGAATTGTATAGAATACATGTTTTAAAGAAAGCGTTATGCGCAATTGTCATAAAATCCTCAAACAATAAAAGTTGATTTTGACTTCGCAGGAAATCAACATCATAAAATCTGGCAAAATATCAAAGCAAACAAACAAAATGTGAAGCACTGAGCCACGAAAATATAACAGTAATGGGTAATAAAGGGCAAGAGAATAATGGACTCCTCGCTTGAATTTTTTTCTGAAATAATTGTTATTTTGCAGATTTTTGACAAAATTGATTATGGTGGCTAACTCTCACATCGAAATCACATCACGGATGTTTTGATCTATGTCACGGCAATATATAGATAGTATATTAAAGTGCCTATATCTTTGCAGTAGGGTTTTGCGTTTTATTACTTTTTATTTATTTATTTAAGGATCAACATACATTTTTACCATAACCACGTTAAAATACAACAACAAGTAGATTATTAACAAAAAACAACCGACTTTTAGTTGTAAAATTAGTTGTAATTGAGTTAACTTGAGCCGCGGCCTTCCGGCATAAGTCCATAAGAATGGCCCGTCTCCTCCCATGCTATAATTTTCCAACATTTTCGATATGATTAGAGATTTTTTTTGAATATATAAATGCAAGAACTAAAAAACGCCAAATTAAGAACCTTCTGATTCTAAAGAAGTCTGTTAAACAATAAATGCTCAAAAACGCAAAAAGTAAAAAAAAACTCGTGAGATTCCGACCTAGGATCATTTTTCAATTATACTCGAGAACTAAACCGATTGATATACACAAAGATATATCTGCGATTCCCACACGATAGAAGTGAAACTTCAGTAAATCGTTTTGCAGTAATATTTTGTTTTTTTTTGCGTCGATATTGACGACACATTTCGGCATTAGTTTTCGGCATCTTATAAAATGTATTATTAAGCACAACAAGATATAATAATAGTCACAAACACACTGTTAGATAATAGCACACCACGCTGACATTTTACTAAAAAGCTGTAATACGCAGCCGCATACAGTGTACAGTAGTATTAGCGTATAAAATATTTATATTATTTATTTATTTACATACACACCGATATCTCTCTCGCTCTGGCTCACTAATTACAGGCGACTATTGTATTTGTGTCTCTTACCTGTTGTTTTTTCCGTTGCATCCGGTTTGAAATCACAACGATTCTAAAGAAGTTTCACTTCAAAAAAAACGTGCCCATCGAATTTTAAACTCCTTTTTTGCGTTGCCAGCAAGTGACAGTTAGAAAGACTAAAACTTTCCATGTAAGTATGTATTTTTTTTATGCTGGATAAGCCTTCATTTGACCATAATCTTACTTGATGTTAAGTGACGATGTTTTCTAAGATGGGGCATCAAGACCTAAAAGGTAGATGGCTTCTCCGGGCCACATTAAGAAACACGAAAACATTGCTTCACGCACTAGCCCAGCCCGGAGGGTCGGTCGTGACAAGCCACGGCCGCAGCCAACCACCAGAGACTGTTCGTAGCATTACCCGGAGGTCACGTGTAAGGATTCAGAGGGTTACCACTAACGGACGTGAACAGACAAACCTCCAAAAATCCTCTTGTATATTATATTTAAACATGACATTTTTTTGTTCTATTCCATATCAACAACTGGTGACGTTGAGTTTATATTTTAAAAGACAAAAATTGTAATAAAATAATTAAACATGGAGTCCATTTTACATAATGCCACCCGATGGCATTAAAATTATTATTAATTATGCATTATAAACACTATTACTGAATCATAAGGTAGGTAATTTTAATTATGATAAATTTAAATACAAAAAAACTTACCGCTACGAAACAACCAGATTTTTAAAGATCATTAGAGCAATAAGTTTATTGAAAACTTATAGTTACGAATTTGGGTTACCAATGTTAAGTAGAGCAACCATTTTAATTGATTTAGTTTTTGTTGGACACACAAAAGAAGGCTATGCGCTGAGATTATTGCGCTCGCGCATGACAGAGTTGTGTTACATGCTAGCATCGCAAGAGGGACCGATGTCGAGGGATCACCGTCATTCAACTACCGTCAATCGATAGAGACAGTCACGGATCAGTCACCCCGTGTGTGTTACACGCAGTTCATAAAAGTTGCCTATAAAACAAAATTGGTTAATAAAAAATAATCATCGTAAACACATTGAGTTTGAAGAAAAGAAACATAGACCCAAACCAAGCCACCACGACATAATAATATAGAAATTGTGAGATTGATCTGTGATTTATATTGTTTTTAATTAATTTAGTTGTAATAATTTTCTTTTGATAATTATAAAATTATCAACAAAAAATTTAATTTTTTTTTTGTATTTTTAGTATTTAAATTAGTGTAAGTGTTTATTGTTAACCGTTCTTATTATTAAATAAAAATAAATAATACTCGGTACCTAATAATAACCTTAATTTTATTTTATTAAAAATTTGACGTTTCTAAGATTTGTAAAACCAAACAATGGAAATAAATGATTTGTATCTTGTAACTTATTTGTAAAAAAAAATAAAACTCGCAGTCTCTTTTCACCATCTCGGCAAAACCAAGTTACCAAAAAAATAATAAGACCTAGGTTCACATTAAGAAAATTTATTTACGTCCTTAATACAGTCGACGAAGTTCGCCGTGATACATGGCCGTATTTGGCACTCCGCCAAAAAGCCTAGTGTGAACGCGCTTAGTACGAAAAAGAGATAAATATCAATGGCAGTAATATAATTTGGATTTCGTTACGGTGAATAATAGATCCCGAATACGATCCATCACAAGGCTATATGCTCCCACTGCTGGGACAAGGGGACTTGTCTCTTGATGAATGAGATTAGGACTTGCTTCACCATGCTGGTCAAGTGCGAAGTGAATATCATTATGTCCTTCGACCACTTCAAAGTTTTTAGAACACGCCGGTTTCTTAACGATGTTTGCCATCCTATTTTAAACGAATACGATTAGCCTCAACTTCACCATTATATGCTACGAATCGAACTTGATTGAACCATATTCAACAATAGATAAAAAATATTAATGGTAATTTGATCTCAGATAGGTGGTCAAACCGAGCTAAGCCTGACCTGATCACGTTTATAGACAATGGTGAAATCGAGGATAAATTGTTGACTTCAATTGCCAAATACTCATAACGACTATATTTTGACTGTCAAAAGTGACTATAACTCGAAAACGAAATCGCAATCTGCCAGATAACCTAACATTATTTTTTCGCAAACGATATTTTGAAATCAATCTGTAGTGTACCTTAATGGTAATTTGTCCCTTTTTGCCTCTGGAAATGGTTTTCCGCGGAAAAATCCACTATAACACCGCGGGTTACTAAAAAGGTTACAAAAAAACCCACAGTATTTAAACAACAAAATAACCGACGCAGCAACTTGAAGAAACTAAGTTGCAAAAATATGAACCCTGGGCTTCTAATGAAGTTTACACTTTAAACATTTTCCACAAACTTCTAATTTAAACTTTATGAAAGAAAAACAGATAGAAAACTCTGGGATCTTAAAAATGGTTTTAATAAAGTCGGTTTAAGTGCCGATTCACATTTTGCTTATAGTTTCAGCTTACTAGTAATTTTTAGTTTAGAGCCGATATTGATTTCTAAATAACTTAATAAATATGTTTTTCCGGACAATCCACTCAACAACATTTAGCCGCGAGGTAAGCTCTTAGCTTGTGTTACGGGTTCTAGACATCTGGATATACTTAATATAATAGATATACATTCATAGATATTTTTACTATACATATTAAACACCCAGACCAAGGAGATAGTGCTTGCAGAACATACAAATATTTGACCCCCCCAACAGGAATCGAATCCGCTACTTCTTGTGCAAGCAGTCCTTGACCCACTGCGCTACTGAGGCAGTAAATTTCTTCTCATTACATCTAATAAAAATAATTTATTTAATAAGAATAGTTATCTTACAGTTTTCTCAAATTATAACTATCTTAAACTAACTTACAAACTAGACTTAACTAACAAACTAATAACTAACAAAATAGAGTAAAGACAAAAATAATTACAACAAATTAAAACTTAAAAAATACCGTATTATCGTATCGTATCAAATCAAATATTTTTGGTGTATTGTCAAGGTGCTCCCTCGCTGGGGGCATTCGCGTGTAATATAACATTCAAATTCAAAGTCAAAACGTTTATTTTCTTAGAAGCCAGGTCAACTTAAAATTAATAAAACAAAATTTTTATATCAAAAATCATTAGAGTCCTGTTCGCTTCCATGTTTTATTCTTAGTTGAGAACCGAATAGAACAACACATTATGGATTCGACTATGACTATACAGCGATAAGGCCGCCCTTTGTACTCCAATGTATTGTCGTGTTATTGTTTGCAGTTTTTGTATTTTATTTGTGGTGTACAATAAAGAGTTATCTATCTATCTATGAGCATAACTTTGCGATACTTCCACCTGCACCGAGAGCATTCGCTTTTACTGTAAATTATACTCAGTGGCGCGGTGGGCGAGAGGTCCGCTTGCGGCGCAAGAGGTAGCGGGTTCGATTCTCGTCAATTGGTCAAGTGTTTGTATGTTCTACAAGCACTTAATTAAAAATATCTGTGTATGTACGTCTATTATATTAAGTATATCAGATATCTAGTACCCGTAACACATGTTTAGAGCTTACCACGGGCTAGATGTTGTATAGAATGTCTGGATATATATTTATTATAGATTCGAATTTGATCATCGTTATATTGGTACTGTGTGGTTATAAAATTGTTTTAACAGTTTGCCCAATCTGAGCATAAAATAATAATAACTTGACAAAATTTTAACACTTATACACTGTCACATATAACCCAAAATCTTAGAATAAAATAAATAAAATTTATTATATTTTATTTATTTGAAAACCATGGTAAATATCCCGTTTTAAATCTATATATTGTGTTTGTCGCTCGTGAGGTTCTTTGTCATAAAGTCTCGTTTGAAAACCGGCGAAACTTCACCTAAAGGTGGATCTGCATTTGCTGAGGCGATACCTTTTCGCACAACACATTCAATCTTTAGATAGTCAAATGTTTAGATAGTATTTAGTATTATATAAATATTTAATTTAATTTTAATTCTTCTTTTTCTCAATAATCCTATCCATTCAAGGTTGTCTAGTCTACAAAAATAGCGGTCTTATCGCTATTTCTCACATAGTCTTAAGTGCTTTTTTTGTTTTGTGTTTTTAATTATGTGTGCAACAAGGAATATTTATTTTATCTTATCGTATCGTAATTTAACTGTATTATACTTGTTATGTGTGTGTGTTGCGTTAAAAAATGTTTTCTCTCTCTCCCTCTCAAATACTGTTGATAACTATCATAGTTTAAAAATGTAGACTGTTATGTTAAAATGGAAATGGAATTATTTTTTAATTATTTAGGAAGTTACATCAGTAACTGTATAGCTCTAATATCATTATAGCCATAATGACGTTATCTTAATAAGCTTTGGACAAAGTCTGAATTAGCACCACTGTAGCGCTACCAAGAATATATTGGAGTTAGCGCCCTACTCGTTGTTCTCGTTGCTGAATTAAATACAAAATTAATCAAAGAAAGAAGAAAGAAAGAAAGAAAATCTTTATTGTAAAAATTGTGTATGCATGTTAACAATGACTAGGTATCAACAATTTTATCCGTCGCGGACATACAATAGTATTGAAATGTACACATTAAAATTTTACAACATAATATTATGCCTTCAGTGCAACAAATAAATTTAACACTCAAAGTATTCTTTTAAGTTATAGTGAACTCTATTATGTAGCCAGTTTCTCAAATTTGTCTTAAATGGATATCCATTTAGTTCTTTTATTTCTTTCGAAAACTTTTATAGCTGTTATAAATGTACTTTTCTTATATAAAGAAGAAAGAAAACTAACTATTAAAAGCCTCATTCACCATAACTTTATCTGTAAAAAAAGCCTTTATAATAAATTCTTCACTCGTATTCATAAAATATCTGGCTTATATAACTGAAACAAGTCACCCTTGTGTTGTGTGTGGTGTGTTGTTATAAACGTTGCTTTACCGCTCCTGTGCAGTAATTGAAAGTAGACATAGAAGAAGTAGATTCCTCATTCCGGACATGTTTGAACATGGTGGTGCGGAACTAATTCCTGGAACTATACAAATCCGGAACTACCCATCTTTAATAGAAAGGAATAAATAGAAAAACACATACCGTAAACTACTGAAAGTTACAGAAGATTGACGGAGGAAGCTTAAAAAGGTATTCCATATTATATCCATACACTGAAACTGTTTTTATGTCGCTAAATAACCACAGAAAGCTGAATACTGAACGATCCATTTTTAAATTTCAACACCCACAAACAAAATTATATGGTAAGATTCTACAAAAATAAAATTTATTTAGTCCTTCAAAGCCAACATTTGCCTTGAATGCGACTTCAAGGCATAATAAGTTAATCATTCATCATATAAAGCGTAATGTTGCTGAATAATTAAATAATTATGTTAACATAGGTAACAGAATTATTCCACTTTCCAAGGAAAACAAGAAAATATTTATCTTTCTAGTCGAGAACACATGGTACTTGTCTGTCTGTATATATAGGTATAAATGACAGTGGCAATTTCAGGCACCAAGCTAAGAGGCGAATTCAAAGTGGATTTTTAACTTTGTAATGAGTAAGGTAATTACCAGTTGTAATTTATTAGCTGTTGTTGTTTTTGATGGATGTTTATACACTCTTGAAGAGAATATAATTAACTAAGTGCTTAGGGGTTGAAAAGGAATTAATTGAGAAGGCTCTTAGCTTATTCAATCCTCATAAGAGCTTTAACGTTAAGAAAATCGGTACTTTTCTTTTTTAATTATTACAATACAATACAATATACTTTATTTAAACAACAAAAAAAAAATATTACAAAGAATTATGCGTAGCAAAAGTGAGACAATGGACGGTCTCTTCCAGGTAACCTTTGGACCTTTGGAATATTCGACGTAAAGGCTAAGTGGGAGCACGTCTGAGCTAGTGTTTCGGAATGGCGTAGGTAGCCTAAATTTGCAGCACGCATTCAGTCAATTCTATGTCAAATGTCTTAAGGTTACATTAAAAAAGTTTAATAATTTTATATGGTGGTTAAGTAATTTTACATTTTCGAATTTTCCGCGCAA
Source organism: Gymnoscelis rufifasciata (assembly GCA_929108375.1). NCBI lineage: Eukaryota > Metazoa > Arthropoda > Insecta > Lepidoptera > Geometridae > Gymnoscelis > Gymnoscelis rufifasciata. The sequence goes on from OV815326.1 coordinate 2,011,375, forward strand.
TTTCATTAATTTTTTTTTCATAAGAACCTTCTCCTGATAATAACGAACAGAACAAAAAAAGACTTAGCGAAATCGGTCCAGCCGTTCAGGCGTGATGCCGTGATCAAGGGAAATAGGGATTCTTTTTTATATAATACTAGCGGCACGCCCCGGCTTTGCACGGGTAATTATTCAAAATTGTTTCAATATTATACGAATTTTTCTCGCCGTAAAAACCATCCTTAAACTCCAACGAACATTTAAAAAAATAAATTGGCTAAATTGGTATAGGCGTTGTTGAGTTATGCGCTTAGCAACACATTTTGCGATTCATTTTTAACCCCCGACAAAAAAAGAGGGGTGTCATTGTTTGACTTGTCTATCTGTCTGGAACATCATAGCTCCCGAACGGATGAAGAGATTTCAACTTTTTTTGTTTAAAAGGTGAGTCTGGCGCGAGTGCTCTTAGACATGTTTAATGAAAATCGGTTGTGCCGTTTAAAAATTGTGGGGGTTAGAATGGGGAAGGAAAACCGAAAATCTGCAAAAATCTCGCGTCGGTTATCAAATGAAAGCGCAATGCGTGCACATTACACATTATTATGGTGTTTTACTTTTACGGAAATTGAAGGATTCGAATCGGGGGTTTTTCTTATATGTATTTTAAATTTAGATTTATTATTTATAAGAAGATTAAGGTAAGAGAAAACATACTATTGATTGCAATGTTCAAATTGGTGTAATCAACAACAAACATAAACTTGGTTCGGGTCATTTGGTGTAACGTTAGTTTTTTGAAGAAAGTTGGTTTTATATTGGTGTATGTGTGGTTATAATTTTTCGTTCAAGCTAAGAATTAGTGTAAGAGCAATGCTGGTTTGCCAAGATACATACACCAACTTAACCTTCTTCGGTCATAGGAATACAACAATTCGACTTATGTAAATGGATCACATACCTACTCAGTTACAACATAATTTCGACGGAAGTCTGCAAAATTCACAGTTAAAATATGTAGCGTAACTGTATTTTTTTTAAGCTAGAATTCTATTATTATGCTATTCGAAAGAGCAGAAAAAAACTAAAAAAAAACTGTATACTTAACTTATTTTACGTGTTTTGGTGTTAACCCAATTGAACCTGCAACCGACGATATGTACCTACAATATCTATGCTATATGCTAGGGTTTAGTTCTGAAAATAACTTTTTGAATGGGATTAGTTACCTGTTAACGAATTATTAACTACTAACTAAGCGACAAAATATTATCAAGCGACAATTTTTTTATTTCCGCACACGACCATTCAGTAGGGAGCCGACCGACGACGCGACGCGGCAGATTATTTCGTGATCCTAACCCCGCTTAATGTCACAAAACTATAATAGTTAGAGATATGATTTAACGACGTTTTTTGTAGATAATATTAAGTTCTACAAAGTTGTAATACATCACTTTGTTATATATTCAATAGTTTTCGCAGCATTCGCGATTAAAGAAAGATTTTAGGTTCTTTTTTTTCACCATGGGTTACATTATCGGAGTTTGGTAAGGAATCATATTATTTTTGAAAACTAAATATAGCCTATGTCACTCAGGGATAGTGTAGCTTTCGAATGGTGAAAGAATTTTTTAAATCGGTGCAGTAGTTTCAGAGCCTATTCGAGACAAACAAACAAACAAACAAAAAATCAAACCTTTCCTCTTTATAATATTATATAAAAGTAGCATAAAAAAGTGATCGAAATTTCAAAACATCTTGTGTGACGTGCCAGATGTTGTATGTTATACTATGTTTAAATTTTATAGGAAGTTTTAAATTTCAAAAGAGAATTATCATAATAACGCCGAGGATTAAACTAAATATGATCACTTAAGACACGTTGATTGTACCTTTACTCCTAACAAACTACATAGTCCGTTACTTTTGACTTCATTTACTGTATATATATATTTTGGGACACTATTTCATCAGTTTATTTTGCTGTTGACTGTACAAGCTCAGGTTAGTTTGAGGTTAGGTGACGCTGTCTGATTGGTCCGGAGATATTTATTAGTCACTAGTGGCCCGCCCCGGCGTCGGTTTAAACCTTCCCTAGACCTCCACGAACATTTTAAGACTATGATAAGATAAATCCGTTCAGCCGTTCTCGAGTTTTAATCAGACTAACGAACAACAATTCATTTTTATTTATATATATAGATATAAAGATAAGAAATGCAGAGCAGTTAAGCACTAAGACTCAGAAATTCACAAGATACCTTCACCTTAAGTGTTCTCAATAAAATAAGCCCTGTAATGAAATTGCCGCTCAATTTAAGCAACATTACCTGCATGACATAACCGAATTTCTCCATTATTTCCCTAACGTAATTTGCCACGTAAAACGTACATTAAGGGCAGACCCGTCCTAAAGCTTAAGCAAACAAAGTCTCATGCAAAATATGGAAATCAATTTCCGGAGGATTTCGTTGATTGGAAACGTGGTTAATTTTGATTATGAATATTAAATTTAGTGGTTTAATTATGAATTTTAAGCGGTTGATTTTTAGGGTTATCTGTGATTGGTCAGTTTATTGTTTTATATCATTACTGACCATAATTAAAATTTTTGGTGAAATACTCTCTTACAAGGCGTAGAGTCATCATCATCATCATCATTTCAGCCTAAGGGCGTCGACTGCTTGACATTAGGCCTCTTTCAAAGATTTCCAGTAATTTCTTGCATCTACCGACCGAGAGCCCGCAGCCTTCACCAAGTTATCCGTCCATCTAGTTGGTGGACGTCCTACGCTACGCTTGCCAATCCATTGTTTCCATTCTAGAACTTTTCTGCCTAAACGACCATCTGTTTAAAGAGTCACTTTAAAGAGGGGCAGTATAATTAATTCACCTGAAAGGGGCGGTATAATTAATTCACCTGAGTTAATTCACCCAGGTGCATTAACTATACTTTTAGTAGTAGACTTTATTCACCCAGGTATCTTCGGGTGCATTAAGTCTACTTTTTTAGTAGACTTTATTTACCTAAGAGGTTTCCGGTGAAAGCTAATAATCCGTTTGGTAATGTCGGTATGTTGGGTAGGTATATTATGTAGGTTAAGTGTAGCATACTTAAGGTGCACTAAATAAAAGTAAAAGTAGTTAATTTTTAAGTTATCAAATCAGTCCCATTTACGTTAGTGAACGCTTGTTAGGGGAGCCAAAAGCCCATTAGCAAAAGGTTTATCTGGAAAAAAAATATTTTCCGCCATTTTAGGTTATTTGTACTATTATTTTATGGGCTTACTTTTGACTACAGTCTAGCCAGAAAGCAGAGACGAGGTCAACGATGGAACAAGTTTGACCAGAAAAAGCCTGTTCACTCTGGTCTTAAAAGTGGTCGGGTTGTATGTAATCGGAAAAACAGACTTCGGGAGAGATTTCCACTCCTTAACAGTGAGCAATGTAAAATAATTCGAGAAGCATTTCGTGCGTGTTGATGGTAGATCCACTAAGTGAGCATGTAAACCAGCTATAATGTTATTTAACATTCATGGTTATATTGATTGAAAACACAAATAAAACACAGCTTGGCTGTCTATATAAGTTAGCACGACATTTTCCTCTTTCTAACACAAATGTCGAAGGAAGTTATGAGTACAAGGACAAACGAATGCTAACGACATTTTATCTAATATAGGTTTAGTTGATTATTTCGCGTATTTAGGTTAATCCGTTACCGTTTTTTACACATTTACCACTATATCTTTGCTCCTATTGGTCGTAGCGTGATGTTATATAGCCTATAGCCTTCCTTGATAACTGGACTATCCAACACAAAAAAGAATTATTCAATTCGAAGCAATAGTTTCGAAGATTAGCGCGTTCAAACAAACAAACAAACTCTTCAGCTTTATAATATTAGTATAGATATCTCTAATGGATGGACGTACGACTTGGTTATTTGCAGATCCAATGGTGAATGAATAGTTAGTGACTGTTACTAAACTGTTTATAATACATGTATTAATTAAACTATAAATTAGATATTATGTGTCACCGGTCCGTAAAATGATTACCTAGGAATTTAAGAAGAAGTGTTACATACAACTCTCTTCTGTGATTGAAGAAATAAGAACTCCAAAATAGTAAAAACTATAAATTTTTAGTAACTGAGAAAGCTGTGTTGTTCTATTCGCTTCTCAACTCAGTATAAAACATTGAAGCAAACTGTCAATACACTGTTATTTCCTTGATATTTTTTGTGTAAACAATTAAGTTTTATTGATTTTAAGTTGACCTGTCTGGCCATGTGCTTCTAAGGAAATAAACGATTTGACTTTGACTTTATTGGTTGAACCGTTTAGAAACTTACGAGTGAATATCCGTTATTTAACCAAATTAACAACGAGACATTGCAAATTGATAAGTTCCGATAAATTAAAATTAATCAACTTTTTCTCTCGTTTAGAATCCTACTAAAATTTATAGATTTCTTTCATTCTTAATTTTTTTAAGGAAATTAATATTTTTTTGTTGTTCTTGTTATTTAAAGGGGACATTATGCATTCGTATGACTGCAGATTCAATAGTCTGAAATGGTACCAAATTGATAAATTCCGATAAATTAAAATTAATCAACTTTTTCTCTTGTTAAGAATCCTACGACAATTTATAGATTTCTTTCATACTTTAATTTTTTAAGGAAATTAATATTTTTTTTTGTTCTTGTTATTTAAAGGGAACATTATGCAATCGTATGACTGCAGATTCAATAGATTCTGAAATGGTACCTAAACGTGACTTGCTAATACTTGTGTCCAATAACAAGATTGGCTCTCAAGTCTTGGAGCTTGTATACGAAGCCCTGAGCTTAGGAACGCTTTGCAGAGAACACCTATTTCAATTAGTTTCGTGTTTACAAGCGAACCCGGTGTTCGTTACAATACTAAAACACGAATAGGAATGTACTATGGCTGGTTTCGAGTTCTCCTGATAATTCGTTTCGAGTTGGGAACTATGTACATAATGATGAATAAATGCTTATAGCGAACCAAATATCTTTGGTACTTTGACGTGTCTGTCTGTCGGACTGTATGTCTGTGACATCATAGCTCCCGAACGTTTAGAGCGATTTCAAATTAGATTTTTTTTTATGAGTGTTCTTGTTTGATGAAAACCGGTTGACCCGTTTAAAAGTTATGAGGGTAAAAGTGGGGAAGGAAAACCGAAAATCTGCAAATATACTCGAGTGGGGTCTCAAATGAAAGCGCATCACGTGCACATTACAAAATGGTATGACTTTTAACTTTTAAGGCAACTATAGTTCTGGAATCGGGGGTATTTTTCAATTTTATATTTAGATTTCTATATAAATAAGTTAGTATTAATAAATCAAGTACGCAAGGTTTCCGAGTGTCCATTTTGTGCTAGAACTTTAACAGCCCGCGAATGTTCGTGTAAACGCGATGAGTGTGGCTGGGCAGATATTCCAATAGATATTATTCGGCCGATATATTTTCGGGTCACTATCGGTTGTATTTATTGTTAAGTTACCGAAATGAAAGTCAAATTATATATATTATTTAACAAGGTTCCGGATAAAGCGTAACAGTTGATGTTATAAAATACAAAGAAATATCACAATGATATTTGATATTGATTCAAATATAATTTGAATTTGATTTTGGTACGCATCAAAGAGATTTGTCACGAAAATAATTCGTTTGACTACACCTAAGAGCTTGTTCTCCCTTGTAGGGTTGTCGGGATATTAATTGGTGTCGGAGCTTCTGTTCACATTAAAGATTAATTATCTGTTGTCCGACATCTTATTTTTTATCTGCTTTTTAGAGTTCCCTACCCAAAGGATAAATAGGACCCTATTACCGAAACTTCGTCGGTCGTCTGTCGTTCAGTCACACAGTCGTTTCTTATGAACCGTGATCAATTGAGAAATTTTAGGGGATTATGTATTTCTGTTGCCAATATAAAACCAAATACTAAAGCCATTAAATAAATAATTAGATTAGGGGGCTCCCTTACAACAAACATTATTTTTATAAAGCTAAGCAACGTTGGGGCAGGTCAGTCACTTGGAATGGCAGGGTGATCACTTGGCCCACACTGACTTTTTGTTTTGAGTTATTTTTGTGTTTTTTTTTAAACACTGCATGGAACCCTAGGTATACATAGGAATGTCGAAGAACACGCAAATTTTACCTCCATAATATTAGACATAGATAAATAAATAAATATTTCCGGACAATCCACTTATATTCTAGACCCGTGGTAAGCTCTAAGCTTGTGTTACGGGTGCTAGACATCTGATATGCTTAATATAATAGACATACATATTATATAGATATTTTCTATTATGCAGACCACATACATACACACACTTGACCCGTCGGCGGGAATCGAACCCGCTACCTCTGGCACCGGAAGCGGATCGTCCCCCACCGCGCCACTGAGGCAGAAAGATAAGCTGAAATAACACTGCCTTGTGTTTTTATATGTCGAAGCCCTTTAACACGTTGCAGGATATGAAAATAACTCGTCTTTGCCACGTATCTACAGACTCGTGTATTCTTCAAAGGGAAGCCGAAGGGAGGTACATTGATACTATACCACTGGAAATGTCTTTAGTGGAATTGTTTTAGGAGGTTTTGTCTGTTCACGTCCGCAAGTGGTAACCCTCTGAATCCTTACACGTGACCCCCGGGTGGTGCTAAGAACAGTCTCTGGTGGGAGGCTTCGGTCGCGGCTTGTCACCACCCTCCGGGCTGGGCCAGTGCGTGAAGCGATTTTTTCGTGTTTCGTAATGTGGCCCGGAGAAGCCATCTACCTTCTAGGTCTTCATGCCCCATCTTAGACCACAGCGTCACTTTACATCAGGTGAGATTGTGGTCAAATGAAGGCTTATCCAAAATAAGAAAAAAAAAAGTCTTTTTTTATCCCTATACAGATAAAATAATCTACTTAAAAAAACCGATTTCAGCACTTTAGTTCCCTTAAAAGTAAAACGTCATACTATTTTGTAATGTGCACGTGATGCGCTTTCATTTGAGACCCCACTCGAGTATATTTGCAGATTTTCGGTTTTATTTTTCCCACTTTTAAACTGGTCAACCGCATTTCATCAAACATGTCTACGAGCACTCAGAAAGTCAGCATATAAAAAAAAACTAAATTGAAATCGCTCTATTCTATTCGTCCCAGACAGACAGACACGACAAACTTATAACACCCCTTTTTTGTGTCGGGGTTTAAAAAGGATTCTAGGATTAAATTTTTTATCTTTCAAAGTTTCGGTCACGAAATAATCAAGAGAAGTCGTTCTCTGAAGGACTGAGCGGCTACGCGAGCTCAGTGGCGTTTTACATCATGCTTAAACGTAGCAAAGATGACATAATATGACTATTATAAATCTAAATTAAAAGTTTTAGAAAACCCCCCAATTGCCTTAATTTCCTTAAAAGTTAAACACCATAATATTCAGTAATGTGCACGCGATGCTCATTAATTTGATACACCACTCGAATAAGGAAATCGTGTTTGGCTGGTTTGTGTGTCTGTCTATCGAACTATATTTATTTAGACATTTTTAAGCTAAGACAGCGGTTGAATTACAAAAACTATTATTTACATGATATTAATATCGTTCTCATTTTCAATCGACGAAAAAAAAAGGTTAAAAAAATTTGGTCAATGATAAATAAATAAATAAATATTTCCGGACAATCCACACAACAACATCTAGCCCCGTGATAAGCTCTTAGCTTGTGTTACAGGTACTAGACATCTGATATACTTAATATAATATACATACGTACATATATATTTTTTATCATACCCAGACCAAAAAGAAAGTGCTTGCAGAACATACAAACACTTGACCTCTAGTCAATCAAATCTTTTTATTTTATTTACTAGCGTAATTTATACTGGTTGCTTCCAGTATTCCCTACATCTGTGTTGTCTGTTTGCTCTGCTAGTGGAGTGGTTTCTATTGTCTTAGCTTTAATGTTACTCTAGTGGGTTCACTTCTCACAGCTGGTAAAAACTAAGAGAATGTGCATCATCATCATCAACTCCCTCGCCCCTGAAGCCAAGACGAGCACACCGTCACTGAATGTGAAATCCATTATTTATGTAATTATGTATGTATTTACAAAAAAAAAATATGTACGTAGTATATCAGTCACCTAACACCCATAGCACAAGCTCTGCTTAGTTTGGGGTTAGGTGATGCTGTGTGAGTAGTCCGGATATATTAAAAAAATGCGTAAGTAACTCTGTCTGTCTATTGTCTATTACCCAAAACTACTGTGCCGATTTAAATGAAATTTGGTACACAGTTTCTCTAGAGCCTAAAAAAGACATCGGCTTTATTCCGTGGGAAATTCACTAACTAGTCTTAAAATTAATACTTATCCCAGGCAATAAATTGATTAATCCTAAAATATTTTCAGTCACGGTCCGGCAGAATCTAATTTCTATAGAAGCTCAGAAAACCACAAGAATTTTAATATCAAGCCATCGAAAATAAACCTATCAAATCCTAAGTGATCCTTAGGCTATTTATGTGAAAAGCCAAGTTTAAAAAAAACCGCGTTCTATATATCTCTATATAAACGCATAAATAATAGTATCCGATAACCGGAAGCTATTTCAAAATTCAGAATTTCAGCGGAGTTCCAATACTACCAATGCAGCCGTCAAAGTTACATTTGTGGTGTAGTAATAATATGATGTGTTAGCACTAAGGACACGTACGTTAGTATACCTAGATTAAGACATAGTTATAGAGCTCTGTTCCGACAGTGAATAAATGGTCATCAACAGATATGGACGTTTCTATTATGTAGGGCTTAAACCCTCATTACAACCAACATCCCTACATGGCGACCTTGCCAGGATGGGAACGCGACCGTGAAAAATAAATAACAAACAAAATAGTGAAATTGGACAATTGAAAAACAAATAAAAATGTGTCGTTCTCAAATACAAAAGGACGAAGTGTTTATAACACAAAGTGCATCCGGCGGGTCAAATACAGCTTCGGAAAGCCATCTGTCGAACATAAGTATTGTGATGTTTATTATCTGCTTCATTATTTGTGTCACGGGACTTTACGGACTATACATATTATACAAAAGGTGTCATCAGAGTTGGATCTCGAATGAAATATTTACACAGAATTTGAGAAGATCCTTCCGTCGCGTGACCAGACGATCTATCGAAGAGCCTGCACGCGTATCCTGTACTTGCCGACAGCAAAATGAAAATTGAGAAAACAAAAAAATAGAAGAAAGAAGAAACAATTATATAAATAAAATATTATGAAGATCGGAAAATAATATATATATTAAAAGATTGAAGAAAGAAGAAAGAAAAATGTACGAGTGTATGTTGGAGGAGTCCAGGGATATCCCGGCTCAGTTAGCAGTGGAGTCCAGGGTATAGCCCGGCCCAAACCAGTTTCCAGAGGATGAGCCAAGCAGCCCAATAAGTCCAGCCAAGCAGCTTTTACGGACCAGACACGAGCAGAATGATTCAGCGTACAGCGTACCTTATTACCTAAGTACCTTAGTTTCTAATTTATCTCCATAAAATTTTAATGGAAAGGCTAGTTGAAATCTATGATAATATGTTAAATTTATGTGTTAACATAAGAAAATTAGGATCCAAGAGACGTTTAGACAAAATAGGACAGCAAAAGTTTCAGGAGGCAGAAATTTTATATAATGAGTTTTCTTTGTTAATCGAACATGGACGTTTAAGCAGAAAGGAATTAAAAATTGAACCATCTATAATAAGTGAAATTGAGAAAATTTATAGTAATATCTTGGGTTATAAAGAGGTTAAAACTACTTCAGAAAGTTCGTCCGACGAAATTGAAAAAAATACTTTATATTGCAAAATGGATAAATTTAATTTAAAAACGGCTTGTACCTTGATTCCAATCATGGACGGTAAAGAGGAGACTATAGAAAAAATTATTGAAGGTATAGAGATGTATGACAGTTGTTTGAATGAAGAAGGTTGTAAGAAAATGTTGATTTCTTTTGTCATAAGGACACGCTTATCCAAATTAGCCAGATTGAAGCTAAAAGAAAATTATATAAATGTTTCTAGTTTCATACAAGATATAAAGTCTTACCTTTTAACAAAAAAATCTGCTACGTCAATTATGGCACAGATTAATAATATGAGTCAAAATAATATGACAATAGGAGAATATGGAGAGAAGTTGGGGGATTTGTTTACTTCCCTTACCATAGCGCAAGCTGACGGGAATCAAGCAGCAGCTGTAATATTGAGCCCGATAAACGAAAGGTTAGTGGTCAAAAGATTTTCAGATGGCTTGAAAAATCGTAGACTAAGTACCATATTGGCAGCCCGGAACTACGCTCATCTCAAGGATGCTATGCGCGCTGCTGAGGACGAGGAGCAGACACTCCCCGGAACTTCAGGTAGCGATGCCGTGTTCTCATATACACGAGGCAGACCTCATCGTCGAGCACGTGGTTATTACAACCGCGGACAGACAGCTCAATACCAAGGTAACTACTTTCAGCACCGTGGAAATTTTTCACCGTACAGAAGTAATAATGTACAGTCTAGAGGCAGGTCCATGCCTGCTCAGCGAGTTTCTTATAGAGGCAGATATTTCCAGCCCCGAAGTTACTTCAGACCATCGAATAGAGGTTATTATTATAGAGGTTATAACAGAGGTTATGCAAGAGGTGCGAAACAGGAAAACGTAAATGTTGCTTCGGAGACTAACGAAGAAAAGGAAGAGAAAGAGGTAAATTTGGCAGAGTTTTTTCGAGGCTACTGATTATATTTTAACATGCGAAAGTCTTGATTATATCTATTTATACAGCGGAAATCAAAAACTTGTATTTTTAATCGATACAGGCGCTTCTATTTCATTAATTAACAGTAAATCGGTAACTAGATACTCAAACATATACAGCGACAAAACATGCATAAAAGGAATCGGTGGAAAAGTCACTGCATACAATTTCACACACACGACGTTGAAATTAGAAACGGGAGATCAAATTTGCCACAAGTTTTATCTATTTGATACTATTCCTTGTCAAGCCGACGGTATACTCGGGTTAGACTTTCTGAGAACTTATAATGCTAACATTGATTTACCTAGCAACGTACTTACTTTACGGGTAAATAACAAACGGTTCCGTATTAAAATACAAAAACGGCAACAACACTTAAGTTCAGATAATTATTTACTTATCCCAGGTCGAAGTGAGTCAATTCATTATTTAGATATGAATAAAAATATATACAAAGATTGCGTTATACACAAAAAACAATTAAATGAAAATTTATTTTTAGCAGGTTGTATTGTTCAACCGAAAAGAGGTAAAATTCCAGTTAAAATTTTAAATACCAGTGAAAATGACATTAAAATTTTAAAATCAAATATAATAATACAAAATGACGATTTAGACTATTTAGAAAATTATAATATTTGGTCATTTAACCAATCAGAAAAGGGACTTGATCGTGTAAAAAACTTGTTATCAGAACTAAACTTATCTCATGTAAATACAAACGACAGGAAAGAATTGCAAATAATTTGTTCAAAATATTCGGATATATTTTTTCTTCAAGGAGACAAATTAGGAACAGCGGATGTTGTAGACCAGTCGATAACGATTAAATCAAATACGATGCCAGTCTATGTAAAACCCTATCGTTTGCCTCAATCATCAAAACCAGAAATTAATAAACAAGTTAGGAAAATGTTACAAGACGATATAATAGAACCATCCAGAAGTGAATGGAACAGTCCTATACTACTAGTACCAAAGAAATCAAACGAAGAAAAGAAATGGCGTTTAGTAATAGATTATCGTAAAGTTAACGATTGCATCCAAGACGACAAATTTCCATTGCCGAATATTTCTGATATATTAGATTCGCTTTCAGGAAGTATTTGTTTTAGTCATTTGGATCTTCATCAAGGTTTTTATCAAGTTAACTTAAAACCAGAGAGTAGAGATATCACAAGTTTTTCCACTAGTGAAGGTCAATTTCGCATGAAACGTCTCCCCATGGGACTAAAAATTTCACCAAGTGCATTTTCTAGAGCTATGTCTATTGCCTTATCAGGACTTACATTTGAGAAATGTTTTGTTTACTGTGACGATCTAATCGTATTTGGCAGAACAGTAGATATCCATAATAAAAATCTTATGGAAGTTTTTGAACGCCTAAGAAAAATGAATCTTAAATTAAACCCAGCTAAGTGTGAATTTATGAAGACACAGCTACTCTATTTAGGTCACGTAGTTTCAGATAAAGGCATACTTCCGGATCCAGAAAAAGTTAAGGTATTAAAAAAATACCCAGTACCTAAAAACGCTGATGAAGTCAGACGATTCGTCGCATTTGGCAATTATTATAGAAAATTCATTCCTAAATTTTCCGAAATATCTATTCCTTTGAACCGACTTTGTCGTAAAAATCAAAATTTTAATTGGACAAAAGAATGTCAAAGTTGTTTTGAAACATTAAAAGAAAAACTTGCTAGCCCGCCAATCCTACAATATCCTGATTTTTCAAAGGAAAATGTATTCGTCCTTCAGACGGATGCATCTGGTATAGCCATTGGGTCAGTATTATGCAATAAAGATCTTCGCCCAGTAGCATACGCAAGTAGACCATTAAATAAATCAGAAGTTAATTATCCAACAATACAAAAAGAACTTTTAGCGATAATTTGGAGTATAAAATATTTTAGACCATATTTATACGGAAGAAAGTTTACTATTTTAACAGACCATAAACCCCTTATTTATTTATTTAGCATGAAAGATCCATCAACGCGACTTATAAAATTTAGATTGCTATTAGAAGAGTACGATTACGATATTCAATACATAAAAGGTACGGATAACAAAGTTGCAGACGCTTTGAGTAGAGTGACCATAAGTTCTGACGAATTAAAATCATTAAATGAAAAAGTTGTTAGTATGGTTATGACAAGAGCACAACAAGCGAGAATAAATTCGCAGTGTAATAAAGAATTATCGAATGACCATAGTTCTCTTAATATACCTGACAAACCAAGGTTAGGCCAACCAAGGAAAGCAGAGATATTAAGAAAACCTAATGATACTGTAGAATTAAAATTTTGCAAAGGAAAAGACTTAAATAAGAAAAATATAGACTATAAAAATAAATGTTTTGCCTATATAAAAAATGAAAATACTATATTTATCGATCTCAGGTATATGTCGCATTTTTCGCGAGTCGAATTTGCGGATTTATTGAGTGAGTTTTGTAGTAGAATAAATATGAAAAAACTATGCATAGTAAAGGATGAAAATAATATTGAATTTATTAAAGAATTAATATATGAAATAAAGACTAGACAAATGTGGTCCGGACCGCAAATAAATATTCTAAGAGGAATAAAAAGAGTCTTCGAAAATGACGAAAAGACGTACATCCTACATGACTATCATTTGCTACCTACAAGCGGACATGCAGGTATGCGACGCATGATAAATAATATTAAAAGTAAGTATCATTGGCCAGGTATGGAAAACGACGTACGAAGATACGTTTCCAGGTGTAAAAAATGTCAAACTAGTAAGTATTCTAGAAATATAGTCGAACCAATGGTGGTAACCACAACGGCTACAACTGCTTTTCAAAAGGTATTTTTAGATTTAGTGGGACCCTTAGATAAGGATTTAGAAGGTAACATTTATATTTTAAGTTTGCAATGCGAGTTAAGTAAATACGTCGAGGCGTATCCATTACGACAAAAAGATACGGTAAGTGTAGCTAAATCATTTGTAAACAATTTTATACTTAGGTATGGTTTACCAAGTACCATCGCAACTGATCGAGGTTCGGAATTCATGTCAGAAACAATGTCTGAGGTATGTAAGTTACTGCAAATTAATAAAATAAATTCAACCGCATATCATCATCAATCTATAGGAGCATTAGAAAATACTCACAAACATCTTGCAGCATTTTTAAGAACTCAATGTGACGGACATCCCGAAACATGGAGTCATTGGTTACATTTTTGGTGTTTTTCATACAATACCACAGTTCACACAGAAACCAGATACACGCCCTATGAGTTAGTTTTCGGTAAAACGTGTAACTTGCCAAGTAATCTTACTAAGGAGGTCGTAGAGCCACTTTACAACCCAGATAATTATGTTTTAGAATTAAAATATAGGTTACAGTTAGCTCATAAGGAGGTAAGAAATAATTTAATTTTAAGGAAAAATCTAAGAAAATTGGAATATGATAGAAAATGTAATCCGATATCTTACAAACCAGGTGATTTAATTCTAATAAAAAATGAAACAGGTAAAAAGTTAGACAAATTATATAATGGACCATTTAGCGTATTTAGCGACAATGAACCTAATGTCATTATAAACAAAGGTGATAAATTAGAGACAGTGCATAAAAATAGAACAAAGAGATATGTAACATAAGTATTAGTTAAGTCATGTTTACATTAAGTATCGAGCTTATCTCGTATAGTCTTCATAGAATAACATTTGATATAAGCTTTATTTTGTTTACATGTAAGAACTTTTAGATAAGATTTTAGAAATAGTGATTAAACAATAAATAAATTGTCAAGTTATCAATTAACATGAAACAAAAATTGAAAAAAATATATATATGTGTAAATATATTTTTTTTAAAACAACCCCTGTGATGTGGTGTAGTAATAATATGATGTGTTAGCACTAAGGACACGTACGTTAGTATACCTAGATTAAGACATAGTTATAGAGCTCTGTTCCGACAGTGAATAAATGGTCATCAACAGATATGGACGTTTCTATTATGTAGGGCTTAAACCCTCATTACAACCAACATCCCTACACATTTGAGGTCCGATGATGCGCAAAGAAAGATAGGTTGCATTGAACCGGAAACAGATAGGGCTGGCTTTACAATTTCAAAATATAAAAATTAATAACATTATGTAAATTATGGGAGAAATACGGTATAAAGGTATATATACAAGGTACAGGCGTACAGGTCAACCTCTATAGTAACCTTTTTTAAGATAATTTATTTGCTTGAACACAATGTAGGTCACACAGATGTTAACATAAATATGGTATCAATTTATATTCTACTAAAAATAGCACGCAAATATTTTAGCAGGCTTTGCAGGTAAGCCTACCGGCAATTATTATTTAGGAAGAAGCTAGATAGGCAATCAGGTTTTTTAATTAAAATCTATAAACGCAACAAGCCTTTAAACAGCCTCTGGGATTTAAAACACCCCACGCGAGTAATTACGAGTTAATAACTACATCGTTTGTTATTCATTACCCCTAACTTAAGATCCAACTTTTGAAACATTAATTACTCGTATCTTTATAGTAGGTATACAATGAGTGCGAGAGAGCGAGCGAATGTTTATGAGCGAAATTAAATAGACAATGCTTGAGTGACAATAAAAAATTTTTTTTGTTCAGTTTTCCCGCTTATTCTGATTGAGGGTTAGCTGGTACAGCTTCCTATAAGCCAAAAGTTAGACGATTTCTTAAATAAATGGTTACGAAGATCCTTTCTTATGGAATGTGTCCGGAAAAACTTTACAAAAAATTTGTTATAGAACGTAGTGCCTAGAAATATTGATGATTATAGGTAAAGAATAGTATAGTAATAAGTTTTCCTTGATTATTGTATTTTGTGTACGTACAAGGGTGACAATGTTCAGTGTCTGAACAAACCCTTTCAATAAAAGAAAATGTGTTTAAATTAAATTTATCTATAAACATAATTATAAACTAACGAGTTGTTAGGTGGAGAAAATCCTTGGTAAAACTTTAGAATCCAGCCGCACGATTTTGGGGGGGGGAGGTGGAGGGAGGGAGGGGGGAGGAGGGGGAGGTACCCCCTGTACCACTCCCCCCCCGCGGAAATATGTAGTTTAGGAGATATAGCAATTTGAAATTCAATAAAATCTAACCTCAAAAATAGGGTTTTAAATAATTTCTTAGCTTCTCAGTTACAAATATTAAACAAAAAACAATATTTAAGTAATCCTTATTGGTTTACGGTGCACTCTACACTCTTTTGTTGATAAAATTAACCCATGCTCTTCAGCAAATGCGATTCGAGTAGGCGAGTGTCAAGTTGTCGTATCAGACGAGCCAAATTAAACATCCCCACAATTTCCGAAGTAAATGGCGCTTTACAAGCACTCCATCATCTTCAGGCTCTAATAAAAAAAAATAGTATTAATAAACTGCTCCGGCGCTGCGGGAAGTGCAGCCCTTCGCCCTTGCGTAACAAAGCTGCTCTCCCTCCGCGCCTCCGGCTTTTTATATACACTCTAGTTGTGTGACAGACAAGACCACGTGGAATTAGGGGTGCACTGATTCGGATTTGCAACTTAAAGTGACCTAAATCAACCCAATGTAGTGTGCACTGATTCGGATTTGCAAATTGAAGTGAGGTTATAAAGGTACAATCTAACCTTATCTAATTGTAATTCTTGCCTTCTTGACTTCCCGATGGAATTGGTTCACCTTCCCCGCGACTCGTCGACGCTACTTATATGATTGCATTGTAATTTTAAGGTAAGAACATTACATATTATAAAATTTTATACAAAAATAACGTTCCATTTCACGAAAACAAATTTTTTTTTATTAAAAAAAAGTACGCATCTCCGCGGTGAGGGAGTGGTATTTTTGGAAAGGGGAAACCAATGCCATCTTAAATCGCGCATCAGCACCCCCAAAATCCTGCGGCTGGATTCTAAAGCCAAGCCAAATCCTTTTCTAGCGCACGTCTTAACTCTATTAAAACTTACCTGCCAAATTTCAAGTTTCTAACTATTAAAGTTTCTCAGATGTCTTGATTAATCAGTGAGCGGTTAAAAAGTTGTTTCGCTTAACATAACATATAAATTATAGTTCCATGCCGCGTATGTCTGTCTTTCTGCCTTTATGTTCGTGATACACTCAACTTAACTAATCTTCAAAAGGTATAGGTAAGAAGTTTATCGCATCCGAGAAATGTCGGAACGAGACAGCAAGTATTTTATATCTATAGCTATTCATTAAACCTTTAATTAGCTATATGTTCAACTATAAATTACCCAAAAATAAATTAATCTTACTGACAACCCTAAATATCGTTCATATGCATTTATTTCGTAGCTAAATCGCGAAAACATGAGGTACGGTGCATTCGATCCTTGTAAGCATTAACTCGAGATTTATACAATGGCAATGCTCATTCGATTGTCAATCGATTTTCCGTAATGGATATGTGGAAGTAGAGTATAATACGCCATTTTACATTACGTCTAGCCGTTTTTAAAAACAGGACCTTTTTGTAATATGGCGATGCAGCGATTTGACATTAAATGAGGCCAAATAAAAAATAAGTTTTCGATCTCTTACGGTAGTTATATTATAATATTAACTCGTTTATTTCAGAATGTAACATCCATATTTAACTAACATAACATAATATTTAAAGATAATTTTATAGAGGTATTACAAAAAGTCAAATACGAGTGGTTATAATAATTTGAATAATAATTAATTAAAATCTTCTTATTCATGATTTATGATCTGTGTTTATTCCAAAGTTGCCTAGAGATTGCTATCAGCGATAAGGCCGCCCATTAATTCGCATTTTTATGTTTTTTGTTTTTATTGAAATTTTGTGTTCAAAAAAGAGTATTTTTTAATGCTAAATAAGCCTTCATTTGACTAAAATCTCACCTGATGTGGGTTTATAAGGGTTATTAAAAATAGGTTTATAATAATAATAGATTTTTCACAACTAAAATGTCCGGGCTGGGCCAGTGCGTGAAGCGATTTTTTCGTGTTTCGTAACGTGGTCCGGAGAAGCCACCTTCTAGGTCTTTATGCTCCATCTTTGACGACATCGTCACTTTACATCAGGTGAGATTGTGGTCAGATGAAGGCTTATCTATCATAAAAAAAAGTTATCCTCATCTGTATTTGACAGAGTGGTATTAGAGGTTAGTGGCAACTCGTGCTACAGCTAGCCGTAACGTGAAATGGCAAATTATATAATCTGAAACATACACCATAATAATGGGTATGTAAATATATATGGGGTGTATAATGAAAAACCCATTTACTTAATGTATCTGTGGAAGTGTGGTAATAACATTAATAACGAATAAAGTTATTGAAAATTAATTTTATGATTGGCTTTGCTTGTGTTATTTGGTTGGACCTTAGGGAACAATTAAATTTATTTGTTGCGAGATAAATCGTTGTTTATCTAAATGGTTACCGTACTTGACTAAATACCTAAATTGGGTCCAACATTTTAGCAAATCTATTGATTTTTTGGGCCCATTTTACAAAATAATCTATATCCCTCATTCATATTTGCTGAATAACTCAGAACATTTTCCCAGCGCATGTTTTTTAGCAAACTCTACCTTAATTGGCGAAGCTGTTCACAAATTGTCGCTGGAAACAAGTTTGTCACCTCACAGTGCAATTAGAGGCACGCTCCCGCGACACAAACGAGATCGCATAATTAGTACTAGAAAGTGCTGCTCTAAGCCGGGTCCAGGCGGAAGTAACGTGTCATTTAACCTGGGTAGCTTAGGTAAATAATAATAAATATAATTTTGGAGATTTTGTCAGTTACGTCCGTAAGTGTGTCGTGTGTCGTGTGCCGAACCATAGCTTTTTTTTTCTTTTATTGAAAAGGTTTGTTCAGACACTGAAGATGTCACCCTTGTAGGTACAAGATACAATAATCAAAGAAAACTTATTAATATAACTATACTAACCTATAACTATGTTTATCTATATTTCTAGGTACTACTACGTTCTGTAACTGTTTGTAAAGTTTGTTCAGTTTTCCAGCTTCCTCTGATTGAGGGTTAGCTAGATAACTGTTACAGCTTCCTATTTGCCAAAAGTAAGACGATTTTTTATATAACCGGTTACGAAGATCCTTGTTCCGGACACATTCCATAAGAATATGGTAAACATCTTCAATATTATTGCACATCTCACAATTGGGACTGGTAGTTTTTTCATTAAGTAAGCGAATTTGTTGAATGGTATGTGTCCAGTACGGAGTCTAAATATATTTATTATATCCTGTCTATTCATCCGACATTGGTCAAACCATACATATTGCAATAGGGAACCATAGCTTTATTTTATTAGTTTTCATTAAGAAAAATATGTTATAAAGGATTTTAAAAAATCCGAATTACTTAATAAAACCTGAAACATGACGCCATTATTCATTCACTGGTAAGAGATGTCGAATAATCATCATCCTAATGGTATATCATACATGACGTTTGATCGGATCAACATGTTTCTTGCTTCCATTTTTCTCTCCTTCCATCACTCGTCATATCAGTACTCACTCCTTCCTTACACATGTCATCTTTCACACAGTCCAACCATCTTTTCTTCGGCCTAACTCTTTCCACCCTAATGTAATGATAGAAAAAAAATATTATTTTGCTTGTTAAGGGCATATTCGTAGTGGTAACAGCTCTTGAAATAGATTAACGTACATAATTTACTTCAAGTTTGTGTGCCGTTACACGATTGACGCTAAATTAGACTAATCTTAATATTACACGTTACGTTCGTGCGGACCCGGCTTTAGTAGGTAGTGTCACTATGATTTGCACATTTCTGAGACATGCTCTAATGTAACAGCTATACTATAAACATATCATATATAATGATTAAGTGTTAGCGCCTGTTTCACCATCTCCGAGTTAAATTCGACGTTAGTTAACATATAGAGCTATTTCACTCAGTCATGACAAAGCGAGATAGCTCTTGATATACGATTATCGTTGTATCGTCATCATTTTTTGTTTGCAATAAAAAATAATTATTAGTCTTTCCTATGCCTATACAAGGTGTTTTGGATATGTTATACATAGCGAAAAGTATGTGAATGGATAGCACCAGGCGAACATATTTTGTTCTACAACATTTCGGTTTGCAGCCCCTTTCTTGAAAAGGCTTCTTATTTTTTTTTAAACGATAACAATTATAAATAAAATCTTTAATCACTGTATTATCAATTATTTTGATTATGATACTAAAATGATACATTTCACTTTAATTGATACAACTGAAGGTAGCCAATAAAAATAAAATATTATAATTGAAGACTATAAAATTGGATTTACAGATTGACACTTTAAAGAGATTATTTCGACAAATGGGCTTCCAAAACGAAAAATCTTCCAACAAAATATATTCGCTTGATGCGTGCCATTCACAGCTTTTCCGCTTTATATACCAAATCCAAAACACCTTGTATAAAACAAGCATTTTATTTAATTAAAAAATAATAATTAAGCCGTATGTACTGTATGTATAAATTCCAATGCCCGAAACAATTATGTTAATTTCAGTCGAATTGTATTGTTCATAACTAATGCTTGTTTTACGCATGGTTAGTCAAATATTGTTCCAGGCTACTGTGTCTAAAATTAATTTAACTAGTCTACTGTAGATTTGGTTTGTCAATGACAAGCGTATTTATTTATTTATTAAATTTTGTTCTTTTGTATAAACTGTACATGATACATGTATGTGAAAGGTTTGACATAGTGATTTAAACAGATTAGGTATATCATTGAATAATAATAAATTACGGGATTAAACGAATAATATCAATTACACAAATAATTTGAGGCTTAGTTTAACAAAGATATAGATTTTTAACTAGTAACTCCTACGAAGAGCGTTTGCACAGAGCAGAAGCCAAAGAAAGAATGCCCCCGACGTCGACTGTCTTCCGTCCCTCGGTTGAGGGCACAGGGTGGGGCCTCGAGCTTGCGCTCCTTACCCCGGCTTCAACTCCGGGGGCGACTACCCCCGGGTCACGTGACGATGCCTTTAAGGCAGGTATAAGTGTTTTTTTTTTTTTTATTTTTTTTTTTTTTTTTTTTTTTTTTTTTTCTTTTTTTTTTTTTTTTTTTTTTTTTTTTTTTTTTTTCTTTTTTTTTTTTTTATTATTTATATTTTTTTTTTTTTTTTTTTTTATAAATACAATCTAAATACAATTTAATACAGGCGGAAGGGAGATATATATATATGTGGGGGTATAAAATACATAGGGATACAAAAGTGTTAGTAAGGGAGGGAATATATAGGGGGATGTGGGGGGGGATAGAGTAGAGTGGGCAGCGGAGAAAAAGAAAAGAAGAAAAGAAAAGAAGAAGAAGATAGAGAGAGAGAGGAGGCAATCTAAGGGCTTAGGTTTACGATGAGGTCCCTGGGAAGGGGCCTCCAGGGGCCTTTGTGATCGGGGGGGCGAGTGTGGAGGGGGGCGAGGGACTGGATGTGTGGGTGACGGCTGTGTTCAGTACGATCGAACATACGCTTAGCCGTCAGCACCACACAATCCTCGACAGACTGCATTTGTAGGTCGCGGGCAATTACGTCGTTACGAACGTATCGGCCCGCGCCTGTGCAGGTGCGAAGGACAGAATTCTGCACCTTCTGCAGTCTGTCTTTGTTGGTTTGGGAAAGGAGGGGATACCAAGCGGGAGCTGCGTACAGGAGGCGGGACCGAACGTACGTCTTGTAGATCCGCACCTTCGTCCTGAGCGGGAGATTGGATTTTAGGACCGGTCTGAGTTGCGCCACGGCTGCGCGCGATTGTGCAATCGCGCGATCCGCCTGTGGCTGCATTCTCAGTGACCGGTCTATCTCCACGCCTAGGTAACGAGTATGCGGTGTCCAAGCGACGTTCTGGCCCCGGAGGGTAAGGGGGGGAAGGGTGGTGCGACGGTTGGTGACTAGCATGGCTGCTGTCTTGCCGACATTAACAGCCATTCGCCAGTCATCCAACCATCTGGGGAGGCGGTCCATGAGCCGCTGCATCTTCATGGCCGCGTGGGAGGGATTGATGGAGGACATAAGGTAGGCGCTGTCGTCCGCAAACAACGCCAGTGTGACATCCCTATCACCGGGGAGCAACTGCCCCTCCAGGGTCGGGATGTCATCGGTGTACAGGGCGTAGAGTGCGGGCGACAGACAACTACCTTGGGGGACTCCGGCGAGGATGGGACGGGAGGAGGATGCGGCGCCCTCGACGTCTACGAAGAAACGTCGGTTTTCGAGGAAGGACGCCACAATCCGGGAAAGGGCTGGTGGCGTACTGCTTTGCAAGAGCTTATAGAGTAGGCCCGGGTGCCAGACACGGTCGAATGCCTTCTCGATATCGAGGAAGACCGCGACCGTGCTACGCCGGGCGTTAAGCTCTGTTGCAAGGTAATGCAGTACGCGCGTCAGTTGGAGGGTGGTGGAATTAGTCGCAGCTACCGCTTCTCGCATCGCGCTCGCGTTCTCCGTCCTTTGCCCCTCACCCCGCTTCGCTCGCCGTACCAGCCCAGTTCTCCGCAGACTGCCTAGGCTTCCGCGTCGTAGAACGGGTCGGCCCGCAGTGAATTGTGTGTGTGTGTTTGTGTGCAAATTAGAGACAGAGACTCAAGTGTTGTGCTTGTTAGTGGTTCCCACGTATCGCACAGGGAAAAATATCGCTTGTCGGTGAGTACCTGTGTGTTTACCCGTTCCCCGGGGCCATAACAGCCTCACGCCAACCCTGAGAGCACTGCTTGGAGTTTTATTATAAAACTACCAACGCAGTGTTTCTCCCCTTCCCGCACATTGTAAACAAATTGGTTGTGTCGCTGGGCTACTCAGCGGGGCCTTTCGCTAGCGGAACTCACCCTGCTGGTTTCCCGCCCGGCCGATTTGTTTACAAATAGTGCGTACAAATTCTTTCTTTTTTAATAAAAAGAAGAATTCTATTTTTTAATTTCTTTTTATTTTTATTTTTGTGTTATATTTAACACCCCAACTACACGATGTCGGACGGAAGTATTCCGCCGGCTCGTAAACCCCCGGATACGAACGTACGCTATCGTCCGATCCGTACCGCCCCCGCCAGGCCCCCCGGTAGCTCGAGCGTTATGGACGCGCGCGGATCTGAGTATCCGCGCCGTCCAAGCGAGGGAGAACCGGGAGTAAGGGCAACCGCCCGTCGTCCAGCGCCCGACGACACCATCGAGGAGGTCCAGGAGGACAAGCGGCAGAAGCTGCTCCCCTCTCCAGCCTCCCCGCCGGAGGTCGCCGCGACGCCGCCGCCCTCGTGCCGGAGCCGGCGCCGAACCCGCTCCGCAGATGGCGAACCATCCTGTTCGCCGCCCCGCGACTTCGCCCGTGACGCCCCCACCACCAAGCAGGTACTTGAGGTGGAGTCGGAAAGCTCCTCGTCATCAACTGGCGGGGACTCCGACTCCTCCGAAAACACCCACAAACCCCGCCACAGCCCAGCGTCATCATCGTCATCAACGCGGTCGTACGCAAAAACGGCCGCGTCACCACGCCCGATCCCGGACACGCCTGCATCCCCTGATATGGTGCCCCTGGGCACCATCATACGCCGCCCAAATCCGAGGGCGGAATTTCCGCCCCTGCCTTGCCGCCAAGCGCCAGAGCCCCGCCCGCCCATGGACGGCCGCCCGCCAAGGGGCGGCCCCTCACCCAGCACCAGCCGACCGCCCACAGGCGGCCCATCCTCCAGCACCAACCGCCCGCCCCCGGGCAGCCGCCCGCCCACGGACGGCGCATTACCCAGCACTAGCCGCCCGCCCACAGGCGGCCGTCCGACTACGGACAGCCGCCCACCCATGGGTGGGCCATCACCCAGCACCAGCCGCCCGCCCACCAGCAGCCGCCCGCCCACGAGCGACCGCCAGACCACCGACGGCCGCCCGCCCATGGGCGGCCCACCACCAAGCAGCAATCATCATCTAGGTACTAACTTAGATGTAAGAGCACCCACACCCCCCGCCCCTCAAACCCCCGTAGTCCCAGGGGACCCTGCGGCACCGGCCGCTGGCGTCTCCAAAAGTTACCCCCCGATAGTGGTCGAATGCCTGCCCAATTGGACAGTCCATTTTGCCACTATTAGGGGCAAACTAGGGCATGCCCCCAATGCGCGCCCCCTTGGAAAAGGGGTTCGCTTCACCCCCCGCTCTGCCGAAGAGTACAGAGTGGTGCAGCGCCACCTTGTAGAAGCCATGGCGGAGGACAGCAGCATAAGCTGGTACAGCTATGCGCTGTCCGCCGACCTACCCACGAAGGTGGCCATTAGAGGCCTCCCGGGTGACACCCCGACCCCCGATATCGAAGCCGCCCTATCCGGACTGGGGTTCCCAGTCCGGTTCGTAAAAGGCATCCGGGCCAAAGAAGGCCGAGCCGGGTGCCTCTTCCACGGCCAATTCGACCGCCTGTCGCAGGAGGAACTCGCTCGTCTTTATAGCACGAGCGAGCTCCTCTTCATGCCGGGCGTTCGGATTGAGCACTGGAAGGGTGCGGCTAATAGGGTGGCACAGTGCCACCGATGCCAGGGTTTCGGCCACGCATCGGTGCATTGCCACCGCCCCATTAAGTGCGTCCGCTGCAGTGGTCAACACGATGCGGCGGACTGCCCCCGCCCCCCCACTGACCCCCCCACTTGCACAAATTGCGCACGGGACCATCCTGCAAACAGCAGGCAGTGTCCCGTCATGAGGAAGGAGGCAAGGAAGAGGGGAGTGAAAATTTCTCCTCCCCTCCCGAAACCCCCCGGGCCCACACTCCACATGAGGGCCCCTTCTCCCATACCGGCTCCCAATTACAGGGACCAAGCCCCACAACGCCCTGAGAAGAGGCCCAAGTCGCCCCCTCAACCCAGATCCCAACCAATCCCCCCCCCCGTCTTAGACGATCCCCTCCCATGTGCCAACCCCCCTACTGCAAGGGGGGAAGCACTTCCCACCAAAACCAAACGCAGGCCAAGAGGCGGTAGGAATAAGAGGAAGCCAGTGGCCTCCTCCACTCTCCTACCGACGGCTGCGCCCATCCCCCCCCTAATCCCCCCCCAAGCCCCAGCCCATCCTACTACCCTGAGCATCCCCCCGGGGTTCTCCGCCCCCAACAACACCACCCAGTACAGGACTCCACCCCCATTCAGACCTACCCCCCAACTCCCCCTCCCAAGCGGTCAAGCTGCGGCGAGGGGCTTTACAACCGGGCTTGTCGGGAGTCCCCTAGAAGTAATTCTGGGGGTCCTGACAGAGCTCCTGGTTGCCATCGCCGCAGGAGAGGATCTCCGAGAGGCGGCGGTGCGAGGACTAGCCGCTATCCGTAGCAACTACTATGGATAGCTTCCCCGCACTTCGCCTCCTCTACTGGAATCCCGGAGGTGTTAGGAATCAGATCCAACACCTCCGCCTCATCGCCCAGAAGCAGGACATTCATGTCGTTCTTCTGGGCGAAACCAAACTTGACCCCTCCACTCCCCTAAAGGTGCCTAACTATTTCGTGTATCGTCGAGATGAAGTGTCCCCAGCGGGCACGGCATACCGAGGTACGGCCGTGCTCGTCAGACGGGACCTGATACACGAGGAGTTAGAGCACCTTCCCTTCGATGAGTTGCGATCGACCGGAGTATTGGTTAGGGCGGCAGGCGAAGAACTTTGGCTCTTCGCAGGATATCGTCCGCCCACACCTAGATACGTTCCGGCCGATATAGCAACCATCTTCTCCTCTCCGTCCCCTACCCTGGTGGCTGCGGACTTAAACGCGAAGCACCCAGAGTGGGGGTCAAGGGTTATTAACCCAGCCGGCCGTAAGCTGCACGAGGACAGCTTAAAGACCGGCTTCACAATCCTAGGTCCCGACTCACCTACCCACGTCCCCGTAAATCCGCTGCACTCCGCCGATGTACTAGACATAGTGCTCCACAAACGCATTCGCTACCCGGTCCAGGTGGAGGTGTTGTATGACCTAGACACACAGCACCTCCCCTTACTCATCACCCTGGGTCTTTCCGCGGACTTCACTGTACCGCGGCCCCCCGGGGTGAGGACTGACTGGGCTGCGTTTGCAAGAGCACTAGAAACTCTAGACATCGGCTCCCTCTCCACCCCAGACGATGTGGAACGCGAAGCCTCGGACTTAGCATCCAAAATAATTGGTGCTAAGGAGGCAGCGTCCACTCCCATCCCGAAACGCGCGAACGTTCGCGACGTACTGCCAATTCACCTTCAGCGAAAGCTGTCGGCGAAGAGGGAGATGCGTCGCGACTGGTCACGTTCGCGTTGTCCCACCCTCAAATCCAAACTCAATTCCCTAACCGCTGAGTTGTCGGATGCAGTAAAGGCTTGGCGCGGGGAGACCTGGGAGAAAACCATCGACCAGGCCGCCGAACGCGACACCAACCTTTACGCCCTTAACCGGCAACTCACGCGGGCTCCCCTACCCACCTACCCCCTGCTGGACCGGGAGGGGAACAGGAAGTTCGCACCGGGTGACCGAGCAGAACTTCTGGCCGATCACCTGGAGTGGCAATTCCAACCCCACCCTGTCTCAGCAGATGCCCATCCCGACACCCTGTCCCACCACACCCTGGTAGAGAGCACCGTATCTGAGTTTCTGTCTGGACCCATTCCCCCCCTCGGAGGCGACTGCTTTATGTCGCCGTCAGTGGTGGGGAAGGCAGTCCGCCACCTTCCCAAGAGGAAGGCACCTGGCCCGGACGGAATCTCGAATATGGCTCTCTTCCAACTCCCCCGCCGTGGTATCGTCGCAATTTCCCGTCTCTTCAACGGAATTCTCCGCACAGGCCATTTTCCTGACCTGTGGAAGAGCGGGAAAGTTATAGTTCGCCCCAAACCGGGTAAGGACAGACGATACCCGGCCAACTACCGTCCCATCACCCTCCTGTCCACGATCGCCAAACTGTTCGAGCGCCTACTGCTTCGCAGACTGGTTCCGACCATCGAACCCCGCCCCGAACAGTTTGGCTTTCGAGGACAACATTCCACCACCCTCCAACTGACGCGCGTACTGCATTACAATGCCCCCGACAATTAGAACTCTACTTTAAATAGCAGTGCACCTCGTAAACAACCCCTCCACCTGAGTTCACCCGATTGACTGTTACAACCCGGTCGGCTGGCACCAACTTGTACAGGTAAAAGTTACAGACATCGGACATTTTAAGTTGATTCTATGTTACTTCCATTCGGTGCAAACGCCCCACAATGAAGAAACAGGACGTCGCGCCGTCATACACACTTTGAAACCAAAAAAAACACAAAATTAAGTAAAATATCAATACAATATAAGTGCAAAAAGGGCCTCGCTCAACGTTGTTTAACCTTAATAAAAATTACTTATATTCTATGGGAGCAATTATATATTTATTATTTGTTGTTATAGCTGCAACAGAAATACATCATTCCTTAAAATTTCAACTCTATCTATCTCGGTTCTAGAGATACAGTCTGGTGACAGACAAACGACTAAGTATTAGTAATAGAGCCCCGTTTTACCATTTGGATACGGTACCCTAAAAAACTAAAAGTTACACACTAATCTCGGTATTCATTTGGATGCTTCGTTTCAAATCATATTTTTATTTCTAACTTTCTTAATGAATAGATAGGGCGATATTTTATAAAATGATTGCAGTTTTTAAATTCAGTTCTCTCAGAGTAATAGTGGACCATTTTTATAACTAGATGCAGTATTATCTTGAAAATACGAACGGAAATAGGAATCTTTTTAAAAGTTAACCCTGCCTTTGAAGCTTAAATAAATAAGGCACAGGCAGTTTAGGCTATTGGGAATATTATGACTTTTCGATGTTGTTTCTGTATAGGTATAGGTATAATAAATAAATAAATATCACACAGCATCACCTAACCCCAAACTGAGCAGAGCTTGTACTATGGGTGTTAGATGACTGATATACTACGTAGATACATTTTTTTTATACATTATTATGATACATAGAAAATAACCTTAATAATATTGTGTTTATCTATTTAAAACCTTAGTTTATTCATATCATAGTTGTATATTATGTATTTATATGATAGGTTCTTTTTGTCCACTACCTATTTTTAAGTCACAACTATTTTTCATATTTAACGGTTTACGGAGTTGTTGAAACAGATTAAGTAGTTTTGATTACCATGATAGATGACATTGTTCACCCAAGGCCAATAAACCTACGTCAACATTGTAATAATAATATGCTCTTAATGCTAATGTCAAACAAAGTGTGGAACTTGCCAAGTGCGGAGCAATTATGATGTGCAGGTCGAATAGGTTTTCAAAACACTCATAATTTTGTAATGTGAACGTGATGCGCTTTCATTGGATACACCACTCGAGGATTCGCACACATTTGGGTATTCTTCCCACTTCACTCTCCATAACTTATAAACGGCTCAACAGATTTTCATTAAACATAAAAGTCTAAGTCACCAATTGAAATCGCTTCATCCATGTAGGAGCTTTGATGCCACAGACAGACAAACCAACACGTCAAACTAGTAAGTAAGTAAAAAATATTTATAAGCAATCCAGCTTTGCTTGCTCGTATCCGAAAGATTAAGATCAAGATCTTGCAGCCGAAAATTGTAATAACTCGAAACTATGTATGACGAACACAATTCAACATCTACCTTACTTTACCTGATTTGCTCTTTTGCGGAATTTTGGGACCAAATACAAATAAAACGTTCTAATCTAGATAAAACCACGTCTAACGCATGGTCACCGTACAAATGGGTGATCACAACAGCTCAGGAAGGGGGAATTTGCAACCGGCTGCGTAATAGCAGACGCTGTTTGCAGTTGAGCAGTTTCAGTTTTTAAGTTTATCTCATTAGGATACCACAACTACCCGAACTTCACTCATATCTCAACATTAGCGTTAAAATTGCAGCGTTTATTTTTTTACTTTAATTAAATTAGCGACAAGTGTCAAGTGTCGCGCCTGCCAGTCTTATTTATTTATTTAAAAGGCAGGCCTCTAGCTAAATAAGAAGCTAAATTAATTAACAGAAATCTATTTATAAAGCCATCTCGGAAGACAAAATTCCTAACAAATTACGACCTACCAAAACAAACAATATTCGTTACTAAACTACACATGAATACCTAAACAACATACTTTATTAGCAATAATCATAATATACTTTATATACATAAACCAAAAGATTAATTATTATTATGAAACCTTAAAACTTAACTATTACTATAAGAAACCCCAGCAATAATGTGCTATCATTATGTTCGGGATAAACTTAAATACAACTGAACAGATCTATAGGCGGTTATCTCCAATAGACAATATTTTCTGCAATATTTCGGATACGAGCAAGCAAAGCTGGATTGCTTACAAATATTTTTTAGTTTGACGTGTTTGTTTGTCTGTCTGTGGCATCAAAGCTCCTACATGGATGAAGCGATTTCAATTGGTGATAGATAGATAGATAGATATATAGATAATATCTTTATTGCACACCAATGCTTACAGACTAACTTAAAAATAACAATCAATAGCCACATACGTTGTACAATCGGCGGCCTTACTTATCGGTGACTTAGACTTTTATGTTGAATGAAAATCTGTTGAGCCGTTTATAAGTTATGGAGAGTGAAGTGGGAAGAATACCCAAATGTGTGCGAATACTCGAGTGGTGTATCCAATGCAAGCGCATCACGTTCACATTACAAAATTATGAGTGTTTTGAAACCTATCCCACCTGCATATCATAATAATTGCACCGCACTTGGCCAGCACGGTGAATTAAGGCCTAATCTCTCTCGCCAAGAGAGAAGTCTTTGTGCCCCAGCAGTAGGAACGATAATACATAAATCTAAATTTAAAATTTAAGAAAACCCCCGATTCCATTGCCTTAATTTCCTTATAAGTAAAACACAATAATATTTAGTAGTTAGGGCACGCGATGCTCTTTCATTTGATACCCCACTCGAGTATATTTGCAGATTTTCGGTTTTCCTTCCCCACTCTCACCCCCATAACTTTTGAACGGCTCAACCGATTTTCATGAAACATGTCTAAGAACACCCGGGCCAAACTAACCATACAATAGATATAAACATATCATACAAAAGAAACTAAATTGAAATCGCTCCATCCGATCGGGAGCTGTGATGCCACAGAAAGACAGACAGACACACAGACAGACACGTCATACTTATAACACCCCTCTTTTTTGGTCGGGGGTAAAAAAAAATAGTACAAAAGATAGATACCTACTAGAACGCTGCCTGAAAAGCCTACTAGAAGCTTGCCTTGAAGAGATCGCTCATAGCGATAAGGCCGCCCATTGTACTCCAACATTATGATTAT
This sequence comes from Gymnoscelis rufifasciata, assembly GCA_929108375.1. Taxonomy (NCBI): domain Eukaryota; kingdom Metazoa; phylum Arthropoda; class Insecta; order Lepidoptera; family Geometridae; genus Gymnoscelis; species Gymnoscelis rufifasciata. Next base: position 2,041,597 of record OV815326.1, read on the forward strand.
GCTAAGTCTGTTTGTTTTTTTTTGTGTGTTTTGTGTGGTGTGCAATAAAGTGTTATCTATCTATCTATCTATCTAACGCTGGTCTATGCGAGGGGGTGTGTCAGACCCTTGTTCATTGTTCGCAAGGGGTACCACGGGCCGGTAAGGTCCGCTTGTGTCTATAGGAAAACTCTTACCCTCCTGTATAATTAATTAATTGAATTGAAATGGCGGTATTCATTTTGCAAGCATTTTAATCGTGTCGGTGCGAGAACCTCTTTATGGCGTGACAAGCTTCACAAGCGCGATCTAATTTATATCCTGGCGACATCTATGATTTAAAATTGCAACTGATTGCTTAGTAACTGAACACCGCCAATGAGTTAAAAGTAAATTAATAATGTAATAATTTATACATTTAGATGCAAGTGCTTGGCCAAATGTTACTTAGGTGTAACATTTACTGTAATTTATAATTAGAATAATAAGATAGTTATATTATTTTGTATTAATTGATTTAATGTGTTTAATTATTGATCTAAGTGCATTTTGGTTGTCTCTGGAATAAATGAATTTTGAATTGAATTGAATAAGATCATAAACGGACATAGCTGGCTTTCATACGAAAAGGCTTTCTGTGTTCATAAATCTGATTCTTATTGTTATATATCCAATATTCGATTTTTGCTTATAAGCGTCAATTCATGGTATTTTACCAAGATTTGACGGTTAAGTTTTACAATTTTTTGACTTTGATGCAACCGTCGCAAAATCGTATCGAATATGAAGTAATCCCATACATTTGACAGATACACATACATACAACTTTATTGTGAAAAAGCTCCAACAGTCCTAAGTTCCAACAGGCTAAAGATACTCGTGGTAGGGACACTGATCACGGCATAAACGGCTGGTACGTGAAATGTCTAACAATATAAAATTATATAGTACGATTACTATAATTTTAAACTTTCAAATCATGGAATATTTCCCCTTTTAAAGTTTCAATATTGTTAAAACCATGAGAATTAAAAAAGTTATATTTTTACAGGTATTTTTCTGCGTAATGTATTTACCTATATTAAAATTTGGGTAGGTACATACAAACAAAGACTTCCTAGAAAGCTTATTAACCGAACAGAAAATTATAAAACGAGTTCATGGAATCAAAATGTAACATCAAACGCAAAATTTACACCTAAAATGTTTCTGACATGAGTTTTATGGAACTTTTTTAATTTAACTTCTGCCCGATGTGATGTAAAGGTAGCCATTGCTGTTGTTGTGTTATTTTTTGGCTACCGTATAAATGCTGAGGTAAATTATAATCCGTTATCATCATCATCATCATTACGAGTGTTTACCCGTGGTCCCAGTGGGTCGACCAATTACCGAGTCCACGGGTAATTTTGATTCCCCGTGGTCCCATGACATTAGGGATTGTTTCCTGGTCTTATGATTTTATCGATAGGAAATGAGAACCATTAGTCGCACACAAATTATACTGACACCAAAACCTTCCTCTTAAAATACTCTACATATTTCCTGAAAACTGAATGAAGCTTTTGAGTATATCCCAAACATAAGAACAGTCAGACTCGGGGTCTTTAATTATTTGAAAGTATTTTTTTTATGCTCGATATTCTTTAATTTGACCACAATCTCACCTGATGTAAAGTAACGATGTAGTCTAAGATGGAGCATGAATACCTAGAAGGCCACATTACGAAACACGAAATAATCGCTTCACGCACTGGCCCAGCCCGGAGGGTGGTGACAAGCCGCGGCCGAAGCCTACCACCAGAGACTGTTTTTAGCACCACCCGGAGGTCACGTGTTAGAGTATTCAGAGGGTTAACACTTACGACGTGAACCGAAAAAATTGTTAATATAACGGTTAATTAGTTCCATGTACAATTATAATCTACTAGCTGTGCCCCGCGGTGTTGCCCGCGTTTAAATAGATTTTCCCGCGGAATTACATATTTTCCCGCGATAAAAAGTATCCTATGTTACTTCTAATACCTTCAAGAGTATATGTGCAAAGTTTCATGATGATCGGTTAAGTAGTTTTTGTGTGAAAGCGTAACAAACAAACTTACATTCGCATTCATAATATTATATATAGTATAGTATAGTATGAAATATGATTAACCACTTTTTGACAGCTGTGTTATCTAGGAGATTAATTTTTAATGTAATTTTTGCGCCCTGGCCAGTTTACTTTGAAATATCACGAGAACCTTATACTTTAGGGTACAAAATTAATATGTTTTTTTGTTATATAACATATTAAAACAAAATATAAAATAAAATGCTTTGTATATACAAGACGCGCAAACTTTGAATTGTTTTCAAAACGTCAGCGGTTAAGTATCGATTGGAATCCCCTTTTTAATGTGTTAGATTGTTGACTAGGAAAAGGTGTGATAACTACATCAGTTCAGTTTCTTGTAATTGGACTTTGCGCTTGAAGCGACAATTTGCTAGTGTCGAGTTAAATAAAATTATAAAGTGAAAAAGATGTTACTCAGTTGAACGCCATTTTGCGTCTCGATAGCTACATCAAAAATAGGTGTTCTGCTCTGTCCGTCTAATACCCTGTCTAAAAATACTGACACATAATTTTCGCTTACCAATTTCCTAAAAAGGTGCCAAGAAAAAGAGCATCAAAGGTCCGGCGAGGTCTGAATGGTAAATCTATACTAATATTATAAAGCTGAAGAGTTTGTTTGTTTGTTTGATTGTTTGTTTGTTTGTTTGTTTGTTTGAACGCGCTAATCTCCGAAACTACTGGTTCGAATTGAATAATTCTTTTTGTGTTGGATAGTCCAGTTATCGAGGAAGGCTATAGGCTATATAACATCACGCTACGACCAATAGGAGCAAAGATATAGTGGTAAATGTGTAAAAAACGGGAGAAAGTGTTCATCTTTGAAGCCTTCCGTTGCGTGAGCCGTGAAAACGGTTCAAGATACAAAAAAATATGTATTAAAGAATAATAGCTCTTTTAGTGATCTAAAAAACAGTCCGCGATAGTATATGTCTATCTTTTAAGATTAACTCACAAAAACCGTTTTTATGGTACCTAATTTGGTCGAAATAATTTGTTTAAGTTGTATCAACATAAGAATATTAATCTTTATTCAAATAAATATGTTGTTGGTTAAGAGTACTTCATCCATTATAACGCGGGTAGCACCGCAGGGCACAGCTAGTTCAGTATAAATAGTACGAAACCGTTACGTCACGCGATATTTATATTCACTGTATCGCTTACGAGATTAAAGCAAAATACATTTTAATAATCTTAATTGTGGACTTATTTTTTTGTGATCTACCATCTATACTCATATATAAAGCTGAAGAGTTTGTTTGTTTTTTTGTTTGTTTGAACGCGCTAATCTCCGAAACTACTGGTTCGAATTGAATAATTATTTTTGTGTTGGATAGTCCAGTTATCGAGGAAGGCTATAGGCTATATAACATCACGCTATGACTAATAGGAGCAAAGATATAGTGGTAAATGTGTAAAAAACGGGAGAAATTGTTTATCTTTGAAGCCTTCCGTTGCGTGCGCCGTGAAAACGGTTCAAGATACACAAAAAATATGTATTAAAGAATAATAGCTCTTTTAGTGATCTAAAAAACAGTCCGCGATAGTATATGTCTATCTTTTAAGATTAACTCACAAAAACCGTTTTTATGGTACCTAATTTGGTCGAAATAATTTGTTTAAGTTGTATCAACATAATAATATTAAATATGTTGTTGGTTAAGAGTACTTCATCCATTATAACGCGGGTAGCACCGCAGGACACAGCTAGTATTTCATAAATCAATTAGACTGTCGCTTATCAGGAAGTCAAGGAACCAGTATGGCCGAATGAACACTTCCTAACGTACCGACTTCCGGCTTCTGGCGCTAGATTAAAAGGCTTTTTTCATTAGCCCTTGTAATGAAGATACCACCATTAGTTTTCTTTTAATGTCCGGCCAATTAATTCCGTGACTTGAGATTGAGATTGGGGTCTGAAAACAAATGTGAGGGAAATTAAGGAAATTGACGTTAGGGCACAGAATATATAATAGTACAAGTACAGAAGACGCACTCCGAAAAATCAATTAAAGGAATAGCGACCATTTATACAACACAATTAAGTTCAATTCAAATCGCACAGGGCTATTTACCTACCGTTATATTCACCTATTAGTTGCCTCTCTTTCTATCGCGTAACCCTTACCTTTTTTGACGACATCAGGGTTGTCAAGAATCAGAATGTACAAGAATATTTTTATCTGACTATTGAATTACCAGCTAGGTGTGTTTTACTCTATTTTTGTAAACAAATGACGTTTCAAATAAACCTACGCTAGGTCTTAGTAGAAAGTGGTAGATAAGAAAACTAGTAAACTTTTTTAAATATCTGCATATAGGCACTTTTATCTAAGAAGTTTGTTAGTGTTAGGTACCTTGTTTATGAAAGTACTAAATATTTTGTTTTGGTGTGTATATGTAGGTAGGTAACGTGGTAGGATACGTGAATAAAATCGGAATGACATACGACCCGAACAAGATAGCCTTAAAATCATAAAGTTTATTCTCTTCTACTTGCAGTAAAGCAAACTATAATTATTTTAATTCAGATTATGGTATTACAGTATAGGAGCTGACCAGGTGATTTGTATTAATTTAAACAAACACAGTAATGTAATATGTGCCCGGATTTACTAATCCGAATAAATAAAAATACATAGTTCATACTGATTATCTTTTATTTGACTGACCTGCATACAAAGTAATAATGACATCAAAAAAAAATATAAATGGCTAACTTTAATATATTTTTAATGCCTTGTTTACCATCTTCAAATTGACGGTTATTAAATTTTATCGTAGAAACTATGCGAAAACTAAAAAAAGCTTACGAAAGGCGTGCGCGTTAAGATAACACACGCGTGACTCCCTGACCGGCTATCTGCCAACTGTCCGCAGCGCGTCGTAGGTATGTTTTGAAGCTTTAGCGCGGAGTGCGCCAGGCCTGGTTAGGGGCAGATTCTTATAAATGTTGGTGTGTAGTGTAGCCTTATGTATTTACCCCCGCGGAAAAAAATGGAGCATCTGTGTACCAATTTACATTTGAATCGGTTCAGTAGTTTATGCGTAAAAGAAGAACAGTCAGACGTGAGTTACTTTCGCGTTTATAATATAAGTATGGATTATGCCTAAAGACATTATAATGATTAGATAAATATATATAGACATTTTTAGATTTGTTTCATTAAATGGGCACTTTCTGAGAATTAATTTTATTAGGAAAATTATAAGTCGTAAGTGTTTAATTAAATTCTATCGTTATATATATAATTCTTCTGTGAGTGTGTATGTCACTAAACTTCTCTCATACGACTGGACCGATTTTGATGAATTTTTTTGTGTGTGTTCAAGGGGATTTGGGAATGGTTTAGATTCACAATACGGTCAACTGGATATTGTTTTTTGAGACGTGGGACAGGACAACGTCTGTCGGGTCGACTAGTTATAATATAGTTTTTTGAGAGCCCAAGGTGTATGATTAGAATCAATCAGGTACGCTTATGTCCAACAAGGTTTCCAATGTTAAAATTTTTTTTCTAATTTTTTACCACTCACTGATAAATAAAAAAACACTAAATCTTAAAAACTAAAACACTTTTAATCTAGTAATTTGGCAGGTAGGTTTCTTATAATGTGTAGATGCTCAGAACGGATTTAATGAAACTCCCATTCAACATTAATTCCTAAAGGGGTGAAAAGGGTGTTTAAAGTTTGTATGGTAATGCTATGTTTTTGAAGTAAGAAACTTGTAATTAAACAGGTTCCTTTGTATATCCTAATCCTATCCTATCCTATATCCTATATCCTATATCCTATATCCTATATCCTATATCCTATATCCTAATCCTAATAATATTATAAATGTGAATGTATGTTTGTTTGTTACGCTTTCACGCGAAAACTACTGGACCGATTTGAATGAAATTTGGTACACAGAATCTCTAGAGCCTCAGAATGAAGAATGAAGAAAATAATTATAATTCGGGTAACACCGCGGGGCACTACTAGTAGGTTATATATTTGTTTTTGCCAAGAACTAACTTAATGAAACTCTTTATCCCTAGGGAACTACGGAAAGTAAGTTGGAGCTCTGTTTGAAATTCCTATGTTTTTAAAGATACTTGCATTTTTTTATGTATTATCTATCTTAAGACGGTGTGGAGTTGTTCAATAATGTACTTCCAAGCTAAAGAAACAGATAAAATAAGGTCCTATATAGATTCTAAACAGTCAGACGGAACAATAAATTTTAGTTAGTAATTATAGTTTAACCTGCAAAGAAAGGTTTATCAATTATTAAAAAAAATAATAATAATTAAGGAAAATGAATTTTAGTTTTCTTTGGACATTTATTGAAATGTCCAAAGAAAACTAAAATTCATTTTTAAAATACATTTCAACGATGCCCCAGAAGCTAGACATAGTTCGTTGACTTTAAAGTTTTTTATTTAACAGTCGCCATTCTGAATTTTCACAAACGTCATGTCTTTAGTGACAATCGCCGTACTCAGAGGAATCGATTGACGTGTGAATCAAATAAATCGGCCAGGCGTATTCTCTGTATATTCTCTGTCCATGTAAGCATAGGCTTCTAAGGAAATAAACGTTTTGACTTTGACTTTGACTATAGTGGGAACGTACGAGTACATTCATATACTGTGTTGCATTCCAATATAAATCTAAATTTAAAATTTAAGATAAACCCCCGATGCCAGCTTGCATGCTTTAATTTCCTTAAAAGTAAAGCACAATAATATTTAGTGATGTTCACGCGATGCGCTTTCTTTTGATACTCCACACTAGTATTATTCCTAGGTTTTTGCTAGGTTTTCCTCCCCACTCTCATTCCCATATTTTTTAAACAGCACAACCAATTTTCATGAATCTAAGAACACTCGCGCCAAACTCACCTTTCATACAAAAAAATAATAATTGAAATCGCTCCATCCGTTCGGGAGCTATGATGTCCTAGACAGACAGACAGAGAGACACAGATAGACACGTCAAACTTATAACACCCCTCTTTTTTGGTCGGGGGTTGAAATAGGCACAGAAATACTTAGGGGGACCAGGTTCTGATCAACGATGGCTTAGGAAAGGTTTAGTTTATGTAACGTGAGGCGAGCATACAGATAAAGATACTCACAATTTAAATATCCAGGACTGCCTACTCCGCCTTGCATTGACAACACTGTCCTTTGTTAGCACAACACACACGATACTTTTCACAATCTGGCCAGGCTATTTTATGTATTGGATCTTGAAAGGATTATAGATTTTCCGGTGCGCGCGCGCGGTTCGTGTCAGATCGATCTAATTTCTTCTTGTGCTCTTGTCGCTGCGAGCGCGCTCCTGTTTTTGACATATATAATCTGTGCACGTCGTTGATGACGTTTCGATGCCTGATTTGTCAATACACGATGAATGAACTAAAATAATAGAGAGTGGGAAATTTGAATAAAAACCACAACTTTATGGAAACTAAACAGACTGTTAAGCACATTACCACTCCTTTGCGTTGCTCAGTCGGGTAAACAGATGCTGATATGTAGCAGTCTGCTGCCAGAGCATGTATTAAACAGTAGCACGTGTTGTTGACGTTGCAAAATTGTCTAATTTTCCTTTGCACCGTTCCGGCTCGGACAAAGCTTGCGCTAAACGAACCGTAATGAAATTTTAACGAAAACGCACCATTTCAGGTACCACTATCATTTCACTTCATTTTTATTTGAAACTTTCTGTACTGGATCCGTTTTTTATGGATTTCCCCCGGAAATTTGACTTCATCATCATTATTTCAGTAGGACATCTGGGTATAGGCCCTCCCTTAAAGATCTCATGTTTATTTGTCACAAAATAAAAACCAATTAAGTATACCGTAAGGTAAACAAAAAACAATAATTTATGTTACAAAAAGGTGATCACTCAGCATTATGCAGTAATTCTTGCATCTTGAAATTACTTGGGTTCTTAAATAAAACAATTCATATAGAAAAATCACTTAAACTTTATTACTCACTTACAAATTTAACAATTTATTACATAACTCTATATACACACCTATGTACACTAATTTGTTAGTCATATATAAGTTTGCAAAAAACCTACCTAGGTAAATCCTTAAAAGTTTTAGAATTCTCTTTGTTTTACAAACATTTGTTTTTCTAAAATATTTTTTTTATGCCCTTTTTATATTGCTTCAAATAACATCGTTTTATTTTTTTAATTTTTACTACTCAATTTGAGACAAATAAAAAAAATTGGTTATAAGACAGAGGTTAATTCAAATACACATGTTATACAAACTATAAGATAAAAAAAATACATATAACGGTATGTTTATAATTATAACATTATCGAATAAATAGTATTTTATGATAATGTTAAAATGTTTCTACAATAAAATTCTCACAATAAAATTCCGTTTCAACAAAATTTGATCGAATCATATTACAGTATTTTTTTATAAAATTTGGTTAAACAGATTTAAAATGTTTCATGTGAAAAAAGTAGGCTGGAACCTGAAAATTATTGAGGCATATTGTTATTAAATAAAAATCCACCTCTGGTTCCTAAGCGACCCTTTCAAAATCACTCAAATTGAATCGCGCAGACCTTTTAAGAAAGCTAGTTCAATATTTTTATTACTTTATTGTTTATTGTGTATATTATATTTGTTTATAGATTCTTCAATTTACTAAAATCGCAATAAATTTATTTTTTTATTATATATATAATTTTTAATCATATTTGGATTATTATGTATGTTTATATTATTAAGTAATTAGTGTATTTGTAATAATTAACAAAGTTTGTGATTTTTTGAATGTATGAATACTTATCTTGTTGATGCAATCAAATAAAGAAAAAAACTTGAGAGGTGTCAAGGGACACCTGGATGGAACGAAGTAAGAACAGAAACAGTCTCTGATGGGAGGCTTCGGCCGCGGCTTGTCACCACCCTCCGGGCTGGGCCAGTGCGTGAAGCGATTTTTTCGTGTTTCGTAATGTGGTCCGGAGAAGCCATCTTCTAGGCCTTCATGCTCCATCTTAGACCACATCGTCATTTTACATCAGGTGAGATTGTGGTCAAATAAAGGCCTATCCAGCATAAAAAAAAATAAACATATTTGCTTTCGATTAGTTAGTTAAGGAATTGTAATAAAATTTAATTTTTTTTTAAATGAAATTTGAACTAAAATTTATTTTTTATACTTTTTGGTTTTACACCAGCTATTTAGGAATAACTTTCGCAAACCAATTTTAAATAACTATTATGAATTTGAATAGGCTCTCAGCCCAGTGATCGATTCTTAAGAAATGCCTGATAATTTAATAATTTGTTTCTTTTGAACCATTTCGGAGGAATACTTTGTAATACCTTAAATGTTCCGTTCAGGTTATCTTTCATGTCATATAAATAGAATCTAGGGGGGTAGAAAATTATGTTTTCATTGAATAATTAAAATTTTTTGTAGGTTTTTTAAGAAAGTTGAATTTTTTGAATCTTTAGTGACAAACACAAGTACGATGACTTTAAATAATTCAGTGATGGGCGTTTGAAATATGTCATGAAAATGATTATTCTCGGGAAAGAAACTGGAGAGTAAAATCGACAAGACACCAAATTAAATTGTATAAATCCTTTCGTCATAATCAGCACCCTATTAACGTTTCCACTGCTGGGACACAGGGACTTCTCTCTTGGCGAGAGAGATTAGGCCTTGATTGGCCAAGTGCGGGTTGGTGATTGTCACAATGTCCTTCTAACTCTTTAAGGTTCTCAGAACATTTCGGTTTCCTCACGATGTTTGCCTTCAGCGATAAAGCTCGTGTATTAAAGCGCACATACATTTTTGGTATGAAACTACAACAATTTTTTAACTAGAAAAATGCAGAGGTGCGCTGCAGGTTTGAACCCACGACCTTCGGAATGAAAGTCAAGCGTGCTACCACTTAGCCAACACGGCTTTTTTTTACCTACAACCAGAGTTTTGAAAATAACCTACATTTGTTCAGAGGTTTTCATATTTGAATATATTTTACGGTTCAATGATTTTAAAAAACATTGAATTGTATTCTCGCTTGGTCTATTACATACGGTAGGTACCTATTAATAACTCTAATTTTAATTGATACCTTTGTGGGAATATATACACGAGCAATAGCTTGTTAATTTAATGCCGGTGAGTGTACATTATAGGCGTAAAATTAACTTAATTAAGCACCAATTAGCACATAAAGAGCCATACTATACAACCATGTTTTCAGCAAAGAGGAAATTAAACGGTTGCTTGACTTATCATTTTACAGTGTGTTTTGTTATTATTTATATTTATTTTAATATTTCATCTTTATTACTCTTTTAACATCCCCACGGCTGGGACACAGAGACTTCTCCCTTCACGATTTAGGCCTTAATTCCCATTTTTCTCTTCACCGTTAAAGAACGTGTTTTACAGCGCAGCGTGTTTTTTATTTTTAGGAAGAAAAATCCAGAAGTGCTTTTTTGAACCCACGACCTTCGGAATTAAACTCGAGTGTGCTCCCACTTAGCCACCACTGCTACGCACTAGGAGGCCCACTGCTGGACATAAGCCTCCCTCAAAGACTTCCAGTGACTTCGGCAATGTATAAGTGTGTTAAAATGATTTTCAGAAACTGAAATTAAAACTGTTATTTTTATCGGGTGATAACAAAACCTTGTATTACCAGACCTAGAGTCCTTTAGATATACAAACATATAAATATTTATTATTTTTCTTGCTTGCAAAAGTAAAATATGACTATGAACTGACTATATGACTTTGTTAATTAAAGCTTCGCTTGAGGAGCAACCCCCACTCCACAACTTTGATGCTCTATAACTTTGGCACTTTCTTAATAAATTGATAAAGCAAGAAATGGGTGTTCTGTATTTTTGTACGATCTACAATTTCTGGTTTCGAGTCTGGGTGTTTTCTATGTATCATATGTATGTATTTACAAATATAAAAAACGTATCTATGTAGTATATCAGTCACCTAACACCCATAGTACAATCTCTGCTTAGTTTGGGGTTAGGTGATGCTGTGTGAGTAGTCCGAAAACATTTATTCATGAAGTCATCATGCCAATTAAGTGACTTTAGATCGGTAATGTGGTTATTAACTTCAAGCTCATTAAGTAACTTGCAGGCAACTCAGCTATAAGTTATAATGACTTAGGTGAGTGGCTACGTGAGTGGTTTATAATCTTACGCCGTTTTTACGTTGCGGCGTTGGCGTTTTCTGGAATAACGTATTACCCTTGTGGAAATAATTAATAAATAAAATAAAGATTTAAGTTTCACTAGAAATAATGTAAAGGCAATTAAATATTAAAAATGTGACAACTGAGAGACAAAAAACTTAAACTCTCCAAGTTTTCGCTTTGACTGTAAACTTTTTTTTTATGTTAGTTTAAGCCTTCATTTGTTTACAATCTCACCGGATGTTAAGTGACGATGTGGTCTAAGATGGAGCATGAAGACCTAGAAGGTGGCTTCTCCGGGCCACATATAATAATAATAATGTAGATATTATGCTTTGAAGAACACACATTTATTAATTCAAGAAATGTGTATATGCATATAATCACTATTATGCCTATTTGAATTAACCTCAAACAAATTATTATGTATTCTGAAAAACATATTTTGTTAGTAATATTTTACTTATTACTCAATAAACTTGAACACAGCGAAAAGTTATCATGCCGCAGGCAATTTTTGTTACTAAGATTTCTTACTAAAACGATATTTTTTTGATTTTGGTCTAGTTTTTTTATAACATTTACAAAAGTTTAATTTACAGTTTGAAACGAAGAAGCCTATACACTGGAAGACATTCTCATTAAAACTTTAATTTTTGGCATACAATAAATTATATATTTAACAATGCTCAAATTATACCAACAATATAATATGACAACGACATAATTATTTTCAACAATTTACAACAAATAAATAATTGTCTATTAACAAATCTAATGGTAAAATCAAATATTTTTAACACGCAATATCTAGACTTAAAGTTTAAAATATGTGTCTCAAAACAAAAAAAAAATCCTAAGAAAATAAATGTTTTTTTTCTAACTGGAATCTTATAGAAATTGTTACAGCACACAACAAATGATATTAATAAAATTCTTTATAATCTATAAACACAATCAAAACATTAATATCTAAAAATAAGTTAATATGCGAAATCCAGACAAACTAACTAACCAAAATTTTTAATCTTAGTGATAATTATTTTCACATAGTTAACAACCCGATTTCTATTATAGTATAAAACTATTTTTTACAAATTTCAAATCACTACAAATCCAGCAACAGCATAGCGATCTCTTTCCATGGTAGAATAGAAAAAAATATAAAACGAATTATCTATAAAATTATATTCTTTCTATACCTACTATACTAGAGTCAAGGGGAGAAGTTAAATGGTAGAAAGTGACTTAGTTAACACTTAAGTTTACACTTTTGAAAGAAAAACCTAGTTTTTAATCGAACGGAAATACAAATACAATACAATATACCTACCATAAAAAGAAATCGCTACGCAGAAATTACCAATTAAAATTTCAACGCCTTTTAAACAAAACTTAAGCCTACAACTACACTATTCGTTATCTAGGCGCTTCCACATCAGCACTGACTACAAACGTCTTACACACACTGTCACAATCCTCACCCACACCATAAAAACACACACTCCTATCCTTACAGTCTGAGGAACCGAGATTCCTTGGCAGTGTTTGACTGCGACAGAAGTCGCTCTTCAGACAGTAGTCGTAAGTCACTCTATGGTCCAAATACTGACTGTAATAGCCTTCGTTTGAGTCGAAGTTGATGCTTCTAGTGTCTAGGTGGCTGTAAGACCCCTCGGGTCGGAGGCGGGGGCCTAAGGGCCATTCAGGGGGTGTTGGAGCCCAGGGCGGAGGCCCTGGGGGTCGCAATCAGCGAATCGGCTTGGAGACTATGATGACGTCGGGCGCTGATCGGGTGGTTTCCGTGCTCATCGGCCGGCGGTCGCTTTTCTTTTCTGTGGAAGAAAAGATATTTAAGACAACGTTCTAAGTAAAAATTAGTGTAAAAAAAATTAAGGCGTAGTAGGACTATTTAGACGTCAACGCTATCTAGTCCTGTCACGATCTAGTCAAATATCTACACAGTCCGACTGCGATGTTGCGAAATGCAGGACTCAAATTAGATAAGCCTTCATTTGACCACAATCTCACCTGATGTTAAGTGACGATGTGGTCTAAGATGCTAATCAAAGAAAGCAGAAATACAAAAATAAATAAAAAAAACTTAAATGTCCGTAACACTTCCATAACACTTGTAATTTTTTCTCTCCATCCACGGTTGTATGGAAGAAATTGCTTTACAAAATAAGACCGCCCATAAATAAACCGCCAATAAAAAAAAAATGTTATTAATCAGATATAGCACAAAATCTGTTTAATAACAGTTCATTAAAAGCTTTTCACCTTTGATTATCTCTTTAATAATCGCAAAATATGGCATGTTTAGGCATATTATGTGTTATAGCTAATTCAGTTAAATAAAACTGAAATAGGAGTTTTTATGAATGCATGGGTTAGTTTCAGTATTTTATTTCTTTAGACCCTTTTCTGGGGTTCTTCTACTTGTATACTGGCAATATTTTTGTTATTCTTTGCTACTAACGTAAACTTTAAGATGCCAAGTCATCGAACCGAGAGCTATCGAATTAGTATAATAAGTGCCCAGAGTGCTGAGTCTAAGTTCCACAAACGTTTTCTTTGACTTTACTATCTCGTTAATCGAGCTAACGAAATTCGAATCGAAAAGCAATGGCATGCAAGTTGGAGTTCCTATCGACAAAAACTATACGAAAGCGTTCACTCACCGTGAGCATAGTTAAATATTTTTGTTAGGGTGGTAGCATGACGTCATCAAATCATTAACCGGCCAAATTCAGAATGATATTTTTACTAGTATTTTGTCAAGAAGCAGCTGTCTATCAAAAATGTTATGATTATTCTGTGTTTTGTTTACGTTTGAAATGAAAACTTTCGTTCGAGTAGGAAGAAGTGGCCGGCCGATAAATTAATAATAAATTGAAACTATGAGTTAAACAGTCTAAAAATGAAGACAAGTTCATGGAGCAGTGAGTGTTTGATAATTTATTTGATGTTTAGATCTATTTATGTGAAGTTGTTTCATCGACGAAGAAAAAACTAAGTTTATTGTTGTTTCTAGGCATGGAGACCTCAGACTTTGGGATGAACCTGGGCCATCAACATCATATGTTGCCCCAGTCCTAAGCCCCAGTCAAAGAATTACTGTAACAACCCCAGTTCACAATATTGTCACAATATTGGATTTGTTTTTGAGATTTATTTCACAATATTGGAAGCACTGGAAGGTAAGACTTAACTTTTCTAAGGATAACATAATTATAATGTTAATAAGATTATAATAACATTAATGTATTTTTACAGATGCCCATGCACTCTCTCCTATAAGGCTCTGTGAGAGCAATCTGATTCGGCCTGAGCCTGCTTGCTTTGGGCAAACACCACCTTGCCATGCAAGAACTCCTTGAAGAATTTTGAGGCTAGCACAAAATTTTCTACAAGCTGAAGAGTTTTGGAGAAAGTTTATAATAGAGTAACATAAGCTTGAGGAGAGAGCAAAATATGATTAGGGAGATGGAAGCGCAAAGCCAGAGAGTGGCAAGCAATAGGAATAAGAGTGTAAGATAAGTTAGTTAATAGACTCTGTAATGATTAGTTTATATTTTTGTAAATATAAGTATATAAGTTTATAAATTTAACTTTTCAATTCTGACTGTCTAATTAGGTAAAAAAATAAAGTTCATCTTATATAATTTTGTTTATTTATTCATTGTCACAATACAATATCCTTAACCTTATAATCCTAAGCACACTTCTATAAATAGCAATAGTACATTAACACAATATATAACTGAGAACTACATACATATATATATCACACACTATTTATCAGTCTTCTTACTAAAATTGGTCCGCTGGTAGCTCCAGCTCCTTCCACATAGTCATTGTAACCCGGTTCACTATTTAAGTTTCCTGGAACTAGATATGATTAATTGTAACATAAATAGGTATTTTGTTATAATATCATATGAAATATTTTACCTTAACTAGACCCACCTAAATCTTACTCGGACACCGAGTAAGATTTAGATCAATGCCAAGATTGATAACTATGTTATGCAATACTGAGTATGCTATAATAATAGAAGCATATTTGAGTGGCTTGAAGTGGATGGAGTGAACTCCATCCTTGTCTAAGCACTACCATCTGTTTTTCAGCATTTGAAAATGTATTTTCTATTATTACTCTAGCCCTCATTTGCTTGTTATTATAATTGGCCTCTGGTGTACCAGTATTTGCATCTAAAATTGGAGTCATTAGCCTGGGCGCTGAGGGTATCCAGAGTCTCCTAAAAATAAATAATTATGTAAAAGATAGAATAGTGAAAGGGATCAAAACATAATGCATTTTAATAAATCAAGTACCTAAAGATACTTTACCTATATAGAAGCCAGACCATTTCTCTATTTTGGTGCAGAGATTGAATTTATGTATTCAAGTCACTGTTTTCCCATACAAAGAATCATGCTTTGCACCTCCAAACTTAGGGTTAACATTTAAAATGTAGTATTGATCATCACATAGGTAACTGAAAAAAATATCATTGCATTGTTTTGCTACTCAAATTGGCTTTTGTATGAACCAGAAGCAAAAAAGAAGAGAGCCGTGAACACCTGCGAAGAACAAATTAATTAGGTGTCGAAACTATAGCTAGGTACTTTTTAATATTTTAATTAATAAATAACAAAAAGTACATAATATAAGTTCCAACAAAACGAGTTGAGAGGACCTTAAATTCGTCAATTGCTTTAATTCTCTGCACAAAAACTTAAAAGCTGTCTTTGTAAGACGATATCCAAGCGAAAAAGAAACGTCCGGCCATAATTTATTTGTAAATATTAATGATTTTACTGAATAACTTTGCACTCTCACCTCTACTCACTGAGAAATTCTAAGTGAATGCTAGACGAATACTTTTTCGAGCGCGTTTACTATTCGAATGTCAAAAATGGTAACACGAACTCGGGAAAATTTTCTAACAACCAATCAAATGCGTTAACGTTCTCACTTTCGAACGTGAGCGTAAACGAGTCGACGATCGACGGTCGATAGTGAATCTCAAACTAGCAAATTATGTTTCTCAAGTTTGCCACAAGAGGCGCTGTTTCGATCCCATACAAATTATAGTTAACGTTCTCACGATCGAGAAAGTTAACTACAATTTGTAAACTCAGACTCAGCACTCAGTTCTCTGGAAACCCGTGGGGTGAGTCTCGTATGGAAGAAATTACTTACTTTGAAATACAATATCATTTATTTATATTATTTAATTTTACAAATCTCAAATGAAAAAAAAACGATTTAATTAGGTACCTTAGTTCCGTTAAAAGTAAAAAGTCATACTATTTTGTAATGTGCACATGATGCGCTTTCATTTGAGACTCAACTCGAGTATATTTGCAGATTTCTTGGAAAACAAATTGTTTAAATATATTATTCTAAGAGTCAATTTGTTTGCTTCATCAATTTAATAAGAAAGTGCCAAGATACAGAGCATCAAAGTTGCGGAGATTATCCGGGAATCTCCGGAAGATATCCGGAGATATCCGGGGGGTAATGACGTATACATTTAGTTTAATATGCGCAAAAGCATTACGTCACGCGAAACTTCAAGATTTCAAGTTTGCAAGAAAGAGAAAAAAATTGTTTTAATTTTTTTAAGTAATCATAATGACGGACAAATATTTTATTTAGTTATCTCACCTTTTATTTGTAGGTTTGAGGCTTGTGTGATGATAAGGACTTGTATAATATTGTCCGGGAATATTTTTTTTATAAGCCAATTTAATTGTAATCCGCTGTATTTGAGAAGAAAATAGTGTTTCCGGAGTCAGGAGTACACTTAACGTTAATTACGAAGCTTGTGTTGTTTGTGATTTCAATTCCTACCACGTACTTGTAGTACTAAATCTTTTAACTGGAAAGTTTGCTAAAACACGTGTGAAAGAAAACACAGTACTAGATTTACTCAATATAATGGAGAAGATAATGAGGTTTTCGAGAAGAAGATACTTACAGCAAAAATATATGATATCGATATTACTCCTTAAAGGTGTACCATGATTTGATGTTTGAGTATTCCGATGTTTTTGTCTGGTATATGGAATTTACTAGAGTTGGGACATGTTTCACACCCCACTAACACACTATCGCACACACACTTGGTGTCCGTTTGGACCTCCGTTGCATGCTTTTATCGACTATTACACATCTTCACAACATGGTTCCAGGTTCCAGATAATTGAAAACCATCTTCTCGGTTGAAGTACCTGTGTTTGGTAATCTCAATAGGCTCCTGTACCAATCTAGTATTGATAACCATGACAGTTTCAAAAGTTATTACAACACTAGTGTTTGTCAACCTCCTAATAAAATAAATAAAATACTCAGAAGAAGGGTTGACCGTCTCGTTTGTAATAACCGCAAAGACATTGCAATGAGTGACTTATGCCGTGATCATGAAAACTGCTTCGAAATATCGGAAAACCCAACCAAAAGATCATCCAATCTAGTATATTACCCGTTATAAGTAGTAATATCGTTAAAAACCATGATAATTTAAAAAGTTATAAATCATATTGGTCCATCAGATTAACCCGTACGTAATAAACAAGATGTGATCTATCGATATAGCTATAGGCTTCATTTAAGAATCTTCAGATTATCTTACTATCTATAAAACCCTAGATAATCTCAGTAATCCCAGTACGATTTAATAATCTAAAAAAGAGCTTAGAGCTGTATAAAAAACCTCAGAGCCCATGTGTTAAATTCTCCGGCCAGCCATTATTTCCCAGGCGTCGCGCTGGCCCATAAATTTCCCGGATCGGTCCCGGATCGGCCCGTATCGGTATTCGGTAGTAAATCTATTCCCGCAGGCATTCTTTGAGCCGTGTGTAAGTTTGAATAAATTTTCAAGTCGGTTCTGAATGCCTACAAGGAGTTGCACCGTTTTATAAGAAATCTGAATATTCAGCGAAATACTGTGCTTATGTGCTTTTGGAAAGAAGACGAACATATTGATGGACAATCCTCACAACATCTAGCCCCGTCGTAAGCACTAAGCTTGTGTTACGGTTACTAGACATTATGATATCTGTCTGTCTGTTTCTCTTTCGCGCAAAAACTACTGAACCGGTTTAAATGAAATTTGGTGCACAGTCGAAGGTTACATTTTATAGTTTGAAATGCATTAAAACGCGGGTGACACCGCGGGGTACTACTAGTACTTTATATAATAGACATACACACATAGACATGTTTTATGATATATATTAAACACCCAGACCAAGGAGCATGTTGTAGCAGAATAATCACTTGAACCCTCTGGGGGAATCGAACCCGCTAGCTCTTGCGCCGCAAGCGTACCTTCGCCCACGCCACAAAGCAATCACTACAGACAGCTGTTATGATTTGAAATAAGAATAAGAATAAATTTATTGGTCTAAAAAGTACATACATAGTTTCTTAGATCTATGGCCTCCAAACTAGGAAAAACCTGTATCTTGGAGACCTCCTTCCATTGTTACAAAACAAAGTATGAAAATACAAGTGAGTGGGCATGAAATGTATTGAAAAGGTTTGAAACCTTGGATAGTATCAACTAGGTTTAGCTAGGTTTTAGGTAGGTAGGATTTGAACGTTGAAAAGGTGATTAGAGTGAACGCAACACAACGAAACGTTACGAGTGAAAGCTTGTTGAGCATAGCAAAAAAAAAAACGGACAATAGCGTGTCGGCTTTTTTTAGTGTCCCACGGAAACTTATAATTTTATCCTTAAAGCAGACAAAATTGTTTTTCTTATCTTAACAATAACAGTCGATTTAATTTTGTATATGACAATGTATGTGGGCTTTAAACACTTGCTTTAACGGTGAAGGCAAATATTGTGATGAAACCGGCATGATCTGAGAATTTTGATGAGTTTGAAGGACATGTGACATATCAAATTGCACTTAGCCAGAGGCGTGGTGAATAAACCCTAATCTCTCTCGTCAAGAGAGAAGTCCCTGTGCCCCAGCAGTGGGTATATAAATAAGGGTGTGTATACTCACGTTGCTTCACAGATTCCTGTTTCGGCACTTGCTTCAGCAGTTCTATCGTGATCTCCGAGGTGTTGGTGGGGGGCGAAGGCCGAGCTATGGTGGCGCCGCTGTAACCAAACGTAGAGAAACCCCGGCTGTTACTGCTTGAACCTGCGAAAAAATAAATAAATATTTACGGACTAATAATTATAGCATCAATACAGTTGGCTCAGGACCGGAGTCGATGGAGAGAAGTGGTGACGAAGCTGATGAGACGCCATAGTCACGTCCCTCAGTCATGAGGTTACTACTAAGAAGAAGAATCATAGGGCGAACCTAACCCCAAACTAAGCAGAGCTTGTATTACGGGTGTTAGCTGACTGATATACTACAAAGTAACTTTTTTTTCTAAATACATAATATGGATACACATGTAGAAAGCACCCAGGCACCATCGGTCCAGTTGCATGATAATTTTGTAAAATCTTGCCATGGAGAAGTGGGTGCGGAATTAATTCTAAATAATTAGTTGCATTTATTATTAAAAAACTTACTTTTTCCATCAGAACTAGGCGGCGGATCGGTCTGGAAGAGACTCTCTCTCGTCTGGCAACCAGACTCCTTCGTATCTGGAACTCCAACCGATGCATCTCTTATCCCTTTCTCTTTCTCATCACTCCTACTCCTCAAGCTCTCCTCTCTCTTACTCGTGTCTCTTCTGCGTTTTCCGTTTCTCTCAATGAGTATGTCTTCGGGCTCTATTTGGGGTTCCACTTCGTGACGCCATATTTCTTCGTCGATGTCTAAATGCGTGTTGGGGAAGTCAGAGTCGATGCTTGTAGGCTGAAAAAGCGGCAATAATCAAGGTTTTTGTAAATATTATGATAAAACGGGTAACATACCATGATTTGACGGTTTTTGATCATGGTATGTTACCCGTTTTAAATCATGATATTGTTAAAAACCATGATAATTTAAAAAGTTATGTACTTATATTGTAAAATTGTAAAAAGAAAACATAATTTTTAAAAGTTTGGAAAATCCATAAAAACTTAATAAGGTATTAAAATAAGTAAAAGTTGAATTAATCAATTTTAATTTTATCGCAATCAACTGGAGCACTTGCTACGAAACCTTATTTTAGGAGGAGGGCGATGATGTCCGTGACACAGTATAATTTAAACTACGGCGGACATTATCGAATTATAATAGATATAATAAAACGCCTGTAATGTTCCTAAATAAAGTCTATTAAGATTTAAAAAGGGTAACATACCATGATTTGACGGTTTTTTGAGTTTTCCGATATTTCGACGCTGTTGCAAGCGCCATGATCACGGTAACAACTGAATTGTCATTGTCTTTGCGAATTGGGCAGACGGTTATTCACAAACGAAACGGTCTACTCTTTTTTCTGAGTCTTTTATTACGAGGTTGACACTCACTAGTGCTACTACCACTTGTTTTATTCTCGAATGTCCCGAAACCATCAAATCATGGTATGTTGACCGTTTTAAATCATAATATTGTTAAAAACCATGATAATTTAAAAAGTTATAAATTATTGTTATAAATTTAAAAACATTTAAATACGATTTGTGAAATGTTCCTGAATAAATTGAATTGAATTGTCTATGTAGCATGTAGAACAGCTGATCGGTGGGACTTGATAGAAGACCGGGGACCGTCTACTAATTCGATGGACAAATGACTTGAAACCCACCAAACAGTAAACGCTGTACACAGGGCGATTCTAACCATAATAACTGGACTTTTATATTCTTCAGTGAAGCACCCATGGCTAAAATGCTAATCAAGATGTTGTTGCAATTATTACTAATTTGCGACCATTTAGTTATTAAATAAAACAATTAGGCATTAAGGTCTTATTTCGCAAAATTCTAGTAAAATAAGCAATGGTTCAGTTCAGTTTCTTGTAATTGGACTTTGCGCTTGAAGCGACAATTTGCCAGTGTCGAGTTAAATAAAATTATAAAGTGAAAAAAATGTTACTCAGTTGAACGCTATTTTGCGTCCCCAAGCAATGGTTAGTTAGGAAAATAATTCGTGTCAACGGTTACTTGTGTCAAGAGCTTTGTCACATGTGACAGCGAAATAGCTCTATATTTTAACCATTGTCTTATTTCACTCGGAGATTTTGAAACAGACTCTTAGACAGATACTAAGTCAGTACCTAATTTCGAGTATCCATTTGTATTATTATGAGGTTAGTGTGTAATTATTATTATTTCATTTTAAACTTACCTGTCGCTTAGAAAAGCTGTCTCTTTTCTTCTTAAACATTTCGTTAGCATGGTTCTCTCTTTCTAACGAGGCTCGTGGTTCGCTGTCCCTTTGCAGATGCTTAGCGTCAAGTGTAAGTCGGTTGTCGAGGCTGTCTAGTCGGTCCAGGCGATCTTCACAGGATTGTCTTATGTGCTCCTAGAATTTTAATAAAATAAAGCCTATAATAGTAAATAATATATATATATATATATAGTAAAAACTATATAAAATAGTAAATAATAATAGTAATTTGAATTAAAAATAATAATGGCGAGAAGTGGCCGGAGTTCGGGAGTTGTGGAAAAAATGCCTTTGCCCAGCAGTGGGACACAGGGGGCTTATAATAATAATAATAGTAATTTATTTTTAAATATGATTTTACATTTGAATTGACATGTATTAATTATATTTTGTTTTTGACTTGTAAACTATATTTAACCAATAAATTAATTATTTGATTATTTGCCTCTTTATTTATTTTCAGTGCAGTCAACAGCAAAAGGAACTGATGAAATTGGGTCCCAACATAATATGTGGGTGAATCAACTATTTTACCCACACTAAAGACAGGTCAGAAATAATATTTTGAAAATAAAAAACATTAACATTTCTTTATTATATTTTGTTAAAGTTATTAGAAATATCAACTACTTAAATATCCTAAAAGGGCAACGACGTTCATTCATATTTTAGGCAGTTTTTTTAGAAAATTACAAGTCACACGGTCAAAAACTGTCACCTGAGTTACATGCATTCAATGTTACATAAATGGTAAATTAAACACCAAAACATCTTTAATTTTTGTTTATTTATTCTTGCATGCATAATTAAATATTTTGGCGAAATCAGTCTTCGTATTATTTTTAAATTTAGGTACAAAACTAACAGCCATTGGTCTCTTTCGTTACCTTTTAGACAAAGAATTACAACTATTTCTTAGTAAAACTTAATACATAATCATTACGAATTTAAATGAATTATTTAGAAAAACTTGACAATTGTTAGAATAAAGTTGTCGTAAATTAAAAAGGAAATGGACAAAATATAGTATATTATGATCGGAAATAAAATGTTTATAATGGGGACACTTAGTAACTCCAGAGACAAATTTGGGTAACGCCTGAGACACATTATTAAACTATTGGTATAACGGTAGGTTAGGTTAGGGGGGACCTGATTTTCCGCACTTAGACTCGAGGTGGTTCCGCACTTAGATTGTGCGTGGAGTGGGGCGCTAGTGTAACCAGCCCAACTCCGACCAAAAGCGCAGAAGTTTCCTGCGGTCTTCGCAGGCTTCTCGGAGTGACCTTGGGGATTTCGCGTCGCTGTGCTGTTACTCCCTCGCATTCCAGGATAACGTGGGCAGCTGTTTCGTCTTTGTTAAGGCATCCTCTGCCAGAGTGACTGTCCGTAGATCCTACGCTATAGAGATGTTTGATGAGGGTGATGTGTCCTGTGATAGTTCCTATCAGGACTCGAAGGTCCGTTCTATTGAGGTTTAATATGCCTTTAGATTGCCTTGAGTTGAGGTCTGGCATTGCTGTTCTTGCCTGTCCTTATGGCTCTTAACTCTTTCATATCGCTTTTTTAGATTAGATCTCTTCTTAGATTTCTTTTACTTTGTTTCTATTCAGTCGTTTCCTGTTCTCCTCACAGTTCTTTTTCAAGTTCTTGTTTTCTTCTAGTAATTTTTTGTTCTCTCTGTACACCTTATTTCTATCTTTTCATATTTTCTTTCGTCCGCGTTCTCGGGGTGCTATTGATGCTGGAGATACTGGTGGTGATTCAATGTAGGCATTGAGTTCGCATACCGGGGAACTAGGTGGTGTTGCCTCCAAGACCGATTGTAAATTCTTCCTTTCCTTTATGTATTCTCTTTATCTCATTTTCCAGATGATGTTTGCTTGCTTTTTTTCTTTTGGTGTTAAGTCTTTTGCGAGCCGTTTAGCTTTGTGGTAGTGCTCACGCTGCTTTTTTTTAGCCTCTTCGTATTTTTCGGGGTTCTTTTTAAGTCTCTCCCTGTATCTTCTTTGTTTTTCAGCCGCCGGCCGTTAGTCGAGCCATTTCAGGACAAACAATATTTCTGCAAATATTTATTATATTATATATTTATATTTAAGTAGGTTACTATTAACTATAAGCAGTCATATAATTAAACTAAGTCAATGTACAATAAAAATAAATCCGGCGAAAAAAAAAAAAACGATATAAATATAATGTATTGAACCATTTTAGTCATTTCTAAAATAATGATGTTAATTTAGAGTGTATCAAACAAAAATAAAATCAACGATATCATCATTCATCAAAAAATTTGTTGTCTACATTTTATATCATCAATCTATCTGACATATTATAGGTAAATAGTTAGATAGATTGTTTTAAAAATTGTTGAAATAGAGTCAATTTTACTATATGTTACAAGCCAGTATCATATCAGTATCCGTGGATGTCTTAGGAGTTACCAAGAATGTCTTTGGAGTTACCACCAATGTAACTCAGTATACAAGTAACTCAGCAGACAATCGGCATATTTTTATGAAAAGAGCACATTATAATTTGAGTAGGGTATTAAAACTAAACTTTAATCGAAAACATATGATAAGTACTTCAAAACATCTGATTATAATCAATAAATATTAAACTTACATCGAGAAATCGCGGTCACTCAGTAGACGACACAAAAAGACACGCACTCCCTGCGAACGTTCTCCGCGGACTGGCGGCTCGACACTAGTATCAAAGGACACCGCCGCGCCATGCGAGCAAAAGCAAACACAAACGAAGGTACCTACGGCAAATAGCACCATCTATGTGTTTTAGGGTGGAATTTACAAGTGTAACTCAGCATACGAAGGTAAAATCAATTTAGTAAGGGACAAAGTTTAGAGATTTTTTTACGAAAAAATGATTTGGTCCATCTCTATTATTATATGCACACGATAAACTATTACTTATTGTTCTTATTATGTACTAAGAATTAACTGAATGTTAGAAGTTTAAATTCATTTAAAATGAAAGTTCACATGGTCAATGTGGTCTTTGGACAGGAATATTTTGTATGGTGACAATTTTATGTGCACTGAGTTACCACAAATTTTCATGGAAATTATACATTTTAGAGAACGTATCCTAGTTTACCGTTGTGCCTAATTATCTAAGATACCATAGCTATACTCAATATGTGTGTATATATAACCAATTAGCGTATTTTTTTATAAAATGGTCGGGGACAGCAAAGTGTGGGTAAAATAGTTGATTCACCCATGTACAGTATATTTAGTCAAAAATTTACTGATTAATGTACTTTGTTAGAAGTAAAGGAACAATTAACGTGACATAAGTAAGTGATCACATTTATTTCGGTCCTCGGTGTTACTATGATCAGTTTATTAAAATTTAATTGATCAATTAAAATTTTTGTTATGTAACCTTATATATACCAAGTTATAACTTGTTACGTATGGTACGTACAACTAAACACCTACATATTGTACACCAATATTGTTATAATAACAACATAAGAGATGAAAGCTGGGTTGTTCTATTCGCTTCTCAACTCAGTGTAAAAAATTTAAGCGAACTGTCAAGACAATGTTATTTCCTTTAAGTTTACCTGTCCATGTATGCATAAGCGTCTTAGGAAATAAACGTTTTGACTTTGACTTTCAATTGAAATTCCTTTATCCTTTCGGGAGCTATGATGCCACAGCCAGACAGACACGTCAAACTTATAACATCTCTCTTTTTTTGTCGGGGTTTAAAAATACTTGGCTTGTTGGCCCCGATAATAGGTTTCATAATATTACTTATATCTCAAGAAGTTTTCATCCAAACTGGATGTTTTGTACGGTGTAGAAAATTCAAAAGATTTTGTAAGCATTCTGGTTACAGAAAATGCACAGCATACCCTTTCCAATGTCTTGACCAAATTTAGTTTAAAAACTACAAAATAACCTTCTTAATCTTCAATCATATAAACTGCAACTTTTAATTGTCACAAACCATTTAATTTTGCAACAATTATTATTAATTCACCAAGCTTACATATCTATACGTAATATTTAGGCAACACACATTAATATTGCATACACGCTCATAGCAATAAAATTTGACAAATATTTACGAAATATGGTAACACGATCCGACCGCAAATTAACGACAACTTGTTTTCAATTCACATTTATTCAAAATATTTGTACAAAAACCTACCAAAAAACATTTTCAACCGATGGCCAATGAAAACAAATATAAACTGTATGAAACCTCTCAATTGGTTCACTTTATTTTACTCTGATATTAATTGCCAAAGATAGCGTTGCTGATGCGAAAATAACGGTATTCCCAGAGGCCCTCAATGGAGCATTTTCGCCTGGGTATTCCTGCCGGCATCCCAAAGGTTAATTTTCTACTTATCATGTGTGGTTAAAAAACTTATCAATAGTGAAGTGGCTGAGCTAATCTCTGATGGATCCCGTGGTGGAGCTTAAACACCCCTAACCTAGTGTTACGGGTACTGGGGTAGCGGTCGAATCCAACCGGGAACCCGCAACTCCGTCAAGCGCTGGCGCGTCGTTGAGCGAATCGTCTGGTGACGATTGGTTTGACGGTGCTCTAGCTCTAAGGTGAAAAGCGGGTCAACGATGGTTTTTTAGTTGGTACGCCACTGATTGCTAGCTCATTGTTGGTATCTCAGTGGGAGTCCAACATAACTATCGGCTCTCCTCGTCGATAGAATGCGTAATGCATTTTTCCATCGCAAAAAAGAAAAAAAACTGTTACGGGTACTACGCATCGTATATAGGTACTCCTCACTTTACTATCAAAAGTCAACGTTCTAGAATGGAGACTACGGACCGGCGCAGAGTAGGACGTCCACCAACTTGATGGACGGACGACCTGGTGAAGTCTGCGCGCTCACGGTGAATGCAGGCCACTGTCATCCGAAATTACTGTAAATCTTTGAAGGAGCAGTGGACATCCTACGACTGAAATCATGATGAAGATAAACTTTTCTATGCAGTGCGTTTGGCTTTAATCTATGTTTGAGTTTCGTGTTATAACCCGACAATAATATGCTGGCAACAATTTTTAGTAGGTATTTCAGGCATGCTAAAAACTTTTCCAATTACTCTATACCCCAACACGGAGCTGTAGACCTGGCTAGTGTGTGGAGTGGAGCTGTGTTTTTTGCAATATGCAAGGTAAGTACCTACATAAAAATAAAATAAAATAAGGCTTTATTGCAGTAAAACTTAATCTACATTTTATATTTAATTTTGTTAAATATTTTTTCATATTGTTTCCTTTCAAAGCCTGTCTTGCGACAAAGGCATATTAACCATTCTGGGCTATTTCTTGAAATTGTTCTCCCATCTCCCATCCTCTCCCATCATTTTTTTGATTTTTCTGCCTTTTTTCCTTTTACTATCTCTTGGATACACTCTATTTTTTTGGTCCATTTCTCATTCTTCCCCTTAACATACACTTAACCTACATATGAAAGTTAAAAACATGTCGCATACCTAACATATTTAACTGACATAACTTTCATATTTTTTTTTTAATATTTGAGGCACTATGCAGCATGCTATGCTTTATGGTTTATGAGATTGACGGGATATAAAAAAGACATACTGCAAAGTGAGAAAACGGGCATAATTTCAGACCTTTAATTGGCTTCTTATTGTTATATCCTGTAATTAATTCTTTGTTATAAGCTGTTGGTTTTCTATGTACTTAAATAAATAAAGTAAAAAAAAAGTTCTAAGGACATGACATGATCATTCACCAACCCGCACTTGATCAGCGTGAGTTAATGCGTAATCTCTCTCATCAAGGCAGAAGTCCCTGTGTCCCAGCAGTGGGAACGTAAATATGAGTTCTTATGCTACTGGTGATTAATCACATACCTTTATAAGTTTATGATCCTGGTACAGTTTCCTGGTGCATTTAAAGAAGAAGACAAACAGGATCCCGGACAGAATGAGAGAGAAGATGATGAGGATAACCAGGATGTGAGTCTGTTTGATAGGAGAGCCTTCTTCGTCCTGAAAACATATTAAATTAATTAATTACTACAGACTGTGATGTCATCCAATCAGGAGCAGTCTGAAAACCAGCGTTGCTTCGATCCCTCTCTCGGGGAGCGGAGTGGCACTAAGCTGAGACTGCTCCGTTTTTGGTACATGGCAGCACAGCCTGCCAGCTAATTTTATGATTGTGGTTTTTTATGTTTTTTTTTTCTCGTGTCTGTTTGTTTGCTGTCTACTGTGCTGTTATTTGTTTGTACCAAAATAAATGTATTTCAATTCATCTCATTTCAAATTATTTATTTATGTGTAGAAAATAAATAGGACCCATAGACCTTTATGTTCTTACAAAGTGATAATCCCCACCTTTAGGTAGTAACTTTAGGTAGCGTAGGTGTAGGGTTAAGCACATCCATGCGAATCGTGGAATACGTGGGCTCGTGTCTCGCATTTCGATATTAAGATATGTTACTTCGTCTTAATTTGTTCGACACAAATTAATAAATTAGGATACTAGATCTTCAATTATACGCATCGAAACGCTAATTAATTACACCGATGCGACATTACGTGACCCGTTTAATTCCATCTACATTAGAATTATTAGATTATAGCACTTATTACTTCTTTAATAATAAAAAATCCTACAGGATTATCAGTTTGAAAAATCATAAAGATTCAATATTAAATGAACACAAAACACGTTATAAGGAAAAAATACAATCTATGGAATACGTACAATAATTGCGACTTTTTTACCATTTTTACATACAAATATTGCATTGCGTTCAATGGGGTAACTCCGCAGTCAGCCTGCTCAAAGTGGACCATCATTTATTTATATATATATATATAGTAGTTGAAATGTCAAAAAGTGTTTCCAGATCCAAAAACCACCAAAATTTACGGGAATACTAGCAGGCTCGTCTCGTTTCGAATTAAGTGTTTCAAACCCATCTTTATATACCAGTTGCTTTATATACAAGTGCAAAGTCAATTTGGTGCATCATCCAAAATTAACAAAAATTTTGGATAAATTATTGTTATGCCAAATAATGGCCTCCCTTAACAGAAAATGGAGCTAGACCATAGTATAGTATATAGTTTCGAATAGTTTATTTGGTATTCATTTATTTTCCTTTTATATCTTCTTTACGTTACGCCACTGTCTATGTCGTTCTATTTATTTCCTGTCCATCCAAAGGTTGCCT
Organism: Gymnoscelis rufifasciata; assembly: GCA_929108375.1. Classification (NCBI taxonomy): domain Eukaryota; kingdom Metazoa; phylum Arthropoda; class Insecta; order Lepidoptera; family Geometridae; genus Gymnoscelis; species Gymnoscelis rufifasciata. Next base: position 2,070,435 of record OV815326.1, read on the forward strand.
GGAAGAGATCGCTCACAGCGATAAGGCCGCCCTTTGTACTCCAATGTTGTATTGTCTTATTAAATTTGTCTTGTTATTGTTTGCAGTTTGTATTTTATTTGTGGTGTACAATAAAGAGTTATCTATCTATCTATCTATATGATCTAGGTCTATGGAATTTTCAATTGTAGCAAGTAGAGACTGTAATTTATTTTTATTATCAAAATGTCCATTACCTTACAAAGATCTGCATCTTCATCAGTTTTGAGCCGACAGTCTGCGTAAGAGTTGCACTTCAAATTTTTCATGATGCAAGTGTTGTCCGCGCAATCAAACTCGTCCTCATGGCATGTGTCCGCTAAAGGAAAAAGTGTGTGTGTGTCAGCTACGACGCACGATTGGAGTTTACTCCTTACGAACTATAATTATGATATATATCGAATAGAAAAAAGGGTAAATGAACGCATCTGCTTAAATGATAAGAGAAACAAACATTATATCTGTAATTATTCGGATTATTTATATTACTTCAATAAAGCGTATAACATAAAGTATGTTACAAAATAATATAAATAAAATACAGCAATACCTCTTTGCGCGATACTTCGTAGTCTCAACTACGAAGTATCGCGCAAAGAGGAGAATGAGATACGCTGTGTAATGTATTCCATCTCATTCTTTTACACGTTCAATCCTACAGATATATATGTTTGTCTTTTTCTATGTAACGCCTCAACTTTTCGTGTTACACTTTGATTTTACTCCTCATAAAATTTCCGTACCGGGCCTAACGGGCCGGGCCGGGAAACGATTTGAGTTATACTCAAATCGTTTCTTAAGGAGTAAACTCCAAAAAATTGCAACCGTTAAGCACATCTTGAATAAAGCGATTCTTATCCACCTTAATAATTCACACTGCAAAAGATTTGGAATTCGCTCCCTGCAGCTGTATTTCCTGATACCTACAACCTGATTATCTTCAAGTCAAGATTAGATACCATCTAGATATATCCTCGTCCACATCGACATTTATCATCAGGAGGGAGTGCGAAAAAAAAATACAGCTTGTTATACATACCTCAGGCACCAGTTCCCAAAAACCTACATTAAATGTCACCTTATTCCTACTTGTATTTAGTACCATTAAGGTTTTTGTGAGGAAATAAACGATTTTTATTATTTCATATTACAATTACTATAACAATAAAGAAAGGTAAACTCAAAATCCGCTTTTTATATTTCTTTACGCCGCAGACACTTCTTAGAACAGTAACATAAATAAAAGCGCTTTCGCAGTTGTTCTCTTCGATCTTTTTAACACCTCAATGGTTTTTACTGCACTTTTCAGCAATAAATAGTGAGATTACAGAGAAAGGTTAATGCGCATGATTTGCATTTGAGTAAGGAAAGCCGTATTGTGCCTAAGTGGGGTCACACTTGACTTTCATGGCGTACCTCAGGTTTTTTCTTCTACAGAAATGTATGTGCGCTTAAAACACGTGCTTCAACGGTGAAAGTAAACATGGTGAGGAAACCGGCATGTTCAAAGAAAGTTTTAAGAATATGTATATTTTGAAACCCGGACTTGGTCAGCGTGGTGAATTAAGGCCTAATCTTAATGGTCTGAAGAGAGAAGTCCCTGTGTCCCAGCAGTGGGAGCGTTAATAGGGTGTTGATGACAATGATTAAGGGATAAGGTGAATAGGTACTTACAGTCAATTGCTGGATTGATGGTCCTGAACGCGGTGTATTTTGCGGTAAACTTGGTCTCCTTGGTTTGAGCTTTTGTCGTGTACATACGGATATGCATAATGTTCCCTTTTTCGCCCGGCTTTTCCGCTTTGCTTATCACTGGGTTGGCGACTGAGCCGCAGTAATTCTCCAATCTAGAATATTTATTATATCACAAGATATAAGAAATAAATATGTACAATAATAATAAATTAAATTAGTCTTTTTCAGCACAGTTACATGCGCCATGATCACCGGTTGAACCCGGGGTTAATAGTGAATATCCCTTTATAATTCTAAATTATGTAGATAGGTGATTTCATAAGTTATAACAAAACATGCGCAAAACGTCCGGCTATGGATTGAACATGATATAGTTCCATTGAACAAAGTCAAATTCAAAACATTTATTCCCGTAGAAGCACAGGGACACATACATGAACAGGTCAGCTTAAAATTAATAAAACTAAATTATCAAGAAAATAACATTATTTTTAATAGAAATAAATCATATTATAACAATTGTATTCATTTCAAAATATTATCATCATTATATGGATTGAATGCTATGAATCCATCCTTTAAAATAAACACTAAATGCAATGACAAATAATTTTGTTTACTTACTTTACGCTCAATTCCAGAACTTCCCCAAAAATCTGAATTCCGTTTTTATCACACTCATTTGGGTCACCCAGTTCATAATCCGTGAAGTTGAGAAATATCTGCAACAGGTAAAATCCCATTAGGAACTTAAAGTGATTAGATTAGAACCTGAAATGTGCATAATTTGATTTACAGCTACATTGCAGCTTAGCTTATTTGAAAATGACAATTATTCGAACCATGTCTTGATAAAATATACAGATCAGCTCAGAATAGGATGTTTTCAGTAATGCAAATTCCAGATATATTCAATATAACACGTGATGAGATAAACTATTTCTGAATATTATATGTATGTACGAATTTTTGATTTTGATGATATCTTCAAGCAGACTATGTGAATCTTGTATATCATACATCTATCAAGATAAATGATGATAATCACGTCCTCTACAATTCTTTTTTGTAGACGCAGACGTCTCGTCTCGTAAAATAAATAAAAAGAAAAGTCTTTTGTTTCGGATAACATAGATCCATGATGCCTGGAAGAGATCGCATTAAGCCAGTTTAAGCGATAAAGCCGCCGATTGTACAACGTATGTGCCTATTGATGTTATTTTTAATTTAGTCTGTAAGCATTGGTGTGCAATAAAGATATTATCTATCTATCTATTCATAGGGGGTTAGTACTCGTTACACAATAAAATACACTAATGCGCCAAACGTGTAGGAGTTGAGTGCAGTATTCGGCAGGCTTCAGCCACACAACTCCATATCAATAGGGGTGTAATGTAGGTAGTTTAGTATTAAAGTAATAATAAGTAGGTAGATTAAGATTTCTCCAGTCTTGCAATAAATCGTGAATAGAACAGCTGTGTTTTACTGTCAGGACAATTCCCGTGCCTTCCTGGATATCCCGATATCTCTCAGTGGCGACGAGATCGATTACCACGCGTGTGTAACAAGAAATTCGTACGGGTTGCAGTGCGATCGGTGATTTATCGATATTTCGGTGAAATATTGTGCGGTTGCGCCGTTGAGTGTCAAGATGGCGGTCGGTAAGATCGGATCGTATGACCTTCACAAAGACAATTGGGACACGTACGTGGATCGCTTGGATCAATATTTCATAGCGAACTCGGTGCTTAGTGATGTTAAAGTGGCAATTCTGATAACGGTTATTGGTAATGAGGCTTATGAACTGATGGGAAATTTGTGCACGCCGGATAAACCTGCGACTAAATCGTACACGGAGTTGGTGGCACTTATGAGAGGACATTTGAATCCCAAGCCTAGTTTACTCGCCGAAAGGTTTAAGTTCAGACAGCGTACTCAAAGACTTGGTGAAAGTGTGGCTACTTACATAGCGGAACTCAAAAAGTTAAGCCGGGATTGTCGGTTCACGGGCGACAGCTTAAAAGAGAATTTGCGAGATCAATTTGTGTGCGGCCTAGTAAATGACAACATGCGACAGAAGTTGTTTACTGAGGACGACAACATTACGCTCGAGCGAGCGTACAAGTTGGCGGTGTCCATGGAGGCGGCGGAGACCAACGCGGCGCTGGTGGAGGATGGCGCCAGGGGCAGGATGGAGAGTAGTGCCGCGCACATCAGCACTACGCGGGTGCACCGTTTCGGTGTAGCTGGCGGACAGCGGACGGCGAGCGGCGGACAGCGGACGGCGAGCGGCGGACAGCGGACGGCGAGCGGCGGCGGGGCCGGCCGGGCGGCGAGCGCCGGCGGCGGCGGCGGCTATCAGCTGGCTCGAGGCGCGGCGGCCGGCGCCAGGCACCAGTATGCTGGGCGGCCGGTGACGGAGCGGAGACTCACAAATGCGGGGCCCGAGTGTAAAGTTTGTGGTGGCCGGCACGATGCGGGAGCTTGTAAATTCAAGTTATATGTGTGTCGCATGTGTAACCAGGAGGGGCACTTGAAGAGGGTGTGCCCTCGATTGTGGAAGACCAGCGCTCTGCATAACATGGAAAATGCGGAGCGGGAGGAAAGCTTCAGGGAGGAGGATACGGACAGCGACGAGGTGATTATTTACATAAATCGTTTATCTGTTGACCAGTGCAATCCAATTGTTATTCCCGTTAATGTTCAAGGGCGCAATATTAATATGGAAGTTGATACGGGAAGCGCTATTTCATGTATAAGTTATCAACTGTATCATACACTGTTCCGAGAATTAACGATTAAACCGTGTAAGCTAGCTTTACGGTACTATACCGGGGAGTTGGTACGGCCCTTAGGGTTGATTACACCCATTGTTAAGTTTAAAGATAGAACGAGGCAATTAGACTTATATATTATTAAAAACGGAAATACTTCATTGTTAGGTCGGCAATGGTTAGCGGAGATGAAGATTGTTATAACACCGGTAGAATATAACCCGGAAAGTAGGTTAGATTGTCATCAAGTCAATGTTGTAAATTTTAATGAAAGGGAATTTAGTTCCAGATTTTGTAAGGTGTTTGCGGAGGGCCTCGGGCGGTTCACGGGGGGCCCCGTGAGCATTTATCTGCGCTCGGACGCGCGGCCCGTGTTCCTGCGCGCGCGGCCGCTGGCGTACGCGCTGCGCGAGCCGGTGGAGCGCGCGCTGGAGCAGCTGGTGCGCGACGACATCCTCGAGCCCGTCGACCGCTCCGACTGGGCCACTCCGATCGTGCCGGTAGTCAAGAAGGACGGCTCCATCCGAATTTGCGCTGATTTTAAGTCTACACTAAATAAGGTACTAGAAGTCGACCGTTACCCGTTACCTAAGGTAGAGGATCTGTTTGCGCGATTACACGGGGGGGATAGGTTCAGTAAGGTAGATTTATCGCAGGCGTATGCGCAATTTGAACTCGACGAAACCAAGAAGTATACAGTAATCAACACTCACAAAGGGCTTTTCATGTATAAGCGTTTAGTGTACGGATTAGCGTCTAGCCCGGGTATTTTTCAACGACGTCTCGAGCAGTTGTTCGCCGATCTGCCGCAGGTAGGTGTCTTCTTAGATGATATAATAATAACCGGGTTAGGGACGTCACAACACTTACAAAACTTATACAAAGTGTTCGAGCGTCTGGAGTCGAGCGGTCTCAAAGTTAGAAAGGACAAGTGTGTGTTTTTCGCGGAATCTCTTAATTATTTAGGTCATGTCATTAGTAAGGAGGGCGTGCACACTTGTCCTGATAAGGTGCAGGCGATCGCTAAGACACCGGCCCCCGAAAACGTGTCCGAATTAAGGGCTTTCATTGGCATGATTATGTACTATGGGAAGTTTATTAGGAATGTTAGTACCATTTTATCACCTTTGTATAATTTACTGCGGACCGGGGTCAAGTTTGAGTGGAACTCGGAGTGCGCGGCGGCCTTCAAGCGCGTGAAGCGCGCGCTGAGCACCAGCGAGGTGCTCGTGCACTACTCGCTGGACCTGCCGCTGGTGCTCACGGCGGACGCGAGCGCGCGCGGGCTCGGCGTAGTAATATCTCACCTCACGTCGGACGGGGAACGGCCCGTAGCGTATGCGTCGCGAACTTTGACGGCCGCGGAACGGTCGTACGCGCAGATCGACAGGGAAGCGTTAGCTATTGTTTATGGGGTTAGAAAATTTCATCAGTATCTTTACGGGCGGAAATTTTTGTTAAGAACAGACCATAAGCCTTTGACTTACATATTTGGAAACAAAGTCGGTATTCCAGTTATGGCGGCATCGCGACTTCAGAGATGGGCTATTTTACTGTCAGGCTATAGATACGACATAGAATATGTGGCGTCGGCGAATAACTGCGCGGACGCCCTGTCGCGCCTGCCTCAGGCGGGGGATAGGCGAGAAGTGGGACTCAATAAAAACGAAATAACGTACCTAAACTTCGTAGAAAACTTTTTGCCGGTTACGAATGACGATGTGAGACAAGCTACGGCCCGTGACCCGGTCCTAAGTAAAGTATTGATGTATGTACAGTCGGGCTGGCCATCTCATTGTACAGATGACGAGCTAAAGGCTTATTTTATTAGGAAGCATGAGTTATATGTCGAAAGAAATTGTTTAATGTGGGGCTATAGGATCGTTGTGCCTTTATATTTACGGAATACTATTCTTAAACAATTACACACTAGTCACATGGGCATAGTCAAAACTAAGTCTCTGGGTCGTAGTTTCGTGTGGTGGCCCAACATTGACAGCGACATCGAAAAAACATGTCAGCAGTGCGAGACCTGCGCGCTGGAGGCGCCGGCGCCGCCCCGCGCGTCGCCGCAGCCGTGGCCGTACTTGGCTCAGCCATGGTCACGCTTACATATCGATTTCCTTGGTCCGTTCTTAGGTAAAACGTTCTTTGTTGTGGTAGATTCCACGACCAAATGGATCGAGGTAGTGGAAATGAACCAAACGAAAGCCATATCGGTGATAAGAGTACTGAGGACATTGTTCGCGCGTTTCGGTCTTCCTTTAGAAGTAGTTTCAGACCAAGGCCCTCCATTCACTAGTGTAGAACTTAGGGAATTTTTAACAGCAAATGGAATTAAGCAATCATTTTCACCAGTCTATCATCCGGCATCCAATGGAGCGGCGGAGAATGCTGTAAAGCTGTGTAAGCGAGCCATCAAGAAAGCCGTCAGGGACAAGGTAGATGTAGAGGCCGCACTACAAACCTACCTATTAGCGTATAGAAACACCACTCATAGCACGACCGGTGATAGTCCAGCGATGCTGTTGCAGCGTCGTCCGCTACGTTCGCGGTGGGACTTGCTGCGCGGCGCGAGCGCCCAGCACGAGCACGTGCAACGCGCGCAGGCACGGCAGGCCGGCGCAGTAGGGACGGTTCCGATAGCGCACCGAACGGGTGACCACATATGGGCTAGGAATTACGGGGCGGGAGATAAATGGGTAGAAGGCACAGTAGCTAGTACAGAAGGTTCGCGTCGGTACTTGATTAATAGCGGTGACGGTCGACATATAACTAGGCACGCAGATCAAATTCGGAGGAAGTCGCAACGCTCTAGTCTAATATACCCGGAGGCCCCTTCGGAGTCGGAGGGCAGTGAGACTGTCGCCGCGCAGTCGGCTCCGCGAATGATGGCGGTGGAAGAGGTGTCCAGTAAAATAGAAGGGGGAGGCACTGGAGGAAAGGAGACTGCCGGACCTACAGATGCGCCGCCCATTGTATCGCCACCGCCACCATCGCCGGCCCGCGAGGGACAGCTCCCCGAGGACCGTCCGACTAGGATTCGCAAAGTACCAAAGAGATACGGCTTAGAGTTTGATTAGCAAATAGTTTAGTTTTAAGTTATTATATAATTGTTTGTTCATTCTTTTTATAATTTGTATATTTAGCAGGGAGGTGTAATGTAGGTAGTTTAGTATTAAAGTAATAATAAGTAGGTAGATTAAGATTTCTCCAGTCTTGCAATAAATCGTGAATAGAACAGCTGTGTTTTACTGTCAGGACAATTCCCGTGCCTTCCTGGATATCCCGATATCTCTCAAGGGGAGAGGACTAAATAAAAATAATGAGTCCATCATTAATATTATAAAAAAAAGCACGTATTTAATTTTTTCTTGGAAATGAAAAATCATGATGATACAGTGCAATGAAGTTATGCGTGAAGAAACTTTTTCGTGCAATTTGTACTCCCACTTGATTTACACTCCAGTAGACGCATTCTGTAAACTCATTTTGATCCTTACTAACCTGAATCCGCGGTGAGTTTAAAGTTTTGTATTCTGTAAAACTCGATAGCGCCTGTAGCGCCTCAGTGACGAGCGTTCGAAGTGAGCTCGGTCACTTGAGTGATTTCGAGTTCGGATTCGATTTTTTACAGAAGGCGTCTGCTGATCTTTGAAGCTATAATATCTTGCCACTTTTTTTACATCGATAAAGTGAAAAATTATAGGTATCCTGTATTTTTGGGCGGATTAAGCATAGTACCAACTTTTTTACAATTCCATAATAGTTCCGTTTTTTTTCTGCCATTTGGATTCTAATCCTAAAATAGATTTAAAGTAGTTTGCCTTCAGTGCCCTTAATTTTATTACACAGTGTATATCTTCCGCTATAAAGTGGAATGCCAGAAACTTTTTGAGGATAATTTTACCTTCGTATCCTCTGGTGTCTGAATTTTCCAGAGGACGTCCAACCCATGGGTATATATCGTCGCGTTACAAGCATCATCAATCTCGTTGGATTTTATCTCGCCGTTATCCGTTACTGGCATTGTTACGTAGCAGCTTTGAGGCACTTTGTCTGTAAAATAAATCAGCATCATTATGATGGAAAATATAATGGCTCACGTAATTTTAATTGCACATGATTTGAGTCACAAGTTAATGAGGTTGAAATTATGCAGCGAGTGACTGCGACTTTATTTATTGAAACAACAATTTGGAGACAAAAATTCATTAGATATTTTTTTATACCCAGTGCTTAATTATTTATAACACAACTAGCGGCCCGCCCCGGCGTCGCACGGGTATAAAAATCCCAAAAATTATTCGATATTTTCTCGCCGTAAAAACCATCCTATCTCTCAAGTTGGATCAAACTGCACATGGTGTGCGAATTTTATTATAATCGGTTAAGTGGTTTAGGAGTCCATTGAGGACAAACATTGTGACACGAGATTTATATATATTAAGATATGTACGTTTAAACACGTGCTATAACGGTGAAGGCAAACATTGCGACTAAGCTGGCTTGTTCTCGGCCCTTTGGAGGGTTTGAAGAACGAGTGAATTAAGGCCTAATTAATCTATCTCGTCCATAGAACAGCCCCTCAGTCCCAGCAGTGAAAACGAATATAGGAGTGTCTATGTGTGGTGTTATAATACCTAGTGTCATTCTCATCGTAAATACAACACTTCTCAATCTAAAATGAATCGAATCGTTCAATCTGCAGAACTAATGCTGTGCCAAGTAATTACTTCCTTCTAGCGCAGTAGGGTAACAAGCATAATTAAAAAATAATACCATACGACTTTAATTCACGAGAGTACAATTTGGCGCCACGAATCAGCCATTTTGTTTTATTTATTTTGATTATACTCTGTCTCACTCTTACGGTAAATACGAATAAATACTTTAAGCTTTAAGCTTAAATCCATAGAGCAGTTAAGGCTGCATAATGTAATGACTATAAAGAAAAATAAGTTCGGATCTTAAATTATTTTACTATTGTCTTTTTACCTGCAAAAGAAAAATATTATAATAAAGGTATTTGCACTAAACTTATACATCACAAGCTCCAATTTCTGAACTTTGATGATCTACTATGTATGTACATCTTGTCACTTTCTTATTTGATTAATAAAAAAATATAATATGTCCAGTATTTTTGGACGGGCTACCAGACGGAGTACACAGAATAGCTTTTTTATATATTTATCATGCCTATTATATATTTAAAGTTGTACACTAATATTAAGATCGGCTCAAATATCTATAGCTATACTAATACGAGTTGCTAAAAATGAAGTGTTTGTTTGAACGCGCTAATTTCAGGAATTCTTTGTCGATTTAAATAATTATTTCAATTTTCTATACTATTATAAAGAAAGGCTATGGTACACTGTATCGCGGTAAAATAAGTCGTTCCTGCGGTAAAATCCATAAAACTCGGAAAGCTCGGTGAAAATCTAGTAATTAAATATACTTACAACTAGAAGGATCCTTGATCTGGGTGACCTTGATGTTGAACCCCTCGTATTCAATGGTGTCGTCTGAGTGGAACTTCAGCCAGGCGTGGGGTCCTTTCGTCTTCATCACGCGAGGAAAAGCTGTTCCACAGACATGGCCTAGCAGGTCTGAGTACCCTTGCTTGCCATCTCGGATCTGTAAAGACGTTTAACTGTATAAATATCGTAGTTCGTTTGGTATCCAATCGTTAGCTCCGGGCTGGGCCAGTGCGTGAAGCGATTTTGTCGTGTTTCGTAATGTGAAGCCGTCCGGAGAAGTCATCTCCCTTCTAAGCCTTTCTACCCCATTATAGACCACATCGTCACTTTACATCAGGTGAAATCAAATAAAAGCTTATCTAGCATAAAAAAATGGTTAACCCCATTATCAAGTTCGGCGACTGTGTGCCCAATTGTGGCTTGCGATACCTAATTTGGTTAAAAATCCTGTTGCAGGGCGACCAATATAACTGACCACTGGCATCATATGCATAAGTAAGGGAAGGGTTCGGTTGAGTTTTCCAAATAAGGCGATAGCATCAAGATTTTATAATCACTGCGCTGCGCCATTCTAGTCTCTGTTGTGCCTATATTTGTATAAATAAAAATACAGCAACATTCACTTGGTTTTAGAAACTTGAAACGGTTAACGGAAACATACCATGATTTAACGGTTTTTGAAAACTAACGTCTCAAATCGTTGTATGTAAATTGCTATAAGCAATAAGACCGCCCATTACGCATGCTAGGTTAAATTTTAGTTTTAATAATTTTGTATTTTTGTATAACATTATGGCGTGTGGAATAAAGAATTTTCTGTTCTATTCTATGTTAAAAATCAAGTTTTAATGTTTTTAAACATCTTGATTATTTAAAAAGTAGGTAATTTTGGTTAATTCTAAAAAAGCCCTGGGAATGTGATAATTGGTACTTATAAATAAAATTTATCATAGAATTCTCCTTGAAAGACTTCCAGATCATTTTTGACAATGTATATTTATTGATTTCCGTCCTTTTGTCCAAATGTTTCCAAAGTTAGTAAAATACAAAAACTCTTACAAGACATCAAAAGAGATGGGAAATAAATGTTGATCTGAAACTTGACACTTAACACTTCACTTATTTACACTAATACAAAGAAAATAAAAGTGTTAAAAAAATCTAATGTCTAGTCTAGTATCTCTGTATTTAAATCGAGTTATGTCACATTTTCTTGTACACTAAAGTCCGTCTAAAGCTTTTTATCTTCAAGGTATATAAATTTTCTTTTCGCATTCATTAAGCGAATCAAAAATAAAAGGTTTAAGGCCTGACTCTGTGTTAAGCGGACGCGGGCGCGGTTTTATGTCAAACACGTACAAAAGTGATCCATTGCGAGCGAGAAACGTAGCACATTTGTTTGAAAACGCGCCCGCGACCGCCTAAGTACCTAACTATTCGATCGGAGTATCGCTGTTTCTACTCATAGGTATTTTAAGGTTATAATGTTTGGTGTTTAACCCAAAAGTTGTCGGCGCTTAGACAGATAATAAAATAAAATTTTACTTTGTTGTCGTTTCTACCCATATTCGTTAAAAATATTAAATGAAGTAAAATTAACAAAATAAATTAGATAAGCTTAATAAAATTCGAAAACATTATTATTAATTTTAAAATACCTATAGTTTGAAACGCCATTCGATCCGTTGGAGCGGTAAAGATAATAATGTTGAAGATGTTTTATTAAACTTATAATTATAAAAAGTTATCATAATGGTCTTTTGAAGGTTTTGTCTGTTCACGTCCGTAAGTGGTAACCCTCTGAATCCTTACACGTGACCTCCGGGTGGTGCTAAGAACAGTCTCTGGTGGTAGGCTTCGGCCGCGGCTTGTCACCACCCTCCGGGCTGGACCATTGCGTGAAGCCATTTTTTTGTGTTTCGTAGTGTGGTCCGGAGAAGCCATCTACCTTCTAGGTCTTCATGCTCCATCTTGGACCACATCGTCACTTTACATCGGGTGAGATTGTGGTCAAATAAAGGCTTATCCAGAATAAAATAATAATAATAATAATGGTCTTACCTCCAAATAATCGTAAGCGCAATCTGGATGGTATTCAATCCGGAATTTGTCCACAAAAGTGAGCTCTATGACGTATCCATCAGACACTGAAAAAAAATCATACCATTTTAATTTATTAAGAACCATCTAACGTGGTAATTAAGACTTCCTCTTTTTAAATCCAAAACCTAATACCATAACGGTCAGGGGTCCAAATTATTTTAAACTGACAAATATATTTTTCAAAAAACAAAAGGGCTTATGGTATGAAAAAAGAATTATAATTATTAGACTACAAGCCCACTTTCTATGAAAATAGGTTAATTTACAAAGAAGGTGCGTTACCATGGGACTTTTTGAAACACACAAGTGAATTGATTTGAAATTGCTGTGCTCAATTTCAATTGCCAGCTCTCAATTTGTGATAATTTCCGGGAAAACGGAACGTAAACCAAAACAGCATAAGGGTTTCAGAGGTATAGTTAGTGACTTTCAAAGGTTTCGTTTTTTTTAGGTTTTCTTAGTTTCTTCACATTTACGGCATTATGCTGTGGGCGCAAACCGTTAGCAACCTGAATTGCAATTGACTTTGTCCCAGTAAGCGTTGCTTTTTATCTAAAAATAATGTTTAAAAAACTGAAACGCGACTACTAAAAACACGTAAAAAACCGTTTAAAGTAACCTATATAAACGTCTGCGCGTGTTTAGCAGACTATGTATATAAATAAATGTATGTATGTTTCTTTGTCATTCAACATGGCAAATACAAGACGCCATTTATTAAAAAAAAATTGTCAACTAACTATGCCATGTCGTTGTACCGTAGATGTTTTTTTTTTTGCTGAAATAAATATTTTTAATTAAATTTTAATTTTTGAACTTTTGTTTTATAAAAAAATATTAGGAGTAAAGTGAATTCGTGTTAAGTATAATTTCTTGCTATTATCAGGACTGCAATCAAATGTGAGCAATAGCTACTAGTAACACACTTGAAATGTGATTACAAAGATCTTTCTTTTGATTCCTTCAAGAAAGAAAAATATATTTTTTACTTCTCTTTGACTAAAACATTGAAGCGAACTGTCAAGACAATGTTATTTCCTTGATATTTTTGGTTTAAGCAATTTAGTTTTATTAATTTTAAGTTGACCTGTCCATGTAGGCTATGTAGCGCGGTGGGCGGATGTCCGCTTGCGTTACACAGGTAGCTGGTTCGATTCCCGCCGAGAGGCCAAGTGTTTGTAGAGGTATATTCTGCAAGCACTTTCTTTTTGGCCTGGTTTTTTAATATGTATAATCAAAAATATATTTATCTAAGTAGGTCTATTATATTAAGTCTATCAGATGTCTAGTACTTGCAACTTAAGCTTAGCGCTTATTAGCTTTAGAAATTGTTGTGTGGATTGTCCGAAAATATTTATTAATTTATTATTCTATATATTTTGTGATCCTTGCGAGTAGCTTTCTTATGATCTAAATCTAGAATGTTCTACTTACCAGTAATTACAGTTGTACAATCAGTATTATTTGCATACAAATCACTGGAGTCCTTATAGGGATGAGTTATATATCCTTTAACTTCATCGTACATAAAAGCGGCACAGGGATCTGTATCTCTCTTAACTCTACTATTTTCTTTTCTTTTCCCTACATTTGTTTTCTTTTCTTCATATTCAATAAGAGAATTAGTATATAAACTGTTTTTATTAACGTTCAGATGTTTGCCAATTCTGGTATTCTCTGCTATGGCAGGATCTGTAGCTCGTAGGTCGAAAATTCTATCAACAATTGGGTTTGCATTTTCTGTATACTTAGTAAATTGTGTTCTTATATTTGAAATCTTATTAGTTGGTATCCTTATTGCTTCATGTTCCTTTTCATCAAAAGGAATAACATCATTTACATATAAGTTTTTTATCAATTTCGGTGTTTTAATATCTTTTTCTATAAAATCATTCGTTGATTGTATATCATCAAAATCTGTATAAATCTCATCTTCTATAATGTTAAGTTTATTGTTTATATTGTAGATGTTTGGCTTATAACTAGTGGTCCATTTTTTGTGCGTCTCCATTTTTGAGGGTTTGGAGTCATGATCAGCTCCAGAGTCTTGTGCTGTGCCAATTATGGAGCAAGCTGAAACAAAAGAAAGATTTTTAAGTAAGTTTAAAGTTTATTTATAACTAAGGTTACAATTGTATACAGGTAAGTTGTAACAGTATAACTATATGTATAATATATATTTATGTGTGTTATATAGTTATATGTTTCCTTCCTATTACACCACTGTCTTTTTTGTTACTATTGATCCTGTCTATCCAAAGGTTGCCTGGAAGATATCGCTCATAGCGATAAGGCCGCCCATTGTACTACAACATCATGATTATGCTAAGTCTGTTTGTTTTTTTTGTGTGTTTTGTGTAGTGTGCAATTAAGTGTTATATATCTATCTATCTAAGTTGTATACAGGTTGCAATTGTATACAGGTACATTTAAATGTACATACATAATTGTATAATTAATACAATATTAAACAGTATAATTAATACAATATATATAATTATTTTAATTAAGAATCATAATTCAATAATGTATAATGAAAATTATACACAGTATCAATCAATGTCGGAATCTAAATAAGTCAAAATTCATAATTTAAGATCAGATTATAATAAAGATTTATCGTAGCGATACAAAAAAATCCTCAATAAGCCATTTCTTTAGTTTAATTTTAAACAATAGTTCATTTCTGGTCTGGGTGTTTTCTGTGTATCATAAGTATGTATTTACAAAAAATATTGTATCTATGTAGTATATCAGTCACCTAACACCCATAGTACAAGCTCTGCTTAGTTTGGGGTTAGGCGATGTTGTGTGAATTAGTCCGGAAATATTTGTTTTATTTTTTAGTAATTGGTTCATATGCGGCTAGATGGACCACCGCACGCATTTAAAGGAATGAAGTAAATATTGATAGTTTCTTTTAGAGGAATGATTGAATGTGGCCATTACACATTAAACAAAAACTTTAATCTAAATGGTTGCCATAAAAATGCATTATTATATTAAGCCGTTTACAGACGGTCAGCTGTATATTCAGATTGGTATAAACAGTAATTGTTTATCAAGTTATATAAAATACATAATAACATTCACGCCTCAACAACTCATTTTCCGCAGTGAAAGTATAGACCTATAGACTTCCTCGATAAATGGGCTATCAAAACTGATATATTTTTTCAAATTGGACCAGTACTATTAGTAGTAATATTTACAGATTTACATTTTAAATACTTTTTGTCAACAAATAGGATACAAAATAGAAAAGTCTTTGAACAAAATATGTTTGCCTGGTGCGTGGCGCGCTTTTCCGTTTTATATACTATATCCAAAACACTCTGTAGAAAGAAGAACAGATTAAAATCGAATGATTCTAATTCTAATTCTAAGTGGAGGAACTGAGATCTGCACTGACATCTCGCCTGGGAGTGTTTGTGCATTATCGAATGATTATCTAATTATCAAGAAACATCAAACGGTAAAACTCATTCAGATATGACATAAATGAGGCATCGGCCAGAAATTGAGCAACGCGGGAAGCGGGACATGGTCAGATAGCGTCTGCAACGCGGGACTTTTTTGTCCCTGTTTGTGGCCGCGTAGGGTGGCAAAGAGCCATAGTAAAGTATGGGGAGCGTTCGCCGCGCGTCAGAACCATACGCTGCGCAGTCGCTTTGGTCGCGCAGGCTTGGCTGAAGCTTAAGTCAGAGATATGGACACCGGGTTAAAATACAATTATAATTGTGTTTATTGGAACTTTAAATAAAAATCGGGTTTGTATTTCGTACTATCGTTTAAAAATTACTTAAGAACATCAAATATTAAAAAAAAAGTATTAGTTCATGTACGGAAAAGTGCCAACTCAAATTCTGACTAAGCATAAACTTATCAACATAAATTTTGATCTAGTACAGATAAAGGCAATTCTTCAAGAAAATGCTACATATAATAATAATCAACTAATTAGGAAATATTTCACAGACAAATCAAATTTGTGACCAAATGCATTGTGCCCTCTCAAATTTGCACGCCAGGATTGGCAAAACATGTAGAACACTTTTTTTTTTTAAACTTAATACCATGTATACACTCATGTTTTATGCAAATAAATTATTCTTATTCTTATTCTTATTCTTATGCTTCAGACAGCGAGTCTTGTAAAGCGTTGTCTCGTTTATCTATAAAGAATTCAATAATAATCAGCATTTCAAACAGCGATCAAACTATTTCAATATTTAGAAAGAACTTAAATTATAACAAGCTTAGGCCAAATCTGCTCGGACGCAACTCTTACTTTACCATGGCTCTTTGCACACCGCAAAGCGACAACAGAGCGACCGTTTTCATAAAAAAAAGTTCTCGGATAGCTGACGATCCCGCATCGCAGTCGCTCCCCGCGTTGCTGACGCGTAGGTTTGGCCGAAGCGATTAAGGGATCTATGATCATAAAGGATACAAAATATTTCTGCCAAAATAACGGAATCTCCACGTTTATTCTTATAAGTTGAAACTCACGTAGGCGAACAATTTATTTTATCAACCTTTCACGGCGATAAATTACGAAGTGACGCAGCGATAGCCTTACAAATGGACGTCGTCAAAGGAATCAATCAGGGGAAAATCATAGACCTACTTTATTTCTTTTTGACAAATTCTGAGAAGAAAAAACGTAAAATATTGAGACGAATTTGGGAATGAAGAATTTATAGGTCCTAGTAGCGTGAAAATCATTCCAATCAATTTATTATAGCAGCGTCTCGTTTGTCGACGATTTTAGTATAATATACTATGAGAAATATATTATATTTCTCATAAATAAATAAAATAAATTAATTAAAAATCTTGTTTGAGTCATTGAAAATGTAATCTTATGTAATTTTATTATTTGTCCTATTTTGTCACTGCTTTTGTTTTCATGCACTGTTTTCTAAACCCGGTTAAACCTAATTATAACAGGTCTCCCGCAATGCAGGCTTGCCTCATGCGGGGACTGCTGCTAAGTGAAAATATAACTATAAATAAGAATCCCAAAAAATGCTCTCAGGCTCCGTTCTGGTCACATTCCAACCAATAAGTTCGCATTCCTAATGAAAAAAGTTGATTCTCCTAATTGTATTGAATGTGGTACTGTTGAAGATGCATATCACGTGATAATGGAATGTAAGCGTATTGCGAATGAAAGGAAACAAATATTTAAAAATTGTACAGTAAATAATGTTGGTCATTGTAATTATATTTTGTCGTCTATCGAAAGAAGCTGAAAAACTGTATGAATTAGTTAAGAAGTGTTTATTTTTAAGAAGTTAGACTGTTTTTGTTTGTTAATATTACTTGTTTGGTATATTAGATTAATGTTAATTTACAAGGCGGTATGGTCGCTAAGCAACAAAGCCTTTTTCTTTAAATAAAAAAAAAAAAAGAACCCCAAAAGTGTTATAACTACAAAATTGTAATAACTGATAAAGCTGTGTTGTTTTATTCTCTTCTCAACTCAGTATAAAACATTGAAGCGAACTGTCAAGACAATGTTATTTCCTTGATATTTTTTTTAGTTTTAATCATTTAAAGTTGACCTGTCCATGTGCTTCTAAGGAAATAAACGTTTTGACTTGGACTTGAAATTGTAACGTGTGTATTGGTCAATAAATATTTTTCTATTTTGTATTTCTTCTCATGCTGTCATGTGCGGTAAGTATTAGCAACTAACCCCTTGATATTGATTACTCATAACATTTATGTATTCAACCCTTATTACATAATTATCTCAATGCTGACATTGTAGGTGTGAGCAATGTAATTATTGAGCATTAAGTATGAGACTGGTGCCCGCTGTCTGTTTTTCTGTTATATTAAGTGTATCAGATGTCTAGTACCCGTAACACAAGCTAAGGGCTTACCACGGATCTAGATATTTTTGTGTGGAGTGTAAAAAATGTTAATTAATGTATATTTTAAGCAAAATAATTCAGAAAGATGATGAGTTTCTTTCTTTAAAAAATGTTCAACAGTTACACTACGTTTTAAAACGTTAATGTATTTAAAAAGTCTTCAAACCTCTCTTATATTTTGAATATATAAGTATTTATAAAAATTATATGTTAGGAACATCCCTATAATAACAGCCACAGCTGAAATTTGAATCTATCATAATTTATGCTTATCAACATGCTTTCAATTCGAGGAGCATATTATTTTATACGCTTTGAATACTATTATTATATACGCGAATGTTTGGATGAAAGGGTTAAGTGTTGGAGGTTTTGTCTGTACACGTCCGTGAGTGGTAACCCTCTGAATCCTTACACGTGACCTCCGGGTGGGGCTAAGAACAGTCTCTGGTAGGCTTCGGCGCGGCTTGTCACCACCCTCCGGGCTGGGCCAGTGCGTGAAGCGATTTCTTCGTGTTCCGTAATGTGGTCCGGAGAAGCCATCTACCTTCTAGATCTTCATGCCCCATCTTAGACCACATCGTCACTTTACATCTGGTGAGATTGTGGTTAAATAAAGGCTTATCCAGCATTAAAAAAAAAAGGGTGTATGTTGCTCTTTCATGCAAAAACTACTGAAGGGATTTTGATGAGACTTCTTAACAATGTAGCTTACATATCAGAATAACACACAGGCTACTTTTTACCATGGTAAAATATCAGCTTGTTTAATGGAAATTCAATTATTGCGAATAAATCCCGATGTAAATCAAATTTGGCACGAACATATCTGTTTTCACGTGCCGACAGCTAATACTATATAAATAACAAGTCCTCATAACACCTGAATAAATTGGTTGATCTCAAAACAAAATATCCTTAACCACACCACTGAACCCAGGCAATCTTTCTTTCAATCATCTGATATTTTCAATATACCTCTGCCGCGGACCGTAAAAATGTATCGGTGCGTAAATCCAATTCGTGTAGTGTACTTGTCCTTAACCCCTGAAGCATCCATGCCCATCTGTCCGGCCGTCACAACAGACGGGAGATTGACGGAAAAGGGAGCCGGATTTCCAACAATCTCTTTCTTTGAGCTTACCTTGCATAAATCTCTAATCTTTTATCATGATTTGAGCTTTAAACGGTAACTTATTTTTGAAGATGTTGATTTATCTATCTATTATCTGAATTCTGCTCGGTTGTCCGTGACGTCATGGATAGGCACCGTTGGCGGCAGATTATTAAATCCAGGTGCACCACAGCACCGTTGTCCACAACCTATGATGACCACAATCCTCAGCCATGAGGGAACGACCCCAGAGATAGATTATCTAAAATATAAAAAAAAAATCTTAGAATGTGTTGGTAAGCGCATAACTCATCAACTTGACCAATTTAGTTAATTAATTTTTTTTAATGTTTGTAGAAGTCCTAGGATGGTTTTAGCGAAAAAAAATCGAATAAATGCCGGGAAATACCTAGTAACAGTCCTTTTCTAAAGTTTACAAACAACGGTTTCTAACAAAAACGTACAGTCAATTCGAACTACTTAGCTAAACACTTTTTTAATAATTACTTGTGCGAAGCAGGGGCGGGCCACTAGTTATAAAACAAGGGACATTCAATGTTTCAAGAAAATTTGAGATAGATGTTTGTTTTGGGATGACAAAGGCAAATAGGTACCAATTGTATCACGGATGTGGATTTGAAGAGATTATTTTTATATCCGAAAAGAAAGGGTTGTACGGAGATAAAAGTTTGTAAGGAAGTATCATCCTGTTTAAAAAAATTACTTATTTATAGTTAGGCGTATAAATTACGCTTTTCTAGTTAAAAAATAGATAATAGCAGATTACGATTGTCTTAATCCAATACTGAAGGGTGTATATTAACTTAACTCCTAAAGTACCCGTAGGTCCAACCATCACAACAGACGGGATAGGGGATTGACGGAAAAGGGACCCGGATTCCCAAATATCCCTTTCTTTAAAAGGGCTAATGTCATATAAATCCTTCATCTTTGCCCTACCCTTATCATGCTATGAAGATTTCATTGAGTATTTCAACGAGGTTGTAAATTGTGATGTTTGTGTTAGTGGTATTGTTAGCTAGTGCAAAGAACATCCTTTTAATTATAAAGAACTGAAGATTTATTTACAACAAATGTGTAACTCAAAGACAGATAATATTGTCGTTAATATTCTAAATTTGTGTGGACAAAATTTAGACGAAGTAACGTAGTTTACTATCGAACAATATTATCAAAACAACAATAACATAACAACACAACACAACAATAATAACATAACAACCAATAACATAACATAACAATATTATTATTATTAACAATATTATTCGACAATATTATTTGCGGGAAACGAACCTACCTCTTTCATTATAAGCATGGATGTGCTAAATACCATATCAACTTCGCCACTACGTCATCGCTTGAATTTCTTGCAACTAGGATCACTGTATGTGTAATAATGTCATTAGTTTTTAAAGTTTAATTTTACCTCTCTATAATTTTTAATCTTGAATATTTCTCTTATCAAAAAATTTATGATAAAATTTAATAATATTAATAAAAAAAAAAAAATTAAAAAAAAAATAATTAATATTTTATTTTATTAATTATATTATATTTTATTTATTTATTATTAATTTCATCTTATCTTTTTTTAAGGCAATTCTCGCGCCTATAATATTATAATTCAATATACATAATGACCTAAAGCCGTTAATGTTTTCGATATTGAATATTTTTTTCTGCGATTCTTCCATGATTGACCTTCAAATGGCAATTCTTTTACTTATTGTGCTATCGATGTATTTATCGATATGACACAATACAAGATTTTTTAGTTAATTGATTACCATAAGACTGAAAATTTGATGTTTAATTTTTACTATTTTTGCACGACTATCAGCTTTATGCTAAGCGCCTTTAATGAGACATTCCACTACAGAATTATCTATCATAATCAATACAAATTTCATTTGATAAGGCACAATGCTTCGATCTGCGATCAATAACTTACCTATCGTGTGGCACTCTAGTACCATGGACGTTAGTCGGCATAAAATTTTGTGACACTACAGTACCATTGGACGTTCAAGTGGTTATGATAAAAACGATTCGTAAGGAAATCGAAAAAAGCTACCGACTTTGGGTTACTATATCGAATTCGTTTATAATAGGCACGAGAATTACCCCCCTGAAGTTGTTGGGTTAATGAGAGAATTCAAATATTGGTATTATTTATTCATGACTGACAAAATAATCTTTTGGTTGTCTAATACTGGTTATTGTGGCTACATTAACAGCCTATTTTAGGTTATGGGGTATTCCTCAAAGCGTAACTAGCCGAAAGGCACCCAGCCGAAACGCACCTAAGCTATTCCTCAAAGCGCTGCGATGATTATGTGCTATGGGCACGTTATTGGGTTATGATTATTATGTTGATAGCATACCCTCAACAAAGGAAATTAATAGGCATTTAGGTAAAATAATAATAAATGAATAAATAGCTCTAACGAGACTCCCGTATCTAACATTTCGTATTTTTAAAGAAAACAACTAGTTACTTCAATTTTATTAGAAATCTAAATTTAAAATTTAAGAAAAACCCCCGAATCCAATGCTTTAATTTCTTAGCCACCGCCATAACTTTTTAATGGCACAACCGATTTTTATGAAACATGTCTTAGAACACTCGCGCCAAACTCACCTTTTATACAAAAAAAACTAAATTGAAATCGCTCCATCCGTTCGGGAGCTATGATGTCCCAGACGGACAGACTGACACACAGACAGACAGACACGTCAAACTTATACCACCCCTCTTATTTGGTCGGGGGTTAAAAATACAACAAGGTATTTCGAATGCAACAATTACAATAACTTGCTCAATACGCTGGAGCGATTTTAATATTTGTTGTTTATATATTTTGTTGTAATTTTGCCGTCCCGAGTAGCAGTAAAATGTATAATTACATGCATAATACTCCTTATAGTAATTTATTTATAATATAAATTATAAGTCACAATTTGGTTTTTAACGTAGTTCCCCAATACGACATACTGAAGGCCCGTAAACATACAGAACACATAGCGGAATCATTACTAATGACTGTAAAATTTAACTGAATGTTTCTTACCGATATTAGCTATTGTTTTAATTGTCTTTATTATTTAGATTTTTGCCACCCACATTTATCTTATATATAATAATTCTTCTGTGAGTGTGTATGTCACTGAACTTCTCTCAAACGACTGGACCGATTTTGATGAAATTTTTTTGTGTGTGTTCAAGAGGATCTGGGAATGGTTTAGATTCACAATTTTGGGAAAAAAATTGAATAAAAACTTGTGCGAAGCCGGGGCGGGCCACTAGTAATATATAAATGTGGTATAAATGATTTTTGCCATCCCCTACTATTATATAAATGTGAATGTAAGTTTACGATTTCATGAATGAAATTTGGTACACAGAATCTCTAGAGCCTGATAGGCTACTTTAAACCGCGGGAAAGTGTCACTTTGCGGTAATATTAACTATAACACGGGTAACACCGCGGGGCACTAGTACAAGGTTCTATCTTAACCAGAAAGCAAAATCTTTTTTCATATTTGTCCTGCCACACTAAATCTATTGTTCTTTACGAAGAATAAACTTTTTCATTATACAGTGCAACCTTAATAAAACGAACCTCATTATAACGCTTTTCTTGATATAACGAATTTTTCGTTATCCCCTTGATTATGGAAAATGTAAGTTTTTCCACTGTTTTAAATGATTATACTAGTTGTAAAATTACTAAAAATATACATAGCACATTCAAAATATAAACCATTTAACTAAAGGATGTAAATTAAAATGACTCTTATTTTTGGGCTACTAAAGGAGCCTATTCTGCATCGAGACGTCAGTAACGAAGTGTTTGGTTCACAAATTTACTGAAAGTGTGATAAAATCAGTTTAATACCATTTAAACATCAACTGTACATGTTATTTCGGCCATGCGATGCGCTTTGGATCTTCGGATATCTATGGAGGGAATATATAAATAGTCAGTTTTTACCACCGACAAAAATGAGGGATGTTTTAAGTTTTTTTTTGTATAAAGGGTGAGTTTCGCGCGAGTGTTCATGTTTGATGAAAATCGGTAAAAGTTATGAGGATAAGAGTAGGGAAGGAAAACCGAAAATCTGCAAATATACTCGAGTGGGGTCTCAAATGAAAGCGCATCACGTGCACATTACAAAATAGTATGACTTTTTACTTATAAGGGAACTAAGGTGCTGGTATTTATAATTGTAAATTTAGATTATTGATGATTAAGTTTCACTATAAAGTTCTGATAATATACCCTTTAATATTTGTGTACGTAGTATGTTTCTGAAACAATAAATATCGTCTCGTGCAATATTCCCTATTGTAGGTACTTAAAAATCCAAATAAAATTTACCTTTTTTTATGCAAGATAAGCCTTCATTTGACCACAATCTCACCTGAATTAAAGTGACGATGAGATCTAAGATGGGGCATGAAGACCTCGAAGGTGCCTATTTACTCGTTGAAGATAATCAGTAAATTCAGTAAATTTATTTATTGCACCATAAAGTTACACAATAACATTGGCATGTCAGTTATTTATTACATAGAATTTTATTAATTAATCTAACATAATCATTTGTTCTAATATGTCCTTAAATCATAATCAATACAAAAAATAAAAATTAAATCAATGGATAATATGTCATAGGTGAAAAATTAGGTATTCATCACAAATTATTAGATGTCAATTGAATTATAAAATTGTCAAAGTACAATTGAAATATTCATGTATGCTATAGAAAGGATTACATTAAAAACATTTTTTTAATCTAATTTTAAATTGTTGCTCAGGAAGCTTCGTGACATCTATCGGTAATTTGTTGTACATATCCAATCTGGCCTGCCCATGCTTATAATGTTTTTACTAATCTAGTAGTTGGTACATATAGCTTTTCTTTGTTTCTTGTATTATAGCTATGAATATCATTTTTTTAGGTAATTCATCTTTCAATTTATGGACTTCTAATAGTGAGTTAAATATAAACATAGAAATAACTGTTAAAATTTTATTCTTTTTAAAATGTGCTCTCACTGACGTCATTCTTTGTAAACCAAACATAATGCAGTCAATCAGATTGTAATCTAAAGGAATAACAGATGCAGGCAACTTGTTCCAGCCCTTAGCGGTACGCATGAGAAAAGTTTATATAGCAAACATTTGTGCGACCAACCTTATAACCATACAACCATAGTTATTTCATACCTGGGATATTCTATATACATTTAACAAAACCGTTAATGTTAAATCCATTTTGTACAATCATCGGTTTTTATGCCAATATTAATATTAAAATCGGAAACTCATAAATGGCTCACTGACTCTCATTAATTATAATATGAAAATTAATACTTTATAAGTATTAATTTTCGGGAGATGAAACAGAAACGAATTTCGGTTTTCGATTACATTTTGGAAATAATAATGATTTTAATATATTTTCTATGTATCAGATAGTATGATGATATGGAATATAATATAATATAGTAAAACATGGACTATTGTGTTGTCTGAAATAAAACTTTTTTATTTTATTTTATTTTATTTATTTATTTATAATATATTTTCTATGTATCACGTCCACCACAGAAATGGTTCTTACGGAAGACCAGCGTGGGTTGTACTGCATACTTCCCGCTTATGCTGAGTAAGGTCCATTTTGCAGTGCTGAAGACAAATTATATATTTAACTATGATTATAAGTAGTATAATTTTTATGTTAATTTAATTTGTGTTTAGCTGCAAATAAATGATTTCTATTCCATTCTAAGATGGCAGCATTTTGTGGTCATCTCAAATATTTATGGTTTAAATAACAAAGAAACAAGTAGATTTTTAACAAATAACAACCGATTTCGTCTGTTATATGAATTAAATCTTACCATAATCTGCACCGGCGCGGCGCATGTACCTATCTCCTATCATAGGCGCAACCATTTCCGAAAATGTTCGATTTAAATGAAATAAAGATAGCTCGAGAACTAAAAATAAACTCCGAAACCTTTTAAAAAACAAACTTTGTTTGAAATCGGAATAAAAAACAGAAAACAAAAAATACAAGCCGATTGATAACAAAAACCTTCGCTTTTCGGTTTAACTGAAAAATGCTAAAAAAATTTTTCTCTGTGACCTATTATTATGTGCACATTGTCAACCAACTCTTTTATACACGTCTCTTGTATGTCGAGGTCCGCTGTATGAAAACTCTTTTAGGGTTAAGCTCACCTTTTGTACATTTTGGCTTAGTTTAACTTTTATAAGTATGTGTATTTTTGTGTGTGCAATAAAAATTTATGAAATTTATGAAATCCCATATCAAAAAGAAATAAAACCAAATACGATTTAAAATGAGGACATTTTCAATAAAACGATTATAACTCATAATTATAAAATTTAACTTAATGGTACTAATTTAAAAGTAACTGAGTTAGGTTAAGAAAAATCATTAAACCTTAACCTTACTAAGGTAACAAGCAAAAAAAAAACAGAAAATATATACTTGTCAAGCCTTTTGTAATCTATGAAAGAAACTCATAAGATTACATGGACCCATCAACTTACGTTATATTCGTCCATGTAATAAACAAATAATAGAATAATTTTTTGTTAGTCAGTTTCATTACAAATAAATACTTTAACGTTGACAGCGCTGTCAGCTGTCCTCAATATGTTTTCGGATGATTACACTGGGCGGTTATTTGTTAAGATAAATTTTATGCTTTGGCGGTACTGGCTGTGTTGATTGTGTATTCACACGATATCATTGGATGTTACGAGGAAATTAAGACGAAATTTTCCACATTTTTCTTTAATAGATTAAAATAATATGTTATACTTGGGTCGCCTAAGATTGGATGTGACATAAAATCAGACGCATGGAACAACTCCAGAACAAGGCAATATTTTCTACTGCTGGCACCACTAATAGATACACCTTTTCATTCTGCCTCTCTACACACACTGCGGCCGGGAGGACGTGGAAACTCGGTTAGATTTTGAAGAATTTTAAGATCACTCTTTCATCTTATTGTTCAGTCAATGAGAGAAACTTTCATTAATCACACTTAGAATTCAATGAGGAGGATCATGGGAACTGTCAGTTCATGTTTCAACACGTTTTTGCCAGACGCGAGTACAAAATGAGGAATGAATAAATTAGTGTGACCCGCGGGCTTGCCGCAAGGGACAAGTTTCACTGTAGGGTTGTCCTGTACCGGGTTAAAACATCGATAAAAATGTAGTATGACATCAGGCCCCTATTTCACAACGCCGACAATTGTCAATGACATATGTCGGGTGACAATTGTCAAGCGACACGTGACATATTAAAATTTTATAAAATATTTTCTATAAAAATTCTGACAATTACATACAAACACGAATGGTATTCTGTTACAATTGTATTGATGACAATTATGTTATGAAACGAAAATTATTACTTTAAGTCGACATATTCGTACAATTGTCGGTGAATCTTGACATGAGATTGAAGGTGTGTCGGATTTTCATGAAAATTGTAGTGTTTTATGATATGCGTAGTTCAAAATGGCTCGCCGTGCGAGTAGTAGTGACGTAGTAAATTCATTAGGTTCTAATATTTTTGGCTACATAAACTCAATTTTTTTTTTTTTTTTTTTGCAACTACTTTCATTTTTTTCCTATAAGAACGACAATTTAAATAACATCATTTTAAGTACGCTAACAGTGGTTGTAGACCGTATTTGACCGACATAACTGGACACTTTCGCTAAACAAATGAAAATATGATGCTGATTGTATTTAAATTTTATCGGTACTGAGAAAGAATGAAGCATGCTCTCAATACAAAAGCGAGTCAACTTTTGTGTTTGTGAATTCGTCGGTGTGTTTGGTATGTAAATAAATAAATTAATGTCAATTACTCAAAAAGTCCACCATTTTTAGTTATATACCATACCATTTATTAATATATCTCGTCAGCACTTATAATTGAGTTTTGATGATTAAGGTGGTTGTATGGGCTAACGCGACTTTTTCAATCTACTTTATGAGTGAATAAATATGTATAAAAAAAATATATGTTGCAAAATAGATATTAAACTACAACTTGAACGTTTGAAATTATTGTATCTTCATTATTACTTAATAAAAAAAATATTCAAAGTAAGGCATTTTTTATCCGAAATTTGGATATATCTTTTAAACGGTATTGAGTTTGAGTATTTTTCTTTAACTTAAATATTTGTCAAAGTATTCCACACAAACTGTACGTTTGAAAATTAAAACAAATGATTTATACGACTACAAATAATTATTTTATGTTTTCGGTATGAAATGGAACGACCGGGTCTGTGCGGGGGCGACGGGCGGCAGTGTGGCTCAGACTATCGGACGGGGAGGTTGTGTCGCGCGTCTTCGTCATCGGTCCAAATGCATTTTTCGATTTAACCGTATAACGATTATTGTTTGCGCATGGACGCTGTTGTTTAGTTTTATATTTTAGAAATAGGTATTTGAGCTCGGACTTTTGTATATTCGTTGGACAAGTTCAGTAAGCAATTAGCAGGAATAAAAGTTAGTAATAAATAAGTAATGATTATACTTACTACCTACCAACTAGTGAATTAAGTATCAAGCTAATATAATAAGTACCTACCTATTAATATTTATAAACAAAAAAAAACACTTATGAAAAAGTTGTTTTTTTTTATAAGGGTTACCTAGTTAACTAACTCTGACTCTGAGTGCCTCGTAGGCGCGGTGTGCGAATGTCCGCTTGCAGAGCAAAAGGTAGCGGGTTCGATTCCCGCCGAGGGTAAAAGTGTTTGTATGTTCTGCAAGCACTTTTCTCCTTGGTCTGGGTATTTAATATGTATAATAAAAAATATCTTTAAATGTATGTATATTATATTAAGTATATCAAATATCTAGTACCTACCCGTAACACAAGCTTAGAGCTTACCACGGGACTAAAATGTTGTTGCGTGAATTGTCTGGAAATATTATTTATTTATAACTAGCACAGACTAGTATAAATATAATTAAAAATAGAATTAATTGTTATATATATTTTATGTCACCGCACCGTCCAGTTATTTGCTGTGCATTATCCTCTCCATCCTAAGGTTGTCTGGAAGAAACTGCTCTAAGCAATAAGGCCGCCCATTACGCATTTTTGTATTTAGCTTTAAGTCCCTTTTTGTATTGTGATATGGTGTGTAATAAAGAGTTTTATTATTATTATTATTACTAGGTAGATGATACAAACAAAGTATATACAATGTGCATTTTCGAACCTTGATCAAACTAAATGCGGATACACGACATAAATTTATCGATAAATATAGGATAAAAAAATTTATATGTTGGCTATTTAAAAAAAAGCCAATATTTTTTTATGAAAACTATTTCGTATGGTTTTTTATTCGTTTCTGTTTGAGTAAATTGTGTATTTTATTCAAAGTAGGCTCATTTAAAAGCTAGATAGTTTACATCATCATCATCATCAGCCCTTATCCCATATTACGTGGGGTCGACGCAACATCTTTCTTCCTTCCATTTTCCTCTGTCACTCGTCATCTCAACACTCATTCCTTCCTTCAAAGTTCAAAATTAATTTATTGCGTTAATACATGTTACAGCGTTGTTATGGCTTAAATTTTACATGGATCAATGTATTTTACCTGTCCAGGCATGCAATTATAAAATTGGCATTACATTATTGAATAAACTAAAATAATAAAAATCTAACAAAATACAGTACTAAATAAATTTTTATAATTATTAACTTTAAATTAATTTCATTAAACATTTATAACATCAGTAATCATCATAGTAAGCAAAAATTCAAAGTCATAAAACTAATTATTGTACAATTTAAAAAGTCATTATCTTAGAAACATTTTTGTCAGTCATTTTTGTTCTTACGCATGCCATCCTTCAAACAGTCCATCAATATTTTCTTTGACCTACCTCTTCCCACATATCCATCAACACACATATCTAACACTCTAAGCTAGATAGTTTACCTAATTAAGAAAATACAAAACAAAATACAATTTTGGTACAAGAGCCCGCTAAATTTTTTTTTGTAGAAATTTACCAAAAAAATTGTTTTTTATTTTGTTGTTGATCTATATTTTTTAAACTTTTTTGCATTATTTATTAAACTTCATAATATTTTTCAAAGGTTGTCTGGAAGAAATTGCTTTAAGCAATATGGCCGCCCATTATGCATTTTGTATTTTGCAAGTCCATTTTTGTATTGTTTTATCTTGGTTTGTAATAAAGAGTTATATTATTATTATTCTACAAATTCTACAAAGAGTCTACAACGAAAAAAGGTCTACCTTTTTTCGTTGTCATGTTAGTAGCCATTTTAATAAGGTACTTTCTGCCTTGTAGTGCCAAATATCAACAGACAACAAATTATGTATCTTAAGTTGCATTAAAATGATCACGCACGATTATGGTGAAGTGAGCTGGAGCGTCACCATGAATCACGCCAGCGAATCAAATAAGAAACGATCGCGATGTACTAAAAAGAACTTGTGAACTGAACGTGGGTTTACTTGCAACGATATGCATTGAGGAAAATGGTTGGCATTTTGAACAATCAATAAATTAATTGATAGTAATAACTTAAAGTGTTGTATTACTTAATCTTATCATTATCCACCGTTAATATCCCACTTTTGGGCAAAGGCTTCGTTCCGTTTCATCTTATCTTGCCTTGTTTCATTACATAATTTGCTGTCTGTTGATCTCTGTACAAGGCAGTAAGTACCTAATTCGAATGGCTAATAACATGACAGCAAAAAGAGTTTAATTAACCTTTTTGGTACGTGGGCTACCCACCAACCTTAGAGTATCTATGGATACCAACAGTGTCAGTCGCGTAGCATTTCAAATAATTTTATACTCTCTACCTGAAACTTAAAAGGAAAAGACATTATGAATATTGCAGATACTACCTAGATTCTATCAGACGATTGGTCTTCAAGCAAAAACCAGACATTATTCATAAAATTAAAACCCTTACTTTTTAGAAAAGATTTGTAGTATAAATTATGAAGTTTAATATGACATGCAAAAAAGTATACCTCAATAATCCAGTGTAAAAGTTACAGATTAAAAATAAAATAAATATCTATCGTTAACATAAAAAAAAATCTGATATTTATCGATTAATTTTTGTCATGTATCCGCAAATTGCGTTTGATCAAGCTTCGAAAATACACATTGTATAGGTAACTAGCCTACCCTGGCAGGATTGGCTTAGGATCTTATTATTAGGTTGGTACTTAGTAAGTAAAGAAAACCTAGTTAAAAAAACATACTTATTATTTATTTATTTATTTGTTATATTAGAACCACCAACAAGAAAATACACTAAAATAGTTTAAAAATTAAGATTCATTAATATCTAATAATAATATATAATTAATTTTAACAATACATTTAAATTAAAAAATAAAATAAAAAGAAAATAACATAAGCACAAACGCATAAATCTCTAGGTAGAATAGTTTTAGCGTAATAATGATGTAGTTGGAAAGTCCTTATTTACGGCGTCGCGACTCGCGAGGACCCGGCACGCGTGACCGCTTGCCGAGAGCGCAGACCGCGCTCTGCGTCGTAAAAATGTAGCGGGGAGTGTGCTGTTGGCGCGGGGAATAATTTTGACTCCGCCCGAATCCTCAAGGCCGTTGGCCCATACAGGCGCCTTAATTTAATTATTATTTATCCTCAAGAGCAAAACTTAGGATTCAATAATTTTCCGCACAAATGTAAAAAGTTTTTGGCGATTTGACATCACTAAAAAAATTGATGGCCTCATAGTCTTTTGATGACTACATGCAATAGGATCGATTGGGATAGAAGTAATATTTTTGCTACTTGAGCACTTGAGCATTTATCCAGCTGACTGTAACTTTTTAAAAATGTGTAAATACAGTGCAGAATTGTTTAAAATATGGATATCTCCTTACACGTTTTCCTATTAACTATCACGGGTAATGCGTTTACCCTTATAGTCCGGTCTCAAAAATCCAACCAAAACCAATCCATGAAATAGGGGCCTGCACTCACTGTCTGACAATTGTAACAGTTCTCCCGCAATACAGGCTTGCCTCTGGGACCGCTGCAAAGTGAAATTGTAACGTGTGTATTGGTAAATAAATAAATAAATATCTCCGGACTAATCACACAGCATCACCTAGCCCCAAACTAAGCAGAGCTTGTTCTATGAGTACTATAAACTACATAGATACATTTTTTTTGTATTTACATACATATGATACATAGAAAACACAAAGACCCGAAATCAGAAATTGTAGATAGTACATAATCTGGTCCCCCGGCGGGAATCGAACCCGCAACCTATTGCGTCTCAGGCGGACATTTGCCCACCGAGCCACAGAGGTCGTCGTCCAAATATTATGGTTATTTTTTATTATTATTTTATATTTCTCTGTCATGTATCTGTGAAATGTTATATCTATATGTGGTAACTAATGTTGTACAGCAATAATTGTTATAATAACCACAGAAGAGATGAAATCTGGGTTGTTCTATTCGCTTCTCAACTCAGTGTAAAAGATTGAAGCAAACTGTCAAAGACAATGTTATTTCCTAGATTATTCATAGTTTGACTTGACTTTGACTTTACTAATAGGTATTATAAAGCTGAATCGTTTATCACCTGATGAAAGCGAGTAAGAAATAAATAAAACACAGCACATTTCTTGCACATTAAACACGTACTTTAACGATGAAGGCAAACATCGTGAGGTAACCGGCATGTTCTGATAAGTTTAAAGAATTTGAAGGACATGTGACATTCACCAACCCGCTCTTGACCAGCGTGAGTTAAGTCCCTGTGTCCCAGCAGTGGGAACGTTAATAGGGTGATGATGATGATGAATCAGCGGGTTCATGGTGGATGTAATCCGATTTCAAGTGCCTATTTCAAGCAGTGGTCCTACCGCTGAAATTATAAAGATAAAGATAAATATTCTTTATTCCTAACAAAAATTAAATACACAAAACAATACATGAGCAGTTAAGACTATGAGACAACAGGCGGTCTCATCGCTAAAGAGTGATCTCTATCGGACAACCTTGAATGATAATAATGAATCATCAAAAACCCCTCTTTGGGTAAAAGTCTCCTTCAAATACGATTATTGGGGTAAGTGTCATTCATCAGACCCCGGTTTTATATTACTCGAAAATAAATCTAAATTAAAAAAAAATAGTAAAACCCCCGATTTCCAAACTCAGCACGACATACAGACACGTCAAACTTCCCCTCTTTTTTGGTCGGGGGTTAAAAATATTGATTTAAGTGGAAATAAAAATAAAAAAAAGTGTGTTTATTTTAAATAATCAGTCCATGTTCATGTATGTCTTGTCATAAAAATAACTACAATAAATATAAATTTTAAATTCTTCTTCATTTAATTATGAGCGTTTAAAAGTGTTTTTACGTGCTTATTCATATACAAACACAACCATTCATATGCATATACAAACATAAATTACATGATTAAATAAAATGATAAATTTCAATATTACAACAAAATTGTAAACATTTACCAACTAGAGCGTTAATTCAAGTTGGAAACGGAAAGCCTTCGAAAATAATTGTGAGTGGAAGTGGTTTTCATTCCCGATATTTGAAATGTTTATAGCAAAACTACGATTGCACGGTAAAGCATTCTACGCAACCGAACATTTAAAAAATACGTCACAGAATTGTTAGGTAAAATCTATATTAACATTTTTGGGTAAAAATCATACTTATCTCATCTGTATCTTGGCTATTTGCATCCATTTCGGGCCAGCTGTCTTTATATGATCTGCCCATTTTATAAACTATCAGCATCAGTCTTTTAAAGGACGGACGTGAATTTGTTCATTATATCTCATAAACTATCTGACCCCAGCAAACGTTGTTTTGCAAAATGAAAAAAAGATTGTAGCTGATTCTCTGACTTACTCGTACTGAATACGCATATAACATTTATTATGAATCGGTAAAGCCGCTTCGGAGGAGTACGGGAACTAACATTGTGACATGGAAATTTTATATATTATACGAGCTGACCCCAGCAAACGTTGTATTGCAAAATTAAAAATGAAAAATCACAAAATTTAATTTGGATTGGTCAAGCCGTTTCGGAGGAGTATGGCAACGAAAACTGTGACACGAGAATTTTATATATTAGATTAGCATCTAGATGCACGTATAATATAAAATTTATAAAAAACGCTTGTTAGTATAAAATCGTCGTGAATAATATGATAATACCTATATTATCATTATTCCATTGTGATCATTAATCTTTCCCAAAGGACCGCCTACTGAAATAACTGCGGAAAATAGAACGCTTATTTGTAGAACAAAGTTTAAATCTGTTCTCGACATTTCGAGGAAATTTTATATAGAATATTATATAGATACCGAAAATTTCCGGTATTTCGTTATTTATTCATATAAAGTTACAATAAAATAATCACGATCGAGCATATAATGAGGATTGTACGGGTTATCCGGTCATAGGCCTAATAATGATAATTCTCTAATATAACAGCATTCTTTGTAAGAAATAGCTTTAAGCAATATGACCGCCCCTCACGCATGCTAGGTTTAATCTTACTATTTATAATTTTGTATTAATGTTTAGTGGTGTGCGTAAAAAATACTTTTCTATCTATCTTTCCCAGTGCCTGAGCCGGTATTTGCTAGGTGTAACTTAGTTCTAGTTGTGGCTCGATACAATGCAAATGTCCAAAAAGGGGGTATAAGACTCACTATGGCGCGTTCATCACCGCAAGGGTGAATACCCTTCGTCAACATTTACTAGCGACATCGCTCGCCGACTGAGGTAAATTGCTCGTTCGTAACTGCATTTAGAGTTAGGACTTCGTATTACTGAAGTTATCTAAGGTTTAAGGTTTAGAAGCTATATCTAACACAAATTAAATTTAACAATTACTGTTCAATTTCTCAGCCAGTGTTTTTATAAAAATAAAATTATCCTTTAAAGAATACGGATGTTAAACGGTCCTTTGGCATAAATAAATAAGAATCTTTCCACAGTTCTGTAAAATAACAACTAATTTGCAATTATTTTAAGTATTCAACATTAATTCTGAGTTACTTTTAATTTTTTCTTCAATCAAATAGATAGTTATCTAGATATAACAAAAAAAAATATCTATGTCGCAGACATCAGTCACCTAACACCCATAGTACCTACAAGCTTAGTTTGAGGTTAGGTGATGCTGTGCGAGTAGTCCGGAAATATTTTTATTTATTTATTTATATTTTTCATCGATATCGATAGAATTTCCTGCCCCTCCCTAGTACAAGATCAAACACCCTTTCAGACGACATACGTTACGTGTTACATCGTTACTTTCTACTCTGTGCTTCCACTACGACGGACAAACATACAACTTGTGTTACATGTACGTATGTCTGCGTTTCGAAGGTAAATCTAGGTTCTTTTTATTTTTAGCTTTTAGTTTCACCTGTCCGGATATTCGTCTTTAATCAAACTCTGTAAGTTTTTAACTAACTATCCGTTTTTTAAATAAGCTGACAATTTGCACACATAATTATGCCAACGGGGTAGTTGACTATCACTAAAATATGAAACAAATAGTCCCTAAATTTATAGAAAATATTTTTATGTTCCGTAATAAATAACATAGTAATTAAAAATTAATGATATTAAATTAAAAATGCTTCACTTAACTTTTTAAATTATCATATTGTCTACAATATTATGACTAAAAACGGATAACAAACCAATTCTATTTGGATTTAAGCTAACGTGGCTTAAATGTATAGGATTAAACTTTAGCTATATCTTTAAACCACATTACAACTTGACATGAGTATTCCAAAAAGGCACAAAAACGAGAAACACCCTCTTTTATAACGTTTGGGGAATTCCACAACTGTTTGGGAGTCGGGTTGAAGAGACAGGGTGACTGTAATACGAAACAGCTGTAACTCGGTTAAAATCACAGAAATATGAATATTTATTTATTTTTTAATAACATTGAGGCTTATTTAATTTAAGTCATATTTTATAAATTAATAATTCAAGTACAGTTTTTATTTTCAATAACATATTTAAAAAAAGTGACCTTTTTCATTTTAATAATGTCAAATTGTTAATTTAACATCCATTTCTACCACCGAATTAAATAAATGTGGTGGGCATTCATTTTATTTCATCCATTTTACCAACAGATATTAAATAATTATTTTAAAGGTATCATTGGTAGATTTTTGTGGTTGTATTCGAGAGCCGCCCATTCTGTTTTCAAAAAAGGCTGGTGTTTCAAAATACATTTTATTTGTGAGAAAATACCGTACAAAGATACCACCCGGACCATAATAAATCATTAAAATTTGGGAATGCTTGGGCAAGTAGTTTTTCAGATATCATCAAATTATATATTTTCTAGTCTGGAAGTCTTTTTTTTTTATTTTCTCGTATTTAATAAATATTAACAACCGTGATCATGGCGCTGCCGGCCGTGCCGAAATATCGAGAAACTCGAAAGACAAACAATATCCCGTTATGAATCTTAATATTATATATACCTGTTCTTTTTCGGTTATTTAGATATTAAAGGAAAACTTGCAATGAATTATGATAGATGACGTGTGTATATATTTTTGATTGTTGAATCTGCTCAGATATAAAACATCCCTCAATTCACTTTTGCATTTGGAGCTCCAAGCTCATAAATTAATGAACTCGACTGTACATCTACATATATCCATACTAATATTAAAAAGCTGAAGAATTATGTAGTTTGTTTGAGCGCACTAATAACAGGAGCTGCTGGTCCGATGACAAATATTATTTTACTACTACATAGCCTATTTATCTAGGTAGGCTATAGGCTTCATTTCACCGCGAAAAATATTTCCTTCCCACGGAAAAATCCATAAAATACGAGCAACGCCGTAGCACGAAAATCTTATGTTTGTTGTTTTATGCTAGATAAGCCTTCATTTGACCACAATCTCACCTGATGTAAACTGACGATGTGGTCTAAGATGGGGCATGACTACCTAATAGGTTTTTTTTTTTATGTTAGATAAGCCTTCATTTGACCACAATCTCACCTGATGTAAAGTGACGATGGTGGATGGTGGTCTAAGATGGGGCATGAAGACCTAGAAGGTAGATATGGCTTCTCCGGGCCACATTACGAAACACGAAAATATCGCTTCACGCACTGGCCCAGCCCGGAGGGTGGTGACAAGCCGCGGCCGAAGCCTACCACCAGAGACTGTTCTTAGCACCACCCGGAGGTCACGTGTAAGGATTCAGAGGGTTACCACTTACGGACGTGAACAGACAAAACCTCCAAAGGTAGATTTAGAGTAATTCACTTCACGTGTTCTCACTGGTGTAGGGAACAATGTTTGGGGGTTACGAACCTGGAGTAACGGTGCCTTCAGTAGGTATCAGGCAATCAAGGCGTGCAGTAGGTACCTGAGCTCTCTCACGTCAAATTATAAAAGCTGAGATTTGATGATTTGCTGAGATACACAATATTCTAATGACCATTTTAAGTCATTGTTCTAAAAGCCAGACATATCCAAAGGGTCTAACGCTCCCCCAGACGCCGTAGAAAGTCAAATGCGAGAGCATTGCTCATTTTACTAAATTACTAAAGCATTATTAAAACCCTATTCATAACTTCTTTTCAGATCACTTGCAAAGTCAAACTTGGTATTTTCTACAAAGTTCCAAGTATCAAATACCACCAGGGGAATATTTCACTGTAGCCTAGACTAAGTTATTCAAGCGAATAGTTTTACATTACACTTAAGTAAGTTTACTGCATCTAGGTAACGACGCATTATTAAAATCTCTAAGAAATTCTTTGCGGTTTCACTCGTAAGCTTAAAGGCCTTTAAGGATTATAATTATACAATGGTTGAAATATAAAGGTGACTCGCGCGGTGTGACAAGATACCTCTTGACATAAAATATAATCATATGACACGTTTTTTTATCATAACTAACCTTGCTTAGTTTACACGGAATTTGTGAAATAAGCTCTTAGGGCTTTAATGTCTTAAAATAGTGAAAGACTAGGGCTTTTCTACAAGTATTTCTAATTCTTTGAGTTATGCAGTCAAATAATAACAATTACTGGAAAACATGTAATAAGGTTAATAAATCGCCTTTTTAGGCCAAATAGCTCACTTGTGTGTAACCCTTCTTAATATAAATAAATATTTAAATATTACCGGACAATCCTTACAACAACATCTCCCTATGGTAATCTCTAAGCTTGTGTTACGGGTACTAGACATCTGAAATACTCTATATATTAGACATAATAATTATGTCTAAACGGTGCATATTGTGTACACATACATATATATCGTTTTTTTAATTATTCATATCAAACACCCACCCAAAAAGAAAGTGCTTTCAAAACTTAGAAACACTTGGCCCCATCTTCTTATTATTAAATTAAATCTCCGAAATTCGAAATTCCTAATAATGTTTTGTGAAACACCCTGTATCCTGCTTAAAATGCTGTTCCGGACCCCATCTCTTTAAAACAAAATGTTAAAACGCTTGAAGCGACATTAGTGTCGTCTCTGTAGGTTACGGAGCTCTAAAAAGTAATGTGCTATGTCGAAAATAACCCAAAATTACATAATGGATTGGGATAAGGATGCGCAGACGAGAGATCTAATCAGGTTTTTGCATAATTTCACACGCGCCGCCACATGAGCCGGCGCGCGTTGCGCTGTCATAGTTTACTGAAGTCGGTTAAGAGGAAAATCCCCTATAATATTCCAGATATAAACTAGCTTATACGCCCATAGTATAGTTAGTTAAAAAAGCCGTGTTGGCTAAAGTGGGAGGACACTCGACTTTCATTTCGAAGGTCGTGGGTTCAAACCCCGCCATGCACCTCTGGATATTTCTTCTTGAGAAATTTATATGCGCTTTTACGGTGGAGGCAAA
Organism: Gymnoscelis rufifasciata; assembly: GCA_929108375.1. Lineage (NCBI taxonomy): Eukaryota > Metazoa > Arthropoda > Insecta > Lepidoptera > Geometridae > Gymnoscelis > Gymnoscelis rufifasciata. The sequence continues at coordinate 2,108,567 of OV815326.1, forward strand.
CATCGTCAGGAAACCGGCATGTTCTGAGAACTTTAAAAGAGTTTGAAGGGCATGTGACATTCACCAACCCGCACTTGGCCAGCGTGGTGAATTAAGGCCTAATCTCTCTCATCAAGAGAGAAGTCCCTGTGTCCCAGCAGTGGGAACGTTAATAGGGTGATGATGATGATAGTTAGGTGAAATACTACATAGTATCATTTATTTTTTTTGTAAATACTAACATTCAAACATTAATACATAATTATAGTGAGATAAAGTGAATTATGTATGTTGAGTCTGAAATTGTCATGACTATATTATGACGCGTAGCTCTAATTCAGAATTAACATTTTTATAGACTGGTTTGTTTTATCTTGGTGTGTAATAAGGAGTATTATTATTATGAAAATTACGGAACACGGCTTCTTTGTAATAAAATACGTATGAGTTAATTATATAGACCCTTACTTAGAAGATATTTTAATAAATATTAAGAAAACTTTTCTTTTGCATGCACAACATTTGCACGCCTCCTTGCAGGTTGAATACATTGACATACATATATACCTACTATTTAAGATCTGACATGTATTCATAAGGTACTATTACATATTCTTGCAAATATATTATTTAGCTAAATTAAATTATTAATAATAATAATTTTATTTAACGACGTTCTAGTGTTTACAATAATATTTACAACTGTCGGAACAAGTAAAAATTGACGATTAAAAATATCAAGTTTTAATTCAATGAACTGTAAACCAGTTCTTTAAATCTAATAGCAACTTAAAATTTGCCAACTCTAGTCCACAAAAGTGGTCATTGAAGACTAGAAGTTGCCAGTCTGAGCCTAAAAATCTCCCGATTAAAATAATGGTAATGTACATTAAAGAATTGTTATTGGCAGAGGGTGGGAAAACGGAGATGGAACACGTTATATGGCACGGAATATTGAGATTCACCCTTTTTTGGGGTAGAAATAAATATATATTTCTTGAGAATACACACAGCAATATCTTGTCCTTATTAAACTCTATGCTTGTGTTTCGGTAACTAGAATAGAATAGAAAATACTTTATTAGGTACAAACCAGATAAACAATACAATAAGAAATTTAAACTAAAACTAGAATGCGTTATGGGCGGTCTTATTGCTAAAGCAATTTCTTCTAGGCAACCGTGGATGGAGAGAAAAAATTTACATGTTTTTTGGACGGTGGCTTAAACAATATAAATACCTAATATCTAATGCTAAACCTAAAACTAGCCTATACTTAATTAAATTTACTTATCCTTATGCTAACATTGATGAATGACCTAAATTTTTAAGACTAGATATCTAATGAATTAATTTCATTGTCATTTTTATTCATGCCTTTATCGATAGGGTAGATAACTATATAGCGGTAAAATATATATAGCGGTAATATAGGTAATTCAAAAAATTAAATCCTTATTTTTTAGTTTTTCTTTCAAACAAATATGACGAAACGCTTTCTTACGATTTGTACTGAATTTATACGCCACAAGCCCGCTCCCGGAAACTTTGAAGCTCTAGGCACTTTCTTCTTAAATTAATTAAGCGAAAAATAGGAATCCAGTATTTTTGGTTGAGCTTACATACGGACTAAACAGAATAACTATTTTTTCTGTTGTCATTATACCTAATTGTGGCAAAATCAATACTTCTTTTCCTAATCTTCTAATATATAAAATTCTTCTGTCACGGGGTGCGTAATCGAACTCCTCCGAAACGGCTCGACCGATTTTCGTGAAATTTTGTGAGCATATTGAGTAGGTCTGAGAATCGGCCAACATCTATTTTTTTTTTGCAAAACAACATTTGCTGGGTTCAGCTAGTCTATTAATATAAAAATGAATCTCAAAATGTGTTCGTAAGCATAACACAACAACGCCTGTACCAATTAAAAAAAAATCTTACTTTAAATGTTTGTAGAAATGATGGTTTTTACGGCGAGAAGTTAGAAAAGTTGCCTACTAACAGCCCTTTTCCCTTTTCCCGTGCGAGGCCGGGGCGGGCCGCTAGTCTAATTAAAAAAGAACACCCAGGCCTAGGAAAAAGTATTAGAACACTGACTACTGGGCGGGAACCAAAACCGTACCCTCTTACGACTACGTACTAGCTCGGTTCGTTCGACTTTGACTGCATTATGTAAATTTGGCTACGGCCTCAGTAGAACACTCCAGCCATCTCGTAACTCTATAGTTATATTGTAAGGCTTCTAGCTAAGCTAGAAAAAGATAGGTTTTTTCTTTGTTTATTAAGATATAGCAAGAATGTATATAAGAATGTATTTAATGTATTTTGTAATATATATTCAAATACAATGTTAAAAATTCTGAATTTAATAAATTTTATTAATAATGGTAAAAAGTTTTTATATTTTATATTAGTTTGTGTTGCACTTACAAACAAACTTAATTGTGTGTACAAACTCTGTTGAGTTGGATATCAAAATGATGCTGTGATGAAATAGTCAAGAATTATGTAGTTTTTATTTGTTTCGATATTGCACAGGAAATGTTTTGACAAAAACTGGAGTTGTTTCCGATATTAAGATGGTTGATGCATGACAAGCAAGAAAAGGTTAGATAACATTAGTTTTTTAACCCCCGACCAAAAAAGAGGGGCGTTATAAGTTTGACGTGTCTGTCTGTCTGTCTGTCTGTCTGTCTGTGTCACCATAGCTCCCGAACGGATGGATCGATTTCAATTTAGTTTTTTTGTATGAAAGGTGAGTCTAGCGCGAGTGTTCTTAGACTGTTTTAAGAAAATCGGCTGTGCCGTTTAAAAGTTATGATGGTGAGAGTGGGTAAGGAAAACCGAAAATCTGCAAATATGCTAGTGTGGGGTATCAAATGAAATCGCATCGCGTCCAGATTACATAATATTATGTTGTTTTACGTTTAAGGAAATTAAGGGATTGGAATCGGGGGTTTTTCTTAAATTTTAAATTTAGATTTATTTACTAAGTGGCCCTGTTCTGCGGCTTTTGAGGAGGTCCATACCCGATGGGTAAATTGGGACCCTATTGCCGAGACTTAGTTACCTGTCTTTTTGTCCGTCTGTCACCACTGTATCTCAAGAACTATGATAGATAGATAGTTACAATTATTTTGAGGGAGTATGTATTTCTCTAGTCGCTATAACAAAAAATACTAAATAAATAAATATTTCCGGACTACTCAACTCACACAGCATCACCTAACCCCAAACTAAGCAGAGCTTGTACTATGGGTGTTAGGTGACTGATATACTACATAGATACATAATTTTTTTTGTAAATACATACATATGATACATAGAAAACACCCAGACCCGAAACCAGAAATTGTAGATCGTATAAAATCTGGTCCCCCGGCGGGAATCGAACCCGCAACCTCCTGCGCCTCAAGCGGACGTTCGCCCACCTAGCCATAGAAATCGTCACTAAAAACACATAAGAATATATTAATCTACCAACAGAATCCAGTCTTTCGACTTAACATTTATTGAATAAAGTTAAAAATATCCATTTCGCAATACTTACAATTCGACTTAAGCTTCCGCCGTTGCAGAGCATAAACCACATTGTGCAGTCCACATAATATTATCTCGCGGTTTTACTTTATGCTACAGTAACAATAATATTTTACAATAAATAATATTTAACCGGAAATATTGATTTATTAGGTTCTCGGCTTCAGTGATTGGCCTTCTTCAATAAATAATAATTATATTACATTTTCGAAGTATTCTATATAATTCAATTTAATTGACAGTTTTTGAAATATTTTTAAGCAGTTTTCATTGCAGCGTATTCGCAAATCTGATTAAAATACAGAGAGAGTCTGTATTTTAAGCATTAAGCTTGTGTCATGGATATTGAACATTCAATACGAAGTACCATCTAGTATTTAACACAATACTTTGAAATTCACCCCAAAGCCTAATTCTCCCTACTCTTCTATCTGTATGTTTTTATTTTCTATTTGACTGCCTCAGTGGCGCGGTGGGCGAGGGTCCGCTTGCGGCGCATGAGGTAGCGGGTTAGATTCCCGCCGAGGGGTCAAGTGTTTGTATGTTCTGCAAACACTTTCTCCTTGGTCTGGGTGTTTAATATGTATAATAATAATATCTATGCATGTATGTCTATTATATAAAGTATATCAGGTGTCTAGTACCCGTAACACCAGCTAAGAGAGCTTATACCACAGGGCTAGATGTTGTTGTGTGGATAGTCTGGAAATATTTATTCATTTATGTTTACAATAACCTAAAAAATACTTTAAAACATTATATTTAATTTAAGTATATCAGATTTCTAGTAGCAGTAACACAAGCTTAGGTTATCACTTATCACGGTGCAAGGATGTTGTTGTGTGGATTGTCCAGATTTATAATTCATCATTATCATCATCATCAGCACCCTATTAATGTTCCCACTGCTGGGACACAGAGACTTCTCTATTGAGAGAGAAGTCTCTCTTCTCTCTTCTCTTGGCTCTTAACATTGGCCAAGTGCGGTTTGGTGCGGTTTGCTCTTGGCTCTTCACATTGGCCAAGTGCGGTTTGGTGAATGTCACATGTCCTTCAAACTCTTTAAAGTTCTCAGAATAATTATTATTTTATTTTAATATCATAACACAAACTTATCTTAAACAGTTTATCCCAAAACTGACAGAGAACCTTGACTGACAAACAGCTGGCCCTCTATATAGGTGGATCAGCATATGTCTGGCAGCGAGCCATGGCTCGTTTTATTAAAATCAGCTTGCATCGTATTAAGGCCACCTTGTTTCGAAGATTTAGGCATTTTACTCGCCCAGTCGACTTGCATGCGCGTTACGCGGGAGCCGACTTGATATGAACTCCGGCGAACTTTGTCGGCAGCAAGAACGCCACAATACTGCATAATGCAGTAGCTACGGTGATTTTAATTTTATTGACTGTATTTTTTAGTATATTGACTATATTCTTTTATTTGATTGAAATGAAAGTTTATTGTAGTAGGTATGTAGGTATTGAATGTATACATAATTTTTCTTACTAAACTTTTTGAATTAGTGAGGTGATAATTATGATTGAAGCATTTGTGGTAAAGAATACAAACAACAAAATGAAAACAAACATAATTGTTATGTACAATATTTATTCTCATTTATAAAAAAAAATACATTTTATATGAGGAATAAAATGCTTTTTTATTTCATTGTAATTTAGAGTTCTAGTGCTAGGTCCTGATTGCAAATTAATAATGTTTTGCGATAAAAAAATCTCTTTTTCTTTATTTTCGGATTTTGATTTTGCGAATCCACCGGGATTCGCATTCAAGTGTCAGATTCCGTATAGAGGCAACCAAGAGTGTATCTGGGGTTGACGATTTCTGGCAGCAGACATTGGACAGGTGGTAAAAGTGTGATAATTTTGATTCCATCTTTGATTTCCAAAATTCATCATCTTTTTCGATTCGTTCGATATGTACTGTTATTATACAATGTTATTATACAGTTGCCGAATATTTAAATGACAAAACCATTGGTAAATAAATGTAATGTGTAATTATTTTTAATCATTAACTAATATTTTATTTAATTTAATCTGATTTATAAAATTATTGACATGTTTATTTTTTAATTATATACAATTATTATTTAAAATTTCTTATTATTAAATTGTTGTTAATCAAAATGTTGCACGCTCCAATGGGCAAATTACATTGATACAAAACCTTATATAATACCTACCATTTAAACTACATGTAATAATGCAATAAAGATACTTTGACTTTGACTAGTTCTTTTTCCCGGCCCAAATACTAAATAGACATTGCCGTCGCGACGGCAATGTCGCGCAGTTGTCTTTGTACTTGTAAAACCAATTACGGTTTTTATTAATTGTTGTAGTTTCACTTCTGTCGTGTGTGAATCGCACACACACCTTTTTTTTCACGTCGCACGTCGCTCGTCGGGCGGGGAGAGCACTGGCACAGGTCCGTCGTCGGTAAGCGCCACCGCGCGACTGACGAAGCCCGCGGGCGTCGCGCCGCTCGCGGGTTTGTAGGTATTTAGGCATAATTAATAGGAAAATAACACTAAAACACGCACCTCAGCGATTTGCACTAGAAAAATGATTTATCTAAAGATTGGTGTAAAAATAAGGTCAATAAATTTATTTTTTTAGGCACAGTATTGAAAATGTTTTTTAAAAAGAGGCAACTTTGGTATTTTTTTCTATCGAGCGAAGTTCATCTTATTGTGTAAATGTAAGCGAATTACACTCTGTAAGATCCTCAACTGAAACATATATTTTTATCAATATTTTACGTCAATTTTTGACTGATTCATATTGATTTTAAAAACAGCATTTGCGGTATAAGGGGCCCTTAAATTGATATTGGGTCTTACAGTTGGGATAGTCTCATATTGAGGAGTCGTATTTTCCATGAGGGGATATTATGTTGCTAAACTACACAAGTACTAGCTTTGTGTAATTCAACAATATCATCATCATCACCCTTTTCACGTTCCCACTGCTGGGACACAGGGACTTCTCATAGGCCTTAATTCACAGCGCTAGCTAGCCAAGTGCAGTTGGGTTAATGTCACATGTTATTCGAACTCTTTAACGATCTCAGAACATGCCGGTTTCCACGATGTTTGATGGAGTTTTAAAGCGCACATACATTTTTCAAGAAGAAAAATCCAGAGGTGCGTGGCGGGGTTTGAACCGACAACCTTTGGATTGAAAGTCGAGTGTTCTCCCACTTAGCCAACACGGCTTTTTACAATATGCTAAATAGCATAGGCATTAGGCATAGATGGCACAGTTTCGTAAGTTTAGCAATCTCTTGATCTAGTTATTTTAATCAACTTTCATCACTTCAGACGGGGGACATCTGTTCAAAAAATTTTTATTGCTCACTAGCGGCCCGCCCCGGCTTCGCTCCGGTAATTAGGTATTAAAAATTGTTTTCCCGGCAAATATTATTTTTATCGGCGTAAAAACCATCATTAAACTCCAAGGAACATAAAAAAAACAAACCCAGGTGTTGTTGAGTTATGCGCTTAGCAACACATTTTGCGATTCATTTTTATATATAAGATTAAGCTTCAAAACGGCTTCAGAGAGTTACATTTTTAGTAACTACATAATTAAGTAGTAAAAAAACTAATTTGTACCTTAATAAGATTAATAAAAAATGTGTACTTTGATTGGTTGTTTTTCTTGCTTTCGAAAAATTTAGATATTACAGTGTATTGAAGATTCGCGTGACGAAACGCCTCGTGCGATTTGTACTAAATTTCGCAGCTTCCACTCCGGAACTTTGATTATCTATTATATCTTTGCACTTTCTTATTAATAAAGGAAAAATAAGGTGTTCAATATTCTTGGAAGGGTTAACAGACGAACTTAGAGAACACCAATTTATTAATTTATTTAGTCATCATGCCTATTGTGGTAGTAATGTAGTAACAATTAATTTACGCTTCAACGAGGCAATTATGTACAGAAATTAATAAATTAATACGTAGCTCCTTGGTCCTGGGTACTTAAAAATACTTATATACATAATATGAATAAATCAAAGTTTATAATTTAAGAAAAACCCCCGATTCCATTGCCCTAATTTCCTTAAAAGTAAAATTACCATAATATTTAGTAATGTGCACGCTGCTCTTTCATTTGATACCCCACTCGAGTATATTTGCAGATTTTCGGTTTTCCTTCCCCACTCTCACCCCCATAACTTTTAAACGGCTCAACCGATTTGATGTGACATGAAACAGTCTAAGAACCACCGGGTTAAGCACACCTTTCATACAAATAAAACTAAATAGAAATCGTTACAACCGTTAGGGAGATACTTTTGTAATAATATGTGTATAAGAGTGTAATTTATTTATTTATTGCTGTATTTTTGTTCTTTATTGATATTGTTTCGACTACTTTCAATTTTTCAATTATTTTTTTTATTTAATGTCATGCTGTGCTCACTCACACACTCACTCACTCAAACGGCTCCAACTCCAACGGAAGATCAGCGTTGTCTTGTTACATACAAGTCAACAAATGCTGACATGGAAGCCTTTTTGGGACACTTTATGTGCCTGTACTAATAAATTTTACTTCTATTTATATGTATTGTGTCTCAAATGCATTTATATTCATTTTAATTTTTTATTTTCAAATGCTGAATTGAGAATCATTCATTTTTAATTCTGATCACTAGACATTTCATTAGAATTGGAGCTCATATTGTTATAACAATTTAACTCTTCGGCTCGATGCTCTTAAAAATTGCTGATTCAATTGAAATGCATCGAAAAAAAACATGAAACATCTAAAAGATAGCTATTGTTAAATTGTGAGTTCACTCTGAAAATCCGTTTACAATCCATTCAGTTGAAACCTTTGGGAATTCCCTTAAGCCCTTAATGGGAATACATTTCTACATAAATGTATGTAACGATATAAAGGCAGACATCAATCATCATCATCACAGTCGGTTTTCATTTACTGCTGAATTTAAAAATACTTTTTTTGTATAGGAGTATAATATGATTTTTAAAGTATTTAGCGACAATTTATATACAACAGCCCTCAAAACTTTAATTCTCTATCTATCACAGTTCTTGAGAAGCAGGTGTCAGATAGACGGAAAAGTCTCAGTATTAGTAATAGTTCGCGTTTAACCCTTTGGGTACGGACCCTACAAAGTACAAATAATAATAATAATAGTAATAAAACTCTTTATTACACACCAGATTAAGATAAAACACTATAATAGGTACACCTATAGAGTTAAAATGTAATTTAATTTCCAGTAGTAGTATGTAGTTTAACATTGTTGTAATATACATATTACAACAATGTTAAACTACATACTACTACTGGAAATAAAAGGCTTTTTTATTTTTATTTTTTTATTTATTATTACACACCAGGATATCACAATACAAAAAGGGACTTAAAGCTTAGTACAAAAAATGCGTAATGGGCGGCCTTATTGCTTAGAGCAATTTCTTTCAGACAACCTTTGGATGGAGAGGACTACTAATGTTAAATGTTTTTTTTTTACTTTTTTTATTATTATTTTTCCAATATTTTGCTTATGCTACTGTTGCTGTTCAGCACTGAGATAAATCCTACAAATAAAATGCCATGAAAATCCCTACAGCCTCCTTTTGATTTATCCGAACACACCTGACTTTAGATAGATAGATAGATAACTCTTTATTGTACACCACAAATAAAATACAAACTGCAAACAATACCAAGACAATACATTGGAGTACAAAGGACTTTGACTGACTTTGTTTTATATTAAGATAAATACGTCCCACCTTCCCTAACGCTCATCTCATTTTTTATACTGGCAACAAAACACACCTTCCGGTACACACTCAAGTTAAGAAAGTTATTCAAATGTACTTAGTTCCCCTGGTTTTCCTTAAAGTTTGAGAAAGGCTTGTCGCTCAACGGTCTCTTGATCGATTGCTATAGGTGATTGATATATGTCGCCTCGCGGCGTTGCCCGCTTTTTATAAGCTTACTAGCTGACCCCAGCAAACGTTGTTTTGCAGAATGAAAAATAGATAGTAGCCGATTCTCAGCCCTACTGAATACGCATATAAAATTTGGTAAGAATTGGTAAAGCCGTTTCGGAGGAGTACGGTAACTAACATTGTGACATGAAAATTTTATATATTACTAGCAGACCCCAGCAAACGTTGTTTTGCAAAATGAAAAATAGATGTTGGCCGATTCTCAGACCTACTGAATATGCTCACAAAATTTCATCAAAATCGGTCAAGCCGTTTCGGAGGAGTTCGATTACGCACCCCGTGACACGAGAATTTTATATATAAGATCTACCAGTCATCCCGGGCGTGCTCGAAAATAAATTATTAAAACAATTTATTATTTAAAGGGATTTACTGGCAAAAGCAATTAGTAATAATCCCCTATTTTGTCATTATTACAATAAATAATAAATTTTAATACACTTTGCAGTTTAGACTTTGGAAAATATCGAATATATTTTGGTTTCTGTTAAAAGGTCGTCCTTCAATTTGGATGTACTGTCAAAATGTGACCTATTAAATTGACCAGACTTTTAAATTTCAACAAGCAAGATATTCCTATTGCCAGAAAAAAAAGGAAGCATTTTGTTGGTTGCCTAAGAACGAGTTTTAACCGTAGCCACACAGACTAGTGTAGTTACGCGTTACGTAACGAACGGGTGACTGGTTCCATAACAATTTATCACATCAAAAAAATATATATATACAAAACTGTGTACGTGTCGGTCACAATAACGATAACGGAATTCTTTTCTGTAAGAACTGCGCGCGTCACCGTTTTATCATATAATTCTTGTTTTCCTCATTTTCCGCAGAAAAACATTGTTCTCTGTGTAAAAATATTCTGAATTATTCTTAACAAGCTTACGTTCACTTTATCTAGCGGATATATGTTTTTTTTTGCGGTGAAGCTGTTTGACTGACGACGTCATAAAATGTTAATTTATATTTCAGTAGTTAGTTTTGTATTCGTTGGTTTAGTAAAGGGCTCTACCGATTAGAAATCAGTTTAAGTGTTTAGGTTACATAAAAATTTACGTTGTTTATATAAATTAAATTCATATTAAATACTAGCTAATCCGTTTCGGTTCTGTCTTTGGTCTGATGTGAAAACCTATGACAAAATAATGAATTATTAGGTTACTCTTCCTATTACAGCATTTTAGTTTGTCCCGAACAGACTCACCGGGGAACTAAAATCGGGCCTAGTCTACAAAAGAGAAGTCTTCAATTAAATGCATTAAGGTAACCGACCCCACGGGCCTAATTTTTTGTGGGCCCGGTCTACTAAAGATCCACCTTCTTAACTAAGATACCTACTTCTAAATACGGAATGCTTTCGAAATTCTGCGTTCTGCTTTCGTTGAGATTTAACACTTGAATTTTCTATCCTCTACCGAAAGCTAAGGGTATTTCACACTGGCGAACACTAAAGCCGTTTATACACCGGTGAACATCTGTTGACAGCTAATGAGCTCTTTTGTGTGCTTTGTCTGTGCACGTCCATTTCCTGCGAGTGGCCCGTTATCTTTGTACAGGGGATTAGGGAGAGGAAAGCGATATTTTCTTGTTAAAAAAAGCTTTGGGAATTTGTTGAGTGCATAGTGGAGTAATAAACGAACAATATTAATTAACATTCTTGAGGGAATGAAAATAAATGAGTTATTTAAAGAAAAGATTGAAACGGAATAAAAAAAATTGGGAAGGTAAACATTTTTTTGAAGTGAAACTTCTTTAATAAATAAATAAAAATCGTTTATTTCAGACATACAAGTCCATATTTGAAAAAATAAAATTATACACACAATTAATTTAAAAGAGTAAATATAGTAAAATAGAGTAAAATTTGAAGAGACCGATTAGTTAAGGAACTTTAGAATCGTTGTGATTTGAAACCGGATGCAACGGAAATGGATATAAAACGCTAACAAGGTTAAGCAACTTTGTGCGACGCCAGTACTTGGATGGGTGACCGCCCGAACAAAATCTTTTTGCATAGTATTTTTTCTTTGTTTTTTTTTTATTCTTCTTATTCTTTTGTCGATTTACTGAAGTTTCACTTCTATCGTGTGTGAATCGCACACACACCTTTTTTTTTTGTTTCATGTTATATCTATAACATAAAAATCGTAAAATGTGTTGGTAAGCACATAACTTAACAACGCTGAGACCAATTTGGCTAATTCTTTTGTTTTTAAATGTTATAGGATGATTTTTACGAGAGTAATTCTAATAAATGCCGGCAAAACCATAAATACTTGCGAAGCCGGAGCAGGCCGCCAGTTATTGTATTAAGTAAATTTTTTTACATAATCAGAAATTAATAAAATGGTTAAATAAACCGTTATTTTTGGCGTGCATTAAACCAGTGAAATATTGTCGAACATCTACACTGTAGTTCATCAATACAAAAATGAGCTAGAGTTTCTAATCGCTTCTTTGCTCTAGTGTAAAAAAGCGAAGCGACCAGATACAATAAATTTATTACATACTAGTGCCCTTGTGCCCTTACATACTAGTACTAGCCCCGGCTTCGCACGGGTTTTTTTCCCGGCAATAATTCGTTTTTTTCTCACCTTTTAAACCTTCCCTAGACCTCCACGAACATTTCAAGACTATGATAAGATAAATCCGTTCAGCCGTTCTCGAGTTTTAATCAGACTAACGAACAACAATTCATTTCTATTTATATAGATTTATCATTAAGCACCTATGTTTTTTTTTTGTTTTTTGTTTTTTATTTTTGACGTTTCTAAGACCTGTAATACCAAACAATGGAAATAAGTGATCTTGTATAAGATGCTTATTTAGCCATGTCCTATCAATGTTGGAATTCTGCTGCGGTAACGTTAAACCAAGAAAATGTTTTCATAATTAATAGATGTATTGAAATAAACATTAAGAACATAATTAGTTATCTAAACGAGGTTCATGAAGGTTATAATTTGCATTTCTACGTGTTTTGGTTTCGAAGATATTCAAGATTTTGATGGGGTAATGTATATTATTTGCTGGATCTCTAGAAAGCCTGTTGTACAAATTAATTACATACGTGAATTAAATAATTAAATATTTCCGGACTAATCACACAGCATCACCTAACACCAAACTAAGCAGAGCTTGTACTAAGGGAATTAGGTGACTGATATACTACATAGATATTTTTATTTTGTATATGCATACATATATATAAATCTTCTGTACGTTTGTTAGTCTTTGAACTGGACCGTGTTTAAGTGGGTACGAGAATGGTTTAGATTCACAATACGGTCAACGAGGTGCGAAGCATCCCGCTTTACGGTTAAGATTCACAATACGGTGCGAAGCGGGGACGGACCGCTAGTAATACATAGAAAACACCCAGACCCGAAACCAGAAATTGTAGATCGTACAAAATCTGATCCCGCGACGGGAATCGAACCCGCAACCTACTGCGCCTCAGGTGGACCTTCGCCCACCGAGCCACAGAGGTCGTGAGTTAAACGGCGGTTTTCTTTTTGGAAACATTTTATTTGTGTCGGTGCGAGAACCTGGTTACAAGGTGATACGCATCGCTAGCGCGATCTACTTTGCATAGTAGCGACATCTCTTATTTAATATCGGAAACAAAAGTTTAGTAAGTACCATTATCACGTAATTGTATAATTTAAATATAATTCGTTTGCGAATAAAAGGGTAACAGTATTATATTATAGCGACGTCTGTGATGGGCATTATTAATGTTCTGTTTGAATTCTATTCTAGGGAGTACCGCAAAGGATCGGTAGTTACGTGACCGGCATAATTCGACACGTAAACGATTTGATGCGTATGTACAGTCAACAGCAAAATAAACGTAAGAAATAGCGTCCCGCAGTAATATATACAGTAAATTGAGTCGAAAGTTACCGACTATTATAGTTTTTTACTAGTAAAGGAACAAATAACTTGTCATAAGTAAGATATTTTTTTTTCAATTTCTGCTAATTGGAGTAAAATCCGAATTTGTAATCATTTAAAGATTTTTGTTTTGTAATAATCATAAAAGGGTACAAATAAAGGTAAAATAGTTTTATTAATTTATATATAATGATGTTTTGATTTTTTTTAAACAAACTATTCGTATGCGGTGTAATCTTTGAATAATCTTAATATATATAAATCTCGTGTCACAATGTTTGTCCTCAATGGACTCCTAAACCACTTAACTGATTATAATAAAATTCGCACACCATGTGCAGTTCGATCCAACTTGAGAGATAGGATGGTTTTTATGGCGAGAAAAATTCGAATAATTTCCGGGAAAATTTTATACCCGTGCGACGCCGGGGCGGGCCGCTAGTATATTTATAAAATACAGACGTTTTTATTTTGATTTAAAATTGTCGCGTTCACAGTACGAATATAACCACACTATTCATACCAAATTCATTTAGCCGTCCAGGTTCAGATCAAAAGATTATACATTTAAATATACAGTCATTCTCTCGAGAAATATAAAGCTCGTACTGGATATTCAAATCATTAGTATTAGTATTCCTTTAATAACTTATATTATTAAATGGTACTCTATGATTTAATTAATTATTTTAACCGTTGATTGAAAACTGTATTGTTCCAGAAATATATGCAACTAATTACCCTCGAAAAAACTGGATAATCCATACAACATTAAATGTATATCTATAATCATAAAGATTCGTTGGAATAATATTGTTTTCTTTTTTATTTATTATTACATGTAAATCAAGCAGTTTATAAAAATTATTCGGTTGATTGGATTTGAGTAAAAGTTGGATAAGGCATAAAATTGCTGCAAAAGTCTTACTGTAGCGGAAACTATAGGTGTATCGCATTTCATTAATTTATTTACATTTTCAATTCCAATCACAATAAAAAATTCAATAAAAGTGCCTCTCTCTTTGTTACGTTTATAATGAAAAACAGATCAAAAATCCTGAACAAGTTGATAGGGTTCCAAGAAAAATCCCTTGAGAATCTTAAGACAAGGCAACGTCATTTCTCCGAAGCTCTTTACTGCCGTTCGGAAGATACATCAGACTTCTGAAGACTTAGCAATAAGTATCTCATACCACAGCGTAATTACCGCTAATACCTAATTTAACAGAATTTATGCGTTTATACACCAACCGACAGCTAAAACTTATTTATGCTGTAATCATACATTTTCTTAAGTGCCGTGCTGGCTAAGTGGAGCATACGCGACTTTTATTCCTAAGTTCGAGGATTCTAACCTCTCTATACGCACCTCTGGATTGTTCTTCTTGAAAAATTTATGTCCGCTTCAGTAGGCAACGTCAACCTCTAGTAATTTTTTTTAATGCTGGATAAGCCTTTATTTGACCACAACTCTCCTGATGTAAAGTGATGATGTGGTCTAAGATGGGCATGAAGACCTAAAAGGCAAAGGACAAGGCTCTTAATGACTTTTCTTTATTACGGACAAAAATGACCAGCGTACTCCAGTAGCTTTCACAAAATCATCCGTCTATTTTGTATGTTGACGTCTGACGTTGGCACTGCCTTTTCCAATCCGCGCTTTTAATTCGAGCGCCTTTGGCGTATCAGCTAACGGAAAATATTACACTGACACCGATTTTCCTGACAGTGTGTGAACACTGGTGACAGATGACAGGTCCCTGACGGGAGTATTGAAACGAAAACGCGGAACACGACAGCCCTGCCTGGGATATGTGTAAATAGCCCTTTAATATCACGTCAACAAAATCCGTTCCGCTGATTTTGGCTCGCCTTCCTGTCGACATATTCTACTTTAAAAGAAGCTTCATTTCCGCAAATTTACACAGTGGAAAATTAAACATTTTTGCGCTTACAAAAGCTCTAGACAAAAGCTTAAAACATAGCATTCGGCCAGCATCTACAATTAAAAAGCTCGGCCGAAAATCGTAAATATGCTTTCTTTTCTTCTGTTCTTTGTTTAATTAAAATACTGAGCTGGAAAGTAAGTAGAATCTCTGAAAAAAAACAAGAGAAACAATCGCTACATATTTTATTTGGTAGGTTCAAATGCATAGCACAAAAAACAGCAGACGTAATAAGAGTTGTTATAAACTATATAATATACTAGTCGACCCGACAGACTTTGTCCTGTCCCACGTCTCAAAAAACAATATCTAGTTGACCGTATTGTGAACCTAAACCATTTTCGAACCCACTTAAACACACACAACAAATTTCATCAAAATCGGTCCTGCCGTTTAGGAGGAGTTCAGTGACATACACACTCACAGAAGAATTATAAATATTTCATTATTATATCAATTATTCGTACCTATTATTGTTTATTTTTCTAAAGTATTTCTAAGAATCAATGTAATCGATAACATTATTAAATAAAAATTTAACTTAAAACCCTTTTAAAAATATGCCTTATTGGGGGAAAACGAATTACAAATCAGAAAATATAATTATCTCTCCATTGCAATGTTTTACTACTTATTACTTTAACACGCTGATGTTTAAAATCCCTTCCTCCTAAACTACCTCAAAAACACTGACCTCTGAACAGTAAGCACTGACTTCCGAGAGCCAGCGTAAAACAATACTAAAGCGAGATTTTATCACCAAAGGACCCGCCCAAATGCATTCGAAAATAAAATCGCAGCATTTCTATCGCAGATTTATGAAGAAACGCCCAGACATTAGGAAGATTTAGGAGTAGAGGGAAATTTAGTTGTAGGAGGTGTTAGTAACTAGATTAAGGCTGTAGAAATGTTATTTGGAGGTAATGGCCGTGTGTATGAGTTAGGTATTTTTAGGTATAACGAAACGCCTGGTGAGTGCTATTCACATCCTTTCTGCTTTATATACCATATCCGAAACACCTTGTTTATATGTTTAAATAGCTTACATTTAACAGAAAGTTTAGGGACGTTTCACAATCTCCGGCTAAAATAGCCAACGGTTAAAACAAAGACCTATCGATTAGCAATAGTAGTTATAGGATTCATATTAGTACGAGTAAGTTTTTGTTTTTTTTTGTTGTAAATTTAGTATGTTTTATTTTGTTTAACACCGCCGCCGTCCACAACCTTCCTGAATTAAATTCTTACCAAACATAGAAGAAATGGCTTTCAGCAATAAGACCGTCCATTACGTATGCTAGCTTTATTTTTACTATTAACAATTTTGCATGTATGATTATTGGTGTGTGTAATAAAGAATTTTTTATCTATCTATCAAGTCAGTATATACCAGTCACAGATATTGCTCTATATTTGAACCATTGACTACTCGATA
This sequence comes from Gymnoscelis rufifasciata, assembly GCA_929108375.1. Classification (NCBI taxonomy): domain Eukaryota; kingdom Metazoa; phylum Arthropoda; class Insecta; order Lepidoptera; family Geometridae; genus Gymnoscelis; species Gymnoscelis rufifasciata. The sequence continues at coordinate 2,125,396 of OV815326.1, forward strand.
ATGTACCTAATTATTATTAAGTTTTTAATTAAGATTGATTTGTTCTTTTGTAGGAAGCTCGATAAATAAATAAACAAGCCCTCAGACTGGATTTCCAACGAGTTTATTTAGTTTACTGACAAAACTCAAAAAAAAAATTTGAATAAAATCAATGAGTTTGGTAAATTTTCGGCATTCGACGACCTGTGGCAGAAATTACGATGTTGATGATGGATGTCACTCATCTTCTACCATCCAGCACTTATTAATATACTAGCTTTTTACTTCGCCTTTTTTTTAATTAAAATTATACTTATCCTATGCTACTTCTAATACCTTCAAGAGTTTGTGTACAAAGTTTCATGATGATCGGTTGAGTAGTTTTCGCATGAAAGCGTAACAAACAAACTTACATTCACATTTATAATATTGTATATATTAATTATTATTATTATATTATAGTATATAGTATAGTATAGTTTGATATTATTTTCCATTGTTCTACATATTATAACCTCATTCCTGTCTGAAACCTCAAGCTTTAAGCGACACAGCATATTAAAATCGTGAACATACAGAAAACGTAGCGTAGGACGCCGTCCGGCCAGGGTGATATGGCACTCATAAGAGAGGCTTATGTCCAGCTGTGCACTAATATGGGCTGATGGCGATAGATAGAAAATTCTTTATTACTCAAACCAATGAAGATTAATACAACATTTTTAATAGTAAGGTATCATTTAAACCTTTAAACCAGCATATTAAACGACAATCATATATAAAATCTAAAAGTCATAACAGTCTTAAGCAAATCAATTTTTTTAATATCTTAAAAAAACACTTCAGCTATAAGTTCATAATAATAAAGTTTCTTTTCGTTTTGCAATAAAAGCAGGCAAAAGTTGGGAGCCGAAATGACGTATGCGAAATGAGGTGAATTCCCAAATTGCAGGATTCGTATTCGGAAACAATTTGCAGGGCTGGACTGAGGAATATATTATTAAATCCATTGTAGCCCTAGGTCGGAATTTTTATTTATATTTAAACCGTTTACAATGTTACAAAAAATACAAAAATATTTATTTATCAACTCACATGTTACAATTTCACTTAGCAGCGGTCCCCGCACGAGGCAAGCCTGTATTGCGGGAGACCTGTTACAAATTGGAATTAACCGGGTATAGAAAAAGTGCGTGTAAAACAAAGGAGACAAAATAGGAGATATTATAATAATAAAACCTAAGATTACATTCAACAACATCAATACATTTTTAATTTATTTATTTTTATATAGGAGAAACACTCAGTAAAGGAAAGGGAAGGGAATAAATTAGGGAGCTGGGAATTGAATTTACGTTAAATTATTATTATTATTAATTTTTTTTAATTATCTAACGATGTTTAAAAGTTTTTTGGTGGAGTCGTAATCTAGAGTGAGAAGCCATTTCCTTGACACCATAAAGGGTGTTGTTCCATACATTATTGTAGTACAAGTACCTAATGTTATCATGACCTGATGCAGTGGCGCAGTGGGTTTGTATGTTCTGCAAACACTTTCTGCTTGGCCTGGGTGTTAAATATGTATGATAAAAGATATCTATATTATTTATGGTACATCAGATGTCTAGCGCCCGTAACACAAGCATAGAGCTTACTACAGGGCTAGAAGTTGCTGTGTAAATAGTCCGCAAATATCATCATCATCTTCCTGACCTTATCCCACAATACGTGGGGTCGGCACAACATGTTTTCTCCTTCCATTTCCCTCTATCACCCGTCATCTCAACACTCACCTCTTTCTTACACATATCATCTTTCACACAGTCCATCCATCTTTTCTTCGGCCTACCTCTTCTCACAATATCCATCGACATTCATATCTAACGCTCTTCTCGTTACATGACTCTCATCTCTTCTCATGGCATGTCCATACCACGCTAATCTATTCCCTCTCAACTTATCCGTAACTGGTGCTACTTTCAAACTGCCTCTTACATACTCATTCCTTAGTCCGCAAATATATATTAATTAAAAAAAAATTGTATAAAGTTTTTCCATCATTTGATATCATTACAAACTAGCCCCTTACTAAGCCAGATTTGTATACTTACAATATTTTTTCTTTTTTCTTTTTAAAATTACTGTGCTCTTCTTTGTCTTATAGAAATAAATTTATAAAGTCTTTAACTTTATAAATTTATTTTCAAAAATGGCTTTAAAACTCCTTCGTTTAAAAGCAGTTCGGCATGAGCGGCGAGGGATACATTAAGTAACATGCAACGGACGGTCGTTGCTTGCAATTACATTTAATATAGAGAAAATAGGGATTTCGTTCTAACCAAGGTTTGTTAGCTTTAAGCGCTCAGAAATGAGCACCCAAACTGAAAGTTTAGTGTTAAATTGTTAAGTTTAGGTGCTTTTCGTAATGAAATTAATGGAAATGGCAGATTCATACGCTACTTAACCTCAGTGCTTAAAAACTTTGAGCGAATTGTTTTTATTACCATGATTTACTTTTAAGTTTAGTTAATTTGTTAATTAGCTAAGATTAGAGGTAAATAATTTTAATCATCTCTAAGTTTTTTTAACATGTTATTAAAAAAAACCCATGTATTTATGTAAAGGAAATATTTAGACTTTGACTATTTTAATAAGAATACTTAAATAATGTATATTTACACTATTAAGCATAATAGTGACGATTGTAAGTATTTAATTTACAAATCCCGCATTTTAACTCTCGGGATTCTAGTTTAGGGTATCAACTAATTCAAAGTGAAAGTCAAAATGTTTATTTCCTTAGACGCTTTTGGATGTATCCAAAAGCGTCTAAGGACAGGTCAACTTAATACTAATTTAAATAAAAACTAAGAATAATCAAGGAAATAACATTGTCTTGACAGTTCGCTTAAACTTTTTACACTGAGTTGAGAAGCGAATAGAACAACCCAGCTTTCATCTCTTATGTTGTTATTATAACAATATTGGTGTAAATTCTAAAACAACTTATGGGTTCTAAATGATATAATTGCAATAAATTATTTTTTGCCTAATTGACCCATTGCTTTGTCGCCTCTCATTTTCTTCTGAATTTTCCTTTTATTCGTTTTTTTATACTGAATTCTTTTGAATGGAATTTTTGACAAAAGTTATCGAACTCATCCTTACTTCCCATATAACTATTGTATAATAATCTAAAAATCAGTAGATATTTTTATGTGTTTTTCGATATTAAATCATTTTGTCTGTGATTCTTCAGTTGGCCTTTAAAGGCCTTCTTTTCGTTATAATGATTAAAACGATTTCGTAAGAGCAAAATAATCTACCGATTTATGTTATAATAATAATTGAATTAGTTAAATATCATGGACACCAGAATAAGGTACATAATTAAAAAAATATATAAGTCCGTTATTTAGATTATTTAAAAAATGTACCAGCATGTATTTTTTTTCTTGTAAACGAATAATCTAACCGTTACAGTGCATTGAACTTTCACGTAGGGTAAGGCTTCCGTGCGATTTGTACTAAATTTTGCACCCATTCCAGAACTTTAAACACTTTACGTAATTATAAACTTTTTTATTCAATTGATAAACCAAAAAAGGGTTACAGTATTTTTGGACGGGCTTACAGAAGTACTAAACAGCACACCAATATTTTATATGCATTCCTTGCCTCCCTGATCCGTCCCTGTTCTCCAAACTCATGTGATTGATGAGTTGAGGTGAAATGTATGGAAATGCTATTGTAACGTTCCATCATCACGAATTGACTGTAGTTATGGGATACGGCTGTCTGACTAACTGAGCTCTGCATATTGTCATCAATATTATGTCTGTTTCACCATCTCCGAGAAAAAGATAGACAATGGTTTAGTTCAGTTTCTTGTAATTTGCCAGCGTCGAGTTAAATAAAATTATAAAGTGAAAAAGACGTTACTCAGTTGAACGCCATTTTGCGTCCCAAGACAATGATGGTTAAAATATACAGTTATTTTGCATGTGACAAAGCTCTTGGCTTTACTAACCGTTGACCGTATTATTGATATAACTAGCCATTTTTTAGTTTACTCTGGTTTTGTGGGCTCTTAGTACTGGCGCAGTTCGGCTTTGGACGGGTGCCAATTATTATAAATAAACCTTTCTCTGGAAAAGAATAGAAAACAAGATTTTTTTATGTAGGCTTATCAAGCCTTAATTTGACTACAATCTCACCTGATGTAAAGTGACGATGTGGTCTAAGATGGGGCATTCGATTCGAGGGCGGTTATATATGCCAAATTATCCTTTCTCTCAAATTCCATCTTATTAATCTGGGTTTGAAGCGCCTCGTTTTTTTGGCTAAGAAAATCCACGGTTGCTCGGAAATCTTCCACCATGGTAAACAGTTTGTCTTGCCTTGCATTTTGCTGAGTTTGAAAGTCAGCCATCATCTGCCTCATGTCATCCATGAATAAAGCCAAAATTATAGTAGCCATTATTAAGTAGTCACATAGTCTTAAGTCCTTATGTATTGATTTGTTTTTTAATTATTTGTGCAATAAAGGATATTTATCTTATCGTAAGATTTCAACGAAACGGTACATAAATATACAGGAAATAGCTTTATAACCTTAAAGTTTAACGTTACAACTAAAGTAGGTGCTTCAAATGTTTATGATTATAGAGCACTTTACAACGTAACGCAAAGTGGCAGAGTCTTGTAACGTAACGATATGCTCAAAAAGGCTTTGTCGGGAATAACGAAATAATTAATGTAATTAGCTGCTGAGGACAGAGGTATAGCGAAAATATGGTGGCCTATTTACAGAGGCACTTTTAAATGACTTTCGAAGGATGTTATCAATTCTTTTTGTCTGATTTCCAGAAAAGAGGAAAATAAAAAAAAATAAAAAAAAAAGAGGAGAAAGGAAATGAAAGGAATATTTCTCAATTCTATAATTCTATATTCTATAATTTTTTTTATGTTATGTAAACCTGCATTTGACTACAGTGTCACCTGATGTATAGTGTCTACTATTGTCAATGACATTATATGTTGGGTGACATTTGACAAACGACAGGTGACATAAATTACAACTTTAATAAATATTTTCTATGGAAATATTGACGATTACATACAAACACGACAGGCATTCTGTTACAATTGTATGGATAACAATTACGATGTGAAACAAGAATTATTATTAAGCTGCGTACGGACTGCGCGTACATTGGTACGCGCAGTCGGTTACGCGTGTCCTGGAACGCCATGTCCGTACTAGAAGCTACGCGTACACTCAGGGGCAACGCGTGCCGCGCGAGCTCGGCTCGCAGCGAGCCGCTATCTGTCGGTATTTGGCCGCGCGTCAAAGCGGACGCGCGCTCGCAGGGACGCTGTATTTGGACGGCAAAATGGACAAGTTAGCGAGTTTCAGTAATGATTAATGAAGATGTTGTCACGTTAATTCAACGTTACGAATTTCATCGGTGTTTATGGGACAGCACACTCAAACTATCGTAACAAAGATTTACGCTAAGATGCATGGAAGGTCATTTCAAATGAAATTTGAAATATTTCTGTTCTTGGCGATGACTGGCTCGCAGCAATCGCAGCTCTGGATCGATGAACCTCGCGTTCAGGTTCGCGGCGGTCCGTACAGGAGCTGTACGCGTATCCAATGTACTCGTGGACTGCGTACCCAGACTACGCGTAACACAGGAACGCACTGTCCGTACGCAGCTTTACAAGACGACATATTATTTGTAGAATTGTCAGTAATGAACAGCAATAATTGAAGTGAGTATTGATCCCTATATGAAATAAGAGCATTTGGGAAAGAAATAATATTTTTGCTATTTAAGCATTTTCCAGCTGACTGTAACTTTTTTCCAAAATATGTAAATACAGTGCAGAATATTAAAAAAAATATTGAACTCCTTACACATATTTTTCTATTAAATATCACTGTTAATGTTTGCCCTTATGGTGCGGTAATATCCTCCCTGTATATTATAGTATAATTTACTAAGAAACTTTATTATTTGAAACATTTTCGCCGTAACAAATCTTTTTTGACAATTGTCGTATCTGCCGCCGTGTTGAAATAGGGGTCTCACTGCATCTTTTGCACCCAAAAAAATATTTTATCGAAAATTAAATAAACTTTACACCGGAACCCAAGATGCCATATAATCTTATCTCATACTTATTAAATTTATTTATGAAAATCTTACTTGTTTTAATAAATGTTTCAAGTTACAATGGCTGCCTCAGTAGCATTTCATATTATACAATATCAGCATTGCGGTGCACCAGTAACGGCCACTTTGTAAAACCGACACGTAAATTACAATTGAAACGATTTATCGGTAATACTACACCACAAATTAATTTATTTGGAAGGGAATTCACTCCGTATTAACAAAGTGACTATTTTACATGAGGTTTCCTGTCCACTGATGCATTTTGAGATCGGATTAAATAATACTCATTAACTTTTTAAATTATCATGGTTTTTAACAATACTATGACTTAAAACAACTTAACTTGAACAACCAACCAAAAACCGTAAAAACCGTAAAATCATGGTATGTTACCCTTTTTAAGTCATAATAAAATACTCATTAAGAGTTAAATTATAAAAAAAAAACAGTTATTACTTCAGTTTAGTTTACAAAAGTTGATCAAAGATCGCTTAAAGAATTTTTTTTTATTCTTTATTTGACCACAATATCAACTGATGTGAAGTGACGATGTGGTCTAAGATGCAGCATGAAGACCTAGAAGGTCTAGAATGGCTTCTCCGGGCCACATTACGAAACACGAAAAATCGTTTCACGCACTGGCCCAGCGCGGAGGGTGGTGACAAGCCGCGGCCGAAGCCTACCACCAGAGACTGTTCTTAGCACCACCCGGAGGTCGCGTGTAAGGATTCAGAAGGTAAACACTTACGGACATGAACAGAAAAAAACCTCCAAGCTGTAGTCCCAGTAAAGGACAAAACCAATGTATTATTCTGATATGATAATCATATTATTGTAAATTTATATTTAAGTCCATCTTGTACATTTTCGTGAAAGAGCAACAAACACACACACAAATAAAGATTTCTCTCTCTCTCTCTCTCTCTCTCTCTCTCTCTCTCACATACTCACCTGCATCCTCAGAAACTTGCGTTTATAATATTAGTAGGATCGGAATCACACCTGCTGAGCGCACACCTTCGTCTATGCAGCCCCACCACGAGTTGCCACTTACGACATTAGTAAAGTACTAAGTAAAGTAAAGTAATTATTTATTGCATTTACATGTATATAAAAGATCTTAAATATATAAATTAGTATCAATGTAAATTTGCCATTGAGCATGCAATTTCATTTGTTACATAATTGTCATCTTATCATAAAATTATTTGAATTAAATTAATCAATAAATCATTTTTCACACATATAATTAAAATAGTACCTACCTGATGTCAAATTTTGTCAATAGACTTGTCATTTAAAAATTCTCTATCTAGTAAAATTGCTCTCAGCCTTCTCTGAAACATTCCGGTTGTCATCTTTCTTATTGTCTGCGGAATTTTATTATATAAAATAGACGACATTTGCACGACTTTGGAGACTACAACATTTTGTAATCCCATAGATTTGACAGATACAGATACAATTTTATTTGTGAAAAATCTGTCAAATGCATGGGATTACAACATGCTGTAATGTCCAACAGTCGTAAGTGGCAACTCGTGGTATGGCTAATATCATATAATAAATTGTGTCATGCCATAAACATTCACAAAAGCTTTCTTTAAAGTTTTCGTAACTGCTCCAGGCTTTAATGTCTTAAACAATTTTCAAGTTTACAGTTTATTCAAACAGTAAATTCTTAATACATTTACCTTTAAAAACTTCAGTTTAAATAAATAAATAAATAAATAATCCCGGACAATCCACACAACAACATCTAGCCCCGTGCTCTTAGCTTGTGTTACGGGTACTAGACATCTGATATACTTAATATAATATGCATACATAGATAGATTTTTTTTTTATTATACATATTAAACACCCAGACCAAGGAGAAAGTGCTTGCAGAACATACAAACACTTGACCCCTCGGCGGGAATCGAACCCGCCCGAGTTTACGAGTGAATTGCTTAAATAAACTTGCCAATTTTCACTCGGTGTTCACTTCGATATTACAGTTTATGATTGGCTTTTGAAAGTATTAACGCCTATAGGGAACTGACTGCCACTTTATAATAACCTGTTTTTTTCAAAATAAATTTGATTATTATGAGATTTACTCATACTACAATAAAATGTGTATAAACTGTACACGGAACCCGTAGTTAAAGGATTAAAATAATATAAAAAAAAAAAACATATTTGTTGTATACCCTTTTAAACACGGCGTAACTGTAAAGCTGGGACAAGGGTGGCCTAAACACCGTGTATATTTTATTATTATTTTGATTTAGTAGTTGTTATTATAGCAACAACCAGAAATGCATCGTCCCCCAACATTTCAACTCCTTACTAGACCTACGCTGCGTTTGCCGAGCATACCGGTTTCCTCACGATGTTAACCTTCACCGCTAAAGCACGCTTAACACTTGGGCAGTCGCGCCCTGTTTTGATACGCTAGGAGTCGCTACCGTGTCCACCGGACCCAGTTAAATATAGCTGGATATTTCTATAATTACTGAATTTAATGTTATTGTGTATTTCCTAACGGTAATTATATTATTAAATAAAATTACAAATGGTATCAAACATTTATATTTATTACTTTTATTCATAAAAAAATGCAATCGAAAAACATACTAAAATTCAAGTAACTTTAACGACACATTTTAACTTTTATCTTATATCTTAGTAAATAGTGAAAATAACATTAAGTTTCTTTATTTTTCTAATACTACTATAATGTTCTTTTCCCAAATCACAATAAGAGATCCATCATTATTTGTAAAAAAAACTAAAAAACTTCTCTAAAAATCAACAGTCTAAAAATACCTTCTTTTGACACTTTGCAAGTCAAATATTGTTATTGCAGTTCACACACATATTGCTTTAGTGAATTTTCAATTTGCTGCACAACTTGTCTCCTTGAGGAGCTAGTTTCTTCAGGTCCCTCTGCATTTTTCATTTCTTCGTCGCCATCTTGTTCGAAATCTGTTTCATGGTAGTTAATTTCTAAAAAGTCTTCTGTGTCTGAGCTTTCTTCATTATCTATTCCTTCTTTCAAGCATTCTTCAATATCCTATAACCTCGGGCCTATTGGTTGCCATTTTTTTTTATAAAAACAAATTTTAAATAATTAATAAGGGTTATATAGTTATGAAAAATCACTTACGTATATAGTCGCTACCGGGTCCAAAGAACCCATAAGCACCTTTTAAGTCCTTAGCACTCGAGCGCAGCGCGTCAACTGACTGCTGCGACTGTTATTCGCTGTCTCAATCCAACGTCGGAAGGTACTAAGAGCGGCAATGTTGCAATCCTTTAGATTCAATAGTTACCATGCAAACAATGGGCGACTGGGTCTGATAGACCCTTTAGCGACTGCTTAAGTGTTAAAGCGCACATAAATTTCATACAAGAAAGAAATCAGAATTCCGAGTTTGAACTTACCACCTTCGGTATGAAAGTCAGTCATCCCATTTAGCTAACACGGCCTTTTTTCTTATCGGTAAAAATCGGCGGAATTCAAAATTATTACATAATTATTTAAGGTACCATCGAACCAACTGAATAATGACCCACCATAAGCTTATTTTTGCATATCACCTTAAATACAAGTAGGTCGAAATTAGCTTGAAGGTTTATTTACATGGTAACGAACTTGTTATCAATTGATTAGACACTGATCTTACAAGTTTGAAAGTTTCAAGCCAATTTTTAGGCAAAAGGGTCATGATTTAGTTGGTTCGATTGTACCAAAATTTTATAATCGGCTTTGATATTTCTCTAAAATACGTCGACTAACGATGAGTTACTGCCAAGAAATATCGTCTCCTCTTCCAAACCCCATTTATTTACGCTCCGCAGCTGATAACTGTTCCAAGCGAAATAATTTGTTATTTAAGCTCTTAGACTTAGTTATCGGTTTGACGTCTATCACAGGGTATTAAAGAAAGGGGTATGTTAGTACCTAAGAAATATGATCATCTTTCACTATTTTAGAATACATGACATGACATGGCAATATGGATAGAAAATACCAATCTGTTGTATTTATTGCAATATTGTATTTAATAATAATCATCACCATATTAACGTTCCCAATGTTGGGACACAGGGACTTCTCTCTTGACGAGAGAATTCTCTCGAATAGACCTTAATTCACCACGCTGGCCAAGTGCGGGTTGGTGAATGTCACATTTCCTTCAAACTCTTTTAACTTATCTGAACATGCCGGTTTCCTCACGATATTTGCCTTCACTTTTAAAGCACGTGTATAAGCGCACATACATTTTTCAAGAAGAAGAATCCAGAGGTGCGTGGCGGTGTTTGAAGTCAAGACCTTCGCAATGAAATTCGAGTGTGTTCCCACTTAGCCAACACGGCTTTTTCATTACAATATTATATTTAATACAAGCAAATTTCATAAATTCTTTTTTCCCACAAAAAAAAATATACAAAAGTTGAATAGCCAGAATGTACAAAAGGTGAGCATAACCCTAAAACTATTTTATAACAACAGCGGATCTCGACACACAATTGACTTGTTTAAAGGAATTCAAAGTTTATTTATTGCATAAATACATGTTACAGCGATGTTATACCTGTCCAGGCATGCAATTATAAATTTTGCATTACAGTTTTGAATAAACTCAAATAATAATAATAAAAATCTAACAAAAATACTGTAATAAATATTATTTTATTAATATAACGGTTATAGCATCAGTAATCATCATGATGAGTGATTTTTGAGTCTCACAATCATGCGACTCAATTTCATGCGCTATGATTACGTCTCAATATACATAATATTACTAGCTATAATATTGTAGTGAAATTGCGTAAATAAAATAATCTGGTCTCCGCGATGGGACCGTGACGTCACTGACAGCAGTTGTCAGTTGACTTGACAGCTCTATCTTATTTATAACCATGGTCTAATTTTACTCGAAGATTGTGAAACAGGCCCTTCTAGTTCACCTTATAGCCCTTTACATTTAGTACAAAGTACTTTTAAAATATAAAAATCTTTATGCGTAACTCTAAGTTCAAATCTTCAAAGTTTTGGAGATTTTGTCTATTAACGTCCACCACGTAAGTGGTAACCCTCTGAACCGTTACACGTGACCTGCGGGTGGTGCTAAGAACAGTCTCTAGTGGTAGGCTTCGGCCGCGGCTTGTCACCACCCTCCGGGCTGGGCCAGTGCGTGAAGCGATTTTTTCGTGTTTCGTAATGTGGTCCGGAGAAGCCATCTACCTTCTAGGTCTTCATGTCCCATCTTAGACCACATCGTCACTTTACATCAAGTGAGATTGTAGTCAATCGAATGCTTATCGATCATAAAAAAAAAGTTTATCAGATTTTACCGATTCTTATCGCTCATTTACCTATTGAAAGGTACATATTGTCCAATTTTCATACTTCTAGCGTTTCGTCTCCAAGTTGATGAGTTAGATTCTCTATTTATGTAATAATGTAGATTGTATTCAAACTGTCGGATATTTTTATTAATCTAAATTTAAAATTTAAGCAAAACCCCCGATTCTAATGCCTTAATTTCCTTAAAAGTAAAACACCTTAATATTTTGAAATGTGCACGGGATGATTTCATTTGATACTCGAGTATATTTGCAAATTTTCGGTTTTCTTTCCCCACTCTCACCCCCATGACTTTTAAACGGTACAACCGATTTTCATGAAACATGTCTAAGAACAGTCACGCCAAACTCACCTTTCATACAAAAAACTAAATCAAAATCGCTCCATCCGTTCGGGAGCTATGATGTCCCAGACAGGCAGACTGACACGTCATGCTTATAAAACCCCTGTTTTTTGGTCGGGGGTTAATAAAATAGAATATAATAGACAACAAAGGAAACTTTCGAATGAATCTTCTTCAATACCTTTGATAGCACAGATTATTTTGAAATCTGTGTCAAATAAGATAAATATGAAGCAATAGAAGTGAGATAATTTGAACACTTTAGGCGCATACATTTTCCTTTCAGAACGTTCTGTATCGCCTAATATGAATAATGATATGTTTGATGGAAATATAATGGTATTTTAAAACGACAATGACAATTTGATTCAACGGACCAATAATTTTATCTGAATTTGGGCACACACAGTCAACCGCGCTTGGGAATCGTAAATTCGATTCATTTTTAACCGTATCAGTAACGAAATCTTCGTCAATGGTATTATTCTAAGCGAGTGAGTTTATTCGAGTTTAATGGTCTGGTTCTCGGCCTTTTTTGTGAATCATTTAAGCCTTTATATATAGGTGCTTCACTTTTTGTACCTTTACAATATTTTCAGAAATCGTGACAAACTTTTGTATCCACTTAACAAGTTCAGTTAGGTATTGCTACAGATTTACAAATACAAATACAAAATAATTTATTCAGAATTAAATATATATAAACACATGCAGAGAAATATTGATAATAATTATTATTGATAAAACGATTACAGAATATTTAAATGTATCTAGTTCCAATCAAAAAGGTCCCAACTCAGTATAAAAGGCTGAAAAAAAGGCTGTGAAGCCTGCGCTGGTCTTCCGTTAGAAACTTCTAAGAGCTAGCAGTCAAGTTAGGTTACTACTATTCAAGTGACTATTTAAATTTATAACGGAATATTTACCATGAAATGAAATGAAATGAAGTGAAATTTGTTTATTGCTTGAAATATGGTTTACACAGGTGTCAGGTTATTTATACAGTTCTACATACTTCGTCAATTCAGATTTGACATGCAATGTCAATTATAATTAACGAAAAAAATGTTAATAATATAAATAATAGAATGTCAAATATTTAGGAAGTTAATTCAAATTACAATTTAATGATGTCTAATGTCTAGTATTGCATAGCATGATTGATTATCTTTCGAGTTTCCCACTTCGTCTGACAATATAACTGTTACCCCAATCGCTGCAGCTGCAGTTCAACCGTGATCATGGCGCTGTAACTGTGCCGAAATATCGGGAAACTCGAGAGACAATCAATCATGGTAAATATCCCGTTATAAATCTAAATACCTAGTATTATTGATAACCGTGACACTTTCAAAAGTTGAAATGAAATGAAATTTGTTTATTGCTTGAAATATGGTTTTTACATAGGTGTCAGGTGATTTAAACAGTTCTACATACTGCGTCAATTTAGATTTGACATACAATGTCAGTTAGAAGTAAGTTATTCATAAATTCCTTACTGTACACAGAAAGAAATACAAATTTTAGTAAATAATAGTAATAATAGTTATTATTTATCGAGATTTTTTTGGTATGCCTTAGCCTTACTTATTCCTTGCGAAAATTATATTGAAAACCTTGAACAAATATATTGTGATTTTTTTTATGGACGATAGATCTTTGTTTCTCCACAATCTCACCAGATGGTAAGTGTCGATGAGGACGAGGATGGATCGCAAAGATCTAGAAGGTGCCTTTTCATTCATAACTTGAAGATGCTCAGGTTGTTGGCATCAGAAAACACAGCAGCAGGGAGCGAATTCCAAAGAGTGTATCCTAGTTGAAAAATATAGCGCAATAGTTTTATATATATTTATAATAAATAAATAAATAAATATTTCCGCACTGCTCACACAGCATCACCTAACCCCAAACTAAGCAGAGCTTGTACTATGGGTGTTAGGTGACTGATATAATAAAAATCAGTTTGGCATTTTTCATTTCACCCAGACATAAGTATCAATATAGGCATTAATATTGGAAGTTTGGCCTGCGTGAAATAAAAAATACCGGCTTTATATTTTTAGGTACTATTTGGAACACTAAATATGCTGAAAACTCAGTAGTAATTCTTAGAAAAATGTTAAATATTGTTGAACTCAAGAGAGCACCATGAGCCTATTGCTGTCACAATAATAAAACAAAACAATATCTTTTTATTAATAGGACTAAAAGATAAATTGATCAAAATAAAACCGAGCGCAAAATTGTCAATACAGTTCATATATGTAATCAAAATAGCTGAGGTACAGTCAGCATCAGATTGAACTAAGTATCAAGAGTAGTCAGGATAATCTGAGAAACAAAAAACAGATACATTTGAATACTTTGTCTACTTAGATTACATTGAGCACCCTGACTAAGTACTGAGATAAATGGAACAATAGATGTGAGATATTTTGACCACTTTGAGCGCACACAATCATTATTATGATAATTCTAACTGCCTAGATCAATTTGGTTTTATGTTTATCAGAACATTTTGACTACTCCAGACACTTTGATTAATTTGACACTGACTGTACCTATGAAATTCAAACTAAGCTCTCGGAATCACTACGGTTATAAAGCTTTGTGACACAAAGCAAATCCATTGAAATAGCACTACGTTGAAATAACACGTCGAGAAATGAAAGGCTATTTCACCGGTTTACTGCACTGCACTATGCTAATATTTGCCCGTTATTAATACTAGGTTGTTAGATTAACACGTATTTGTTCTGTTTCAAATGTTACTTCAGGAGTATTAGGTCTGTTATTTATGGTGACGTCACGACAAGGCAGTGCCAACGTCAAGCAAAGGGATTGACAAACGCTTATTTGTCCTGTTCTCTGGAGGTGTGTGCTGGAATATATTGAAGCTATTTACTTTGTGTGGTTTCGTGTGATTTATGGCAGACTGGGCTGGCTTGAGTGCAAGCTTGATCAATCTGGGCGGCTTGATGTGAAGAGGTATTAAAAACTTTTGCGATTGGTCATTCGTGTTTACGGTTTATTATAGAGCAAAAATAGTTCAACATAAATTTACCGCGAAATCGCCAAGACTTTGAAATATAAAAAAAAATGACACAAAATCATATTTTCATAAAAAATGAATACTTCAAGAGACCATTAGGTTATCATTATAATAATTTGACAAAAACAAGGTGTTTCGCAAGTTTTGTTTATTTCTGTTGTTGTTTATACCTATAAGTTTCATGCTCTTTAGATTTGCTTAAAAATAAAGTACAATATTTCCATTACGATTTAATTTCGAAATAGACAAGTTCCCGTCTATATCATAGCCATAGAAATAAGCAGCAAACTACCATGAAGATTATCTTTCAGATTCTGAAACAATTGGATTACATTTGTTTTTTTTTGTTATTATTAAGTTTACTGATAGGATGAAGTAACCGGTTGGATGCACTAATAGCTTAGAAGCGTAAATAAGTAAATATAATATATATATATATATTTCCAGACCATTCACACAACAACATCTAACCTGCAATTAATCAGATGCAATTTAAATATAAAAGCGAATAAAGCGATTTCAATTTAGTTTTTTGTATGAATGGTGAGTTTAGCGCGAGTGTTCTTAGACATGTTTCATGAAAATCAGTTGTGCCGTTTAAAAGTTATGGGGGTGAGAGTGGGGAAGGAAAACCGAAAATCTGCAAATATACTCGAGTGGTTTATCAAATGAAAGCGCATCGCGTGCACATTACAAAATATGAATGTGTCTACTTTTAAGGAAATTAAGGCTTTGGAATCGGGGGTTCTTCTTAAATTTTTTATTTAGATTTATAATTTTATTGAGTGTCGTTGAAATTTAATTTGGACCAACTCTATAACTTAACTACTTAAGAGGGCCCTTGATTGAAACAGACCCTTCTACCCAACTGCGCTACGGAATTGAAACAACTTATGAATAGGAATAATTTATTTATATGTTTATAGTATTAGTATGTGGCGCGTTTTTTCTTAAATATAAAATTAATGAATACTTAAGTATATATTTAAGAAAAAACTATTTAAATGGCTGAATGAAAATGATTGCTATGACATCAATGAATTATTTTGACATTTATCCTAGATTTAATTAATTATTGCATGCTTGTTTTTAGTGAAACATGTGGACCATATATGTGATTATTATCACCTTTATACCATGTTTGAAGCATTATAGACATTCTATTCTCGCTTAGTTGATTTCGGTGAAGGTTGTGGCGCCATTACCATGAGTATTATAGATCCAACCATTTGTTAATTGCCTGCACGGCTGTTAGTGAAAACAAGATATTTAACATTTTATCTTTTATAATATTAAAAAGCCGTAATGGCTAAGAGGGAGGACACACGACTTTCATTCCGAAGGTCGTGGGTTCAAACCCCGCCACGCATCTCTGGATTTTTTCTTGAAGAATTTATGTGCGATTTAAATTCGTGCTTTAACGGTAAAGGCAAACATCGTGAGGAAACCGGCATGTTCTGAGAACTTCAAAAAAAGTTTGAAGGACATTTACCAACCCGCACTTGGCCAACACGTGGTGAATAAGGATCATAATCTCTCTCGCTAAGAGAGAAGTCCCTGTGTCCCAGCAGTGGGAACGTTAATAAGGTGATGAAATAAGGTGATGATGATGAATATTAAATTGACCTCTCTTAGGGTCTATTATTATCATTTATCTTAAAAAAACACAATTAGGTACATGATATCACGTACATGGAAATAGGTTTACACAAAAAAAATATTCGATCGATCTATTAGCGTTTACACACCAACCAACGCGTTAATATTTATAGTGGACTATGTAAAGATAGATGTCTGGTAGAGATCACTTTTAGTGATAAGACCGTCCATTGTGACACTATTATATGTATATTTAATTTGTTGTTAATTTTTTGTTTTGTAAATTGGTGTTCAATAAAGTGTATTGTAAAGATAGATTCCTTTTAAAGGCGTTGAATGTTTTTTCATTCTCTATCTGAGAGCTAGGTTGTTATGTAACTGTGCAGCGTCATAGTGTTTGTTATACGGAACAAAAAAAGAAACCCGGCTATGCATAAATTTGACAAATCACTTTAAATTAGTTTATAGTAGTATTTTAATTAATATTTTTTTCATATTGTTTTGTAACAAGATACTATAATTATGTAAGTATACCTACCTAAGCTGTGTTTTGTAAATAATAATAAATTATTCTTATTATAAATTGATGGACGATGGACAGAACCCGATGGAGACAAATTATCCGCTCCCGATGTAACTCCGATGCTGACCACGATCCTCAGACATGAGGGACCGACTACAGAGAGAGATTATCAATTACTTTTTTAAAACTGGTACTTACCATGTGCTAAAAGCAGCAAGAAGACTGCCGGCGATGTCATTGACCTGCCGGCCAGATGGCCCGCTAGCCAGCATTCGGGACAGTGGCGCCACCATCAAGTTAGTACATCTCACTGTTCACTGTTACTGTTTCACTGTATTCACTGCAGTCCAAATTTTTCACTGTAGTTCAAATTGTATTCAACTTTTCCACTGTAGTTCTAATTGTATTCACTTTTTTACTGTCGTTTTAATTATATACACTTCACTGCTAAATAGATTTATACCTATAATGGTTTGTCTATTGAATTGATTAATCACGTTGTTTCAATGAAATTTATCTTGACCGTTTACCGTTTCCAACTTTATTCACTTTTTATTTTTATACAGATAAAGTTTTATATCGGTCTTTCTTAATATTTATTTTTGGATATCACTTGACTATTTAACTGTGCATATCACCTGTATAAAGCAACGAGAATTATTTTTACTATTTTTGTACGATTCAGAACTGCGAAAACTTTTTCAAAACAATTTTTATTTTTACTACAATAGGTTTAGGAACGAGAATTTTTAAATCATTGCAAATACTTTCTGATACTTTTTATCGTCAAAAACTTTAATAATAATACCAGTTGAATAGGTACCTATTATTGGAATATCTCCTTTCTACGAAATGTTACTGTTAACCAAAGTTATCTTCCTCAATAACTTTTTGCTTCTGTAAATGCGCCGGTGAGACTTCGTACTATTTAACTCATTTAACGCGATTTAACTTTAGGGGTTAAACCAAACACCGTTATTTTGTTAGCGACAACATTTAAACTTCCGGAATTTCGTTTTGGAGTTTCAAATCTGAAACAAAAGAAACAATTTTGTAGTATTCCCCTTTTGATAAATACTTTGTGGTTCATCGATACTTTAGCTGTGAGATGTACTTTAAATACTTTGGAGAGTTTTGGAGTTTGGAGAGTTTTGTGATCGTTAGCAAGTAACGGTTATTATAGGGAAAGATAAATTTGTCCTAAAAGAGCAACCATTATTTTAATCCGAGAGCTGGCATAAATATTGGGTATATCTCCTGTTCGTAATCAGTACACTCTTACCAGAGTGGTTGTGGTAATCTTTGGAAATCACACATGACTCTTTGGTCTCTTTGTGACGCGCTTCACATCTCGCCTTCACAGTCAGCTATCTGACAGTCTGACTGTCAGTCTGACAGCTGCTCGACTGGCGCATTAGTATAAGGAGCTGTCCATTGCTGCATTTGATATGTCCACCTCATGGCGACTTGCCTCGCGGGTACCTTCCACCCTGCCCTGCATCACCAAACCTACCATACCCTATTTTTTATATAGAATTTATAAAAACACATTATTGCAAGCGGAATGCTTGTGCTACCCATTTACATGCGTTGGGGTATATTAGAAATATAGGACAAGCCAAAGTGATGATTCAGTCAATACATTAGTAACATTTAGCTGTTCCACTTCAGGCAGATTATAAGCGAGACAGCTCTATATGGAACTACTAATTATCTTACTTAAACTTTATTCGAAGATGTTGAAACAGACCCTTATACTAATAAATTCGTTGAACATAGTAACTGAAGTACCCATTAGGCATGCTAAGAGTTATATATAGCCTGCCTAATGCGCACAGTGCTTCAATAATGAGCTAATCCGTTAAACTATGATGGTGAACCACGCTCTTCATATCTCGACACTTATATCTGAGTCCCACTTGTGAATCTCCACGTTTTGGATCCTTTAGCCTTTAGTAATAAATTATGAATAAAATTTGTAAAATGGAGCAGTTCATCATCATCATCATTTCAGCCGTAGGACGTCCACTGATGTACATAGGCCTCCCTCAAAAACTTCCAGTGACTTCAGTCGGTGGCAGCCTGCAACTTTAAAAAAATTAAGGACATGTTACATTCTTGTCCGGCGTGGGGAATTGAGGCCTATTCTCTCTCGCCAAGAGCGAAGTCCATGTGTCCCAGCAGTGAGAACGTTAATAGAGTGATGATTATGATATTCATAATAATACAAACAATGTCATGTTTGTTAACACTTAAATCAAGAACGAATCGAGAAATTATCAAGATTGGTTTGTTGGGGTTTTTCACGTCTCTAATAGAAGAATACATACATATGTTTTATTCTTATTTGGAAAATAAATAACGCAAGGCAAATATTTTCCATTAAATTAGAGAAATATAAATTCAGTGACCAATTCTACAATTTCTGGTTTCGGGTCTGGGTGTTTTCTATGTATCATATGTATGTATTTACAAAAAAAATGTATCTATGTAGTTTATCAGTCACCTAACACCCATAGTACAAGCTCTGCTTAGTTTGGGGTTAAGTGATGCTGTATGAGAATAAAGAATTATTATCTTATCTTATTATCTTATGAGTAGTCCGGAAATATTTATTTATTTTTAATTATTACTTGAAATATACCTAATAATAATGGTACTTATGCTAAAATACAATATCATTAAGCTGTTCATTAGAATTGTTACGTTACGAGGACTAAATTGGGTGTGCTTTGCGTGGGTGCTCAATTGGGAATAACTAAAATACAGTCGTTAATTTCGTAGTAAATATCAAATTACCAGTACCAATAATATTCTATTGAAATCAATTGTATTTTCAGAGCCGCTTTCGCTGATAACTTAGATATTCCTAACTAGCAATGTTACTTGTAATTTTCTTCGTAACTAGCAATGTTTTACTTCCAGTATAGTCGGTAAAATAAGGCTTTGACAGCGCGGTGGCGACGCGGTGGCGTTGCTATGTGAGCGCTTAAGAACTAGCTAATGAAAGCGTTTCGAAGGTAGTATATTTGATTAGAATAGACTTTTTTCTATCTAACATACCGGCTAAGCGACTTGTCACCACCCTCCGGGCTGGGCCAGTGCGTGATACGATTGCGTGTTTCGTAATGTGGTCCGGAGAAGCCATCTACCTTCGAGGTCTTCATGTCCCATCTTAGACCACATCGTAACTTTACATCAGGTGAGATAGTGGTCAAATGAAGGCTTATCTAACATAAAAAAAACCTTTTTATCTCGTACCACTGAAAAGGTACAACTCAAAGAATTTTCTAAGGTCGATTTTTCGGCGGCTTTGCCTTTATAATAGATATTCCCGAGGTATAATGTAGTTTTTTCCTCACACATTATCCTAACACTATTTATTAGTTACCTTCGTGTCAAAATTAGGTTTAAAGAAGCTTTATTTTCTCATAAAAACTAATAAATGTTCACTTACAATGAGATACATACTTAAATATTTTACATTTTAAAATTATAATATAATTCCTCTAGGCGTTAGTAGTAATTGACAAATCTTAATTTAATTATAATAAACAAAAAAAAAATAAAACAATTAATTAAATTGAGCTTTGCTCGCAATAATCGATGATTACGCGAAATGTGGTATTTGTGCCAAGAAGTGGCATATGAATTAATCTGATACGTAAGCTATATGTCACTTAGAAGTTTCGTAATAATCCATTCAGTAGTTTCCATTCGTGAAAGAGCAACATACACACACACACATCCTCGCAACTTTTCGCGCAATTTCTTGCGAAACCGAGCATGGTCATGCAAAAGGCATACAATTATCTTATTTAGACTACTTACCCCTGCAATCTTTCACATCTCGCAAAATATTCCTCTGCGACTGTAATAATGTTTGCTTAGTAAGTTTGCATCCTCATTCGTGGTCTGATTCTCGTTTCTTAGGTTATTTTCACAATCCTAGCGAATTTAAGTTAAATAGCCAAGGCAAGCCAACATCAAACCATAACATACACTTAACATAGTCAACTACATCAGACTATATCGAGGGTGCAGTGCAAAACCCGATAAATGCAAATAAATCGTAAATACGTTTTATATTCAAAACGGAATCGAAATTTCCGTTTTAAGAGTAGAATAATCCTTGGATATTTTAATAGACGTCGTTAGTTACGAAGCTTTCACTCGCAGTTGCAAGTGTAGAAGAAAATTGATTAACGCTTCAGGCGTTACTTACCGGCAATCCATTCTAAATACCTAAATGGAAACAAATATTAAGTGATCATCAACACCCAATTAACGTTCCCACTACTGAGATGAGACACAGGGACTTCCCTCTTGACGAGAGAGTTTGGGCCTTAATTCACCACGCTGGCCAAGTACGGGTTGGTGAATGTCTCATGTCCTTCAAACTCATTAAAGTTCTCACAACATGTCGGTTTCCTCACAATCAATATTTAGCACTTATTCATATTCATTTATTCGTTGCTTCATCATGTGGTTACATTAAAGGTGTTCTATAATAGTTTCCCTGACATGAGCCACGTCGGAGTATTACAACTTTAAATTACATTTAGGCGTAGCATGTACTAAATTAATTACTTAAATAAACTAACCTAATAATTCCAAAATATCGTACAAGTGCAACGCCCGCCCGCCCTCCATAAACACATGCACCGCCCGCCCGCCCAACACACACATGCACAGGCTTAGGGAAAAGTGGGGGCGGACTTAGTAGACTTACTAAATATTTGGATCTCTTCAGGTATTTAGTGTAGAAGAAATTTATGTAACGGCGAGTTGGTGGGATTGAGTAGCACGTCGATGTGTATAATCATAGGTGTGGGTTCGAACCCCGTATTCGCTACAATGTACTAAAAAGTAAAAATGTTAAAATTAGACGGATCCACTAAATTCGCAATAGATTTATGATTTAAAAAATTACTGTGAAATCATTTTAGTTTTTAACAATAATCACAATCCATTATGTATCAATGTATTATTATAGATACCGGATTAACGGTACTTGTTACAGTGTTGGTTCCGATAATACGAAAAATGCGAGTAACGGCATGTATTTGTGGGTAACGATTCGTTACTGTACTGGATGGAATACCCGTTACTCAGTACCGAATAGATACGGTTTGCTACAGCTCTAGTAACCACTATGCAGATTCTAAAGTGCAAGATAACCCCGCGCTCAATTAATTTCAATCTAGAAAAGCAAAAAAACATATATTTGCCTTCAAATTCTCTTAAATTTAAACCACAGTACAAAAAACTCAGAAGGATTATTAGGACTAGGGTTGCGCTATAGCATCTATAGCGCACTGCACTCGGTCATGTTCAATCTTCAATAACAAATGAACTGGTATTTCTTCTCTTAAATTTAAACCACAGTATAAGAAACACAGAAGGCCATAACCAGTATAACCACTATGCAGAATGTAAAGTGCAAGACAACCCCGCAGTCGGTATTTGAAACAAAGACGCTCGCCAAGAATGTAATGGCCACTTCACACACGCCACGATGGCTCTATACACAGTACCTAACATGCAGTAGAACAAGTTAGGTAGGTTTATAATGCTCTGTCAATTTTAAGGTAAACTAATCATTATTTTTGGGTTAGGCGACAAGTAGGACAAGTAAGGAAAAAATTTTAATAGTTTAACCTAAAAAGTATGTTTTATCACTTATTAATTTAAACATTAAGATTTTAGTTAGGTATTTTAAAAAATATTCTGTCAAAAAATTAAGGAAAGAAAATCATTATTTGATTGTGAGTGGACAAAAGGAAAGTTTCCCAAAATAATCTATCCTGATTTTACAGATTCATCAAAATAATCATAAAACAATATTGTAATAATAACACACAGCAACATCAAGCCCGTGGTAAACTCTAAGTTTGTGTCATATATATTGTTTTAATTGATAAACAAACAGTTTTAATAGATTTATATATATTATAAAAAGTAGCTTCTACTACGAATTTCGTCTCTAAAGTCTTACTAAGAAGTATTCCTACAATCGCTTGAGAACCATAAAACAAAACTAATATAGATTTATAACGGGATATTTACCATGATTGATTGTCTTTCGAGTATCTCGATACATGCGCAATGATCACGGTTGAACTGAAGCTGCCGCGATTGTAGTAACAGTTCAATAAAACAAAAATGATAAAGCTCTATTGGACTATTATACTATTATCTATTATACTATATATTGTATAATCTGTGATTATACCCAAGCAAAAAAAATTAGACACAGAAAACCAAAACATTTTTTTTTGTACAATGGTAAAACTGGTCGTACGGTTATCACAACACTGTGTGATTATGAAGAGCGCTTGCACGGGGTTGCCAGACGAGACGCAGACTCGAGAGCCCCCGGGAACAGAAACGAATCGTTAGCTTATTTCACTGGCAACTTTTATTTTTCACCGACGTAACAAGTAAAATTTCGTTAAAAATCATACGGAGAAACCCAAGTAAAATTCTAACAAAATCAACCGAGTTTTATCATTAAATGGATTATTCGATATAAGTTCAGGTTTGCTATATTTGGACCGATTTTTTTAATGGGGCGTTAGTACTTTTTCAAGATTATTAAAAATACGTTTCCGGAGAAAATAATTCCATGGTAACAACATTATAAAACGCATAGGTACACTTCAAATGGAGGTTCAGTCCTTTTTTGGAAATCGGTTAAAACTACCGCCATTCTACCAGAAATCCCCAATATCTTTTATATGTAGAGCAAAATCTTGTATAAATGATGAAACCTCGAACATGCATTAAATATTACAATAGTCAGATATAACCATTCGTTCCAACAAACCACCAAAGAAACAAATTCTTCTGAAAGCTTTATAATTAAACTAGCGGCCCGCCCCGGCGTCGTACGGGTATAAAATTTTCCCGGAAATTAATCGAATTTTTCTCGCCGTAAAAACCATCCTATCTCTCAAGTTGGATCGAACTGCACATGGTGTGCGAATTTTATTCGGTTAAATGGTTTAGTAGTCCATTGAGGACAAACATTGTGACACGAGATTTATATACCTATATTAAGATAAATATACTGCTCCGTCCAGCTCTGATGTGAATCATTCGATAGTGTGTTCTCGGGACTAAGTAGACTTATTTTCAACAAGTCTTGTTTTTTTTTGGTCTTTCTGTTATTTATATAATATACACTGATTATGAAGGGCGCTTGTATGGGGTTGCCAGACGAAAAGCAAACTCAAGTGCCCCCGGCAACATAAACGAATCTTTACCTTATTTCGCTGGCAACACTGGCGTCAAAAAATAATAACCGATTCCTAGTAAAAATGAGAAACCTTCTAATAAAATAGGTATGTACGCGTCCGTATGAGTATTTGCTCCTTTCTAAAAAGTTGGTTGAAATAACTAGCATTCTACGTGTCTCCATATTATTCATTCAATCTTGCAACGAAACTTCAGAGGTAAATCACATAATATTATATCACTTTTTAAATATTTAACATGCAATTTAAATACCTTACTCTCCATCTTAACCTATCAAAGACTTTTTTTTTTTTTTTTTTTATTATTGATAAGCCTTCATTTGACCACAATCTCACCTGATGTAAAGTGACGATGTGGTCTAAGATGGAGCATGAAGGCCTAGAAGATGGCTTCTCCGGGCCACATTACGAAACACGAAATAATCGCTTCACGCACTGGCCCAGCCCGGAGGGTGGTGACAAGCCGCGGCCGAAGCCTACCACCAGAGACTGTTCTTAGCACCACCCGGAGGTCACGTGTAAGGATTCAGAGGGTTACCACTTACGGACTCAGGAATAAAAGAAACAGCTAAGCAGATAAACTTTTAAAAATTTATACGACGAGCTCTATGCACCTCTCTTTCTATCAAGCAAGCATCTACAAGTAAGAATGAGATAGCTATAAAAGGACTTAAAAAGGAAATTAAATTTTAAATTAGAGAAAATTTCTTGCTCAAGGAAGGTAAGTTACGCAGTGCCGCAAAAATTTCTGTGCGTTATGAATAGACGACTATAAAAAGAATAAAATACATAAAGTATAAATTTAGCCGGTTTTTTTTTACCCCGTTGCGAAGGGAAAAGAGAGTTGTTATAAGTTTGACGTCTATGTCTTTCTGTCTGTCTGTGGCATCATAGCTCCCGAGCGGTTAAATAGATTACTAGTGATGTTTTTTTTTTAAATTAGTTATACTTACAAGCTTTTGGAGTGTCCTTACATGCAGAGGTAATTCATGGCTGATTGAATTTCTGATTGATCTTCACGTTATTGACAATGATTAATACAATTATATTTACCTAAGTACAAAAGTACTCCCGTCAAAACTTATCGAGATCAAAAGAAACCTATC
This sequence comes from Gymnoscelis rufifasciata, assembly GCA_929108375.1. Classification (NCBI taxonomy): domain Eukaryota; kingdom Metazoa; phylum Arthropoda; class Insecta; order Lepidoptera; family Geometridae; genus Gymnoscelis; species Gymnoscelis rufifasciata. Next base: position 2,150,813 of record OV815326.1, read on the forward strand.
CCCCGGCGGGAATCTAACCCGCAACCTCCTGCGCCTGAGGCGGACGTTCGCCCACCGAGCCACAGAGGTCGTCACGACCGTACTATATGGATATTTACCTAAATCAAATAACACATCTTTATTATCACATATAAAAGAAACAGAAAAGCGGCTTACACTGCAACGCCGATTAAAATTCCTCGAATCTGATTGGGCTAAGGTTATCTCAGTTAATTACTTAAGAAAAAGTCGTTTGGTTGCTTATTTTTAAATTATTTGATGGCGTCAAGCTAAGTAATAAAGTAAATCTGTTTGTTTTGTGTGCGCTTTTCCGACAAAGATATGCTTAGGAGCTATGCTTCGAGCTACGCTGCGAAACGCATTCGAATATCTTCATATACATCATAAATAAAGAGCATAAATATCATATTAAATAGGAACTTGCAAATTGATTGCGAATAAAATCGGGCGTTATTTTGTTTCATAAAAACAAGTAATTGTTAAAAATCAACCCGCCGAACATTCGTCACTATTTAGCATACAATATTATGTATACTTATAGTGACAAACACACAGGCAGACGCGAGTATTCCTCAGGGATTTAATTCATACATATAGGCATAAACATGGCATAAACCTATTATGTATGAATTAAATAATACCAGTAAGTACCCGTAACTCAAGCTCAAATCTTACGAGACTAGATGTCTAGCAATATTTATTTCATCATCATCATCGGGTGATGATATAATCGTTAATAGGGTTATTAACGATCCCACTGCTGGGACAGTGGGGCTTCTCTCTTGACTTCACCGCGCTGGCCAAGTGCGGGTTGGTGAATGTCACATGTCCTTCATACTCTTTAAAGTTCTCAGAACATGCCGGTTTCCTCGCCATGTTTGCCTTCGCCGTTTGCAAGAAGAAAAATCCAGAGGTGCGAGGCTGGGTTTGAACCCACGACCTTCGGAATGAAAGTCGAGTGTCCTCCCACTTAGCCAAAACAGCTTTTTATAAGAACTGATATTTATTTATTGCCTATTTGTATCTCAAATCTACCCTCCTATTTCGAGGAACTGTAGAGGTCTTATATCTCTTTTTCTCGTCATTTACAAACATAATTACGCACAAATTGAATTGAATGTCTTCCTAAGAATTACATTACAATGGCCCAAGTTTTAGGGATACCTGTTATAAAAATATTACGCTAAAAGCGGCGAGGAAAATCGAATTTTTCAAACAAGATTGTTCCATTACGTGACTGTTGTCTGACGGCGCTGTAGTGCTTAGAGGGCGCCACGATCGCGGTATTTTGTAGAAAAGAATAATAGAAAATGGAGAATTTGCTTCTTAATATTATTTTGTTTAACTCAAGTTCATCATCATCATGATTTACAGGACTTGAAACGGGTAACATACCATGATGAAATGCTGTACTCACCATTTTTTTTAAAAACTAGATAAGCCTTAATTTGACCACAATCTCACCTGATATAAAGTGACGATGTTGTCTAAGAAGGGACATGAAGACCTAGAAGGTTCTCATGGAACATGGCTTCTCCGGACCACATAACGAAACACGTAAAAATCGTGTGTTCGGTAATCTTAATAGTATATTATATGCTTCAGCAGCTGCAATCTACTTTATAAGACCGGAAAGGCAATTCTCGTGCCCATTATATTATAACGTATTTGAATATAACCTAAATTCAATAGATTCATTTCAGTTTTTTCGATGTTAAATAATTTTGTCTGTGATTGTTTATTCTAAAATCTATCTAAAAAATCTACTGACTTTTAGGTTTTATATTCAATTCGTTATGAAAGTATAGACGCGAGAATTGCCTTCCAAGTGTTTCTAATTGAAAATTATCCTTTGGAGTTACCAAGTAGTATGCAAGTTCACAGACGACTATTTTGGATAGAAAATTATGTTGCAATTAAAAGCCATGTTGGCTAAGTACATAATCGACTTTCATTCCAAATTCGTAAGTTTACACCCCGCCTCGCAACTCTGGATTCTTCTCGTAAAATTTATGTGCGCTTTAAAACACGTGCTTTTCCTGAAGCCAAACATCGTAAGGCGACCGGTATGGTTTTGAGACATTTAAAAAGCTTGAAGGACATGTGAAATGGTGGTGGATTAAGCCCTTATCTCTCTCATCTAGAGGGAAGACCCTGTGTCACAGCAGTGGAAACGTATTAAGGTTCTTGTGTCATGAACTCATGGTACTGACACGATGATAAGAATAAGAATAAGAATAAGAATATTTATTTGCATCAGCATAATGTAGATAACAAAGGTCTTAAGAATAATGAGTCTCAATTATGCTCTACTTAGGCTTAAGCATGCAAAAATTTATTACATAATGTCATTAAAATATAATTTATTCCAAGATGTCAAACAATTAATACGTCAAGAAAATTATGTTAATATGTCCATTAAAAAATCATTCAAATTATAATAACACTTGCTAATTAATAATTGTTTCAATTTGTATTTAAACTTTTTTTCTTCGAAAGCTTTAATGTCTTTCGGTATTTTGTTGTACACCTTGGGTGCTATGCAGACAGCACTCTTACGCAGCAGTGCCGTCTTGCGGCTAGGCATAAGCAGTCTGTCCTTGTCACGTCTGTTGCGTGTTACAGTGTCATTCAGACGTTCAAAAAGCATTGGGTTTTTTTTCACAAAAATAGCTACTTCTAGTATGTAAAGCGACGGAAATGTTAGAATTTTATGCTTAACAAATAGTGGTTTGCAACTTTCAGTCATAGGTATGCCAAACATGGACCTAAGACATCTTTTCTGAGCCCCAAAAATACGATCTTTTTCCGTTGAGTTCCCCCATAATATTATTCCAAATCGAAGTATCGACTCTACTGTTCCATAATATGCTGTTAGCAGTGATTGAGTATTGACTAAAGATGATAATTTCTATAGTGCATATGCTGAACTGCTCAAGCGTTTATGAAGTGTCTCAATATGTTTTTTCCAGTTCAGTTTTTCATCAATCTGGGTGCCTAGAAACCGTGTAGAGTCAACTTGGTTGATCTTACAGTCATCAAAATCACAATTCAATACTATATCATTTTTCTTTGTTTGAGTAAAATGTATAATATTAGTTTTCTTAAGATTAATTTTCAGATTATTATTGTCAAGCCACGATATAATTGAGTTTAAAGAATTATTAATGTCAGATTGATAAGAATTAATGTCATTACATTTAATAGTTACGGTACAGTCATCAGCAAATAATGTCATTTTGTGTCTAATTGTATTAGGGAGGTCATTAATATAAATAATTATATTTCAGTATATAAGATTTATATTTGTATGCTAGTCAGTAAGGTATTATTCATATTCATTTATTTACCAATCCAATAACACGGGGCGTTATATAAGGCAAGTCAAGTTGAAGTGGGACTGGGCTGGTCACGTCTGCCGTATGCCAGAAGTGCTGTGGGCAAGGATAGCCAGCGAGTGGCTCCCAGACCTAGCGAGAAGGCGACGCGGCAGACCTCGGCGACGATGGCGGGACGAGCTTGACAGTTTTCTTCATGACTGGCGAGAAGTGGCCGGAGATCGGGAGTTGTGGCAAAAATGGGGGGAGGCTTTTGCCCAGCCGTGGGACACAGGGGGCTTATAAAATAATAAAGGTACTTGATGCTTTTGGATTAATCTTAATGAATTTGCTAAATTCAATTTTATAAACCCAAAAGCAGCAAGTAGCAAGCTCGACGATATCTATAGCACATTGAACTCATATTGCGTCATTCAATATCTGTAGGCCGGGCGAGCTGCCAAGGCATTCCTACCAGTCTAGACCGTTTCCATAATTTTTCTATATCTAATGCTTTTAGAATGTACCTGTACTCAGATATTGAAACGGTCGTTCTGTGGTCATTATGATATGAAAATAGCGTTATGCGTCAATTTTATTTGAATGCAGCATTTGAGACAATTGATAAAAATTAGATTAGGCAATTGCCTACAACAATTGTAAATTTTGTCACATGACGTCATTTTAGTTAAAATTAAGCATGTTGTGAAATACTATTATTGTCTTTATGTTTAATCTATTTATTTATTTAAGGACTACTAACCAAGGTATCACCATCAATTTCCTAAATTCGAGAATACAATAATGATGACATATATGTTCATTTTTGTAGAAGTAGCCACCTCATGTTTATATATTTGTTATGGCGGTGGATCTATGTATGGTATGCAATAAACTCGAACTCGTCACTCGAACTTCCGTCAGTATGGGATGATCTGAAAATTTAATACATAGAAAGATTTGCTCTTAGGAGCCATGTCATCACAAAAAAAAGCCGTGTAATCTAAGTGGAAGGACACTCGACTTTCATTCCGAAAAAGCATTTTTATTTCATTTCGTAATAAAATATCGCAAACTCTGCAGTAAAGTTCGTTTTTTCGTTACATCCCCGCCCTATGGATTGCTTACTGACAAGCTATGACACTTTGAAAGTTGACAGGCTATGAGTACTTTCTTGTTAGTGATTCTTGCGAAAAACAAATGTTGACTGTATCATAATGGACATTCATTTTATATCTTTATCTGACTGTCTATAGTTCAGTGACCGTAAGTTCGCTATAAATCAGTTAATCTCGATTTCTGTATACTAACAGATATCTAGATTAACTGAATTATTTATGGAAAACAGTCATGTGCTTTGATGTTTTTGAATTTGTGTTTTTTTTTTCTGTTCACGTCCGTAAGTGTTAACCCTCAGAATCCTTACACGTGACCTCCGGGTGGTGCTAAGAACAGTCTCTGGTCTGGGCTTTGGCCGTGGCTTGTCACCATCCTCCGGGCTGGGCCAGTGCGTGAAACGATTTATTCGTGTTCCGTAATGTCGTTCGGAGAAGCCATCTTCTAGGTCTTCATGCACCATCTTAGACCACATTGTCACTTTACATCAGGTGAGATTATGGTCAAATGAAATGAATGAATTAATCACCATAAGAAAAAATTTGTTTATGGTGATCTTGAGAAACTCTGATAATAAGAATAAAGAATAAGAATAATTTATTTATTATTTTACAAAACATAGCTTAGGTACATAAATATATAATTAAGTGTCTTGTTACAAAAATTATGCAAACTTTGAATTATAATAGGTTTAAAAGTTGATCCTTGTTACAAGTACATTTTAGTAGAAGGGTTCCAATATTTCGGCATGCCAATTAGTCCGCCATTTTGAAAATAACGGGATTTGGCGGCCAGTGATGAATGGCATGTCAATCGACAGAGTAAGTAGGTACTAATTCTGCTCCAGCGAATTTATATAGTTTTTATTCTAAAATATCTCAGAATCCGTACACATTATAGGTTTGGTTCAGTGTAAGCATGTCGATTTAAAATCGATTAATCGAAAAATCTATTATTTTGAATAATACAGTCGATTTTTCAGATCGTTTTTGGACCCTGCATCGATTCAATGAAACGATCCATAAACCTCCCGAATCGAAATAAATATTCCTCAACTAGCAACGGTATAATTTTTTAATTTTTATGAAAGCTTTCAATGGTGGCGTCTTCAAAGTCGTCAAACACTCAAACCTAACCTAAAAAACCTATTCTTGACTTTTGTGTGAGTGAATTTATTTATTACTTTATATAACAAAAATATACTGTGGGTAAATATTATATTTACTGGATATATTTATAGTAATGTAATGAATAGTATCGTGTTCATATCGCATTCATATTAATTTGAAAAGTAATAGGTAAGTGATTATATTGAACTTGATTTATCGAGAAACGTGCGTTGTAGATTGCATTTTTATTAAAGTACCTATTGTTTTTTAGGCTAAAATGTCAACTAAAAGTGATACAATAAATATTTCCGGACTATCCACACAACAACATCTAGCCCCGTGGTAAGCTCTTAGTTTCTGATATACTTAATATGATAAACATACATACATAGATATTTTTAGCCATTGACTATTTTAGTCATAGATGTTGAACTAGCCATTGGCTATTTTACTCTTAGATGGTGAAAGAGGCCCTAAGCAAGGGTTGCCAGGTACATAATAAGCTGTTATAAAAAAGCTTAGTCAAAAATCTCACACACAAAGTTCTTATTTAAAACAAAACCTACCTACTTGATTCTTCCACCTAAAGATTCACAACACTTATTCCAAACAGTTCGGCTAAGACGAAATCCACAAGCTCATTGAAAATGCTTCAGACGAGCTTTGATGTTTAAAAATGATATCATTGGTTTATTTTCGACGCCAGTTTCCAGACATAGCATCGTCTAGTCTGAAAATATTTTTAAAGTGATTCATTAATTTTCCCGCCGAGCGCATGACATTGACAGTTTATAACGTTGGACACTGACAAAGCAACGCGGCGGCCATTTTCAAATTATTTCAAAAAGCTTATCGAATGTTGTTTCTATTTATTTTTGTTGGGGGCGAGTGAATACTATTTTTCGAAACACGAAATTTGCAACGAATCGGTTGAATTCATATTATCGAATGGGAAATGATATAGGATTGAGCTGTGTATTTGTTTTCATTGGAAATGGATTTAAAATTAAAAAATAAGTACAAGTTCCTATTTAATATGGCATATAGAATATATTCTGCGATTTATTTTTGATTAAACTTTATATTCGAATGCGGATTTTGTATGGTTTACCTAATAGTAAATTATTTCGTATGTCCCTGTCGAGGTTATATTTTTTTCGGTAAAAAAAATATAAGATAGATTTGTTATTTATGTATTACATAAAAACAACTACCTATTAGATTTTTTTATCACACTAACCCTGACCACAGACAATTACCTACCTAGGTTATACCAATGTTAAGACATTATATTAAAACTCTGTTAAATAGTTTCTCAGAAGGTTAAAATTAAGTTCTTTGATGAAGTTAATAAACTAATTTAATATTAGCAGTCTGATCATATTTAATTAAAACCGCGAATCTTGTGTTTGACAACTTATTGAAGTTAGAACCAAAATAAATTCGTATACCTACTAATCTACATTGAAACAAAATGCCTATACGAGTATTATTAATTTTTAACCCCTGACCAAAAAAGTTAAAATTAGGTATTAAAAGTTTGACGGGTCTGTCTATCTGTGTGTGGCATCATAGTTTCCGAGAGGATGAAGCAATTTATTTATATGTATAAAAGGTGTCTTTTGACCGACTCTTTTTAGATATGTTTAATGAAAATCTGTTAAGCGGTTAAAAAGTTATGGGAGGTGAAATTGGGAAGAAAAGCCTGAATTCATATCTGCTAATATACTCGAGTGGATATCAAATGAAAGCATATCACATGCACAGTACAAAATAATATGATTTTTGACTTAAAAGACAACTAAGGTCTTGGAATCGTTTTTTTTTGTAACTTACGATTAATGTACTTATGTGATAACTTCTCATAGAAGGGTGAATCTATTCGTAACACGTAGCGGCGTCACTCTGTCTGGCATCCCTTTCTCTCATACTGCTACATATTCAAATTCATTTATTTGTTGTCTACATCAGCGAGCGAGTATTCGTGTCGCGTTGGCAAGGAGAAATCATCGTTAAACAGGTATACGCGATGATCTTGTCTACATTACAAGTCTCGAACTTAGTTAGAGCGAGGGGTTGAAACTAAGAATAAGAAACTAGGTCTAAACTAAACACTGTTACTGTTAAGACCTTTTGAAAGAAACGATATTATTATTATTACCGGAAAATAATTTCTCTCACGTTGCGCGCTTCAAGATTCTATAGTGACGTAATTGTGACGCCAACGCCAAACATCGTCTTCGGCCGAATACTTCGCGTTGTAACATGTACCCGGCAACACACATCACGTTGACACGCGAATATTCGCAGTAGGCCGCTAATATAGCCCCGCCATTACGCATACTGTAGCGATATAATATAGATAGTATAGCTCATTCTTACACTCAGCGCTAGCCATATTTGAATATATATATCACTTCTGTCATGCGGCATTAGTCGACGATTCACACGTTTTTTCTATCTGAAGCATTCCGTGTTAAAATTAAAAACGCTGTGTTTGTATTTCTTCTATCCATAGATATTGGACAATTCTTGCGCCTATGAATGTTATTATAACGATTCCACTTTCAAAGTTATCGTGCGTTATACTATTTATTTAAAAATCGGGATATATTTATTAAACTGAATTCACAAACGAACGAAAATATTTACATTAACGAAAGTCAGAAGATATTTTTCCTATGCCAGTAGTTTTAATTATACACCAATAAATACTAACTTAACAATACATTCTACTAACACTTTTATTTTAGGTACCTATTAACTTCCTATAATATTTTATTATATTTTTATATTACAGATATTTTTATACAACAGAAAGAAAGAGTAAGTGAAAGCTTTTATCTTGAATTACTTTGAGACTGAAATGTTGACATTAAATATTTACTATCAAAAGAGCTCTTATATCTGATTTAATAAGCTTAAACCGTAGTAGCTTAGGATTCGTTCTGATAAGTCTGTTTTACCTTAGAGAATATATGAAACAGCGCACACCCAGACTAGCCTTATAATAGTAAAAAAAGTCTTGCGACTCACTAAAGTCAGTCGTTGGTCAGCCTCATGACATTTTTACTTGCGACGTAGAAGTCGCAAGACTTTTACGTCAAAGTCAAAGTCAAAACGTTTATTTCCTTAGACGCGTATGCATACATGGACAGATCAACTTAAAGCAAATTTAAATAAAAACTAAGAATAATCAAGGATAATTTAAATTACTTAGGCTAATTAGAAAAGGGTTCGAACATTTTTACATGTGAACTGGCATACCTACTAGACCGTTGAAAAAAACGTGATTCGGCGGCCAGTGATAAAACTACCATCATAATGTCAACCGACAGAGTAAATGATTACAAGCAAAAAGCTATCTATGATGATATTTTAGACCAAAATATCTCAGAAACCGTATCACTTAGGAGATTTGATCATAGAACACTTTTTGTTTGTAATAATTTACTCTGTCGATTGACATGAGTTTCATCACTGGCCGCCGAATCAAATTTTTTTCAAAATGGCGGTCGATTAGGTAGTCCAACGATGTTCGATGCTCTTTAAAATATATTCGTAAATGTACACATTCATCAGTTTATGTGAGAAGCGATATGACATGAACAGACATACTGCGTTTTTGTCTGCGTCTCAGTTTTTAAATAGCACTAGTTTAAACCTTAGTGGTTTTTTTTTGCTATATAAGTGTTAATTTTTTTTTGTAATCAATAAATAAATAAAAAAAGGAAAGGATAGGTAATATTATTTTGGCTATTAATTTATTTTACTACCTCACTAATGTAATACTGGGATATGTAACATACTGACATAACATACTGACATATGTATGTTACTGATATGTAACATTTACATTACACATTACACGCGCATGCTCACGGCGAAGGAGCAACGAAATTCAGTCAAAAAACTACCTAACACAAGTAGGTCCTTCTACCTTCTAATATAACTTACACTATTTAATAAGAGGGGACACTCTCCCGTTCCTTTCCTGTTGATAAATAGACTCATTATGTGCTCGCTCTGTTCCCGTCACGGGGAATGTAGTTTACGGTAAGTGGTTGCAAAAACGGAGCTGAACACAATGTCTACTTCACAACTAACAGTTCCGTGTAGGTAACAAAGTTGACACTAATTTTCCCTTTTCTATTTTTCTATAATAACTAGCAGCCCGCCCCGGGTAAATTATTCAAATATCATAAACGATTTTTTTCTCGCCGATAACATTGTTGGTCTTCTACGAACATTAAATAGAATTGGCAAAATTGGTCAAGGCGCTGTTGAGTTATGCGCTTACCAATACATTTTGCGATTTATTTTTGTATAATAGATAGATTTTTTACATGTACTTACTAGCTAGATATGCACTTAAGGAACTAATCATTGTACACTTCTCTGATCCTTTTATCACTCTACTAGTGGATATTTGTTTTCATTTTAAGTTGTGGTGTTGCCACCCTCACGGGCACTGCCTGAAACCCAGCGCTCTGTCATAGTGCTCCTACGGGCCCTATGGCAGATGCATTATAATAATAATAAATAAATAATAATAATAAAATTCGTTTATTTCCTCACACATTATGCTGAGCCCTTTAGTACACAATGTTTAATTTCACGTGGGTTTAAGGTTTATTTAATTGTTATTAGTTTTAGATTGTATTTGTTGTTTTTGTAAATGTTTTAAGTATCAGTTTTATGTGTAGTAATAAATATTTATTTTTCTTTAATTTTTTTTACTTTAGTAGGTATAATAAAAATAAATACAGATTACGAATAAGTTGTAATTTAAAACTAATTAGAGAGATAGGAAGGTAATAAATTAAGTACAAACTGTTTTAATATAATACCGGATTTAGAGAAAATTAATTTATTGTTTATTTTGATACATTCAGAAATATTGAACAATTTATTTTGTGATATATACCTTACTAAATTTTAACTATTTTCAATACTATTTAGATTTAAAACGGGATTTAGATAGATAACAACTGTATTGCACACTATTTCTTACGAATTATGTATATTAAAAGAAAAATATAGTATAACGCTAACAGTGGTACAATCAGTGGCCTTATCGCTAAAAGCGATTTCTTCCAGGCAACCGGATGGATAGGATCTATTAGGGATATTCAGGAGTGTGTCAGAGAAAACTGATACCCGATTCGCTACAGCGACCAGCTCAACCGTGATCATGGCGCATGTATCCAAAATATCGTGAAACTCGAAAGATAATCAATCATGGTAAATATCCCGTTATAAATCTAAATAGAAATTACCGCGATAAAATGTGGCTTTCATTATTTATTGAGACCACAGCTCTCTACGTGTCAAATTTGATTCCAATCGGGCTTCGCTCGCAATAATGGATTTTACCGCGAAATGTGGTATTTGATGAAATTTGAAAAAATGAGCCTTAGTGTCGTTCTTATAGGTAAGCTATATAAGTGTGAAGTTTCATCAAAATTCCTTTAGTCGTTTTTGCGTGAAATAACAAGAGACACACTTACAGCTGCATCACAACTAACGCGTTTATAATTATAATGAGTAGGATTCGAATAAAAAATAAATCCAGTTTAGATCAAGCTAAGTTCTAGATTATTCTTATCTAAGATCAAAACACTGTTTAGGGCTCATTGCTCGGTATGGCAAAGGGCCTCGGAAGGGTACCACTGCTTTTCTCGTCTGCCAGCTTCATGTTACAAACCATCGCGTCTTTTTCACTTCTTAAAATTGATATTATGTATATATCTAATATATAAAATTTCCATGTCACATTGTTAGTTACAGTACTCCTCCGAAACGGCTTTACCGATTTTTAACTAATTTTATATGCGTAATCAGTAGATCTGAAAATCTGCTACTATCTATTTTTCATTTTGCAAAACCACGTTTGCGGGTCAGCTTGCGTTTATATAATAAGTTATTTTGAATTTTACTAGTCATTTTTGACATTGAATTATATTTGCACACCTGCTTGCGGGTTGAATACAATTGACACCACTACCTTATAAGATCGTGTTTTTTAATAATGTATTCGAGAGACGCAAAATGGCGTTAAACTGAGTAACATCTTTTGCATTTTCATAATTTTATTTAACTTGACACTGGCAAACTGACGTTTCAAGCGCAGAGTCCAATTAAAAGGAATTGAATTGAATAATTTATTCTGCAAATAAATGATTTGATTTGATGAATTGCGAAATTACTATATTTATACTAAACAAACATAAATTGAACAATATTAAAGTCGTAAAGCCAAAGGTAAGTTGGGAACTAGACCCATAAAATCACGGAGATTGTCATAAAATAAAATTCCGAGCCAGCTCGTAAATTTCCTTCGTATTATTTATATTTTAATAAGTTTTTTGTTTGAAGGCAAACGCGAAGGTTGGGACATAAATCAGAAGCGTATTCAAGATATCGCTCCAGTTTCACCAGTTTCAGAAAGTTCGTGCTTAGATTTTGAAGTGGTGTCATGTTGTTTGTTATGTCAAAGCCTCCGATGCAAGAAGAGGGTGCTATAATTTAGAGTATAAGGTGGAAGTCTGTCTGTGATATATGGATATCTTCTCTAATAAGTATATAAAATTTCTGTCACAATGTTAGTTACCGTACTCCTCTGAAACGGCTTTTTTACCGATTTTAACCAAATTTTATATGCGTATTCAGTAGGTCTGTGAATCGGCTACTATCTATTTTTCATTTTGTAAAAAACAACGTTTGCTGGGGTCAGCTAGAATTATTTATAATAATTAATAACTTATAGGGTGCTGTGACAGATGTAATAAGCTGAGTCACCCTTTAATACAAATAAATACATTGATATTAATTCAAATTATACTATTTTATGCTACAAATCGAGCTTTTATTGAACCAAGATGACCATACAAAAATATCAATTTAATTTCAATTTGATCTCAGTTAGGTTACGCTTTAGCCTGTCCTGATCACGTTTACAGGCAATGTTGCTGAATAATAATAATATTAAGTCCTCTTTTTTATTCAATAATATTTAGTCTTCTTTTTTATTAGTCTATTAAGTTTGTAACCATTGTTCATATCATTTTGTAGTGCACACTTATAGTTATGTTGCAACATAGATCTTAGGTTTAGATATGTTGTAATGTGGTATGTTGTTTGTAGTCGTAAATGTTGTAATGTGGTTTGTGTGTCTGATAAAATAAATAAATAAATAAATTGCTGAAAACACTCAGACAAACATTCCGATTGGGACTGACAGACGCGGGACGCGGCGGGGTAATTTATAAAGACTTATAAAAACTTAAGATTTGTTTGTTTGCAATGAAAGATTTCCAAACTACTGAACGGATCTTAAAAAATATTTCACCGATTGAAAGCTACTATATTTCCAAGTAACAATGGCTATTTTTTATTATCACAAAGAATAGGGATCCTTACAAAATTATATGTAACCCGAACTGTAAAAAATCCTAAAAACAATAGAAGTGATAACTGGTTGACATAATGGCAAAGCAAAGAGTTTATTGATCTGAGGTCGAATTACATAACCACAGATAAATTATAGAAAGAAAAGAGTTCTTCGAAAGATTATAAAATATTATTAAAAAATCTTTCATTCTCTGGTCATCAGTTATTACATAATTGGCGGACTGCTCGTTTATAATAAGTTTAAAAAAGATTAAATATGCATTACTAAGCCTAAAAAATGCCTGTACACCTTGCCACGCTTAATACTTTCATAACAATAAAATGACCTAACCTCAAATTTGTCTACCACAGGCGCCATCTTAACCATTTCCGCGATATTAAAATAACCGACCACATAAAACGGTACTAAAGTTTGATATAAAACGCGTTACGTATATAACGGTATTTTAGGGTTGCAACGCACGTACATACTCTATCTCGCGGAGTGATTCAGTGCTGCCGATTTTAATTTAGTTCTGCAAGTTTTCTCTCATATTAGCCAGACAAGTTAAGAATAGCTTTACCTGCTACAAGTTTTTAAACATCTAGTGGTAGGTAATAAAAGCATTTATTTTCTACGCCATATTTTTCTTACTATAATATTATAAAGACATAAGATTTTTTTGATTGTATTGAATAGGCTTAGAAACTAAAAAAAAATATTTCACTAATTGAAAGCTATAATATCCCCGAGTCCCCTTTGTGCTTCAGATAAGATGAGATAAATATTCTTTATTGCACACATAATTAAAACACAAAACAATACATAAGCACTTTAGACTATGTGACAACTGGCTGTCTTATCGCTAAAGAGCGATCTCTTCCAGACAACCTTGAATGAATAGGATTATATGAATTTTTATCTCAATAAATCAATCATTGAAAAGTAGTTTTGTTATGGTGTACAATTAAATGTTTTTGAATTTGTATCTTTTTAGATTTAACAGCGCGTAAAAATCGTTTTCATAGCAAGAGGTAGCAGGTTTTATTCTTGCCAGGAGTATAACAGTTTAGATACATTTTAAGCAATCACATGTTTCTAAAACGCTACATATGAAAAATCGAGAACTAAACATGTAGTGACAACACTAGTACTTAATAGACAAACTCAAATGACAAATTTGTAATAAAAGTCTTAAAAAAAAGGGTAGACCTTTGAGTTTGGCAGCGATTGCGTGTACACGTAAATATTGTAAAGTTTAATATTAGAAAACTTAAAAAACGTCAAACGGTATATATCATTTGACGTTTTTTTAGTTATCCCCAAGTTTCAATCAAGGGCTTGTTTCACATACACCGAGTAATCAAAGCAATGGTTAATTACATCAATAATACGCGTCAGTGGTTAGTAATAGTAGTGTCAATTGCTGTCTCGCTTGGTCACATGTGACTGAACGAAATAGCTCTAGTTTAACCATTGTCTTATTTTCCTTGGAGATGGTCAAACAGGCCAACAATAATATGTTGTTAAGCACTACAATAATTTTATTATTGGTCAATTTTGATTTCACCAACGGATTCGATTAAAAGCTTCTAACGCGTTATCGAAAATACCAATCTAACAACGGTTATTGAATTTTCGCAATAACTGCTACTCATAATTAAATTTGGAACGTATCGTGTGAACTATAACTAAAATTTCGCTCGCGGACATGTCGTAATTCATCTGATTTTCATACATTTCTTATTCTCGTTTCATTTTCGTGTTTGAAATTCTGGAAAATGACATGGGATTTTAGTTACATTTCGAATTAAACATACAAATACAAAAGTTAAAATGTATGACGGCGTGACGTCCTGGTTCTTCATTGTGGTGCATTTGTACCGAGTGGAAGTAGCATAGAATCAACTTAAAATGTCCGATGGCGTGAGCGGGGCGCTCACGCCACTCGATCGCGCGATGTTTACCTGCGGCCGGTACCGGTCTGTGCCAGCCGACCGGTCTAACAGCCAATCGGGTGGCCGCAGGTGGAGGGGTTGTTTACGAGTTGCAATGCTATTTAAAGTACAGTTCCAATAGTCCGGCAGACATTCTTTCTTTGGCTTCTGCTCTGTGCAAACGCTGTCGGAGTTACTTGTTGACTTTATCTATATCTCTGTTAAACTGAGCCTCAGATTATTTGTGTGATTGATACTGTTCGATTAATCCCGTAATTAATTACTATTCAATGATATAATCTGTTTAAATCACTATGTACAAACCTTTCACCTACATCAGAAGTGGGATACCCGCATCCACAACGTCCTGACATGTTCAAAATTTTTCGTTAATATTCCTGAGTTTAAAATAAAATTGATAGACTCAAATCACATTATAAGGACGCCTCCATAAAGATTAGACATTGCTTAAAGTAAAATTTAAGATTTACTCTTTAAGAGCTTAACAGCAATACGCAATCCGATAGTTATCCACTTCCGTTAATTCATGATCAACTCGATAAGTTGCATGGCGCTAATTACTAATGAAGGTTATAGGGCTACCCTCATCAAAAAAAAAAGAAAAAAAATACAGATAATTGCTAAAGGAAAAAAAACAGTTCCGATCTAGTACAAAAAAAATACAGTTCATTGCTAAAGGGAAAAAAGAACAGTTCCGGTCTAGCATTCGTACTAATCCAGGCCAGTTCTCAACTGAAGGGATTGTAAAAGATGATTTTAATAAAGATTAATATTGTAGTGTTAAAGGGTGTTTTACCGGGCCAGTCGTCTGAAGGGTCAAACAGACCAGTCCAGAACATAGTATAGTATGTTGTCAGGATAATCGAGCACTAACTATTATTATTTTCACTTACAGATAATTTTAACTGAGCCTACGCGAACGAGGACGTTCGCAAGTCAGAATGGCAGTGACGGCGTGACGTCCTGGTTCTTCATTGTGGTGCATTTGTACCGAGTGGAAGTAGCATAGAATCAACTTAAAATGTCCGATGGCGTGAGCGGGGCGCTCACGCCACTCGATCGCGCGATGTTTACCTGCGGCCGGTACCGGTCTGTGCCAGCCGACCGGTCTAACAGCCAATCGGGTGGCCGCAGGTGGAGGGGTTGTTTACGAGTTGCAATGCTATTTAAAGTACAGTTCCAATAGTCCGGCAGACAAACTCTAGACATCGGCTCCCTCTCCACCCCAGACGATGTGGAACGCGAAGCCTCGGACCTAGCATCCAAAATAATTGGTGCTAAGGAGGAAGCGTCCACTCCTATCCCGAAACGCGCGAACGTTCGCGACGTACTGCCAATTCACCTTCAGCGAAAGCTGTCGGCGAAGAGGGAGATGCGTCGCGACTGGTCACGTTCGCGTTGTCCCACCCTCAAATCCAAACTCAATTCCCTAACCGCTGAGTTGTCGGATGCTGTAAAGGCTTGGCGCGGGGAGACCTGGGAGAAAACCATCGACCAGGCCGCCGAACGCGACACCAACCTTTACGCCCTTAACCGTCAACTCACGCGGGCTCCCCTACCCACCTACCCCCTGCTGGACCGGGAGGGGAACAGGAAGTTCGCACCGGGTGACCGAGCAGAACTTCTGGCCGATCACCTGGAGTGGCAATTCCAACCCCACCCTGTCTCAGCAGATGCCCATCCCGACACCCTGTCCCACCACACCCTGGTAGAGAGCACCGTATCTGAGTTTCTGTCTGGACCCATTCCCCCCCTCGGAGGCGACTACTTTATGTCGCCTTCAGAGGTGGGGAAGGCAGTCCGCCACCTTCCCAAGAGGAAGGCACCTGGCCCGGACGGAATCTCGAATATGGCTCTCTTCCAACTCCCCCGCCGTGGTATCGTCGCAATTTCCCGTCTCTTCAACGGAATACTCCGCACAGGCCATTTTCCTGACCTGTGGAAGAGCGGGAAAGTTATAGTCCTCCCCAAACCGGGTAAGGACAGACGATACCCGGCCAACTACCGTCCCATCACCCTCCTGTCCACGATCGCCAAACTGTTCGAGCGCCTACTGCTTCGCAGACTGGTTCCGACCATCGAACCCCGCCCCGAACAGTTTGGTTTTCGAGGACAACATTCCACCACCCTCCAACTGACGCGCGTACTGCATTACCTTGCAACAGAGCTTAACGCCCGGCGTAGCACGGTCGCGGTCTTCCTCGACATCGAGAAGGCATTCGACCGTGTCTGGCACCCGGGCCTACTCTATAAGCTCTTGCAAAGCAGTACGCCACCAGCCCTTTCCCGGATTGTGGCGTCCTTCCTCGAAAACCGACGTTTCTTCGTAGACGTCGAGGGCGCCGCATCCTCCTCCCGTCCCATCCTCGCCGGAGTCCCCCAAGGTAGTTGTCTGTCGCCCGCACTCTACGCCCTGTACACCGATGACATCCCGACCCTGGAGGGGCAGTTGCTCCCCGGTGATAGGGATGTCACACTGGCGTTGTTTGCGGACGACAGCGCCTACCTTATGTCCTCCATCAATCCCTCCCACGCGGCCATGAAGATGCAGCGGCTCATGGACCGCCTCCCCAGATGGTTGGATGACTGGCGAATGGCTGTTAACGTCGGTAAGACAGCAGCCATGCTAGTCACCAACCGTCGCACCACCCTTCCCCCCCTTACCCTCCGGGGCCAGAACGTCGCTTGGACACCGCATACTCGTTACCTAGGCGTGGAGATAGACCGGTCACTGAGAATGCAGCCACAGGCGGATCGCGCGATTGCACAATCGCGCGCAGCCGTGGCGCAACTCAGACCGGTCCTAAAATCCAATCTCCCGCTCAGGACGAAGGTGCGGATCTACAAGACGTACGTTCGGTCCCGCCTCCTGTACGCAGCTCCCGCTTGGTATCCCCTCCTTTCCCAAACCAACAAAGACAGACTGCAGAAGGTGCAGAATTCTGTCCTTCGCATCTGCACAGGCGCGGGCCGATACGTTCGTAACGACGTAATTGCCCGCGACCTACAAATGCAGTCTGTCGAGGATTGTGTGGTGCTGACGGCTAAGCGTATGTTTGATCGCACTGAACACAGCCGTCACCCACACATCCAGTCCCTCGCCCCCCTCCACACTCGCCCCCCCGACCACAAAGGCCCCTGGAGACCCCTTCCCAGGGACCTCATTAAAGATCCTTTAAGCCCGTAGATTGCCTCCTCTCTCTCTATCTTCTTCTTTTCTTTTCTTCTTTTCTTTTTCTTCGCTGCCCACTCTACTCTTCTCCCCCACCCCACATCCCCCTATATATTCCCTCCCCTACTAACAATTTTGTATCCATATGTATTTTATACCCCCACATATATATATATCTCCCTTCCGCCTGTATAAAATTGTATTTAGTTTGTATTTATAAAAAAAAAAAAAAAAAAAAAAAAAAAAAGAGAGAGAATGATAATAAAAAAAATTAAAAAAAAAAAATATAAATTAAAAAAAAATTAAAAAAAAAAATTAAAAAAGAAAAATAAAAAAAATAAAAAAATACATATACCCGCCTTAAAGGCATTGTCGCGTGACCCGGGGGTAGTTGCCCCCGGAGTTGAAGCCGGGGTAAGGAGCGCAAGCTCGAGGCCCCACCCTGCGCCCTCAACCGAGGGACAGAAGTCAACGATGGGATCCGGCAGACATTCTTTCTTTGGCTTCTGCTCTGTGCAAACGCTGTCGGAGTTACTTGTTGACTTTATCTATATCTCTGTTAAACTGAGCCTCAGATTATTTGTGTGATTGATACTGTTCGATTAATCCCGTAATTAATTACTATTCAATGATATAATCTGTTTAAATCACTATGTACAAACCTTTCACCTACATGTATTTTTAATATTTGATAATTTTAACTTTAATGAAATGCCGTTTTGAAAGCTTTTCATTTTAATCTGCGTTCACTTTTTCGATCATATTTTAATCCTGTTTAAAACTTTCTCACGGTCCGAAAAGTCTACTATTCTGATGAACAGAGAACGACGTCGAATAATTTATAGATTCCGTTCCCAAAAAAATAATTAAATAAATACATATTTCCGGACACACCCCACAACAACATCTAGCCCGGTGGTAAGCTCTGAGCTTGTGTAACGGGTATTAGACATCTGATATACTTAATGTATTTACATCTATAGGTATTTTTTATTATTCGTATGTATATATTAAACACCCAGACCATCGTTTTCTGTTTAGTGAGCTAATTCGTTCGGCTATGTCATCCACCCCTATTAACTGCTGGGACACAGGGACTTCTCTTTTGACGAGAGAGATTAGGCCTTAATTCCCAACGCTGGCCAAGTGCGGGTGAATGACAAATGACCTTCAAACTCTTTTAAAGCTATCAGAACATGCCGGTTTCCTCAAGATGTTTTGCCTTCACCGTTAAAGCAGGTGTTATAAAGCGCACAAAAAAGTTAAAAGAAGAATAATGCAGAGGTGCGTGGGGGGGTTTGAACCCACGACCTTCCTTATGGCTATGACGGTGACTGATACAGCTGATAAAGCTGTGTTGTTCTATTCGCTTCTCAACTCAGTATAAAACATTGAGGCGAACTGTCAAGACAATGTTATTTCCTTGATATTTTTTGTTACAGCGATATAGTTTTAATAATTTAAGTTGACCTGTCTATGTAGGCTATGTGAAATAAACGTTTTGACTTTGACTTAGCTTCTAAGGAAATAAACGTTTTGACTTTGACTTTGATTTTGTCTGTTAAAAACGTTCTAGCGATCCGAAAGGTCTACACTGTAATCGTAGGTTTTAAAGTTTCCATTGTTTTTTCTTATTAGTTTATCCTCTGTTCAATTTATGGACTTCCATGAAATCCTGTTAAAAACGTTCCGGCGGTCCGAAAGGTTTACACTTTAATAAATAAATAAGCAGAGCTTGTACTATGGAATTTAGGTGACTTATATACTACATAGATACATTTTTTGTAAATACATACATATGATACATAGAAACCAGAAATTGTAAATCGTACAAAATCCCCCGGCGGGGATCGAACCCGCAACCTCCTGCGCCTCAGGCGGACGTTCGCCCACCGAGCCACAGAGGTCGTCTTTGTTGGTATATTTTCCCTGGGGCCTGATTCAGTTGAAAAGTAATAAACTGCCATGCGGGACTCGCACACAAAGGGGTCCCGTGGTTCTATTACAGAAAGAATACTTACAAAAAACGTCCAAAAACTGAAAATAATTTGAAGAAAGAATTGTCAATAATTTGAGTAAAGTTTTATTAAAGCATATTAACCAAATGCTTATAAATAATAATAGAAATCATTTTATCATTTCGGAGTAATAAATAAATATAACTACTAGCGGCCCGCCCCGGCGTCGCACGGGTATAAAATTTTCCCGGAAATTATTCGAATTTTTCTCGCCGTAAAAACCATCCTATCTCTCAAGTTGGATTGAACTGCACATGGTGTGCGAATTTTATTATAATCGGTTAAGTGGTTTAGGAGTCCATTGAGGACAAACATTGTGACACGAGATTTATATATATTAAGAACACTCGCAATTGACAAAGCGAGAAAGCTCTTGTCATAACTAACTATTTACACGTTAATTAATTTATTTATGCTGGAGTAGGACGCATAAATACCATATTTGTACTGCAGAAAAGGGCTGTTCGTGCTATCTATAATATGGGTCCCCGAGATTCGCTACGTGATAAATTCAAAGATATAAACATATTGACCGTCATTTGTCAATATATTTATGAAGCCATTATGTATACGCATAAAAATATTAATTTGTTTACAAAAAATAGTGATAAACACAATGTAAATAGGTACAAGAAATAAATATAAACTCGCTTTGCCCACCACTAGGCTGCATAAGGTTAATGTATCATTCAAAGGGCAATGTATACGCTTCTACAACAAGATTCCCAAAGAATTGCAACAGTTGTCAATTACTAAATTTAAGAAAATTGTAAAAAACAATCTTTGTAAAAAAGCTTATTATAATATATCGGATTACCTTGAGGACAAAACTGCTTGGGACGGAATCTGCTCCAACACAATATCAAAAACAAGACTAACAAACAAATAATGATTGTAAAGTTTCAATACAAAAATGAGCTAGAGTTTCTAATCGCTTCTTTGCTCTAGTGTAAAAAAAGCGAAGCGACCAGATACCATAAATTTATTTCCTACTTATCTTTAAGCACCTATGACCTATATGTTTTTTTGTAATCTATTTTGACGTGTCTAAGTTTTGTAAAACCAAACTATGGAAATAAATAATTTTGTATCTTGTATCTGACTGCCTCAGTGGCGCGGTGGGCGAGAGTCCGCTTGCGGCGCAAGAGGTAGCGGGTTCGATTCCCGCCGAGGGGTCAAGTGTTTGTATGTTCTGCAAGCACTTTCTCCTTGGTCTGGGTGTTTAATATGTATAATTAAATAATATCTATGTATGTATGCATATTATATTATGTATACCAGATGTCTAGTACCCGTAACACAAGCTAAGAGCTTACCACGGGGCTAGATGTTGTTGTGTGGATTGTCCGGAAATATTTATTATTTATTTATTATTTTAGGGATCGCCAACAAGAAAATACACATAATAACCTTAATAATAAAATACAAGAAACAATAAAAGTATACCCAAGAAACCTTGGCCCACGCCCAACGATAAAATAAAATAAACTAAAGATTATTCTCCAAAAAATTTACACTATTTTCACCTTAGCTGAATATAAACAAATTACTTTAAACTTTGGTTGAGACTTACTTTAGTACTATTACTATCTAAGGGCTGAAGTATATGAATAATAATACCTTCCGTTTTAGTTAAGAACTGTACGGCAAGGTACTGCTTCATGCCTCGCCTTCTCTACTAAAGTATTAGTACAGCAGAACTTAACAATAATTAAATTTTAACTTGCTTAAAACTTAAACAATCGACAATCAATGCACACAAAGCTATCTAAAAAAATATTAAATTGAACATTGTTTCATTAACATAGAACCGAATCCGGATAACTTCGGTATACTTTCAACGGTTAATATTCATATGATATATATTTTTTTTACGAAACTCGATTTGTAGTTTCTAGCATAAACCGGTGATATTGGGGCTATATTAATGAGTGGTTTACAGTAAATGAATAAAAATAAATATTTCCGGACAAATCACACAGCATCACCTAACCCCAATTAAGCAGAGCTTGTATGTTGTATGGGTTATTAGTGGCTAATATACAACATAGATACATTTTTTTTTGTAAATACATACTTATGATACATAGAAAACACCCAGACCCAAACCAGAAATTGTAGATCGTTTAAAAATCAGTCTTCGCATCGATTTAGGTATCTCTTAAGTTTATACGTTAGAAATACAAATATACTATAAATAAAGTACCATCACTATAAACAAATAAAAAACATTAAACAATAAAGGCAAAAACTGTGGCTGACAGTTTTAAATTTATTTTCTTGTTAATTTTATCGAAAAACTATATTTTTCTGCTCCAATGAAATAAATACTACAAAAGCACTTTTTTATAGAAAACCGTCCGGTCCGATAAGGATATTTTGTATTTGCTTTGGAAGCACATTATCCTAGCTATATAAATATATATACACAATATACGAAAGTATGTAAAAGATCTAATATATAAAATTCTCGTGTCACAGTTTTCCCATACTCCTCCGAAACAGCTTGACCGATTCTCATGAAATTTTGTGAGCATATTGAGTAGGCCTGAAAATCGGCCAACATCTATTTTTCATTTTGCAAAACAACATTTGCTGGGGTCAGCTAGTAATGTATAAAAAGGTATAAAAGTACCAACATAGTTTAACTTATCAGTCTAAATGCAGCCTTTGCCGGCAAAAGGATAAAAACTTTGCAAAAATAACTTCCTGGGGCGATGTAGACTAGTAAGCACGAAGTTTTTCGGAGTCAATTTGAGACTCACGGACTTTTCTTTAGTCAAGTAAAAAGTACAGAATATAATGGAATAGAAAATACTTTATTAGAAATAGAAATAGAAGTAGAAAAAGGTTTATTTACGTCAAAAAAATACAAACATAATACAGAGCAACTATAACATTAATTTTAGTTAGATTTATATATTATTTATGTGTAACAAGTTCGGACGTAGTGCTAAGGAAGCAGGTTACAGTGCTGGTTTTCAGTGGTACCGTGTAAAGTGACGCCGCAAGTAATGTACTTTATTATAAATATATCAGAATTAATACAAGAGAAAAAATAGAGCTGTTTTTACATAATATAACTTACATAATGACGACCTCTGTAGCTCGGTGGGCGAACGTCCGCTTGAGGCGCAAGAGGTTGCGGGTTCGATTCCCGCCGGGGGACCAGATTTTGTACGATCTACTATTTCTGGTTTCGGACTTGTGTGTTTTCTATGTATCATATGTATGTATTTACAAAAAAAAAATGTATCTATGTAGTATATCAGTCACCTAACACCCATAGTACAAGCTCTGCTTTGTTTGGGGTTAGGTGATGCTGTGTGAGTTGTCCCGAAATATTTATTTCTTTATTTATATATTACACACCAAACATAATAATACAATAAGATATTAAAACTAAACCTAGAACGTAATGGGCGGTCTTATTGCTTAAAGCAATTTC
Organism: Gymnoscelis rufifasciata; assembly: GCA_929108375.1. Taxonomy (NCBI): domain Eukaryota; kingdom Metazoa; phylum Arthropoda; class Insecta; order Lepidoptera; family Geometridae; genus Gymnoscelis; species Gymnoscelis rufifasciata. The sequence continues at coordinate 2,174,344 of OV815326.1, forward strand.
TTCCATACAACCATGGATGGAGAGAGAAATGACAAAGTATTTTTACCATGTTCTATTATTAGTGGCTTTAAACGCCGCGGCGTTGTCCGTGTTTTTTGCATTTTTTGCGGGAACAACTTACTTCCCCGAGGTAAAAAGTAGCCTGAAGCATTCCTCGATAAATGGGATATCTAATATTTTCTTTTATTTGGTCCCGTAGTTCCTGAAATAAGCACGTACCAACAAACAAAACAAACTCGTCAGCTTTGTAATATTAGTATCATACTAATATTATAAATGCGAATGTAAGTTTGTTGTTACGCTTTCACGCAAAAACTACTAAACCGATCATCATGAAACTTTGCACATATACTCTTGAAGGTATAAGAAGTAACATAGGATACTTTTATCGCGGGAAAATATGTAATTTCGCGGGAAAATCTAGCTAGTAGATTATAAATTTAAGCCCCCCGCCTCGTCTGTATGTCTTCCTGTCCTTATGTTTGGGTTAAACTCTAAAGCTACTGAATGGATATTTGAACGATTTTGTGAAATAGATTGAGTGATTCCACAAGAAGATTTTCGCATACGAGCAAAGCCAGGTCAGATAATCTTATATATAAAATTCACGTGTCACAATGTTCGTTGCCACACTCCTCCGAAACAGCTTGACCGATTCTCATGAACTTTTGTGAGCATATTGAGTGGTCTAAGAATTGGCCAACATTTAATATTCATTTTTCAAAACGACGTTTGCTGGGGTCAGCTAGTAAATAAATAATAAAATCATTTAGCTAATAACAACAATGTTTTTTTTGCAATTAGTACATTAAGTAATTTTATAGTCTTATCGTATGTTAAATATTTGTATACATTGGCAGACAAAATACCTAACTTTTTACGTGAGAGTTACATACCACAAATATTCCCGCCCAACCTGAAACAAAGAACGTTTTGCATTTAATTACATTATATTTATTGGAACGATGACCAAAAACTCTCTATGCCGATCTGAAATATTCAAAAATATTGTAGGTCTTAAGTCGTTTCATACAGCGAGCTGTTTCAGACATATTTATTTCTAGAAAAAAAAATCAGAGGTGCGCTGTGGGTTTTGAACCCACGATACGTAAGCAAAGTTGAGCGTGCTCGCACTTAGCCAATACGACTAATAGCTCATATTACTCATGTAAATCCTTTACGACAGGGTAGATGACAAAAAAAAATAATAACAAGTCCGTCATATTGATTATTTAAAAAAATTGTACCATTATTTTATGGCTAAACGATTTTAATTTAACATATCTTAGAAAAGTCGGCCAAAAACTTTCATACAAAAATAACTAAATTGGAATTGCTTCATCATGGAGCCTACGGACGGAGGATGCCACAGATAGACAGACACGTCAAACTTTTAACACCTCTCTTTTTTGGTAGGGGTTTAAAAATAATTAGCATTTAGTTTTGTTAAGTGTTTGCCCGTGTGTCACGAAGAAAACTGCAAGACAATTTCTAGTTATAAGTAGCTTTTCAAGTTGTCAAGTTTATTTTGTGTCGGGAAACGATGCAAATATTTGTTTACGGCAAACCGGTTTATAACTGTATAACTTGTTTCAGTATCGGTTACCGTGTACTAGTTGATAGCTATTTTTAAGTGTTGTAATGTGAAAATTAGTGATGTGTAAAAAAAGAAAATTATGATTGATATGTGAACTTTGAAGAGTTTGAAAGACATTGTGATATTCACCAACCCACAGGGGACTGTCTGTCTGGGACATCATAGCTCCCGAACGGATGGAGCGATTTCAAGTTAGTTTTTTTGTATGAAATGTGAGTTTGGCGCGAGTGTTCTAAGACAAGTTTCATGAAAATCGGTTGTGCAGTTTAAAAGTTATGGAGGTAAGACAGGGTAAGAAAACCCGAAAATCTGGACATATTATACTCGAGGGGTATCAAATGAAAGTGCATCGCGTGCACATTCAAAATATTATGGTGTTTTACTTTTAAGGAAATTAAGGCATTGGAATCGGAAGTTTTTCTTAAATTTTAAATTTAGATTTATTGCAAAATATGTCCACAGAGCTCTAGTTGTATTTCGAGTCTACCTCATACCTATCAAAATTATTTATAGTTTCTTGCCCGGCCAAGAGAACTTGAACTATTGTCCATTTCAGCAAGTTAAAAATATCTCTTACATTCAACGACGCCACAAACACAAACAAATCTGGCAGTTGTGATAAAAATGGCGGTCGTTAAAAACGGTGATTCGCAAACTACTCGCTGCAGAAGCTGCAGGGAATGGGCGTATGCATCTTATTACAGTGACGTGTTGCAAATTCGGAGACCGGGGCTTTTCTTACAAATTGAGCTTATATTTTGTCATTTTGTTACTTTTATCTGGCTTAAGCTGGCTTAGCAAGTAAATTATTGCAAAAAAACGACTTCAGTTTGGATAATTTGCGCGTTGCACCGATCTCCTCCCGTTTGCGCAACCTTAGGCTACGCTATGTTGCTGCGAACAATTTGAGATAGTAATGAAGTTAGCTCGAGAACTAAAACCAGACACGACAAATATAAAAATAAAAATGACCGAAAAGCTGCGCGAAGACTAAACATAAATAAATTTGATAAGTATGTGTCAGAATTATACTACTCCTAGGATTCATCATCATCATCACCCTATAACGTTCCCACTGCTGGGACACAGGGACTTCTCTCTTGACGAGAGAGATTAGGCCTTAATTCACCACGCTGGCCAAGAGCGGGTTGGTGAATGTCACATGCCCTTCAAACTCTTTTAAAGTTCTCAGAACATGCCGGTTTCCTCACGATGTTTGCCTTCACCGTTAAAGCACGTGTTTTAAAGCGCACATAAATTTCTCAAGAAGAAAAATCCAGAGGTGCGTGGCGGGGTTTGAACCCACGACCTTCGGAATGAAAGTCGAGTGTCCTCCCACTTTAGCCAACACGGCTTTTTTACCCTAGGATTCCGTCTACAGTTTATACACATTTTGCATTAAAAAAAACATATAATATAAGATTTTTTTTTACTGCAAAAAGATGCTGTCAAAGCGCTCACCTATCCAAGTACTGACATAGCGAAATGTCATTGTCATTCCGGTCCGGAGAATCTATCTACCTTCTAGGTCTTCATGCCCCATCTTAGAACAGTTAGTCTTAGTCAAAAGGCTAACTGGCATAACAAAAAAAAAGAATCACATAGTATGCCTAGAGAAGGGGTACCTACGCCACTCCGAAGCACTTCATAGAATTACACACGTTTTACCAAAAGCATGTTATTTTTTTTTACAGGACCCGGACTACTCACTCAGCATCACCTAACCCTAAACTAAGCAGAGCTTGTACTATGGGTGTTAGGTGACTGATATACTACATAAGTATATACATATTTTTTTTATAGAAAAAACCCAGACCCGAAAAATTTTTGATCATTCAAAATCTGGTCTGTAGTGATTATATTCTCTATCATATTCGGTAATTAAGTAATCTTTCTTTTTTTGTCTCTGGAAATTTGAACTTGATTAGGACTACCCCTCTCTTGTTTGTATAACAAGAAGAATCTCCTTTTCCAGTTATCTTAAACGGGTTCTGTAAGGCAAGTTGTCAATTTCAGCAAATAAACAAATTCCTCTTCCATTCTACGATGCAACAAAATACACAAATATGACAGTTTATTTTAAAATGGCCGTCGCGTCGCCGGAAGTGGTGATTTGCAAATAACTCGAGCTGCATGAACTGCAAGGAATGGGCATATCCACCATTAATTTTAATTATTAATATATGGAAGACGTGTTGCTAGTTTAGAGCGAGGCTCTTACAAACTGCGGGAAATATAATATTTTATATATATCTATGTATTAGTATCAATATTATATACTAGTGGACCACCACGGCTTCGCACGGGTTATTATTAAAAAAAAAATCCCGGCAATTATTCGATTTTTTCTCGACTTTTAAACCTTTCCTAGACCTCCACGAACATTTCAAGACTATGATAAGATAAATCCGTTCAGCCGAGTTCTCGAGTTTTAATCAGACTAACGAACAACAATTCATTTTTATTTATATAGATATGTATTTATGTTGTATAAACTTTGTAGTTATAATATTTATGTATATTTTTATATTTTGGTAAAAGTATTGTTCTTACAATACTCCTAAATACTTTCGTATCTAGCACACAGGTCCCCTTCTTTTTCCCAATAATCCTATCCATTCAAGGTTGTCTGGTAGAGATCGCTCTTTAGCGATAAGACCGCCATTGTCGCATAGTCTTAAATGATTATTTTTTGTTTTGTGTTTTTTAATTATGTGTGCAATAACGAATATTTATCTTATCTTATCTTATTTTGTCGAAATAATAAAACCTCTCCTCACATTATAACTTCAGCAGTTAGGTCGTCCACTGTTGGACATTGCCTTCACTCATATACACACGTAAGCAAATCACCCCTATTTACGTTCCCACTGCTGGGACACAGGGAATTTTCTCTTGGCGAGAGAGACCAGGCCTTAATTCACCACGGCAAGTGCGGGTTACCGGTTTCTATTCACCGTTAAAGCACATGTTTAAAATCGCTTTAAGACGCACATAAATTATTTAAGAAGAAAAATGAGAGGTGCACGGCGAGTGTTTGAACCCACGACTTTCGGAATGAAAGTCGAGTGTGCTCCCACTTAGCCAACACGACTTTTTTTTTTTGATAAGCCTTCATTTGACCACAATCTCACCTGATGTAAAGTGACGATGTGGTCTAAGATGGAGCATGAAGGCCTAGAAGATGGCTTCTCCGGACCACATTATGAAACACGAAAAATCGCTTCACGCACTGGCCCAGCCCGGAGGGTGGTGACAAGTGTTTTCTTTGTATCATATGTATGTATTTACAAAAAAAATGTATCTATATAGTATATCAGTCACCTAACACCCATAGTACAAGCTCTGCTTAGTTTGGGGTTAGGTGATGCTGTGTGAGTAGTCCGGAAATATTTATTTATTTATAATTATCAGGTTATTAACCTTAAAGATTAACGTGCCATTTTTTTTAATTCTATGAAATAAAAACCGAAAGTAAGAGAAACACATCAAAATAACTTCACGGATAAAAAGTAACAAATATAATGAAATGCATACCTTAGTCGAACACTGAAACGTCTAAAAAGACAAGTAACAAGTACATACCTAATTATACATTCTTGTTGTGCTCATATATTAGCGGATAATTTAAACATTAAAGACCCAGTAACATTATACATACAGTATTCCAACTCGGCTGTGTTTGTAAACAAAATGCCTCCAGCTGCGCAGTACGTAAAAATGCGATTGGGCTTTAATAATTTGCCTGCCTGCTTTTTTTTCTTCTTACTTTTTTCACTTTATTTATTAATCCCGGTTACTTTAGGGAGGACAACATTGAATCAAATTAAGGTACGTACCTTCCTTATATAGTTTGGTAAAATACATTTATAATTTCAGAATTTGCAGGAATTGGTTGCATGAACCCATAGCCCTGAATGCGACATTGAGAAATTCAAAGCAAACAAAAGCAGCACAACATTATAACTCAAAATTTTAAAACAGATAGTCGTTAGGGCCTTAAAGTTCTCGAATAGAGGCCCCGGATCAGTAAGCACAGCGTTGGATGACCACCAACAAGATAGACAGATGAATTGGTCAAAGTTGCTGGCTCACGGTGGATGCAATTAGAGACCGATTGGAATAATTGGTCTTCTTTTAGGAAGGCTTTCGTCCAGCAGTCATCATCATCACCCTATTAACGTTCCCACTGCTGGGACACAGGGACTTCTCTCTTGACGAGAGAGATTAGGCCGTAATTCACCACGCTGGCCAAGTGCGGGTTGGTGAATGTCACATGCCCTTCAAACTCTTTTAAAGTTCTCAGAACATGCCGGTTTCCTCACGATGTTTGCCTTCACCGTTAAAGCACGTGTTTTAAAGCGCACATAAATTTCTCAAGAAGAAAAAATCCAGAGGTGCGTGGCGGGGTTTGAACCCACGACCTTCGGAATGAAAGTCGAGTGTCCTCCCACTTTAGCCAACACGGCTTTTTTAGCGGCGTCCAGCAGTAGGTGCTTAATAATTTTGAATTTTAAAAGCATCACTCGGCCCGTTCTTAACTGCGGCAAACTCCTGACTGACCGTATACCCAGCGTGTGCCTCAATCGAGGCGCGTAGGTAAAAGCTCGGGTCTCGTCCGTTTCGTTCGTCAGTTGGAATACTGTATGTTATATTACAGCGCTTAACGTGTTCTCTAATTTAAACACGAGATAAGATTTCTCATTTGCCCCAAGCACAGGAGTTATGAAAGGAAATTGTATGAGATCTTTTTGCTGGTTTAATAAATCGCGTCGCGTATATCAAGTTATTCGCACGTTTGCTACAGCCTAACAATATTTTCCGCGAGACCGTACACTTTAATAAGAACCCATTATGCTTTTATCGTACAAGTTAATTTCAACAAATAAAAGAATTAAAAAGACATACTTTGTTTTTTTTGGATAGGTACAGATAATAAGGTTTTGACAGTTGACGTTGAAATAAAATACAAATGCAAAATCATTTATTCAGAATTAAATACATATAAACACGGGCAGAGAAATAGTTATAATTAATTATTCTCATTGATCTAACGATTTCAGAGATATTTGAATGTATCTAGTTCCAAAAAAGGTGCCAACTCAACATAATGCGGGCTGTGAAGCCTGTAAAACTAGCCCCACACCCTGACTTCACCCGGATGCATCTTTTTGAATAGGTTAGATAACTAAAATAACTAATAAGTCCATAATTATGATTATAAAAAAAACTTTTTTCAATATATTTTCTGTAATAAATATCTTTTTTTTTTGCAAATATTTTTTATCGCAACGCTTTGAAGTTTCGCAAATGTGTATCGAATTTATGTGTCGCAAGCCCCCACTCCGGTTCTTTGATGGTCTATATCTTCTCACTTTCTTAATGTATTGAAAAAGCGAAAAATAATAAGTGCACAGTACTTTTACACGGACTGAACAGAATAACCGATCCGCGGTCTCCATTCTAGAACTTTTCGGCCCCAACGACCATTTACTATACATGCTATATAACATACCGTGTTTATATATATTAAAACATTTAATTAGTTTAAAGTTGACCTGTACATATACTTATGTCCCTGTGCTTCCAAGGAAATAAACGTTTTGTCTTTGTTCGATCTGTTCACGAACTTTGGAAAATGAATGATGAGAACAAATATTGAATTGACTTATTTCTGGAAAAAGAGAATTTATTAAATTGCCTCCCCATGAAAATTGAATTTGTTTGGCAGATTGAAAGCGACGGGTCGACAGCGTAATTAATATAAAAATACCGAAATAACGGGTAAGGCAACGGATAACGGATTCAATTAAAATTAATAATGACTACATTAAAACCGGTGCTATTAAAAGCGTTATTTTAAAGGAGAATGGTTATTTACGTTGAATGTAACGTAAACCACAGAAATCATGTTTACTTAAATGATGTAAATTTATTTAAACTAACTTTATTTTTTTGTAAAAGGTTTTGTCTGTTCACGTCCGTAAGTGGTAACTTTCTGAATCCTTACACGTGACCTCCGGGTGGTGCTAAGAACAGTCTCTGGTGGTAGGCTTCGGCCGCGGCTTGTCACCACCCTCCGGGCTGGGCCAGTGCGTGAAGCGATTTTTTCGTGTTTTGTAATGTGACCCGGAGAAGCCACCTTCTAGGTCTTCATGTCCCATCTTAGACCACATCGTCACTTTACATCAGGTGAGATTGTGGTCAAATAAAAGCTTATGGACCATAAAAAAGGCTTATTTTTGACTACAGTCTAGCTAGAAGGCAAAGACGAGGTCAGCTTCTAGAAAGATCGATTCGATCGATCGATCGATCGAAGAGCGTTCGATGAATGTCATATATTCGACAAGGACCTTAGTATAATGAGTCATTATTATTAATTACATCAATAGGAATTACCTATTTCCCTAGATTTCTATGTAATCACATGTTCCCAATATTTTTGACGTGAAGTGGCTTAGTGGCCGAAAGTCCGCCTGAGGCGCAGTCGGTTGCGGGTTCGATGCCAGCCTCGGGGCCAGAGTTTGTACGATCTACAATTTCTGGTTTCGGGTCTGATGTTTTCAATGTATAATATTTATTTACAAAAAAAAATGAATCTATGTAGTATATCAACCTAACAACACCCATAGTACAAGCTCTGCTTAGTACCGTACCCCTCTGGTAAGGCGATGCTGTGAGATTAGTCCGGAATATTTATTTATTTATTTTTACAGTACAAGGTAATTATTTGTATTAACATATTATTTAATTTTGTGGATTATAAATGAATAATGGATTCTTTATTTTCTTTCAAACAATTAAAAGAAACAAACTCTGTAATCTAATATATAAAATTTCCATGTCACAATGTTAGTTACCGTACTCCTCCGAAACGGCTTTACGGATTCTTACTAAATTTTATATGCGTATTTAGTAGGTCTGAGAATCGGCTACTATTTATTTTGACATTTTACAAAACAATGTTTGCTGGGGTCAGCTAATAAGTATAAATGTCAACCCTGATCGTGTTGCATCACTCACTACACAATTCATAATTTCATAAAACTTTATTCAATTCACAATTGGCACTGTATTCGAATATATATTACAAAATCAAATTAATCCTTGGTACCAATTTCACATAATTTCCTTAATTAATTACAACCATTTATCTAAATCTAATTAAAATCAAAGTAGTTTTTCCCACTATTATCTTTAAGAAAGTCATTAGCCGAGTAATAACACCCCTTCAACTAGATCTCTTTTAATGTACGTTTGAACAACTCATGGTTGTCCATAGTTATCATGAGATAATTGGTAATGCATTTATTTATTTATTTTATTTAATTAGAACGGTTAACAATAACCACTTACACTAATTAATTAATACTAAAATGCAATTACATTATTGAAATTAAAATAAATTAACCAAAAATTATAATAATAATACATAATATATATTAATTAAAAATAAAAACAATACACATCACAGATCAATCTCACAAAATGACAAACAATGTTTAATAAATAGCTGCCAATTATCATCAAATATGTCAACATGTGGATAGATAGCTATAATCTTGTTGAGAGAGTTCAGAGTGCGAGGCAGTGGGGATTGCGCGCGCGCGACCGTGCGACATAGGGGTTTAGCCATGAGCCTGTGGCTCCTGCCCCGAATGTAGTTATTCGGGACGTAGAGTCAAAGAAGTTCATTGTGCAGGTCAACGGCATCAATTGCGTTTCGCGCGATCTTACAGAAGGTAATAATTTGTTCATATGCTCTTCGAGTGCTAAGGGAGTTGTATCCGAGGCATCCCAGCAAGAACTTCGTAGGGTACATATATGGATAATATCCAAAGACTTGATCAATTGAACAATACTATGGCTTGATACCTACAATAACGTTTTGAAACCTTAAGTGTAGGTTGAAAATGGGTACTCAGATCTTTTCGTCCCATAGAAATTCGTTCCAGTTTTGCTCTGCAAAAAAACTGTGTCAAAAGTGGTTTACTACACGTGGAATTAAATCCCTTTTAATCATTTAAATCTGTTTTTAAAGAAGTAAAATAGGATTCTCCGTATTATTCGTTTTTACTACTTTCGTTCAACAATTCTGACTTTTTCGGACGACATAATGATAACATGAATTAGATAACACTGTAAAAAATTTAAGCGAACTGTCAAGACATTGTTATTTCCTTGATTATTCTTTACTTTATTTAAATTAGGTTAGTTTTACTTTAGGTTGATCCGTCCACGTATGCCCTGTATGTATCTAAGGAAATAAACGCTTTGACTTTAACTTTAAGGTTCTATAGTCCAGCGTGTCTGACGAGACAGCATTATGAGATGTAACTTTGAAAGTAAAATAGAAATAGAATCCTCCTGACTACGATAACAAACGTGACGTGATACGTCGGTCGGGTTGCGCCGTAACTGCGAATTCTGCTATCCATTCAATCTCCAAAACTTGACACACTCCTATTCCATTGTTATTTCATGTCAGCGCCTAAAGCTAGACCACTGACAGTTTTAATCTCGGTGACAGGTTCTACCGGACAATGTAATTGTATCAGTCGCCTATGGTGCGACTAAAGTAGTCGCACCATAGGTTACTGGAGGTTTTGTCTGTTCACGTCCGTAAGTGGTAACCCTCTGAATCCTTACACGTGACCTCCGGGAGGTGCTAAGAACAGTCTCTGGTGGTAGGCTTCGGCCGCGGCTTGTCACCACCCTCCGGGCTGGGCCAGTGCGTGAAGCGATTTTTTCGTGTTTCGTAATGTGGCCCGGAGAAGCCATCTTCTAGGCCTTCATGCTCCATCTTAGACCACATGGTCACTTTACATCAGGTGAGATTGTGGTCAAATGAAGGCTTATCAATAATAAAAAAATTAAAAAAAAAAGTCTTTGCATTGACGGGCAAATACGCAAGGCACCGCCCTTATAAAATAATCAGGCTCAAAGAACGAGCGAGAAAGAATCAGAAATCATTCGGTACCATCACAAGCCTCCTATTATTTATCTTGTCCTTCGTAATCCCTTGAGAGGCCCTCACATATACCCTAAAAATAACCCAGCTCTATCTAAACAGCTTAACCAGAAAGCAGCATATTAAAATTTATCAGTGGATTTTTATGATTTATGGTATTTTAAAACTTAAAACAGGTAACACAACATAATTTGGCGGTTTTGATATAAACCGTTTTCCGGTTCGTTTGTAACCGTCTGCTCGAATTGCAAAAACAAAGACACAATCTCTTCATCTGCCTTCCTACTAGCCCGACGATGTCGTCGGCCCATCGGGCAGGTGGTCTGCTGCGATGACTCTCGGCTCCCACTGGCCACCATTCTGCTATTGCCCTGGTCCATCGGTCGTCATCATTCATCTGTCGTCATTTCTAATTATATTTAGGTATATTATTTATTTGTGATATTAGTATTTATTGTATTTTGAAAAAGTTGTGGCATTGGGCAACCACGTTATAACCCATATTGTTTCTTATAATCTATATTATCAATAAATGACTATTATGACTATTATAATTATTATCTTTATTTCATTTTAAACACGACAAAAATATATTTATTACATTAGATTACATAACGTTGTTGACGCATATGTATACCTAGGACAAACAGTCCAATTAGGTAGGTCCAACTTCGAGAAAGAGGTCAATCGCCGAATCCAGCTCGGATGGGCAGCGTTCGGGAAACTTCGTAACGTCTTTTCATCGAATATACCGCAGTGCCTCAAGACGAAAGTCTTCAATCAATGTGTGTTGCCAGTGATGACATACGGATCCGAAACGTGGTGCTTCACTATTGGTCTCATAAACAGGCTTAGAGTCGCTCAAAGAGCTATGGAGAGGGCTATGCTCGGGGTTTCTCTACGGGATCGAATCAGAAATGAGGAGATTCGTAGAAGTACGCGGGTCACCGACATAGCCAAACGGATTAGTTCTTTGAAGTGGCAGTGGGCAGGCCATATAGCACGAAGAACAGATGGTCGTTGGGGCCGAAAGGTTCTCGAATGGAGACCACGGATCGGCAAGCGCAGCGTAGGACGTCCACCAACTAGATGGACGGACGATCTAGTGAAGGCTGCGGGCTCACGGTGGATGCAGGCCGCTGCCAGCCGAAACCACTGGAGATCTTTGAGGGAGGCCTATGTCCAGCAGTGGACGTCTTACGGCTGAGATGATGATGACATTAGATTACATATAGAAAAATCATATAAAACTACCTACTGTAAAAAATATATCGAAACGGAGAATCACCGGCCGCGAAGCTAGGCTCAAGCGACCGGTGACTAGGGCTGTAGAGAGAGGAATTTCCTGACGATACGCGCCGAGTTCAGGAGAAATGCCTTCCTTACTTTATTATTATGACTATTATAATCAACATGAATCCTTTGAAGTAGTCTAGCCTTTTACATATAGCTATAACAGGCCGCATCCGCAGTCGAAATCATAACCCCTCTTTATGTGAGCGCGTCGGGTAGCCCCGGGCGGAGGGCAGAGGTATCTCAGCTATTTAGAAATGAAAACCAGAAATCAACTTCAACTGGATTCTTTAATATATGTATTTTTTAATAGCTGAAACACTTCATTTGTCGATATTAGAAGACTTTGTTTGTTTGTTTGAATGAGCTAATGTTAGGAACTATTAGTGCTTAGCTAGTGTTAGCCTAGTGAAGAAGTCACCAGATATACGGTCTGCTCTATAAGTTATCTGCAAATAACTGAAGGACACCTTACGTCTATTTTAAATGTATTAGTTTTATTTAGAAGTGTGTTTAGAATATAAGTATTAATGTTTTTGCTGAAATAAATATTTTGAATTTAATTTAATTTAGATACTGGTCCGATTAGAAAAATTTTTTTAGCGTTCGATAGCTCATTATCGAGGAAGGCTGTAAGCTAACTTTTACTGTTGGGTAATATGTTGTGCCCGCGGTAAAATACATAAACAAGAATATCGCGCATGTGAAGCCAGTTGTGTGTATAAAATGTTACAACTTTAAAAATAGGTTATTCTGATTTTAGTGGCGTAAGTGGATTTTCGTTAGTTGATGCTTGTCTAATAGTAGAGGAGCCCACATACCATAGTAAGGAAACTAGAACCCAAAGATGGAATTTCACCAAGGTCTCGTGTGTTTTGAAAATCGTAGTAGAGACTTGTTAAATTTTTATTAGGATGAGCCCAGTGGTTTTTGTATCAGTAATTGTTACATTTGAGTCAATTGTCAAGGCTTGAAGGAGAAAGGGATTTTGCTGCGCGACCGAACTGAAAAAAATGTGCTAGTAAAACCGTAAGACGTAACCGTAGTCCGTGGAATAAAACTGCACAGGCCGACAGTCGTATGCACAAGCGAGTAGTGTCGAAAAATCAAGAAAACCTACATAAAATTGAGCACGAGCTTTTTTATACAAGTTGTGTCGATTCTACATTAGCCGAAGGAACATCGTTCCTACCTGGTGTCCCACGACAACACTCTTATGTTTTAATATTACTTGTTACAGTATTAAAACGAAAAACGGAAAACATAGCATGATTTTAGTTTTAATATTTCAATTTGTTAAGTGAAAGTGTGTTGAAATTGATTGGTGAAAACGCTTTTTTTTATATTCGCCTACATAACAAGAATGAGGATCATTTTATTACATAAAGGTCAAAGACTCAACAAAATGGAAGAGCTACGTCGTATGTTGGCTTAGCACGAGTGTGTGTAGGTAGAAAAGACAAGGCACCTGATAAGCCGCTGATAAGAATTAACATGTACGACCTCTAACGAAACCAAGTGTACAATTAGTTTCTAAGGTGGATGAGCTAATTAACCTTTGGAACTAATTGTACACTTAATTACTGAAATACATTTTCGTAATAACAAATAACAGGAAACAAATTATTTAGCGTGCATTAATTAAATTTTCACAGTATAATTATTTAAATGTGTTTATAAATTTATGATTTCTGTCTTGAAGACACAATAAATAAATATTGGATTTAACAGGTTTAATTGACTTAATTATTAATCGTTATTTCACTCCTTACTTTTCACTTAATATTAGAAAAAGATTAAGATCTTGGAGAATTAAAATCTTAATAAAATTCACCTGTCACAGTTTTAGTTACACCCTTCTCCGAAATGGCTTAACCGATAATTATGAAATTTTATATGCATATTCAGTAGGTCAGAGTAGTCAAAGTCAAAAGCAAAAAGAATCGGCTACTATCTATTTTTCATTTTGCATTTCAACGTTTGTTGGGGCCAGCTAGTAAATATATTTATACATATATCAAACATCGTCTTTACGAACAGAAAAGTTATTACAGTTTTTTTCTCCTTTCACGAAGATGAAGAGCCTTTCTTCGCTAGGATAAAAAATAACAAAATGGCGTGCTTATTCCGCGAAACAATAAAACCTTTTATTGCCTGTTTGTGGAACCCTATACTTTCTCGTGATTCAACAGACAAAAGTTCACAAACCTAGTTTTATACTCAATTCTAAGTTTGCGTTGTTTTAAACCGATTGTATTCGAGTCCAGACAGAAAGATAGCCAAACGTAACGATTGAAAAACGTGATATTGGTGGATCGATTTGATATTGCTGGTTTAATTACAAGTACCTTTAGTTGAAAACTGTACACCTATTTTTTCGCAATAGGAAAGAAGTCAATATAAAAAATATGAAATGCAATTACCATTATTTAGATTATATAGAGAAAATGTGTTATTATACTCACGTAGAAGACTAGAGTTGATAAACTTCTAACGTTTTGTACTTCGGAAGTCAAGAAAGAACTTATCGGGAAGAGCGTGCGTTTCATAGTATTAATGAATATAATGAGAACAGATCTAATAAATTTACCCAATTGTATTAATAGATATTGACATTTTTTTTAAATTTTTAATTAAGTATTATGACATTGAATTTATACTTCCTGACTCTATAATTTGTAATTATTATTTTTTATTATTATTTGTAGGTATAGGTATGAGATATTGTGTTAAATAATTATTGTTTATATAGATTCTGAATTGTAAAACTTGACTTACCTTGTATAACGCCCTGTGTTTTTATGATGGTGAAATAAAATAAATTGAAATTGAAAATAGAGTGAGCGTAGTGAGCATGACTTTATCGGTTGTCTATATTGTATTACCCTGAAAAAAATCTTGTGACATGATATTATAATAATAATATGATAAAAAGTTCAGTCAGAAACATAATTTTTACAAAGATGGCTATTGGCTCGATGATCTAGTGGTCCCGGTGATTTTGGTTCAATTCCCAACCCTATTTGAGTATAACTTTTTTTTTTATTGTCTATATTAAGCCTTTATTTGACTACAATCTCACCTGATGTAAAGTAACGATGTGGTCTAAGATGGAGCATGAAGACCTAGAAGGTGGCTTCTCCGGGCCACATTACGAAACACGGAAAAATCATTTCACGCACTGGCCCAGCCCGGAGGGTGGTGACAAGCCGCGGCCGAAGCCTACCACCAGAGACTGTTCTTAGCACCACCCGAAGGTCACGTGTATGGATTCAAAGGGTTAACACTTACGGACGTGAACAGACAAAACCTCCAAAACTAACTTATTTATAATTTACAAAAATTATATATTTGTAAGGTATTTCGGTCATGTTACTATTAAAGTACAAGTTCTGCTTAGTTTTGGGTTAGACGACGTCTTTTAATAGTCTAAAAATTCTTAAATAGCAATTTATCGGCCATACTATTGGGGTGTTTCTTCTTTTTTTTTTTATTGATCGTAGAAGTCTAAGGATGGTTTAAAAATTCGAATAGTTGCCAGGAAACCATTTTGAAGTGCATAGCCGGGGCGGGCCGCTTTGACAATAAAAATATATGTCACAATAACTGCTGGTTTTAGTACTAACAAAATCATGTCAAAACAAATAAAAAGCCAGACACATCAACATAAATAAAAATGACAGGACAAATAACCTATAAATTTTACCAATGTCAAAATCTCAGAATATAATTAAATCTATTGTACTCCTTCATCGTATAAAACAAGGGTATCATAAAATCACTTTACCTAAATTGCTACTAAAACGAAACGGCCGAGGTTTTTTTATTATTCAAATCAAATCCAACAATATCGTATAAACGGAAAACGAATATCAAATAAATGATACAATTGAATAAACAAAATGATAGTAAAAATGTTTATCTCTGTATAAGAACACAAATCTTGCAATAATCATTTCCATAACAATAATGGTCGGATCCGCACTGGGGAGGGGAAAATGTCGATGGAATTTATCGATAAGTTTCAGTTGAATTCCAAACACTTGTTACGTGTCGGGTTGATAATTAAGACAGCGTTTATGCTTAACAATTTAATTAGTTAAACTAATTAGGGCCCCAGGAGGGTTTTACAATTGTATGATGGAACTTTACCCAACCTAACCGTCCAGTAATAGCCGGCTAGCTTTACTAACTACATAACTATACCTATTATTATGTAACCACTTGAACGTCCAGTGGCACTGTAGTGCCACAAAACTTTATGCCGACTAACGTCCATGGTACTAGAGTGCCACACGAGTTTTTGGTTTTTTTATTTCGGATTTTCTTTATTTTCTAATAAGACAAGTTGCTAGTGTCAATGTCAGATGTCATTGTCAATAATTATTCTACTAAATTCTAATTAGAAAAACCCAAACCTGGCAACAAAAATTATGAAAAAAAAATTATTTTGTCAATAAAGTGAGAGAAATTTTCCGCCATTTTCCTATTTTTCGCAAGTTAATTTCTTTATGATTTACTTGTGATATCTGTATTAAAATTAAATATGTTATTGAAAAAACTAGACTCCAACCCCGTTAAAACGGTACCAAAATAATAATTAAATGTTCAGAGGAGGTATTTTAAATAAATTTATCAAAATAGGTCTCCAAATCAGTCTAAAAATGCTACCATCCTATTTTTGATAATTTTTTAGTAAATGAAGATGTAGGTACGATGATTCGTATTATTATTCAAGTTTATATAATTATAATAAAGAAAATAAATACATTTTTGGTTTTGAAATAGGTTTAGTACTTTTTATGTGATAAATAGTTTTAACGGAAAATCCGCGCAGCGTGTCACGCACCGCTCGCGTAACGCGGGCTGGGACGTTAGTCCCTAGTTACGCCGCGGGCGCTGGACGTTACAGTGGATAAGTGATGGTAAGAAAACTAGTCTATTTTCTATTCTATTTTCATTGGAACTTGTGGCTAATCCTATTTTCTAAACTGCCGGTACTGACAGGCTACAACATTAAAATATTAGTAAAACTACTTAAATAGAGAAATCCAAAACAGTAGCCTATATCAAAGAAAGAAAGATGAAAGAAAAAGATTTATTATTATGCAGCTTTCTATTAAAAACATTAAAAAAAAATCTAAAACTAATAATTAAATCTACCTTAAACCTAGGTACGTGAAAATTAAAAACATTTTGTAATAAAGGTTCCTTGGCTCAGCATAATGCATCTGCCATAGGATCCGTAGACGCGCTATGACAGAGCGCTGGTTTTCAGCCAGGGCCCGTGATGTTGGCAACACCACAACTTATAATTATTAACAATATTACAATCTAGACCAGTCACTCCAACGGCTATTATAAGTTTTATGCATTTATATAGTTAAGTACCTTATAGTAAAATAGATAAAATTCGTCTGATACCGTATTTTTTTTTTAGTTTTTACTTTTTAATTATCAGAGATAGGTAAACAAATAAAAAATAATAATAAATATCTCCGGACTATTCACACAGCATCACCTAGTCCCAAACTAAGCAGAGCTTGTAAACTTGTAGGTACTTGAAACCAGAAATTGTAGATAATACAAAATCTGGTCCCACGGCGGGAATCGAACCAGCAACCTCTTGCTTCTCAGGCAAACCTTCGCCCATCGAGCCACAGAGGTCGTCAATATTTATATTCACATGCAGGTATTATTACTTTGAAAATTTAATAGCTAATGAATGAAAGAAGAATGAAGCGTTGATCATTATATTATGCATTGTATTTAATGAACATTAACAGAATTATGTTTGTTTGTTTTCACAAACAGTGTTCGTTATTATTCTTGTTGCTCATTGTGAAAATTTAAGCGTATATATTATTTGTGAGAAAAAAGTGAATCCCTTTATTATGTATCTGGTACTGGAACACTTTAAACATAACTTCAATTACCTATGTTAAAAATAATATTATAATAATTATACGTTATTTCTAGTCTAAACTCCAAGTCAAGATCAAGTCTCAAGTCTTAGTAATCTTTAAGGTACTTTCATCTCATAACCGCAAAAATCTTTAGCATAATATATTTCTGTTTCGTAATTAACCTTATCATGAAACACCTCACTTGAGTATTTGAATAAGTTGTTATTTTTCTTCTTATCTAACATCTTTGACGCTTCTAAAAACAATGAATACTTAATCTTTATTCGACTTCAAACAGAAGACTTTGAAAAGAAAATAGAACTACGTTTGGGAAATAAATTAACATAAAATTACACATTTTCCAAAAAAATACTTGTACGCACTAATTTTAATTTATAGACTTTGGATGGCCCTTCATCGTACCTTCAACGTTATTTTACTTGGAAAGGAACCAATATCTCTGAAAAATACAATATTTGATTATAGGTTTCCAATATTAAATCTCTTTCTTTCGTCTCTTTCTTATTTACTTCATTATCCCTTTGTTGCTTAAAAATGATTACTCACAGTGATAAGGCCCTTCTTTGTTCCCTATTATAATTTTCTTTCCTCTGTTTGTCACATAGGTACTAAACTATCTACAATAAAAAACGATATTTCCAAACGCGAAAATTCATCGATATATTCTTCTCATCAGTAATAAATTTCAACGGCACTTCCCATCACTATTAATCTATAGATCCGTGCCATTCAAGATGTGAGTCAGGGGATTATCGACGTAGGGATGGGGCAAGGGGTGAAAGTTCGGTGTTTTTCTCAGAACAGCGAAAAGGCAGATACAGCACGCTTAGCATCGTGTAAAACGGCTATAAATGTCTAGTGGAAATATGGCTAGAGGCAAGTCAATCCATTTTGTTGCCGCGGTACAAATTTTTAGGGGTTTTGGCGCCGGCGAAAAGCTCCAAGTTTACGCTGATAATTTGGCAAAATGCTATATTATAAAATGTTCTTTCAACACTTTAAAACTGAACTTTGCTTTTTCGGTGGAAAAATAATATTAAATGATTCTTTCTTACTTGGCTTGCTTTGGCTACTTACCGAAACGAACCGAGCTTACTCTGAAACATAAATTAATTATAAAAATGTTAAAAGACGCTGAAATAGCTATTATACGTATTATGCTCGGGGTTTCTTTTCGAGATCAAATCTGGACTGAGTGAAGTAAGTGAGTAACCAGACTGAAGAAAGTTTCTTTTCTACATCTCAATTGAATATCTCAAAAGATCCAGTGAGCACGATAGATATTTCAAATGTCTTGCTATATTATAGCAAGACATTCGATAAGATTTCGAAGGGCTGCTCGCTAACAAACACAGTGCATTCACTACAGCTAAGCCTAGCCAACTCATGTTAGTTATTGTGTTAGATGTAGCTCGTAATTAGTGGTTATACAACATGACTGTTTTAATTTCTAAGAGTCAGTTCTGACCGTAGGCGCGGCGAGGCGCGCGAAAGTGTTTCTTCTATGTAGTTAATAAATTTATATTTTGTATTGCTATTATTTAATTATGCTTCTTGCCGCGACTCGCCTCATCGCCGGTCAGAACTGACCCTAAGACTTAAAATAAAATAAATAAAAAAAATGTTTATTTCCAAAAAAAAGGTCTTACTACAATACTAAATAGCTAGTTTATGTAATTTATTTCTAAGTTATGTTAAGTTATTTAGACCTTTGCCAACCAGCCATTAGTTTCGACACCTCGTACTAAACTAAGTTCTAGACTTGTAATAATAGTCACGAGGGCATCTCTACCTCGACTTAGCTACCATAGGTTGTCAATATTAACAAATGTGACGTTTTATAATAACAAAAAATACATAGTAATAGGATAAATGCTGCAAGGCAAGCTAATATTAATCAATAACCTAATAAACCTTATTTAAATTTAGCCTATTTTGTATACTAACGCAAATACATAATGATATAAATTTGGGAAATACTTACTTACTATAA
Source organism: Gymnoscelis rufifasciata (assembly GCA_929108375.1). NCBI lineage: Eukaryota > Metazoa > Arthropoda > Insecta > Lepidoptera > Geometridae > Gymnoscelis > Gymnoscelis rufifasciata. The sequence continues at coordinate 2,194,125 of OV815326.1, forward strand.
CATTATGCATTATGATAACCTAAACATTGTTTGTGTACTACTATAGGTATGCAAACTTATGACAACTTATGTTTTAATTGTGTATATAGACTGTAGGAAGTTCATATTAAATAAATAAATTATAGCAACAAATGGTTGGAATCCAGATATTCAGATTCAGATTTTAATTAGGCTCATTGCGAATATACAGTACTAAAAGTAAGTTGGTGTAATCGGTATCACGTCAGGGCGCTTTTGCGGAGGTCGAATCCTGTGTGCGAAGGTTACGGTTGTGTCTTAATCTTAATTAAAATAAAAAAAAATATATATAATTATTCAAATAACTTATTAATTGTTTAAGCGCGTTAGCTGTTTATCAATCTGTACTCGAGAAGCAAAAATCAGTAGAAGCAGAGACTTCCTAAGCAGGAAACTCAGTTTCTAGCAAATATTCCGTACATTTATCATGCCCACAATGCGGCAACACCCATAATGCGGAAACTTCAGTCCCTCAGGATAAAAAAAAAACATATTTGTCCATTTGCAAGCTCTCTGCCCATCTTTTATTAATGTATACGATGTTAAGGAGTCCTTATCGAATTGTCAAGTTTTTGGGGTCAATTGACGATGTAATATGCTGATAAGAAGGAAAACTTCAAATATTGTCGGTCGCTTGTACATAATTTCGGCTCGACCCTTGTACCTTGGAGATAGGATGGGTCGAATCGTATCTCATTTAAATAAGTTTTTGTGTAGTTCACAATTTCGTCATAACTGGCGCAGGACTTTGAGGCAAGACCCGTATTTTCTGAGATTATCGGGATCAAACAAAGAAACCTTGCAGTCGATAAACCCACGTAAATTTCGAAAGATTTCATCCATATTTTTTACAGAGAATAGTGCAGAAGATTATGTCCCATGACAAAGTCAAAGTCAAAACGCGAAGCACAGGGCATACGTGGACAGGTCAACTTTAACTTAATTCAAATAAAAATTAAAAATTATCAAGTAAATGACACTTTGCTTAAATTTTTTACAACCAAGACATATATTGTTGATGGTGAGGTTGACGATATTTCAAGTACCAAAAGGCAGAGTTACACTAGAATCGAAATGAGGCTATCTATAGAGCAAGTCGCCTGCATAGTCAAGCGGTTACGTTCGAAGCATTGAATTGGCAGAGTACAGGCTAAATGGCATGTTGACTTGGCGTTCGGTATGTATTGATAAACTGCCGTAGCTCCTTTACCCGTTGAAATCGAAGTGAGCCATATGGCTCAGTAGGTTTAGGTCGCTAAACATCGAAGCGTGCCATATGGCTCACTTCGGCGTTGGTCGATTGTTCGCCTTATTTTGATCAAATTAAGCTATTTTTTCAAATGCTTGCTTATTGAGTTATTACCTATTGAACTACTCGTTCGAATGAAACCTTATTTGCCACCATTTTAGAATAAATATTACGTCATTCTAACCGTCAAAGTTCAGTCAACCAAAGCGCGCCGTGGCGTGCACACTCGAAAAATCCTTGTGACTTTATTTTGTGAATTGTAGTGTTTTTTGTTGAATAATCGGTAAGTTGCTATTTATAATACGTTGTAGAGGGTTTTACCAAGCTTTTTACGTAGTTACAAAAGTATAATAAGTAGTATTTGTTGATAAAACATAGGTTACAAATCGGCGGTGCGCACGAATTGGCCGATCCTTCGTTTTGTCAGTACTATTTCTATTAGTTATTTAGCTAGGTATGTGTTGAAATATCTTTATATTAGTGTAAAAACTATCGTAGAATCTATTTCAATCATCATCTTGGCCCAATATTCTATAGTTTTGTTTATATTAGATTCTAAAGCCCGCGCGGTCTCAAAAGTCAGATTACCGGGCGCTCGACACGCACACATTCAAGATAGATACTTGTCTGTGTGCGTGTCGAGCGCCCGTAATCTTGATAAGGGGTGTGTTTTTTTGTGGCTATTACCATAGAATTTTGATTATTTTATAACATGAAGTTATTTATTTCTAAAAAATTTAGCCGACCTCAATAAAAAGGATGTTATTATTAATTTACTTTGCCTTTGTTATATTTAACTTTTTTTTTTTTAATTTCAGTATATCTGGCGAAAATTTTAGACACCGAGTGTGAGGTGTATTCACACACCGAGTGGCACCTTGCGGAACGGGGAGCCTCCCCTCGTTGGCCCTTATTACTGCAGCAGCTGGTGGAACTGTAAGTCTATTTTCTTTTATCTTATTTCTTCAAATTATACTATATTATGTATCAAAGTTAAAGTCAAAATGTTTATTCCCTTGGAAGCACATGGCCTACATGGACCGGTCAGTTTAAAATTGTTTATACAAAAAATATCCAAGGAAATAACATTGTCTTGAGAGCTCGCTTCAATGTTTTATACTGAGTTGAGTTTTGGAGTTCTTATTTATAGGTATATATATATAAGTTTAACATTTACATTACATCATTATACTATATGATTATATTCTTTGTAATTTTATGTTGTTGGTGTTTCAATAAAGAATATTGTATTGTATTGTACTATATGTACGCTTGATAGAATTGGCTTCACTTCTGGTGTGTTGTATATCTTGCGTGCCTACAAGGCGTTTTCTTTTGATCATTAGCCATTCAATTATATTATTAGTGCTGGCATACATGTTCCTTATTTTTATTTTATTATTATTTTTTATTTTCAGTCATTGCTGGAGACTCCGACTTCGCCTTGGGCTGACGACGGAGCTGTTGCGGGTGGCAGTAGTAGTAGGCAGTCATATCATCAAATATTCGTAACAGAAGTAATTATATTGATATAGATATAAGTAGAAGAAGTTATGTACATATTAGATAAATATAAATCTTATTTTGTTTTTCATTTACTCGTCCAAAACTGTAGGTAAAAGATACACAATCTCTATAACATAAAATTGTTTGTGAATGAGTAAGTCGTTGTCACAAAGCTAACCGCCGAAAGCTTTGAAGAATTTAGATAACAAACAATAGGTAATGTATTGTTTTCGTTAACAATACATAGTAAACAGGTGCAAGCAATAAATAATCGAAACCATTTGTTGTGACACTTTTTCAAAATGAATGAGTCATTTTGAAAGAGTGTCAAAACAAATGGTTTCGATTATTTATTGCTTGCACCTGTTTTATGTTATAGAGATTGTGGAAACATTTCTTGTAGTTACTGATACTGAGGGCCTATACAGAGATTATTTATTTTAGTTATAATAATAAAACAATAGGTAATGTATTGTTTACGTTAACAATACATTACCTATTGTTTGTTATCTAAATTCTTCAAAGCTTTCGGCGGTTAGCTTTGTGACAACGACTTACATCATAAGTTTGTAAAAATGGGAGCAAGGGTACATATAAACATGTACATACCTCTATATTAACCTTTACCTAACATAGACCCTTGATAACTTAAAATATATTATATAAATATATATATATATAATAAGCACCATACTGTAGCAATTCGATATTATGATTTCTTGTAAACAAACCAAGACAGAGATAAGTGTCCAGTCACAGATCAGCAGTGGTTAGCCATACTTATCTATTCAAATTCAAAGGTCAAATTCTAAAAATATATATTTTTTTATAATTTCACATCGAATTTGGCTCGAGTATAGTCAGGTTCATGTTTACTACATTTATTTATTACAATGTAATAACATCGCAATTGAAAAAAATAGAAAACATAGATACCTAAATAATGTTCCGAATTCGCCCGAAAAACATCACGCCGTATACGGCCGCGTCGGCCGTGTCGGCCGTGTAAACACGTACCTATACCTACGATTGCTAGCAAGTTCTCGAAATTGTGTTGATGACGCAAGCCCATTTCAAGTATCATTTATAAGGACTTTTTGTTCTATAGGTGTATAAGTGTGATACCTTACTAGAAAGGTCTATTCAGTGGCTATTTGTAGAATGTATTTTATGAACAGAAAACGCGTTTTATAATAGCATTATTTGGAAAATAAAAAACTTCGAATTTTGTCATGAATTTCCTACCATTGCCGACATTTTGCTTCATAAGATATATATTTTTATAATATCTTATCTGATATAATGTAAAACTAAATCCTGAATATATTTTCTATCGGACTGCATATAAATATATAGCCTAATGCCAAAAACCTAGTCACAAAAGGATTTAGAAAGATAGGCACTTACGCGTGCAATTTCTGTTCATCGCAATTTTCGTAGGTATGTTTCATCGTAAAAAACTCAAAATATTACTATGAAAGGATATACATTTTAGTTTTATTTTAGAAAGAACATATTGTGTTTATTGTAGAAACTTAAAAACTAATAAATAAAACAAGTTATTTTTGATAGAAAAACTTTAATTTTCGAAAACATAACTATTTTACAACTTTTTGTCAAATGAAAGGCTTGTGTATAATAAAATAACAACACAGTAAAAAACATTTATATGCAGTTTTATAGCTTGTTTCAATAGCTTTCAGATAAAGTAATTGGAATTATCCTACTCAAAAGCATTCCATCGCTAGACGTGAAATAACACATAAGGAGCTAATCCGGATTCGCGCGCAAATCTAACCGCCGCGCGCGCCGATCCGAACGGTTTTAACGGTCAAAACCCGTCGATGGCAATAGGTTTAGAGAAAGAGAAAGAGAGAGAGATAAACATTTATTCCCGTTAATTGTATTATCTCCATTTCTAAAATAACCATTGCTTTTCTATTTTCTGAAACTTTTAGTTGTATTTTGTCAAATGTACCACTTTGCCATATTATTTACGAGTATTTATTATTTTTATATAAATTCTCAGTGTCCAGTGAATGACTTTACTCAATATAGATTGAGGTTTGTGGTTTTCATTCTAAATTATTACATTATGAGGGAGGGATACGTCGGAATGTCATAATTTCGTAATATTAAGACGTGATAAGTAAGAACCCGTTTTCAAAATGTAAAGTGTAACTCGCGTATTGCATTTTGAAGGTCAACGGACGTGTCTTAATTTTTTCTGCAAAAAAAATTTAAAAATTGTTGATCCTGCAAAGTGAGGTTTATCACTTATTAAAAACATTAAAGATTAAAATGCTTCTTATACTCCTATATAATATATTTTCTTCGTGTTGGATATACCTTCATTTGATCACAATCTCACCTGATGTAAAGTGACGATGTGGTCTAAGATGGGGCATGAAGACCTAGAAGATGGCTTCTCCGGACACATTACGAAACACGAAAAAATCGTTTCACGCACTGGCCCCTGGCCTAGCCCGGAGGGTGGTGACAAGCCGCGGCCGAAGCCTACCACCAGAGACTGTTTTTAGCACCACCCGAAGGTCACGTGTAAGGATTCAGAGGGTTAACACTTACGGTCGTGAACAAAAAAAACCTTCAAATCCAACCTCCAACCCCACTCCAACTTCGACTGATCTTTTCAATTCATCTCCAGAGGAAAATATCAATTAACATTTTATTATATAATAGTCAATTATTATCCCTGACTGCATATAATTTTGATTACCTCCGGACAACGCCATTGAAACTTTAATATCCAAAGTTAACTTCCCGGTCAAAGTTAACGATTTACGGCCCAAAATGTTCAACATCTGGGAAACTGCAATTAAAATTTAATTTTGAATAAATAATTCTATTGAACTGCTTACTGTTACTTTGTTCCGTTCAGATTTGTATATCCACTCAAACGTCCAGGTGGCTATATCAGCCTAAGAAAATATAGCGTCAAACGTCCAGGTGATTAGAGAAGCCTAGCTCCACCTAGTAGACTTTTTCGTTATTATTTCGGTAAAATGCGTCAAAGTTGCCCACGATTGTTACTAGATGGAGCCTAAATAAATTACGGATCTATACCGATTCAAAAAACCATACCTGGCAACAAAAAATATTAGTTTTTTATCTATGCAATAAAAAAAAAAATTTTTCTTTTCGTGACTTTGCGTTTGAGAAGTGTGTTGCGTGATTGTGTTTTAAAATGTAAGTATTATTGTTGTATTTGCCCTATTTTATTAAGTGTTATATATCAAAGTAATCCTCAAGATTTATTCTTTAAGATTAAATACGAATATACTTTGTCCAAAGCCTGAGACGGCAAAAATTCGACATCAATGGAAATGGTATTGTTGCATGCCACGTTTGTAATCATGTTTTTGAAGTAATTCACTGAATTAGCAAGAAGTAATTACTTGTAATGGAGACAAAATTTATAAAACATATTTCAATAAACTCCCACAAACAAAATATATTGAAACGACCGAGTATTTTAGATTTATTTGTTGTGTTTCGCAGCCGGTCCAATATAGCCGCCTTGAACGTTTACGAAATCTAACCAAATAATGGTTTGTACACACGAATATTTATGAGTGTGCGTGGTATGTTTTTCGATAATGGTTTCTTGTAGTTTTTATTGTGTAAAGCTTTGAATGCAGCTGCTTTCTCTTTTTAAGGTGAATTGTGCTTTGTACACACGAATATTACGATATTTTTGGATTGTTTTTCGATGCTGGTTTCTGGGTAATTTTTATTGTTGTGGAGCTTTGAATGCAGCTACTTTCTATTTTTAAGGTGAATTGTGCTTTGTACACACGAATATTACGATGTTTTTGGATTGTTTTTCGATGCTGGTTCCGATTTTTTTGTTGTTCGATATTTTGTTGGTGGTGGTTGATTTCTGGTGGTGGTAAAAAAAAACACGGCCGTAAAACAATAAAAATAAAAATGTAGTGAAATTTATATACTGCTGTCCGTTCACGTACCTACCTTTTTTGCAGCTTTGATAATCTGTCACGTCATGGCTTAGCCAAGGAAAACATATATTTTAAATACTGTCTATGCTTGCATAGTATTAATTTTCTCACTATTTGTAATGTGTATTTTAAAAATGAATATAGCAACTCTCTGGTATCTAAAACAAGTTTTGCTTTTAGGTCAGATAGTCAATCCATCTGTGGTAACAGAGGGCGGGGAAGAGGACGAGGTCGTGGGAGAGGAAGAGGAAGAGGGGCGTACGTGTCTTTCTATATTATTTATAAGACAACAACTTAAAAAAAAAAACAATTTTACAAATAAAATAAATTAAATAGGTTATATTATAACTAATTAAAAAAAACTGTCATAAAATTGTGTTATGGTATTTTTTCCTCAGTGATGTGGAAGATGAGCTCCACCAGATACGACTGGAAAGGCAGTTGACTCAGCGCCGTATCTCATCTCTACCAGGAGATGTACGGCGCGAGCTCATTGGCCGCAAGCGGGAGGCTCAGCTGGAGCGTATTCTCCTGCCTGATGCTCCACCGCGCAAACGAGCAAGGTAGAATATGCATGAAGTTTTAAACCACTGTTTTTGCTAGTAAATGTCATATACTTATATTACTCGTCCTTATTAATTATCTATGTATTAGTTTATTATAAGAGTAACTTATTATATTTTTTTTTTCAGAAATAATTCTCCAGACCGGGTTCCATGCATAATGGAAGACCCGAGAAAAAGAGTCTCTGTTGGTAAGATACTCGTAGTTACTTGAATATTAGGTAATTGGCCTTATTGAATATACACTACATCTTATGTTGTTTGTTCCAGGGAGCAGCCTAGCAGCAGAATCACACCCTCCACTCGGTAAGATGGACTGTTATGCATAGGCCTCATAAACGGGAACAAAAGTTGTACAGAATCAGATGCTAAACTTGTTTTCTTTTCGACAGATATTGGTGCAGAAGTAGACGTAAACGCGTCAACTTCACACGACGTCGGCCTTCCTGTCGGTAAGATTATTGTTTCTCTTTGTCGTCTATAGTAATTTTTCTTGTTAAATATACGCTACATCTTATGTTGTTTGTTCCAGGGAGCAGCCTAGCAGCAGAATCACACCCTCCACTCGGTAAGATGGACTGTTATGCATAGGCCTCATAAACGGGAACAAAAGTTGTACAGAATCAGATGCTAAACTTGTTTTCTTTTCGACAGATATTGGTGCAGAAGTAGACGTAAACGCGTCAACTTCACACGACGTCGGCCTTCCTGTCGGTAAGATTATTGTTTCTCTTTGTCGTCTATAGTAATTTTTCTTGTTAAATATACGCTACATCTTATGTTGTTTGTTCCAGAGAGCAGCCTAGCAGCAGAACCTGTGGCGTCGTACTCATCACGCCCTCCACTCGGTAAGATGGACTGTTATGCATAGGCCTCATAAACAGGAACAAAAGTTGTACATAATCAGATGCTAAACTTATTTTCTTTTCGACAGATATTGGTGCAGAAGTTCTTGTCCACACATCTGGATCTTCTGGTGTGCGAGCGACGAGCACATGTAATTCTACCATCTTATATTCCTGGCCTAAAATTAAAATTTCAACAAAATCTGTCCGTTAGTTTAAGCTTCACATCCAAACAAGGTTTTGCATTTATAATATTAGTATGATGATGATGAGTTAAACTTACAGTAAAGGTACATACAGTAAAGGTATGATAATAATGTTTGGTTTTACTATTTGTTTCAGGTGTTAATGACAGTGAGTACGCGAGTATTGTGGGAACGTGGTTGACTGAGACATGTGACAGCGACGACGACGACTTGGACTTTAACGACGACTCTGGTGCACTCCCTGTTTTTCAGCAGCGCAACGCTGCGGCTGAACCCGCTTGTGTGACTGACTTGACGCCTTTTCAAGCCCAAGTGCTACAGACAGATGACGACGCTAGTGACCAAGCTCTACGTGCTATTGCGCCAGACAATAGCTACACATTCAACTGGACCAAGGACCGTCACAACTTTCAAGGGAGACGTGACGTATTTACTGGGACATCGGGACCGACTTTTGACATAACAGACCAGACTCAGCCTGTTGACATTTTTGACAAGATGGTAGACGTTGACTTCATAGATAGGATATGTACAGAGACTAACAGATACGCAGTGCAGAAGATAGCTTTGTTAAGAGAGCAGAATAAGCTATCTTCTCACACTAGATTCAACAGATGGACTCCGACTAACAGAGACGAAATGATATCGTTTTTAGCATTACAGATCTTGCAAGGTCTCTACCCATTACCGAACGAAGAGGCATACTTCTCTTTTAACGGTTTTGGCACTATGCCATATTTTGCTAAAATAATGTCTTTCAACCGATACTTAATGTTAAAAACGATGCTACATTTCGTCGACAACCAGAATTTACAGGACCCGACTAGACTTTGTAAAGTACGACCAGTGATCGACTATTTTAATGACAAGTTTTCCAGTCTATACATGCCTTCTCAAGAGATAGCCGTTGATGAATCACTCCTAAAATGGCACGGCAGGCTCAACTTCGCCCAAAAAATAACATCAAAGGCCGCCAGCGTAGGAGTGAAGACTTACGAGTTGTGTGAGTCTTCCAGTGGCTATCTCTGGAAGTTTTTTGTATACACTGGGAAAGACAAATCCACTACAACTGATGACAGACCTGACGATGAAGGAACTGATGATGTGACGGCTGCGAGTGTGAGGCCTGTCAGCCATAATTCCAGGCCGACGACGACTGGAATTATGGATGACCGACCCACAAACGCTACTGCCAAAATTGTCTACGACTTAATGGAGCCGCTACTGCACCGTGGACATACATTAATAATGGACAATTTTTATAATAGTCCATTATTATTGAGATGTCTTAAAAGACAAGGGACTGACTGCTATGGGACGTTACGACTGAACCGGGAATTTGTTCCTGATTCAGTCAAGACTCTGACAAAGACTGAACTACGACAAGGTGAAGTAGTGGCTACATACTGTTCCGATTTATCTGTTATGGTATGGCGAGATGCTAACATCGTTAGCATGATCTCGACATACCATAACTTAGAAATCGGAACTAGGACTAAATACAGTAGACTGACATATAAACCTGCCATCGTACTGGACTACAACAAATCCATGGGAGGAGTAGACAGGAAGGACCAATTTCTCTCTGCTCAGCCCATAGAACGACTTAGGAACAGAGTATGGTACAAAAAACTCTTCCGCCGGTTATACAGTGTGGCTATATTCAACTGCTTTGTTATATATTCCAGTTTTCATCGGAAAATATCACATCGCAGTTTCCGCACTGTATTAGCGGAAGGGTTACTCCAGAGACACCGACTGATTGACTTGACGACGGAATCCCGACGTTTGAATGTCAGGTCAAATACGACAGGACAGGTGACGACAGTTTCACGACAGAACACTAAACGACATGCGACAAAGACGAGACCGATGTTGGACCACAACCACTTCCCAATACGTACTGGCTCGAAGAACACGTGCTGCTCTCTGTGTACAAAAAAGACCAGAACAATTTGGAAGTGCGAGGAGTGTGACGTCAACCTCTGCATTGAAGGCTGCTTCAAGGCGTACCACAAGCCCTAGATATGCCTAATATCTGTACATTTGTATCTTTTTTGTGTGTTATTTTTTTGTAATAAATAAAGAGTATTGTATTGTATTGTATGCTAGGCTCAATTTTATTATTATAATTTTTTTTTAGCTATTGTTATTTTCTGAGTATCTTTTTATTATTTTATAGTTATTTTGTGTTTTTGTGTTTTTTATTTTATTTTAATATTTAAAAAAAATTACAGACAACAAAGCTTTTATTAATTTGCATTTTTCCCAATAACTTTATATAAACTATTAGTAAAACATGATGATAAATATAATGTGTGTGTGCGAGACACACATTATATTTATCATCATGACAGCCCAAAACTATTATTATTACGTATTAATATATGTTTATATAAAAAAAATATTTTGTGTTTAAATAACAACACGATGATGATAATGATGTTTTAATTGCGAAGAAAATTGTGTATTCGAACCTTAAACGGCCGCCATCTTGCCGATTTCGCAAGGCCGAGCGAGTTTTATTCATGAGTGCGAGAGGTGTTTTGTTTTGGTTTATTCTGGTAATTATTGAAAGGGAAGGTAGTGATTAATTGGTATCAAAAAATAGCTTTTATCATCTAGTTTAATAATATATATACATTTTTAGGTAGAACTACAAATAAAACTATGAAATCAAGGAAGAAATAAAATTTTTATGAATTTCAAGCTTCTTTTTCAAGTTTAGTATGTTTTTTGAGACCATATGATTAATTTTAATGCTTAAGTCTATAAATATATTGATTTCGTATAGTTTTAGCTTTTTTGTGGTGTTTTTATTTTGGGCGTAGCTGTAGCAGCTATGAAGATATGCCGATTTATGTAAAAAATGGGACGCGCTCGCGGCGCCGTGAATTGCGGCCGCGGGACGTGGACGTTTGGGCGCTGTTTAGGTTTCGCGGCTGGACATGTTCTTCAGAGGTTTTAATCAATAATATTTTGTTAGCACTTTCGAGTTTTATAAAAATAAAATAAATGAATATTGTCTGACAATCCACACAACAACATCTAGACCGTGGTAAGCTCTAAGCTTATGTTTCGGGTACTAGACATCTAATATTCGTAATATGTATAATAGACGTACTTAGGTACATATATATATGTAGATAATTTTGTTGTAATGCATTATTAACCACCTAGACCAAGGAAAAAGTGATTGCAGAACATACAAACACTTAGCCCCTTGGCGGGAATCGAACCCGCTAACTCTTGCGCCAAATAATTAACAATAGTTGAAGTTTGTGCTTTGAGATTTAAGGAATGAATGAACTATGAAAACTGAATAATAATAATAAGAATTCTTTATTGCGCACACAATTATTATACAAACATAACAATAATATTCTTAATATGCGACAATTGGCGGTCTTATCGCTCAAGAGCGATCTCTACCAGACAACCTTGAATGGATAGGATCATTAAGACATTAAAAAATTGTCCATGGAGTAGTTAATAATAATGTATTTTCAACTTCCGACCAAAAAAGAGAGTGTTATAAGTTTGACGTGTCAGTCTGTTTGTGGCATCATAGCTCCCGAACGGATGAAGCGAAAGTTGAATTTCTTTTCTCAATGAATAAAAATAAATTTTACCTAGACCGAGGTAAAATTACTCAAAGAATATATTAAAAAAACATTGAATCGAATCTGCTTTTCCTTACGCCAAAATCAAATAATTTGACTCTAGTTACGTCCGTGCGACTCTGTTCATCCCGAACATCATACAAAACGACTATAATTGTTAACCTTACTTTAGGTGATATGCGCAATAGCTTTTCACAATAATATAAATATACATTATATTATATTCATATTCATAAAACAATTTTACAATCGTATTTGAATTAATTTTATAATGATACTAGCTGACCCTAGCAAACGTTGTTTTGCAAAATGAAAAATAGATAGTATTCGATTCTCAGACCTACTAAATAATGCATATAAAATTTCGCCGTTTCGGAGGAGTACGGTAACTAACATTGTGATATGGAAATTTTATAAAAATATTAGATATTAATGAAACTAAATAAACTTCTACGAAATGGTGCTTAAATTATTAATTCTATCCCAAGAAAACGCCAACACACAGGCATAGCAGTTCATTTGAAACTCGATCATTCCCAGACCACCCTTACAGACAGCAGCAGACCGCTCATTATAAAACAAACCTTGTTTTCACCACTTAAGGCTTAATTTCCATTAAATTGGTATCAAAGACCAAGTTGGTAACTAGGCGATTGGATCTGAAGGCATAACTTTGGCACTGTGGAACCCTGCTTGTAATTCGCTTGATAACGTTTGGTAGGTATAATTTACCTACCGCAGTGCGCTACGTCGGTTAATAAATATTGCTGGGCTATTCTCACTATGATTAATTTATTTATTTCAAAAACATGGAGCTCTATCATTACAGGTATTACTTAATTCCCATTAAATTCCACGGTAAAATCAATTAAAATTAGACATAAAATTTAAATTCAAATAAACATCAATAACACTAAGGGAACATTATAAAATATGTATATTAAAAATAGCCTTTATTACTGATATTTATAATACAATTTATATATGATAATAATTTAATTTATTAATTGCACTTTTAATTCAATTTTAATTTTATAGTTATACTAGCGGCCCGCCCCGGCGTCGCACGGGTATAAAATTTTCCCGGAAATTATTCGAATTTTTCTCGCCGTAAAAACCATCCTATCTCTCAAGTTGGATCGAACTGCGCACATGGTGTGCGAATTTTATTATAATCGGTTAAGCGGTTTAGGAGTCCATTGAGGACAAACATTGTGCCACAAGATTTATATATATTAAGATATTTAATCTAATCTTCGACATCGGTATCAGTATCAGTTTTCCGTATTCAGTTTGGCATAGGCCTCCAATAGGCTTTTCCATGTATCTGTTTGCGGTATCTGTTAAGTCAACATTACAATATATTAAGTACCTACCAAATTCAAAACACAAAAAATACTATTATATAAAAATTCCTTTCAAATTCACTGCCTCAGTGGCGCGGGTTCGATTCCCGTCGAGGGTTCAAGTGTTTGTATGTTCTGCAAGCGTTTTCTCCTTGGTCTGAGTGTTTGTATATGTATGTATAATAAAAAAATATATATCTATATGAATGTCTATTTTAATAAGTATATTAGATGTCTAGTATGTGCGGATTGTGAGTAATATTTAATTATTATTAAAATAAATTAGATTTAATTATGTCTAACATCAAGAGTGTAGGGTGTTTAATATGTATAATAAAAAAATATCTATAGGTATATGTATGACTATTATATTAAGTATATACAGATATCTAGTACCCGTTACACAAGCTTAGAGCTTACCACGGGGCTAGATGTTGTTGTGTGAAAAAAAAAAAATCTACATGAAATTAATGTCACAACCTTAAGGAGTTCGCTCATGATGTTCCATCGACGCCACTGTTGATGCGAGGAAGACAACATTACATTAAGTTATTTAAAATTAGTCTTCGTAATATTACGGATTTATAATACGGACTGCCTTTGTGACACAGTGGGCACAGGTCCGCTTGTGGCGTAATGGGTAGGGTTCGATTCCCGCCCGGGGTCAAGTGTGTGTATGTTCTGCAAGCTATTTCTCCTTGTTATGGGTGTTTAATGTGGATAATCAAAAATGTATATTATATAAAGTATATCAGATGTCTAGTTTCGGTAACACAAGCTTACGAGCTTACCACGTTGGATGTTGTTGTGTGGATTGTCCGGAAATATTTATTTATTAATTACGGATTTTTTTTAAATGATTGTTTGTTTTGGTGTACAATGGCGACCGTCGCATGTTACTAACGTGTTTAAATAGGGTTTTATAATAGTACTATTATCATGTGTAATATACCTCTACCTCTAAATATATCCTTAGGATTAAAGCTACAAAGATAATCATAAATGTATTTTCTGTGATGGTGATTTTTTTAAAAAGGGTCACTTAAACTTATCTGAGCTTCGGCGGCAGTCTCTGTTCAAACTTTACCTGTTTTTTACAATTAGTAATGTAATTATCGGGTAATAATTACTTGTAATTAAGAAAACATATATTTTTTTCAAGTATTACGATTATACGACGAAGAAATGTAATTAATTCAATATGAACATATTAAATTAATTAGTACATTCTTCGTCATTTCTAACGTAGCTTAATTTTCTTTAGTGATGTTGTAAATAATAAAAATTATTCTAACCATACCTGTTTGAGGTTGGCAGGTAGAAAATGCCTTGGCATTAAGCCCACCTTTTGTACAACTCTGTATTTTTCTTGTGCAATAAAGAATTCTTAATAATAATTCTTCTACTGAACTATATTTTAAATTCAATAAAGCAAAGTTTTTGAACAATGAAACCTAGCTAGAACGGTAAATCACCCTCAGAACCTCCTGCATACAAAATTCATGAAGATTCAGATAAAAAATCTATACTAATATTATAAAGAGGAAAGGTTTGATTTTTTGTTTGTTTGTTTGTTTGTTTGTTTGTCTCGAATAGGCTCTGAAACTACTGCACCGATTTAAAAAATTCTTTCACCATTCGAAAGCTACACTATCCCTGAGTGACATAGGCTATATTTAGTTTTCAAAAATAATATGATTCCTTACCAAACTCCGATAATGTAACCCATGGTGAAAAAAAAAGAACCCAAAATCTTTCTTTAATCGCGAATGCTGCGAAAACTATTGAATATATAACAAAGTGATGTATTACAACTTTGTAGACCTTATTATTATCTACAATAAACGTCGTTAGATCATATCTCTAACTATTATAGTTTTGTGACAATAACCGATTTTTATGAAAAAATAAAACTAAAATCTTTCTTTAATCGCGAATGCTGCGAAAACTATTGAATATATAAACAAAGTGATGTATTACAACTTTGTAGACCTTATCATTATCTACAATAAACGTCGTTACATCATATCTCTAACTATTATAGTTTTGTGACAATAACCGATTTTTATGAAAAAATAAACCTAAAATCTTTCTTTAATCGCGAATGCTGCGAAAACTATTGAATATATAACTAAGTGATGTATTACAACTTTGTAGAACTTATCATCATCTACAAAAAACGTTGTTACATCATATCTCTAACTATTATAGTTTTGTGACACTATGCGTTGTGGAGTGGCAGGCGTCACTCGGGCACGAAGGTACGGGAGGGGGGTTAAGATCACGAAATAATCTGCCGCGCGATCGGCTCCCTACTGAATGGTCGTGTGCGGAAATAAAAAAATTGTCGCTTGATAATATTTTGTCGCTTAGTTAGTTGTTAATAATTCGTTAACAGGTAACTAATCCCATTCAAAAAGTTATTTTCAGAACTAAACCCTACCATTATAGCATAGATATTGTACATAATATCGTCGGTTGGCAGTTCAATTGGGTTAACCACCAAAACACGTAAAATAAGTTGAGTTTACAGTTTTTTTAGTTTTTTTCTGCTTTTTCGAAGAGCATAATAATATAATTCTAACTTTAAAAAAATACAGTTACGCTACACATTTTAACTGTAAATTCTGCAGACTTCCGTCGAAATTATGTTATAACTGAGTAGGTATGTGATCCATTTACATAAGTCGAATTGTTGTATTCCTATGACCGAAGAAGGTTAAGTTGGTGTATGTATCTTGGCAAACCAGCATTGCTCTTACACTAATTCTTAGCTTGAACGAAAAATTATACACCAATATAAAACCAACTTTCTTCAAAAAACTAACGTTACACAAATTGACTCGAACCAAGTTTATGTTTGTTGTCGGTTACACCAAATTGAAGATTGCAATCAATAGTATGTTTTCTCTTACCTTAATCTTCTTATAAATAATAAATCTAAATTTAAAATATAAGAAAAACCCCCGATTCGAATCCTTCAATTTCCTTAAAAGTAAAAAACCATAATAATGTGTAATGTGCACGCAATGCGCTTTCATTTGATACTCGAGTTTTTGCAGATTTTCGGTTTTCCTTCCCCACTCTTACCCCCACAATTTTTAAACGGCACAACCGATTTTCATGAGACATGTCTAAGAGCACTCGCGCCAGACTCACCTTTTAAACAAAAAAAACTAAGTTGAAATCGCTTCATCCGTTCGGGAGCTATGATGTCCCAGACAGACAGACACGTCAAACATATGACACCCCTCTTTTTTGTCGGGGGTTAAAAATGAATCGCAAAATGTGTTGCTAAGCGCATAACTCAACAACGCCTATACCAATTTAGCCAATTTATTTTTTTAAATGTTCGTTTGAGTGGATGGTTTTTACGGCGAGAAAAATTCGAATCATTTTGAAACAATTTTGAATAATTACCCGTGCAAAGCCGGGGCGTGCCGCTAGTAATAAGATAAAACAGTCACTCCAATTCCATTTCTTTGTTTAAATATTTAAAACACAGCTGCTCGTTTAAGTATAAGATTAATAACGAATACGTAATAACTTTAACATAAAACCTTTTTCAAAGACCAATAAAGCTAAATCACCGTTAAAATAAAAGTTTTATCGGGGCACCTGGAAGAGAACATCCACGTTACCTTGACCGGCTCCGGCGCAGACGCTTGCCAAAAAGCCGAGGCCAGACGATTTTGTATATAATTATGGCTTGACATCGCGTTTATTTATATTACCCAATGAAAGCGAAACTAAAAAAAATAACAGTTTATGCCGTAATCTAATTATTATAAGGCTGAAGAGTTTGTCTCTTTGAACGCACTAATCTTAAAAAATAATGGTCCGATTTCAAAAATTACAAAAGAAGACACAATTAGGTTTATTGTGTGTTTAGCTTATTCGGTTATATAAACCAGAAATAGCATTTGCTATTTTTTATGAATACTAGTGAAAGTTAATAACAATGATAGTTTCAATGCCTACTACAACATCCCTTAGATACATTTTATTTCTAGCGCCAAAAGCTTTTATAGTAAAAGAAGTCTATTTATGCTTCAGAAAGGAGCTGACAAATCCAATAACATTCAAAGCGTTGATACGTTTGCAAAAGTGGATTTTCAAGTGAAAACGGATCTAGCTATTCGTAGCTTGATATTTTCATGGCAATTTTTTTTTATGAAATGGAATGAAATTTGTTTATTGCTTGAAATATGGTTTACATAGGTGTCAGGTTATTTATACAGTTCTACATACTTCGTCAATTCAGATTTGACATGCAATGTCAATTATAATTAAAGAAAAAATATTAATAATATAAATTATACAATGTCAAATATTTAGGAAGTTAATTTAAATTACAATGTAATGATGTCTAATGTCTAGTATTTAAATGATCTTTTACATTGTAATACAATTATAATAAAGAAAAAAATATTAATAATATAAATAATACAATGTCAAATATTTAGGAAGTTAATTTAAATGATCTTTTACATTGTAATACGATTTGTCAATAAGCCATTTATTAATTTTTGGTACAAATTTGTTTATTGGCAATGCTTTTATATCAATAGGGATATTATTAAAAATGCGTCCACACATTGCCAGACAGCTCTAAACACTTCTGCTACCTATATTTCAGTGCTGTATAAAAATTATAAAATTGTAAAAACCGATAATGCTATGTTTTTCTATTCGCTTCTCAGCTCAGTATAAAACATTGAAGCAAACTCTCAACTGAAAAAGTTATTTCCTTGTTAATTTTTGTTTAGACAATTTAGTTTTATTAATTTTAGTTGGCCTGTCCATGTGCTTCTAAGGAAATAAATGTTTTGACTTTGACTATCTATAAGGTAGAATGTTTACTTTGTTTCGTTTGTTAATGTAAATGTCTAGTCGCAAAAATAATCTGTGATCATGTCGCGTTGGCGCGATAAAATCATGCTTTGTAATGTTCTTGTCTACATTAGCGGACAAAGATTTCGTTTAGTCCGTTTTCGCAATTGTAGTTTCACAATTGACTGTGACAATATTCTATCGCGTTGCGCGCTACAAGATTCTTAGTGATGTAATTGTAGCCACACTCACGCTAAACTTCGTTTTCGCCCGAATACTTCGCGTTGCAACGATATATGCAAGGATTTGGAATTCGCTCCTTGCTGCTGTGTTTCCTGATACCTACAACCTGAGTATCTTCAAGTCAAGAGTCAATTAGGTACCTTCTAGATCTCTGTGATCTATCTTCGTCCACATCGACATTTACCATCAGGTGAGGGAGAGATTGTGGACAAACAAAGATCTATCGAAAAAAATATATATAAATACTAGCGGCCCGCCCCGGCGTAGCACGGGTTAAAGATTTTCCCGGAAATTATTCGATTTTTTCTCGGCGTAAAAACCATCCTATCTCTCAAGTTGGATCGAACTGCACATGGTGTGCGAATTTTATTATAATCGGTTAAGTTGTTTTGGAGTCCATTGAGGACAAACATTGTGACACGAGATTTATATATATTAAGATATATCTGGCCACACACATAATCATATCGCGTTGGGTTATGGTGCTCAATACCGACCTTCATTATTATGCCACCTTTTTCAAAACATTAATAATCTATTTCCGAGATGCCATTGACACAAAAATTCGCCGTGGGCCGCTTATAGCCGCATCATAACTGTGAAGAAATATCAACGAAATCTTGTAAACTGTCCAATTAATAGAATACTAACGTTTTTAAAAGTCTAATTATTAGTAGAAATATGTTTGGAATACGACAGAAGAACTTTTTAAACTAAAAAATTAATAAATCAAGGTGAATCCTGCTATAATCTGAATATATTTTTGGAAAAACTACAACTTCCTTCTAATATGAAATAAGCTTCTGATATGAAAGAAGCCTTTATGGGCTTTAGAAAGGCGCTGACATAGTAAATTTAATACAGAACGAGAAATACGATTGCAAAGTGGATTGTCAAGTAAAGACGGATCGACCGCCGCGCCGTGTACTACGTCTTACGGAAACTATTTAATAAAGCAATACTACCTTTTCGAAATCCCCATACAATATGGATTCCACACAACTGCAGTTTACTTCATTTGTATTTCTTCACAGTCTATATTTTGACATAATCGGAATTCATCCTATTCGCGATTGTACACAAATTGAGTTTAACCCCAGATTACATAATGAATCTGGGGCAACTGCACGAAAACTACGAAAAGATAGAATCGCGTTGGCCTTGTCGGTCTCATAATCCAATATAACGAGTAGAATATATTGTTTTATTTATTCTTAATAGGCTTTTTATTCAAATGCTGTTTTTTTGTGGCTTTAAATTTAAACATAAAGCATTTCCTATATCCCAGCCGAGGCAAAATATTTTTCGGTAGGTAACTAAATATTAAGACCGATTTGTTATTAAGTCTGAAATCAAACAACGTTTTTTAATTAAATATACCAATCAAATATATAAACCACATGCATTTATATTGAACACTGTATTCCATTATTACAAAGTAATTAAAATGATAAAAAAAAAACTTCACAACCAGAAAAACTAGATGAAATCTCGCAAGTACCGCGCGGCTGTAGGTAATTATTTAGGTAATTATAGGTAACTCGGCAGAGAGTTGAAATACAGTAATAGATGAATTGCAAAATGAAAAATAGATTTTGGCCGATGCTCAGACCTCACAAAATTAAGATAATAATATACTAATATACAAAAATACTAAATAATAATATACAAAAATACTAAATTTTTATTATATTGTAAGTCTATCTATGTAACTATAAGAGGGGTATAATTAAATAGGTACCTATTTAAATCATTTTTATTTTTCTTTCAATATATTTCGTTCCGATGGACGGCTTAGAATATAATATCGATTCTTACTATTAGGTATCATATTAGGATGATTGAACTTTGATACGTTTAGCGGCAGAGTTACAAACAGTGTTGTTGCAAAAAGCGAGCGTGACGCCATTTAAACAAGCTATAACTGAGACTTAACTATAAATATGATACCTAAATAGTAATGTAGGTATGTGAGATAGTTATGTAGGTATGTGAGAACGGGTGTTAGCAACATTTACAGCGTCTGAAGTGAACAAAGCCTCTATAGGCTTTAGAAAGGCGCTGACAAAGTCAATATCATTTCAGAGCCTGAGATACGATTGCGAAGTGGATTGTCAAGTGAAGACGGATCGTCTGACGATTATTACGTGTCATAGAAACTGTTGCATGGCAACTGTTATTTTTTGACTTTACATCTAAGATAGAGTAGAATGGTTTGCCTAATCCCAAAAGTAAAGAAAGCCGTGTTGGCTAAGTGGGAGGACACTCGACTTTCATTCCGGAAGGTCGTGGGTTCAAACCCCGCCACGCACCTCTGGATTTTTCTTCTTGAGAAATGTATTTGCGCTTTAAACGCGTGCTTTAACGGTGCAGGCAAACATCGTGAGGAAACTTTAAAAGAGTTTGAAGGACATGTGATATTCACCAACCCGCACTAAGCCAGCGTGGTGAATTAAGGCCTAATCACTCTTGTCAAGAGAGAAGTCCCTGTGTCCCAGCAGTGGGAACGTTAATAGGGTGATGATGTTGATTCTGGGGCATTATAAGTAAATATTCGTGAAAACTGAAAGCGCTGACAAAATCTGTGCTTAGCCGCCGCGAGATGAACCCGATTGGTGTAGCCCCCAACCAAACAACCCGCTTATTTATACTAATATTATAAATAGGTAAAGTTTGTGAGATTGTTTTAGGACGTTGTAGGGGGTGGGGTATTCTGAAGTAAGTACAACTGAACCGATTTGACTGAAATTAGGTACACATATTCCTAAAGCTTCAGAACTACTTTTTACCTCAGAAAAATATGTGATACCGCGGTAAAATCCATAAAACGCGGGATACTGCTAATGTACGAGTAGAATATTGCTATTGCTATTAATACCATCCGTATTGAGCCCTCGTTGACAAATGCTCGAACTCGTATCTTCTCTTCCCAGTAGTGGCTAATGGCCAGCGCTATTTGTCATCCGAAGCTGAATCTATTTCTCTGTCCTTAGGAAAACATTGCTCTATACGAGATAGATTGTGTTTTACCTAGAACTAGATAAAAAACTATCTAAATAAGACATATTTATTAACCATTTCAGATTTCGAGAAATGGATTCTCAATTTGATTCGTAATTAATTATTATCATTTAGTTAGTTACACTTTAAAGAGTTTGAAGGACATGTGACATTCTCCAACCCGCACTTGGCCAGCGTGGTGAAATCATTCCTAATCTCTCTCGCCAAGAGAGAAGTCCCTGTGTCCCAGCATTGGGAATGTTATACATGTGTCTTTTATCTCAAAAACTTGCAAGTCAAATTTGACGCAATTCCTGGTGTTTTAGGGTTATTTAAAATTGTCGTTATTCTTATGCACCCAGTTGCCTAAACTTTACTTAAAGTGTATCATCTGTTACCAAGGTGAATTAGCTCAGGTGTAATTCACCAGCTTACTAAGACGAAATTTTCTATGTTATCCCAATATTATATAATAATACTAGCTGACCCCAGCAAACGTTGTGTTGCAAAAAAAAATAGATAGATTCTCAGACATACTGAATACACATATAAAATTTGGTAAAAATCGGTAAAGCCGTTTCGGAGGAGTACGGTTACTAACACTGTGGGCATATATAATATTATAATCGCTAAGTATAGATACGAGATTTTACTAATAGTTAGAATACCTTGATAACTTATTCGGCTTATTTAATTTAACTTAGTTTAATTTGAATTTAATTTAATATGATATAATAACAATAATCATTTATTTCAGGCATCTAAGGCCCATATAAACATATACCTTACAGACTAACGTACATAAAAATATAAATCTTACAAACTAAAGTGTCAGAATCGTGGATCATCTGTTACGGTGGTGATATGATTTAATTTTGTTTGAGGTATTATTTAATTTAATTTAAATATTTATGTTATATGATTTTACTAACCTTAGTCATTAAGTTTACTAACAAACTATGGATTATATTTGTTATCCGAAATAAAAGTTTTATTTTCTTTTATTTAATACCTGTTTTCGCCTTAAGAGAATCTCCCTTAGGAAGGGAAACTGTAATCTTTCTTTGCTTAACTGACTGTTAAGCGAAAGCTCAAGACGTTTCAATATATCAATTTCGAGTACTTAGCATACCTTTTATTCCTCTTCGAATCGAAATCATTTATCAAGTGCAACAAAATCTTTATGGCTGGAATTCTATTTAGTTTATCTAAGGGTGCGTCTCCACGAGCGAGAGAATAGTTGCAGAGTTTATTTATTTATCTCAGGTAATATTCATATTAATAAAATTAATAAATATTTACGGACTACTCACATAGCATCACCTATCCCCAAGCTAAGCAGAGCTTGTACTATGGGAGATAGGTGACTGATATACTACATAGATATATTTATTTTTTGTAAATACATACTTTTCTATGCATCATATTATGTCATAATATGATGCATAGAAAATACCCACACCCGAAACCAGAAATTGTAGATCGTACAAAATCTGGTCCCGCGGCTGGAATCGAACCCGCAACCTCCTGCGCCTCAGGCGAATCTACACCCACCGAGCCACAGAGGTCAACGATTTCTAATAAAAAGTATTATTTATTATAATTCACACGCAGAAATTACAGCAAAATACACAGACAAGACGTTAAATATCAGGTGTAACATAATAATTGAGCTGCCGAGTAGTAGCATTGTCAACTAAAACTATGTGTAATAAAAATCATTAATCCATTATATTACAAGTCCATCATAAAATAAAAAAAAAACATATTTATTTATTTCTGCTGTATAGTGGCATTGTCAAATTAAACCTACTAAAATTAGGTACATTAAAAAGCTTAATTTAAAAGACACGTCATAATTTTGGAGGTTTCGTTCACGTCCGTAAGTAAGATTTCTTCGTGTTTCGTAATGTGGCCCGGAGAAGCCATCTACCTTCTAGGTCTTCATGCTCCATCTTCGACCACATTGTCACTTTACATCTGTTGAGATTGTGGTAAAATGAAGGCTTATTTAGCATTAAAAAGAATATGCAAATAACCAATATTAATAAATTATTGAATGCTGCTGTAAAGTGGCATTGTCATTTGTGAAATTATAAATAATCTAACAACATGTCATAAGAGAAAAAAATAGATTAATATTAAAATTATATCGGCGAAATTATCGTCGTGCCACGTATTTTTGACCCCTGACACAAAAAGAGGGGTGTTATTTTGAGACACATGTGTATCTCAGTGGTATCATAGCTCCCGAACATCCGTTCGAAACAAAATTGAACTATCTTCATCCAAAGATAGTTCAATTTTGTTTTTCTTTGTATGCAAGGTGAGTTTTGCGCGAGTGTTCTTAGACATGTTTGATGAATACGGTTGACCTGTTTAAAAGTTATGAGGGGTGAAAGTGGAGAATCTAACCCAAATATGTGCAACTATACTCGAGTGGGTTCTCAAATGAAAGCGCATCACGTTCACATAACAAAATTGTATGACTTTTCACTTTTAATGGAACTATGAATTTGGAATTAGCTGCTTTTTTTAAATTTAGATTTTCAACACTCTTTAGCAAGTGTCGCAGCAGTGTCATTAGTTTTAGCAGTGTTATTCCATCTATACATCACAAAAATAAATTTAAAAAAAAAGTTATTTCCTAGACAGTGTGCCTGTAGCATTTTAACCTATGTACAAGTTACATCTTATGTTGTCGTTTCGGGCCACTTTGTTCAATTACGTTATAACAAACCGGCTGTTTTTATAAGTTTTGCTATCTCGTGTCTACCACACACCACACTAACTTTTAAATCTTTATGGGTGTTAAGAAATAACTAAAGTTACTACTCGTTCTATCTTAAGCCACTTTCGTTTATATTATGTACTAGCGGTCCGCCCCCGTTTCGCTCCTAGTTGACCTTAATGTGAATCTAAACCATTCTCGAACCAGCTTAAACACACACAAAAAGTTTCATCCAAATCGGTCGAGCAGTTTGGGAAGAGTTCAATGACTAACACACGTACGGAAGATTTATATATTTAAAGATTATCTATTCACTGCCTCAGTGGCGTGGTGGGCCAGGGGTCCACTTGCGGCGCAAGAGGTAGCGGATCCTATTCCTGCCTAGGGTCAAAGTGTTTTTTATGTTCTGCAAGCACTTTCTACTTGGTCTGGGTGTTTAATATGGTTGGTAAAAAAATCTGTTTGCCTATTATATTAAGTATATCAGAGTACCCGTAACACACGCTTAAAGCTTGCCACGGGGCTAGATGTTGTTGTGTCGATTGTCAGGCAATATTTACTTTATTGGTAATAATATTTACCTGAAGAACCATGAAATTATGTGAAGGCCGTGAAGTGAAAGCTTTTTTATTTGTAAAGACAAAGTAACTGCTTGTTGGCAGTTTCACTCTTGACAGCCTTATTTTCATAGATATCCACTTTTATCCTAACATTGACATGGGCCCATAGATTGCTTAAGGTCCAGCGAGTCAAATGCGCCACTTTGAGCAGACAAGCCGTAAGCTGTTAAGAGCTCGGATAAAAATTAGCAGCGTGAATTGACGAAACTTAGCTTTTATTTCCGTGCCGATTCAACAACAAAAGTACCTTTTGACCAGTGATTCTGAAGTTTGACAAGAGATTTTAGATTTTTAACTAAAACAACCGACTTTTAGTTTGGAAAATATGAATTTTTAGTTACTCGCGCCGCGGGCATCGGTTTTAGTCCAGAATATTGCTCCCCATTGTTGCAACCATTTCCCAACATTTACTATAATAATTGAGACCAGTTTTGAAGATAACTAGCGAAACAAAAATTTACGCAAATTCCAAAACCTCCTTTTTTAAGTCGAATTACTTTTAAAAACTCTAAAAAAGACGTGAACACTAAACAAAAACCATCTCAATAGCTCGAGAACTAAAAATACACGCCGAATTGAGAACTTACACCTCTTTTAAAGTCGGTTAAACTGAATAACTGCTTCCATAATCATGAAACCTACAAATATTGTAATCTCTATTTAATATATTTTTACCAAAACATCGCGAGCTTCCTTAAACACGAAAACAGAATGCCCGAATCGATCTTACGAAGTAATTCGATATTAGAGGCAAGATATCTACTACATAGGAAACTTATTGGACCCTAAATAAGGTATTTACAAAAGAGATACATTTCTACACGGATATACAAAAAACAAAAAACACTTTATTGCACACACAGGGAAACAAAATACAACAACACGTAGGAAACAGAATGTACAATGGGCGGCCTTATCGCTAAAAAGCGATCTCTTCCAGGCAACCTTTATATCATGTGATCTTTTATCATGGATATCATGTGTAGGTATAATTTTCTGAAGTACGAAAGATTAAACGAATCTAATCGGTTAAAATATCAGCATTAAGGCTTTCTAACGCAGGTAGGTAAATCTAGAATTAACAGTTTGAGTTGATAATTATAAAATTCGTTAGTATTTTTATTTATAAGACGAACAAAAACAAATCTTTAATCAGAATAATGTTTTGACATGAATTATGTTTTACAATGTCTCTTCTCGTCTTAAACTTTATCATGGAAATTGTGTAAAAATAAGGGAAATTCGAAGATCCTGTGCATAAATGCAACCCTGCAACCAACTACTTATAAATATCCTGTTGTATAGAGGATATAGTTGGTAACGATGATTATTGTGAAAGCAAAGTATAATAATACGATAGATAAAATATATATTATGTAAATATTCCGATTAGGGAATTGTTACGCCGTCAGAAAACACCTATAAATGTAATTTAGGAGTTTTTATTTGATATCCTCAACTGGAGTTGGAAGGCGGTTCGCGTTTCAAATGTGGCATTCGGCTCTTTGATGTTTTTAACAAGTTACACGGCCGTATTCGTGATACTGCGGTGTTGTTGATATTTCAGAAAAAGTTTAGCGTTTATAAACCACCATTAGCGTTTATAATGGTGCGTGAATTGAGGTGTGGTTACATTAGCGGCCTACGGCGATTATATATATTTTTTACTTTAAAATTGGTTTAGTATATTCTAGCCAGAAGGCAGAGACGAGTTCAATGAAGTTTGCCCAGAAAAGCCTATTCACTCGGGTCTTAAAAGTGGCCAAATTGTATGTATTCGGAAAAACAGACGTTGGGAGAGAATTCCACTCCTTAGCGATGCTCACTGTAAAATAATTCTTGTTGATAGTATAGCCACTAATTGAGCATGCAATAAAAACCAGCCGTAAGTCTGAGCGATCGATGACGGTGGGATCAGATCAAGTATATCAGATGATACCCGTTACACAAGCTTAGAGCTTGCCACGGGGCTAGATGTTGATTATTTATACTCGTGGGTTCACGGTGAATACAACTTTCCAGTTGTTGCGGGCAGAAGCGAGCCGAAATACATATTAATATATTTCTTTACAAAACGTCAATAAAGAATAAACGAATAACGTTCTGAGAATTCTTAAATTGGGTATCGGCTCTGGCTCATGTTTGTAGCACCGTTTATTTTCCTTATGTCGTGTCTTTGGAAAACCATATCAGTTTACAAGGTGACGAGCCTCCGTTGGTAATAGTAGGTTTAATAACAACAATTTTGGAGGTTCACGCCCGTAAGTGTTAACCCTCTGAATCCTTACAAGTGACCTCTGGATGGTGCTAAGAACAGTCTCTGGTGGGAGGCTTCGGCCGCGGCTTGTCACCACCCTCCGGGCTGGGCCAGTGCGTTAAACGATTTATCGTGTTTCGTAATGTGGTCCGGAGAAGCCATCTAACTTCTAGGTCTTCATGTCCCATCTTAGATCACATCGTCACTTTACATCAGGTGAGATTGTGGTCAAATGAAGGCTTATAAAGATTTAAAAAAAAAAGTTATTTCCTTGCTAATTTTTGTATAAACAATTTTGTTAACTGGTAACTGTTGTTATTCAAACATATTCTTCTTTTTCGGACTAATATTATACTAATAATATTCGGACGGATTTCAACTCCAAAATCATGAAAATGCTTTGTAACGCGGGTCACACCGCCGGGC
The DNA here is from genome assembly GCA_929108375.1 of Gymnoscelis rufifasciata. NCBI lineage: Eukaryota > Metazoa > Arthropoda > Insecta > Lepidoptera > Geometridae > Gymnoscelis > Gymnoscelis rufifasciata. The sequence continues at coordinate 2,221,568 of OV815326.1, forward strand.
AATACTAGTTTGAAAGTAAAATATGTAGCGTTTATTAAATCTAAACTCAACCAACGAGATTTTATTCGATCCTAAAATACTTTGTACCATTTTTGCGCTCGTTAATTGAATTAGGTCACTTATTTACTAAAGCTAACAATGCACCGGATATTGAAGTACACTCACGCACAAACGCGAAGCGGAAACGTGACAATAACGGAATTATAAACGTAAAGGTATGGGTTCAACAGCAGCAGGTGTTCAGGGAGTAATGGTGTCGTTATAACGATTACAGGAAGGGTGGAGCGAGGTAGCCTTGTAAAGAAACTTTCGCTTGAATTTATAACCTTCGTTTCGTAACTTTTAGCGCTTATTCAGACCAAAAGACTCGTTATAGCAAAAAATAATTGAAATTTTAACAATCTTCGTAGATAGAGAAAACAAAAGACGGAATAATCAGATTCTTAAATAAGCAGAATAGTCGATATTTCAGCATCATATGGTTAAGATTAACGCCGTGTTGGCTAAGTGGGAGAACCCTTGACTTTCATTCTGAAGATCGTGGGTTCTAGCCCCGCACTGCGCAACCTCGGATTTTACTTCTTGCAAAATGTATGTGCGCTTTTGTGTTCAAAGTGAGCCATAGTAGTTAGGGCAAAAAAAAATAACAATTTCTTGACATAACAATAAGAAGAACTCAGACAGTCAGTAAAAAACATTCTCACGCATTTATTAAGACTGGAACGAAATTATCGTTTTAAAAATCGTAAACGCAAAACCTAATACAAAACTACAATCACGCACAAAAGTGCTCATGGCAAATAATAAAATGACATCTACCGACTGCCAAGCGCCGTTAAGGATCATAACAATGGCATTCAACAAAAGACACGACTGCGGTATCAGGATAATCGGCTATATTTTCAACTTCAGTGCCTCGTTAACAGAGGTTCTTAAGAGGTTTTGTACGCGATAGTACTTGGCGATTTATTGCGGCCTATTAAATTGCGTGGGTGTTTTTGGTCAAAATTATTAGTTGTTATTGCGATAATGTTGTTGTACTTGTGACACTTGATTTTTTTATTACTTTTCGCGCCATTAAGGCTTAATATAAAAAGTTTAATAAAAGAGAGAAAGAATCAAAATAATAACTAACTTCGACAGACTCGTTTAGTACGAATAGATAAATAAATATTTCCGGACAATCCACATAACATCTACTAGACATCTGATATACTTAATTTAATAGACATATATATACAGATATTTTTATTACACTTATTAAACACCAAACCAAGGAGAAAGTGCTTGCCGTAGATAAAAACACTTGACCCCTCGGCATTGAACAAAAATTCTTACATTAGCCTTCATTTGTCCTGACTCGGGATTAAGCCTCCCAAAATTGACTTTGTCTTTGTCTATCCCTAAAACGAGAGCTGAGGCCACCGGATTACAAAATTAGGCAAAGTAATATCTCCAATGCCACGCTGGGGAAATCAACAGTTCACAACTTTATTTATTGCATACAGATTGTTCTATTAGCTTCATAGACGGAGATGTCACGTTTTTCTTGTTTCTTATATTTCTCTAAGCTCTCTATGCAGTCACAAGTGGCAACTACTGGGAAATTAATGAACCATTCGTCACCATTGGCAACGAATGGGATTTATTTTCTCGTTTGTCGCCAGTGGGAACGTTGCTGGGAATAACTGCGAATGAGCCAATATATTGTAGGTATGTAATACTGATCATTATCTAGCAATGAGAGCTACGTTTATACATATATCCTTCATCTATACTAATATAATATATTATTATTATTGATCTTATAAAGAGGTAAAATTTGTGTGATAATCAGAATGTTGTAGGGGGTATCTCTGGATCTACTAAACCAATTTGAATAAAATTTGGTTCACAGATTTTCTAAAGCTTGAAAAGTGACATAGGCTTACGTTTTATCGCGGTACTAACACCAGGCTGCTACTAGTTTTCTGTAAACAGACAGTAAAGAAAAACGACAGTGTGCAAAAGTTGTAGCTGTTGATATAAGTACATTGTATAGATCGCGTCTCTTAAGGTCATTTTAGACTGATAGGGATCTAAAGAGACTCGTTTTAAGACTCAGCACTAAGCCCCTCACAAAAAAATATCTTGTTAGGACTCCTAAAACGATAAAGCTATTTCCTCAAGCAGATAATTAGAAAACATACAAAATAATATCTCCAATACGACAATGGGGAAATAAATAGTTCACAACTTTATGTATAGCGTACAGATTGTTCTATTTACTGTTTAACTAATTTGCAGCTATGACGAATTAAACTTTTTGTTTTGATTAGCATTATAAACAAAGGAGTTAATAAAATTTATTCTCATCACAATAACTGTCCAAAAAATAAATGTTGTCTTTTTTGGGATTCATTAAATGAAAACAGTGGATTAGAAAATTAAGCGAAGTGATATTATATTATCTCCAATGCGACACGGGGGAAATCACCATGTTCCTCAGATATTGGTCATATTTATTTATCGTTCTAAGGAACTGCAAAAATGACTAAAAACATTATATACATGATTTTCAAAGAAATTTGGTAGGTTCACTTCACTTCTGCACACTGTGTACTTACTGTACACGTTCTAAAGCTATAAAATCAATTCTGTTCTAGAAACGTTAAAAAAAAAAAACGTAAAAAAAAAACGTAAACGTACCGGACCGGAGTCTGGCCTGCTTAAGGATCGATTAATTCTCTGATATCCTATTACTGAATGTCAAATGTATGAAAATAGACAATTTTTAAACTAGCGACTCATAATCAAAAGTCTTGTGTATTAATTCCAGTATCTTTCATATGTTTTTTTTTTTTTTTTTTTTATTATTGATATGCCTTCATTTGACCACAATCTCACCTGATGTAAAGTGACGATGTGGTCTAAGATGGAGCATGAAGGCCTAGAAGATGGCTTCTCTGGTATATAATGAATTTATTCATCTATTTTTTTCTTGGTAATTTTCTCATAAGCAATAGAAAATATCCTGATTCCATAAAGAACCACTATATCCTGCGGAACCTCAAATAAATTATCCCTGAGCCCACAACGACGGCCTTCGTCGGCTAATCCCATTTTTTAATTAAGGATCCCTAATACCAACTAATTCTATTGTCCTTGCCGGAATACATTCTGAGGATTAGATATGAAACTAGGTTGTTTTACCTCTGTCGCAGAAAGGTAGGACCACTCTGAGTGTTGTCCCTGGGTAGCTCAGAAAATACTGTCCAAACCCGTTCATCACCGTAGCTCAGAAATGAATAGAATTATTTATATTTGTTAGCAGGAATTTCAGAACTTTCCGGCGCTAGAAGGCTGAATTTTTTTTTCTACGTAATATAAGGCTTTACACCTATTCACAGCGACATTGCAACTCATTACTTAAGTTAAACTATAGAAAAACTCTAACAAAAGGTATTTTTTAGTATTGTCATGGGTTAATATGAAATAATCTGCACATTTTTTTAATCAGTGATATTGCAGTTTCATTTCCATGGTAATATTATTAATTACGTATCCCGCCGTATCACGTAGGGCGGGCGGTAACGTGACTTCGCAGATTTTCTAAGAAAGGCGCAGATTAACTATTTATTATTATAACTATTTCAAATCGTAGACAAGGTTTTTTGCTTTATTAAATAATTGACAATTTAATCTACTAGCCCATACGAATGATATTTTTAAATCTTAGAGAATATTTTAATTTAAATTATTAAATCTCAGAGAATCTTATCAAAGCAGACAAAACATTAAAAAAAAATACAAAAATATCTAGACACTATTTCATTAAGCCAAGCCTGGATTGCGGGAGACCTGTTACTCTGTATGTTTTTAACCACACAAAAAAAGAGAAGTGTTATAAATTTCACGTGTCTGTCTGTCTGTGGCATCATAGCTTCCGAACGGATTAAGCGATTTCAATTTAGTTTTCTTTTGTATGAAAGGTGACTTTTGCGAGTGTTTTTAGATTATGTTTGATGAAACCGTTAAACCGTTTTTTGAACGAAAACCTTTTATTAAAATTCTAAATAATCTTCTCTTCGTATTTTATTTACTTACTCGTGCCGAATATTCTTTGGCATTCATAAGCTGCGCTTGTCTTCTATAAACATTTCTAAATAACGAGTTAAACACGGTATTCTAATTTTAACCTCAAAAAACACTCACAAACCTAAAAAAAACAATTAATTACCAACTTTTAATTAGATACTGTAAGTGTCGTTTTTAATTGAATTGTCTTTCGAGTACATGTTAAGATAAACACAGCGGTATGAGAACAAACACGAAAACATGTTAAATTCAGAAAGTAAACATGCAAGGAGTTTTGCTAACAATTTTGAGGATTAACTCGGTTAAGTTTGTAAAAGACGAGAGAGAAGCAGCTTAGATATGTAGTAATTAATATGTACACGAACAATAAGGCATCTGGCACACGGCGTTGTTTAAGCCACGTTTCCACAAGGCAACATTTGTCCAACATATTGTCTGTCAAAGTGGAGCGGTGGGTCAAGGGCCGCTTGCGGCGCAATATATGGGTTCGATTCCCGCCGAGGGGTCAAGTGTTTGTTTGCTCTGCAAGCACTTTCTTCTTTGTCAGGGTGTTAAATATGTATCATAAAAATATCTTTATATGTATGTCTATCGAATTTTCTCATTGCACCCTTTAGCTTTGAAAATCTAACCAATACAGGAGAAGCCACATTCATAGCTTCCCCTCTGTCAGATATGCTATGATTTGTCAGATAATTATCTGACAAATCATAGCATATCTTTGTGCCAGTATGCGTTAGAAAAAGTCAAAGTCAAAATATTTATTTTCTTAGAAGCACAGGGCATACATAAACTTGGACAGGTCAACTAAAAGTCAGTAAAACTATATTGTTTAAGCAAAAATATCAAGGAAATAACATTGTCTTGACAGTTGGCTTCAATGTTTTATACTGTTAGTTGAGAAGCTAATAGAACAACACAGCTTTATCAGTTATTATAGTTTTGTAGTTCTTATTTATAGGTAACTATTGAAAGTTAAATATTTTGAAAAAAAAATGCTCGTCATATAAGGGAGCTATTATAAAATGAGCATATCAGTCCTGGAAAACTAGAATTATTAGAGCCTGTCAACTTGGAACTAAGCAAATCTATCCAACAGCATCATCATTTATAGAGTAATACGCTATTCCATTAAAATTCTGCACTTAAGTGCAACTTAAGTGTGCACTTAAGTTAGGTAATGTTAGATACTTTTGATGTTGGTATGCGTAGCGACGTGTCCGAAAAAAATAATTGGTAGGTATTAATATTGTCTGTATATGCTTGTTGCTTGCCCCCCAAACCCCGAGAAAACCGGTGCTTAGAAAAATGTCAGCGTAACCACTCCAGATTGGATAGATTCTCTAAGCCTTTTAGCTTAAAACTATTTATAAACTTTTTTTTTAAAGAATAAGCCTTTGTCTCAGAGTTCTAATGACAAAGTCATCCGATAGAAGCGAAGTGATTTATTACCTACTCAACAAAAAGATGGAGGTTTACCCAACTCTTAGTTTTTATTTGTTACCTTGGAACTTTTTTCTCTGTGAATGATTTTGATAAATCTTTTATTTATTCAAAGGTGGGTCCGAATTGGTCCTGTTTTTATTTGATAGAGTCAGCCTAGTATTTTTTACAAATTTGGGATCACTTCCAAATGTATTGTACTTAATTCAGATTAAAGGCATACATAAATCTAAATTTAAAATTTAAGAAAAACCCCCGATTCCAATGCTTTCGTTTCCTTAAATGTAAAACAATATCATTATTACGTAATGTGGACGCGATGTGCTTTCATTTGATACCCCAAACTAGTATATTTGCAGATTTTCTGTTTTCCTTCCCCACTCTCACCCCCATAACTTTTAAACGGCTCAACCGATTTTCATGAAACATGTCTAAGAACACCCGGGCCAAACTCACTTTTCATACAAAAAACTAAATTGAAATCGCTCCATCCGATCGGGAGCTATGATGCCACAGACAAACAGCAGACAGTCAGACAGACACGTCAAACTTATAACACCCCTCTTTTTTGGTCGGGGATTCTGTGAAATACTGTACACTTGTTTTTGTTTATCAATTTAATAAGAAAGCGCCAAGATATTGAGAATCAAAGTTGCGGAGTTCCGGGGCTCATGAGGATACATATTTGGTATATTTTTCAAATCTTCAATGCACTGTATAGTCTTGATACATCGTTTGCAAGAAAAAATAATTAATATTTGTACAATTTGATGTAATCTAAATGACGGGCTAAATATATTTTTTCCGTCTACCTTATTGTTGTAAATTTATTAAGTGTGCATGTTTGGTTTAGAAACATCATTATGGTTAAATAAAACTGTCTACGCCAGGTTTCGATAATTGACATCAATCAATAATTGATAATAACCAAAGAAAGTATAACATACTTATATACATAACTAGCTGACCGCAAACGTTGTTTTGCAAAATGAAAAATAGATGTTGGCCAATTCTCATAGATACCGGATAAGCACAAAAAAATTCATCAATCAAGCCGTTTCGGAGGAATTCGATTACGCACCCCGTGACAGAAGAATTTTATATATTAGATTAGATAATATTATTTATCCTAGCCGATTTCGGCCATGGCGACTGCGCTACGTCACTAGACTTCTTCTCTGTCGGTTCACTCTTGACAGAGCGGTCGTGGTCACATTGAGGCATCATTTGGTGTTAGAGACGGACACAGCTTTCTTAACGATCGCCCGCCATCTTTCTCTGTTTCACTGGGACTCCTACTGCGGATTTTATTGCGTCACTAGACAAGCATTTTTAATTAGAAGACTTTTTTTACTAGGAGTGTAGGTCATGTACCCTTTGGTGAGCTCTTAGATGCTCTCACTTAACAAACTTAACGCAGTCTTAAAACTTAACTTACTATATTTATACTTACTTTTCTGTGTATGAATGATGATCTTAATTTTTGTTTCGTTTTGTTAAAATTTATATATTATTAATAATCTTGTGTATATTATAATAGTTATAAATTTCGTTTCTTTAGTTCTTTGTCCACTGCTTATTTTATTTTGTGCTAATGTTATTTTAACTGTCTGTTGCCATTTTATATTGTACTCGATGTGATGTCCTGTTATTACGAGAACACATCGCATTTAATCCTTTGTCATGTTTATTTTATGTCTGTATTTTGTGTTAACTTGTGTTGGGTGTCCTTTCTTAATAAATAAATAAATAATAAATAAACTCCTGTGCTAGTTAGAAACTGTGTTACAGCAAGGCACCCCGCAATCCACGTATACATATAAAATACTAACTAATACCTTACAATGGCATAAAAATAAATCCCATACAGACATACATATAAAACTATATGATTATATGATGATGCTAGATGTTATCTTTATATATATAATTCTTCTGTGAGTGTGTATGTCACTGAATTTCTCTCAAACGACTGGACCGATTTTGATGAAATTTTTTGTGTGTGTTCAAGGGGATCTGGGAATGGTTTAGATTCACAATACGGTCAACTGGATATTGTTTTTTGAGACGTGGGACAGGACAACGTCTGTCGGGTCGACTAGTATGATATATAACTTAAAACGAATTAGGGATTTTTCTTTGCGAACGCATCCCTAAAACGTACAAACGCACAAAGTACTTGAAGTTGCGATATAACTTTTTAAATTGTCATGGTTTTTACCAATATTATGATTCAGTTGTTTCCGTGATCATGGCGCTGCAACAGCGTCGAAATATAGGAATACTCAAAAACCGTCAAATCATGGTACCCGTTTTAAATCATAATTAATATTGAAGTTACGAGTATATGAGTTCCCTTTTCTTATTCTCAGGTGAAACCATAACACGAAACTATCGATAATATTACCTTCAATTAAGTTAAAGTCACATGTTTTAATTAAGTCCTTGTATGTATTCAGCTGTTTGATGTACTGAACTAATGTGTTTGTGAGTATATTAGCATGAGTAAATACTTACAAATACTATTAATTGACTGTGTGTAAAATTTCTCGTATTACCTGTGAACAAAATAAAGATAAACATTAAAAAAATGACAAAATGTGTGATATTATTATAAATGTTATTCAGCAAAACCTTAAACTTTATAATATTTGTCGTAAAATGAGGATGTAAGTAAGCATATTCATAGATATGTGTATTCGATAAGATTTAGAAAAAAAAAGTTATTGCTGGATATCCTTGATTGTGATGATTGACTGGCTCAGTGGTGCGGTGGGCGGAGGTCCGCTTGCGGCGCAAGAGGTGGCGGGTTCGATTCCCGTCGAGGTGTCAAGTGTTTCTATGTTCTGCAATCACTTTCTCCTTGGTTATGGGTGTTTAATAAGTGTAGTAAAAATATCTATATAGGTATGTATGTCTATTTATATTAAGCAGGTACATCAGATGACTATAATTCCTGAAACTCACGATAACAGCATACACGGGGCTTGTTGTTGGGCGGACAATCCACGTCCGAAAAATATTTATTAAAATGGATTTATTTATGTATTCGATTACATTGAAATGAATATTTCTGTATTAAATTTACACCTATCAGCCGGTCCGGCTCTTACGAGAACCAAAGAATATTAGTAAATATTAATTATTTAACCTAAAAATTAACCTTTTCTACATTTAAATCGGAAGTACATAATGCATAAAATACATAACACTCGTCACAAACCAACAAGCTCAATTCTGCTCTGTTATTAACCCCCGACCAAAAAAGAGGGGTGTTAATAAGTTTGACTTGTCTGTCTGTCTGTCTGGGACATCGTAGCTCCCGAACGGATGAAGCGATTTCAATAAGGTTTATTTTTTATCAATCACTGACCCGTCCGTTATTATTTAAACAAACAACCGTATTTTTATGCCTTTTTTTCTGAAAACGGTATCAAGAGTCAGTTAGATTCGTTTCAGCCCAATCACACATCCGGGACATAAATCAATGCATTTTTTATGATATTTTCTGCCCCGTTTGAAATATTTGAATAATGTGAAAATCAGAAACATGCGTAGGTATATTATTTTACGGTACAAATCCAGCGTAGGTATGCAGTTTAATTTTCACCAGTTTTGTTTCTTACAAATTCCAGATTCATCTATGTGGGTAGTTTTATGGTTCCGTACCTACTTAATACAATACAATTCAATACAATACTCTTTATTGAAACAAATAAAAAAGGTGTGTGTGCGATTCACACACGATAGAAGTGAAACTTCAGTAAATCGACAAAAGAATAAGAAGAATAAAAAACTAAGATTACTTTACTAAGCAAAAAGATTTTGTTCGGGCGGTCACCCATCCAAGTACTGGCGTCGCGCAAAGTTGCTTAACTTTGTTAGCGTGTAAGATTGGCTTACCCGACAGGTAAGCCAATCTTATTTCCACTTCCGTTGCATCCGGTTTCAAATCACGTAAGAAAAGTTCGTAGGTGCGTGGCGGGGTTTGAACCCACGACCTTCGGAATGAAAGTCGAGTGTTCTCCCACTTAGCCAGCGGCTTGTCCTTACATAGCACTTCGTAAATCTATACATTACTAGCTGACCCCAGCAAACGTTTTTTTGCAAAATGAAAAATAGATGTTGGCCGATTCTCAGACCTACTCAATATGCTTACAAAATTTCATCAGCATCGGTCAAGCCGTTTCGGAGGAGTATGGCAACGAAAACTGTGCCACGAGAATTTTATATATTAGATTTTTTTGTAAATTAATAACATCTGTCAGTAAAATGTTCAGTTGAAGTCAGTTAAAACTAATTTCATTCCAAAGTAAAATGCTAGAAACAGAAAGCAACAATTTTGCTTCTAAAAGTCGGACACGTCAAGTGCAGATACTTTGTTATTCTTTGAAGCGATACCGTTTGTCTGTGTGAGAACTCGCGTATATCAAACGGTAAGTTAGAAACTTGTATTAAATACTAGCAGCTAAGTAAAATAATAAATTTTACCGCTGTGGAGTCGAGTGTTTTATATATACATATATAATTCTTCTGTGAGTGTGTATGTCACTGAACTTCTCTCAAACGTCTGGACCGATTTTGATGATTTTTTTTTGTGTGTGTTCAAGGGGATCTGGGAATGGTTTAGATAAAAAAATTAGAAACCCGTGCGAAGCCGGGGCGGGCCACTAGTATTAATATAAAAAAAAACTAAGGAATAGACTAGAAAAAATCTTATTGTGAACCACAAAAATAAAGAATAAACTTAACAAAAACCTTAATAAAATAAAAACAGGGTACAAAGGGCGGCTTTATAGCTATGAGTGATATCTTCCAGGCTAATATGTAAGTCTATTATATTAGGTATATCAGATGTCTAGTACCGGTAACACAAGCTAAGAGCTTAACAGATGCTAAGTGTTGTTGTGTGGATTGTCCGGAAATATTTATTTGCATTCTTGCGCTAAAAATAAGCTTTTGTCCTTTATTGTGAAAGCTATGTGCGTGCCAAATTTGATCCAAATCGGGGTTTGCTCGCAGTTATTGATTTTATCCCGAAATGTGGTATTTTAATGCATTAAAAAGTAAGCCTTTGTGCTTTTCTGATATGTTAGCTATATTTTCGTGAAGTTTCATCAAAATCCTCTGGATTTTCTTCGTGAGGCATTTATGTGCGCTTTAAACACGTGCTTTAACGGTGGATGCAAACATCGTGAGGAAACCGGCATGTTCTGAGAACTTTAAATAGTTTGTAGGACATGCGACATTTACCAGTGCGGGTTAATTAAGGCCTTATCTCTCTCGCCTAGAGAGAAGTCCCTGAGTCCCAGCAGTGGGAACGTTAATAGGGTGAAGATGATGATGACGAAAGATAAATAAGAGATAAGTTACTACATTTTAATACTATCTGTTCCACAAACTTGTCTACGTGGAATGTAAACTAATATTATAAAGATGAGGATTTTGTTTGTTTGTACGCGCTAATCTCAGGAACCAAAGGTCTAATTTAAAATTATTTTATTGTTGGATATTCCATTTATAGAGATACACCATTTATCTTACCGCGGGAACATAACAAACGCTGTGGGGTGAAAAACTAGTATTGTATATAAAGCTCGCTTTATATACAATACTAGTATATATACATATAAGCATATAGCAACTGGTCGTCAGTACAGTTGGGTCTATTACGACCCGCGGCATTTAACGCAATCATCCGCAACAGAATAGCATCCCTGATGCGCCGGGTAAGGGGTGGCACCAGTAGCTATCTGAACGTTATAGCTGGCAGGCTGTGCGTTATAGACTACGCTTTTATGAAGCACTAGCTGTGTCCTGCGGTGCTACCCGCGTTATAATGGATGAAGTACTCTTAACCAACAACATATTTATTTGAATAAAGATTAATATTATTATGTTGATACAACTTAAACAAATTATTTCGACCAAATTAGGTACCATAAAAACGGTTTTTGTGAGTTAATCTTAAAAGATAGACATATACTATCGCGGACTGTTTTTTAGATCATTAAAAGAGCTATTATTCTTTAATACATATTTTTTGTGTATCTTGAACCGTTTTCACGGCGCACGCAACGGAAGGTTTCAAAGATAAACAATTTCTCCCGTTTTTTACACATTTACCACTATATCTTTGCTCCTATTGGTCATAGCGTGATGTTATATAGCCTATAGCCTTCCTCGATAACTGGACTATCCAACACAAAAAGAATTATTCAATTCGAACCAGTAGTTTCGGAGATTAGCGCGTTCAAACAAACAAACAAACAAACAAACAAACTCTTCAGCTTTATATATTAGTATAGATGATAGAGGGAAATGGAAGCTCATTTTTGTTCTGAAACTATACAATGATTATTTGATACACTTTTTTTAAAGAATAACAACAAGCCATAAAATCATAAAAGCGGTTTACATAAGAAACTACGATTTATTCGTAAAAACATGCGAATAAAACAAAGTTGCTTTCCTGTGAAAAATATACATTATAAATAAATATCTCCCGTCGCGTATCTGGCGCGACAGTATCCAACCAAAGCCAAGACCTGAAGGAAGTAAGTCCAAAATAATGCTAAACAAGACGATTTCAAACGTAATATCAAACGTTATCAACCATTGCGACGTCACGCACGTCTGTAATTGCCTTTATGTTTAAACAAAACAACGAAGGAATGCCTTTCCAAATATACAAAGTTGTTAGTACAATGTATACAGGGTGCTCCGCTACAAAACTAATTAGAGAAAGACAAAATGACGGTAATTCTGTTTATTATACGAGATGGAAGGGTGACTGTGTTTTGAAATGGACTAGGTCAAGTGTGGAAGTGTTTAGACTTTTAAATATTGTGAGCCTGGCAACTTTTTCAGTTGAAGTCGACATATTTTATACATATACTTAAAAAAAAAACTCGCGTTAATATCAAATAGATACTACCGGTCCTTGTTAAATAATTGCAGTTTATGATAGTCCATATTTTATCGCTGAATGATCGGGAACAACGTATATTTCGCGGGAAAATCCAAAAACACGGGCAAAGTGTGTAAAGCTAGTATCATTAGGACTATATTTTACTCTCGGCTTTGCCTGAGATAATTTTCTGAATAAAACATAATAATTATCTTGTTATATGGAATCAATTAAAGTAATTAACAGTGGTAAACCTCATGGTGAAACTATTAAAATTAGTGTAGAAAAAGAAAATGATGAATTCCATTGAATTTTAACCCTTTAAAACTTGGTGTATTTCTTTAGTGACAGTCACTACATGTAAATTTTATAAAATGTATACCCGTCTAAGGCCTTTTAAGCTGTGGATTTTGTTTAATAAATAGATATAAACATGAGTTTAAATAGGACGGGTTACGTTAATGTCGCAATGGTGTAATTAAATAATAGATAAATATTTTTTAAATAAATATCCAGACAATTCACACAGCAACATCTAGCCCCGTGGTAAGCTTTTAACTTGTGCTACGGGTACTAGATATCTGATATACTTAATATGATAGTCATAAATAGGTATATAGATATTTTTATTATACAAATATTAGACACCCAGACCAAGGAGATCGTGCTTGCAGAACATACAAACACTTCCACCTTCGGCGGGAATCGAACCCGCTACCTCTTGCGCCGCAAGCGGACCCTCGCCCACCGCACCGCTGAAGCTGTCAGTAGACTAGTCGATGAGATACAAGCAAGTCCTACAAGTGATGTTCAACAGGTATTATGTCTAATTTCAGAAAACAATCTTAAATGAGCCCTAATTCCATAATAAACATGCCACGTTCATATTATCAATATATTAAAATTATTATTCAAAGATGAAATTTACATTGAAAATTAGAGGCGTCTATTAGCAAAACCCGCTATAACGATTCTTTCTGTTTTGCCGCAAATTAAAAAAAACGATTGAGGCATTTATGACTAAAGAATTATGACTGAATTTAGTATTAAAATCATCGTAAAAGGATAGGCAAACATAATCTAAAAATATATAGACAATATTAAACACTAATATAAAGCTGTAGACAAAAATTAAATCACTTTAGCGGGTTTTGCAGCTAACCTGTCATTATAGAGGGTTTTGTTATTGACAGATGGCATTTTAGCGGATTTTGCATCTAAAATTTTTATGATATCTTTGTTGTGTGGATAGCGTTATGCAATAAGTGAAAGTGTAAAATTAAATAAGTAGGTGCTTGTAAATTATGCTAAGGAAGAGGTAAAATATCTGAAATGAAATAAAAAAACATACACATGGTCAAAAGTTATATTATAATACAAAATAAATATAAATTCCTGATATCTTGGGCGCGATTAACGGTTACATCCAAAATGGCGCGCGTGTGACGTCATGCAGTAATCTGCTACAGACGGAGTAGTAGCCAAAATGTGTCATTTTGGCTACTCAATGGCGTCAAACGCAGGCATACCAACGCCATTTTGAAAAAAAAAAGCGTTTTTAGCACATGACCAGACATGAAAATATTACAAATTTAAAAAAATAGTCTACATTTTTACATAGGTATTGTTTTAGTAATTTCGGTTTGAAAAATATTTAGTAATCTTATAACAATTTGTTTTATATTTGAATGATTGTCAAATAGGTAATTGTAGGATCCATCTTATCTATTTATTTTCTACACAAATTTAAATAATAATAATCATCATTATATCGAGGGTGCAGTGATAATACCCGATAAGTGTGCAAAATTAGTTTCTGAGCAAAAATTCTGATTTTAGTTGGCTATTTAAACGTATTTACGAGTTATTTGCATTTATCAGGTTTTTACAATTATTGCACCGATATATGATTTTTTTGTGATAATGTGTCGCACGATGAACTTAGATTTAATAAGTTGAATAAGGCTCCAACCGGCATTGGACTAACGTTGGTGGACTATGTCTAACCTTCTTATTTTTTCAGGGGCTTAAGTCCGAGTCGTTTTACGGCCAAAATGATGAGATCTATGAATAAAAAATACCCCAAATTAAAAACCATAATTCCAGCCAACAATAAAAAGGCCTGTTTCAATTAATACGGTCCATAATTATTTATAAGTTGAAACGCCCTGTACAGTCTCGCGACCTTATTAAATGATAACAAACCCCCTGTAGGTATTAAAGGGGATGTATTTAATTAGGAGGAATGTCGCCCTTCAGTTGTTGTCAAAAGATCTTCTGCTAAACGGATCCTTTGTAATAAGATCTTTATAGTGAAAACTTACTCTTGGTTGCACACTTTACTTGAAATTACTTTTGTGACAATCTCAAACAAAATGTGCGAGTCATGAGCCTAATGTTCAAATGCGACTTGACTTTAGAGCTTTGTAAAGAAAATACGACAAAAACAGTTGTTTCTTATGTATTGGAGTAAATATTAAATTGTAATAAAAATTGACCATATGGCTAGATGTTGCTGTGTGGGTTAGCACAGTTTTGGTACATAGGGGTTAATATGGTATAATAAAAAAAAAACGATGTATCTATGTCTAGTATATTAAGTATATCAGGTGTCTAGTACCCGTAACACAAGATAAGAGCTTACCACGGGGCTAGATGTTGTTGTGTTATAGGCCTTTCTTACAAAGTTTCGGTTATAATGTTGTAATTTAAAGGTTAGGCTGGCGAACATTAAAGGTTATTTTCATGTGAACACCTCATTCTAATTAATCATCATCACCCTATTAAAGTCCCCACTGCTGGGACACAGGGACTACTCTCTTGGCGAGAGAGATTAGGCCTTAATTCATCACGCTGTCCAAGTGCGGGTTGGAACGTCACATGTCCCTCAAAACTCTTTAAAGTTCTCAGAACATACCGGTTTCTTCACGATGTTTGCCTTTACCGTTAAAGCACGTGCTTAAAGCGCACATACATTTCTCAAGAGAAAAATCCAGAGGTGCGTGGCGGGGTTTGAACACACGACTTGCGGAATGAATGTTAAAAGTGAAAGTCGTTCTATTTAAACAAAACAAAAAAAAAATGATTGATTGAAAATTTTAGGTGATGAGCCAGATCACTGAAACAGTATTTCAAATAGTTAGGGAATAAAATAGTCCGTGATTTTTGTTTTTAATTTGGTCTTAAAGTTTGAACGAAATTCCCACAAATTGCAATTTTGAAAGTTTTTTCTTATGGTACTTTTATTTAAGCCCAAAGATATAAATTGATATTTAAGTGTAAGTACCACGACCACTAATCAGCTATTTTTGTGCCAAATATTAGGACTGGTATGATAATTTATCTCAAAATATCAGATTTTGTGAACAGCGTCAGTGATACTTAACAAACCTAAGAAGTTGATTATCTCCAAAACTAAAAAATCGGAATATAACATGCCGATTATATCGATAGGTCGTATTTAGGTCATCTATCTTCTAGCTTTCGTTGATCCGTCGACCGTACACCGTGTCTAGTATATTAAGTATATCAGATGTCTAGTACCCATACCACAAGCTTAGAGCTTACCACGGGTCTAGTTGTTGTTGTGTGGATCATTCGTAAATATTTATCTATTATATAAAACTTCCATGTCACAATGTTAGTTACCGTACTCCTCCAAATCGGCTTTAAATTTTTTTACCAAATTTTATATGCGTATTCAGTTAGGTCTGACAATCGGCTACTATCTATTTTTCATTTCGCAAAAGAACGTTTGCTGGGGTCAGCTAGTTTAGTATATAGATCGGAACGGACGGACAAAGGATGCTTCTTTATTTTATTTTATGAAGTTAAACCACCTGTGATATACATTTTTTATAATAAACCACGCCGTGCTCCATTTGCAATAAAGCCTCATAATCTCAAACTCATAAGGATTACGGATATTTACAACACAACAGCTATAAATTAATTTATAAATTGATGTACAAGCAGAAACAAGGAAAACGCGTTTACGTGATATTACAACTTAATATGAGAATATTGGCGAATAAAGCAAAGATAAATACAAGTTAGGTACGACGTCCACCGACTAGATGGATGGACTACCTGGTGAAGGTAAGCTGAGAGCTCAAGGTGGATGCACGTCTGCCATCCGATATTTCTTGAAATCCTTACACGTAACTCTGACGTAACCTCCGGGTGGTGCTAAGAACAGTCTCTGGTGGTAGGCTTCGGCCGCGGCCTGTCACCACCCTCCGGGCTGGGCCAGTGCGTGAAGCGATTTTTTCTTTTTCGTAATGTGGCCCAGAGAAGCCATCTACCTTCTAGGTCTTCATGCCCCTTTTTAGACCACATCGTCACTTTACATCAGGTGAGATTGTGGTCAAATAAAGGCATAAAGAAAAAGCATTAAAAAAAAAACAATGTGTAATCTAGTAAGACCAAAGTCCTAATTAATTAAACTAACGAAAATCTGAGACTTTATTATCAAATTTGGTTCAAAAAAGGAATCTTTAAACCAAAATGTCTATACATAGATATTATCTAAAGCACGTTGTTAAATTATGAAGACGGCTTGATGTACGTAATCCGGAATATATTTGATCAAGCTTCTAAGGAGGGAAATGGCCCAAGTTATAAGGTATAGCAGAAACTCTGAGCTTTATTTAAACTACCTAAACTGGCCACGGCGTTTTTGCATTTTCCGGCGGGAAAAACTTATTTCCCGCGGTAAAAAGTATCTAACAATGAAATAATTTTAAAAATCGGACTATTAGTTCCTGTAATTTGCGCGTTCAAACAAACAAACAAATTTTTCAGATTTATTATATTAATTAGATAACAATGTAATGTGTTCACTTTTAAAATGCTTGGAAAAAATTTATACTTTTTAATTAAGAAGCTTGCAATTCGACAAATTTTCACAAAGAATATATATATTTCCAAGTAAATTGATAAAATTTTGGAAATTCATCAACTATAATCAGTTGGAATGTTTTTCATAAAAAAATTAGTTCAATTTACATAAATGATTATACATACGTACGAGTACCTATATTTACGATTTCAACAGTGTGCCTTATAGTCGAATGTATAGTCATATATTGATAATTTTCATTTTATCACTTAAAATTATTACAAGTGTTGTGAGAGAACTTAAACCTAATACGTTTCACACCTACTTCAGCACAATTTAATTTATTAAATCAATTATACTAAAATTATAGGCCCACTTTTAAAACTTTATACCTATAAAATAATGTAAAAAAAAACGAAAATAACACGTGATAACTAACTAAGGCTATATATGACTAACATTCGGCTAACCGCTAACGCGAGAGAGAAAGGCAAGGCAAACAGGTTAACGCCGTTACGCCGTTACGAATCTATAACTCGCCAATAAATAATCATCATCTTCCTGACCTTATCCCACATTACGTGGGGTCGGCACAACATGTTTTCTGCTTCCATTTCCCTCTATCACCCGTCATCTCAACACTCACCTGTTTCTTTCACGTGTCATCTTTCACACATTCCATCCATCTTTTCTTCGGCCTGCCTCTTCTCACATATATATCCAACTACATTAATATCTTACGCTCTTCTTGTCACATGACTTTCATGCCTTCTCATGACATGTCCATAACACGCTTATTTATTACCTCTCAACTTATTCGTAACTGGAACTACTTTCAAACTGCACACTCATTCCTACATACTCATTCCTTATTTTGTCCATTCAATAAGTAAGCACTTCAATACTGTCTCAGTGGCGCGGTGGGCGAGGGTCCGCATGCGGCGCAAGAGGTAGAGGGTTCGATTCCCGCCGAGGGGTCAAGTGTTTGTATGTTCTGCGAGCACTTTCTCCTTGGTCTAGAAAAAATATCTATGTATGTATGTCTATTATATTAAGTATACCAGATGTCTAGTACCCGTTACACAAGCTTAGAGCTTACCGCGGGGCTAGATGTTGTTGTGTGGATTGTCCGGTAATATTTATTTTATTTATTTATTTAATAAACAGACAACGTTTTTACTTTGGACCACACGTCGCATGTCTGCAGCAGAAATTGGAATCTAAACACGGGAACTAATAGCGTATGGAGATGTTTAAATTAGGATACGTCTGGAAGGCTTACCGGAAGTGTCAAAAATACCAATTTAATTAAATATCAGTGCGATGAAAATGAGTGATTAAGGCCTAATCTCTCTCGTCATGAGAGAAGTCAAGAGAAAAAGGAGAATGATGATGATTAGATAATGTGTTTAATAAATAAAATACAAAATTGACTGCCTCAGTGGCGTGGTGGGCGATGGCCCGCTTGCGGCGCAAGAGATAGCAGGTTCGATCCGAAAGGTCAAGTGTGTGAAATGTTCTGCACGCACTTTCTATAGGGTCTGGGCGTTTAGTAAAATATTATCTATATAAGTATTTCATTAAGTATATCGGAAGGCGGAAGGGGACTAAGAAGCCTGGGGGGGCCACCAAGTGATGCTGCGCCTACGCCGGCTTCTGAGAAGGCGCGTTCGCAAGTGAAGTAAACCTAACGGCCGCAATCAGTGCGGCACTGGGCCCTCGGACCGAAACTCTGTGTTCCGAGCGGAAGTACCTACCACGCAAATCTACATCTCGCGCGTCTCGCACACCGTGAACTCCGAGGCTGTGGTGGAATACATCCGAACCAAGACTGATTTTTGGTTCGCGTCGAAAGTTTGGAATCTCGCAGAAATTTGAGCTTCAGTTCATTTATGGTGCGGGTTCCAACTCAACATCTGTTGACGTTCCTGAATGAGCAGTTTTGGCCGCAAGGGGTCAAGTTTCGACGGTTCATCAGTCGCCTACACTGCAAGGTGACACCGCCGTACCAGATGATCCACGATGCTGACACTTTAGTTTATATTTTTTGTATGTATGTTAGTCTGTAAGGTATATGTTTATATGGGCCTTATATGCCTGGAATAAATGATTTATTATTATTATTATATCAGATGTCTACTTTTTACCACGGGGATAGATGTCGTTGTGAGGATTTTTCGGAATTATATCATATTTAAGAACGTTTATTTATGTCAAATGAATTTACATAATTCAGTTAATCAGAACATAATAATTTACTAACTTTAAAAATAATAACTTTAATACAAAACAATTTATTATATACATACATTCGAAACAGTTTGCAGTTCATTCTAGATTTCTTATAAATACAATATTATCCTATACAATTCACTAAAAATCAATAATTTCTTTTAATTTCTATAATATTTTACCATTATCTACTGTGTTTTAATTTGTTGAAAAATTAAATTAAAATCACTTCACCCGTTTGGGAGCTATGATGTCACAGACAGACAGACGCGTCAAACTCATAACACCCCCCTTTTGGCGTGGGGGGGTTAAAAAGTGAACTAGTTATGAAATATTCACGAGCGGTGATTTCTACTTGGTAAGTAATACACAAGAGAATTCACTGTGTGACTATTCAGCCGGAAGTGAGAACTGAACCATTATTTCGCAGCCAAAATTCCAGATGCACGTACTGGCAACCCATTTCTTTTTTTTAATTTGTAAAGAGTTTTCTTCGTTTTATTCTTACTTGACATTAAAATATCTTCTGCTTGGTTGTTTTATGAATTCTTAAGGAGCTCCTTTTTGTTGTATTTACTTTTAACTATTCGTACAGTGTTTACTATTTTAATCATCATCATCATCCTGCCCTTGTCCCACACTATGTGGGATCGGCACTACATGTGTCTACTATTTTAATACTTAAAAAAAAGGTAATTTTTACAATTTGCAAAGTCATTTTCACGTTTTATCATTTTTAACAGTTTGTATAAAGCTTCAACTTATTAAATTTTTAACCAATTAGAAAAAAGTTTCTTACGGCTTCCATAACTAATGCGAGTTAAACTAGTCATTTTGAAAAACGGCTGTAACCGGTATAACATAAGTATATAAATATGGCTCTTCCTGATGACGGAACGACATTCCTCCTGCCCAGTCCTTCTTAAAAGATTTCATAGTGCCTATTCTTATAAAAATTTCAGTAAGTGGGGCCAGTTGACCGATCCAAAAGTTGTATTACGTCAATCGGACCCGACGGGCGGGCGGGCCCAGTCTACTAAAGAGTCACATTGATTTCGTGCGATATTGGGAAATTGAGAAACATCTGTTTTTTGATTTGCATTTGGTTTGTTTGTTTAATTAAGTTGTCATACCGCATCAAGCCGTTCGTTATTCTGTCACAAGTAAATTCTCTATTCCATCTTCAAAAGTTTTGGAGGTTTTTCTGTTCACGTCCGTAAGTGTTAACCCTCTGAATCCTTACACGTGACCTCCGGGTGGTGCTAAGAACAGTCTCTGGTGGTAGGCTTCGGCCGGGGCTTGTCACCTCCCTCCGGGCTGGGCCAGTGCGTGAAACGATTTTTTCGTGTTTCCTACTGTGGCCCGGAGAAGCCATCTACCTTTTATTCTTCTAGCCACATGTAAGAACACATCGTCGCTTTATATCAGGTGAGATGTCAAATGAAGGCTAATATTGCATAAAAAAATATGATGACACCTTTAGAGAGCTTTAATCACCTTGATTTTCCAGCAATTGACGCCTTCCTTTAGACTATATCTATTTATAAATTCTTATAATTTATCAACATACATATTTACTCCAAGCGAGAAATAACGGAGAATTCCCGAATACATGCTCAGCTTATTAACCCGGGCAGTAAATTATCCAGGTTTATTTGATATTTTTACCCAGACCCGAACACAACCGGGTCAAGTTTTTCATTGCGTCCGGGAAATAACCAAAATGGGGTTATTAATGGGATAAAGTTCAGTACGTGGGTACATATTTGAGTGTGTCTGAGTTACCGGATTTATTTACGAGGGTTGGCTTAAAGTTTTCTATAAGGTTAAAGATTAATATAGAAATCACACTGAAACTTATCGTAGCATTATTTTTATTTGTTTTCAATTTAATTACGTGGTAAGCGGTTCTTATCTGCCTAAATGATTCGCACCACAAAGGCTTGAAATGAGATTATAAATCAATAATTAATTACTTTAAACTCTAGTCAGAGATAGTGAACAATGGTCAAACAGGTTTGAAACAGCGTCGTACCTCGTTAGCAACCGAACTCGGAATCAATGTAACTGCTACAACGTGCAAACCGACTGCTCGGTTTAACCCCTTTATCAATCTTTATTGGCACCACTCGGTCCGTTTCCGTTCCGGACCGGATCCCAGCTCCCATTTGTGGAGGGAATGGGCCACGGTCCGTCCCTCGTGCAATGTACTGAGATAAGAGTGTTGCCAGCAAAGGTTTATGGAAGCGACCAGTTTGAAGTTTATGATGACGTGACTGTTGGTATGCTCGAGGTTTTTCATATAAAAATAGGTATTCTGTTTTTCATCGACTAGTCCGTTTGAATATACTGGACTACTAATACTTCGATTTATCAATTAAATAAGAAACTGACAAGATATATAGAGCATTGAAGATTAGAAGTGGGGACCTGTGTCGCACAAATTAAGTACAAATAACACAAAAGCGTAGCGTTACATTACGCGAAACTTGATGAACTGTATTGTTTTGATTTGTCGTTTCTTAGAAAATATAATAAATACATGTACAAGATGTTTAGGTAATCTAAATGACTGACTAATTATTTTAGTCTACTAAAAATGTTCTACCCTTGGGATGGGGATGCTTGAAGTGGATTTCTGGGGTAAGTTGCGACTACATAATTAAGTGCGTTGGATAATAAGCCGTTATATTTAAAAGTTATCTAAAAGTGATCGTCCATGCGATTTGGACCTAATACAAATCGTTTTGTATTTAAAGCGATATTAAAAGTTTCGTCATAAGGTATTTTACAAATAGTTAAAAAAATAAGCACGTCAGATAACAAAGCTTATGCTATTCGAATGTGCAAAAACCAAAGTCCAGAAAATCACAAACAAAATTTATAGTCTCTTTTGCATTGTGATAAGACTTGCAATGTGAGCTAAGCCAAAACCGTACGGACCTTATCTCACGGGCAGCGACTGTGAATCACAGGATTCCGGAATTTTCCGCTTTAAGCTGGCAACACTGCAGATAAGGCGTTGTATCTGATTAGTTTTAGTGAGCTTTTTGCGGCTTGCTGAAAACCAAATAGGCTTTACGTAAGTGCGTCTTACATGAAATTTATTCATGGAAAGTCCGGGATGTTTTTTAAGCAGTCCCTAAGAAACGTCAAAAGTCTTTGTTGAGACATAAAACATTTTTTTTAGCAGCGTGACTGCCTCAGTGGCATTGTGGGCGACGGTTCGCTAGCGAGCAAGAGGTAGCGGGCTTGATTCCCGCCGAGGAGTCAAGTGTTTGTTTGTTCTGCAAGCACTTTCTCCATTATTTTCGAGTAACGAATCAAATCAAACCGCAAAAACATACAGGTACTGTATGTTTTTGCGGTTTGATCATTCTTGTCGCATCATTCGTTATATGTGAAAACAGTATTTACCTATATCTGCGTAGTGTGCTTTTTTTTAAATATCCGTATTTTCTACCAGATTATGTTCGGTTATTTTAAATTTAGTTTGATTTAAAAGGTAATCTACCAAATTTGCAATGGATTTACTGTTTTGAAATGACATTTTAATGTTTAACAATAACATCACAATCCATGATGTGTCAATGTACTGCATCAACGGTATTTGCGTATATAGAAATAGTGTTAGTATCGATAATAAATAACGAAATGTATTCGTAACGGCTCGTTACTCGGTACTGGACGGAGTACCCGTTACTCAGTACCGAATACATACGGTTTGCTTTTAGCTCCTTTTAAAACTAATATAACCATTTAAATCAGCTACATATTAGGTCCTTACATATGAAATTGGCGTTTTTCGTACTGGCCACTTTAATCACAAATTTCTCCTCTTTGGTAAGGAATTCCAAATTCAAATTTGTACAGCTATAGACTCATGTATTTGTGCTTCGATGATCGTCATTCATTTGTTTTTTTTCTTCTGTTTTTTTCTGTTTGCGTCACTCATTTTACAAAATGGAAAACTTAAAATATCGCATTATTTACGAGTACGAGTTCCGCCGTGGCACTAGTGCTGCGGAAACAACTCGAAGGGTGAATGATGTGTATGGCGGTCGTGTTGCAAAAGAAAACACAGTTCGTTTTTGGTTCCAACGTTTTCGTTCTGGAAATTTCGACTTGCAGAACAAGCCCCGTGGACGGCCTGAGACTCAAGTTGATAATGAAGAGTTGAAGGCTATTGTGGAAGCGGATCCATCGCAAACCACGTCCGAGTTAGCTGCAGGCTGCGGTGTTAGTGATAAAACTGTTTTAATTCACTTGAAGCAAATTGGGAAGATTAAAAAGCTTGAAAGGTGGGTACCTCACGAATTGACTGAAGCAAACCGGCAAACGCGCGTCGACTGCTGCGTTACATTACTAAACCGGCACAATAATGAAGGTATTTTAAACCGAATCATTACCTGTGATGAAAAATGGGTTCTTTACGATAATCGGAAGCGCTCAGCGCAATGGTTGGATCCTGGCCAGCCAGCCAAATCCTGCCCCAAGCGAAAATTAACCCCAAAAAAGTTACTTGTAAGCGTTTGGTGGACTAGTGCCGGTATTGTTCATTACAGTTTTCTCAAATCTGGCCAGACTATTACGGCTGATGTCTATTGTCAGCAATTTCAAACCATGATGGAAAAGCTAGCGGCTAAACAACCTAGGCTGGTCAATCGCTCCACGCCACTGCTGCTTCACGACAACGCTAGACCACACACTGCGCAACAGACGGCTACTAAATTAGAAGAGCTTCAATTGGAAAGTCTAAGACATCCTCCGTACTCCCCGGACCTTGCTCCAACAGATTACCATTTTTTTCGAAATTTGGATAACTTCTTGCAAGGGAAAAAATTCAACTCCGATGGGGCAGTCCAAATCGCCTTCAAAGATTTTATTGATTCCCGTCCGACTGGTTTTTTTAGTAAAGGGATCAATGAACTACCTATAAGATGGCAAAAGTGCATAGAAAATAATGGTTCATACTTTGATTAATTAAATATATTATATTAAAAAATATTCGACTTTTTGTTCCTCCCATACAAAACGCCAATTTCATATGTAAGGACCTAATATTTCCGGACAATCAACACACAACAACATCTAGCCCCGTGGTAAGCTCTAAAGCTCGTGTTACGGGTACTAGAGTATTATATTAGTTAAATAACCTGCTTGTTACTATATATTTTTTTTTTTTTTTTTTTTTTTTTTTTTTTTTTTTATTATTGATAAGCCTTCATTTGACCACAATCTCACCTGATGTAAAGTGACGATGTGGTCTAAGATGGAGCATGAAGGCCTAGAATTAGCTTAGTGATGTTTGTAGTTACAAAATAAATATTTTTTCATTTTTCATAGACATATGATATACTTAATATAATATACATACATAATATTGACATATTTATTTATTATAACTACATAATTAAACAGTCAGACCAACGAAAAAGTGCTATTGAAGGAATTAAGTAATTCTCGCATTCACAGAAACTCATATTTTCCGTCAACTACTGGAATTAATTTTTTACCTCTCAATGTTGTTTATCTCATTTTTATGAAAGGCCCTAGCCTACCACGAATAATGAGGTTTTTACCTCAGTAAAATTAGTTTACTCCTGCAGGAAATCTACATAAAGAAATCTACAGGAACGCGTCGAACGAAACGAAAATAGTTAATAAGACTGAGCATAAAATAAAGCGAGACATAATTTCAGTCTTTTTCAGTTTCTCTTCGTACTTATTCGCGTAATTCCCGTTATTTCGAAATGAAGTCTACCTTTAGCCTCCATCAACCATTTTTGCAAGAAAACAAACTGCTGGCAACATTGAGCGCCGGTTCTAATGTCCGCTCATTTTTAAGAACAATAAAAACAAACTCTCTGCCTGTTTGGTACACTCTATAGTATAGGAGACTGTGTTCTGCCTATTACATTATCAACACTAATTTAAACAGTGTTCGTGCTTATTTTTATGGATTATCTCGTACAAAATACTTAACTTCTTATGCAAAATGGATAGCATACCTATACCTACTATTTTAGCATATATTTTGTCTCTTTCTAACAAACACAAATGTCAATGTATTCAATAAGGACAAACGAATGCTAGCGGCATGTTACTTACAATAGGTTTAGTTAAATATTTCGCATAATGGGGTTATATTCTAGAAGTCTAGTCTTTCTCGATAAATAGACTTTTTCTGACAGTGTTTTATAATAAACAGAATAGTAAGTATTCGGTTCTATTAGTACTTGTTAACATCCTACTCCTAAGATGGGCTTCAATCTACACTCGGTTTCAAAAATAACGGGTCAGTGATATAAACCCGAATATCTCCCGAACTACATATTACAGCGTAATGTAACAAAGACTGATCTATTGAGAATTAATTATAAAGATAAAAAGTTAAGGAAAAACCTTTGTGTCCTACAATATTAATCTCGAATCTAAGCAAAGACATATTTTATGGAAATTTCATATTTAAATGATTGTTTTTGGTATATTTCATCACTTTTTTAATTTTAGTACTTGCCTCAACGAGCTCCTCTGACAGCTTCCAGGCGATTATGCATGCTGGACACCGAATATTGGAGGAATACCTTCCCATCCCTCCACCAACCTCCTTTACAACCAGTACATGTTATTTATTAGAAGCGCAACTAATGTTCTTATTCTGTTTTATATTTCAATGATCTAATTTTTACAGTTCTGGAGATATTTCTTATATTGACTGACCCGTTATTTTTGAAACCGAGTGTATTACAAACCGCTGAACTGATTTCAATAAAATTAAGCATAGAGTTGGAGTTTCGTGAAAATACACGCTCTTTGGAACAGATTGTATTACAAACAGCTGAACTGATTTCGATTAAATTAAGCATAGAGATGGAGTTTCGTGAAATAATCTCTCTCGTCAAGAGAGAAGTCCCTGTGTCCCAGCTGTGGGAACGTTAATAGGGTGATGATGATGATACTCCTGTAAGTCCTTTGTTATCCAGCTAAAAGGCGCCCCCTTGTTTAAGATAAATATTAAATGACGTAAGTTTGCAACACCTGCCTCCTGTCCAGACATCTGTCGATCCGGGCTTTTATAACCGGACGTTGCGTCATCGCTGTAATGTTTTTTTATTACTGCATTCAAAGTTCGTATTTTATTTTGCCGAAATAAACGGAAAAAGTAAATGCTTTGTTAACTGTCCTATCGTTTTGATTTCGTTTGTTTGTATGTACGGTCACTCTTTTTTATATTCACAAATAGGATTTATTCTGAGTTTAGGTTTTTTGGAAAATAGACCTTTGTTTTCCCACAAGCTTACCTGTTTTATTTTATTTTATATAAAATAAACAAACAGTTTTACTAACTAATTTACATGTTTCCACATAGCGTGACCAAAAACAACACAAATCACCTACCTATAGCTAAATTTTAAAATATCTAGAGAGTAATAAAAACTGAGAACTTAGGAAACAAATAGATAAGAGAAAAGGACAAAAAAACAACAAAATAAGCAGAATAAGAAAAATATGTTAGTTATCAAACCAAAAATGTCGTCAAATTTGTAATAGTATTTTCAAGTTAACATGATATTTTAACTTATTTGAAAAAATTGTACAATAGATAGTTAACACTCTCAATAACGCAAAATCGACAAAAACTTAGTATTCAAAAAAATTGTCATGTAAAAATTTATAAACAAATTGCAAATGACATAAAATTAATGAATTTGTTTTAGAAAAAATATATTCAAATGGCTGAATGAAAAGATTTTTGATGATATTAAGAATTATTTTGTTATTTATCCCTGATTTGATAAACTATGGCATGCTTTTAGTGAAACATGTGGATTTAATATGTAATTATTACCTTTATACCATTTTTGGAGCCATAAAGACATTATATTCTAAAATAAAATATGAATAAATAAATAACCTACACTGGTTTGCCGCTCGGCACTCTGCGAATCTAGGGGTTACATAAATATTTCCGGACAATCCACCATCCACCATTATAACCGTGGCTAAGCTCTAAGCTTGTGTTACGGACATCTTACTTAATATAATAGACATACATTATGTAGATATTGTTTACTGTGTATTAGCACAGATTAAATAATACATTAAATATTAGCCGACAACTCTTTTATGCTATTCTATCCATGCACAACAACATCTAGACCCGTGGTAAGCTCTAAGCTTGTGTTCCGGGTACTAGACATCTGATATACTTAATATAATTGACATACATATATTTTTTAATATACCTCTACATATTACACCCAGACCAAGGAGAAGTGCTTGCAGAACATACAAACACTTGACCCCTCAGCGGGAATCGAACCCGCTACCCCTTGCGCCGTAAGCGGGCCTTGGTTCACCGAGCCACTGAGGCAGTCAAAAAAATACTATATTTTTGTTAAATACTTCACTTGATACGAATATTACACTTCGGTAAACTTCGTTATTTCCTATCTTCGACAATACCGATCGAATCGACATAACCAAAGAACAATTTAATAAGCTGGAGCGACTCCAAAATGTACCTATTTACTCGCTTCGTTATTGGACTTTGCAGAACCACGTTTTGGGGTTTCGTAAACCGGAAGTGGCTACATATTAAATTGTAAGCTCGATACACTGAGAAAATATTATTTTAACAAAGGACCTTTTTGGCTCGGTTACAATCATATCGGTCATTTTTAAGTAAGACTTATCTAAAAATTTATAAGCGAACTTGGCATAGAGTAGACTTGTGTAAATTGTTATATTTTCTCGGCTGATAACAAATAAGACATTAGTAATTTTCAATTAACTTAATTTGTAAATTATAACACTTTCAAACTTGATTCAAAACTACCAAGAGAATTAATTTAAATTTAATAAGCATACTGTTGTTTTTAAACAAGTATTTAAATTGTTTATTTTTATACACCATCTGATTTATTTATACACGAGTTGAAATTATTTAACTTGAGTCAAGCTACTTATTTCCGTTTAAATAAGTAAATTTAATCGTTTGGTCCTAGCAAATGACCATGGTCAATAGCAACCGGCTAGTGTCATTTATAATATAATCGAGTACCTCCCGGCTGTTCTCTACCGATTTACTCGGTAGAAAACACCCGAGACAATTGCTTAAAAATAACTGTGCGCTCAGTTACAAATACAAAGATGATTGGTTTCGTTCGGCTCATCACATCACTCTTCCGTCGACTCGCGCCCGTGACGTATGGCGTGGCGTGATCCATGTGGCAGTAAAGTAATATTCGTCTACTACCACATGGGTCACTCCGTACCTGTGTGAAATATTACTGTGATATTTTAAAGTGCAGTGCAGTTTCAAATACGTTGCAAACTAGGTACGGAAAATTATGGATGAGGAGGTCCGAAATTTATTAACTGCTTGGAATCTCAAGTCTTACATCGAAGTGTTTTAAAGGTCAGTACAACTTTCATTGTTTTCTTGTCATAGCCTGCATGATAAGTTTGGTTACATACATCAAAGAATTAACTTCCTTTCTGTGTTGTTGCTCGTACTTTCTTTATTATGTACTTACTGGCGGCTCCACACTCTTGGAAAACAAACGGCATAAGAGCGAACATAGCCATAACTGCTGAACGGATCATGCTTCATATTTTGAGTACAGGTACGCCTTGATTAAGTTATAGGCTACTTTTTATTCCATTATTCAGTTCCCATGTGATATAAATAACTGTTAAATGTTTCCGACTGGTATTGGTAACGTTGTGGCTATAGATTGTTTAAATTAATGCATGTACACTTTTATTGCATTTAAGTGCAATAAAAGTGTACATACATAACAAAATAAAACCTTATATCTAAATTTAAAACATGATCAGTACAATAGATGACCTTATCGCTGTTGGTGTAATGTTAGTGGAGCAGAAACAGTTAAATCAAAGTGTTTGTTTAGTAGTTTAAGAAAAACCACCTCACAGTTATATTGAAGTTATTTTCAGACTAAGATTATGATTTTGTTTTCAGCTGGAAAAGGAGTTTGAAGCTATGATATGATATGCTGGCACATATACAGCCATTTGTAAGAGCTTTCCTCCTCTAAAAGAAAAAAAAAATAAACTGGCCAAGAAGAAAAATAGCAGTCACAACAAGGACACAACTTCTCCGTTTGCAAGATTGTAAGTAAAATCCCTTTAAAATCTTGAAATCGTTGCCTGTCCGTCTGTTTGTAACAACTCTGCAGTGCTAAGAAATGCTTTTTGTTTCAGCACCAGAAGAGAGCTCCAACATTGCCTGCATGCTGTTGATCCCGACACTTCTGGCTATATCAAGTGTGCGTCTGAAAAACGACCCGAAAAAAGTGTACCTACTACGGCGAGACTAACTACTTTTTATTTAATTAATTCGCTGTAGGTATATTTCTTAGGGAGTTATTCAGTTTCACGGGTACAACAACCTCAAGTGTACTATAGGTTAATTTTTACGCCTTATACTACATAATATTCATGTACCCCGGTGATCATTGATTTTGTTAAAGTTAAAACCAATGCCTAGTTTAATCCTTAACCTGTCCAAAATTGTCTCCACCTTATTTGAACCTTGTGCATAAGATTTGTTTTCATAACTATAGTAGATTTGTATAATTTTGAATACATTGTAATATTATATGAAACTGCTCAATAATAAATCAGTATTAATTAAATAGTTTTTTGATTTGTATTGTAATAAATTTCCAAAGAACCCCACGATCTTTTACAGCAATTCTATTCGGTAACTATAGCCACTTTATAGCAATGCTTTCAGCAACTTTAAATTCTAAACTAATTCAGTAGGTAAGTAAGTATTATTTATTAAATAGTTACAGCAATGTTATTCAGTTCACGTAAACAATTCATTCGTTACACAGACATAAGTACCTACATACTGTATTATTAAAAAAAATATTAATAACTTATTAGTAAAATATCTGAAAGTACTTGTTTAGGTACTTTTATTATTTTATTAATATCTAATTAAATAAATTTTATTCATAATACAGTAAGAATGTATATCTATCTATGAAACAATTGAATTATTTACGAGTACTGAATAACATTGCTGTAACTACCTAATAAACTAGCTGTATTTACCGAGTGACATTGCAGCAGCTACCGAGTGAACGGTTGTAGTTACCCAATAAATTGGCTGAGACAACCGAGTAACATTGCAGCAGCTACCGAGTGAACCGGTTGTAGTTACCCAATAAATTGGCTGAGACAACCGAGTAACATTGCAGCAGCTACCGAGTAAACCGGTTGTAGTAACCCAATAAATTATCTGAGACAACTGAGTAACATTGCAGCAGCTACTGAGTGAACCGGTTGTAGTTACCCAATAAATTGGCTGAGACAACCGAGTAACATTGCAGCAGATACCGAGTAAACCGGTTTTAGTTACCCAATAAATTGGCTAAAACAACCGAGTAACATTGCAGCAGCTACCGAGTGAACCGGTTGTAGTTACTCAACTTTACTCTGTTGTTACTAATGTAGGCAACTGTATTATTATTACAGAAATATTTTTAACCAACCTTAACGGTTAATATTTAACAAGCAATAATAACAAAGTTGACGTATTTGTTTTTAAGCTATCAACTTTGCAGGTGCTATATTGACAAACATGCTGGGTTATTTTCAACAGTATTTCGTTTATTTTTAACCGACACGTTTTTTCAGTGTAATGTTTAGTTAGTCCATTAAAATGCATGGACATTAAGTCTGTGGTGAAGGTTAAATAAATACATATTCCTTTTCAAATTATCATGGTTTTTAACAATATTATGTCTTAAAACGGGTAATATACCATGATTTGACGGTTTCTGAGATTTCTGATATTTCGACGCGCTGTTGCAAGCGCCATGATCACGGATACAACTGAATTGCCTTTGTCTTTGCCATTTGGGCAGACGATTTTTCACAAACCGTCTACCCTCTTTCTGAGTCTTTTATTGCGAGGTTGACAAACACTAAGTTATCAGTCATAAAATACATTGGGCTTAAATATATCCTTTTTAAAAAGGCCGTGTTGGCTAAAAAAAGCCGTGTTGCCTCAGTGGCGCGGTGGGCGAGAGTCCGCTTGCGGCGCAAGAGGTAGCGGGTTCGATTCCCGCCGAGGGGTCAAGTGTTTGTATGTTCTGCAAGCACTTTCTCCTTGGTCTGGGTGTTTAATATGTATAATAAAAATTATCTATGTATGTATGTATATTATATTAAGTATATCAGATGTCTAGTACCCGTAACACAAGCTAAGAGCTTACCACGGGGCTAGATGTTGTTGTGTGGATTGTCCGGAAATATTTAAATATTTAAGTGGGAGGACACTTGACTTTTATTATGAAGGTCGTGGGTTCAAACACCGCCACACACCTCTGGATTTTTCTTCTTGAGAAATGTATGTGCGCTTTAAACACGTGCTTTAACGGTGAAGGAAATATCGTGAAGAAAACGGAAGGTTCTGATAACTTTAAAGAGTTTAAAGGACATGTGACATTAACCAACCCGCACTTGGCCAGCGAATTATGGCCTAATCTCACTCGCTAACAGAGAAGTTCCTGTGTCCCAGCAGATGAATTACACAGCATCACCTAACCCCAAACTAAGCAGAGCTTGTACTATGGGTGATAGGTGACTGATATACTACATAGATAGATTTTTTTTGTAAATACATACATAATAATAATATAGAAAACACCCAAACTCGAAACCAGAAATTGTAGATTCTACAAAATATGGTCCCGCGACGGGAATCTACTTGAGGTACATGCATAAAACTTATACTTACATCTAAGGCAAAAGAAAATAACAAGAAAAGGTATATCCTACTACTATTATAAAGGCGAAAGTTTGTAAGTATGGATGTATGGATGTTTGTTACTCTTTCACGTAAAAA
This sequence comes from Gymnoscelis rufifasciata, assembly GCA_929108375.1. Lineage (NCBI taxonomy): Eukaryota > Metazoa > Arthropoda > Insecta > Lepidoptera > Geometridae > Gymnoscelis > Gymnoscelis rufifasciata. The sequence continues at coordinate 2,253,962 of OV815326.1, forward strand.
CTACTGAATGGATTTGAATGAAATTCGGTACACAGAATCTCTAGAGCCTGAAAAATAGCATAGGCTACTTTTTACCGCGGGAAAACGTAATTCCGCGGGAAAATACATTATAACGCGGGTAACACCGCGGGGCACAGCTAGTTTTACATAAAGGTTCTAAAACATTTGTCGTTTGTCGGGCATTGCACTGCATAATCACGTAAAGTAAACAAAGACGGGAGATGAAATAATGTAGTCTAGGAACTAACAGGTAGTTTTCGTACATTACATTAAAAGGAGTCTAAATATTAGCGTATGGTTATTTTATTACAAGATTTCATATGAAAAAGATGAGATATTTTTATCGTTAATTGGTGAATGTGTTAAGATTATATTACTTTCATATTGAATATTGCTTTTTATCGCGAAAAATATCCATTAATATCTTAAAACTATTTTACTCCCATTGTTGATATACAAGATTCAGATTCAATTGAATAAAAGGCGCTCTTGCTTATTATATAGTAGTTGTAGTATAGTAGTAACGAAAGAAAGAGAGAAAGAGAAAGATAAACATTTATTAGTTAAAACCTATAAGTGGGGTTTATCGCTTTGTAAAAATATAAATAACGATTATTTAAGATTAGTATAAGAATATATAGTATATACACTCAAGACGATTATAACAATTATTTAAATTTATTTATTATTAAACTTATTTTTGAATTTTATTATATTATTAATTAAAAATAACATTAAAATTAATGTCAAATTTAAATATGTTGTTGAATTGTTTAAGACTGCAGATAAAAATAATTTTGTAATGGATTTTGAAAGTGAGGAAAAAAAACAAATTATCTGTAATATACTAGAGTGGGGTTTCAAATGAAATTTTCTCACTTTCATCACGAGTACACTACAAAATACTATGAATTTTAACTTTAGAAACTAAGAATTTTATTTTGGTTAAATTTTAAATCTAGATCAAATTTAGGTGATTAATAAATGATTGATATAAGGTAGCTTAACTAATCGCTATCTCCCGAACTTTTAACCCTCAAGAGAACAGTTCAAGACCTCTTCACCGCTGCGTTAGGTTGTTTGAGAAAATCTCGCTTTCTATCTTAACAATGCAGGTTCGGCTTTGTTCAACTTTTTCATCTGGGAGTTGGCGGTAAATATTTAGTAGATTTCTTGTCGGACAACGAAACTGTCTGTTTTTAAATATGCCTTAAGCTTGGTAAGTTTGTGTAACCATAACATGATATTGTTTGACTGCCTCTTTGGCGCGGTGGGTCCCCTTGCGGTGTAAGAGGTAGCAGGTTCGACGGCCGGCGGGTTCTCGCCAAGGGGTCAAATGTTTGTATGTTCTGCAAGCACTTTCTCCTTGGTCTGGGAGTTTAACATGTATAATAAAAATATCTATGCAGTATGTCTATTATATTAGTTATATCAGATGTCTAGTATCCGTATTCAAGTTATATAATTTAGTATTTGTTAGTCTGTAAATGTTAAATGTATCCGTGGTGTGCTGTCAAGACAAATATTAAAAATATATTATTATTATATATTAATTCTTGGGTTTTAAATAAATTATTGATTAATTAAATTTAAGAAAAAAAAATGCCTTTTATTTTATATTTTTATTACGGTAACGTCATAAAATAACACAGGCAGAGCCAAAGAACATAATCCCTTGTAGTTAAAAAATAACTTTGTGTACGCAAATCACGGGTTTTAACCAATATCTACCGGAATATTTCGTTTTCTCCGTTTTGTAATATAAAATCTTTGCGGCTGACGCATTGCGGGTGGCTTTACGATTCCCCGTTCCGTAACCTTAGCAAACGAAGATACTGTATAGCTACAGCAGATAGGATACAGCAGATTATAAGATACAGCAGATATAAGATAGATCAGATAAGATACAACACATATAGGCTGTGCTATTCGTTTTGTTTCTTTCCTTTCAAAATCTTTTCTATGATTGATTTACAGGTTAGTTAATTCAAATTTGATATGTTTATAATTTATATTGTGATTCATTTTTACAAAGAATTATTAATATTATATAATACTAAGGTAAAAAGATTGAAATGAAGTCAAGTGTACAGTATGTTACATACGACGAATAAATTATTAAAGGGTCTGTTTCACCATATCCGAGTAAAATTAGACAAGGGTTAAAATAAAGCGCTTTTTTGTTCTAACTATTGCTTAGTTTACACGGAATTCGTTAAATAATTCCCCTTTACAATTAAAGTCCCGGGGTAGAAGAAAGTAAGAAAGAATTTTTAAATTCCCACTTAGCCGTGTTGGCTAAGTGGGAGGACACTCGACTTTTATTCCGAAGGTCGTGGGTTCAAACCCCGCCAGCACGCACCTCTGGATTTTTCTTCTTGAGAAATTTATGTGCGCTTTAAACACGTGCTTTAACGGTGAAGGCAAACATCGTGAGGAAACCGGCATGTTCTGAGAACTTTAAAAGAGTTTGAAGGACATGTGACATTCACCAACCCGCACTTGGCCAGCGTGGTGAATTAAGGCCTAATCTCTCTCGTCAAGAGAGAAGTCCCTGTGTCCCAGCAGTGGGAACGTTAATAGGGTAATGATGATGATGATGAAATTCTTCAATTCTTAATTGCACACAAAAACACATATGTATTATTTAAGGAAAGGTAATTACATGTACAAAGGTAATTATATGTAACCCTATTAGAATTTCCTTACAGCAAACCTTAGGGTATGGAGGCCTCATACTAGTTAAAAATTTCGAGATAAACTCAACATATCTTTTTAAAGTTAAAAAAAAATATTAATTATAAATGTCTTGATGTTATTGCAAAAATAATCTTAGGTTATTTTATAATTTTTCCTATTTTTCCTTTGTTTTCATGCACTTTTTCTATACCCGGTTTATTCCAATTTGTAACAGGTTTGCTCCCGCAATACAGGCTTGCCTCGTGCGGGGACCGCTGCTAAGTGAAATTGTAACGTGTGTGTTGATAAATAAATATTATTGGAGTTTACTCTTTAAGAAACGATTTGAGTTATAAGGCCCGGTACGCAAATTTTATGAGGAGTAAAATATAGATATAAAATATATTATTTTGTAACATACTTTATGTAATACGCTTTATTGAAGTAATATAAATAATCCGAATAATTACAGATATATGTTTGTTTCTCTTATCATTTTAGCAGATGCGTTGATTTACCCTTTTTTTTTATTCGATATAATATCATAATTATCGTTCGTTAGGAGTAAACTCCAATCGTGCGTCGTAGCTCACACACACACAATTTTTGTATTTTTTATGTAATTTTTCAACAATATATCTATCGTCACATGAAAGATTTTGATCTAACCACTGTGTTATAAACCTTATGGGTTCGGGACGAGCTATAACTATAAAGAGATAAGGTTATCTTAAGAACGTCGTTAAATCTTAGGAAAGACATAAGCGACACTTTTGTCTTAAGGTTCGTTAGCTCCGGAATGGAAATGGGTTTATCAAGATATTATGATATTATATGAGGACATGTTCATAAAAAAATATGGAAATATATTTCGTAAACATGAATGAGACTCATAAAATTAAAAAGTATACATATTTCAGACAACCAAGAATCCATAATTTGTATGAAAATTTAATAATAGTAATATAAATCTTAAATTTAATATTACACTTGAAATTTAAGAAAACCCCCCATTCCTCTCCTCGCCTCTGTTTTCTTAAAAGTAAAACACCATAATATTTTGTTATGTGCTCGCGGTGCGCGCTTTCATTTGAGACCCCACTCGAGTCATCATCATCACCATCACCCTATTAACGTTCCCACTGCTGGGACACAGGGACTTCTCTCTTGACGAGAGAGATTAGGCCTTAATTCACCACGCTGGCCAAGTGCGGGTTGGTGAATGTCACTTGTCCTTCAAACTAACGTGGTGAATCCTAATTCTCTTTCGTCAAGACATAAGTCCCTGTGTCCCAGCAGTGGGAAAATACGGTTATTTTAAATTAAAATTAATTTTAAATATAATAAATCTACCGAATTTAGTATTTCAATAACCCAATAAACTTATAAGACAATTTTATAAAATGAAATGTATTTATTTGCCAAAAGTATGGAACAATAATAGATGTTAGTTTGATATAAGGTTTCACATACGTTACCACTAAAATGGCAAGCAAAAGTTTTAATGCTATTAGAACCTATCCTGTTTTAATATTATAATTTCGGTTTTATTCATAATTTCAAATACCGTATTAGTAATAAAAATAAATTTAATATACCGGAAGTCCATTGCTGAAATAAATATTGAATCACCTACAAAATGAGATATTTTAAGAAAATGCACCAAAAGTAAGCGTTTAGGAATTTATTTACATCCGTTACTTGTCGAAAGTCTATAAATAAATTAAGTTGAGTGAGAGCTTTCTGAGAATAAAAATATTGAGCTGGATTAATTGAAGAATAATTCCCTTACAAAAACCTATTCAATCCCCCTGTTAGTCCCCAAAATACGAGCAATTTCCTTAAAAATATGATTTTAGTAGAAAAGTTTCAGTTCAGTTTCTTATAATTGGACTTTGCGCTTGAAGCGACGTTTGCCAGTGTCGAGTTAAATAAAATGATAAAGTGAAAAAGATGTAATTCAGTTGAAAGCCATTTTGCGAATATATTGTTTATCAAAAAAACATGACATGACGTTGGGGATGTCTTGAATGAATTTTCAAAATAATATTTACAGTTAGCGTCGTGCAAACCATTTAAGACGAATTTTTTCAGCTTTGTATGCACAGAACATTTTGAACAATTTATCAGCAAAAGTGAAATATTTAAACACTTCCACGAATACAATATTATGATGGTTCATTTCAATTATTTCGGTTAAATATTTATCAGATAAATTTGACTTCTCTGGACGCTTACACAATTTAACGCTTACTGTAAAAGTAAAGTAAAAGTAAAAATTTCTTTATTGACATAAATAAATGTTTATGTCAATAAAGAAAACTGTATTTAATTTTTTAGAAATTCCTCGCAAGACATCCCTACGCAAATTTCATGTTTTCTCCGTGTAACAATTTAGTCCCTAAGAAATGATCATTTGAAAAAAACCTCACAATTATTTTATCCCCTAAACCCGTATTTCCCTTCAAAATATGTTTCCAGTACCGAGTATTTTCATGCAGAAAACATGCAAATTCCGAGCGTTCTCGCAACAAATTGACAGCTCGAGAAAAGTCCGTTATTTTGATTAGCGCTATAATTTCCAAGTAAATTAGTACGGGACTGAGAGGACCCATACCAATCACGGGCCTGTGCGGTATCCGACAGCCGGCTGGTGTAAGTTATTTATCAATTCGTCAAGGTCAGCGGTGTTTGGTCGTTTCATACCGCGAAATTAACGGTATGAATCGGCAAAGGATCTTTTAGAATAGGTCGTTTCGCCCCGCAATTATTAAAGAACATATATTCAGTTTTATACATTAAAAATATATACATAATGATCTATAATCAACGTGGAATATGGTTAGAATTTTCAACTAAGAATTAAATCATTAAATTTAGTATCTTCAAGTAAAATATTAGTAATAAACTGTAACTTGATTATAGCTCTTTTTTATTCAAAATTGCAATTTCAATGTTATTAAAATGCTTACATTTGTGCAATTTAATTTATCATAAGTTCATTAATAACAAAATACATTTATCTTAAATGTTAATCGCGCGAGTGCTCTATGGCAGATGTGATGAATTTCGGGCATTGGCTTTTGTCCCAAATTGAAAATGTGTCACTCTCAATGGCGTGCTTGGTGCCTGGATTATTACTTTAACAATAGTTATTGTGTAGGAAAGAAATAAATATTTTTTCCACTCTTTCATGAATCAAGACATCCGTAGGACAAGAAATCAAAATTTCTTATTTTAAAGCAACGCCTCTAGATTTTTTATTATAGCTGATATAATGTAAAATGATATGGAGAAGAGATTTATTCCCAATTAAAATTAAAAAGTAAATCAAACAATCATAAGTACCCCTTTAAGTTCCTACTACTATGTCATATGTCAATCCATAAATAATTTTATTAGTCAATATTTCATAAGCGTAGTTTCTCATAATAATAATTCATTTATATGTAAGAATTTTGGGTGCATAATTACCAGGTCTTAAAGCTAAGTATAGATAATTAGTCTACAAAATTCTACCATAATACCTAAGGTGTACAAACATTGAACATATTAATCTTATGAATTTTAATAAAAAACAAACACAACTAAATTAGAATTTATTATAAAATGTCAATACAAGAATGTCAATTATTTTTTATTATTGTCATATAAATAAATAATAATTTATCTTTTAGAACAGGAATGCTTCCAGAAATGCCACCCAGCCCTAGGATCTTAAACCACTAGAGCGCCCTTACCAATCACCGTCCCAAGTTTAAATTCGCCCATAACTTACTGAGGATTCGTCCTCCCATTCAAATTATCAAAGAACTTGGACATTTTGAGAATGGGACAGGACTTAGGCGGTAATGGACAGTTTAATAGGGACGTTTTGTTGAAGGGACATTATTGGCCCATTAGACCCGAACGCTAGAAACGTAATAAATAGAGAGTTTGAGATATGGTTAATGGAAGTTTCAATTGAAGATTAACTATTCTAATGTCTTTAGCAATATCTTCAGAAGTTGCAAGAAGAAGATTTATTATATTCTTCTTTGAAAGTGTTTTAGACAGGGTTGCAACATAATGTATTATTTATAACTAAGATTTAATATCAGTTGATTACCGTAAAGACCATATTGAGGGTGCAGTGATCATACCTGATAAGTTAACGTTGACTGTCAACATCACTAGAAAGAGAAAAACATTCTGATTCTAGTAGGCTATTAAAACGTATTTACCATTTATTTTCATTTATCAGGTTTTAACACTGCACCCTCGATATCAGTGAATTATTCAATAAAAAGTTTTGTTTTGTATTAATTAAATAAATAAATAAATATTTCCGGATTATCCACACAACAACATCTAGCCCCGTTGTAAGGTTAAAGCTTGTGTTACAGGTACTTATAGACATCTGATATACTTAATATAATATACATGCATGTATTATGTATATAGATATTTTTATTACACATTATTAAACACCCAGACCAAGGAGAAAAGTGATTGCAGAGCGTATATACACTTGACCGCTCGGCGGGAATCGAACCCGCTACCTCTTGCGCTGCAAGCGGACCTTGGCCCAGCGCGCCACTGAGGCTGTGTATTAAGTAGGTAAATCCCTTTTTCTTTTATTATTTAAAATAAATAAATAAATAAACGTCTTTAATCATGTTATTTTAGCTTTTATCAGTAATGTTGATGACGTATGCAGGGTTTCAATGAAATAATGAGGATTGTTTCTTATTATGGACGTATATATAAAATTCTCGTGTCACAGTTTTTGTTGCCATACTCCTCCGAAACGGCATGACCGATTCTGATAAAATTTTGTGACCATATTGAGTAGGTCTGAGAATCGGCTAACATCTATTTTTCATTCTGCAAAACAACGTTTGCTGGGGTCAGCTAGTAGACGTATAATATTGTTGCGACAATGTCTCATCCATACATATTATAAATACGCTTTTCAGGGCACGGCCTTCACCGTATTATATGGATACCTTTAATTAGGAAATATGTGTTTTTAACTATTCAGGTTACTGTTTTTGTTTTGTTTGTTGTTATTTCATATTCATTTATTCATAAAACAATTTTATAATCGCATCTATACTAATATTATAAAGCTGAAGAGTTTGTTTGTTTGAACGCGCTAATCTCCGAAACTACTGGTTCGAATTGAATAATTCTTTTTGTGTTGGATAGTCCAGTTATCGAGGAAGGCTATAGGCTATATAACACGCTACGACCAATAGGAGCAAAGATATAGTGGTAAATGTGTAAAAAACGGGAGAAATTGTTCATCGTCGAAGCCTTCCGTTGCGTGTTCCGTGAAAACGGTTCAAGATACACAAAAAATATGTATTAAGGAATAATAGCTCTTTTAATGATCTAAAAAACAGTACGTGATAGTATATGTCTATCTTTTAAGATTAACTCACAAAAACCGTTTTTATGGTACCTAATTTGGTCGAAATAATTTGTTTAAGTTGTATCAACATAATATTAATCTTTATTCAAAAAAATATGTTGTCGGTTAAGAGTACTTCATCCATTATAACGCGGGTAGCACCGCAGGGCACAGCTAGTTTGAAATATTCAAATGATATATTAACTATAAGTACACTTAAATTAATTTTTTTTTAATCGGACCTGTAGTTCCGTTATTACGTTCAACAAACAAACTCTTTAGCTTTATAATATCTAATAAGTATATAAAATTCTCGTTTCACAGTTTTCACTGCCATACTCCTCCGAAACGGCTTGACCGTTTTAATCAATTTTTTTGTGCTTATCCGGTATCTATGAGAATCGGCCAACATCTATTTTTCATTTTGCAAAACAACGTTTCCTGAGGTCAGCTAGTCTAATTTATAAAATTCTCGTGTCACAGTATTCGTTGCCATACTCCTCCAAAACGGCTTGACCGATTTTGATGAAAATTTGTAAGCATATTGAGTAGGTCTGAGAATCGGCTACTATCTTTATTTCATTTTGCAAAATTTCGCTTGCTGAGGTCTTCAGCTAGTATAGATTTAACTCCTCCGCCGCGTCTGTTTATACGTTCGGTATAAACCCAAAAACTACTGAAAAAATCTTCATGCAGTCTTCAGCAAAAAGTAAATTGATTCAATGGGAAGGATTTTGCATCCGAGCAAGGCCAGAACGGCCCGTCTATTACGTAAAACTCGTAGATTGTACGACCTCTGGGCTCGGTGGGCGAACGTCCGCCTGAGGCGCAAGAGGTTGCGGGTTCGACTCCCGCCGGGGGACCAGATTTTGTACGATCTACAATCTCTGGTTTCGGGTCTGGGTGTTTTCTATGTATCATATGTGTATGTATTTACAAAAAAAATGTATCTAAGTAGTATATCAGTCACCTAACACCCATAGTACAAGCTCGGCTTAGTTTGGGGTTAGGTGATGCTGTGTGAGTAGTCCGGAAATATTTATCCCATCAAAAACCATACTTGTCAAAAAAAACCAAGTCGCGCAACTCAGTTGTTCTGCGGTAAAAAGTTGTGAGATCCATGTAATACCAAGTCGGTTATTGATTTATTCAGTATCTACTTGAGCGACTTTCTGTCTTAATACGTCCAGTCTCTAAGACGAACGTGGTCCATAACAATTGAAAATCAATTGTGTCTGGAATCTCCGTACTCGAAGCATTAAGTTGTTACGTAATAATTAACAGCATCTTATAGTGACGCATATCAATATTAAAATTATTTAATGTTTTATATAAATATATTGAGACTTGGCCACTGCTGTGCCCCCAGATTTATTTATTGCTTGAAAATTGTATCTAGCCTGTTTCTTATCTGTTTCGACCAAGCGGCCGCTGTCACTTTTTTTTATTATTGTTGAGCCTTCATTTGACCACAATCTCACCTGATGTAAAGTGACGATGTGGTCTAAGATGGGGCATGAAGGCCTAGAAGATGGCTTCTCCGGACCACATTACGAAACACGAAATAATCGCTTCACGCACTGGCCCAGCCCAGAGGGTGGTGACAAGCCGCGGCCGAAGCCTACCACCAGAGTCTGTTCTTAGCACCACCCGGAGGTCACGTGTAAGGATTCAGAGGGTTACCACTTACGGACGTGAACAGACAAAACCTCCTCGCTATGCTGTTGCTGTCGCTACAGAAAAGTTTTACGTAAAAGACGGGCCGAGCAGCTAGTTATTGATAAACGAAGCATAGCTACTACCTCTTCTGACAGCCCTCTTATGTCCAAAAGTGGTTGCTTCAATTTTGACTGTTTTACAAATTGCTCGAATTACCTGTGAAAAAAAAACAAATATTAGAGACCAATGCTTTTTAAATAAAAAAAATTTACCCCCGACCAAAAAGAAGGGGAGTTATAAGTTTGACGTGTCACTCTGTGTGTCTGTCTGGGACACCACAGCTCCCGAACTGATGAAGCGATTTCAATTTTTTTTTGTATTGAAGGTGAGTTTGGCGCGAGTGTTTTAGACATGTTTCATGAATATCGGTTGTGCCGTTTAAAAGTTATGGGGGTGAGAGTGGGGAAGGATAACCGAAAATCTGCAAATATATTCGAGTGGGGTATCAAATGAAAGCGCATCGCGTGCACATTACAAAATATTATGGTGTGTAACTTTAAAGGGAATTAAAGCATAGGAATCGGGGGTTTTACTTAAATTTATATATAGATTTATATACATATAAGTACACAATTTTTTTGCAACTTTATAATATAAGGAATTAAACATTCTTACACTTATTTTATTATAACTCCTGGGTAGGTATTTAATTTCACAAACGTTAATAATTAATAATATTTTTTCTAAATTAGAGTAAGAAGTAGCTATAGTATTAAACTTGGACAAAAGACAGCCACCTATATAAGCGTAAAATTTTATCCAAATCGGGCTTTGCTCGCAATAATGGCTTATTCCCGTATAATATATGTGGTATTTTACCGCGGTAAAAAGAGGCCAATATGCTATTCTGATATGCAAGCTACATTACTGTGTTTTTGTGTCAAAGAGCAAAACATACTTAGCTACATCCCCATACATTTTCGCGAGGGAATTTTTTGTTCATATGGGTTTAATTTTATAGATCAAAACATTTTAATATGTGTAGTTTATTTTTGAATAGGTACCTACCCTAAAAGGGAAAATACGTTATTAAAAATATTTTGCCACTGTGCCTTCAAAGCCGTTTTAATGAGCTAACTTCTGTTTTATAATACGGATTCAAAGAATTATGTAATGTTTCGTAGAGTCTTAATTGAACATGACGTAAATGGAGAACCTGTTATGGGTTGAACCATACATACAACATGATTTTTTGCGAATTTGCATTTAATTTTAAGATTCAAGACATTTATTTCCACAAAATCAAACTTACTACTTGGATAAATCAAATAGGATTATTCCCAGTTGTTTCCACAATCTACGTCCTACTGGCGACAAACGCGAAAAAAAACCCATATGTTGCCAGTGGTGACGGGTATTTTATTCCTAGTAATAACAGATGGGACAATAAATTCCCAGTAGTTGCCACATAAAATCAACATTTAAGAAAAGTGGTATTATAAGAGTTTTGAAAAGATAAAAGATACTTTATTTGCAAAAAAACATGTGTAATATAAGATGACAAAATAAAATAACATATAATTCAGACATGTTTGACCATTATTAGGTGTGCAATTTGAAGTTACAAAGTATTAAGAAAGATAAAGAAATTCTTAAATACATTAATGAATATTTTAAATCATTTACGACGCGACGCGGGAGCGTCAGCAAAGCGGGATATTTTTGCCTGAAATTGTCCCTATGATTGCTCGGATAGGTGTGCAAAGAGCCGTATTAAGTACAGTATAGGTAGTCTTCGCCGCACCGCAGGCGCTACGCAGTCGCATTTAGTCGCGCAGGATTGGCCAAAACTATAAAACTACAATACAATACAATACAATACAAAAACGCTTTATTGTACACAACACAGGAACATAAACACGTAAAACAAAATAAATAAAAAACAAGTGGTACAATGGGCGGCCTTATCGCTAAAAAGCGATCTCTTCCAGGCAACCTTATGATGGAAACAACTTTACTTAAAATAGAAAGGAGGTAAGGGTGTACAATATCAAAAAAACTATTTTTTTTTTATAATTATTGTCATAGTTCAGTAGAGTCAAAGTAAATTTTTTTATAACATATTTATATTTATTTCTTACCTTACCTTATTTAAAGTAGTCACAATTTTTTTTGTTATATCGATGTTTTCATAAATACTGCTTATTAGTTTATTTATCTAGCCTATTGTTTATGTCTTTTAGCCTGAGATACAGGATTACCCTAGTTCACGCTCATGTATTCCATACCTATTTTAAACGTTTTTATACCTAAGTATAGTTATAAGTGAATTTTGTTAAAATTTATTATTATTATTATAATTAAAAAAATGTTTTTATACCTTTAAACCAACATAGCACGTCGTTTACAATAAACATTAAAAGGACTACACACAAACAAATATGCTGATCCCATTTCAATACGATTCAGCCCTGCATTAGCAAATCACAAAATGATAAATTACAATATAAATTAAATGCCGTAACTCGAGCGACAAACTTCGCGAAATATATTGTTAATTATTGTACCGAAAGGCATGGGGATATTTAATTACTTATTTAGAAATTTAATCATGATTATCAACAAAAAGATTTAGAGAAAGGAATATGACATACAAATAGAACAAAAAGATAGGAAAGAACACAAAAGATATTATTTATACTTAGAGACAAGTAATATAACACAACTCGATTTCTAACAAAAAACCCTAAGCGAAAAAAAAGTTAATCCTAAGGTTGCCTGAGAGAGTTGAGATGAGCTTTTTAGCGATAAGGCTACCCATTGTACCACTTGTTTTTTATTTTGTTTTACTTGTTTATGTTCTTGTGTTGTGCACAATAAAGCGTTTTTGTATTGTATTTAAAAAAAAAAACAACCGACTTTTAATATGGAAAATGTGAATAACTTACCTATTTGAGAATGTTGCACTCATCTCTTCCCGTGAGCACAAGTATTTGGAACATTGTTTGTATTCAATTGAATAGGTATATATAAAGAACTAAAAAATACGCAAAATTCATAACCTCGTCTTTTTTACAAAGTCTGTTTATATAAAAACAACCAAGCAGATTAAAAAACCAAAAAAAAAACAAATTAACTCGAGAACGAAAAATACGCGTCGAATTGAGAAAGTCAGTTGAAAATTCAATATTATTACTTTTAACAAAACTCTAGAGGTATAAACAAAATGTTTCAAAGTGAAACAACAATTTTTTGTCCCGGAATTAAATGACACTTTTATCTCAAAAGCTCTTCCTGTCATTCCTATGATAGAAAACAAATAGAAATTAATGTACTGTTTTCACTCACCGTTTCCTCTTAGATAACGGACAGGAAATCGCTTCGATAAATAACGACTATAGATAATTCAGATTAGGATAGGAACGATTTGGAGTGTAGTTTTAAATGTCACGACACGATATCTGTCTTATACAAGTACGATATAATATTAACTCTAGACTCGCATTGTGAGGTCACTCTGGAGTACGTGAAATATATTTTATTTATTTGTAGAATAGTAACTTAAGGCTTCGCACTGACCTTTAGACAAGTCTGTTTTTTTATTCTGGATGAGCCTTCATTTGACTACAATCTTACTTGATGTAAATTGTCGATGTTAGACCACATCGACACAGATTTAGGGCATGAAGAACTAGAAGGGATGGCTTCTCCGGACCACATTACGAAACACGAGAAAATCATTTCGCGGTCCTTCGCAGCCCAGTGGGTGGTGTCAAGCCGCGGCCGAAGCCTACCACCAGAGACTGTTCTTAGCACCACCCGGAGGGCACGTGTAAGGATTCAGAGGGTTAGCAAATAAGGACACGAAGAGAAAAAACCCCAGAAAAGTTATAAGACATTATTAGATCTTGGAATGCGCGGTTCCATCTATTCTGCAAGGCGGTAGTCAGTCGCAAAACTGACTTATCTAAGGAGAGCGTTAACCCCAAAGCTATCTTGAAGTTTACATTTTTCTGGAGAAACATAATCTGCCACTTCTAACAAAAATTACTAAATTAATTTTGATGAACAATAGCATAACATATCAGAATAACAAACATATAGGCTACTTTTTACTGTGGTTAATACTACTTTTCGCGGGAAAATCAATTATTGCGAGCAAAGCCCGATTTGGATCAAATTTGGTACAAACATGACTATAGTCTCAATAATTGACAAAAGCTACTTTATACCGAAAAGAAAGATATTTAAAAACGAGGGCTGAAAGCTAGCATTATTATTAATATGTATAATAAAAAAAGTGTGTGTGTCAGCTACGACGCACGATTGGAGTTTACTCCTTACGACCTATAATTATAATATATATCGAATAGAAAAAAGGGTAAATGAACGCATCTGCAAAAATGATAAGAGAAACAAACATATATCTGTAATTTTTCGGATTATTTTTATTACTTCAGTATAGGCTATTACATAAAGTATGTAACAAAATAATATAAATAAAATACAGCAATACAACCCCCCAAACAATACCCCGAGAATGAGATACGCTGTGTAATGTATTCCATCTCATTCTTTTACACGTTCAATCCTACAGATATATATGTTTGTCTCTTTCTACGTAACGCCTCAACTTTTCGTGTTACACTTTTTGATTTTACTCCTCATAAAATTTCCGTACCGGGCCTTATAACTCAAATCGTTTCTTAAGGAGTAAACTCCAAAAATATCTATGTTTGTATGTATATTATATTAAGTATACCAGATGTCTAGTACCCGTAACACAAGCTAAGAGCTTACCACGGGGCTAGATGTTGTGGTGTGGATTGTCCGGAAATATTTATTTTTATATTTATTTATTATAATAACACAGTGATTAAGAAAAGGTTTTAGTATTTTTTTTGGGCAGATGAGGGCAACTTATTTGTTACCTTAATGATTTGTGTGTTATCGCAAAAATGGCAGATTGTAATGTCGCCCATTCGTCACTTATTTTTCACTCTTCTTGTAAAAATTATCTAATACTATGTTATAAAATCTGTGACAGATAACATAATATCTAATACCGCAAATATTGTATAAGGTTGGGATTTGTAAGCCATGTCATCGTATCGTCCCATATAAAATCGTTCAAACATGTCTTACCTTAGAAGGATATTCGTTTCTATAATCGGCGTATTAGCACTGACCCAAAGTAAAAATGATTCGTAAGATATTAGTGACCCTTTTCAGGGGTTAACGGGCTTGATGGATCGTAGGATATTTCTATTATAGGTAAACTTTTATGGATATCCTGAATGGAGCAGAATTTTCAGCAAAAGGAGTAATATAAGAAATAAGATTATTAAGACTAAGACTATTTTTACTGGCATATCGCTATAAAGCCCATAGATTCAAAATATTTATATTTTTTGTGTGTTATTGTAATGATTGTTTAGTAAAGAGTATTGTTTTGTTATGTAGTTTTCGATTAAGTAAGAGCCAAGATATAGTGCATCAAGATATACCTAGTTACGGAGTAGGATCTATTGACGTTTAAATGTAGTACAAATCTTACGAAAGCGTTTCATCACTCGATAATGTAATGAACTCTAACGTCTTGATTTTTGAAAAATATATAGCTTTGTTTTAAGTAATGTACCCTATTTTAGCACAATACAGCAATCATCATTATAGTTTCAGTTGTAGCATGTCCACACGGACAAAGGCCAATCATCAACAATAGATTGAGTCAAGTATGACCAATGACTAATTATTCGGTTTGAAGCTAATTGCATCCACTCTGATAATTGCAGCCTACAGCTTTCGGCGAGTTACAAATACTTTACTAATATTAATCAAAAAGTAAAAAAAAGTTAATAGTTTAAATTTTGAATTACTTGTTTTTTTTTTGTTTTTGTGAAGCTGAGTCATTTTTAAGAATTTAATAAGATATAATTTTCGATTGATGTATTAAACTTTTTGTTTCTTTTATTTACCAATCATATAGGTACAGTTCAGTTTCTTGTAATTGGACATTGCGCTTGAAGCGACAATTTGCCAGTGTCGAGTTAAATAAAATTATAAAGTGAAAAAGAACAGTTGAACGCCATTTTGGCATTCCTCCATAAAGTCAAAGTCAAAGTCAAAACGTTTATTTCCTTAGAAGCCTATGCTTACATGGACAGGTCAACTTAAATCTAATTTAAATAAAAACTAAGAATAATCAAGGAAATAACATAGTCTTGACAGTTCGCTTCAATTTTTTACACTGAGTCAACTGAGTTGAGAAGCGAATAGATCAATTCAGCTTCCATCTCTTATGTTGTTATTATAACAATATTGGTGTACAACATGGATACTATTTGAAACTATATTCTTAGGTGATGTAACAGTGAAATAAATGAATTGAATTGAAGTCCAGGAGTTCTAGGAGAAAAGCGGACAGGCAACAAACCACTTCGCCAAGTAAGTTAATAAATAGTGAGAATGGAGGCCATTTATCTCAATAGAAACATATAAAATGTCGCTTTTGTTTCATTTTAGGGTTTCGCAGAGATCGAATGTGTCTCAAAACTGGTTCTGAGATTTTTTGCAAGAAACTGCAATAAGAGAGTGGTTTAGAGAATTGAAATAGGTTTTTTATTATTATCTGCAAAACCATTAAAGTGTGTTGTCTAAAACATCATATTTTTTACCATGGTAATAAAGTTTTTACACTAATCAAAGCAAAGTCAAAACGTTTATCTCCTTAGAAGCATATGCTTACATGGACAGGTCAACTTAAAGCTAATTTAAATGAAAACTAAGAATAATCAAGGAAATAACATTGCCTGGACAGTTCGCTTCAATTTTTTACACTGAGTAGAGAAACAAATAGAACTACTCAGCTTTCATCTCTTATGTTGTAATTATAACTTTGGTGTACAACATGGTTACCACACACACATTATACATGAAAATATACCCAAGATACATTTTTTTAGACCAAATTTTTGACCCTTTCCAATAAAACAGTAATTATGAAATTTGTTTGACGTTACTATGTGTACAGTTAATCCGAATAAATAAATAAATTAATATAAATGCAAAATCGGACTACACGGTAAAAAATATGCGTCACACATAAAAATAATATACGCGTCGAATAGAGAACCTTCTCCGTATCTTTTGTCGGTTTCGGTTCCTCATTTTATTTTCACCATTCTGATATCTTCGCATTAATTTTAGGCCCCATTTTTATACATTTATAGACGATTTACTCTCTAAATTATATTTTAACCAGTCCCTTAAAATACCAGTTGATGAAGTTATCACATTCAATAGACTTATTTAAAATGATTATTTAAAGTAGAATGAACAGGCGATTTAGCACGTGGAACAGGTGGCCGTTTGAGATGATAGTTTCTTGAATGAAGACCTCAAATCACGTTCAACAGCTAGATGTACCTACGAGTGACTTGGTAAAGACCGTGGGACTTTACCAAGTCACTCGTACGGTACCAGGCAAATGAGATCTTTGAGGGAGGTTTTAGTCCAGCAAAGGAAACTCTACGGCCATATTTAAGAATCTATATACTATTTCTGGTTTCGGGTCTGGATGTTTTCTATGTATCATATGTACATATGTATTTACAAAAAAACATTATTTTATCTATTTAGTATAGCAGTCACCTAACACCCGTAGTACAAACTCTGCTTAGTTTGGGTTAGGTGATGCTGTGTGAGTAGTCCGGAAATATTTGAATGAATTGAAATTATTTATTTGCAAGAATACAAAATTATTAAGACAGTTCCGATCTTATCATTTATTATTATCTATATTTATTTATGTATCTGTTTAAAATTATCTATTTAAAAATATAAAAAATGATAATGATGATACTAAAAATGTTTATTCAAAATCAGTCACCATTCCAACTAAGCTCGCTAGGAAAGACTATATCGGAGATCTTTAGCTTCGATAAGGGGAGAAGGATATTTATTATCGTGACATCCGGTCCGCGCCGATAACTTCCGGTGGAGCACTGCCTGAAAGATTGCTTGATTGGACCGAGGTGCTTTAAAATTGCTTGTTAAGGAAAATTACGAGGAAACTGTGAAATCGCATTTAAGTTGGATGAAACTGTTTTGAATATAAAATGACTTTTCACTGAAACTTGAATGATAAAAAGACTCGTGTTTATATATATATCTAGATATTGCTTTTAACATGTTCAAGTTTGGAGATCAAATTCAAATTAAGACTTTTATTTCCATAAAATAATATAGATCCTCAGGCTACGTCAAAAGAAGTTATTGTTATTAAAATTAAATTAATAAAAATAAAGCCGTGTTGGCTAAGTGTGAGAACACTCGACTTTCATTCCGAAGGTCGTGGGTTCAAACCCGGCCAAGCACCTCTGGATTTCTCTTCTTGAGACTTTTATGTGCGCTTTAAACACGGTGAAGGCAAACATCGTGAGGACAGCGGCATGTTCTAAGAAATTTAAAGAGTTTGAAGGACATGTGACATTCACCTACCCGCACTTGGCCACCGAGGAGAATTGAAGGCCTAATCTCTTTCGCCAACAGGGAATTCCCTGTGTCCCAGCAGTGGGAACGTTATTAGGTGATGATAATAAATAAACTAAAATGAACCTAAACCTATTCAAATATAATCTAAGGTTCTTTTAATGTGTGCATAAGATAAAATATTCAATTTTATGTAATACTAGCGGCCCGCCCCGGCGTCGCAAAGGTAAAAAAAGTTCCCGGCTATTTTTCCTTATTTGTTCACCATTTAGACCTACCCTGGATTACGACAAACATTTTAAAACCAAAATCAGCTCAATCGGCCCAGCCGTTCTCGAGTTTTAATCAGACTAAATCCTGCAAAAAATTCGTAAAAAAGAGAAGTAGGATCACCCTCTCCCTCAAGTTTATATAACTATAATTACGGCACTACAGAATCTTGTAGCACGCAACGCGATAGAAATCTTTTTCCACTTATGTAGACCAGAACATTGTCTTCGAAGATTTTAGCGATATGAATCCTCGCCCGCTAAGGCTAAACAGTGACACCATTTCTGAATAAGTGGAATGTAGTTTAGTTTAGTTGAACCGGGCTCATAATTACACTAGTAATTCATTTCTAATCTAGAACTCAGCATCGCTTCAAGTGCGGTTTTAGAATTAAACCTAATTAAATCAAAATAGCAGCTATCTCCATTGACCATCCAATCTAAACAATTAATCAGTACGGGCCATTATCGATCCCAATTACGACTGCGGGTCGTGCCAGTCCTGGGACACATTACCACCGCTGGGACAATTCATTAGGGCAGTTAATTCAAAGTTATACTTGCACATTAGTACATAGTTTTTCTATTTAATAATATTAACATTTTTGTGTATATGTAGGTGAAACGTTTGACATCGTGATTTAAACAGATTATATCATTGAATAATAATTAATTACGGGATTAAACGATCAATATCAATCACACAAATAATCTGAGGCTTAGTTTAACAAAGATAAAGATAAAATTAACTAGTAACTCCTATGAAGAGCGTTTGCACAGAGCATAAGCCAAAGAAAGCATGACCCCCCACTATTAGAACTCTACTTTAAATAGCATTGCACCAGGACGTCGCGCCGTCATATATTTACAAGTATTTCTGTTTGTATTATTGTATGGTAGAAAATAAATATCTTTTAGCTTTATCTTTACAATAACTGGTTTCGTAGGTGCGGGGAATATGCGATATGACTTCATAAAACAAGCTGAAAATTAAGTAAAAATATAACATGACTGTGAATTAGCATTATTGGGAACTTTTACAGTTTTTTACGATAAGCTTATGTGAAAATAAAAATGGTTGTTTCGCAACTTCAAATCAATTTTGATGCTAAACCGTCATTTGGATCGAAAAATGTGGAAAAAACTAAAAATGATTTTTAATGACCTATTCAACGATACCCCACATGACACAGTTTGTTGACTTTCATTTTTTTTATCAATTGACGTATGAATCATAGAAATCGGCTCATGCGTTTGGTCTGTATAGTGGAACAAAGGAACATACATAGACTGTTAAACACATTACCACTATAAAAAAATATACACAGAATATAAATATTCTGTTAATATTCTGTGTATATTTTGTTGATGGCTAGATGTTGTTGTGTGGGGTGTCCTGAAACATTTATTTATAGTTTAGATATTAGTCCCTTAGAGGAAATTGAACCTAACTCTTGCGGACCTTCGCCCACTACGCCAATAAGGCTGTACAAAGCAAATAGAAAGGTAAAAGGTTTAACGACACCGCTTTGTCCTTATTGACTACACATTAGGGATCCCGGAGGAAATAAATAATGAGCGGGAATGAGGAATGACTTTGGACTAGTTTACAGTGAAACCGAGTTTATTTCATTCCACAATGTATAAATTGTGGATTGAAATTTATAAATAATTAGTAGCAACGTCTTGCCCTGACTTGAGGCTTTACCCGTGGTAGCCCTAAGTTTTTGAGTTACAGGTAAAAAAAAAACATTTTTTGCCATATGCAAGTATGCAGGTACATATATCTATACCATGGTATAAAATACCCAAAGTATTCGCTTAAGTAATCCTAATCTTATCTATATAAATAAAAATGAATTGTTGTTCGTTAGTCTGATTAAAACTCGAGAACGGCTGAACGGATTTATCTTATCATAGTCTAGAAATGTTCGTGGAGGTCTAGGGAAGTTTTAAAAGGTGAGAAAAAATCGAATAATTGCCGGGAAAAAAAAATTGAATAAAAACCCGTGCGAAGCCGGGGGGCGGCCACTAGTTTTGAAATAAATATTTAAATAATAAAAGATGATGATAATCTTATTTTGTTTCAAATTTCTTCATCACCACAGGTTGCTGTAAGAAAACTCTTATAGGGTTAAGCTCGCCTTTGTACATGACCATTGTTACTTAACCTTAATGATGTATCCTTTTTGTGTACCATAAAGAATTTATGAAATTATAAATAATAGTGGTTTATCTTGCATTTCTAACAGTTGAGCATTTTCTAAGATGTTGACACCTAATTATGTAAGTATTATTGAAGTGTTTAGTGCAGCATTGAAGTTTAAGGATTTCAGTTTTCTGTGTAAATGTGGCAGATTCTGTTCGCAGTGCACTTTCAGCGGAATTCCCTACTAATTAGCCACGATAAATTCGCTATTTCGCTCAGATAGCAGATATGCTAACTTTATTATGCGCACTGCTATTTCATTTTCGATACTTTTTGACGCTTATTTTGCTCATTAAGAGCTATTAAATGTTTATTTCATGTCATCATCATAATCATCGGAGCTTCGGCCGCGACTTGTCACCACCCGGGCTTTTTAACCCACGACCAAAAAAGAGGGGTGTTATAAGTTTGACGTGTCTGTCTGTCTGTCTGTGTGTCTGTCTGTCTGTCTGTCTGTCATAGCTCCCGAACGGATGGAGCGATTTCAATTTAGTTTTTTTGAATGTAAGGTGAGTCTGGCGCGAGTGTTCTTAGACATGTTTCATGAAAATCGGTTGTGCCGTTTAAAAGTTATGGGGGTGAGAGAGGGTGAGGAAAACCGAAAATCTGCAAATATACTAGTGTGGGGTATCAAAGGAAATGGCATCGCGTCCACATTACATCATATTATGTTGCTTTACGTTTAAGGAAATTAAGGCATTGGAATCGGGGGTTATTCTTAAATTTTAAATTTAGATTTATTATTATATTAGTCCTACATTAACAAACTATTGCAAAAATTAAGTCAAAAGTCGTTGACAATAACGCTCTGAGAGTACAAATACAAAATACAAAAACATTTATTCATCAACTTAATGTACTTATATACAGTAACGAGATTTGAGATCATCTTAAAAGTAAAATCCTAAAGTGTTAAGGAAATCTCGATCAGCTCTAAGAGTGGCCGGATAGATAGATACATAGATATGCATTTATTTCACAACATAGGATAGATCGTTGCAACTTGTTGTACTCGGGCAAAGTTTTACTGGGGCACTGTCGGTAAACTGGCGCGCAACAAAGGGATCAGTTGCGACAATTTACGCTTGGGTGGCTATTTCTGATCACTTCAGTATCATTGAAACTCGAAGCGAAGTTTAACTTCAGCACCAACGCGAAATGAATGACCACGTTAAAGAACACCAAGTTTCAATGTTTTTGGAGTTTACTCCGATTTGAGTTATAAGGCCCGGTACGGAAATTTTATGAGGAGTAAAATCAAGTGTAACACGAAAAGTTGAGGCGTTACGTAGAAAGAGACAAACATATTATATCTGTAGGATTGAACGTGTAAAAGAATGAGATGGAATACATTACACAGCTTATCTCATTCTCGGGGTCTCCTCTTTGCGCGATACTTCGTAGTCTCACTGTATTTTATTTATATTATTTTGTAACATACTTTATGTAATACGCTTTATTGAAGTTATATAAATAATCAGAATAATTACAGATATATGTTTGTTTCTCTTATCATTTTAGCAGATGCGTCTATTTACCCTTTTTTTCTATTCGATATATATATCATAATTATCGTTCGTAAGGAGTAAACTCCAATCGTGCGTCGTAGCTGACACACACACACACTGTTTTTGACTTTTAATTGTTTACCAATAAATGGATTTTTACAATTATTCTGTTTTAAGAGCGCCAATTCGATACGCGGTCTTACTGCCTCAGTGGCGCGGTGGGCGAAGCTTCGCTTGTGGCGCAAGGGGTAGCGGTATCGATTCCCACCGAGGGGTCAAGTGTTTGTATGTCATCTCTTTGGTCTGGGTGCTTCTCTCTCTCGCTCTGGGGTCGTTCCCTCATGGCTGAGGATCGTGGTCATCATAGGTTGTGGACAACGGTGCTGTCGTGCACCTGGATTTAATAATCTGCCGCCAACGGTGCCTAACCATGTCGTCACGGACAACCGAGCAGAATTTAGATGAGGAAGAGGCCTTCACTTGATCGGACCATCTGGTTGTAGACCGACCACGGGCTCTTTTACCCTCCGTGTCTGGGTGCTTAAAATGTATAAAAGAAAATCTATGTATGTATTTCTATACAAGTAGGTATATTAGATGTCTAGTGTCCTACCACGGGGCTAGATGTTGTTATGTAGATTGTCCGGAAATATTTATTTTTTGGCTTTTATGAAATGAGTTGGGTATTAAAGTATTACTCAAAAAATATAAGCAACATAAAAATAATATACGGTCGAATTGAGAAACCTCCTCCTTTTTTGAAGTCGCTTAAAATCTATTATGACCAAATTGATTTACTGTTAATGCTTTAATTAATCAAAGACTAATTTAACTTCTAACTATAATAAACGTTAAAACATTTTCAATAATTGGCCATTTTTTTTACAAACACTTATTTGATAATATCCCTACCCTACATAAATAAAACCCGCCCACGGCTTTGTCTCAGTCGGACCCTCGTCCTGTTAACTTTGTAAATAATAAATGATTTAATCACCATTTAAATACACTTACAAGTTAAACTTAACAGTAAGTAAATTATGAAATATTCAACTGATAATAATGGTCTGAAAATACTAAGTTTGATTTCCATGCACTTACTAACTTAAATTTTCAGATCACAAGACATCCTACCAAGGAACTTCTAACCAACCTGGAATGTGCACCGACATTTTTTCCTCGATAAAAAAAAACCGTATGTATATGAAGTTAAGTTCTATTTTCAAATAACATTTAGTCAGAGAGAAATCCGGTCCGAGAGAGATAGCGCTTCGAGAGCCCTCTGTCCCTTTCTTAAGTGTTGCCAGAAGGGTTGTTTTTAAACCGTCGTAGGAATGGTAAAAAAAAAACAAATTTGTCATCTCTTGTTAAAAAATATATTACCATCTTTCTGATTATCCTAATGATCCATATATTTTTAAATTATCGTCTTTAATGAGATTTTCATTATTGCAAAAATTTAGACACGATATTAAGGTGTTGTTTGAAAAAGAATAGGTTATAAGTAGGATCTATGTAAATTGAACTGGCATCCCATCAGCCATTTTGATTTGTTATTATTTATCCTACCGTAATTCGGCAATATTTCTTTATTCGTACATAATAAATATGGTTAAAAAACGTGCGATTTCAGGCTGTAAAAGCGAATCCTTTTCGGGATGCGGTAAATCTTTCTTCAAGTATTTTTAAATTCTTGAAGTAGTATGACCATAATGAACGGATTTTTAGGATTAATTCCGTAATCATATTTTGTTCAAAGATATAAATAAACATAGACATAGACAGCCTAAACGAGCAGTTATAGACAATCACGAGGCGAAGACCAACAACTTATCGAATTACTGTATTATGTAGAAAATGAAGAATTCTCATATTTCAAAACCAATATACTTTTTTACATGGCTGGATGTTGTGCAAAAAATATATCCGAAAAGTTAAGTTGCTAACATTGTCTAGCTGCCTTGTTTTTTACGAAACATGATGATCATGACTATTTACACTCTATTGATGTGTGCAAAGTTCCATCCTTTACGTCATTCGTAGACAGAGGAAAATTATAACATGTTTCTAAATTTGTTTTCCAAATCATTCTGTACACGGAACAAATATTCAAATTTCATAGCTCAGAATCATTAAAGCACGTTAATAAAAATAAAATAATATTATTGGTTTTGCAAAATTTTTATAGTATTTTGAGAGATTTTTTTGTTCCGTCACATCCAATTCAATCATTTCAATGTGAAGATTCACACGAAATGCAACTTATTAAAGGCATCGCGTCTTATTATCTTACCGCCTGTTTGATGAGCCACGGTAAAACCTAAACATAGTAGTAGTTTTAATAAACATTGAAAATTAGAGGTCAGAAAAGTAATTTACGACTGAAATTGCATAAAACTGTTTTATTCAGTAATGTGTGAATGAAAATATTTACCAAATATATGTTTATAAATCGTAACATTACTTTTATTTTACGAGTAACACCTCCCTATAACATAATTATTTAATGAAATTAAGTGATTAGTTCATATGTGTATGTCCAAAATATCTACCTACTGTTTGGACACCCTAATGAAAGGGACAGAGGGCTCTCACAAAACTATCTCGCTCGGCTCGCGCATCCGCAGCCTGTGCACATTCCAGGTTGGGTATAAGTTCCTTGCATCCTACTCACACTTTGACACTTTGTGACAAAGCTCTTTAAATAAAGAAAAAAAAAGACATCCTACTAATATTATAAAAGTGAAAGTCTTGAGAGAAAGTAGAAGTTTTTGTTGCTCTTTCACTCAAAAACTAGTGAAGGGATTTTCATGAAGCGACCCAATTATGTTGCTTACAAATGAGAACTACACATTGGCTTATTTTTACCGCGGTAAAGTACCAGTTTCCGTGGGAATAACAATTTGTTTCGAATATCCCTAATAACTTTTTTTTAATTTTTATTGATAAGCCTTCATTTGACCACAATCTCACCTGATGTAAAGTGACGATGTGGTCTAAGATGGAGCATGAAGGCCTAGAAGATGGCTTCTCCGGACCACATTACGAAACACGAAAAAATTGCTTCACGCACTGGCCCAGCCCGGAGGGTGGTGACAAGCCGCGTGGCCTACCACCAGAGACTGTTCTTAGCACCGCCCGGAGGTCGCGTGTAAGGATTCAGAGGGTTAACACTTACGGACGTAAATAGAAAAAAACTTTAGTTTCTCATAATGATGATGTTAATACCCAAACTAACTCGTAACAAAATAAAAGCAAATACTAAATCTGACAGAATCAGCGATACAGAAGTCTCATACAAGTATTGCTATATACCGCCCTGGATATCGTCGAAACTTCGCAACGAGAACTGTCTAGGTAGTCTGCAGACTTCAGAGATTTATAGCACAGTCGGAAAGAATACTAAAGCACTACCTCATTTAGAAATACTGGGTTTGGTAGCACTGTTTTATATGCGAGAAACTACCGATACAGTATAGGTAAGTGATTAATACATTTTGGAAGATGTGAGTGGATGCTGTCGATGTTTTAAGGGAAAAAAAGGACCAACAAATCTTTCTTTTTAACTTTTGCGCTTTATTCAAAATGCGTATGAATTCAATCTAAATGATTTTTAATCTATACTAATATTATAAAGCTGAAGAGTTTGTTTGTTTGTTTGAACGCGCTAATCTCCGAAACTACTGGTCGAATTGAATAATTCTTTTTGTGTTGGATAGTCCAGTTATCGAGGAAGGCTATAGGCTATATAACATCACGCTACAACCAATAAGAGCAAAGATAAAGTGGTAAATGTGTAAAAAACGGGAGAAATTGTTCATCTTTGAAGCCTTCCGTTGCGTGCGCCGTGAAAACGGTTCAAGATACACAAAAAATATGTATTAAAGAAAAATAGCTCTTTTAATGATCTAAAAAACAGTTCGCAATAGTATATGTCTATCTTTTAAGATTAACTCACAAAAACCGTTTTTATGGTACCTAATTTGGTCGAAATAATTTGTTTAAGTTGTATCAACATAATAATATTAATCATTATTCAAATAAATATGTTGTTTGTTAAGAGTACTTCATCCATTATAACGCGAGTAGCACCGCAGGGCACAGCTGCTAGTAAGTGATAAAACTCACTTCTTAGGTTAATTTTTTTTAATTTTTATCGTGTGTGTAAACATTACGGATGCGTCTTAATCTTTTCTGCATAAAAAATTGAATATAGTATGAATTCCTGAATAAGAACAGTCGGTGTATAAGTCCATCTGATAGTTATTGCATTTATTATTATAACCTATCTATTACTTTTTAGTTTAATATATTTTTTAATTTACTAACACAAATGGGAATAATTTTTAATCATCATTAAGTTATTTTTGACATCTCTAAGCATTCCCTTTGTATATATGGAAAAAAAATGTTATGAATTTGGCATAAAACTTAATATTTCTACACTATTAACAATTATTATTATTTTACGTGATAAACGTAGTGAGAGACGCAAAATGGCATTCAACTGCGTAACATCTATTCTTGTTCACTTTATAATTTTATTTAACTCGACACTCGCAAACTGACGCATCAAGCGCAGAGTCCCAAGAAATTGAACGAATTTGAATTATGTTACGTAAAGCACATAATTATTATAATAATTAATATATTCTGTTTGTTGTGTGTAGGATGTAGATACTGATAGCTTGCTGTATTAAATAAATATATACCTAATCAATATGACAAACACGACTTCGTTGAGTTGAATTACCCAGCAACAACAGTTTGCCAATATCAATAAAAAACACCAATAAATTACATATTCGCCAGAAATATTACAGTCTTAATGTTTTTTTTAAATATATGATACATCTCACTTTGCCGGTTAAACTATTTTTCAATTTTATGCAGAAAGAGATTAAGACACGAAACGAGCGACGATATATTACGATTCGTACGCCTCAAAAGCATTGCAAATTGTAATAACTGATAAAGCTGTGTTGTTCTATTCGCTTCTCAACTCAGTATAAAACATTGAAGCGAACTGTCAAGACAATGTTATTTCCTTGATATTTGTTATTTAAGCAATTTAGTTTTATTAATTTTAAGTTGACCTGTCCATGTAGGCTATGTGCTTCTAAGGAAATAAACGTTTTGACTTTGACTTTGACTTTGAATTCCATCGCTAGACGTAAAAGAACACATAAGGAGCGACGCCGGATTCGCGCGCTAAAAAGTTGTCGATTCAACAGTTTTTCATTGCAAAACCGTCGAAGGCAACGTGTTAATATTTTTCTGCATAAAATTTAAAAATATTACAGTCTTATATTCAACTAGCGGCCCGCCCCGGCGTCGCACGGGTATAAAATTTTCCCGGAAATTATTCGAATTTTTCTCGCCGTAAAAACCATCCTATCTCTCAAGTTGGATCGAACTGCACATGGTGTGCGAATTTTATTATATTCGGTTAAGTGGTTTAGGAGTCCATTGAGGACAAACATTGTGACACGAGATTTATATATATTAAGACGAGATTTATATATATTAAGATTAGCATAATATAATAATAAACAGATGATTCTAGTCATCCGTTGACAGCCGATGACGCGGACCTTGACCGCGATGTCCGCTGGCGGCGACCAATGCTTTCCGTCCAGAAATACCTGACCCAAATCCGTGGAAAACGCCACGACAGTCAACGTGTTAAATACTTGTTCGATGAGTCGAGAAGCGAATGCGTTAGCCAGTAATGTTAATAAGCAACTTAAGACTCAAGACCACGTTAAAACCATATTGTGACATAAAATGTATATTATAAGGAAAGGATGTATGATTATTATTATGAAAGTAAGTTGAAAACGTTTATTGTATAAATTGTGTATTATGTTATGAGCAGATTTTTTCAATTTAACATACAATACTTATTTGAGTGTAGTGAAGACTCAAAGCGGATGTGTTATACTTATTATATAATAATAAACCATTTATTTCAGGCCTTTATATTAGTTTATATACATATACCTACCTTACAGACTTCATAAAAATAAAAATCTTATATACTAAAGTGTCCGTATCGTGGATCATCTGTATCTGTATAAATGTGTATTACGTACTGCTTAAGCTGAGTCTTAACATTAACTAAAAAAAAACTCTGTTTTAATTAACAGATAGATGACAATGTAATGGCATGTTCAAAGAACTTTAAAAAGAGTTTGAAGGACGCGTGACATTCACCAACCCGCACTTGGCCAGCGTGGTGAATTAAGGCCTAATCTCTCTCACTAAGCGAGTAGTCCCTGTGCATTGGGAACGTTAATAGGGTGATGATGATAATGAATGTAATAAATTATATTTTTTAAGCCTTAAATTTACCGCAAAATCATTAAAATTTGTTACTATAACCAAAAATGACAGAAAATCATATTTATCCAAAGGAATGAATTTTTCGAGATACCAGAATGTCCAGAATGAGTTTTTCGAGGTCCAAAACATTTTGTAATGTGCACGCGATGCGCTTTCATTTGATAGCGAGTGGGGACTCGAGTATATTTGCAGATTTTCGGGTTTCCGTCCCCACTCTAACCCCAATAACTTTAAAAAGACACAACCGATTTATGAAACATGTCTAAGAACACTCGCGCCAGACTCACCTTTCATACAAAATAACTAAATTGAAATCGCTCCATCCGTTCGGTAGCTATGATGCCCCAGACAGACAGACACGTCAAACTTATAACACCCCTCTTTTTTGGTCGAGGGTTAATAAAAGGAGTAAACTGATTTTACTGCCAGGAAATAACATTCTGTTGTGAAAAAATCCAAAATAGTAAAAATAATAATATTCCACCCTTTGTACTTCGATATATTGTTTTGTTACTGTTTTACTGTTTGTATCATATTTGTGGGGTACAATAAAGAGTTATCTATCTAAATATAAAATTCCTATTAAGCAACGGAACAAATTAAAACAATGAAAATGTTTACACAGGAAACGGTAAAATAGACAACGTCAATCAAAATTCCCCAGTAAAATATCATCGGCCGTCCATCAGTAATATTCTCTCGGCATTTTCCATTTAACAACGTCGATCCAACTTTAAACTAGTTCGAAAATCCGTTTTCAGCATAAAAAACTTTTTATTCGGGCGTTTTGAGGGCACTGTGGAGTGCAGAGTAGCGAACTATATTGTGGATTGCGTTGGGTAAGTAGAACGCGCCTACATAATGTCAAATTGCGCAGAACATTCTAGATCACTGAACAAGATATCGATTTTAAAGAACACAAAATTGAAAAAACTAACAAATAATAATTAAATATTTACCATAATATTAACAATTATTTTAATAATATAGAGGTATGTACCTATATGAATCTAACTATATACAGAAAGCACAGGAGTCATAATTAAATAAAAATACAGATAAGTGTCTTTTTATCGGTATGTAAATTTAATCATATTATTTGTTGGAAATCTTTTCAAGCGATAGTGTTAATGAGGCCAGACTCCATATAATAAAAAACATGTAAACTAGCTTTATTAGCAAGTTAATAATTATGGATAAACATTGTTTAGAGTTCATTCCACGGCAACGCTGGTTTTAGTTGAAAGATGTTTGACTGATTCTAACTTTTGCCCGAAAATGTAGTTTTCGTGATATCCTGCATATTTACACTTATATTTTCCATGATAAGGTTGCCTCAAGAGATCGCGAGCGCTAAGGCCGCCCATTGTAGTTTTTCTTTTTTTTTCTTTTACGTGTCTATGTTCCTGTGTAGTGTACAATAAAGCGTATTGTATTGTATGTCAAAATTGTTAGTTACGGAAGAGGGTGCCTTCTGATACAAGTATTTCCATACTGAACACAAGGTCTCCAATACGTACCGTCTCCGTGTGCGTAATTGTAAGATTTGATAGTGAAAATAAACATTTTATTTTGTATCTTAAAAAATATGGTCTTTTAAAAGTTAAAAAACTTAAAGTGACATCTGGCATCACTTTCTCTCAAGTTTAAGTACTTATCAAATTAAGACCTATATGGTCTTATTTTACTTTAAGCATAATATTAGGAAAAAGCCGTGTTGGCTAAAGTGGGAGGACACTCGACTTTCATTCCAAAGATCGTGGGTTCAAACCCCGCCACGCACCTCTGGATTTTTCTTCTTGAGAAATTTATGTGCGCTTTAAACACGTGCTTTAACGGCGAAGGCAAACATCGTGAGGAAACCGGCATGTTCTGAGAACTTAAAAGAATTTGAAGGGCATGTGACATTCACCAACCCACACTTGGCCAGCGTGGTGAATTAAGGCCTAATCTCTCACGTCAAGAGAGAAGTCCCTGTGTCCCAGCAGTGGGAACGTTAGTAGGGTGATGATGATGATAATATTAGGTAACAATCAAATGTGTCAGAGATTCGATTCTTATGGGTTAAACCAGTTCATATCTAAGTGATAACATTTTAAATAGGTACCAATATTGAACTTTAGGAGCTTATGGTTAAATTTTTTAATTTAAATTATATAAGTTTTTATAGTTGTCCATAAAACTTTTGGGTAAGGTGCATCACAATCATAGTGACATATCTACTTGTAAAAAGTGGCGTCAGTTCAGTGCTAGAGCATTGCTTTCTCTTTCAGCCAAATGAGATATTGCTTGATTGAAAAGGGATGGGACTAGTTGAAAATTATTTTCTCTCATGCGTCATATAATTACTAAACTTAATCTGTGTTCTAGATCGAGTGGAATATAGAGCAGGTTTGAAAGGAAGTTGAGTATGCAAATTATGAGGACCGCGTTCTGTTTGTAGTTTCGAACTCGGAAAAGCTTGCATGATCCTAGATATTTAAAGGGGTTGTTTACAGGGGATGTTTTTATTTTTTATACCCTATCTCCTTAGAAATATTTTTAATGACTTATTTAATTAATTAAATAATAAAAATATATATATATTAATTTAATCAGTATGAAATGGACTTATACTACCACCTTTACAGTTACGTGTACAGTTTAAGCACATAGTGCAAAAAAAATAATAATTTAAAAGTGCAAAAAGATGCAGTCATATCGGTCACCCATCCAAGTACCTACTGACTGCGCGCAACGTTGCTTAACCTTAAATATTTATTAATTATGCTTTATTTATTTGTTGATAAAGCCGATATATATATACATCATCCTGGTGACAGGCAGACAGCCGGATGACGAAGTCTCAGCAATAGGGTCCTTTTTAACCCTTTGGGTACGGAACCCTTAAAACGATAGTAAAGTTATTTCAAATACTTGAATTAATTTTAGATAATGTCATGGTTAAATAAAATTAAAAAAAAATATATATATTTCTAGGTCTGCTTTAGTATTTAGAGAATAAAGTATTATTATATCACAGATTACAGTATTATAATCATAGGTAATTATATTATAGTACCTTGATATCATAATGATACATCTTATTTCATTTATTTTACCACTGCCGTCGTAACACGAATAGAATTTATACAACATTTCTTTGCAAAAATGTATATTTTGATTGTCAAGAAAATGTCTACATCGGCTTAACTTATCAACAACATTGAGTTGTATTACAGAACAAAGGTATTTTTTAAGAAAGTATATTTCATTGTATGTATGTTATAGGATTTTGAATTGTTTTTTATTGATCATTAGCACATTCTTTTTCATTCTTATTATTTAGTAAATAAGTAGTTTATAAGTATAAAACATTGAAGCGAACTGTCAAGACAATGTTATTTCCTTGATATTTTTGAAGTTTACTCCATAATTATCGTTCGTAAGGAGTAAACTCCAATCGTGCGTCGTAGCTGACACACACACACTTTTTTTTCTTAAGTTTTTTTAATTACAGAATATGTATAAACTGTACAAGGGAAGTGTTCCTACACTGTAGTAAGAGTCTACTTATCAAATTTATTTTAGTAGGCACAATGTCTCAATGAAATCTTCTTTAACAAAACTTTAGATTCTCCTATTTAACCCATTACGCTAAAACGAACAGCTCTCACGTGATTCGGACAAGGGTTTCCGCGTGGTCTGTTTACCTCGGAGTAAATAACTCTGCTCATATTAACGGAACACGGCAAATATTTGTACACCCTCACAATGAACCTTGCAACATTGAGGCTAGAAATTATGGATGAGCTGATTTTTATAAGATGAGGGACGGAGTAGCGGAGGGCGGTGTTGGGCATATCTAGCAATATAACTTGTAATGTTCTTCTTCTAGGAATATTAGTCTGTTCCACCGATTGAAATCAGACAAGGGTTAGAAAATAGACATAGACAAACATTTATTTGCTACTCACACAATACAGAAACATTTAGGCATAAATTATTCACAGGTAAAACAAAACATAAATTCTTACATCTAAAACAAAAATTATAGAAAAAAACGTTAACATACTTATTAGTTTGACAACATAAAATTAATAAGATGATTATACCTTAAAAAGACAGTACTAAAATTTAAAAAAAAATGAGAATTGTGTCACAGCAGCAAAAAGGTCTCAACTTAGCATAATGCCTCACCACTAAAGAGCAGACGCTGGTATTCTGCCTATATACATATATAGCTATTTCGTCACATGTGATTAAGTGAGATAGCACAGTTAGTTAGTTAGGGGGGGCCCTGTTTTTCCGCACTTAGACTCAATGGTGGTCTATTGTGAGATAGCACAAGACATATAACCAACCATTGTCGCGTATCATTAAAATAACTTACCATTGCTTCGTTTACTCGGATTTTGTGGAATAAGCCCTAATTTTCATTGGAATCGGTCATTTAGTTCTGTAGCTTATTTATCTCATAGCATAGCTACGTACACATTGGTGTAAAACATACTGCTTTCAGCGATACGAGCCACTATGAGGACTGGAATCAACAAAAACATTTGCATAAGCTCGCTTATTTACGATAACGATACAAATAACTGTATTATTAATTAATTAGCGAAGCATACAAATTTCACGTTATCGTGATTCACTTTAAATACGGAATTTTACAACGGATGTGAATGAATAAAATTAATATTTCCGGACAATCCACGCAACAATATCTAGCCCCGTGTTCTAAACTTGTGTTACGGGCACTAGACATCTGATATACTTAATATAATAAGCATATGACGGCGCAACGTCCTGGTTCTTCATAGTAGGGCGTTTGTACCGAGTGGAAGTATCATAGAATCAACTTAAAATGTGGAATCGAACCCGCTACCTTTTGCGCCGCAAGTGGAA
This sequence comes from Gymnoscelis rufifasciata, assembly GCA_929108375.1. Taxonomy (NCBI): domain Eukaryota; kingdom Metazoa; phylum Arthropoda; class Insecta; order Lepidoptera; family Geometridae; genus Gymnoscelis; species Gymnoscelis rufifasciata. The sequence continues at coordinate 2,287,406 of OV815326.1, forward strand.
CTTCGCCCACCGCCGCCACTGAGTCACTTCAGTGAAGAGAACTAACAGTAAATCATTTGATATTTATATAAAAATGTTAGATAACAAAATCGTGATTACACTCAAACCAAAAGATTAAGTAACCCTTTATTATCATATCCCCGCAATTTGGAATATAATAATGAAACCTTGCAATTAAAATTTGACTTAAAACTCGTTTCGCGTTGCGCTAATATTTTGCACGCATTTTTCAAAAGGGTAGATGACTTAAAATTGTTTCAAACGTAAAATCTACTTATGTCTAAGATCCCTTAAAGAACAACCTTCACCGAGATGCTTATTTGTTAAAATAATTTTATTTGCAATTTAACATGTCAATAAATATTTTTATAACTAATTACTCCTACTATTACTGTGTGCCATGTGCTTCTAAGGAAATAAACGTTTACTTTGAAAAAAATACTTGTGGGTTGCCTAACACATTTCAGTCCAGGAAACTAAATTGAATTCGCTTCATCCGTCTGAAGATATGATGTCCCAGACAGACAGACACGTCAAACTTATAACATCTTTTTTGTCGGAGGTTAAAAGTGATCCTCTACTATGTGTGTAAATTGAGTAAATAATATGCCACATCCTAAAATTCTCACTCAAAACGGCACGGCATTATGTTATGATTGGAGGACAATGGAGGTGAGGGGTACGGAATCCTTTCAAAATAACGGGGCTTTTCGGAACAGATGCTAACAAAAAAGCTGTTACCACAGGTATTCATTATTAAATGTAAGTACATTTAATACACATTGTCTGTGTGATCATCATCATTTTTAACCGAATTTAAAAAGGTGTAATAAATTTGTTTTTTTTTTGCTCGTAATATTTAATTCGAACGAATTTTGAAAACCCTTTTTTAATTAAAACTGTTGTTTGCAAATTTGCACAGGTAGGTACTGTTACTGAGAATACGGATAAAGAAATGGGATTTAGGGCCTATAATTAGGATGAACGTGTGAAACCCATAGAATAAGTTCGGCTTAACATACTTGTTGACTATCATTAAAATATGAAACAAATTGTTACAAGATTTAAAGTAGATATTTTTCTAGCCCAATTAACACAGTATTTAAAAAAGTAGACGATTTTTAGAAGATATCATTATTAAAATTGACAAATTTTTGTCTTGTCTTTTATAGTTGCTTACGCACAACAAACTAGGATACTCGAGCCATCTCAGAGCACAAAAAAAAATAGATCTTTACCCTTAGTGACATAAGTCTAGGCCAGTGACACAGCTGCCACGGCCGAAATCGGCTACGCCACTTCAATATAATACATTGTTTCACCGAAATATTAATGTGGTTTGCTTGCAATGCAATAAATGATCAATTAAAATTGCTTTCAAAATTGGTCAACTAGCTTATTTGGGCTTAGAGCAATATGTGTAAATAAAAAAAACACCTTTACATATATTTATCTATTAGCTAACAATGCTATTTACCAGGCACCTTCTTATTCACATAATTATATTCATCTTAGTGAGTCCTTATATATAAGTAGGATGTAACAAAAGTTTCGGACAGTATGGAAAAATCTGAAAATATAAGACATAGGATGATTTGTTTTTAGGAACAATTTCGTCAATTTTAACATAATGTAATATTGCATTAAAAAAAAGACTTGTACATTGCTTGGAATCAAACCCGAACATTTAGAAAAAATAAAAAAGCAATATTCTTATTTAGATATCGATTGTGTAGGTTTATGAATATGACATAAAAATCAATATAGAGCAAAAACTTTACTACAAAACATGATATTTAAAATAAATAAAATGCTCTGTTTTCGTTTCCTGAAATTTATTTTTGTACCTTACACCCTACAAAAAGAATGCAGAAATAAATAACATCGCATAAAAATAGCCAAGGCTTATGTTAGCTTTCAAGGCTTTGTTACGTTCAGGGAAATTAATGAAGATTACGATACATTTGGAGGCATGGCGGAGATAATAACGTATTTAAGGGAACTTCCCGTAGAAGCCGCCATTTTACTGTCACGTCAATGATACCTACGATAATGATATGATGTTGACCTGTCCATCAGTTCAGTTCGTTGTAATTGGACTTTGCGCTTAAAATTTATGAAGTGAAAAAAATTTTACTCAGTTGAACGCCATTTTGCGTCTCCCCTTGATAAAAAAAAAGTAGGCTATGTTCTTCTAAGGAAATAAAAGTTTTGACTTTGACTTTTGATAAATTCTTTATTTTTTATGGAAGGTACACTTTTATTCAGCCACAAACACGCCTGGTATCTCAAAGTAGTCCAGTTATATCCAGCCTTATCGCACCTGCACGAATCGCACCTGAGCTAGTCGACTTGTAGCACATGTAAATACTTTTCGACCTCTGTGGCTCGGAAATAACATTACCATCATCATACGTATCAGAGATAGTCTTATTTCTACGCGAACATAATCTCATCCTGTAACTTTAATAGGAACCCCCGACACAAAATAAACTTATACTCCCGTCCGCCTGAGGCGCAGGGGTATCGATTCCCGCCGGGGGACCAGATTTTGTACGATCTACAATTTCTGGTTTCGGGTCTGGGTGTTTTTTGTGTATCATATGTATGTATTTACAAAAAAAAATGTATCTATGTAGTACATTATATCAATCACATAACACCCATAGTACAAGCTCTGTTTAGTTTGGGGTTATGCCCGCTTTCCACTGCGAGCGGAACGGACCCATTACGGACTCCGCTATACTCGTAACGATTGTTTTCATACATGTGCTTCCACCAAAGCGGAGCGGAGTGAGCGAGTTGAAAGAGTCACATAAGAGGTTAGCGATTTAAGCGAGTTCAGTTTTCGTTTTCAGTGGAAGGCGAAATAAATTATTTTTTAAAACTCGTTCTTAGTGGAAGGGCAAAACTATTTATCATTTCAAACTACGTTCCGGTTGACTATCACTTACGCAGTGGAAAGCGGGCATTAGGTGATGCTGTGTGAGTATTCCGGAAATATTTTATTTTTTATTTTTAACACAACAACCTACACTACGGCGATAGGTGCGACAATTGTCACAATGGTTATCATATCAAATAAGCGAAGTCATCAAAATCGCTACTACTATCACTACAGTAGGCATGATGACTATATAAAGAAATGGTATTCTGATTAGTCTGATAGCCCGTTCAAAAAAACTGGACACCTATTTTTCGCACTATCAATTTTAAAAGAAAGTACTAAGGTATATAGCATCAATACTCAGGATTTAATCTTGTCTGGGCATAATAAATTTAGTACAAATCTCACGAAAGCGTTACATCACATCAAAACTCCAATGTAAATATCTTCTTCTCTATCTCCAATATCTTCTTGATTTCGATTTCGATTAAAAAATATCGAAAATTTGACATTTATTTTTGAAATTTTAATTATGGGCTATTTTCTTTTAGTCAATTACCCTATTTCCACTCAATTTCGAAATAGCTTCAATCTCACATCAAGATTTACCGAAAATGCTACAATTATGTCGACTAGATCAAAAATTCTTGTTTCACAACGTAATCGCCATACATCATACTGTTACGAGATAACATTCATGTTTTCAAGTATTTTTATAGAAATTATTTTATAATATGTCAACTGTCGCTTGACAGATGTCACCCGACATTATGCAAATGACAATTGTCGCCGTGGTAAAATGGGAGCCCGATGGAAAATGTCATGATGACAAGGATTGATGACAAAAATCTAGAAGGTATCTATTCATTTTATACATATTTTGGCTTATGTGGTATTAAGCTTTAGCATTTGTAGGCTGGCTATATACTAACAGGTTTGGTTCTATGTAGAACGGAACAGATTTATTTTTTAACATATTAGAAAAGGTTGATAATAAGAGTTTTAATTTTGTGAATTCATCTCGACCCTCAAAAACAAATAAAAATTAAGTTGCACACGATAAATTTGATTATTGTAAGTGACCAATAATTATATCTTTGATACGATTATTTGATTTGATATAGGTAACTAATTATATCTTTGACTAGCTGTGCCCTGCGGTGCTACCCGCGTTATAATGGATGAGGTACTATTAACCAACAACATATTTATTTGAATAAAGATTAATATTATTATGTTGATACAACTTAAACAAATTATTTCGACCAAATTAGGTACCATAAAAACGGTTTTTGTGAGTTAATCTTAAAAGATAGACATATACTATCGCGACTGTTTTTTAGATCATTTAAAGAGCTATTATTCTTTAATACATATTTTTTGTGTATCTTGAACCGTTTTCACGGCGCACGCAACGGAAGGCTTCAAAGATGAACAATTTCTCCCGTTTTTTACACATTTACCACTATATCTTTGCTCCTATTGGTCGTAGCGTGATGTTATATAGCCTATAGCCTTCCTCGATAACTGGACTATCCAACACAAAAAGAATTATTCAATTCGAACCAGTAGTTTCGGAGATTAGCGCGTTCAAACAAACAAACAAACAAACAAACTCTTCAGCTTTATATATTAGTATAGATGTGAATCCGCAGTGAGTTTGACATAATGAGGTACAATTGTTTTGACATAATTTGAAAATAGAATAAGTATGTGAGATAAAACAATTGGGAATCTAAGAAGGAAGCCAGTGTCCAGGAGTGGTCGCCCCTTTGATATACATACCTGTTATATATAATTGTAATAACTGATATATAAGACACTTAATAAGATTGATAAATATAACAAGCACCTTAATATGTAAGAAACCGCATTCGAATTGGTCTATTAATTTTCATTAAATTTATTTTAATTTTTAGATTTTATTTTATTCGGAATACAAACAGTTTTACTTACTAACTTAAAAAACACAAATCACTTACTTATAGCTAAATTAAAATCAAACTGAGAGCTGAGAAACCAAATATTAAGAGAAAAAGAAACACAAAATTGGCAGAATAAGAATTGACTAACAATTAACAGAATCAAACCGGCCAGCGTTTTGTCAATAAGCTACTGACTCTGCTGGCTTTTGTATCTTTTGTATCAATCGATATCGGGTATATTATATATGAAGAAGAGGCTCTGCAAAAGCACAAGTTTTGTATATACTTTGTACATCAAAAAGGGGTTTCCAATCCAATAGGATGTCTAACGGGTCTACTAGGAATACCTCAATCAAATTAAATTTAAAAGTTCCGAAGAGTCTTTTGCATTTAGCCAAGTAGGTTTCATCATAAACATTACACTTATACTGTAAATATCTCAAAAACCTACGCTGAATGGATACAATTCTATCAATGTAAATATCATATTGAGGGTTCCATACCTGTGAACAATATTCAAGAATACTGCGCACATAATGCACAATACAAAACTTTAATCAACTTCAATTTATGCAGTATTCGTCAAGGAATTTCGACCCGTATCAATATAAAAATGCTTATTCGTCCTACATGATATTATTTGTCCGCATTCGTCCCGCATACCAAAATGCTTGAAAGAACAGTTAGTGACAAAATCATAAAGATTAAAAAAGTCTTTTTAATCTTTACACATACACATAGGTAGATAGCAGTTATAATTATCTTTATAACCTTATTATATCCTCTTCCTTTTCTCCGTAGTACTGCTAATATTAGAATTTTATGTATTTTATGTTTTTTTTTCTTCAATTATCTTCCAATACCTAATTATTAATGATAAAATATAAGTATGTAGTTTTGTTTATGCCTAAATTAATAAAAATTCTAAATATTTTGTAATGAAAACCTTGCATACCAACTGGTGAAACATTTTGAAACTGTATAAAATAACAAATAATAGTTTTATAATAATATATAATAAGCCTATAAACACATGTTTTTTGACATGTGTATAAAGGAATTCTTATTTGCCATTTTATGTTGTCGGAGATTAACAAGCAATAAATAAAAATTACACCAAACCAAGGATATTATTAGCAAAAACCACATTTGACCCAAAATCCTGGTATACTTCCTTATTACTTACAATGTAACCCATCATCTATGTACACAGTTTTTTACAATAAATGTTCTTCTTCTTCTACAAACAGACAAACAGAACCTTAAATAGGTAATATATAAACTTCTAGGATACCTATCAAACCCGCTCTCTGACTTCCGATAACCAGTATACCCTGACCTGATTGCGTAGTTATATGTCTGATTCTCTCAGTTCGTTCAAAGGAGTAGTCTAAACGATAGGTCTACGAAAATTGGTCGGTTACATTTACTTTGAAATAGGTATACTGATGAAATAGATCTGGATTAACAAGAACTATTAATTGGAATCCCAGTTGAAAATAGTAAAGTTTTAGTTGTAAGCGATTACGGTTGTAATTATATCCAGAAATACGTACCTAAACACCTAATCAGTTAAAAAAAACTATGCTACTTAAATAATGTATCATTTATAAATGAATCGCAAAATGTGTTAGTAATTTTTAACACAACAGCGCCTGGACCAAAGAATCCATTTTTTTAAATGTTTTTAGAAATTTTTGGATACTTTTTACGGCCAGAAAAACTCGAATTATTGATGGGAAAACAATTTTTATTAATTACTTGTTCTAACCCGGGGCAACCTGCTTGTTATAAATAAATAAATTCATATTTCCGGACAGTCCAAGCTACAACACACATAGCCCCGTGGTAAGCTCTTAGCTTGTGTTATGGGTACTAGATATCTGATATACTCAATATAGTAGACATACATATATAGATATTTTTTATTATACATATTTAACACCCAGACCAAGGAGAAAGTGATTGCAGAACACACACTTAACCCCTCGGCGGAAATCGAACCCGCTACCTTTTGCGCCGCAAGCGGTTCGTCGCCCACCGGGCCACTGATGCAGTCAAAATATATGTTAGTATTTCCAGATAATCCACCCAACAACATCTAGCCCCGTAGTTCGATCTTAGCTTGTGTTACAGGTACTAGACAACTGATATCTTCTATATCTATCTATATAAATAAAAATGAATTGTTGTTCGTTAGTCTGATTAAAACTCGAGAATGGCTGAACGGATTTATCTTATCATAGTCTTGAAATGTTCGTGGAGGTCTAGGGAAGGTTTAAAAGGCGAGAAAAAATCGAATAATTGCCGGGATGAAAATTTGAATAATTACCGCTTGACTTGACTACTCGGTAGGAATCGAACCCGGCGACTTTAATTAATATATTAAAATGATTTTATGATTATACTAAAATATATAATCTTAGAATTATTTTAATATATTTCGTACTCATCATGTTTCGAAGTAAAATTTTGTACGTATGGCATACACAATGCATAACGAACTAATTGGATGGTTTCTAAGATTTGTAAAACCAAATGATGGAAATAAATGATTCTGTATTACTTGATATCTTAATAAAAACAGTGTTTTTTTTTCTTACAACCTGTATAGTGTTTGTCTAGTAACAAATACACGCATTTGATTCCGTTTAACAAAATATGTCTATGATTTTGTCTAGGATCCTTGGTCTTATTATATATACATGTATATTGGTATACAAGTGCGATCCTGGACAAAATAAGGTTTATGTTACAGCACTAACAGATTATTGGATTTTAACCATTTGACCTCGCAAAGGCCATGGGCGAACCAAACGATATTTCATTTACGACAAAATTCAAATCACGGGGACTGTTAGAAGTTAGGGTCGATTCAGAACGAGACGCGACGCGACGCAATATGTATTTAATAATTTAAACGGCTAGGCCCATTACACAAATTATAATTAAAATTCATACATAACTCATAAAGATAAGGGAGACATTGATGACAAAATTTAAATTGAATAGAATTGACCTAGGCACTTTCATTAATATACTATCAGAACCAAATTCACTAGCAGCAATTTCACTATTTAAAATATTTATGCATCAGTGACTACCTATGTATTTTGTTTAAAATATTGTTTTATTTGTTAATAATTTAGATTTAGATTATGATGGGACTGTCATACTTTTAAGGTAAAAGTCCTTAATAATAAATAAGATTTAAAAAAAAAACTCATAAAGGTAAATAACAATCATCATTTCCTTGAAGTAAATTAACTTAAAACAAAAAATATAATTAGATTATGCAGAAATTACATGCGTCATAATTATAATTAAAACAAGAACTCCAAAATCGTAAAAACTGATAAAGCTGTGTTGTTCCATTCGCTTCTCAACTCCGTATAAAACATTGAAGCGAACTGTCAAGACAATGTTATTTATTTCCTTTGTAAATTTTGTTTTGTTAAATTTAAGCTGACTTGTCCATGTAAGTATGCCCTGCGATTCTAAGGAAAGAAACGTTTTGACTTTGTGTTTTTTGAACGCGGCTTAATCAAAATACCGCAACACTACACTGCATGAAATAACACAATGTATATCGAAATGGCTTTATGTATGATTTATTTGGTTTCCGCACTCAAATCTCACTTCCGGGCAACTAGCCGCTGAGCTATCTATGGACAATCCATCATTGTTTTTTGAAACTAACGTGGAATTGAATATTCACAACATAACAATTTAACGGATCTCTCTCGTCAAGAGAGAAGTCCCTGTGTCCCAGCAGTGGGAACGTTAATGATGATGAATTTAACGGAACAGTGATCACAACGCATTATTTTTTTTGAAGTGAAACTTCTTTAGAATCGTTGTGATTTCAGACCGGATGCAACGGAAATACGTCAGGTAAGCCAATCTTAAACGCTAACAAGGTTAAGCAACTTTCCGGAACGCCAGTAGGTACTTAGATGGGTGACCGCCCGAACAAAGTCTTTTTGCACAGTATTTTTTTTATTCATCTCATTCTTTTGTCGATTTACTGAAGTTTCACTTCTACCGTGTGTGAATAGCACACACACCTTTTTTTTAAATATCGGAAATCATAAAAATCGTAAGAGAATCAAGTTGTTGGATTAACCGGGCTCGGTATTTTTATTTACCCAGATCGATTTGTTACCTCCGAAACTACCACAATTCGGACATACTACATAATATACAATACGAATAAATTTAGTACAAATCGCACAAAGGCGTTACGTCACGCGAAACCTTAAATATTTCCCAAATAATCTAAATACCGTCAATAATAATAGTCAATAGTAATATTATAATAGGCCCGTGTTTGTTTTTGGTCATCTTTAAAAACCTTAGGTATACGACTAGGTATTATTGTATTTAATAAGTTCCCAAAATCTCAATGATTTCATGGTATTAATGTCTTGTATTTTGACAATTTATTTTACCTGCACTTTATGTTTTATCGTCATCATTATAAGTTCAGCCGTAGGACGCCAAATGCTAGGCATGGGCCTTCATCAAAGATTTTCACTACAGCTCGTAAAGTTATAAAAAGCAATCAGACCAAATGTCGCATGGCTCCCGATAGGAAAGGCCCTCGAACAATATTGGATTGCTCAATCCAGAAGTGAAAACATTTCAATCTCACGGGCGAGGCATCAGAGAGAAACATTTATTGACACATCAAAACACAAAATACAATAAAACAAAGAAAAACAACAAATACTTAACAACATAATTTTGTGATGTGTCAAAAGGCCCCGCCTCAGCATAATGCAACCCCACACTTAGAGCGCGGAGGTGCGCTGAACACAAAACATCACAAGCGATTTTCATCATGATATCAGTGATATTTACTCAAGACGAATAGGTGATAGGTACCTGTGATCCAGAATCAGCACCGAGAATATGAAATCAATACATGTTGTATAATAATCCGTGTTGTTTTTATGCATAACATTACTGCCTCAGTGGTGCGGTGGGCGAACGTCCGCTTGCGACGCAAGAGTTGGTTCGATTACCTCCGAGGGGTCACGTGATTGTATGTTCTGCAAGTAATTTCTCTTTGGATGGTTGTTTAAATTATTTATTAATTTATACTTTGTGCACAAAAAACAATGTTCAGACGAAGACTTAATGCTAGAAGCATTATCTACAAGTTATCCTGGGCGTCCAAGAAAATTATGCGACAATAACTCTTTGTCTGTCCGTCTTCTACATAAAAAACTACTATACACATTTAAATGAAACTTTGTACACAGATTCGCTAGAGCCCAAGAATGTTACGAAATTAAACTTTAATAAGGAAAATCCATTATATCGCGGGTAGCCCCGCAGGGCACGGCTTGTTTTTTTACAATACAGTCAGCCTTATCGCAATACCTTATGCCTGCCTTGAATTTCTTTTAAAATACAAAATAGTTTAGTTTAATAGTTTTTACAGATTTTTTCGTGTTTTGTAATGTAGTCTACCTTCTTGGTCTTCATGCCCCGGAGAATCTACCTTCTAGGTCTTCATGCCCCATCTTAGACCACATAGTCACTACATCAGGTGAGATTGTGGTCAAATGAAGGTTTTTCCAGCATATAAAAATTATAAATAGTCTGTGTGAGCCAGCATAGTTTTATAGTTTCTTTACTCATCATAGGTAACATGTTGTACACTTGATCTCGTTAAATTTTAATAAGTCTAAAATTTACACAAAGATGTGATAGCAAAAGACACAGACAAGACGTTCAATATGAAATATAATAATTGAGCTGCCGAATAGTGGCTTTTTCTATTTATGTATAATAAATATAATTAATAATTTAATAAAAAATTCCAGACAATCCACACAACAACATTTAGCTCCGTGGTAGGCTTGTGTTACGGGTAGACATCTCATACCTATCTATCTATCTTATATATAAAAATTAATTGCTGTTCGTTGGTCTCACTAAAACTCGAGAACGGCTGAACGGATTAATCTTATCTTATTCTTGAAATGTTCGTGGAGGTCTAGGGAAGGTTTAAAAGGCGAGAAAAATCGAATAATTCCCGGGTTTTTTTTTTTAATAATAACCCGTCCGAAGCCGGGCCGACCGCTAGTCTGTATATATAAAACTGAATTGCTGTTCGTTAGTCTCACTAAAACTCGAGAATGGCTTAAAAGGTTAAAAAAAAATCGAATAATGCCGGGTTTTTTATATAATTACCCGTGCGAAGCCGGGGCGAGCCACTAGTACTTAAGACATAATAGATATTAACTATAAATGAAAATCCAATCTGATAATTTATTTAAAAATCCATCATAAAATAAAAATAATAATATTTAATTGTTTCTGCTGTATAGTGGCATTGGCATACTATTTAGTGATTAGCTACTTAGGACTTTACTTGGAGATGGTGTTAAAGATCCTAAAGTTATAAAAAGCAATCAGACCAAGTGTCGCATGGCTCCCGATAGGCAAGTCCAACTAACGATATTGGATTGCTCAATTCAGCAGTGAAAACATTTCAATCGCACGGGCGATACATCAGTGATATTTACTCTAGTGTCGAACGGGTCATACTGAACTATAGTCCGGAATCAGCACCTTGATGAAATTTAAAGATTTATTGAAAAAAATGCTGTGTTGGTAAGTCAAGAGCACACTCGACTTTCATACTGAAGGTCGTAGGTTCAAACCCCGCTGCGCATCTCTGGATTTTTCTTTCTGTAAAATGTATGTGCGCTTTAAACACATGATTTAACGGTTAAGGCAAACATCGTGAGGAAACTGCCATGTACTGAGGACTTGGAAGAGTTTGAAGGGCATGAGACATATAGCGTGGAGAATTGGGTTGTGAATTATTTTTTAATTTAAAATATATAAGTTAATTAACCTGTCCAAATATACCCTGTGATTCAAAGGAAATAAGCGTGACTTTCACTTTGAATGAGACGCGTAGGGGAAGTTTCAGAAAAAAAATCCAATCATCCCCTTGGCAGGGGATTTCTGGAGTAAGCCATTGTTGAGTGCGGTGGGATTAAAATTCGGCGCTTCATTTCATGATTATTATGCCTATGTATGCAATGTATTATATTTGGTATTAAGTATTTGCAAATTGACATATTTATTAATTAAATTGTCTATAGGTATTTTTGATGCTTTATTATTAGTTTTGACGTGATTATGTTAGTACTCCCGACACTTGGCCAGCGTGGATTAAGACCTAATCTCTCTCGCCAAGACAAGTCCATAGAAGCGTAGCCAAGTGAAGAAGTAGAAGTACCTGTGTCCCAGCCGTGGGAACGTTAATAGAATGATGATGATGATGTTATTCACCGAGCCGCACTTGGCCAGCGTGGTGATTTAAGGCCTAATCTCTCTCGCCCGGAGAGAAGTCCCTGTGTCCCAGCTGGTGGGAACGTTAAAATGATGATGATGATGATGTGTCAGTATTAAAAGTGACGATGTGGTCTAAGATGGGACATGAAGACCTAGAAGGTAGATGGATTCTCCGGGCCACATTACGAAACACGAAAATATCGCTTCACGCACTGGCCCAGCCCGGCGGGTGGTGACAAGTCTACATTTAACATTGCAATGCGGTTTCAAGGCTTCAGCTAGAGCCCAGCTGAAAGGCGTTGGTTTATTGGGGCTCGAATGGACCCCGAGATTGCTTCCGCTAACCAATGGGACGCCGGAGACCCCCGTACACGCTTTGTTCTCAGTAAGTAATGAAACTCCTACACATAGCCTAAGGCAGACAAAGTTATCACGATCATGTGTGATTTAAGTAGGTACCCTAAATCTATAGGCAACACTAGTCTATGTAGGTATTTTCGGAATTTTTTAATTCAAAATTGAAATGAATTTGATAAGTAACTCCTACTACGCTTAGGGTTCCGTGATATAATTATTTAATAATATTGGTGATGTGATAAAACAACAAAGGTATATAAATCTAAATTTATAATTTAAGAAAAACCCCCGATTATAATGCCTTAATTCCCTTTAAAGTTAAACACCATAATATTTTGTTGATACCCCATACTCGAGTATATTCGGAGATTTCGGTTTTCCTTCCCCACTCTAACCCCCATAACTTTTAAACGGCTCAACCGATTTTCATGAAACATGTCTAAGAACACCCGCGCCAAGCTCACCTTTCATACAAAAAAACAAAATTGAAATAACTCCATCTGTTCGGGAGCTATGATGTCCCAGACAGACAGACAGACACACATACAGACAGACAGACACGTTAAACTTTTAACACCCCTCGTTTTTGGTCGGGGGTTAAAAATAATTAAGACTCGAAATTATAGTTGTACCTATACTTAAATAAACTTATTCTTGTATTGGATTTTTACAAATTCCCTTAAAAATCTGTTTGCCAGTCGGCTAAGGTGTCCTCCAACCTTTTCCATTCCTGCCATACCTAAGCCACTCTGTTCCACAACACTCCAGCTTCTTGTATTATATCGTCCTCCCATCTAATCTTTAAACTACCTCTCGTTCTACGGACAAAACGACTCTTTCCTCATTTTAACGTCAAAACATTTATTACCTTAGAAGCACAGGGCATAGACAGGTCAGCTTAAAAATTAATAAAACTAAATTATATCAACAACGATTATCAAGGAAATAACATTGTCTTCATAGTTCGCTTCAATATTTTATACTGATTTGAGAAGCGAATAGAATAACACATTATCAGTTTTTACAATTTTGTAGTTAAGTATTACAATTTTAATTTATTATTTTACCGCTCGACGATTTGTTACATCTTAAGGGTAAGCTTACCAAGACGCGAAAATTAAAAAAATCTACATTCTAGGTCTTCATGCCCCATCTTAGACCACATCGTCACTTTACATCAGGTGAGATTGTAGCTTATGTAGCATAAAAAAATTGCAAATATAAAACTAATTTTATGTATTACGAACTTGATACACGTTTCATTGGAATAACCCGAAATCCCCCGAATATTTGGTTGCTATAAACAGGTAGTATTTTTTTTTTTTTTTTTTTTTTTTTTTTTCACACAGCAGTATGAATTATCATATAATATTACATAACAGATTTTTATGATTTTCCGTAAATGTATCAATGTCTAAATTGATCAAGTTAGTACGTATTATGTTCTAGTGTTATTAATCATTGGGTATAATCTCCATCTTACTGACACCAAATTTGGACAAAATTAAGTAAATAAATATTTCCGGACTAATCACACAGCATCACAGGTGTTATGTGACTGATATACTACAGAGATCCATTTTTTTTGCAAATACATACTTATGATACATAGAAAACACCCAGACCAGAAACCAAAATCTAGCCCCGGCGGGAATCGAACCCGCAACCTCTTGCGCCTTCGCCCACCAAGCCACAGCGTTCGTCTTTACCTAACTATAATTATTATAGTAAGGTAAACCATATTATTTTGTAACTTTCGGCCCTATCTTTAAACTCGACTGTGCAATGAAACGAGATAGCATTGCGATGAACAAAGCGCGGTGTATCCGTGACTACTAGGTCACTGAAACAGCAACCATACCGTAAATATCGTTCTCATATCGAAGAATTGCTTTTTCGTGTACAAATACATACATATAACCTAGTAGAGTAGTTTAATTCAAAACTTTTTGACCTATCGAAAATAGTCTGGCTTCACTCAATATTACAAAATGCAGAAGGATCTCGACCGATCACGTGATTGGCGCGTTTGTGTAATTGGTAGCACGTCGGGGCGCATTCCCAGAGGTGCCGGTTCGAATCCTGCGTGTGAAGGTGTCTTCATAAAATTTAAAAATAATTTATAGAACAGAAAACACAAAAACAAAATAAAATACATCCAAACATGGCACCTTTATATTAAAACTTAAAAACATACATTGCATTCAATTAAACAGGCATATTATTATAGTCAAATTTAGTTGGTTAAATCACCAAAGTCCTATATTTACGTTTCCACTGCTGGGACACAGTGACTTCTCTCTTGACGAGAGAGAATACGTCTTAAATTACCACGCTGGGAAAGTGCGGGTTGGTGAATGTCGCATGTCGTGCAAACGGTTACCGTCTAAATGATTCCTCACGATGTTTGAATTCACCGTAAAGCCCGAGTTTAAATCAAACATATTTTTTTCGACCAGAAAAGCCAGAGTTTGCTTCCACTTAGCCAACACTTGACTAAATCATGAATCGGCAATTGTCCGACATAACTTTGAGGTTTTGTCTGTTCACGTCCGTAAGTGGTAACCCTCTGAATCCTTACACGTGACCTCCGGGTGGTGCTAACAACAGTCTCTGGTGGAAGGCTTCGGCCGCGGCTTGTCACCACCCTCCGGGCTGGGCCAGTGCGTGAAGCAATTTTTTCGTGTTTCGTTATGTGGCCCGGAGAAGCCATCTACCTTCTAGGTCTTCATGCTCCATCTTAGACCACATCGTCACTTTACATCAGGTGAGATTGTGATATCAAATGAATGCTTATTTATCATAAAAGGATGGAGGAATTTTCAGCCCCGTGGAAAGTTCTAAAAACAGAAAAAGCGGAAACACTTACTTTCATAGATATAATTGTATTATTCCTTAATGTGTTTTAATAAGTGATACACCCATTACATAGATATTAGATGTTAGAAGTAAGACATATAATATAGTGCAAATCCTATACATTTGTGCAGGAAATTGCCATTTAGCACGCAAATCACTCCACTGTCAATACAATTACGTGTCGTCAATATGCTATTGCTGGTAGTGTTTGTAACCAATCAAAAGCCTTTGATTGAGAATATATTGTGAATTGTAGTGAATTATTGTGTGAGTAACTGGCTACATAGGCTTCGCTTTAAACAGCGCTTCATATAATTTCTCTTTATTTTTGTGTTCTGTGCGTGTAACTATTTTTTCATTTATACAAAAAAACATAAAGACATATATGTCGTTCATGCTGTGTGCGAAGTTTATGAATGCGCATAAATTTTCAGCATAAATGAAAATAAATTTTATTATTGTAATTAAAACAACTAGACCAAAAGACAATCGTATGACTCTAAGCGGCATTCGAACCTGCTACTACATACGACCGTATTAATCTTCAGCATAAATAAAAAATAATTTTATTATTGTAATTAAAACAACTAGACCAAAAGACAATCGTAGAACATACAAAAACTGGTCTCTCAGCGGGAATCAAACCAGCTACCTTTAACGCCACAATAGCTTACCTCAGCCTATAACAAAAAAAGCCAACAATACTTTCCTTTCGAAGCACTCAATGTTCATTAACGTCGAGAATTGAGAGCAAAGTTACAAAGATCGATGGACTTACGAGATCTAAGAAACACCTCAACGTTTCAAACTATTACTTGAGTACCGATCAGTGGTCGTGCATAGTTTATAATCAGCTTAAAGCCTTGTTACTAGACAGATTGTAACAATTTCTTTGGTTTTTAATAAATCATCATCATCATCCTATTAACGTTCCCACAGCTGGGACACAAGGACTTCTCTCTTGGCGAAAGAGACTAGGCCTTAATTCATCACGCTGGCCAAGTGCGGGTTGGTGAATGTCACACGTCCCTCAAACTCTTTATAGTTCTCAGAACATGCCGGTTTCCATGTTTAAATGTTTCGGTTGTTTATAGTGCACATAAATTTCTCAAGAAGAAAAATCTAGAGGTGCGTGGTTTTAATATGATTAATTGATATTTTACTTATAGTATTTTGATATTGGCCTATAAAAAAAGTTAAATGGGTCACCCTTAACATCTAGCAGTCTGCGTAACACTAATGATAATAACTGATAATGAATAAGATGTTCGGACGTAGAGTCGGCACCACAGATTGCATGCGCAATGTACCGTCAGCGTAACAGTTTTAAATGAGCTTATAATGGTGTGCGAGTTATGAAAAGTGTTTTTGCTGAGAAATATGTGCCTATATTAGCTTCAATAATATCAATCTATAGTAAAATAATTTGTAAATATATCACTTCTTTTGTTTCACATATAACCTTACAAAGTGTTAAAAATGTTATGTTTGCACATAACATTTTTGCACAAAGCTATCAAATGTAGAATGCAATTTCTTAACGACGATAAATAAAAAAGCTTTGTTTGCACATAACATTCGAACACTTTGTCTGCTTAGCTTAGAAACAATAGAAGGGAGATATTTTGACTCAAGCGCATACAATATTATTATGATACTTATAGGTGTGGTCTAGGATGTAGTTTTATTGGCATATTTTAAAATATAAAATAAATAAGTATTTCCGGTCAATCCACACAACGGTACTAGACATCTAATACAATTAATATAATCCTAATATATATAAATCTCGTGCCACAATGTTTGTCCTCAATGGACTCCTAAACCACTTAACCGATTATAATATAATTCGTAAACCATGTGCAGTTCGATCCAACTTGAGAGATAGGATGGTTTTTACGGCGAGAAAAATTCGAATAAGTTCCGGGAAAATTTTATACCCGTGCGACGCCGGGGCGGGCCGCTAGTAGACATATAGATATTTTTTTATTAACCCCCGACAAAGAAGAGGGGTGTTATAAGTTTGACGTGTCTGTCTGTCTTTCTGGGACATTATAGTTTCCGAACGGATGGAGCGATTTCAATTTAGTTTTTTTAGCGAAAGGTGAGTTTCGCTTAAGTGTTCTTAGGCGTGTTTGATGAAAATCAGTTGACCGGTTTAAAAGTTCTCAGTTGAAAGCGCATCACGTGCACATTACAAAATAGTATGACTTTTTTCTTTTAAGGGAACAATGTTCTGGAGTTGGGGGTTTTTTAAATTTTATATTAAGATTATAATTACCTTCTCCTATCTGTTCCTAGATTTAATTTCGAATTCACTTCTAATCTGATTTTAATTGATAAAATTATTAATTGACATAACTTTATAAAATCATTTAAGAAGACTTGAAACTCTTTTGCAGTGTACCAACGGGGTTCATATACATATTGGCCTAAGCTAGTAATAAACCTATTTATTTATTTATTTAAAGATCTTAGGAAAACTTACAGCTAATACATTAAGGTAGTAGAAACAAATATCTGCACATAGGTGCACACTTAAGGCCAATTAAATGCTGTATAATATGCTATGCTGTATAAATGTATGTGTAAGCAAAATAAATAGCCAACCTAGTGCCAAACACCCACCAAACATCTTCTCCACCCAAATACTTCTTGTTGCAGAAACACCACTTATGTCCGCCGTAGCTCAAGCAAATGACACGTAACAAATGAGAGACGCGACTATTAGACGCGTGACATTTGTGGAAGTGTTAAAGTAAGTAGTTTGTTAGTATTGTCTGTCTTCTTTTCTCATATATAGGATTATATGGCATTGAGTGAGATAAAGTTTTCAAAGTAAGCGACAAGTGAATGATACGTCTTTGCGAGTAGATAGTTGAAATTTGTAGACTAACAAACTACCCTTTGTCGGAGTCTTGTTTCATTGTGTTGTAACAAAGTGAAAAACAGAGGGCTCCTGCACACGAAACTGCCACCGCGCCACCGCCGCCACGCTCCACTGGTGTATGGATGGACGCTTACAAGGATGCGTTTGATGCGTTATGCGTTATAGTTTAATGGATATGATGCATGGATGGATGAAGTATTGATGGACAACTCTGGATTTTTCTCCATGTAAAATTTATGTGCGCTTTAAAACACGTGCTTCAATGGTGAAGGCAACATCGTGAGGAAACCGGCATATTCTGAGAACTTGAAAGAGTTTTAAGGACTTGTGACATTCACCGACCCGCACTTGGCCAGCGTGGTGAATTAAGGCCCAATCTCTCTCGTCGAAAGTGAAGTCCCTGTGTCCCAGCAGTGGGAACGTTAATAGGGTAATGAAGATTAAACATGGATTTTTCAATAATCACACATGCAGTTATCAAAAGTAATGACTATTTATATATCTTAATATATATAAATCTCGTGTCACAATGTTTGTCCTCAATGGACTCCTAAACCACTTAACCGATTATAATAAAATTCGCACACCGTGTGCGAATTTTTGAGACAACTTGAGAGATAGGATAGTTTAAATCTCAAATTATAGTCGCAATTTTAATTTATTGCTAATTATCTGATGAAATATGATTAACTAGTTTAGTTAAAATAAAAGTGTTTACTTATATTAAATGGTAATTCAAAGTTTGCATAATTTTTGTTAACAAGACACTTAATTATATATGTACCTAAGCTA
This sequence comes from Gymnoscelis rufifasciata, assembly GCA_929108375.1. NCBI lineage: Eukaryota > Metazoa > Arthropoda > Insecta > Lepidoptera > Geometridae > Gymnoscelis > Gymnoscelis rufifasciata. The sequence continues at coordinate 2,306,436 of OV815326.1, forward strand.
TGTTTTGTAAAATGATAAATAAAATTATTCTTATTCTTATTCTTATTCTATCTGTCTGTTATTATCTACAGCTTAACAAAAGTGTAAAATAAATGTCTTTTTATAGGTTGTCTATGATATTTCTTGATAAGTTATTCATACGTGGTGGTAATATACTCTTTGAGCTATTGTCTATGTCTCGAAATTTCAATATTCATTTTATAGGTTGTCTATGATTTTTCTTGATTTTGGTTTTAAAATGTTTGTCGTAGTCCTGGGTAGGTCTAAACGGTGAGCAAATAGAAAAATTGCTGGGAACTTTTTTTACCCGTGCGACGCCGGGGCGGGCCGATAGTATATATATATATACAGGCACAGAAACATTGAAACATTGAAATCGTTATCAAAAGAAATTAACATCACTTTATAATTCATTTTACTTGACACTGTCAATAACCGGAGTCCTCCGGGTGGTGCTAAGAACAGTCTCTGGTGGTAGGCTTCGGCCGCGGCTTGTCACCACCCTCCGGGCTGGGCCGGTGCGTGAAGCGATTTTTTTCGTGTTCGTAATGTGGCCCGGAGAAGCCATCTACCTTCTAGGTCTTCATGCCCTATCTTAGACCACATCGTTACTTTACATCAGGTGAGATTTTGGTCAAATGAAGGCTTATCCAGCATACAACAAAAAATAAGAAATTGAATTGAATTAAAAGTTGAAGAAAAATCCAGAGGTGCGCGACAGGGTCTAAGCCGTTGGTTCACCTTCGAAATGAAGCTTCGTCGAATGTGCTTCCACTTCGCCAGCCAGGTAAGTGTGTGGACAGCCTTAATATCATGCATAGCTCTATCATGCAATTCCATGTTCAGGAAATTGATGACATTACAGGGTCAGTGCACAAAACAGTGTCGGGTCGCCACCACCGGATGTCGAAGTTTTCACGTGAATATTCCTCGTGAACACTGGTTTTACACCGGTAGTTCTGATATTGAATTATAGGCTTTTATTTGGTTTTACACAACGATTTTTAATCCGTTTTGCGCATGTGTTAGTAATCATATGTTAAAAGTTAAATTTGACATATTTCGACACATTTTTAGGATGCGATTCCCGCCGAGGCGTCAAGTGTTTGTATGTTAAGCAAGCACTTTCTCCTAAGTGTGTCTCTCTCTGGGTGTTTAATATGTGTAATAAAAATATATATACATGCATGTTTATTATATTAAGTGCATTTGATGTCTAAAACCCGTAAGAGCCGCACAACATCTAGCTAAGCTCTACAGCTTAGCTAGATGTTGTGGTGTGCTTTGTCCGTAAATATTTATTTATTTATTTGCTGATTTACGGGACAGGTTATTTTTATTTATTTCCATTATATTGTATTGCTTGTGCTGAATAATTGTTGATCAAGATTATTTAAAGAAAGTGTAAACGTATTTTATCGTTTATTTTTTTAAATAAAGACGATATAAGTGCTTTAAAATTTCGCAGGACATAATTATTTCGGGCGATTTGATCCTAATTTAATACGTCATAAGTCCCCACTCCGGAACTTTGATGCTTTTTATCTTTCTTATTAAATTGATATATAGATAAATCTAAATTTAAGAAAATGCCTTAATTTCCTTAAAAGTAAAACACCATCATATTTAGTAATGTGCACGCGATGCCCTTTCATTTGATACCCCACTTCAAGTATATTTGCAGATTTTCGGTTTTCCTTCCCCACTCTCACCACCATAACTTTTGAACGGCACAGCCGATTTTCATGAAACATGTCTAAAAACATCCAGGCCAAACTCACCTTTCATACAAAAACTAAATTAAAATTGATCCATCCGTTCGGGAGCTATGGTGTTCCAGACAAGCAGACAGACACACAGACAGACAGACACGTCAAAATTATAACACCGCTCTTTTATTTTGTCGGGGGTTAAAAATAGGTGTCAGTATGTTAGAAAAGTTGGACGAAACAGTACACCTATTTTTATGAATTCATCATGCCTATTAACACAAAGACTAACATATCCTAAGCAAGCTATCACCAGCTTAATACAATTAAATTAAATACACATTTACCTAAATAGTCAAAATTGTATCTACATCCATTATAGACTCGAAAGTTCGCTTGCCTGTAAATTGTATTGTCTCTGGACAGATGGCTATAACGCTCTGTATGAGTAAAGATTGGACTTTTACATTGGACTCAAAGTCAAAGTCAAAGTCAAAACGTTTATTTCCTTAGAAGCACATAGCCTACATGGACAGGTCAACTTAAAATTAATAAAACTAAATTGCTTAAATAACAAATATCAAGGAAATAACATTGTCTTGACAGTTCGCTTCAATGTTTTATACTGAGTTGAGAAGCGAATAGAACAACACAGCTTTATCAGTTATTACAATTTTGTAGTTATTACAATTTTGGAGTTCTTATTTATAGGTAACTATTATAAGTTTATAATTTACAATAAAAAAATGTTTGTCATATAAGGAAGCTATTATAACATGAGCATATCAGTCCTGGTCAACCAGAATTATTAGAGCCTGTTAAAACTGGCATTAAACCTGTGGAACAGCTGGTCAGGAGCGCCATAAACATAGCGAAGTCGAAGGAATTGCCAACCATCAGTTATGACGTGGCAAAGAAGGAGTAGGACTTTTAAAATTGTTTTAAGTTTACACCACGTAACCCACGTAACTATACCTAAATTATAATTGAATGTGTAACACTTTTTTTTTGCTTTCACATAGAGTGTGAAAGCAAAAAAAATGTGTAGTATATGATGTAACTAAATACTGTAAATAATCTCTTTTTTATTTCATGATGTCGTCAATTATTTATACATTTAAAACAGTGTTTTATCAAGTTTATCCAAGTTCAATATATTTCGGAAAATGGCAGTTAATGACCCTCACTAATAAACTAGCGAACAAAAACCACGCACTTAAGGCGACGTAAGTAAAACCAGCTGCAACACAGAACTTCTATTTGTGGAGTAATCTTAATATATATAAATCTCGTGTCACAATGTTTGTCCTCAATGGACTCCTAAACCACTTAACCGATTATAATAAAATTCGCACACCATGTGCAGTTCGATCCAACTTGAGAGATAGGATGGTTTTTACGGCGAGAAAAATTTGAATAATTTCCGGGAAAATTATATACCCGTGCGACGCCGGGCGGGCCGCCAGTATTTCTATAAGAATTTAATTTTGTTTACTAAGGGTTTAATATGGATAGTAAAATTTGTTATAAGTATGTCAATTATAGTATGTAGTATATTATGTAGTATCTGTGTTACAATTTCACTTAGCAGTAGCCCCCGAGGCAAGCCTGTATTGCGAGAGACCTGTTACAATTAGGTTTAAGCTGTTATAGAAAATAGTGTAGAAAAACAAACATACATTAAATGTATGAGTAAGCATACATACAAAGCATTTTATTACTAGCTTAAGCCAACATGTAGATGAGATGAAGTTTTTAAAGGATTAACGCTTAAAAAATAGTTGAGTATATTACAACTTGAACCTTGGGTGGGTTTCCCCTTAGAAAAACCACCATCAACTTACGAAGCTTGTACTAAACTGTTGCAAAATGTACTGAAGTGTTTAATAACAAGACTAAAGCTGGACAAAGCTACATTTTGTTAAAGAAATAGATAAATTTTCCTTTCCTTTCTCGCTTATACGCTATAAAATGATAAAATAAACATTAAATAAATATTTCCAGACATTTAACACAACAACATCTAGCCCCGTGGTAAGCTCTAAGCTTGTGTTACGGGTACTAGATATCTGATATACTTAATATAATAGTCATACATATATAGATATTTTTATTATAGGTACATATTCAACACCCAGACCAAGGAGATGGTACTTGCAGAACACTTTCACCCTCGGCGGGAATCGAACCCGCTACCTCTTGCGCCGCTGAAGACTCGAATATTCCCACACCTTGTAAGTAAAAAATACGTTGCTAATTTTGGAAGCCTACGAAATCGTGTCCTCGCATAATTCTCGTGGTAAGGTTAACAAAATACGGAGCTAAGTAATTAAAAGCTGCTTTAGTCGTTAATTTCACAAAAATGCCTTAATTTTTAAGGTTCCGTATCCAAAATTAATGGGACCCTATAACACAGACTTCGTCGTCTGTCTGTCCGTTTGTCACCTGGATGTATCACAAGGACCGTGGAAAACAGAGAAAAAAAAAATTTGGAAGTTTGAGATTCGATGTATTTCTATTACTATAACAAAAACCTAAGAGCACAATCTATATATATAAAAATCAATTGCTGTTCGTTAGTCTCACTAAAATTCGAGAAGGCTGAACGGATTTATCTTATCCTTGTCTTGAAATGTTCGTGGAGTCCTAGGGAAGGCTTAAAAGGCGAGAAAAAATCCAAATAATTACCGGGAAATTAATTTTTAATAATTACCCGTGTGAAGCCGGGGCGGGCCACTAGTAAATAAATATTTATGAGGGCTCCCATGTAACATACGTGATTTTACAGAATTCAGCAACGTTGTGCGGTGCCAGTACTTATATAAGTGACCGCCATGCATAAATATTTTTAACTTGAAACAAAAAATATATTGCTAAATGTGTATAAACTATACACGTCTCTAAGTGTTGCTTGAAATCATCCCAATCTTTTCAAATTTATTAAACAGATGGCAGATTATTTAGGAGTCTAGCATCGCAACGTTGAATGGCGATGCTCACTTAACCAAAATAGAAGTCCGCATTCTCGTCACTGTAGACCTAATTAGAAGTTTGCCAAGATCCTAATGAATGGAATGTGTTCTGTTACCCTAATGACCTAGGACTTCTACCTCCATCATCACATCGAGAGATAAGGATGAAGATTGCTGTGTGAATAGAGGATGAATCGAGCGAAACTCAGCGCAGATGACTTCATAAATAAATCAAAATTTAAAATTTAAGAAAACCCCCGATTCCAATGCCTTAATTTCCTTATAAGTAAAACACCATAATATTTAGTAGTTAGGGCACGCGATGCTCTTTCATTTGATACCCCACTCTCGAGTATATTTGCAGATTTTTGGTATTCCTTCCCCACTCTCACCCCCATAACTTTTCAACGGCAATCGATTTTTATGAAACATGTCTAAGAACAATAACACTTATACAAAAAAAATACTAAATTGAAATCGCTTCATCCGTTCGGGTGCTATGATATCCCATACAGACAGACACGTCAATCTTATAACACCCCTCTTTTTTGGTCGGGGGTTAAAAATAGGTATTATGGTCCAGGCGTCCACAATTACTGAACACCTATTTATTGCGTTATCAATTTAATAAGAATTGCCAAGATATGCATAAAAGTTGCGGAGCGGTGAAAAAAATATGGGTACATTTTTTTAAGTAATCTAAATGATGGACTAATTATAATTTTTTAGTCATTCACCCTATTCCGGCTTTAGTCGAGACAAATATAAATATTCTTGAACATTGTTTAAAAAATACGGTCTCGTTACATCTAAATATATTGAACAAATGGCTTTAGCTTCTTTATCTTTTATTTTAAATTGCTTTAAAACTAAAATAAGTAATTAACTCCTAAAATGTTTATCGGTCTTTAGAAAATTTGACCTTAATTTAAAACTTCACAAAAAACTCATCACGAGATTTCTATTTACTTCCCTTAAGTATTAGTTACCCTATTGTTATATTTTGTATAGAGCTAGGAGCATTAATAATCCCTCTGCATTGTAATAGTTTCAAACTTTAAAATATGCCTGAATCTAGGTATTTCTGTGAGCGAGCATTTACCCGTACATAATTAATTGTACCCTACGTAACTCTTTGTTGAAATGTCGGGCCCGCGCGCGTCGTAAAAGCTCATACAAAAATGCCATTAATTCGTTAGTTTTTCCGTTACAATAAATTTTCTCTAGTATTCTTCATCTCTTAAAATCTCTTTTCTTCTCTCTTCTCTCTTCTTCATTCTTCTAATTATAATAGTAATATTTCCGGACTACTCACACAGCATCTTCTTACCCCAAACTAAGCAGAGCTTGTACTATGGGTGTTAGGTGACTGATATACTACATAGATACATTTTTTTTTGTAAATACATACATATGATACATAGAAACGATAATTTCAGTTATTATACCCTGCAAGACATTCTCTCGAAGACGATTAAATTCCGTTCGGACGGTCCATCGTAAGCCAGCACTTTTGGCCAAGGCATGTGTCCATCTTGTTGGTGGTTTCCGAACACTGCCCATCCGAGCTGGATTCATTAATTATATCTTCAAGTTAAACATACCCAATCTGACTGTCTTTGGAATTTGGAATTCTTAACCATAACAGAACTAGTATTATCAACCCCATCAAGGCTGAAATGAAGATAAAAATAAATATCTAGTTAATAACTTTTGAAACGATCATGGTTATCAACACTATTTAGATTTATAACGGGATATTTACCGTTCAACCGTGATCATGGCACATGTAACTGTGCCGAAATATCGGGAAATTCGAAAGACAATCATGGTAAATATCCCGTTATAAATCTAAATAGTAAATATCTAGTTATTATTCTAGGCGTACTAGGCTCTTGCAATCCGCTTGCTTAAACTCAAGTATTTTGAGTTCTGTATTGTTTCGCAACAAAGATATTAAAACAGTCTTGGTGAAGTTTCGTAGTTGTTAAATACAGTGTCTGCAAGTTCATTCTGCAGTCGATTGAAGAATGGAAGTTGGAGCTTTGTAGTGACGAAAGTAGAATATCATTCGTATATTTTAATCGCTCTCTTGAATCGGGGTTTTTAATTTTCAGATTTGTTAAGGATCGAATATGAATGTAAAACAAACAGGCATCTTGGCATAGGCAAAGGTTACAAATGTGTCTTAATCTTTTCTGCATAAAATTGAAAATAGAGAGACACTTTAAAAATCATTATAGATTTAAAATAAATAAAAGGCATGATGACTACATAAATCGATATTCTGTTTAGAAAATACTGGACACCTATTTATTGCTTATTTTATTACATTACTAGCGGCCCGCCCCGGCGTCGCACGGGTATAAAATTTTCCCGGAAATTATTCGAATTTTTCTCGCCGTAAAAACCATCCTACCTCTCAAGATGGATCGAACTGCACATATTGTGCGAATTTTATTATAATCGGTTAAGTGGTTTAGGAGTCCATTGAGGACAAACATAGTGACACGAGATTTATATGTATTAAGATTAGAAAGTTCATCTAAGTTCCTTAGTGGGGGCTTGTGACGTATACATTTTGTACATTTTGCTCGTAAACATTACATCACGAGAAACTTCAGTGCACTGTATCGTCTTAATTTTTCGTTTGCAGAAATACTTTAAAATATTAATTAAATATAATATACATATAAATAATGGAGTAATTATTGTGTTTTGGGTCATGTACCCTATTTAAATAATCTTTAGTTTATGGACATCCAGCTTAGGCTTAACATTTCATACTAATATTATCATTATACAAATTATTTAATATTCATACTCGCGTCTATAGCACTTAAAACCATAATTTAAACATAAGCTATCTTCAAGTACTTCTAAAACAAACCTTGAACTTAATTCATATATCAAACCTCTTTAGAAGTTCAAAAACCTCTTAATTCTTAGCTTGAGCTCTGTCAGAAATTTTGTTTTGTTTGTGTTATAATTAAGAACCACATTTTAGAACTGATTAAACGCTCCTGGATTTTTCTTCTTGAAAAATGTATGTGCGCTTTAAAACACGTGCTTTGACGGTTAGACCAAACATTGTGAGGAAACCATCGTGTTCTGAGATCTTAAGAGTCCCAGCAGTGGGAACGTTAATAGGGTGATGATATATCGCTGATGCACAAGATACCACAATTGAACAAATCTTTCTACGTCCTATATTTTCATACCTTCCCATACTGACCGAAACTTGTTTACCTTAATACAAAGCGGTCCATGAAATTCTCAACAATTCAAATACTCCTATATTTGAATAGTCGGTGCGGGACGTGTGCTAAAAGCTAAAATGGCCAGAAGAGATTTATCACCACGTTATTCAATGGCTGTCGACACAGAATAGTAGTGTTGAATAAATAAGAATTGTGATGGTTCTCTTGTAAGGGGATTCTCGAGAGAGTTTTTAAAAAGGTGTATCTAATTAATGGTGATAAAGTCATCAACATCAACGGTGCATTGGCAAGTAGAAAATGCCGTGGCAATAAGCCCACCTTTTGTACAACTCTGTATTTTTCTTGTGCAATAAAGTATTCTTAATAATAATAAATTAGGAAGAACTTTATCTCGACTGTGACCTAACTTTTTTGGGACTTCTACATCTAGAAGCATTAAGTGAGTTACGCAACTACAATTCGATATGGATCTTAAACGGTCATCCTGATCCAAAAATTTTGGACAGAAACTAAAAATATTGTAAATTAAAAAAAATAAGGTCAACAAACTATGACATGTGGGGTATCATTGGACAGGTATTTAAAAATCATTTTAAGTTTTCTTTCAACATTTTTTGATACGACTGACTGTTTAGGATCTATATTAATTTAATGTTTCTTATCAATTATTCTCATTTAGTAAGCATATAGACAGTAAAAATTTCAAAAAAGTTAGTAGTAGTCGCCTTATATTTTTTCTTAGCTTCAGCTTGTTATATAATAGATTACTTTGAAATTGAGTATTGCTAAGGCCACTTAAAAGCCGTGTTGGCTAAGTGGAGCACACTAGACTTTAATTCCGAAGGTCGTGAGTTCAAAACCCTCCCACCTCTGAAAGTTCTTCTTGAGAAATTTATGTGCGCTTTAAACACGTGCTTTAACGGCGAAGGCAAACATCTTGAGGTAACCGGCACATGCCGGTCAAGTCTTTAAAGTTATTAGAACATTCTAATAACTTTAAAGACTTTGAAGGACATGTGTCATTCACCAACCCGCACTAGGCCAGCGTGGTGAAATAAGGCCTAATCTCTCTCCAAGGGAAGTCCCTGTGTCCCAGCAGTGGGAACGTTAATAGGGTGACGATCATGAAGGCCACTTAACGTGGACTCGACTGCAGCTGTATATATTGTAAGCTGTATATATATTAACGGTCAGCCTGCCAATACGCGCATTACTTCAAGTTTACCTAAGCCCTAACTGCGTTTGGCGCACTAAGCTTCAAATACAGTCAACAGCAAAAGTTGGTGATCAACATCAACATTTGAACATAGACATAGACATAATTTACCACAGAAACACACACAAAAATAATACAGACTCAAAATCAACTTACATTTTTTTAATTACAAAATATATACGTATAAATAATAAATCCAAATTTAAAATTTAAGAAAAACCCTCAATTCCGATGCCTTCATTTCCTTTAATGTAAAACAACATAATATTATGTAATGTGGACGCGATGCGCTTTCATCTATACTAATACTAATACTAATAATATTATAAAGAGGAAAGGTTTGATTTTTTGTTTGTTTGTTTGTTTGTTTGTTTGTCTCGAATAGGCTCTGAAACTACTGCACCGATTTAAAAAATTCTTTCACCATTCGAAAGCTACACTATCCCTGAGTGACATAGGCTATATTTAGTTTTCAAAAATAATATGATTCCTTACCAAACTCCGATAATGTAACCCATGGTGAAAAAAAAAGAACCCAAAATCTTTCTTTAATCGCGAATGCTGCGAAAACTATTGAATATATAACAAAGTGATGTATTACAACTTTGTAGAACTTATCATTATCTACAAAAAACGTTGTTCCATCATATCTCTAACTATTATAGTTTTGTCACAATAACCGATTTTTATGAAAAAATAAACCTAAAATCTTTCTTTAATCGCGAATGCTGCGAAAACTATTGAATATATAACAAAGTGATGTATCACAACTTTGTAGACCTTATCATTATCTACAATAAACTTCGTTACATCATACCTCTAACTATTATTGTTTTGTGACAATAACCGATTTTTATGAAAAAATAAACCTAAAATCTTTCTTTAATCGCGAATGCTGCGAAAACTATTGTATATATAACTAAGTGATGTATTACAACTTTGTAGAACTGATCATCATCTACAAAAAACGTCGTTACATAATATCTCTAACTATTATAGTTTTGTGACACTATGCGTTGTGGAGTGGCAGGCGTCACTCGGGCACGAAGGTACGGGAGGGGGGTTAAGATCACGAAATAATCTGCCGCGCGATCGGCTCCCTACTGAATGGTCGTGTGCGGAAATAAAAAAATTGTCGCTTGATAATATTTTGTCGCTTAGTTAGTTGTTAATAATTCGTTAACAGGTAACTAATCCCATTCAAAAAGTTATTTTCAGAACTAAACCCTACCATTATATCATAGATATTGTACATATCGTCGGTTGGCAGTTCAATTGGGTTAACCACCAAAACACGTAAAATAAGTTGAGTATACAGTTTTTTTAGATTTTTCTGCTCTTTCGAATAGCATAATAATATAATTCTAACTTTAAAAAAATACAGTTACGCTACACATTTTAACTGTAAATTTTGCAGACTTCCGTCGAAATTATGTTGTAACTGAGTAGGTATGTGATCCATTTACAAAGTCGAATTGTTGTATTCCTATGACCGAAGAAGCTTAAGTTGGTGTATGTATCTTGGCAAACCAGCATTGCTCTTACACTAATTCTTAGCTTGAACGAAAAATTATACACCAATATAAAACCAACTTTCTTCAAAAAACTAACGTTGACCCGAACCAAGTTTATGTTTGTTACACCAAATTGAAGATTGCAATCAATAGTATGTTTTCTCTTACCTTAATCTTCTTATAAATATTAAATCTAAATTTAAAATATAAGAAAAACCCCCGATTCGAATCCTTCAATTTCCTTAAAAGTAAAACACCATAATAATGTGTAATGTGCACGCAATGCGCTTTCATTTGATACTCGAGTTTTTGCAGATTTTCGGTTTTCCTTCCCCACTCTAACCCCCACAATTTTTAAACGGCACAACCGATTTTCATGAAACATGTCTAAGAGCACTCACGCCAGACTCACCTTTTAAACAAAAAAAACTAAGTTGAAATCGCTTCATCCGTTCGGGAGCTATGATGTCCCAGACAGACAGACACGTCAAACATATTACACCCCTCTTTTTTGTCGGGGGTTAAAAATTAATCGCAAAATGTGTTGCTAAGCGCATAACTCAACAACGCCTATACCAATTTAGCCAATTTATTTTTTTAAATGTTCGTTGGAGGGGATGGTTTTTACGGCGAGAAAATTCGAATAATTTTGAAACAATTTTGAATAATTACCCGTGCAAAGCCGGGGCGTGCCGCTAGTTTGATAATAAAGAGAAAATCTGCAAATATACTAGTGTGGGGACACTAGTATATTTGCAGATTTTCTGTTTTCCTTCCCCACTCTCACCCCCATAACTTTTAAACGGATCAACCAATTTGATGAATCTCTGAATTTTTCTTCTTGAGACATTTATGTGCGCTTTAAATACGTGCTTTAACGGTGAAGGCAAACATCGTGAAGAAACGGGTATGTTCTGATAACTTCAAAGAGTTTGAAGGACATGTGACATTCACCAACCCGCACTTGGCCCGCGTGGTGAATTAAGGCCTAATCTCTCTCGCCTAGAGAGAAGTCCCTGTGTCCCAGCAGTGGGAACGTTAAAAGGGTGATGATATATATATCAGATGTGTAGTACCCGTAACACAATAACTCGTCGCTAGATGTTGTTGTGTGGAGTGTCCGGATATATTTTATGTATTTATTTTATTCTGTAAGTATCGTATTTTGAACCCATTACTTAAATTAATACTTGCCTTCTAGTGACCTTAACAGACAAATAAATTAATAATCTCGACTGATGAAGCATGATCCGAGCTCCAAATAATCTCATGATAACGAGATCCGTCGATTTATTTCTAGATAGTAATTTCGATCAAAACTAAATTGTTGTTTGTTTTGTTTTTTACAACTACAAGGACTTAGTAGATGACCTCTGTGGCTGAGGGAAAATCCGACTGAGGCGCAATAGGTAGTGGGTTCAATCCCCGCCACGGGACCAGATTTTGTATTGTTGTTTACAAATTAAATGAATCTATGTAGTATATCAGTCACCCAACACCCATAGTACAAGCTCTGCTTAGTTTGGGGTTAGGTGATGCTGTGTGAGTAGTCCTTAAATATTTATTTATTTACTATATATTTAATACCACTTAGCCTTCATAACCAAAGATGCAGTAAGACATAAAATATTAAAAAAAATCTTTGTATTTATCGTATCGTAACGAATTCACAAACTTTATTTATAATAGAATAATACAGAATAATCAAAACAATCTGTAGTTTCCATAGTGCCGCTCAAATAGGCCAAACTGTATCATGCCAAGAATGCTAGAGACGGCTACAAAACTATAACAAAGCTCAGATTAATCCTGCCTAGTTATTGAAACTTGAATTTAATTTGAATGTCTGTAGAAATGTATATTTAACTTGACGGAGTAGCTTTTTGAGCATATATCTTCAATCTCTTTAATAATATATATCTCAAATACTTTATCATCATCATCATCATTTGCAGTGGGACGTCCACTGCTGTACATGGCCTCCCTCAAAGCTTGTAACCACTGCGAGCCCGCTACCTTCACCAGGTCGTCCATCCATCTAGGTGGACGTCCTTCTCTGCGTTTGCCGATTCGTGCTCTCCATTCGAGAACTTTTCGGCCTTAACGGCTATTTCTACGTACTACATGGCCTGCCCATTAACATTTTAGTGAGCTAATTTAGGCTATGTCGGTGACCCGCGTTCTTCTGCGTATCGCCTCATTCCTTATTCGATCACGTTGAGAAACCCCGAGCCTAGCCCTTTCCACATTTCTACATATATTATGTATGTCTATTATACTAAGTATCAGATGTCTAGTACCCGTATGTAACACAATTACAATAACACAATACACCCGTAACTTTATTTTTTAAGTATACAATTGAGCGTTAAATTATTACCTTTTTGCAGACTTTCAACGAAAATAGGAGGTTCTTTATTCGCTGCGCATGGTTTTCCTTTTATTAATTTTTAATTTTTCATACTTGAAAAAAAGGAGGAGTTTCTCAAATTGACGTGTATTTATAGTTTACGAGTTATTTACAAAATTGTACCTTATTTTTATTGAACATGTTGTAAAATGGTGGCATTCACGGAAGGAGAGGGGGGCAACATTCTTATGGGCATATGCCTGATGCTCGATTTAACTATATAATTCATTTTTCCAAACTAAAAGTAAGTTATATTTTATAAATCCACTTGCTTAATACCGAGTGTCACTGTCAAAGTAAATACGAATATATCAACATCTCTAAATTAAATCGAGCATATCAGGCGAAGAGGGTGCCAAATGACACACACATAAAATACATCCTTCTTTCTGGCACAGTCGGGCAAAAACAAAGATATTTGCCCGTTCAAGACGAGGACTGAAGAAAAGTACATTCAACTATGCAAACATGCTTCTTAGGTAGAAAGGTTACTAACCCTAGAAGTATTAAATATTAACTTGCTACGGCGTAGCACGTTTTCGTAGAGGGTCTACGGACCTACGAGACGCTACAAAGTGCTACGAGGCGTTACGAAACTTAAGCATTGTTGATTAAACTTTGCATTAATTTATGATATCAAAATTTTACATCTAATATCTTCAAAAATATGAAGATTATCGAATATCGATATAGACGAAGTTTAGTAAATTGAATAGGGCCATCTTATAAGCAACGGGAATTTTTCCATTAAAAAAATAAACAACGAATCCGTCTAAGGAGAAAAATACTAAGGTAACAATAGTAATGAGAGCGTTTCTTTTCTACATAGACGACAACAACCAAGCAAAGCCGGCATGTATGTATATATACATAAGAGTGAACCAATCTAATTCACCCTTCTAAAGATATCAAGGTGATACCTTTCCAAATCACTCTTCCTAGAATGCTTTATAATTACTGAATTGCAACCGAATAAATTAAATTGAATTGTAACAATTGGATAAAAAATTATTCGGCCTAATTGAGAACATCTATTGACCTGGGCCAGGTCCGGGAATAACATAAATACTGAAGACATTATTAAAATTATATCACGACACAATAAATATATTCTACCTAGACAGCGTTTCTTTTTTACCTAGACAACATTCGTACTAAGTCGGCATGTATACAAATGAGTGAACCAATCTAACTCACCCTTCCAAAGGTTTCCGATACCTAAAATCCCTCTTCTTAGAATGCTTTATTCGTCTGTAATTCTGTAATTCACTTATTCATCCACCTTAGAAACTTATTACACATAATATGGTTTCGTTGGAGGTCGCTGTGAATTCTCAGCAGCGGCTTATCAGATGCGACTTTGAACGAAAACTTATTGAACCTCTAAACCAGACTAGCGGTTAACTGTTATGTCCGTCTGTACATTGGAATATGCTATTAGATATTATTGGCTGAACGCCTAATTCGATCTTGGTTAGGTAATGGCATAGTTAATAGAACAGGTTAGTTTCATAGCTTAGTATGTTAACATGATAATAGCTATTATGTTGTATTAACCTTAAAATTATACAGCTATTGTTGCTATTGCTATATTATTTTATAAACTACATAATATCAATTAAATTTATTAAACATCCTAATACAACTGGGCGTTATAAATTACAAGTCAAGTTTCATAACTTGTACACAATCAGAGAAATAAAATAAAATATATAATGATGGAGATTTTTTTCCTGAGAACTTATTATTTCAAAGAATTTAAGCTGTCGATTGACATACGTTTCATCACTGGCCACAAGCTCTTTTCATAATGGCCGACTAGTATGCCGGATGCTATACAAAAATGTCGGGACAACTTATAGCTCAAACAGAAACCGTGAAATAGGACTTTAACAAACAATTTCTGTATTGTCTTCAAAAATATTTTATATCTTTTTGTTTGTTACAGAAAAATAAATAGAATTGTATTAAAATAAATACAAATTGCATCCTAATAATATACTTAAAGTCCCCTGCTGCGTAAATTCATCTCTATGTTCGCGATAAACTCAAAAACTATTGAAAGGATCTTTGTGGTTTTTAGTGATCTAAAAGGAAGGTTTTTGTATCCGAGCAAAGCCGGGCCAGGCCAGCTAGCTTATTGTAAGTACATTTGAGCAGTAAGTGCCTATGCTCAGTCATTGTTTGACAACATCGCGACCTGTTTTAAAACTTTCGTACCTCGTTAAAGATAAATAAAGATAAAGATAAAGAAAAGTTCATTATGAAACATCTGCATTACAAAACTATATTCAAAATACTAAATTAAATCGAAGTATTATAGCGCCTAATAACATCTCTTTGACTTTGAAATATTATGTTACGGTAATGATGACGAGAAACTCAAAACTTTACTAGAAAATAATATTAACGAAAGCGAGTATATATAATATGTTATTAATATTACCGTAATATAATTAATTAATGTTAAAATAAAATATCTATTCTATTTTGAAAATTCCCGCGCCTTCGATACAATTCTATAGAATTGTATGCGCTATGGCGTGCTCTTTGCTTTGTGGTCATCTCTCAACTCTATGGCTAACATTCTTGAACATTCTTTTGTTCTCAGTTTCTAATAAATAAATCATTGTTCAATGTTTTTGTTCACAAAAGCTAACATCTTATTTTTATTAAAGAATAGGCCACGCCAACAGAATATAGATATACATCAGTTTAAAAATAATTACTCAAATTCAATATTATTCCGTTACACTTATTTAAAAAAAGATATGTGACATTCACCAACCCGCAATTGGCCAGCGTGGTGAATTATGCCCAATCTCTCTCGTCAAGAGAGAAGTCCCTGTGTCCCAACTGTGGGAACGTTAATAGGGTGATGATCATGATGACAAGTTCAAATATAAGGTGACATCATGATGGCATGCCTCTTTTGTAGATGTCAGTTAAAAATGAGGACTTCGGCAAAGTAACTTTGTTTATTTATTTAGAAATGCAGATCTAAATACATATAAACATAAGTATTTGTGAGATACCTATATGTATTAGAATATATTATTATAATTCAGATATAACTCATCTTTCAAATTCCTCAGCGTGATAGATCTACTAAAAATTAAATTTAAACCGGGGTTTTCATTAAACAACACAAATAAACAAACGCAATTCTACGTTACCCAGTACCAAAGATCTTATTTCAAAGCATAGCATATTATAATTAGCACAAAACTCACCGTAACTCGCGGCGACGCCAATTAATCAAAGATTTTCCCGAAATATACAGCTATTTCCATCCATATGGCAACACAAACACTAACACCGCACTTATAAAAAGTTAAAAACGTCACTTTCGCATTTATTTCCCGAACACACGACCGTCGTCAGCGAGCGACTGAACGCGACTGAAGTCTGAAGTAACTGAAAAGGCCCATTACTTGAGTCGCGGGATGTTTTGTCTCGCTCTGGCTCGCGGGAAAGTGCAACTGTCATAATGAAAGGGTCTAGAAGTCACTTGAGTTGTGATTTATGCGTTTTCATTATACGGGATTGGTTCTCTGTTGCATTTTGCGGCGTGACTCAGAATGAGTAAATGCTTGTTTGTAGATAGAATGTTCGAGATTCCGGTATGTTTCTAATTGAAACGGGAATTCTAATAACGGAAATGGGGAAATAGTTCTGTGGCTTCCCATTTCAGATATGGCCGAGGTACATTTAATTAACTAGGTACTTGTTTTTTTAATTCGAAACGTAAGTTTTAAATTAATGAGTGTTGCCTGTGACATGAGATAATAAACTCAGGTTATAATAGCTACCTTATAATTTTTATTGTAAACGTTAAACTTTTAGTTACCTATAAATAAGAACTCCAAAATTGTAATAACTGATAAAGCTGTATTGTTCTATTCGCTTCTCAACTCAGTATAAAACATTGAAGCGAACTGTCAAGACAATGTTATTTTCTTGATATTTTTTGAATAACGTTTCCTGGGCTGGACTTGAGAGTTAGAACTTTGTTTTTCTAACAGGGACGTATTAGTGAACAAATAAATGAATTGGCAAAAATGAAAACGAAAAGGTCCCATCGTATTTTTTTATTGTTTATGGACGTCAGAAATCACAAATGAGGTCTTTAATGGCTTCATTGAAACAGATGGACGTACCAGAAAACTTCTCAAAATAGACGGCACAGTCAACGTGTTAAATGTTTATTTATTATACGTATTTAGTATTTGTTGTTATTGCGGCAACAGAAATAACATCATCCCTCAAAATTTCTAAAAAGTAAGTTTCAAAGAATAAGTTCTTTTTATACAACGGTATAACTGTTAGAAATTCAGAAAATTCCCACAATATAAAGTACTAGTTTGTATTAAGCACGGCACGGTCTTAATAGAAATGAAAGCGCAGGTAAATGAAAAACGTAAAAATATAAACCATTTGCTCCTGTATTTAGGGTTCTGTAAGGCGATTATAAAACCGCTACTTGTTTTTTTTTTGATGAAAAATAAGACTATGACCAAACCTACGCGTCAGAGACGCGGGACGTGACGCGGAAGGTCTGCAAGGCGAGACATTTGTGCCTGAAAAGTCCCTGCTTTGAGATCGCGTAGGAGTGCAAACAGGCTAAAGTGTGCGTAGCGTCCGCCGCGTGGCAGACGCTACCGCTTCGCAGTCGCTTTGGTCGCGCAGTTTTGGTAGAAGCTTAAAGCTTTGTATTGTGTAAAAAAATGGGCTTACTAAAATACTACTAATCATGTAGGTAAAGTTCACTTTTAGAATATATCTTTAAAACTAACCAAAATGTTAATGCAATGTTCATTATAATATAATTTTCGATATTTACTAAACATTCATAAATATTATACTATTTTTTAGAGAAAACCTATTGAACATTACACTATATATTAAAATTACACAAAATTGTAAAAAATGAATAACGCGAAACACAAATATCTACCACGGAGCTAAATTTTGCAGAGTGGGTCTTGCAATATTAATTTCATTACCAACAGTCGTAAATCTCCCTCGTAAGTCCAAAGTTGGTACCGATCAAATTCGTTATAGCTTACTAAACTGCCAAGTAACTGACTAACACTGGCAAGTCGTAGCCACCCGATGCCACTGCCAAAGAACTGACCTGATCGGGCTCCAAGAAACGCAAAACGGCGTTCAACTGGTAACATCTTTTCCACTTTATAATTTTATTTAACTTGACACTGGCAAACTGACGCTTATACTTATCAGCTAATATTTCTTTTGTAAAAAAGACATATTACATTTGTGACCAAATGCATTGTGCCCTCTCAAATTCGCAAGCCAGGATTGGCAAAACAATAGAACAATTTTTTAAAACTTACCACCACAAATACACTAAATGATTCTTATTCAAGCACACAGTTAAATTACAAGAAATTGAATTGAATTGATCTGGCTTCAAACTCTCCCGAATACTTGAGGATCAAGTTTTATTACGTGAAAGAAGCAGCAAAAAATAAGGTAGATGACAAAAAATATAATTAGCCCGTTATTTAGATTATTAAAGAGCATTGTACAAGTATTTTTCATATTTTCTTGCAAACGAAAAGTCAAGACAACGGTGCATTTATCCATGAAGCTTCATCATAGATAAATCTGCGTAACTAGAATCTATTTTCTCTGTTTCTCTTCTCTGTTTACTGTGTCCTCTAATGATACTTGATGAAGCGAACAACTTGCAATAATATCCCTTTCTTCAAAGGACTCTAAAACCATTTGTTTTTATTTAAACCGTGTAATATATTTTTCCTACAGGACCCAAGTAAAACTCAACCTTGACTACATCCAGGCGTTTTGCTTTTATTTGCATTCGCAACCAGGGCAGTACCGAATACCGTAAATACCGGTATTTTTATACCGTTATTATTATTGCCGGAGTTTTCTATTATAAATCGTTTCTCTAAGTATTTAATGGATGCTATTAACTTATATTTTCCTAGCTGAATTTCTATCAGTGAACAAAATATCATTCAAGAAGGCATCTCTTTCTTTATAACCCCCGATCAAAAAACAGGGGTTGTTATAAGTTTGACGTGTCTGTCTGTTTGTGGCATCATAGCTCCCGAACGGATGAAGCAATTTAATTTAGTTTTGTTTGTATGAAGGTGACTTTTAGCCCGAGTGTTCTTAGACCTGTTTGATGAATATCAGTTGAGCCGTTCAAAAGTTATCGGGGAAAAAGTGGGGAAAAGATGCTAAATTTGAAAATAAACTCGAGTGGGGTTCTCAAATTAAAGCGCATCACCAGCACACAACAAAATAATATGACTTTTTACTTAAAGGCTTTGGAATCGGAGTTTTTTCATTTTAAATTTAGATTACTACCAATACTCGGTCAACGCTGCAGGGTAGAAGGCTAGTTAGCAATGAATTTCAACTCAGTTTTAAGTTCTTAATGGGTTTTCTCGCAAGAAACTGTAATTTATCTGCGGTGAGAAGTAGTCTAAGTCTGTTTTTGAACATAACTTAGATGTGTGTAAAAGAGGCCGGACTGTGAATTAAAAATTCTAAATTTATAGAATTTAAAATTTTAGTTTTTTTAGCAGTAAAAAGTCATAGTATTGTAATGTGGACGTGATGCGCTGAGACCCAGTTTTGAGTTCATTTGAGACCCCACTCGAGTATAATTGCTGATAAAGCAAACTGGATTTTCGTATCTGAATGTTTGGCAAGCGCATTATTATTATTTATTTTAATTAGGCACCACACCGATAAGGCCGCCCTGTGTATTGTCTTGCTACTTTTTGTATTATTTTTGGGGTAAAGAGTTATCTATCTATCTATCCAATGAGTTTAATCCTTAGGAGAGAAAATCAAATCAAATCAAAGTTTGACAACATTTCTCAAAATCGAAAATTATTCGTTTAACTTTAAATGATTACTGACAATTTTTGTGTTTCTTAACTAAATTTTTTATTCGAATTTATCTTTTACCACACTTTTACTTATCAAGGCGGGAGGATTTTAAAAACCTTGGTATTTAGATAAATATGAACGGAATGATTTTAAAATTCAATTTTCAGATATAAATTAAATCAGCTATGAGATCCATAAAGTTGGAACTATTTTCTCTCAAAATTAGATAAATACATATTTATTATTCCCGGTCCAATTGTTTGTATGTTCTACAAGTACTTTCTAATTGGTCTGGGTGTTTAAATATGTATAATAAAAAAAACTATACATGTAAGTCTATTATATTAAGTATATCAGATGTCTAGTACCTACCCGTAACACAGGAGGGCTTACCACGGGGCTAGATGTTGATGTGTGGATTGTTCTGAAATATTAATTATATAAGTATATATGTTTTTATAGTGCCCTGATACTGATTGGTATACAGTTAAACTATCAGCAGATAAAAATGTTTATAATTTGCGGGGGCTAATAAATGTATTTGGCTAACTCCAGAAATGGCTATATCTAAAAATAAGGATTAAAATTGTATTGCAACTTTTGTTTATAGGTTTACAGAACTTTGTTCTCATACGAACATAATAGTTCACTTAAAATGAGATACATTATCAAATTAATCTAGGTATTAAAAAAATGTTTATCTAACTTAAATTTTTATAAAATGTAGGGCGCCACCCTATCCGCCATCTTTAATTTATTTTCAATGCCTATATCGATTATCCATTACTCGGCCGCGACACTAATCTAACGATTGATTTCTCGATCGTGCAGCCAGTCATATACAACCCTTTTTAGCCCCCGACTAAAAAAAAGGGGTGTTATAAGTTTGACGTGTCTGTCTGTCTGTTACATCATAGCTCCCGAACGGATAGAGCGATTTCAATTTAGTTTTTTTTGTTTGAAAGGTGAGTTAAGCCCGGGTGTTCTTAGACATGTTTTATGAAAATCGGTTGAGCCGTTTGAAAGTTATGGGGGTGAGAGTGGGGAAGGAAAACAGAAAATCTGCTAATATACTAGTGTGGGGTATCAAATGAAAGCGCATCGCGTCCACTTTACATAATATTGTGTTGTTTTACATTTATGGCAATGAAGGCATTGGAATCTGAGGTTTTTTATAATTTTAAATTTAGATTTATTTATGCCTTTATTTGACCACAATCTCACCTGATATAATATGACGATGTGGTCTAAGATGGGGCATGAAGACCTAGAAGGTATTAAGACATTTAAGGGTAGAGCCTAGACACTAAGCGCATCGCTTCATATTTTGTATCGCGAACCTTAGCTAGCTTTGGCTGGATAAAAGTGATGATGTGATAATAAACTGTATTTCAATGACTTCACACAAAATCATATAACGAACGATATTTTGATATTAGCTCCTCCCTATTACGCGATTGTAACGTACTTTCCGCAGGTCACCGGTTCACAGTCTTATTTCCAGGATTATTCGATTACGCGAGTACACATTAAAACGTCAATAAGTTTTATGAACGGCTGCGCAGTTTGCCATCTTTTTTTATTCAGGAGAAACCATGAAATATACCTTTGTTTTACGAGTGCATGCACTGTGAGTATTCTTATCTCCGATCTTAATCTTATCTTAATTTTTGAGGATTGGTAAAAAAAATATCAAATGTTAATAGCAATATAAAAAAATCAAAGCAAAACTAAAAATCCGTGTTGGCTAAGTGGGAGGACACTCGACTTTCATTCCGAAGGTCGTGAAAAAACCGGCATGTTCTGAGAACTTTAAAAAAGTTTGAAGGACATGTTACATTACCCAACCCGCACTTGGCCAGCGTGGTGAATTAAGGCCAAGAGAGAAGTCCCTGTGTCCCAGCAGTGGGAACGTTAATAGAGTGATGATGAAAACAAAAACCCTTCTAGCGGATTTAATAGAACACACATACCGCATGTTATCTATACTAATATTATAAAGAGGAAAGGTTTGATTTTTTGTTTGTTTGTTTGTCTCGAATAGGCTCTGAAACTACTGCACCGATTTAAAAAATTCTTTCACCATTCGAAAGCTACACTATCCCTGAGTGACATAGGCTATATTTAGTTTTCAAAAATAATATGATTCCTTACCAAACTCCGATAATGTAACCCATGGTGAAAAAAAAGAACCTAAAATCTTTCTTTAATCGCAAATGCTGCGAAAACTATTGAATATATAACAAAGTGATATATTACAACTTTGTAGAACTTATTATTATCTACAAAAAACGTCTTTACATCATATCTCTAACTATTATAGTTTTGTGGCAATAAGCGATTTTTTTGAAAAATTAAACCTTAAATCGTTATTTAATCGCGAATGCTGCGAAAACTATTGAATAAATAACAAAGTGATGTATTACAACTTTGTGGAACTTATCATTATCTACAAATAACGTCCTAACATCATATCTCTAACTATTATAGTTTTGTGACAATAAGCGGGGTTAAGATCACGATATCATCTGCCGCGTCGCGTCGTCGGCTTCCTACTGAATGGTCGTGTGCGGAAATAAAAAAATTGTCGCTTGATAATATTATGTCGCTTAGTTAGTAGTTAATAATTCGTTAACAGGTAACTAATCCCATTCAAAAAGTTATTTTCAGAACTAAACCCTAGCATATAGCATATATATTGTACATATCGTCGGTTGCAGGTTCAATTGGGTTAACCACCAAAACACGTAAAATAAGTTGAGTATACAGTTTTTTTTAGTTTTTTTCTGCTCTTTCGAATAGCATAGTAATAGAATTCTAGCTTAAAAAAAACTACAGTTACGCTACACATTTTAACTGTGAATTTTGCAGACTTCCGTCGCAATTATGTTGTAACTGAGTAGGTATGTGATCCATTTACATAAGTCGAATTGTTGTATTCCTATGACCGAAGAAGGTTAAGTTGGTGTATGTATCTTGGCAAACCAGCAATGCTCTTACACTAATTCTTAGCTTGAACGATAAATTATAACCACACATACACCAATATAAAACCAACTTTCTTCAAAAAACTAACGTTACACCAATTGACCCGAACCAAGTTTATGTTTGTTGTCGGTTACACCAATTTGAGCATTGCAATCAATAGTATGTTTTCTTACCTTAATCTTCTTATAACTAATAAATCTAAATTTATATTTTATATAAGAAAAACCCCCGATTCGAATCCTTCAATTTCCTTAAAAGTAAAACACCATAATAATGTGTAATGCTCACGCAATGCGATTTGATACCCCACTCGAGATTTTTGCAGATTATCGGTTTTCCTTCCCCCCTCTAACCCCCACAATTATTAAACGGCACAACCGATTTTCATGAAACATGTCTAAGAGCACTCGCGCCAGACTCACCTTTTAAACAAAAAAAAACTAAGTTGAAATCGCTTCATCCGTTCGGGAGCTATGATGTCCCAGACAGATATACACGTCAAACATATGAAACCCCTCTTTTTTTGTCGGGGGTTAAAAATGAATCGCAAAATGTGTTGCTAAGCGCATAACTCAACAACGCCTATACCAATTTAGCCAATTTTTTTTTAAATATTCGTTGGAGTTTAAGGATGGTTTTTACGGCGAGAAAAATTCGAATAATTTTGAATAATTACCCGTGCAAAGCCGGGGCGTGCCGCTAGTGAATAATAAAAGCACAGTTTCGACAGAGTTATATAAATTATCAATTTTTCGTCTTAGTGTTCCTCGTTTTGTACTCTCTTAATCTGACCTAGTAAATAAGCAGGAGGGAATTTGTAGAATGGATATTATTATTGTTTTGTGGCCTAATAGACTTTTATTTAGGAACATTACAATGTCTTAATAACACAGGAATTGGATAATGTCTGCAAACAGTAGTTTAAAATAAAACTGTGTCGCAGACATAATCACCATCCTCTTTTAACAAGGTTTCGTATCAAATGCTCCTGTTGATGCGTGAGATAAGTGCGATACAAAATAAAATAAAACTAAACAACATTTTTCAACATTTCTAGCCTATATGGTTAGCTGGACTATGTTTAAGTCCATTATGTGTTCACTCATCCCCTTTCTAATAAAGTTTGGATCAATATGTATACTAAAAATATATATATATCTATCTACGTATGTCATCATCCTCTTGCTTTTATCCCACATTACGTGGGGTCGGTGCAACATGTACGTATCTATATTATATTAATTATATCAGATGTCTAGTACCAATGTTTTTGAACAATCCACACAACAACATCTAGTGTTGTTGTCCGAAAATACAATACAATACAAAACAGGACATGCATATTACATAAAGTGACACAATGGGCGACCTTATCACTAATAGCGATGTCTTCCAGGCAACCCGTGGATGGATCTGAAATTTATTAAAGAGAGAGCAGTGGCGTTTACACAGATTTTAGAAAATATTTATTTATTTAATTCATAATAACTGACTAATGATGACTACTGACGATTCATAATGGATGAATGGTAGAAAATGCTTCTAGCATTAAGTCCTCCTCTGTACATTGTTTTTTGTGCACCAAGTATAATTTTTTTTTTTTTTATTATTGTTAGGCCTTCATTTGACCACAATCTCACCTGATGTAAAGTGAAGATGTGGTCCAAGATGGAGCATGAAGGCCTAGAAGATGGCTTCTCCGGACCACATTACGAAACACGAAAAAATCGCTTCACGCACTGGCCCAGCCCGGAATTTATTGGAAAACTAGTCCCCAACTAAATAAGGATTTCTCCAATAGATGATTATGATGGCAATTACTAGACGTGTTAATCCTGTAGCGAACGCTAGATAGCATAATGAGTGAACAACTCGCTCTAATTATCCACGAGGTGAACTAAATGCATTGCAAATTGAATTTCTGACTGATTCGATGGCTTCCAACGGATACATACGGGTAGGTAATCTGCCCTTTATAGCTTAGCTATACTTAACTCTTAAATTCGTAGCTAGTTCGTCAAGACTTGATAGATAGATAATATCTTTATTACACACCAATGCTTTATAGGTACAGACTAACTTAAAAATAACAATCAATAGCCACATTTGTTGTACAAATAAAAAAATATATATATTCATTTCCGAAACTTACAACTATATTTCTACCAAATCATCATCATCATCACCCTATTAACGTTCCCACTACTGGGACACAGGGACTTCTCTCTTGACGAGAGAGATTAGGCCTTAATTCACCACGCTGGCCAAGTGCGGGTTGGTGAATGTCACATGCCCTTCAAACTCTTTTAAAGTTCTCAGAACATGCCGGTTTCCTCACGATGTTTACCTTCACCGTTAAAGCACGTGTTTAAAGCGCACATAAATTTCTTAATAATCTCTTCTTAATAAATCTTAATTTTTAATATTTCTACCAAATACAATAATGTAATTAGATAGATAGATAGATAATTATCTAAATTTATATATAGATAGATAGATAACTCTTTATTGCCACAAATAATATACAAACTGCAAACAATAACAAGACAATACATTGTAGTACAAAGGGACAGGACATTGGAATATATTTATTTCTATGATAATTATTATAATTTACATGGTTATCCTAGTGAATTCGTTCAGGGAACAATGAAATAGATCAAGTTCTCGGGATATGATGTTAATTAATATATAATTTTATGTAATATTCACACGCCGTAAAGTCAGATTTCAGTGTAAAATATTTTTTATTATGAACTTTATACTGCTACTTATACTACTTTATACTTAGCTGTATTTCTATGACCTAAACCTTTTGGTCCACACACGCAATGTACCAAGTTATTTTGTGATTACCTACTGTATAATGTGTGTGAATCAATAAATGTTTTTCTTTCTTTCTTTCTAAATAAATGATTATGATTATGATAACCGTTCCCGTACTTGTATGTGTGACTTCTCGAACTACATCTTTTTGAACTTTTAATTGTTTTTCATTGCACCATGTGTATAAACTGGATACGGAACCCTAGGTGTAGTATGAGTCCATCTCATTATAAAATATATTAAAATAAAAAAAATAAAAAAAATGTTTATTGCTTTCACCAAATTCACAAAATATGAAACCTCCTTTTAAGTTGAGTACTAAGTTGAGTTCTTGTATTAGGAGGATTCGCTCTTCATAAATGCATTTACGCTTAAAATTAACTTTATTTTAGCAAAATAAACTTCATTAAATTCAATATTATTTATGAAACAGACAATTAGATGATAATGATGATTCAGCCCGACAACAACTAAAGTATTAGCTCGTGTGTTTCCACTTCCTTCGATCGTCGGTTCAGCAATTTGAAAATGCGGTATTTGCGGAGCGGAATTAAAAAAAAACTTTATGTTAAAATACAGCGTTATTTAGCAGACTAATTTGGAAAAATATTCTTGAAACGTCAATATCAATTATTAAGCCCTATCCATAAATACACCCCACATACATACGGTTTGATAATTATAATTTTTTGAGTTTTCGTTTTTAGTATGGGGGACCCCCAAATCGGTAAGAGGGGGGCTGAGGGGGGGTGGGCTTTTGTTTTGTCTATGCGGTTCTCAGAATACATCTACTTACTAAATTTCAACAATATAGTTTCGGAAAAAAGTGGCTGTGACATACACGGACAGACAGACAGGCATACATGTCGAATCTATAAGTGTTCCGTTTTTTGCCATTCGGCTACGGAACCCTAAAAAAGAAGGCGGTTCTCAATTCGACGTGTACATTTGATGATATCTCAGAATAAAAAACTCTATTATGGTAAATATTTTTTCCCGCTACTCAGAGTTCGTCCGAATTCATACTCGTACCTGATACGCCATATCAAGTCGTTAAACAATGGGTTCTAATATTTCCATTTTAATTGGCTATTGAAGGTTTGTATGGAAATGAAAGAGAAGGTAAAGATTATAACAGACAGCAGAAGGTTGCTTTTAACTAATTATACTAGAGGTATTATTACTATTATTTTTGGAGGTTTTTCTGTTCACGTCCGTAAGTGGTAACCCACTGAATCCTTACACGTAAAATCCGGGTGGTGCTCAGAACAGTCTCTTGTGGTAGGCTTCGGCCGCGGCTTGTCACCACCCTCCGGGCTGGGCCAGTGTGTGAAACGATTTTTTCGTGTTTCGTAATGTGGTCCGGAGAAGCCATCTCTACCTTCTAGGTCTTCATGCTCCATCTTAGACCGCATCGTCACTTTACATCAGGTGAAATTGTGGTCAAATGAAATCTTATCTAGCATACATAAAAAAAATAACTAATATAATAACACCGCGGAATATAATATAACTTGCCAGAATATATTAATGCGTTTCATGGAAATCGGTTGTGCCGTTTATAAGTTATGGGGGTAAGAGTGGGGAAGGAAAACTGAAATTCTGCAAATATACTCGAGTGGGGTATCAAATGAAAGCGCATCTCGTGCAAATTACAAAATATTATACTGTTTCACTTTTAAGGAAATTAAGGCGTAGGAATCGGGGGATTTTCTTAAATTTTAATTTTAGATAAATATAATAATAGTAGCTATTATAAATTTAACATCAAACAGGGAATAAGACGAAGTCACAAGGATTCAACAAAAGACGAATATTAACGTCAAGGAATTTAATGAAATCAAATCTTTAACGTAATTAATAAGTCGCGCGATCAATACCGAGAGTTGTAAACTAGGGAGGGCGGTCCCTTTTAGAGTTTGCAGTTTTGGGGTTCAATCCCGTTTGTTAAGGTCTGTATTTTCAAACTTACGGTTTCGTGCTATGGAAATGAGAAACAATGCATCGATTAATTGATGGCCGGTTTTGCCATCTCCAAGTTCAGTTAGACTGTAAATCATTAATAAATTTTATTATACAACTAGCGGCCCGCCCCGGCGTCGCACGTGTATAAAATTTTCCCGGAAACTATTCGAATTTTTCTCGCCGTAAAAACCATCCTATCCCTCAAGTTGGAGCGAACTGCACATGGTGTGCGAATTTTATTATAATCGGTTAAGTGGTTTAGGAGTCCATTGAGGACAAACATTGTGACACGAGGTTTATATCTATATATTAAGATATTTTCGGAAAATCCACACAACATCTAGCACCGTGGTAAGCTCTAAAGCTTGAGTTACGGGTACTAGACATCCGATTTCCTTAATATAATAGACACTCATATATAGATAACAAAATTCATTATACAAGGTGTTTCCTTTATGGTAGAAACTGCGGAAAGGGGGTGAAGGGCACGCACTAGGAGAACATATTTTGTTCTACAACTTTTCGATTTGGAGGCCTTTTTTTCGGATAAAGACCTCTGATTTTTTAGCCTTATTTAATCTCTAGGTCATGTTGAGAATTTTTTTAACGACTGGTAGAAGTTAAAAAAAAAGTAATTAACATTTAAACACCTGTTTATTTAGTGATTATTTATTGTTACTAAATGATATAGGTTTTACCTTAGTTATCAACGCTCAAGGTAACCAATTAAAATATAAAATATTAGTTTATGGCTATCATTCGCGAAAAAATTCGATCTATATATTTACACTTTAATAAAAAAAAATCGACAAATGGGCTTTCAAATCAAAAAGTTGTAGAACAAAATATGTTTGCCTTGTGCGTGCCCTTCACCCCCTTTTCGCAGTATATACCATAAAGGAAACATCTTGTATAAGTATTAACAAATTTAACAGTTTAAATAAACTATAATACTATAGTAAAATTGTTAAAACAATCATTTTAATAATGGAAAATTAATGTATTTTTTATTTAAACTGTTTTTACAGAGTGTATCACGAAGCATAGATCAACGGTGACAGGGCAATGGAGGACATTATTACCTATCGATAAAGCCGCTCTTTGTACCCTGTTTTCCATTTAATTAAGGCTTTTACTAAGTTTATTTTTAACCCCCGAAGCAAAAAGAGGGGTGTTATAGGTATGACTTGTCTGTCTGTCGGTCTGTCTATCAGTATGTGGCATAAAAGCTCCCGAGCGGATGAAGATTTAAATTTCGTTTTTTTTGTTAGAAAGTTATTTTGCGCGAGTGTTCTAAGACATATTTTATGAAAATCAGTTGATCCGTTTAAAAGTTATGTTTACCCTCATTACTTTTAAACGGGTAAACTGATCACAGGGTACGAAAAACCGAAAATCTGCAAATATACTCGAGTGGAGTCTCAAATGAAAGCGCATCACATGCACGTTACAAAATAGTATGACTTTTACATTTAAAGGGACAAAAATTTTGGAATCGAGTTTTTTTTATTTTAAATTTAGATTAATATGGGTGTGGTGTACAATAAATGTGTTATATCCATTCAATCTCCAATACTTTCAACAACCTATGGGTTATAGGTTATAGATTGTTGAAAGTTTCGAGACATTCAAATTTCCTATGGTCGTGAATTTTGGCACAAATACAGCTGAATAGTGGCCGATTCTTAAAATGAATGTATAACTTTGGGTTCTTAGCAACTACCATTAGAATAAAACTTTAAAAATTATATCTTTTTACTATTTTGTACAAAATTTAAGACCAAATTTCAAACGTCACAGAATGTTTTTTTTTTGTCCATTTTACAAAAACTGTTTAAGTAATCTGGCTAATCACCTACAAAATTTTATTTACTTCAATGAAGGGTTCACTTTAAAATAACTTTACATGAAACAAAACCTAGTTTTGAATAGACCAAACATAAGTACTAGTATTATATCAGTTATGGCGGCTTTTAGGACCAATATACGATTTTGGCCGACTTCTCTACAAATTACTCTCCTCTCATTAAAAGAAACAAATCTATTGGTTTCTCTTTTACATTGCTAAAGTTAAAGAAAGAAAGAAAAATAAAAAAGCTCTTAGTCATGTATCATAGACTCTTAGAAGTTACTTCTAGTTAATATGACATGTGACATTCACCAACCCGCACTTGGCCAGCGTGGTGAATCAAGGCATGATCTCTCTCGTCAAGTCCCTGAGTCCCAGCAGTGGGAACAGATTTTTCAATTTTAAAAGTAAGTATTTTTCTTTGGTCTGGGTGTTTAATATGTATAATAAAAAATATCTATTATTATGTATGACTATTATTATATTAAGTATATCAGATATCTAGTTCCCGTAACACAAGCTTAGAGCTTACCACAGGGCTAGATGTTGTTGTGTGAATTGTCTGGAAAAAAAAAAAAAAAGTAAGTATATCAAAAAAAAATTACACTTACAGCTAAATAGATGGTAAATTAGATGTACGTCTTAATTTTTTTTAATACTTTATAGGTTTAGAAAAATCTGCTGCAGAAGATTGCCTGGAAGAGATCGCTTTTTAGCGATTAGGCCCATTATAATACTTGTTTTGTTTATTGTTTTACGTGTTTATGTTCCTTATGTGTTGTGTACAATAAAGCGTTCTTTGTATTTTTGTAAATATTTTTTTTATAAATTTATTATAAAAATAAAATAAAAATGTATTTATGTGGAAAACTTAAACATAGGGTAACTATAAGTATAAATCTAAATTTAAAATTTAAGAAAAACCCCCGATTCCAATGCCTTAATTTCCTTAAATATAAAACAACATAATATTATGTAATGTGGACGCGATGCGTTTTCATTTGATACCCCACACTAGTATATTTGCAGATTTTCGGTTTTGCTTCCCCACTCTCACCCCCATAACTTTTAAACGGCCCAACCGATTTTCATGAAACATGTCTAAGAACACTCGCGCAAGACTCACCTTTCATACAAAAAAAACTAAATTGAAATCGCTCCATCCGTTCGGGGGCTATGGTGACACAGACAGACAGACAGACAGACACACAGACAGACAGACAGACAGACAGACAGACAGACAGACACGTCAAACTTATAACACCCCTCTTTTTTGGTCGGGGGTTAAAAAAGAATACGAAAATATACGCATTTAGTTATTATAATGCTTAAGCTATAATATCTTCATACAAATTCTTCTAGAATATTCAGCAACATGCAACATAAGGCCACCGCCGAATACAGAATAAACCCCCGGAATCCAAAACTTGCCGAAAACTTCCACAATCGAATAAATAATCTCCATTCAACGAGGAATTTGAACCTTATTGCAAAGGAACAGGGAATAAAACGGGATATGATGGCAATTTCAAGAGTTTAAAATTGGGTAGTTCGCTAGTTTTCATACTTACTCGCGTTCGGTATATTTCAAATGATCGGTTTATGTGACGAGCTTAAGGCGATTTGAACAGCCTATAACTTGATGCACAGAAGTTCTCACGAATATGCCTCATTTTTAACCCCCGAGAATAAAGAGGGGTGTTATTAGTTTAACGTAAACACGTTAAACTAATAACACCCCTCTTTATTCTGACAAACGTCTGTCTGCCTGTCTGGGACTTCATAGCTCCCGAAGGGATAGAGCGATTTCAATTTTATTTTTTGTATGAAAGGTGAGTTTCGCGCAAGTGTTTGATGAAAATTGGTTGACCCGTTTACAAGTTATGAGCGTAAAAGTGGGGAAGTTAAACCGAAAATCTGCACTCGAAATACTCGAGTGGGGTCTTAAATGAAGGCACATCACGTGCACTTTTCAAAATAGTATTACTTTTTGCTTTTCAGGAAACTAAAGTTCTCTAATCAAAGTTTTTTTTATTTTAAATTTAGATTATCTATAGATAACCTACGTCAGAAGCATAGAGTAGTCAAAAATATTCTGCGAGCCTTACCATGAGTTTCCATTTATCTGCTGTGACAGATAATTATAAAATTTAGATGTGAAAAATCGGTCAAATCGGATTACCAAAAATATCTTTTATGTACGTACATGTAAATGCAATAAATAATAAATAATTACTTTACTTTACTTTACTTTACTTTACTATCTTCATACACATCGTTTTTATAAAGTTAATGATATTAATCAATAGATAATTAACAAATTTACTGGAATCCATGTTGGTGTATTATACTTTATTTTACTTCCCTAGTGGCGCGGTGGGCGAAAGTTGAGTTGGAGGGTTCGATTCTCGCCGAGGAGCTGTTTTTCATTTTATTTTATTATGTCTTATACCCGTAATGAAATGAAAAGATTTTTTTGCAAGAATATAAAATAATTAATACATGTCGGATCTTCAAATTCAGGCTATCAAAAATTATTATCTTATATATTATAAAATTTCAATATCACAATGTTAAGGCAAACATCGTGAGGAAACCGGCCATGTTCGGACCGGCTTGTTCTGATACCTCTAAAGAGTTTTAAGGACATGTGAAATTCACCAACCCGCTCTTGACCGCGTGGTGAATTGAGGCATTATTTCTCTCATCAAAAGCAAAGTCCCTGTGTCCCAGCTGTGGGAACGTTAATAGGGTGGTGATGATGATGATGATATTATTATTATTTTCCTTGTAGCTTGCACCACACTGTCTACATTCAGAAAACTTGCCCAGTAATCGTAACCATTAAAAGTGAAGGTGCTATTCTGAAACCATTTCTACACCAAAATGGAATTTTTAAAGCCTATTTAAGATTTTTATCTGTCTAGTGGGATTAAACTCATATTATTACTAGAGTACCGTGAATTGGGTAATTTGAAGATCATTATGGAATGTTTCCTGATGGACATAGGCGTCCCTCAAATATTCCCAGTTATCATCATCACCTTATTAACGTTCCCACTGGAACATAGGGACTTCTGTATTGGCGAGAGAGATTAGGCCTTAATTCACCACGCTGGCCAAGTGCGGGTTGGTGAATGTCGCATGTTCTTTAAACCCTTTGAATGTTCTCAGAACATGCCGGTTTACACACGATGTTTACCTTCACTGTTAAAGCACGTGTTTTAAAGCGCAAATATATTTTTCAAGATGAAAAATGCATAGGTGTTTGGCGAGGTTGGAACCTACAACCTTCGTTCGTTCGATAGCCTTTTTTACCGTTACCCGTGGGAACGCCGTGTCATGAAAAACTAGTTATCCATATTAAGCACCAGAAGAACATACAAATACTTGAGCCATCAGCGGGAATCGAACTAGCTACCACTTGCTCTGCAAGCTGACCTTCCCCATCGAGCCACTAAGATTAATTCAGATCCACTAAGAGGCAGTCAATTGTATTTTTTTATGAAAAAGCTGATAAATAAAAGCGTAAGATACAAATGAGTAAATAAATAAATAAATATTTCCGGGCAATCCACACAACAACATCTAGCCACATGGTAAGCTCTTAGCTTGTGTTACGGGTACTAAACATCTGATATAAGTACTTAATATAATAGACAAAACCACAAAAAAGGTGTGTGTGCGATTCACACACGATAGAAGTGAAACTTCAGTAAATCGACGAAAGAATAAGAAGAATAAAAAAAAAGTGTGTGTGTGTCAGCTACGACGCACGATTGGAGTCTACTACTTACGAACTATAATTATGATATTATATCGAATAGAAAAAAAGGGTAAAAGAACGCATCTGCTAAAATGATAAGAGAAACAAACATATATCGGTAATTATTCGGATTATTTATATTACTTCAATAAAGCGTATTACATAAAGTATGTTACAAAATAATATAAATAAAATACAGCAATACCTCTTTGCGCGATACTTCGTAGTCTCAACTACGAAGTTTCGCGCAATTAAATTTAAATAAAGCATTGTATTTGTGTCTCTTACCATTTCCGTTTCATCTTTTTGCATCCGGTTTGAAATCACTACGATTCTATAGAAGTTTCACTTCAAAAAATGTCAATATCGCTTGAGATGTTCACAGTAGAACCTCACCTAGGCTCAGTGCACATTTTGAGTCTTTACGGCACTGCAATGTCCTCAAATTATATGAGACAGCGACACTGGCCTTTATGGCCCGGTAATAAGGTCACGGGTTTATTTGATATCAGCAGTGAATGGGTTAAGTTATACTACAATGGATTCTGTTAGCGAATGTAGTGCAGCGGGCTGGATTCGCTTACAGCGCAAGGCGGGTTCGATTCCCGAAGACAACATCATTTCTGTCGAATTTATAGCAAAATATTTGATATTTATACACGTTGAGTTGAAAACAGCCTAGGATTTTTTTAAACATTAAATTTATTTGTATTATTAGATTTTTCTTCTTGAAAAATCTTGTGGAAACCGGCCTGTTCTGAGAACTTTTAAGAGTTTGAAGGACATGTGACATTCACCAATTGACACACCAAGCAATTTTATCCACAATAAAGTTAAGAACAAAATATGTTCGCTTGGTGGTATCATTCACACCTTTTCCGCTTTATATACCAATTTGATACACCTAATATATAATGCAATATTCATTAAGACAGTTAATTAGGAAAAAATAAATATGGTTGTTTTAAATGAGACCCGATTTTTGATCATCATCACCCTATCAACGTTCCCACTGCTGGGACACAGGGACTTCTCTCTTGACGAGAGAGATTAGGCCTTAATTCACCACGCTGGCCAAGTGCGGGTTGGTGAATGTCACATGTCCTTCAAACTGTTTAGAGTTCTCAGAACATGCCGGTTTCCTCACGATGTTTTCCTTCACCGTTAACGCACGTGTTTAAAAGCGCACATAAATTTTTGATATTATAAGCAAATTTACATCATTTCAGTGTCGTCTAGATTGTTGTCTAGATTGTAGATGGTTGTTGCATCTTCGCCCGCTAAAAGTAACCCCAAGTAAGCTTAATCAAATCATGTTCCAATCACAGCTTATCACAACTCTGGTAATCTAATATTAACTTTAAGTCATTAATCTATCAACTAATATTCCCGTAATTAAAATAGTAATTAACTGAAACAATATAACACGATTACAGCAGTAATGAGGAAGGTAATTTGATTGCTCTGAAATTTACTTCGAATAGAAACTGAATGGCTGGTTAGAAGTTACAAAAGGGAATTTGCGCTTAAGGCGTTAGTGAGAGGAGAATAAATGTGAAATTTTAAATCAAATTATCTGAAAGGTACTTTGCAATTCAGATTCAATTACATTTTTAAGAATTAAAAAAATATATATTCGTTTTTATTGCAAACGAAAAATGGAAACGATGCAGTTCATTCAAGTTTCACTTTACGTCACGATTATTAGCAATACTATAAGGTGATATCACAATCGTTACTTCGGAACTATGATGTTCTTTATCTTTGCACTTATTAGGGTTCTTTTTTTTTGCTTGATAAGCCTTCATTTGACCACAATCTCACCTGATGTAAAGTGACGATGTGGTCTAAGATGGGGCATGAAGACCTAGAAGGTCTCCTCCGGACCACATTACGAAACACGAAAAAATCGCTTCACGCACTGGCCCAGCCCGGAGGGTGGTGACAAGCCGCGGCCGAAGCCTACCACCAGAGACTGTTCTTAGCACCACCCGGAGGTCACGTGTAAGGATCTGCACCCAAAGTGTAAAAGGGGACCTAGTACTGAGATTTCGTCTCCTCTCTCTCTCTCTCTCTCTGTCACCAGGCTGTATCTCAAGAACCGATCAACATATCCAAAGAACCGTGATAGATAGAGCGTTGGAATTTTGAGGGATGATGTATTTCTCTTGCCGCTAAAATCACACAATAAATAAATATGTATGGGACTCATACAACTAACGTGATTTTCATGAATTTAAGTGACGTTGCGAGAGGCAAAAAAAGAGGAGAGGAGGAGTGGGTTCTTAAATATTTTTTTTTAAATATATATCGGCGCGACGTCTTGGTTTTTCATTGTGGGGCGTTCGTACGGAAGTACGAACGTGTGGAAGTAACATAGAATCAACTTAAAATGTCCGTCGATTGCATAATGTGTATAAACTGTACACGCAACCCTAGGTGTAATTTAAGTTTATTTCATACTTATCAAATTTAATGTATCTTATTGTTAATACGAAAAATATGCGTGCAGCAATGGCGGATTTACAAATTTTCAAGGTATAGGCTGAATAGTTTTTGCCGCCCTTGCCTCAACAATTGTCATTATCATACATTATTTTTACAATGCAACAATTTCGTTGAAACGAAATTACGTAAAATATTTTTATCGGTATATTTTTGAGCTAATCGTTATAAGTTTGCTACTCTCGTAATGTGCAATGACAAGTGAGGGAGAAAAATCATCGACAACATTTGTTGCAGACATCTATCTGTAAGACATCAGAAAACAGTCATAGAAAAATCTTTTTGATTTCTATGAGGTAAAAAAAAGCCTGCTAAATCCACCCACTGGTGGTGGATTTAGCAGGCTTTTTTTCAGTTTTTTTATACGGTCTAACAGAAGGACTAAACAGTACATATACCTACCTATTTTAATAATAATAATAATAAAAGTTTATTCATAGTATTAAGGTTTACAAAGCACTTATGTATAATACAATTAGATCTTATATAAAAACTTAGGTATGTACTTATTATTAAACCTTAGTCAGCTCAAATGCTCTCGCTCTAACTAAGCTTAAAGCTTGTATTTAGACCCGAGGTTATATTTGCTCTGAGGTTATGTACAAAAAAGTCATAAACAGTGTTGTAATTGCAAGTTATCTGTATTAGAATAAAATAAAAAGTCAAGATTTAATAACACTAAAATTCTTTTAACAGATAGGCGTGTTAAGAATTCCACCTTACGATACAATTACTTCTTAAGATGCAAAGTTTAACAAAATTTTATTATTGAGTCGTCTCGTTTTAAACATCGCGTCAACTTATTTGGGATTTTTACTGTCTATATGCCTTTTAAGTGAGAATACTTGTTAACTACAACTTTAAATCCACATAGATCCTAAACGGTCAATCTCATCGAAAAACATATAAGAACATTTTAATACCTGTTCACCGATGGCCCACATGACATAATTTGATGACTTACATTTTTTTTTTACAAAATGGCGTTCTGTAGCCGCCATATTGAAATTTCAGTAACGTCAAGTCTTTAGTGACACTCGCCGTACTAATTTTTGGTTAATTTATATTAATTTTAATAATGTAATTGCATTTTAGTATTAATTAATTAGTGTAAGTGGTTATTGTTAACCGTTCTAATTAAATAAATAAATAATAAGAGGAAGCGATTGACACGTGAATCATTGAAATCGGCCCCGGCCTTTGGTCTGTTTAGCGGGACAAATACTCCACTCCTAAGTTGTGCAGTCGGGTCAAATTGGCACATATTTCTCAGCAAAAAAGCGCTTCATAACTCGCACACCATTAAAAGCTCGTTTAAAACTAAAACGCTGACGGAACGTTGCGGATGCAATCTGTGGTGCCGACCCTACGTCCGAACATCTTTTCACTTCCAAAGTTATTATCATTAGTGTTACGCAGACTGCTAGATGTTAGGGGTGACCCATTTATTTATTTATTAGACGCAAAACACATTATAACATTTACGACTTAACTATTTATAATCTCTGATGACCTCTGATTAATCACACAGCATCACCTAACCCCAAATTAAGAAGAGCTTGTAATTATGGGTGCTAGGTGACTGTTATACTACATAGATACATATTTTCTTTGTAAATACATATTTATGATACACCCAGACCAGAAACCAGAAATTGGTATTGGTATTAGTTGGTAAATACCCCGTTGTTAATCTTAATAATGTTAAGAAAAAATTAAAAAGTTATAAAGCCGATGAAAACATTGAAAAATACATAAGAAAATCTTTCTCAGGATACAAAAGGAGTTTTTCAAAAGAGTTTTTTTTTCTCAGCCCTACCCTAGCCTTGTCGCAGGTTAATGACCCGGAAAGAAAGGGTCGAGAATAAATGTCCTTACATTACCGTGAGATTGAATACGTAGGTATATTCGAAGGGCTTTTTATCGAAGTAAGAGATAATAATTGGGTACAAGTTTGTGGAGTTCCTTGAAAGGGATAGTTTGTTGTATACTTCTTTTCTTTTCACTTGCTAAAATTTCAGTTTTGGTTTGAATGGGTTCGATATTATTTTTATTTTAAACGTGATACGTGATATTACGTCTACGACTAACCATCTGTTACTAATTATATTTAAAATAAAATTAATATTTTGTAATTAAGCTAGACCTAATAATTGACTAAGACCTAGGTCGAGCGGCAATCTAGCCAACAAGAGAACGTTTCTATTTGCTTGTGGAGAACATCATTATGAACAATAAAACAAAATCAACGATATGTTTTTGGAATACGTAATAGTTGATATGTGACATGGTATCATAACAATATTATCAAATATATATTTTTTTTGAAAATATCTTTTACTGCCATTTTTTTTTTATTTTACCAAGGTTTTGACGATTATCGCCGAGCTTAAGGGTTAAACTATTTTAATTTTACAAGCAGAAAAATATTAAGTTATTTTCTTTTGTTAAATATTGTGTAGTCTTGAAAAAATATTATACTCCACCGGTGACTGATGATTATAATGATAGATATAATTAACGCCATAAACCGCGCTCCACAATTTCAAAACTATCTTATCTGAACCCGGAGTTTTCGTTTCAGTGGAAATTTGACTAATTAGGGAAATCTGTGATCTGCGCAGATTTGGGTAGGAATTGGAATAGTGCTCTAAATGCTATTTGGTTATTGTTACTTTGCCTCAAACAATCACATCATTTTGACCAGGCTGTAAATGTTTATCTGTAAAAGCTATAAATTGGCTATAAATCTACATATTATGTATATACATTATATGTTACCAGAAAATAAAACAATCCGTAAATTTATAATTTTCCTATTAAATTGATCAACTTACGGAAATTGTCATGGCTGATGGAATATAATATTTTACACAATACTATACTTAATATCATAGAAATACATACGTATATACATTTTTAACCCCCGACCAAAAAAGAGGGGTGTTATAAGTTTGACGTGTCTGTCTGTCTGTCTGTCTGTC
This sequence comes from Gymnoscelis rufifasciata, assembly GCA_929108375.1. Taxonomy (NCBI): domain Eukaryota; kingdom Metazoa; phylum Arthropoda; class Insecta; order Lepidoptera; family Geometridae; genus Gymnoscelis; species Gymnoscelis rufifasciata. The sequence goes on from OV815326.1 coordinate 2,345,252, forward strand.
TGTCTGTCTGTCTGTGTGTCTGTCTGTCTGTCTGTCTGTGTCACCATAGCTCCCGAACGGATGGAGTGATTTCAATTTAGTTTTTTTTGTATGAAAGGTGAGTCTTGCGCGAGTGTTCTTAGACATGTTTCATGAAAATCGGTTCGGCCGTTTAAAAGCTATGGGGGTGAGAGTGGGGAAGCAAAACCGAAAATCTGCAAATATACTAGTGTGGGGTATCAAATGAAAACGCATCGCGTCCACATTACATAATATTATGTTGTTTTACATTTAAGGTAATTAAGGACTTGTAATCGGGGTTTTTCTTAAATTTTAAATTTAGATTTATTATTATACGTATTAAACACCCAGACCTAGGAAAAAGTGTTTTTAGAACATGGGTACAAACACTTTAGCCCTCGGCAGGAAACGAACCCTCGCCAATCTCCAATATTAAATTTAAACGATTAAACAAATTTAACGTAGAATTATTATAATCACAAAGTCAGTTCATCCAAACAATGGTTGTTTATGTTCGGAAATTTCCTTTTTTGAGATTTTCCGGAAGTAAATAAAATATTTCCATCCACATTTTTAAGGCTACACAAAGTACAGCTATCAAAGTAAAATTACCGCGATTACGTCTCATATTTTTTCCTGTTATTTTCATTACATTTCAAATATATCTTAATGAAAGGATCCAATAAAAAATGTTTTGGTAAAAAGAAGATATCCTACTTGAGTTAAAATCCACAATTTAGTCTGATACAGAAGTTACAGACGTTTAGCCTTCAAATGACTATTTATAAAAATTGGTATTCTGTTTAGTCCATTCAAAAATAACGGACATCTATTTTTTGCTATTAATGTCAGTTTTTATTTATTAAGATATAGACCATCAAACTTCCGGAGTGAAGCTTGCAACGTATAAATTTCATACGAATACTACAAACGCGTTATGGCATAGAAAACTTCAATGCACATCGACCGCCAAAATTCAAAAAATTTTTGGTTTACAAAAAGTGAAAAAAAATCTATGTAGGATTTTTGTAAATAATCTAAACTACTTATTATTTTTTAAGTCATCTACCCTATTGATTTGTATATTAAGTTTAAAAATAATTTAACTATTTATGACGTTGATAACTGTTTCCGAAATATAACCGCGATTACCGAAATATCCAATTAAAATTTAATCAAAGTCGATTTTGGCCCGACTGCGGGGACGGTCCAGAACCAGAAATTGTAGATCGTACAATATCTGGTCCCGCCGCGGGAATCGAACCCACAACCTCCTGCGCCTTTCTCCGACTGAGATCGTCACAATACATACCTATCTTTCTACATAAGTCACATACCGTGCGGTACTCTACAAAATGTTTTAAATTGAACTCGATCGTTCTGCCATAGGAAATTCAGCTCTAACCCAATAGATAATGCAGTACAAATTAGAATGCAGTTCAATTCACTTATCCTTGTCGTTGCCTACTGATGAATCGACGATTTGAATTTATTTATTTAAAGTGTTTCATCATAGTAATGATCGTACCCTGAACTGCGAGTCGGTACGATATCGTTCCGACTTCGAGGTAACGAGACGATATACATATAAAAAAGTTTTGAAACGAAGTTCTATAACGCGTGTTGTGAAAAACATTAAGACCAAAAGTTGTAAAGACACTTTCGCCGTGCGACATGCGCAAGTTCTCTCTTTCTCTCTCTCTCTCTTTCTCTAGAATGTAAGTTTATTCGTTTCGTCTTTCTATTGCGCATTGAACAGTTTCGTATTTATTGCTGATGAAGTTAGGTAAGTAGAGATTTTATACAGACAATAATAAATAGTAAGTACGCATTATTAACTATTTTAAACCCCGACCAACAAAGAGGTATGTTAATAAGTTTGACGTATCTGTATGTCTGTCTGCCTGGGACATCATAGCTCCCGAACGGATGGAGCGATTTCAATTTAGTTATTTAGATAGGTGGGTTTTGCACGAGTGTTCTTAGACATGCTTCATGAATATCGGTTGTGCCGTTTAAAAGTTATGGGGGTGAGAGTGGGGAAGGAAGACCGAAAATCTGCAAATATACTCGAGTGGGGTATCAAATGAAAGCGCATCACGTGCACATTACAAAATAGTATGACATTTTACTTTTAAGAGAACTAAGGATCTGAAATCGGGGGTTTATTTAAATTGAAAATTTTGATTTATTACTATTGTTCTAACCAAGTCATTCGCGTCATAATATTACTGTGTTTATTCATATTCATATTAAGAATAAGAATAAGACACATTTATTTCGGACCATAGTAAATATAAAACATACATTAAATTTAAAAACAAAGAAAAACAAAATAAACAAATACAGACACATTATGAAGAATTTAAGAAAACAAGAGAAAAATAAAGACAGTGGTTCGAAGAAGGTCGTCACTCAGCATTTACTATAACTACCTATAAAGGTTGTTATACCGCTGGTCTTCCGTGACGCACACGCGTGACTACAGAAGTTAGTGATATTCATTTATTTGTTGCTTCATGTGGTAACATTAAGGCCACGTCCGCACAGTAAGGCGGCTTAGTTAGCGCCTAGAGCCTACTGGCTTGCATTCTGGCTACTTGTATTGCTAGGATTCACGGTGGCCACACTGAAGGTGGTTTGCGTGGTGGGTCGCTAGGTGCAATTAATATTTCATCAATTTTTTCTTCCCAAATGCCTCGCGCTTCGCGACAAAAAACCAACATGTTTGTTTACTTGGATACACGCAAAGCGACTAGCCAGGCGCCAAGCGCGCAGTGCGGCCGATCTCGAACGTTCTCGAACGTTCGTTTTATTAAGCTACTCGCTAGGTGACTCGCTAGGCTCTAGGCGCTAAGTAAGCCGCCTGTCTTTTTTTTTTTTTTTTTTTTTTTTTTCGAGGTGGAAAATCTGCTAACAGATATCACACAACCTGAGGGTGCTGTGTGATTATGTGGGGTTGTCGAAACGACCCACTAAAAACCTCCTCGGTTGCCAACCTCCATGCTTTGGCAAGGGGCTCCGGGATCTCCAGAGGAACGCTCTTCCCACAAGCCCAGATCAACAATCCGGATCCGGAGGCTCTCAACAATAGCGTAGTAATATGGACGAGCGATCTAAGTGTTACCGGACAGGAGATAGATATAGCCATAAAGCGTCTTAAATCCCGCAATACTGCACCGGGGCCTGACGGGATCCCGGGTAGAGTCTTGGCTCTGGCTCTATCAGCTGGATTACGCGACAAGCTGAGACTATTGTTTAACAGCTGCCTGAGCTGTGGTGTGTTCCCCAACGACTGGAAGAAAGCTAGGTTAGTCCTCTTAAAGAAGCCTGGAAGAGACCCAGATTCCACCTCCGCCTATCGTCCTATTTGTTTGCTGGACGAGGTTGGCAAATTATTTGAGAGAATTATTGCCGCCCGGCTATACACACATTTATGGCGCATAGGACCAAACCTGTCGGAGGATCAGTTTGGGTTCCGACGAGCACGTTCGACAGTGGACGCTATTCTTCGTGTTCGTTCTCTGTCGGACCGGGTGGTGTCGCGGGGCGGTATTGGGTTGGCGGTGTCTTTAGACATCGTCAATGCTTTTAACTCTCTGCCTTGGAAGGCTATTAGAGAAGCTCTGGTCTATCACAATATTCCTCTGTATCTGCAGCGAATCATTGAGGCGTACCTGCGGGATAGAGTCATTCAGTACCCAGGGAAGGACGATGTGTACCGAAAGCAGGTTATGTGCGGGGTTCCTCAGAGGTCTGTTCTAGGGCCACTCCTTTGGAATTTAGCATACGACGCGGTCCTGCGCGTCCATCTCCCTGCCGGCACACATGTTGTATGTTATGCTGATGATACTCTCGTTTTTTCCTCGGGAGATTCTTTCGAAGAGGCAAAAAGGTTGGCCGAACTTGGGATAACATGCGTCGTGAACAAAATTAACGAAATAGGTCTACAGGTAGCGCCTCAAAAAACCGAGGCGATATGGTTCCACAAGCTGCCCAGCACTAGAGAACCCCCAAACATGACAGTACGCGTAGGGAACGTTGATGTACAAGTAGGCAGATACCTAAAATATCTCGGGCTTACTTTAGACAGTCGTTGGGACTTCGGAGAGCACTTTCGACGCTCTGTCCCCCGGATCCAGAGGGTAGTGGGTGCTTTGCATAGACTGCTGCCAAATCTTGGGGGACCTAGGGAAGGTGTTCGCCGCCTCTATGGAGGAGTAGTACGTTCTATGGCACTCTACGGAGCGCCCGTCTGGTCACACCGCTTGGCGGGCGTTAGGCGCTACAGGGTATTGTATAATAGCCTGCAGCGTCCTATTGCCATACGAATCGTAAGAGGCTACCGAACAATATCATTTGAGGCGGCGACACTGTTAGCTCGGTTTCCGCCTTTTGACATCTTGGCGGAGATGGATGCCGTTGTGTATGCCCGCCTTCGCTGCAACGAAAACCACGGGGAAGGGCCAGCCGAAGTGCGGCACAAAGAGCGTCAGCGAGCGCTTAGGAAGTGGCGCGAGAGGTTGGAAGAGCCTAGAAATTTGCGGCAACGTGTCGTCAGAGCGATTCTGCCCAACTTTGAAGGCTGGCTAAAGAGGGAGGTTGGAAACTTGACGTACCGCGTTACACAGATTCTCACCGGGCACGGCTGCTTCGGCGAGTACCTGCACAGAATCGGACGGGAAGAGACTCCAAAATGCTACCATTGCGAGTCAGAGCTAGATTCCGCGCAACACACGCTCGAAGAATGCTCGGCGTGGCGCGTAGAGCGGGAGCTTCTCACCAGCCAAATAGGACTACACCTCTCTCTGCCCAGCGTAGTATCCGCTATGCTTACCGATGAGACGGCTTGGAATCATATGACCTCTTTCTGTGAAACCGTTATGGTGAAGAAAGAGGTCGCAGAGCGAGATCGGGAGAGAGCCGATCACACGCGAAGAAGAAGTCGGCGTGGCGCATATAACAGTCGCCCCGCTCGACCCCTATAAGATAGTCCATCATCCCCTGAAAATAACAATATGATCCGCAGGTAGTTCTAGTGAGGGCTTTAACTACCACACTACCGGATCTCGGGATGACGCAGGTGTACAGTGGGTATTTACACCATGCGGCCTCAGTGATGCACCCAGAAGGCGAGCTCAAGCCGCCTGTCTGTGCTGACGTGGCCTAAAGGTGTTAACATAATAGATTCCCTGACATTAGCCCCGTTTAGCAAGTGTATCTACGTGAACTTCATTCAATCCGGGTATCCCTTGACACCTCCCTTTTTTATATATTATATTTATAGGCATATGGAATACCTACATTATATGTAGATATTACAATATGCACAAGCTCAGAGCTTACTTACCACGGGGTTCGATGTTGTTGTGTGGATTTTCCGGAAATATTTATATTTTATTTTAGACGAGTTGATAAGTAAACGAAATGCTAAAATAAATCGATACTGTCACGCCTATTTTAAACCTTAAGGGGTGCCTATGAAGAATATTTTTTTTTGTTTTAATTTAATTAAAACATGACCATGTATGCTTCTAAGGAAATAAACGTTTTGACTTAGACTTTAAATGTGATGATCAAAATAAATAGGAAAAAAAATAAAATATCTATTTCCAAAAAGGGTCGTACTACAATACTAAGTAGTTCTAAAATGAAAAGCGAAAAGGAACAAAATATTAATTGAAACACTTAAACGATCGATTTATTGAACAAATTGCTTAACTGAGGATACAGGCGACTGCGCCCATTCATAACAAGGACCGCGGTCCCAGTTACCTGTTCACAACTGACGTCTCATACAAAGATTTCATACCTTTTAAAAATATTTCATCCGTCATTTATAATCTGCAGGTAACAAAGACATTTTCTTGGCAAAATCTGGAAGTTCAGGTTTCTAGATGAGCCAATAATCTTGTAAAATTGTCCGTAAGTCTGTTATTTTAAAGCTCGCTAACGATGTAATTTCCGTATAACTATAATAATAAATAAGAATACTTTGATTATTACAAAATGGATGGTCATTTAACTTATAAAGGATCTAAGAATTTGGAATCTGGGGTTTTTTTGATATTAAATTTAGATTGTAAATAAGGGCCCCGCGTCTGTCTGTCTTTTCGTATTTTTGTTCGTGGTTTCAACCAGATAGAGGAGATCGTTTGGTCCAATTTTGCCAAGAACACAATTTAATTATTACGAATACATTCTATGAATTACACCCAAGAAGGTTATATACTTACGTGGACTTCACGAGCACACAAACCTGAACATGTAGTCCGAACCCAGATTGACTATATCCTTATTAACAGCAGATATAAGAACAGTATAAAAAGCGCCAAGACCTATCCAGGCACAGACATAGGTTCGGACCACAACCCAGTTGTAGCAAAATTTTCGGGATAAACGCAGAAAGTACTGAACGGATCTATATGCGTTTTTCAGCAATAGTGAAATTAAATGCAATGAAATATTGATGGCTGTTAAACTAGGTGGTAATATATACATTGGTATTATATCTCTTGTAATGTGTCTCTGCCTTTCGGACTTACAGCATTATCATGCACTTAAAATGTTAAATAATTATTTATTCATTTTTAAGTGATTCAACAGGAAGGATTACACATACGTGCTTGGTGAAACGGGCTAGCTATTATTTGATCATTTTACGAATAGTTCATTCCATAATTTGAGATATTTATAAAAAAACGAAGGTTTAAATAAAACTCACCGAAATAAAGCTTACTGAATAGTAGGTTTGCTAATTTATCTAAATAATTGACTGCCTTGAGGGTTAAAGTGTTTGTGTGTTCGGCAAGCACTTTCTCCTTGGTCTGGGTGTTTCATATGTATAATAAAAAATATCTATAAATGTATGTATATTATATTAAGTATATCAGATGTCTAGTACCCGTAACACAAGCTAAGAGCTAACCTCGGGGCTCGATTTTGTTGTGTAGATGTTCCGGAAATATTTATTTAAATAATGTAGTTAAAACTTGTGTTCTTATCGATATTGATAATTTACATTATGATAAAGAATTTGTGCTTTTATCAGCGCAAAAATTAAGTAATAATTGGTAAAAAAAATACGAGTGATACTGACAACGGCTTTTACGAACAAGTAAAGCCAAGGGAGTAACAATAAACTTCATGAATAGCGAACTTCGTGCCAAATACTCTTGCCAAAGTGAAACTTACATTAAAATTACTATTTCCTCAGAGCTCCTCGTGAATAGGGAATGCAATCTAAAAATGTACTTTCAAACCACTTCTTTAATAATTTTCAAATAAACATAAATAGTATAATAGATGTAATAACACTACATCTAGGGGTCCGTGTTACCTATACACTTTTTGCAATAAAGAAAGGCAAAAATAAGTTAGAGAAAATATATTTATTAAAAGTAAAAAAAGATGCAGTGAGAGCGGCCATCCATCCAAGTACTGGCTGTGCGCAACGTCGCTTAACCATGTCATAATCACGTTGTATGTACATATTTTGTATGTATTTTTTTAAATAATGATTTTTAAAGTAAAGTAATAAATTATTTATTTGACATAAAAGATAGATATGATTGATGATTTTAGATATGAACCTAAACTTACATGTAATTTATTACGAAAGAAATGTCACTTAATTTTTTTTTTCAGTTAAGTATTTCTTAATATTTTGTGCCAAATAATAATAGACACAGATTCATACTAGATTCGTGGCCCTCAGACAAATCGATCCGTCAACCTGGAGCACTCAACTCAATACCAATTATAAGACCAGAAAATTGATTAAAAATGTCCTCAACTCACAATTTTTAAGAGAAAGCAGTTAAATATTCATTACTTCAATCAAAACATCAATATGAGAACAATAGTGATCTTCATGTGTTTTTTACTCATATTTATTTCTTTCAGCGCCGCCAAAAAGGGACTCCATTACGATTTGTGGTACAAAGCTTACAAAAATGGCTATCAAAAGGAACCTAAAAATAGTCGCTATTATTTACACAAAAAGTTGGGATATTATTCGCCTATGAAATAGCTTTAACATCGGAAAAGAGTTTTGACAGTAAATATATTATGAAGTTTACATAATAGTTGTATAGATTGTCCTAAGTATGAATACCTCATACCATAATCTATATATATAAAAATGAATTCCTATTTCCCTTGGTCACGGCATCACGCCTGAACGACCGATTTCGCTAGCTCTTTTTTTGTTCTGTTCGTTATTATCAGGAGTAGGTTCTTATGAAAGAAAAAAATAAGGAAATTGCGCGGAAAATTAGAAATTTTAAAATTACTTAACCGCCATATAAAAAGCTAGCGAATGTAACCTTAAGACATTTGACATAGAATTGACTGAATGCGTGCTGCAAATATAGTCAAAGAGGATGAAAAAAAAAATGACGTATAAAACGGATTCTTCTGTCAATCTTATTTTATTGATAAACAATACAAAAATCTGCTGATTTATGGCGTCTAAGGAACAAAGTTCGCCGGGTCAACTAGTTATATATCTTTTCATCACACGTACTCGTAAATTGTGTTATTCCATGCCTGTATACAGTAGGACAGTGGCCTAAATTGTTTCCGCGGGTGTTATGGCAAGTTTGAATTCTCTAGGGAGTAATGACTTTATTTTTAAAATTTGCAACTATTCCGTACATCATTCTGACTAAGGAGGTTTCATGTTCATCTAAAAATTCAAACGGTGTCTAATGTCATCTTTAAAACTTAGCTGTCAACCTATACACTTCATTCATCATCACCCTATTAACGTTCCCACTGCTGGGACACAGGGACTTCTCTCTTGACGAGAGAGATTGGGCCTTTATTCACCACGCTGGCCAAGTGCGGGTTGGTGAATGTCACATGTCCTTCAAACTCTTTTTTAAAGTTCTCAGTACATGCCGGTTTCCTCACGATGTTTACCTTCACCGTTACACTTCATTAAATAACTTTAAATGTTTTCCTTGTTTTTTCTATCCTCGCAAATATGATGAAAACCATTGTGTGTATCACAGGCAGTAAAGGGATTACTAACTCGAGTTCTTACTACCCTTAATACACAATGTGCTATTCCTACAGGCTGCAACTACAACTGAAGTTAGGTCTATGTCCGCAGTGGACGTCCTCAGGCTGAAATTATGATGATATATCTTTCCTAGGAGATTTCTCTTTTTTCAGTACTTAACACAACTACAACATAAGCATCTACTTAAGTTCTGACTACTGGGACACAGGGACTTCTCTCTTGACGAGGACATTTATCCTTAACTCACCACGCTGGCCAAGTGCGGGCTGGTACTCAAGAAACAAAACAACTAGAGTCACTACTTAAGAATAAAAATATTTACGTGTTGATCGAATTGCGATTGGCTCTCTATACAAGTAAATTAATAGCCACGATCGGAACCAGTTCCGTACAATGAATTTAAAAGCTTCGTATGGAACCAGTTCTGAAACTCCGGTTCTGTGGATGGCCGAAGGGCTGTGGACTACGTGGCCGCCACCAACGGCTTGGTCAACTAATCCCCTTGAGGATCAGAAACACATGCCCGGCGCGATATAACAAAATGTCCAAAATATCGTGTTAACTGCTAGCGGCTGGCTACCGGTGGCTGTTGTCTGTTGTCCGTTTTGCACCTGATATTCTTAAGTTTGCCTAAGATATTCCTAAGATTGCCTGCGATTGCCTAAGATTGCCTTAGATATTCTTGAGATATAGGTAGCTGCTTGAGAAATAACTAGCTATTGTCAAGCATTTTTCTGACTTCCTCGATAAATGGGCTATCTAAACTGAAATAACTTTCCAAATCCAGTAGCTCCTGAGTTTATCGCGTTTTAACAAACAAACAGTCTTCAGCTTCATGATATTAATAGATTAGTGATACTCGCGTTTTTTTGAGAGTGCAACTCTTCAGTTTCTTAATATTAGTAGATATAAATTCAAAAACTGCATGAGTTGTAGCAAAGTCCAGATTAAGTCACAAAAACGCCATTCACAGCAGCAAAAAGAACATAATCGTGCCTCTTACAGCCAATTAATGCCTTCAGAATATCCATTAATGATTTCCTGCTAATTAATAATTACCTACTAATCAAAATGTCTCGCATATACTCGTAAAATACATGACGAGGTAATAAGACAGCCACTTAAGCTCAGAGCTGAAAATGACTTACTTTACCGATATATCGAGATACAGAGTTTTGTTTTTTATTATTGCAATACTGTATAGTTTTTACGCAAATGCCGATGAGTTTGGATTGTCACGGAATTATGTTATGTTGAAGGATATTGAAGATTTCTATGATGGTAATGCTGTGAGGGCCAGAAAAGGTGGCGCAGAAGCTGGTGCAGCAGTGCAATTTTTTTTTAAAAACTTTGCTAATGAGACCTATAATTTTTTTAAGGCTCTTTTTGGTTAAATAAAAGTTTGTATAAGTAGTTACAATATTTTGTTATATTTATATTATAATACGGTGTTTGATATTGCGCTTGCGGAAGAAGAAAGAGCGGGTTTGATTCCCGCCTAGGGGTAAAGTCTGTGTATAATAAAAAGCTGTGGTGTCACGGGACACCAGGTAGGAACGAAGTTCTTTCGACTAAATGTAGAATTGACACAATTTATAAAAAAAAACGTACTCAATTTTATGTAGGTTTTCGTGATTTTTCTCTTAAATTTTGCTGATTAGTTTTTATTTAAGTACCTACAAGAAAGTATTTAGGAAATTCAGTATTTTAGGAAATAAAATAAATTACGTAAGACAAAAAAATCGTTATTCAAATAATCAATTAAAATAACAAAATATGTCTCTTTATTTTTTGACAACATAAAATTACATAGATATATAAATAATTAAAAAAGGTGTGTGTGCGATTCACACATGATAGAAGTGAAACTTCAGTAAATCGTCAAAAGAATAAAAAAAAACAAAAAAAAATACTATGCAAAAAGATTTTGTTCGGGCGGTCACCCATCCAAGTACTGGCTTCGCGCAAAGTTGCTTAACCTTGTAAGCCAATCTTATTTCCATTTCCGTTGCATCCGATTTCAAATCACAACGATTCTAAAGAAGTTTCACTACAAAAAAAGTTTTTATATAGTTCTCGCTTGTGTGTATACGACTGTCGCGCCTGCGCACGTCTCATTTTACGGTTTTATTCCACGAACTTTTTCTTACGGTTTTACTATCACATTTTTTTCAGTTCGGTCGCGCAGCAAAATCCCTATCTCCTCCAAGCCTGCCGTAAAAACTTAGTTCCAAAAATATATATATACGATTCACTATTATATAAAGTATATCAGATGTCTAGAACCCGAAACACAAGCTTAGAGCTTACCACGGGGCTGGATGTTGTTGTGTGAATTGTCCGGAAATATTTGTTTATTATAGATCCGTAGACAAAGGGTAGCTTTTATGTCAAAGTCAAAGTCAAAGTCAAAACGTTTATTTCCTTAGAAGCACATAGCCTACATGGACAGGTCAACTTAAAATTAATAAAACTAAATTGCTTAAATAACAAATATCAAGGAAATAACATTGTCTTGACAGTTCGCTTCAATGTTTTATACTGAGTTGAGAAGCGAATAGAACAACACAGCTATATCAGTTATTACAATTTTGTAGTTATTACAATTTTGGAGTTCTTATTTATAGGTAACTATTATAAGTTTAACATTTACAATAAAAAAAAAATGTTTGTCATATAAGGAAGCTATTATAACATGAGCATATCAGTCCTGGTCAACCAGAATTATTAGAGCCTGTTACTGTGGAACTAAGCAACATCTATCCAAGCTGCATCATCCTTTATATAATCATTTATAGAGTAAATACGCTTTTTTCATTAGACTTCTCTTAATAAATGATTTAAATTTTCTAATAGGAAGCTCTGTTACATTATGAGGAAGCTTATTATAAAAACGTACAGAGTTACCCATAAATGATTTGCCTAGTTTTTTTAGTCTGTAAGTAGGAATTAGTAATTTTTCTTTACTTCTCGTGTTAATACTATGTACGTCACTTTTTCTTAAAAACAAGTGCTTATTCTTGTGGGTGAACGGGTGGTATGGTGCGACTACATTAGAGGCCTAAGGCGATTTGAAAGTCTTTAGTTTTCTTTCTTTCTAAATTTGTCACTTACTGTAATTTATTATGAAGGACTAATGCGAAGAAAATATATCGTACGAAAGCGGATTGTTTTAAGACTTCAGCCGAAACTCTGGATGAAAACGGCATTTACCGAATATTCTTGTCAACGCGATGTGTGTGGCCGGGTACCTACATCGTTGGATCGCGGTGTATTCGTTCTAACTACGTCACTTCTAAATCAAATCTTTGCCCGCTAATATAGACAAGAAAATCGCGTTAATTCGTACAATATATTTTTAGCGTGCAAACGCGACTCGAATCTTCGCCAAGTGATGTATACCAACTAAGACTTCATTGTCTGTCTATCCGTAAATCCCAGCTTGTATGTATGTATGAACCATGATACATAGCGAGTACAAATTTTGAGGAATTATGAGTTACTGTTGCCGCTATAACAAAAACTATAAATCCAAAACTTGGATTTTATTAAGAAGTTATTTGCTAAGAAACAAAAGTAAAGCAAGAAAGGAAGTACTTGCAGCATAATAAGTTAATAACCTTACAATTGCATTAATCAACGTTTCGCGCGGCCATAACTTAGACGGGTGACGGCTGACTGTGTTTTATTTTGTTGTGTTTCTTTTAATAACAGGGTAAACAACATAAAAACTGAATATGAAAAAAATGTCTTCCTTTTTTGTTGTCCGCAGTGCATTATTTTCAATATTGAGTTATGATTTAATAGAGGAATCTTGACTATCGCTCTCTGCCAACTTTTTCAGTAAATAATACACGTATGGGAGTGCCACCTTTTGGAAATGTATATACAATTCATCGCTTAATGACGAATTTATCATAATGCCGACTGAATATATGATAAATCTAAATTTAAAATTTAAGAAAAACCCCCGATTCCAATGCCTTTATTTCCATAAAAGTAAAACATTGTAATTTTTAGAAGTTAGGGCACGCGATGCTCTTTCATTTGATACCCCACTCGAGTATATTTGCAGATTTTCGGTTTTCCTTGTCCACTCTAACCCCCATAACTTTTAAACGGCACAACCGATTTTCATGAAACATGTCTAAGAACACTCGCGACAGACTAGAATAATTAAATAAAATTAGCTCCATCCGTTCGGGAGCATTGATGTCCCAGACAGACACACATACAGGCAGACAGACACGTCAAACTTATAACACCCCCCTCTTTTTTGTCGGGGGTTAATAATATGATTTTGCGTATGTCTATTATATTAAGTATATCAGATGTCCAGTACCCGTAACACAAGCTTAGAGCTTACCACGGGGCTAAATGTTGTTGTGTGGATTGTCTGAAAATATTTAATGATATAATATCAATTTTATGTATTAATTATGCTTACTATATAAACTGTTAAATAAAAAGGAAATCTCCTTTATTCATGAGTCTATCACTATCTATGTAGTAACTAACTAAACTAGTCTATAGTTTTTTCTACCGCTAACGTTAACAATAAACGGAAATTTAAAAAGATTTTTTAATAGTTGAACTTGAAGTGAGGTTTATAACGTATTAAAAATCATTTAGATTCAATAACAAACTGAAGTTAAAATATTTTCTTCAACTTAGGCAAACATAGGCGGTTTTCGAACTGCATCATTGAAATCCCATAATTATAGACGGTTCGAGTCCCAGGCCAGCTTGAAATGAAAATGTGTACAAGTGTTAAAGAAGTTCTTGTTTTGTTTGTTTTATTATTGAATGTTGTTATTAGTAACGGCGATGCGACGGTAGATTTAAAAATAGCTAAATCCTGGGATGATAATGAACAAATGCATGTAATCGGTCACAGGAAAGACAATATAAATAGTTTAGAAGCAGATGGACCTGACCTGAGTATTACAGTTAAGCCGAAAATTCGAAAGCAACCAAAAGGCGCCCAGTTAAAGAAAGTCTTCACTGACGCTTGGAGTGATGTCTCTAAGTTTTTTCTGAAAATTGGCCAATAGTCACAGACTATAAAAGAAATATGACATTTTCAAATCTTAATGATAAAAAAATGATAAACCTCATTTTAAGGTTTAAAACTATTTTATTTATTTATGTGAGAAATATCGGGATATCCAGGAAGGCACGGGAATTGTCCTGACAGTAAAACACAGCTGTTCTATTCACGATTTATTGCAAGACTGACTAAATCTTAACCTACCTACTTATTATTACTTTAATACTAAACTACCTACATTACACCTCCCTGCTAAATATACACATTATAAAAAGAATAAACAAACAATTATATAATAACTTATAACTAAACTATTTGCTAATCAAACTCTAAGCCGTATCTCTTTGGAACTTTGCGAATCCTAGTCGGGCGGTCCTCGGCGAGCTGTACCTCGCGGGCCGGCGATGGTGGCGGTGGCGATACAATGGGTGGCGCATCTGTAGGTCCGGCAGTCTCCTTTCCTCCAGTGCCTCCCCCTTCTATTTTACTGGACACCTCTTCCACCGCCATCATTCGCGGAGCCGACTGCGCGGCGACAGTCTCACTGCCCTCCGACTCCGAAGGGGCCTCCGGGTATATTAGACTAGAGCGTTGCGACTTCCTCCGAATTTGATCTGCGTGCCTAGTTATATGTCGACCGTCACCGCTATTAATCAAGTACCGACGCGAACCTTCTGTACTAGCTACTGTGCCTTCTACCCACTTATCTCCCGCCCCGTAATTCCTAGCCCATATTTGGTCACCCGTTCGGTGCGCTATCGGAACCGTCCCTACTGCGCCGGCCTGCCGCGCCTGCGCGCGTTGCACGTGCTCGTGCTGGGCGCTCGCGCCGCGCAGCAAGTCCCACCGCGAACGTAGCGGACGACGCTGCAACAACATCGCTGGACTATCACCGGTCGTGCTATGAGTGGTGTTTCTATACGCTAATAGGTAGGTTTGTAGTGCGGCCTCTACATCTACCTTGTCCCTGACGGCTTTCTTGATGGCTCGCTTACACAGCTTTACAGCATTCTCCGCCGCTCCATTGGATGCCGGATGATAGACTGGTGAAAATGATTGCTTAATTCCATTTGCTGTTAAAAATTCCCTAAGTTCTACACTAGTGAATGGAGGGCCTTGGTCTGACACTACTTCTAAAGGCAACCCGAAACGCGCGAACAATGTCCTCAGTACTCTAATCACCGATATGGCTTTCGTTTGACTCATTTCCACTACTTCGATCCATTTGGTCGTAGAATCTACTACCACGAAAAACGTTTTACCTAAGAACGGACCAAGGAAATCGATATGTAAGCGTGACCATGGCTGAGCCAAGTACGGCCACGGCTGCGGCGAGGCGCGGGGAGGCGCCGGCGCCTCCAGCGCGCAGGTCCCGCACTGCTGACACGTTTTTTCGATGTCGCTGTCAATGTTGGGCCACCACACGAAACTACGACCCAGAGACTTAGTTTTGACTATGCCCATATGACTAGTGTGTAATTGTTTAAGAATAGTATTCCTTAAATATAAAGGCACAACGATCCTATAGCCCCACATTAAACAATCTCTTTCGACATATAACTCATGTTTCCTAATAAAATAAGCCTTAAGCTCGTCATCTGTACAATGTGATGGCCAGCCCGACTGTACATACATCAACACTTTACTTAGAACCGGGTCACGGGCTGTAGCTTGTCTAACATCGTCATTCGTAACCGGCAAAAAATTTTCTACAAAGTTTAGGTACGTTATTTCGTTTTTATTGAGTCCCACTTCTCGCCTATCCCCCGCCTGAGGCAGGCGCGACAGGGCGTCCGCGCAGTTATTCGCCGACGCCACATATTCTATGTCGTATCTATAGCCTGACAGTAATATAGCCCATCTCTGAAGTCGCGATGCCGCCATAACCGGAATACCGACTTTGTTTCCGAATATGTAGGTTAAAGGCTTATGATCTGTTCTTAACAAAAATTTCCGCCCGTAAAGATACTGATGAAATTTTCTAACCCCATAAACAATAGCTAACGCTTCCCTGTCGATCTGCGCGTAAGCCCGTTCCGCGGCCGTCAAAGTTCGCGACGCATACGCTACGGGCCGCTCCCCGTCCGACGTGAGGTGAGATAGTACTACGCCGACCCCGCGCGCGCTCGCGTCCGCCGTGAGCACCAGCGGCAGGTCCAGCGAGTAGTGCACGAGCACCTCGCTGGTGCTCAGCGCGCGCTTCACGCGCTCGAAGGCCGCCGCGCACTCCGAGTTCCACTCAAACTTGACCCCGGTCCGCAGTAAATTATACAAAGGTGATAAAATGGTACTAACATTCCTAATAAACTTCCCATAGTACATAACCATGCCGATGAAAGCCCTTAATTCGGACACGTTTTCGGGGGCCGGTGTCTTAGCGATCGCCTGCACCTTATCAGGACAAGTGTGCACGCCCTCCTTACTAATGACATGACCTAAATAATTAAGAGATTCCGCGAAAAACACACACTTGTCCTTTCTAACTTTGAGACCGCTCGACTCCAGACGCTCGAACACTTTGTATAAGTTTTGTAAGTGTTGTGACGTCCCTAACCCGGTTATTATTATATCATCTAAGAAGACACCTGCGGCAGATCGGCGAACAACTGCTCGAGACGTCGTTGAAAAATTCCCGGGCTAGACGCTAATCCGTACACTAAACGCTTATACATGAAAAGCCCTTTGTGAGTGTTGATTACTGTATACTTCTTGGTTTCGTCAAGTTCAAATTGCGCATACGCCTGCGATAAATCGACCTTACTGAACCTATCCCCCCCGTGTAATCGGGCAAACAGATCCTCTACCTTGGGTAACGGGTAACGGTCGACTTCTAGTACCTTATTTAGTGTAGACTTCAAATCAGCGCAAATTCGGATGGAGCCGTCCTTCTTGACTACCGGTACGATCGGAGTGGCCCAGTCGGAGCGGTCGACGGGCTCGAGGATGTCGTCGCGCACCAGCTGCTCCAGCGCGCGCTCCACCGGCTCGCGCAGCGCGCACGCCAGCGGCCGCGCGCGCAGGAACACGGGCCGCGCGCCCGAGCGCAGATAGATGCTCACGGGCCCCCCCGTGAACCGCCCGAGGCCCTCCGCAAACACCTTACAAAATCTGGAACGAAATTCCCTTTCATTAAAATTTACAACATTAACTTGATGACAATCTAACCTACTTTCCGGATTATATTCTACCGGTGTTATAACAATCTTCATCTCCGCTAACCATTGCCGACCTAACAATGAAGTATTTCCGTTTTTAATAATTATATAAGTCTAATTGCCTCTTTCTATCTTTAAACTTAACAATGGGTGTAATCAACCCTAAGGGCCGTACCAACTCCCCGGTATAGTACCGTAAAGCTAGCTTACACGGTTTGATTGTTAATTCTCGGAACAGTGTATTATACAGTTGATAACTTATACATGAAATAGCGCTTCCCGTATCAACTTCCATATTAATATTGCGCCCTTGAACATTAACGGGAATAACAATTGGATTGCACTGGTCAACAGATAAACGATTTATGTAAATAATCACCTCGTCGCTGTCCGTATCCTCCTCCCTGAAGCTTTCCTCCCGCTCCGCATTTTCCATGGTATGCAGAGCGCTGGTCTTCCACAATCGAGGGCACACCCTCTTCAAGTGCCCCTCCTGGTTACACATGCGACACACATATAACTTGAATTTACAAGCTCCCGCATCGTGCCGGCCACCACAAACTTTACACTCGGGCCCCGCATTTGTGAGGCTTCGCTCCGTCACAGGCCGCCCAGCATACTGGTGCCTGGCGCCAGCCGCCGCGCCTCGAGCCAGCTGATAGCCGCCGCCGCCGGCGCTCGCCGCCCGGCCGGCCCCGCCGCCGCTCGCCGTCCGCTGTCCGCCGCTCACCGTCCGCTGTCCGCCGCTCGCCGTCCGCTGTCCGCCAGCTACACCGAAACGGTGCACCCGCGTAGTGCTGATGTGCGCGGCACTACTCTCCATCCTGCCCCTGGCGCCATCCTCCACCAGCGCCGCGTTGGTCTCCGCCGCCTCCATGGACACCGCCAACTTGTACGCTCGCTCGAGCGTTATGTTGTCGTCCTCAGTAAACAACTTCTGTCGCATGTTGTCATTTACTAGGCCGCACACAAATTGATCTCGCAAATTCTCTTTTAAGCTGTCGCCCGTGAACCGACAATCCCGGCTTAACTTTTTGAGTTCCGCTATGTAAGTAGCCACACTTTCACCATGTCTTTGAGTACGCTGTCTGAACTTAAACCTTTCGGCGAGTAAACTAGGCTTGGGATTCAAATGTCCTCTCATAAGTGCCACCAACTCCGTGTACGATTTAGTCGCAGGTTTGTCCGGGGTGCACAAATTTCCCATCAGTTCGTAAGCCTCATTACCAATAACCGTTATCAGAATTGCCACTTTAACATCACTGAGCACCGAGTTCGCTATGAAATATTGATCCAAGCGATCCACGTACGTGTCCCAATTGTCTTTGTGAAGGTCAAACGATCCGATCTTACCGACCGCCATCTTGACACTCAACGGCGCAACCGCACAATATTTCACCGAAATATCGATAAATCACCGATCGCACTGCAACCCGTACGAATTTCTTGCTACACACGCGTGGTAATCGATCTCGTCGCCACTGAGAGATATCGGGATATCCAGAAAGGCACGGGAATTGTCCTGACAGTAAAACACAGCTTTTCTATTCACGATTTATTGCAAGACTGAATTTATCTTAAACTACCTACTTATTACTACTTCAATACTAAACTACCTACATTACAGTTTGTTTACTTGGATACACGCTAAGCGACTAGCCAGGCGCCAAGCGCGCAGTGCGGCCGATCTCGAACGTTCTCGAACGTTCGTTTTATTAAGCTACTCGCTAGGTGACTCGCTAGGCTCTAGGCGCTAAGTAAGCCGCCTGTCTGTGCTGACGTGGCCTAAAGGTGTTAACATAATAGATTCCCTGACATGAGCCCCGTTTAGCAAGTGTATCTACGTGAACTTCATTCAATCCGGGTATCCCTTGACACCTCCCTTTTTTATATATTATATTTATAGGCATATGGAATACCTACATTATATGTAAATATTACAATATGCACAAGCTCAGAGCTTACCACGGGGTTCGATGTTGTTGTGTGGATTTTCCGGAAATATTTATATTTTATTTTAGACGAGTTGATAAGTAAACGAAATGCTAAAATAAATCGATACTGTCACGCGTATTTTAAACCTTAAGCATTACCAAACCCTTAGGCACCCCGCCTATGAAGAATATTTTTTTTTGTTTTAATTTAATTAAAACATGACCATGTTTGCTTCTAAGGAAATAAACGTTTTGACTTAGACTTTAAATGTGATGATCAAAATAAATAGGAAAAAAAATAAAATATCTATTTCCAAAAAGGGTCGTACTACAATACTAAGTAGTTCTAAAATGAAAAGCGAAAAGGAACAAAATATTAATTGAAACACTTAAACGATCGATTTATTGAACAAATTGCTTAACTGAGGATACAGGCGACTGCGACCATTCATAACAAGGACCGCGGTCCCAGTTACCTGTTCACAACTGACGTCTCATACAAAGATTTCATACCTTTTAAAAATATTTCATCCTTCATTTATAATCTGCAGGTAACAAAGACATTTTCTTGGCAAAATCTGGAAGTTCAGGTTTCTAGATGAGCCAATAATATTTCTAACTACAAATCTTGTAAAATTATCCGTAAGTCTGTTATTTTTAAGCTTGCTAGCGATGTAATTTCCGTATAACTATAATAATAAATAAGAATACTTTGATTATTACATAAATCTAAATTTAAAATTTAAGAAAAACCCCCGATTCCAATGCCATAATTTCCTTAAACGTAAAACAACATAATATTTTGTAATGTGGACGCGATGCGATTTCATTTGATACCCCTCTAGTATATTTGCAGATTTTCGGTTTTCCTTACCCACTCTCACCCCCATAACTTTTAAACGGCACAACCGATTTTCATGAAACATGTCTAAGAACACTCGCGCCAGACTCACCTTTCATACAAAAAAAACTAAATTGAAATCGCTCCATCCGTTCGGGAGCTATGGTGCCACAGACAGACAGACAGACAGACACACAGACAGACAGACAGACAGACAGACAGACACGTCAAACTTATAACACCCCTCTTTTTTGTTCGGGGGTTAAAAATAGATGGTCATTTAACTTATAAAGGATCTAAGAATTTGGTATCTGGGGGTTTTTTAATATTAAATTTAGATTGTAAATTAAGGCCCGCGTCTGTCTGTCTTTCCGTCTTTTTGTTCGGGATAAACAAATAAACTACTGAACGGATCTATATGCGTTTTTCAGCAATAGCTAGAGTGAAATTAAATGCAATGAAATATTGATTGCTGTTAAACTAGGTGGTAATATATACATTGGTATTATATCTATTGTTATGTGTCTCTGCCTTTCTGACTTACAGCATTATCATGCACTTAAAATGTTAAATAATTATTTATTCATTTTTAAGTTATTCAACAGGAAGGATTACACATACGTGCTTGGTGAAACGGGCTAGCTATTAATTGGTCATTTAACAAAAAGTCCATTATATAATTTTAGATATTTATAAAAAAGAAAGGTTTAAAAAAAACACACCGAAATAAAGCTTACTGAATAGTAGGTTTGCTAATTTATCCAAATAATTGACTGCCTTGAGGGTTAAAGTGTTTGTGTATTCGGCAAGCACTTTCTCCTTGGTCTGGGTGTTTAATATATATTAAAAAAAAAACTATGTACGTATGTATATTATATTAAGTATATCAGATGTCTAGTACCCGTAACACAAGCTAAGAGCTTACCACGGGGCTAGATGTTGTTGTGTATATATTTATTTATATAATGTAGTTAAAACTTGTGTTCTTATTGATATTGATAATTTACATTTTGATAAAGAACTTGTGCTTTTATCAGCGCAAAAATTCAGTAAAAAATGGTAAAAAAAAAACGAGTGATACTGACAAAGGCTTTTACGAACAAGTAAAGCCAAGGGAGTAACAATAAACTTCATGAATAGCGAACTTCGTGCCAAATACTCTTGCCAAAGTGAAACTTACATTAAAATTACTATTTCCTCAGAGCTTCACGTGAATAGGGAATGCAATCTAAAAATGTACTTTCAAACCACTTCTTTAATAATTTTCAAATAAACATAAATAGTATTTGATGTACTAACACTACATCTAGGGTTCCGTGTTACCTGTACACTTTTGCAATAAAGAAAGGCAAAAATAAGTTAAAGAAAATATATTTATGAAAGTAAAAAAAGATGCAGTGAGAGCGGCCATCCATCCAAGTACTGGCTGTGCGCAACGTTGCTTAACCATGACAAAATCACGTTGTTGTACATATTTTGTATGTATTTTTTTAATAATTACTTTTAAAGTAAAGTAATAAATTCTTTATTTGACATAAAAGATAGATATTATTGATGATTTTAGATATGAACCTAAACTTACATGTAATTTATTACGAAAGAAATGTCACTTAATTTTTTTTTCAGTTAAGTGTTTCTTAATATTTTGTGCCAAATAATAATAGACACAGATTCATACTAGATTCGTGGCCCTCAGACAAATCGATCCGTCAACCTCGAGCACTCAACTCAATACCAATTATAAGACCAGAAAATTGATTAAAAAATGTCCTCAACTTACAATTTTTAAGAGAAAGCAGTTAAATATTCATTACTTCAATCAAAACATCAATATGAGAACAATAGTGATCTTCATGTGTTTTTTACTCATATTTATTTCTTTCAGCGCCGCCAAAAAGGGACTCCATTACGATTTGTGGTACAAAGCTTACAAAAATGGCTATCAAAAGGAACCTAAAAATAGTCGCTATTATTTACACAAAAAGTTGGGATATTATTCGCCTATGAAATAGCTTTAACATCGGAAAAGAGTTTTGACAGTAAATATATTATGAAGTTAACATAATAGTTGTATTGATTGTCCTAAGTATGAATACCTCATACCATAATCTATATATATAAAAATGAATTCCTATTTCCCTTGGTCACGGCATCACGCCTGAACGGCTGGACCGATTTCGCTAATTATTTTTTTGTTCTGTTCGTTATTATCAGGAGAAGGTTCTTATGAAAGAAAAAATTAAGTAAATTGCGCGGAAAATTAGAAATTTTAAAATTACTTAACCGCCATATAAATAGCTAGCGAATGTAACCTTAAGACATTTGTCATAGAATTGACTGAATGCGTGCTGCAAATATAGTCAAAGAGGATGAAAAAAAAAAGACGTATAAAACGGATTCTTCTGTCAATCTTATTTTATTGATAAACAATACAAAAATCTGCTTATGGCGTCTAAGGCGGAACAAAGTTCGCCGGGTCAACTAGTTAATTATATCTTTTCATCACACGTGCTCGTAAAATGTGTTATTCCATGCCTGTATACAGCAGGACAGTGGCCTAAATTGTTTCCGCGGGAGTTATGGCAAGTTTGAATTCTCTAGGGAGTAATGACTTTATTTTTAAAATTTGCAACTATTTCGTACATCATTCCGACTGAGGAGGTTTCATGTTCATCTAAAAATTCAAACGGTGTCCAATTTCATCTTTAAAACTTAGCTGTCAACCTGTACACTTCATTAAATAACTTTAAATGTTTTCCTCGCAAATGTGATGAAAACCATTGTATGTATTTATTTTTTTATTAGAATAGGCTACACCAACAGAATTTATAACAACCACTTTAAAGTAATGAATACACACATTATTATACTATGATACATATTCTAATTAAAGGTGAGCACAGCATTTGCAAAAAGGCGTTACGTAGAAAGAGACTAAAATTATATATCTGTAGGATTGAACGTGTTAAGAATGAGATGGAATACATTACACAGCGTATCTCATTCTCGGGGTCTCCTCTTTGCGCGATACTTCGTAGTCTCACTGTATTTCATTTATATTATTTTGTAACATACTTTATGTAATACGCTTTATTGAAGTAATATAAATAATCCGAATAATTACAGATATATGTTTGTTTCTCTTATCATTTTAGCAGATGCGTTCATTTACCCTTTTTTTTCTATTCGAAATATATCATAATTATAGTTCGTAAGGAGTAAACTCCAATCGTGCGACGTAGCTGACACACACGCACTTTTTTTTTATTATTAGACTAGTAGACAAATATTTAACTGACTATTATCTAAACAATAAAAAATATTAATAATGAAATATATTTAATGAATTTCTGCATTTTTTGTCTAATGTAATAACCCTGCTTCTTTAGTATTTCACTATGACATTTATTTGAATTCAAACAATAGAAATTAGGAATAAGTAGGTGTGGGTAGAACGGGTAACTTGAATCTAATGTTTTGGGTTTAACGGAGCAAAATACCTATTGGGTAGAAAAATCTTGGGTCGAACGGGTAAGCACTCTTTGTCCACAGTGGACGTCCTCCGGCTGAAATTATGATGATATATCTTTCCTAGGAGATTTCTCTTTCTTTCAGTACTTAACACAACTACAACATAAGCATCTACTTAAGTTCTGACTACTGGGACATATATATATATATACTTCTATCTTGACGACGAGATTTATCCTTAACTCACCACGCTGGCCAAGTGCGGGCTGGTACTCAAGAAACAAAACAACTACAGTCACTACTTAAGAATAAGAATATTTACGTGTTGATCGAATTGCGATTGGCTCTCTATACAAGTAAATTAATAGCCACGATCGGAACCAGTTCCGTACAATGAATTTAAAAGCTTCGTATGGAACCAGTTCTGAAACTCCGGTTCTGTGGATGGCCGAAGGGCTGTGGACTACGTGGCCGCCACCAACGGCTTGGTCAACTAATCCCCTTGAGGATCAGAAACACATGCCCGGCGCGATATAACAAAATGTCCAAAATATCGTGTTAACTGCTAGCGGCTGGCTACCGGTGGCTGTTGTCTGTTGTCCGTTTTGCATCAGATATTCTTAAGTTTGCCTAAGATATTCCTAAGATTGCCTAAGATATTCCTTAGATTACCTACGATTGCCTAAGATTTTCCCAATATTGCCTTAGATATTCTTGAGATATAGGTAGCTGCTTGAGAAATACTCGTAACTAGATGCTGTCAAGCATTTTTCTGACTTCTTCTATATTGGGCTATCTAAACTGAAATAACTTTCCAAATCCTGTTGCTCCTGAGTTAATCGCGTTTAAACAATAAACAGTCTTTAGCTTTATGATATTAATAGACTAACTCACACATCCCTAACTAGGTATGTTTTAAATTAAACACTAGTAATTAAAACGTATTTAATTCGATAATATTTATATCATGTTTAGAAAACACCTTCGCAAGTAGCTAGCGCATTATTTTAGGAGTTGGTTACCTACCATGAAAAAGGTTATTGTGAGCGAACCATAAAAGATAAATGATATCACGGACTTTTTTGATTTTTGAAGTGGCAATAATTAAACAATTAAGTAGGTCATACATAATTTTTACGAGACTAACCGATTTCGCAGCGCACGCAGCGGAAGCTATTGCGAAGTAAAAAACAACTCGACTTTGAAACATTCTTCATTGGTGCTCCGTTCATATTATTACTAGCGTAATGAATTAATTATATTAAAAGCCTAGCTTTCCTCAATTATAAATGGGCTATTTATTAGTGGAAGATTTTTCCAATCGCAACAATTGTACGATTTGAACGTACAACTGTGTAGATCGTTGTGTAAATGTTACGAAATTATGACATTCCGGCGTTTTAACATTTAAACAAACTTATTTTTTGAAGTGAAACTTCTATAGAATCGTAGTGATTTCAAACCGGATGCAAAAAGATGAAACGGAAATGGTAAGTGACACAAATATAATGCTTTATTTAAATTTCTTTGCGCGATACTTCGTAGTTGAGACTACGAAGTATCGCGCAAACAGGTATTGCTGTATTTTATTTATATTATTTTGTAACATACTTTATGTAATACGCTTTATTGAAGTAATATAAATAATCCGAATAATTACAGATATATGTTTGTTTCTCTTATCATTTTAGCAGATGCGTTCATTTACCCTTTTTTTCTATTCGATATATATCATAATTTATAGTTCGTAAGTAGTAGACTCCAATCGTGCGTCGTAGCTGACACACACACACTTTTTTTTTATTCTTCTTATTCTTTCGTCGATTTAGTGAAGTTTCACTTCTATCGTGTGTGAATCGCACACACGCCTTTTTTTGTATCATTTACGCATGAGTGAAACCCGTTTTCAAAATGAATAGTGACACTCGCGTTTGTTTTGAGAGTGCAACTCTTCAGTTTTATAATATTATAATAAATTCAAAAACTGCATGAGTTGTAGCAAAGTCCAGATTAAGTCACAAAAACGCCATTCATAGCAGCAAAAAGATGATATTGTGCCTCTTACAGCCAATTAATGCCTTCAGAATATCCAATAACGATTTCCTGCTAATTAATAATTACCTACTAATCAAAATGTCTCGCATATACTCGTAAAATACATGACGAGGTAATAAGACAGCCACTTAAGCTCAGAGCTGAAAATGACTTACTTTACCGATATATCGAGACACAGAGTTTTGTTTTTTATTATTGCAATACTGTATATTTTTTACGCAAATGCCGATGAGTTTGGATTGTCACGGAATTATGTTATGTTGAAGGATATTAAAGATTTCTATGATGGTAATGTCGTGAGGGCCAGAAAAGGTGGCGCAGAAGCTGGTGCAGCAGTGCAATTTTTTTTTAAAAACTTTGCTAATGAGACCTATAATTTTTTTAAGGCTCTATTTGGTTAAATAAAAGTTTGTATAAGTAGTTACAATATTTTGTTATATTTATATTATAATACGGTGTTTGATATTGCGCTTGCGGAAGAAGAAAGAGCGGGTTCGATTCTCGCCTAGGGGTAAAGTCTGTGTATGATAAAAAGCTGTGGTGTCACGGGACACCAGGTAGGAACGAAGTTCTTTCGACTAATGTAGAATTGACACAGTTTGTAAAAAAAAACGTACTCAATTTTATGTAGGTTTTCGTGATTTAAATTAAATTTTAAATTTTGCTGATTAGTTTTTATTTAAGTACAGGAAAGAATTTAGGAAATAAAATAAATTAAAAAATCCTAATTCAAATAATCAATTTAAATATACAAAATATGTCTCTGTATTTTTTTTGACAACATTAAATTACATAGATATATAAATAATTAAAAAAAAAAGATTTTATACAGTACTCGCTTGTGTTGACGACTGTCGCCCTGCGCACGTCTCATTTAACGGTTTTATTCCACGGACTTTTTCTTACGGTTTTACTATCACATTTTTTTCAGTTCGGTAGCGCAGCAAACCCCTATCTCCTCCAAGCCTGCCGTAAGGAACTTCATTCCAAAAAATATCTATAAACAATTCTCTATTATATTAAGTTCTCTATTATATCAAATTGACAGTGTTCTTATTAGACAAAAGAGGTCACTGCGCATTATGTTTGGTTTACAAAGAATGACGTCAGTGAGAGCACATTTTAAAAAGAATAAAATTTTAACTGTTATTTCTATGTTTATATTTAACTCACTATTAGAAGTCCATAAATTGAAAGATGAATTACCTAAAAAAAATGATATTCATAGCTATAATACAAGAAACAAAGAAAAGCTATATGTACCAACTACTAGATTAGTAAAAACATATAAGCATGGGCAGGCTATCAGATTGGATATGTACAACAAATTACCGATAGATGTCACGAAGCTTCCTGAGCAACAATTTAAAATTAGATTAAAAAAATTTTTTGAATGTAATCCTTTCTATAGCATACATGAATATTTCAATTGTACTTTGACAATTTTATAATTCAATTGACATCTAATAATTTGTGATGAATACCTAATTTTTCACCTATGACATATTATCCATTGATTTAATTTTTATTTTTTGTATTGATTATGATTTAAGGACATATTAGAACAAATGATTATGTGAGATTAATTAATGAAAATCTATGTAATAAATAACTGACATGCCAATGTTATTGTGTAACTTTATGGTGCAATAAATGAATTTACTGAATTTACTGAATTTAAGTATATCAGATGTCTAGAACCCGAAGCACAAGCTTAGAGCTTACCACGGGGCTGGATGTTGTTGTGTGGATTGTCCGGAAATATTTGTTTATTATAGTTCCGTAGACAAAGGGTAGCTTTTATGGTGCGACTACATTAGAGGCCTAAGGCGATTTGAAAGTCTATAGTTTTCTGTCTTTCTCAATTTGTCACTTACTGTACTTTTTTATAAAGGACTAATGCTTATGCTGAGTAAGGTCCATTTTGCAGTGCTGAAGACAAATTATTTGTTTAAATTATAAGTTGTATAATTTTTATGTTGATGTAATTTGTGTTTAGCTGCAAATAAATGATTTCTATTCTATTCTATTTCTAAGAAAATATATCGTACGAAAGCGGATTGTTTTAAGACTGCAGCCGAAACTCTGGATGAAAACGGCATTTACCGAATATTCTTGTCAACGCGATGTGTGTGGCTGGGTGCCTACATCGTTGGATCGCGATGCATTCGTTCTAACTACGTCACTTCTAAATCAAATCTTTGCCCGCTAATATAGACAAGAAAATCGCGTTAATTCGTACACTATATTTTTAGCGCGCAAACGCGACTCGAATCTTCGCCAAGTGATGTATACCAACTAAGACTTCATTGTCTGTCTGTCCGTAAATCCCAGCCTGTACCCCAAGAACCATGATACATAGCGAGTACAAATTTTGAGGAATTATGAGTTCCTGTTGCCGCTACAACAAATACTATAAATCCAAACTTGGATTTTATTAAGTTACTAGCTGACCCGGCCACACATTTCTGTGGCTTAAGTTTTTGTTATATTACATTATAGTAAACAATCTAAGAGGAACGATAAGAGAACATCAGTCACGGTGTCCACTATGCTTTTTCACACAGATGGTATTTGTAAAAAAATATGTTGATCTCCTTATTTGACTTTCTACTACCTACTGTAAAATAAATAATTTCATTGTAGGTACTGTGTTAGTACCTACAATGAAATTATTTACGAACAAAGACGAAAATTGAAAAAATGATAAAAATAACAGTCAATGAATGTCGTGTTAAATAAATAATTAAGTACTTCAAACTCATGTCAGAAAAAAATGATTGAAAACTATGTTGAATAATGAACTTTCGAGACATAGACAATAGATCAAAGAGTATATAACCACCACGTAATGAATAGCTTATCAAGAAAAATCATAGACAACCTTTAAAATGATTATTGAACTTTCGAGACATAGACAATAGCTCAAAGAGTATATTACCACCACGTATGAATAGCTTATCAAGAAAAATCATAGACAACCTATAAATAGACATTTATTTTACACTTTTGTTAACCTGTAGATAATAACAGATAAATAATTAGCAATAAATTAAAATTGCGACTATAATTTGAGATTTAAACTATCCTATCTCTCAAGTTGGATCGAACTGCACATGGTGTGCGAATTTTATTATAATCGGCTAAGTGGTTTAGGAGTCCATTGAGGACAAACATTGTGACACGAGATTTATATATATTAAGATTTGCCAAGAAACAAAAGTAAAGCAAGAAAGGAAGTACTTGCAGCATAATAAGTTAATAACCTTACAATTGCATTAATCAACGTTCCGCACGGCCATAACTTAGACGGGTGACGGCTGACTGTACTTTATTTTGTTGTGTTTCTTTTAATAACAGGGTAAACAACTTAAAAAAAAATCTAAATATGAAAAAAAAATCTTCCTTTTTTGTTGTCCGCAGTGCATGATTTTCATGAAACATGTCTAAGAACACTCGCGCCAGACTCACCTTTCATACAAAAATAACTAAATTAAAATCGCCATCCGTTCGGGAGCATTGATGTCCCAGACAGACACACATACAGGCAGTCAGACACGTCAAACTTATAACACCCCCTCTTTTTTGTCGGGGCTTAATAATATGATTTTGCGTATGTCTATTATATTAAGTATATCAGATGTGTAGTACCCGTAACACAAGCTTAGAGCTTACCACGGGGCTAAATGTTGTTGTGTGGATTGTCTGAAAATATTTAATTATACAATATCAATTTTATGTATTAATTATGCTTACTATAAACTGTTAAATTAAAAGGAAACCTCCTTCATTCATAAGTCTATCACATACTTATCGTTTTTTTTGTACCGCTAACGTTAACAATAAATGGAAATTAAAAAAGAATTTTTAATAGTTAAACCTAAGAAGTGAGGTTCATATTAACGTATTAAAAATCATTTAGATTTAATAACAAACGGAAGATCAAATTTTTTATTCAACTTATGCAAACGTAGGCGGTTTTCGGACTGCATCATTGAACTCCCATAATTATAGACGGTTCGAGTCCCAGGCCAGCACTTATGGAATAAATGTGTATCCGATGAAAAAGCATTCGCAGCACGTGCTAGTAATGGGATAGAAGAAACCCTTTGAACATAAAAATGATTAAGTTTATGCTCGTGAAATAGGCCTTGTATCTAGTTTCTGTTTTTATCTTTGTAAATTTTGTATTTTTTATTTTGTTTTCCACCGCCGTCCACAACCTTCATTAAAATTATTTCCATACAAAGGTTGTCTGGGAGAAATTGCTTTATGCAATAAGACCGCCCATTACGCATGCTAGGTTAAATTTTATTTTTAATAATTTTGTATTTTTGTATAACATATGGTGTGTGTGTAATAAAGAATTTTCTATTCTATTCTATTCTAGGAAAGAAACGGAGTAGTCCAGTAATAGCACTAAGCCTCATCTGTTTTTAGGGTTCCGTACCTAAAGGGTAAAACGGGTTCTATTACTGAGACTTTGTCATTCGCTGTCTGTCACCAGGGTGTATCTCTAGAACAGTGATGGAGTGTTGAAAATTTGAGAGATGTTGTTTCTATAACAACAAATACTAAAACACATCTACATCTATATATAAATAAAAATGAATTGTTGTTCGTTAGTCTGATTTAAACTCGAGAACGGCTGAACGGATTTATCTTATCTTAGTCTTGAAATGTTCGTGGAGGTCTAGGGAAGGTTTAAAAGGCGAGAAAAAAACGAATAATTGCCGGGAAAAAAAATTGAATAATAACCAGTGCGAATCCGGGGCGGGCCACTAGTCTATAGAAATAAAAATGAATTTTTGTTCGTTAGTCTGATTTAAACTCGAGAACTGCTGAACGGATTTATCTTATCTTAGTCTTGAAATGTTCGTGGAGGTCTAGGGAAGGTTTAAAAGGCGAGAAAAGGACATAAACTACTTTTTGCTGCGTGAAAATCTATAACTACGCGGGCAAAGCCGCGGGGCACAACTAGTAATAAATACATATATTTGAGATCTTTTATGAAACAAACGTGGTTATATCAAGTCGATTGCCGTTGCGCGAAGCCAGTACTTGGACGACCGCTCTAACTGCATTACCTTTTCACTTTTAAAAAAAGAATCTACAGAATTAATGTAAGCAGATATGAATACCCAAAGCACACATCTTCCACGGGCTAAATATTACCTATGGCTTCTTCAGCAATATTTCTACCATTCAACCCTGCCGTGTTGGGCGAAATTTATTTGTTTTCTCGTAGAAATAACGTGAACCACTTTATTTATTGCTGAAAACTGCATTCAAATCCATGGAGTTGTTTAAAAGGTTACATATATAAGCATACATTGCAAAAGCAATTAAATTTACGCGACTTAAAGATTATATAAATGTTAGGTCAGAATTCATAGTTCATTACAAATGTAAACAGAATTCAGATTTCAGATTTATTTATTTCACCTTATTTTAACAATGGTTGCTATACTAGGTAAGTCATTTTATACATTCTTTCTTAGTTAAATTATCCATAAACAAATTACAAGAAATCAGATGTTAATTAATTAAATACATTTTCCAAATAAATGAGAATAAACATTGATTGAGAATATCAAAGATTTATTTTGTGACTATGAATTCCGGCCTTACAGTAAGTAATCACTAAGCAATTCTAAGTTTTTAGAATTTAATAATAATAATAATAATAAAACTCTTTATTACACACCAGGATATCACAATACAAAAAGGGACTTAAAGCTATATACAAAAATGCGTAATGGGCGGCCTTATTGCTTAGAGCAATTTCTTCCAGACAACCTTAGGATGGAGAGGATAATGCACAGCAAATAACTGGACGAATAACTGGACTGGAATTTAATTAGGTTTTATTACGAAATTAGATGCATCCGTAACTTTTGCCGTCACGATTTGAACCTGCACCTCCGAAAAGCGCCCCGTAGTGCTACCAATTACTCAAGCGCGCCAATCACGTGATAGGTCGAAATCCTTCTGCAATTTAAATATCGGGAGAAGCCCCTACTAAAGTAGAAAATCTCAGGACTATTCTACTTTCCATAGCTGAAATTGCAACTCAGATTCAATGGAATAGATGGCGCTCTTGGTTATTATTAAATCATAATGATTTTAATAAATGATAAACGTCACTTATAGGTATTTATGTGTTTTATGTTTCCTTCATTGTGTATTGTCCTCAGTGAATTGTTTTTGATATTTAGTTATGATTTAGTAGCGGAGTGCTGATTTTCGCTCTCTGCCAACTTTACCCGTAATTGATACGCGTATGGGAGTGCCAACTTTTGGAAATTTCTATACAATTCATCGCTTATGACGACTTTATCATAATGCCGACTTTGTTAAATTTTTAAGCAGAGATTAGCGGTTGACGAAATATTAATGTACACTTAAGAATATATTAATATGTGTATAACTGCAGTCGGCAAAGTGAACTTTCTATTTCAGCATAAGGTAACGTGTTCAGACATCCACTTTGCCTTTGGCTTCATCAAGCCTGTACAGGTGTGTACCTGAGCATGAATGTACCTTTAGATAAAGAAAACAATTAATTTGCAAAAGGTTTTCTCCAGTATATTTTGGCTTACCTCGAGGTAACTGCCACTTAAAACTATTCATGGTATTTTTATCAACATTTATATTTTTTTTATTTCAACAAGGATTTGTTTTCTAGTGATCAAGTTTATCGGTGTGTTGAAAAGAAAAAACGAACTCAAATATATTATAATAGAAGATTAAAACATTGATATTATCAATTAACATTATTCTAGAGAACATTGGACCGAAAAATTTAATCAACCCATTCCATGGTTTGTAACCGGAAATAATATAATATAATACCAGTTTAGTACAAAACAGCTTGAATAATTCAAACCAATTATTATTCTACAACAAACTCTTCCACTAATTAACGCTGAATCAAATAATTGTATGTAAAACTTTATCACAATCAGTTTAATTGCAAAAGTTATGAAAATGTGTACAAGTGTTAAAGAAGTTCTTGTTTTGTTTGTTTTATTATTGAATGTTGTTATTAGTAACGGCGATGCGACGGTAGATTTAAAAATAGCTAAATCCTGGGATGATAATGAACGAATGCATGTAATCGGTCACAGAAAAGACAATATAAATAGTTTAGAAGCAGATGGACCTGACCTGAGTATTACAGTTAAGCCGAAAATTCGAAAGCAACCAAAAGGCGCCCAGCTAAAGAAAGTCTTCATTGACGCTTGGAGTGATGTCTCTAAGTTTTTTCTGAAAATTGGCCAATAGTCACAGAATATAAAGGAAATATGACATTTTCAAATATTAATAATTCAAAAAATGATTAACCTCCTTTTAAGGTTTAAAACTATTTTATTTATTTATGAAGAAAAAGAAAAGATATTATATTATTTAGAAAATAATAAATATGCTATTGTTTTATTTAAGTTTAATAAATAAACATAATTAACTGTGTCAAATAATTTATTCTAATGCTTTACTAGTGAACAGTAAAATTATAAAACATGATTTCAGAAAATTTCTGGATCAAGAAGATCCCCAATTCATAGCGTATGTTTTTTAATAAAAGCTGTAGCTAACAAGTTAATCCCATTTAAAAATGTTATAACAATCGGTAAAGTAGTTCTCGAGTTATATTGAAATACTACTAATATTTTAGCTTCACTACCGGTCACGGCGTTGTAAGTGTTTTTTGGATTTTCCGCGGGAACCCCGTATATTTCCGCATATAAATGCTAATAAACTTACGAGGAAGAAGGTTTATCGTGAAGAACCTAACTGAGTGAAACAATTCTTCGTAAATGCTTAGTATGATGCCACAATTTTTTTTTGAGACTATTGACGTTTTTGATATTCTATTAAATAAATAATAAATCTATAATATATATTACTAGCTGACCCCTGACGTTGTTTTGCAAAATGAAAAATAGATGTTGGCCGATTCTCAGACTTACTCAATATGCTCACAAAATTTCATCAAAATCGGTCAAGCCGTTTCGGAGGAGTATGGCAACGAAAACTGTGACACGAGAATTTTATATATGAGATAAATAATCTATATATAAAATTTATATTAATCTATATATAAAAAAGAGGTAAAGTTTGTAAGATTGTGAGAATGTTTGTGACGTTAGGGGTAATCTCTAGATCTACTGAACCGATTTGAATGCAATTTGGTACACAGTTTCTCTAAAGCTGTAGTAAGAGGAGTAACATTGGTTCCATTTTTACCTAGGGAAAATATGTGAAACCGCGGGACAAATTCATTAAACACGAGTAACACCGCGAGGTACTGCTAGTTATTCATAAAGAACCCTACAAGATTATGTTTTGATATGGAAATATTTGTTAATAAACAATTGAAGGCACAAGTGGATGAAGTTGTTATATCGCATTTTTTGAATTTTAGGTTTTTCATCATAAATGAAGGAGTTATGTCACTACAGAAGTCTTGGCTCCTTCAGATTTCATACTTAAAGCTTAAACAATGGGAAAAAGAATGGATGAAGGGCTAAAATCTTCTTTCTCAAACTATTGGATTCTCTACACGCACCTCGCAGATTTTTATACCCACACCTGGGCCTCTGACCCTCTTAAAATTTATATCCTTGTTGAATTATTGTTCTATCTCTCCGATAGCTATAACATTGTTTGAATAACAATAAATTTCTTTATTTTATTTCATATCCGAAGGTTAAAGAAGGATAACTTGCGAAATAATAAGAGTTTAATTCATGCCTTTCAAGTAGCATTCAATAAATAAAAATAAAAATATATACATTTGACGACCTCAGTGGCTCGGTGGGCGGAGGTCCAAGAGGCGCAAGAGGTTGCGGGTTCGATTCCCGCCAAGGGACCAGATTTTGTACGATCTTCAATATCTGGTTTCGGGTCTGGATGTTTTCTATGTATCATTATATATTTATTCACAAAAAAAATGTGTCTATGTAGTATATCAGTCACCTAGCACCCATAGTACAAGCTCTGCTTAGTTTGGGGTTAGGTGATGCTGGTGACTGCCAGCATCACCTTACTGGCTGGTGACGCCACATTTCGAAACACAAAAAATCGCTTCACGCACTTGCCCAGCCCGGAGGGTGGTGACAAGCCGTGGCCGAAGCCTCCCACCAGAGACTGTTCTTAGCACCACCCGGAGGTCACGTGTAAGGATTCAGAGGGTTACCACTTACGGACGTGAACAGACAAAACCTCCCAGTCTTATTGCTAAAAGCGATTTCTTCCAGACAACCGTAAGCTAAAAGCTAATTGGACACCTTATTACTCGGAGTTGGTTACTGATATAAAACTTATCTAGCCCCGTAAGCTATAAGCTAGCCGATAAGCTCCAAGCCTGTGTTCGGGGCATCTGATATACTTCATATAATAGACTAATATATAATAGAATATACATAAAAAGATATTTTTTACTATATACATTAAACACCCAGATCAAGGAGAAAATGACGTATCTGTTTTAATTTCTGTATAAATAATATGTCCAGTAAACATAATTATTTAATCACATAACTCCCGACCACGCCGAAAGTAACAAACCTATCTAACTGACATTATTGTTAGAAATAATTGCGTTTTAGGTTTATTTCCCGATTCGCCGGTACCGTTCTCGCCGGTTGAAGTTTTGCCGGATTTATTGGCAAGTTAGAGAATATAAATATCGAGAGTTTACTAGGTCGCAATGACAGGTGATTAGAGGATACATGACAATTTTAATAATAAAGATATTACAATAAACTTGGCAGAGAATAAATGAAATAACGAATTATTATAAAGCATTTTGATTTTATTTGTCGATTACGTTCAAGAAACTGGGTCTAGCGTAGCCAATTTTATCAAAGACTTTAAATTCAAAAGTGCGCGCGTCTATCGACGACGTGTGAATAGACAAGTGATATATTTGCACGGAGAGGGAACTCTGGGTGCGAATGAATTGGCTAGGTAAACAGTGGGTTTCGGGTTGAAAACTACGTGATTTACGTGATTTAAAATATAAGCCACTGGTACAATTTAAAAAAAAACTTTCACGGTTTGAAAACTTTTTACCACGGCAAATTGCTTTTTTGAACAAAAAAAAGTTTTATATCAGTAACCAACTACGAGTAATAAGGTGTCCAATTACAATAAAAATAAAAATGAATTTATTTGCAATACTTAAACATAAAAAACAGTAACAAAATACGAAAATATACGCATTTAGTTAATATAACTGTGTCGTGTATACTAACGCCCTCTCCGTTTCAGTAGTATCCAAATTTTTATCAAACTTATTTAATTCAGTTGTATTGAGTCTCCTTTTAAGTAAATAATATATGTACCTGCGCTAGGAGATCTCGTTCTTCCTTGGTAAGTATATTTAATTATATACATATAAAATTGTTGTAGCAAAAAGTTCCAATAAATAATTCCCCGCGAGAAAATCCATAAAACGGCAACGCCGAGGTGTGAAAAGCTAGTCTGATATATTAATCAATCTACTGTCCCTTTTTAGGGATAATACCTTGTCAGTTATATTTTTACCCGACTGCGCAACGCAAAGGAGGATGTGTAAGTCTATGTATATTTCCCACTATGACCAGACCAAATGCATGGGTCGATTTCTATGATTCACATGTCAATTCGATTACTCTTAGTACGCCGAGTGTGAAATGTCAATCATTAGAAATAAAAAAGTCAATAAACTATGTTGTATTGAATATCGTTAAAAAGGTATTTAAAAATCATTTCTAGTTTTCTTTCATCATTTTTCCATCCGGCAAACTGTTTAGGATCTATATCGAGTCGAAGTTGCGTAGCAAGCATTCTCACTCAACAGGCCTTTTAATTGTGTAGACTAATAATTCCCAAAAAAAAGATAGGCCGCAGTCGGGTTAGATTATTTATAAATTTTGGCTTGTTTGGGATATCACTTGTCAGTAATGTTTGTCTTATTGTCACGGCTACAGTTGGAAGGTATTTCTTTAATCAGTTTCTTGTTATTGTGTCAATACCAAGAGGTTATCAAGCTTAGTTCAAGCTCAAAGTGGGATTGGGTAAGATGACACTGAAATATAAACACTTTGATTTTAATTTCTGATTCTACTTATTTATTATATCTACATAATATGTCTTGTTTAATAGGCAAATACGCGCTCTCAGAAAATGGAATAAATTACTTCCAAATAAAATAAAATTTAACACTACTCATTGTTTTATCTATTAAACTAAACATACAAATAAAATTATACGTATTTATTTATAATAGGTACGTGTAACTTTTCACATCGCCTTAATCGCCAAATAATGAAGACTGGAAAGATAAAAATACACATTATGTCTCATATAAATATAGTAAGCCACGACTCAGAAATCATTTCTCTACTATCACTTTACTTCAGTAGTCCTGTCAAAATGAAAATAATATTAATTGTAGTTTTGATGCTCGTAGTTGAGCATAAGAGTGCCCCTACAGAAAAAGAAATAATTAAAGAGGTTGATTTAAGTAAAAATAGCCTTTCAGAAGATAATATTAACCAAGCTATAACATTTGATAAAGGCACAAAAAGTATTGAAAACACTTCTGTCAATATAAACGACATATCTACAAAAACTTTGGACGGTAAAATCTGTGAAGATTCAAATGAAGAAAATAAAAACTCAGATGTAATTAATCAAATAAATGCAAATAAACAGGCCAATAATAAACTTTGTCTCAATGAAACCGAATTGAATAGTACTGATGTAGTACAAAAACCTGTGAGAAGGAAATTATTCGTTATTGAAGGATGTCCAACTGGATATGATAGAGCTGACGGCATGTGTGTTGAAATTGAAGTGTGAAAAACATTAGATAAATTATAAATTAACAATTTATCTTTATTGTATCTGACCACATAGTGACATACCTGACATGTGTCCCCTAATTATTATAATCACAGGAAACAATAGATACAGCCCAAAAGTGATAAATTTATCAAATAAAAACACAAAGATAATAGCACTCAGTTTATAAAATTCATAAGACGACATCGGACTGAACAACCATGTTTATTAAAATATTTCTCGTGTTTATAATAACAGCAGTTTTTGCTTGTTCAGTGAACGCTAAAACAGTGTTTGGTTTAAAATCTGAAAAAGTTATACACAATGAAGGACTGCTTAATCAAGAAAAAGATTCAAGTAAAAACTATACAATTGTAAATGTTACTGAAATAGCTAATAGAAAAGATAATTCCGAAGGCGTGAAAGAGAAACTTGGTAATAATCAGTTGAGAAAAAAATTCAACCATATGGTTGATATAGGACCTTGTCAAAAAGGGTATTACTTAAACAAAAACAGAGATTGTGTCCCTAATTTGCCAAATATCCAAGACCTATTTGGCATTAATGAATGCCCTACGGGATTCGACAGAACTGATGACCAAATATGTGTACCTATTGAAGAATAGAGACGGAAAACCAATTAACAATCATAGTAGCAAAATTTAGATAAAATAATGAATACATTTCAAAAAATCTGCATTAATTAAAGTTGTGTTTAGAAAATGGGAAAATATTAGCCAATATTTAGAAACAGAATGGTGGAAATCAGTAAATCAAAAACCATTAGGAATATAGAATCATAGGTCTTAAAATTAACTTAAATGAAAAGGAATTATCAATACCACTTTACTCTCCTTTAGCCCTCAAAAGATTCTTGACCTAGATCACCCGATAGGAACTTACTATATTAACAGATCCACCTAGCTCGATATGCACTTCACAATCAAAATGTCGAAGCTTATAATCCTATTGACACTTCTTACTGCAGTTTATTGTGGGTTACTTAACAATTTACTAGAAGAAAAGAAAGGTTTAGACAGTACAGTTAATAATGGAGTAGAAGCATTGGACAAAGAATCAGAGCCAGTAGTGGATACACTTGCAGGCCTCTTGGGCTTTAATGGAGAAGACAGAAAAGAAACGACTACAGTGAAAACAGAAGCAACTACTGGTAAAGTTACGGCCAAATCAACGACAGAAAATGTTATTACTACTAAAACAACTGAAATAGCTACAACAAAAGCAACAGAAGTTACCACTCAAAAAGCTGAAGATACCAAGACCGAGCCAACAAAGGCGTAGTAATGATCATCATCATTTCAGCCATTAGACGCCCACTGCTGGAAATAAGCCTTCCTCAAAAACGACCAATTATTCAGTCGCCACTTGCATCCACCGTGAGCCAGCAAGTTTGACCAAGTCATCTGTCCATCTTGTTGGTGGGCGTCCGACGCTGCGCTTAACAATCCGCGGCCTCCATTGGAGAACCTTTCGGCCCCAACGGCCATCTGTTCTACGTGCTATGTGGCCTGCCCACTGCCACTTCAAAGAGCTAATCCGTTTGGCTATGTCGGTGACCCTCGTTCTTCTACGGATATCCTCATTTCTGATTCGATCCCGTAGAGAAACCCTGAGCATAGCCCTTCCCATAGCTCTTTGAGCGACTCTGAGCCTATTCATAAGACCAATAGTGAAGCACCACGTTTCGGATCCGTAAGTCATCACTGATAATAGTAATGATACATAATAAATATTTCCGGACAATCCACACAACATCTATCCCCGTGGTAAGCTCTAAGCTTGTGTTACGGGTACCTACTAGACACCTAAAATTGATATAATAGACCTACATATTATAGATATGTATTGGCAAACATTTTAATTAAACACCCAGACCAAGGAGAAAGTGCTTGCAGAAAATACAAACACTTATATGTATTATTCAAGGTATAATCTAGAATGTGCGTGTTTATTTCATAGATTCCAGTAACTCATAATTTGTCATTGAATTCTTGATAAACGAAGATTATATGAATAAACATCATTACCGATTGAACCGAAAATATTAATTACTTATGTCCTTCATATGAGTTTTAATGTCCTTAGATCTTATTGTTTTTCAAAATCAAGTGCAAAACACAGACGTCATACAGACATGATCTATGTATTTTAATTTTGTCTATGTCTATAATATTTTAGTTTTGTTTCTAACTTAGCAAAGAATTATAGCAGAATTAAATTTAAATATTTCTTAAATATGTTATATTAAAAGTGGGTGGCAATATGTATAAGTGTGTTTATTTTATTACCATACCTTTAATAGATAATTTTTTGATTAGACTCTTGGCAGTGACCGAACGGGGTGCATGGTTCATGTTGACTTATGCTGGTAATCAGACCTATGCTGTATAAATGTATGTACCTATAAGAAAAATCAATTTCCTAGAATTAGAACACTTTGGAAATTAAAACGGCTTATTATTAAAAGACTTTCATATTTTTTCTCGTAAATAAAGAACAAAAACGTTGATCCAAAAGTATAATTTTCAGTTCAACGAACGTATATTTTATTCATAAGTTTTAAATAACTTCAAATAGTCGTAATAAAAAGATCTCTCTTTAACAGTATTCTTAGGTCCTGTTCTCTCTGTCCATCTCCGAGTAAAATTAGACAAATGTTAAAGTAAAAAGCTATTTCGCTCAGTCACATTGTGACAAAGCGAGATAGCTCTTGACCTAACTAACAATGTATGTAACAATGTAATGTACAATAATTATATTGTAGGGGGTAATCTCTTCCAGGCAACCTTGGGATGGACACAAATCATAAAGCACGAATAAGACACATTAGAGAGGTTACATTATGGAATACCTTGTTGGATTGACAAATTTTTAATTCCTATTTTTGATTGTTACACAATCGTAGCTATGTTTCTATCAGAAACTATTTCAAGGTTATTAAAACAGCCGTAAAACTTTACTATCGCTTGGTCGTTAAATTTTCGATAACTGCTAGGAAATATTTTA
This sequence comes from Gymnoscelis rufifasciata, assembly GCA_929108375.1. Classification (NCBI taxonomy): domain Eukaryota; kingdom Metazoa; phylum Arthropoda; class Insecta; order Lepidoptera; family Geometridae; genus Gymnoscelis; species Gymnoscelis rufifasciata. The sequence goes on from OV815326.1 coordinate 2,385,648, forward strand.
CGAAAATGGTTTGCTTCCAAGCCAAGATTTTGTGTAAATAAAAGTTGTAAGAAAAAAAGATAGACAATATCTAAGTCTTTTTCTTACAACTGTCAATTGAAAAATTAAGGGATTAAAAATATCTTTCGTTCCATTTGCAATTAACCGTTTCGCCGACAAGCTTTAAAAGCAAATATGCATTAACTAGCAATGCCCCGCGGTGTTACTTTACGCGTTATTATGTATTTTCCCGAGTTAAAAAGTCTAGCCGCCGACTAAAGCCTATATGTCCTATGTCAAGTTATAATCTATTACCATATCAAATTTAAGGTAAATCGGTGCAGCTGTTTTGACGTGATAAACGGACGAACAAACAGACATACACATACACTTTCCCATATTATTATAATTAAGAATGGATTTAAATATAAAAAAAATATTTAAATTAAATTCTTTCCCTTACTTAATTAATAATACTATATTCAACCCTTACTTAATGTAATAATACTCTTGAAAGAACAACAAACTTCCACCCATACAATCTCAAAGTTCAATTTAAGATAAAATTCATAAAACTAACTTAATTATTTCTCGATTCCGTCAATATTCCCCAAAAGTCTTTAAGATCCTTATGGATCTTGTTCAAAACTTTTAATATTTTTCCTTGCGTAGAATATGTACCGTTTCCGCGTACCGTATTAAGTATTTCTGCTTCTACTGAAGTATAAATATGTAGGTATATAGTGTGATGTATGCCTCTATAACCTATACGATGTATCTTAACTTAGATAGATATAATGCTTATATAATTTGTAACGTGTACCTATTGGACAGAATAAATCGAGATTTAGAAGAGCTAACACCTTTTCATTTGGGCGCCTCAGCGCGCCGTCCACCGAACCTTATATGGCGACCCTGCCAGTTCGATCGGATTCGCGCTACGTTGCAAAAATGGACTTATCATTTTAATAAGTATTACAATGAATGCAGAACAGTGCGTATATAATATTATGGTTTTAAAAGTTAAACATGGGTAAATCATACTCAAAAGTGGAGGTCATCGTTCCCCAAAATGCGATCGATCGAATAGTGCGGACATCGAACAGCATCGATTTTGGGAGTAAAAATGGGATTGACAAATTTTGACTTTGAAGAGAAACAACAGTTGGTTCCGGCGTCGTCGAGAGATTGGAGGAGTCCACGGAGACTACGGGTGTCAACATTATATGAGATCCCATCGGATACTACTACTACTAATACAACTGCGATGCGTCGTGTCGCGCTCTTCTATAATTTTTTTTTTAAGTCGTAATGCGTAAGGATAAACTCAATTAGTGTTGTGAAAGTGCAGTGCGTGCGGAAATAAATAGTGCCTCGCGATGAACCTTATTAAAGCGGTAAACGTAAGTGTTAGAAATAAAGTAAAGCGCACGTCGGTATGAATAATACATTATATTTTTTTTAAAGGTGTCAATTAATTATTAAATTATTTCGGTTCAATTATACCTACTTTTGAATAATTATAATATCAGTTGGTATTAGTATTGTTAATGGAGAAAGTACTTATAAACTATTATTCATGCCTACAAGAGATAAGATCTTATTTAATAATAATCGGCCCTAAAAGGAGGAGTGAATCAGAGACTATTCGTTCTAAGAATTCGTTCTTTGCTTCTTCTAGCAAAAGTTTGCTTTAAGAAAGAATTATCAGAATTGAAGTGTAAAGAGTTATGTAATGAGTGAATAGCGTAAATAGTTTTTCAGATTAAAAAAAAAAAAAAAAAAAGTTTATATAAGGGTATTTCTGATTTATGTGCTGAGTCAAATAGAAATCTAATAAAAGTAACAATAAAAGGAATCTAATAGTCGAATAAAAGTAGATAATATGGAGACTTTTAACCTTATGACCGCTGTGTCCTTACTTCCAGTTATGAATGATAAGGAAAATGTTACAAAGCAGCTAATTTCGGCAATTGAATTTTACGAATCTATGTTGAAAGAGGAATCGAAACCCTTTCTTGTGCAATTTGTACTAAAAACCAGATTATCAGAAAGTGCTACTTTGAGATTATCACAGAAATATGACACCGTTCAATTGCTTGTTGATGATATGCGCAAACATTTGATAACAAAAACATCTTTTACGGCTCTACAACAGAAGCTATTAGGGTGTACACAAAATCAAAAAAGTATTGAAGAATACGGTAATGAAATTGAAGAGTTATTCGTTGGGTTGACTGTATCTCAAGCTGATGGTGATTCAGGAAAATATTCAATTTTGAAGCCATTAAACGAAAAATCTGCTATATGGAGGTTTGCAAGCGGTTTGCGGAACAGTCACCTCAGTACCGTTATCACAGCTAGGAATTACGACAGCTTAAAGGATGCAATACGTGGAGCTAAGGATGAGCAGATCTCCATAACAACTTCGGAAAGCGTCATGCAATTTCAGCGAAAGGCTTACCCTTTCAATAATTCTTACAGTTACAGAGGAAGAGATAGTCACGGTTCGATTCGTTACAATAACCATAACTCGTACCGAGATCAGAATAACAGTCAGCGTGGTCACCCTACTCACGGGAACAACCACGGTACTTGGCATGCAGCGAGATCGAATAACGCGTCAAGAGGTAGGTACAATAATAATAATCGAAGCTATAGAGGTCAGAATAATTATTATAATTCGAGCATGTACCACATGAGTTCGAACGGGCAGCAGGCAAATACTGCAAATACTGGTTCATCTACCAGCAATGGTACCACTAACGATACGCTCACCCAAGAACAGAGCCCTTCGATTCAGTTTTTCGATAATAAGCAGGATGGTTCATTGAATCATTTTCAGATTTGCTATTACAACAATTACAATTCAATTCAATTATCACTCGGTAACAGCGCGTGCAATTGGTTGGTAGATACGGGAGCATCACTTTGCGCCGTGAGACATGACACCTTACTCAAATGGAACATTCCATTCCATATAGGACAACTTAAGATAAACGGGGTGTGTGGTGAACTTTGTTCGATTGGATATGCTGATTTGAGATTGACTTTTATGGATAAGGAATTTGTACACAGGTTTCATGTGTTCGATGGACTATGTTGTCAGAGTGAAGGTATATTAGGCTTAGACTTTTTAAGGAAATACAAAGGAATAATCGATTTAGAGTTAAATACCTTAAAATTATACAATAATGACAGTGAAGTATGTTTGATATTACAACCAGGTAAAAGCGGAAGTAAATATATTAATCTAGCGCCTAGATCGGAAACGATTCACTTTGTGTCAACACACTTGAAGGAGGATTGCGTAGTCTCTCCAACAGAATTATGCGAAGGAGTAATTTTAGCAGGTTCTATTGCTCGACCTGTCAATGGAAAAATACCAATTAAAATTTTGAATACGCGAGAGGAACAAATTAACCTGAGTTTTTTTAATCAAGAACTAAAGAAATTAAGCGAATATGATTTATTGCATTTTGATAAACCGGAAATAAATGCCAATAGAGTAAAGAAATTACTAACAGAATTGAATTTAAGTTATTTAAACAGCGAAGAACAATTAGAAATTGAAAAAATATGTGCTAAATTTTCAGATATTTTTTATTTAGAAGGAGATTTGTTATCTAAATGCAATATTTATGAGCAATCAATTCATTTAAAGCCAAATTCTGTGCCTGTCTACAAAAAACAATACAGGTTACCAAAAGTTCAATGTAATGAGTTAGAGAAACAGATTGAGAGAATGCTGAAGGAAGACATCATTGAAGAAACTATGAGTGAATGGTCGAGTCCTATCTTATTAGTACCAAAAAAATCGGACAATAACGAAAAAAAATTTAGGTTGGTGATTGACTATAGGAAATTAAATGAAACAGTCTCGGACGATCGTTTTCCACTACCTAACATCGTAGAAATACTAGATTCACTTTCGGGAGCAATCTATTTCTCTCATTTAGATTTACAGAACGGATATCATCAAATTGAGTTGAATCCAGAAAGTAGGAAATGTACTGCGTTCACGTTTAAAAAACAGTACCAAATGAAACGTATGCCAGTAGGTCTTAAAACATCAGCTAGTGCATTTTCGAGAGCAATGACAGTAGCGTTATCTGGACTAAATTACGAAAAGTGTTTAGTTTATCTAGATGATTTGATTTGTTTCGGTAGAAATTTAGAAAGCCATAACAAGAATCTAATTGATATTTTTATTAGACTGAGAAAAGTTAATTTAAAATTAAATCCTAAAAAGTGTAATTTTATGCAAAAGGAACTTTTGTACTTAGGTCACGTAGTGAGTGCGGATGGTGTGAAACCAGATCCGGCTAAAGTACGAGCCATTCAAAATTATCCTACACCTAGGTCTTGTGATGATGTAAAGCGATTTGTAGCTTTTGCTAATTATTATTGACGTTTTATTTATAACTTTGCTGAAATAGCAATACCATTAAATAAATTATCAAAAAAAAATGTAGAGTTTATTTGGACAAACGAGTGTGAAAAGGCATTCCAGTTATTGAAACATAAGCTGGTATCACCTTCAGTCTTGCAGTACCCGGATTTTTCAGAGGAAAATGAGTTTAAACTTTATACAGACGCTTCGGGCATAGCAATAGGCTCTGTTTTATGCAATGCAGATAATAGACCCGTAGCATATGCAAGTCGTAGCTTAAACAAAGCAGAACATAACTATCCAACTATAGAGAAGGAAATGCTAGCAATAGTTTGGTCAGTAAAATATTTCCGACCATATTTATTTGGACGAAAATTTCGAATATTTACGGATCACCGACCTTTAGTTTATTTATTCAATATGAACAACCCGTCCAGTAGATTAACTAAATTTCGATTGATATTAGAAGAATATGACTTTGTGATCGAGTATATTAAAGGAAAAGACAATGTAGCTGCAGATGCCTTACAGAGGAGTTGAAAGAGATGAATAAACGAATATTAAATGTAATGACGAGAAAACAGACAAAAGAGAGTGAAAGAGTAAAAGAAAATGATACAAAAATATCTGACACGTCTATTGATTTCCAGCCTAATCAACCGAAAGTCGTAGAGTTATTAAACAAACCGTCAGATTCTGTCGAGTTAGTAATTATTTCAAAGCAAGAGATGAATAAAATAAATGAAAATGAATATTTTTCATTTGCGTATGATAGCAAAAAATATATTTTATATACTACATGCCCAGACTTACTATCATGTACAGCGCGAGACGCCTACATGAGTCAGCTGGAGCACATATGTAGAGAAAAAAATATTCAAGAATTAACTTTAATAAAGCATGCAAGTAATGAAAAATATGTAAAATGGTTAACCAAAGAGGTAAATAAAATAAAGTGGATCCGTTTGCCACAATTTTTTATAATAAGAGGACAAATAAGAGTATTTTCTAAAGACGATAAAAGAGTTATTATGAACGATTATCACATTTTACCCACGAGTGGTCATGCAGGTATCAGAAGAATGTTAAATAACATCAAAAAATCCTATTATTGGCCAGGAATGGTGAACGAAGTAACGGAATTCGTGAATAAATGCAAAAAGTGCCAAATGCAAAAGCATTCAGTGCCAATTAGAGAGCCTATGGTTGTAACCACTACGGCCATGAGCGCCTTCGATAAAATATTTTTAGACATAGTCGGGCCTTTAGATAAGGATTATTATAATATGGTATATATTCTAACTATTCAGTGTGAGCTTAGTAAGTATGTCGTAGCTATACCATTAGAACGTAAGGACGCTGTTTCCGTAGCAAAAGCATTTGTAGAAAATTTTATTTTACAATATGGAGTCCCTCGAGAAATAGCATCTGATAGAGGTTCAGAATTTATAGCATCAACAATGAGCGAAGTTTGCAAATTACTTAACATCAAACAATTATTTTCAACCGCATACCATCATGAAACAATAGGAGCTTTGGAAAATTCTCATAAAAATCTCAATGCTTATTTACGTATACAGACTGATAACGATCCTACTAAATGGAGTACGTGGGTTCCGTATTGGTGTTTTGCTTACAATACAAGTGTTCATACATCAACAAAATTCTCGCCTTTTGAATTGGTTTTTGGTAAAAATTGCAATCTGCCTAGTAATTTAACTACAAACATAGAACCATTGTATAATTCAGACAGCTACCCGTTAGAGTTAAAATTTAGACTACAAAAATGTCACGAACAAGCAAGGAAAAACTTGTTGTTATCTAAAGAAATAAGAAAATGTAATTATGATAAACAAATTAACCCAATTGTCTTCAGAGCAAATGACTATGTTTTATTAAAAAATGAAAATAATTCAAAATTACAGAATGTTTATAATGGACCATACTTAGTTGTAGAAGATATTTCACCAAATGTTCGTATACTTAAAGACAATAAAATTGAAATTGTTCATAAAAATAGAACAAAATTGTTTAAAAATTCAGAGTAAGTACATAGTTATTATTAACTTACTTTAAGTTTATTTAATCATCAATGTTTAATCAAATTTATTTGTATTTTTTATAACTTAATATTATAAATTTTACATGTACCTACAAAAAAAAAATTGAGTACATCATTTTTTTTTCTTCTGGGAAAGGAGATGTGATGTATGCCTCTATAACCTATACGATGTATCTTAACTTAGATAGATATAATGCTTATATAATTTGTAACGTGTACCTATTGGACAGAATAAATCGAGATTTAGAAGAGCTAACACCTTTTCATTTGGGCGCCTCAGCGCGCCGTCCACCGAACCTTATAGTGTGTGTGTGTCAGCTATGACGCACGATTGGAGTTTACTCCTTACTAAAGAAAATTATGATATAATTATAATATATCGAATAGAAAAAAAGGGTAAATTAACGCATCTGCTAAAATGATAAGAGAAACAAACATATATCTGTTATTATTCGGATTATTTATATAACTTCAATAAAGCGTATTACATAAAGTATGTTACAAAATAATATAAATAAAATACAGTGAGACTACGAAGTATCGCGCAAAGAGGAGACCCCGAGAATGAGATACGCTGTGTAATGTATTCCATCTCATTCTTTTACACGTTTAGACAGAGACAAACATATATATACATATATATGTTTGTCTCTGTCTACGTAACGCCTCAACTTTTCGTGTTACACTTGATTTTACTCCTCATAAAATTTCCGTACCGGGCCTTATAACTCAAATCGTTTCCTATGGAGTAAACTCTAATATTAAAAGTATTCCTCTAATCGGTAATAAACAAAGTAGATATAATTTAATCTTAAGTATTGTTTTCTAGGACGTAGGACGTCCACTAACTAGAAGGAAGGAAGACAAAAGTGAAGGCAGCGGGCTCAGTGTTGATGCTGGCCGCTGCCAGTCGAAATAACTATAGTTACTCAGTGGCGCAAAAGGTAGCGGGTTCGATTCCCGCCGAGGGGTCATGGTGTTTGTATGTTCTGCAAGCACTTACTCCATGGTCTGGGTGTTTTATATGTATGAATAAAAATATCTATATATGTCTATTATATATGAAGTATATCGAATGTCTAGTACCCGTAACACAAGCTTAGAGCTTACCACGGGGCTAGATGTTGTTGTGTGGTTTCTCCGAAAATATATTTTTATTTATTTAATTCATTGAGGGAGGCCTTGTACACGTCGGCTGCTGATGATTCTGGTATTCTATATTTATCAACATATTTATTTCGGCCATAAGACGTCTTCTGCTCGACATAACTGCAAATATAAGGTCATAATCGCTTGTCACCATCCGTGTCGGGCCAGTGCGTGAAACGATTTTTTCGTGTTTCGTAATGTGGCCCGGAGAAGCCTTCTAGGTTTTCATGCCCCATCTTAGACCACATCGTCATTTAACAACAGTTGAAATTGTGGTCAAATGAAGAATTAACAAACATAAAATATATATAATATATATGTTTCATAGAAAACACCCAGAACCAGGACCAGGAGGTTAAAAACAATTTAATTCAATTCCTTATAATTGGACTCTGCGCGCGGAGGCGTCAGTTTTCCAGTGTCAAGTTAAATAAAATGAAAAAGTGTAAAAGATGTTAATTTATTAATTCTAGGTCTTCATGCCCCATCTTAGACCACATCGTCATTTAACAAAAGTTGAAATTGTGGTCAAATGAAGAATTAACAAACATAAAATATATATAATCTGGGGGCACGGCAGTGCCCCCACCAAGTCGAGCAAAAAAGCGGCACGGCCGTACCATCCTTTTCTCGAAGCAATTCAGGCCATTTTCGACCCCCTGTAACTTCGTTGTGGATAAAACTAGAAGACTGAAATTTTCAGTAACCATGCAGGATTGTAAAGACAAGATATATTTTAAATTTCATTCAATTTGAACCAGTATTTTAAGAATTATAACGGGTCAAATTTCGTAATTTTGTCACTCACTCACTGACTGACTGACTGACTCACCGATCATCAAAATTCTAAGGCACTTCTAGCAGACCTAGAAGCTTCAAATTTGGAATATAAGTAGTGTTTGGTGTATGAATCAAGGAAAAACTAAAAAATCTAGGAAAAACCGGTATAGAGGGCGCTGTCGTACCTTTTCTCGAAGCAATTCAGGCCATTTTCGACCCCCTGTAACTTCGTTGTGGATAAAACTAGAAGACTGAAATTTTTAGTAACCATGCAGGCATTGTAAAGACACGGTATATTTCAAATTTCATTCAATTTGAACCAGTATTTTAAGAATTATAACGGGTCAAATTTCTTAATTTTGTCACTCATTGACTCACCGATCATCAAAATTCTTAGGCACTTCTAGCAGACCTAGAAGCTTCAAATTTGGAATATAAGTAGTGTTTGGTGTATGAATCATGGAAAAACTAAAAAATCTAGAAAAGACCGGTATAGAGGGCGCTGTCACAACGTCACGTATATACGAAATATGTACTAAAGTAATAACAATGCGAAATATAAATAAATCCAATCTAGACCGGCAAAAAGAAAATTATATGGACATATTTACAATAAGTAGAAGGTACCGAAAAGGAAAAAAGTAGAACTGTCTACAAAATACAAAAAGAAATGAGATCCCATCAAAAACAATACTTGTCAAAAGAACCAAGTCGCGCAACTCAGTTGTTCTGCGGTAAAAAGTTGTGAGATCCAAGTAAATCCAAGTCTTCAAATTTCGTCTCAAAATTCTTTAATGTTTTATATAAATATATTGAGACTTGGCCATCGCACTAAATAATTGAATTTACACGTGTTTTCAGGCGATGGCCAAGTCTTAATATATTTATATAAAACATTAAAGAATTTTGAGACGAAATTTGAAGACTTGGATTTACTTGGATCTCACAACTTTTTACCGCAGAACAACTGAGTTGCGCGACTTGGTTCTTTTGACAAGTATTGTTTTTGATGGGATACATATGTTTCATAGAAAACACCCAGAACCAGGACCAGGAGGTTAAAAACAATTTAATTCAATTCCTTATAATTGGACTCTGCGCGCGGAGGCGTCAGTTTTCCAGTGTCAAGTTAAATAAAATGAAAACGTGTAAAAGATGTTAATTTATTAATAAATTAAATTGTCATTCCCAGCAAATTGTCTCTATATTAGCACTGAATATAAAAACAACTGAAACTAGACAATGAATCTGGGGGCACGGCAGGGCCCCCACCAAGTCGAGCAAAAAAGCGTCACGGCCGTACCATCAGGCCATTTTCGACCCCCTGTAACTTCGCTGTGGATAAAACTAGAAGACTGAAATTTTCAGCAACCATGCAGGCATTGTAAAGACACGGTATATTTCAAATTTAACGTAAAATACGTTTAGCCTACTACAATCAGATTTTTTTGCTCTTTCTAGTTATGTATACAGTTAACGTACACTAATTTTGAACACTTAACGGGTATTATCACTGCACCCTCGATACAAGCCTTACGTTACTTGACCAGTCTAATCAAACAACAGCCATTGTAACCCATGATAATAGTGTACTCACATCCGAATATTATGGGATTGCATATCGTAAACATTCCTAGCATGCGTTGCGTAGACATTAAATACATTGTACCTACATCATGTTCTCTCGGAGAATTCTCCATTGCTTCCAATGGTAATACAATATTCTGTGATAGAATCGCCAGCGGTATACCTACCTATAAAATTAACTCACTTACATTCACGTAGAAAAGTAGTACAATATCGAAGGTATCAATAAAGAGTTGCAGTAGACTTTTTTGCAATTTACAGGCGGTAAAAAAATAAGCGATATTGACAAACTAAAACTAACTAAATAAATATTAATATGTTTCTCTATTAAATATGTCATATAAAATTAATTATTAAAGTAAACTTAAAAAAATGCCAATTTTGCCTTTTTTGTCGAATACTGACCACTGACGAACATACTACTACCATAGACTAATGAGGTTCATTAGTCTATGCTACTACATACCATAGAAAAATAATGGTTATTTTTCTATGTACATACTGACAAATGTAGTTTTATCGATTTTGTCGTTATTATGACATAAGTTAGTTAATATTGCTTATTTTGATACAAAGAGGTGTAACCGCAATTTCTTTAGTAACATTATTATTTCAAGGAGTTTTTTCTTGATCTTCAAACTAAAAAAAATCATAAAATCGAAAAGAAAACTTAACAATAATTTTCAGTTAAATTTGGAGTAAATTTACTATTATTTTCTGTCAAACGACAAACAAGAAAAGAAGTAAAGTGGTAGACAATTTAATTTGCTACAAATTATTTTGTAGGTACATTTATATCTAAAGTTGTTAGTTTTTGAGATAAGTGCGAAAAAAAAATAAGCTTCTAATAAACTCTTCTACAAAAACCCCGTATAATATAAATGTACCCTAGTGTAGTCTGAGTCTATCTCATATTTATCAAATTAATAAATACATCATCAATGGAAAATTTACCTTTCATTAGTAATTGCTTTCAACATAGTTTATATTAGGTTTATATTAGACTATTTTTATTAGACATAAAAATAGTGATCAAATAAAGAAAATTCGATTTGGCTCTGTCGGAATTTTCTTTAGTTAAGTTTTTCGTTTTTTTTTTCGAATTTTCTTTTTAGTTTTTCGGACTAACACGTTTCTCAACTGCTTGCATCTCATCATGAGTATTTGTATAAGTTCATATCATGAGTATTTAAGTTATTTTAAAAGTTTACTACATGCCTTATTGAAACAGGGACACTTATGTCATAATGGTGTAATAATTAAGCTGTTTACAGGGGATCCAAAACAACGATTCCTAAAGATCCCACCGTTAATCGATCTCAAATTAATTCAATAGACTAACTATGTTAGGCTTAGCTACACGGAATAAGTAATTATTATAAATGTATACGTATAAGGCTCCTAGCACACGATTAGTTAACCTAGCTTACGTTACAAGGTTAAAAAGCCCTGTTGGCTAAGTGGTAGCACACTCGACTTTCATTACGAAGTTCGTGGGATCAAACCCCGCCACACACCTCTAGATTTTTCTTCTTGAATAATGTATGTGCGCTATAAAACACGTGCTTTAACGGTGATGGCAAACATCGTGAGGAAACCGGCATGTTCTGAGGACTTTAAAGAGTTTGAAGGACGTGTGACATTTACCAACCCGCACTTGGCTAGCTTGGTGAATTAAGGCATAATCTCCCTCGCCAAGAGAGAAGACCCTGTGTCCCAGCAGTGGGAACCTTAATAGGGTGATGATGATGAGGTTACAATTTTGCGTTTGAAACTCGTTTGACGTTACGAGCAACATCAGTGCGTCGTATACTGTTCTGTATTGTATGAGTTTCTGTATTGTAAGACTTTTAATGAATTATTTATCGGATCTCCTGAGAATTTGTTTCTTGAATCTACAGAGGTACCTACCTACGCAGGTAAAGGTAAAAATCTTTCTATCTCATAAAATTACTTTATTGTACCAGGGCTTAATAAGTGCTTCAAATAGGTCGTCATCATCATCAACGCTTTATTAACGTTCCCACTGCTAGCACACAGGGACTTCCCTCTTGAATTAGATAATTCTATGATAATACCCATGATGGTAATGGTTTTCTACTCTATTCTAGATAAAGGAATCAACTAATTATGAAAGATAAATATATTTTTGCCTTACCTACCAGAATAAAGGTAAGTCTTTATAATTATAGATAGATAGATAGATAACACTTTATTGCACACCACACAAAACACACAAAAAAAAAACAAACATAGACTTAGCATAATCATAATGTTGGAGTACAATGGGAGGCCTTATCGCTATGAGCGATCTCTTCCAGGCAACCTTTGGATGGACAGGATCAATAGTAACAAAAGACAGTGGTGTAATAGGAAGGAAACATATAGCTAGGTATATAACACACATAAATATATACATATATATTATACATATAGTAATACTGTTTATAAATATACAATACTTACTTGAGAAAGGGACAAATGGTATTGGAGATTTATTTGAGAACCTATTTCATATGAAAATGTCTTTACTTATGTATAGGAGTTAGATCTGTTTGTCCACAATCTCATCTGGTAGTGAGTGATAATTATGTTCTGACTACATTAGGTACCTACTTAATTCAAAATGTTGATAATTTCAGTAGGTACTTACATCATTTTATCCACAATATTCTGAGATGTCCAGCTAAAAACTTCAAAAACAGCAACTGTCACTTTCCACACTTTTTTCCACTAATGATATTTTTTTTTTATATAATGTATTTCTAGCTGACCTGGTGAATTTTGTATCACCTAGATACGAATCGTAGAGGGGTGAAAATTTAGGGTTGTAAGTTTTTTTTTGTATGCAGTATAAAAAAAAAAACAAAAAAAAAAAAAATTGAGAGGTGGTCCCTCATAGGCCCCCCCCCTGGACATAGGCTACTTTTAACCGCGGGAAAGTGTCATTTCGCTGAAAAATTAATTATAACGCGGGTAACACCGCGGGGCACTACTAGTCCTAGATAAATCAACGATATCTATCTAAATAAAAATGAATTGTTGTTCGTTAGTCTGATTAAAACTCGAGAACGGCTGAACGGATTTATCTTATCATAGTCTTGAAATGTTCGTGGAGGTCTAGGGAAGGTTTAAAGAGGAGAGAGAAAAAATCGAATAATTGCCGGGAATTTTTTTTTAATAAAAACCCATGCGAAGCCGGGGAGCGGGCCACTAGTAAATAATAATAATAACGCACTTCTTGACCAGAATACAGACATCGACATCTTTGCCGATGACTGGAGAAACATTATGATTGTTTTAGAGGTTTTGTGAGAGGGAGGAATGAACTTAAATTGTTGATGTTTTATTGATTGTTAGCTAATTTCTTTTAAAATTTATTTTATCTCCTATTTGTATTATAATGTTTTTACTACTAGTCTATCACTGTTACTAAATGTTATATTAATTAGTGTAATTGATTTTTTTAAGTCGTGATTATTAGTTAAATAATAAATAAATAAAATTATCCCAAGTATTTTTCTCAAACAATCTTTTAAAACTAAAAAATGTGTTGTGAAAATTAATTTCTGAAAAGATCTAAATTATGTAAAGTGTTTCCTACAAAAGGCAAGGTTAGGTAAGGTATGTAATTATGTATATATACAGTATTTCAGTTTTTTTAAGTTTATTTACTTCATAAGGAACTTTCTGCAATCTGTATCTTTGACAAAATCGTGGATTAATATAAATTGTCTATGATCTTCCTATTATTTTGTTGCGAGAACTAGCTTTTTAGTCCTAATGTTGGCCTTACTTAATCATCAACAATTTATATTTAACGATCTAATCTAGCGCAATATGTTTTCTACTCTATTTCACTATAGATAAGGTGTTAATTCCAACGAAATCAAATACAAAGCTGTCTTATTACGTATTTTCTTTCATACAACACAATACAACTCTTTGGCACTGTTTCTCATACAATTTTGTGACCCATCGTAGCATACACACACATCTGTGAAAGGTAATACATACTAACAATAATTAATAAAAAGAAAGTTATCAATATGACAATTTCAAAGGAAAACAGAATTGTGGTAAAGTCAACTATTTTGATGAAATAATACAACATTATGATATAATATTAAGATAATTTAAAACCAGCAAAAAATCAAATACCTACCTAATTAAATAAAAATAAATAAATATTTCCGGAAAATCAACACAACAACATTAGCCCCGTGGTAGCTCTAAGCTTGTGTTTTGAGACATCTGATATACTTCATATAATAAGCATACACAAATAAATAATTTACTATACATATTAAACACCCAGACTAAGGAGAAAGTGCCTGCAGAACATACGAACACTTGACCCCTCGGCGGGTATCGAACCCGCTACCTCCTGCACCGCAAGCGGACTTACGCCCACCGCGCCACTGAGGCAGTCTATAATAATACAACTCTTGTAATTATTTAAACATCTTAGAATAGACAAATCATTTTGTTGACACACACAGCTGTCTTAAATACACACTACTTATGATTTAAAGTCATGATAAAATAACCCAAACAAACTCTTACATCATAATATACTATATTTGTAGTTTCAGTTATAACGTTATCTAAAAACTAACCGTTATCGTAACGGTTATTAAAAGATATATCTTATTATAGCTAATGTGTGGTTTAAATTAAATTTCAGAACTAAAAACTTAAGAATAGTGGAATACAAAAACAAATATGATACAATAATATTAACTTAATAACTGAATAAGATTTAAGAAAATCAAAATTTACTTAGGCACAAAGTTTAGGCCTCAAACACACTTTTAAATATATTGTGATTTATCTTATTCCTAATGTAATGCTCGGTAGTGGGTATAAAGCAAGGAACTTGGCATGTTCAAATATATTGAATTACGTATAAATAACATGATATAGTCTAATGACATGATGACTACATAAAAAATGTTATTCTGTTTAGTCCGTCTGTAAACGCTGCGCTGTCTGTAGCGGTAAAGGACACCTATTTTTTGTTTTATCAATTTTATATAAAAGTGCAAAGATATAGGGCATCTATGTTCCGGAGTGGGGACTTTTGACAGCGAAATTTAGTACTAATCGCACGAAAGCGTTACGTCACACGAAACTTCAATGCACTGTAACGTTTTGATTTTATAAATTATCTTGATAACAGACTCATATTTATTTAGTAATGTACCCTATTATAACGGTTACGTTCCTATTTACGTTACACAAAAACGCTGCAGTAAACATCAAAATAACTCTTTATATACTAATATTTTACTAATAATTTAAATGTTACTGATTTTAACTATAATAAATTAAAATAATACATGTTATATTCCAAGCAATGCTATCAATATCATTATCACTTTACAAATCACCATTTTTGTACTAAAAAAATAAAGATACGTTATGTATCAAAGTAACAGTTACATAACTGGTTTTTCGTTATCACCGCTTCACCGTTCTCTCCACAGAAACTACCAACTATATTTATCACCGCAACATACCGTAATCAACAAATCGTTATTCACGAGTGGCTTACACAACCAAGATTTTGGCGAAACTTATATAACCTTCCAATAACGGTTACAAATAACTGGTATTTGGTTAATCAGTACAAATATTAATTGACACAAAACATCCATTTCGCGTAATTGACTGCACAATTTCTTAATTCTAATAGAAATCTAACAAATATATAATATATCTTTAAAATTCCACTAAAAT
Source organism: Gymnoscelis rufifasciata (assembly GCA_929108375.1). Taxonomy (NCBI): domain Eukaryota; kingdom Metazoa; phylum Arthropoda; class Insecta; order Lepidoptera; family Geometridae; genus Gymnoscelis; species Gymnoscelis rufifasciata. Next base: position 2,401,340 of record OV815326.1, read on the forward strand.
CATTGCAAAATAAAGTTGTATCATAGATACCAGTCATTGTAACCATATGAAATAACGTTACGTTCTAGAATTTAAATTCTATTAGAATGAAATCTCTCGCTTATATTTTGTGTTGAAAAAGAATAGGAAACCGTAAGCGTAGACCTAGGAATCTTGGACCTGGATTTCCGATTGACGCATCAACAATGCTCGTAAGCATTACATCACGCTAAACTTCAATGCACTGTATATTTCGTTTGCAAGAAAAAATAAAAAATATGGGTATGTACAGTTTTTCTGACGACAATGACGGACTTTTTTATTATTTTTAGTCATCTACCCTATTATAAAAAGTTCAAGCCCCAAGGCTTTAATTCAACTAGGCTATTGTTTTGTAACCGACTTTCAACCCGAAATATCTCTAATTTCACAATTTAACGCGTATGTTTATTTCGTCTAATTCTTTTTCTACACAAAATTTAAACACTTCCAGGGCATTATCACTTGATCACATAGACACGTTCACGTAGCTTTATTTCGTTTCATTTCGTGTTGACGTCCCCTTTGAGTGCGCCCTCCAGGATGGCTTTCGAGGAGATCTCGACGGTGACAGACTTGCTGATGGTGGACAGCTGCTCGTCCAGGTCCGTCTCCGCCGGCGGTAGGATCTGCAGCGAGGTGATCCTAGCTTTCTGGTAAGCTTCGGCCGTGTTGTTGCCGAGGAATCTGTTGATATAGTAAGCTAACGTTAGCTTAGAACAGTAAAGAATATTTAATCGATTATTGACATAATGCTTTAGTGGAATTTAGACTAAATTGTGCAGTCACAAGCCCCGAGTCCGGTGCTTTTATGCTCGAAATCTTTGCACTATCTTATTGAATTGATAAAAAAAAGAATCAAATTATTTATTTGCAACAATGACAATAATATTACCAAAAAGGTTGTAAGAAAATAGGAAAATAAATACGTTGTTGCAAAATGGTCCTCAGCATTCCACTTTTTCACAATACTTTTATTTCACGTTTTTTATCAGACCACGAATATATATATTCGAGTGGGATTTCTAATGAAAGGGCAACGTGCAAATTACAAAATAATATGATTTTTAACTTTTTTATAATTATAACGACGACCTCTGTGGCTCGGTGGGCGAAAACCCGTCTGAGGCAGAGGAGGTTGCGCAGGTTGGGTTAGATTCCCGCCGCGGGACACCCACTGTACAAGCTCTATACGGGGGGGTTCGGGGTGAGGTGATGCTGTGTGAGTAGTCCGGAAATATTTAAAACTAGCGGCCCGCCCCGGCGTCGCACGGGTAAAAAAAGTTCCCGGCAATTTTTCCTTATTTGCTCACCGTTTAGACCTACCCTGGACTACGACAAACATTTAAAAACCAAAATCAGCTCAATCGTCCCAGCCGTTCTCGAGTTTTAATCAGACTAACGAACAACAATTCATTTTTATTTATATAGATTACTAGTGGCCCGCCCCGTCTTCGCACGGGTTTTTATTCATTTTTTTTATCCCGGCAATTATGCGAATATTATTTAAAATTTGACACTGCGATGGTAGCGCCGTCTGTCGGATCCAATGTAAAACATTCCAAAATCAACAACTACTAATAAGTTGAAAATTAATTAAAAAAACATTGTCCAGCGGACAAAATTGTGAATCTAAACCATTCCCAGATCCCCTTGAACACACACAAAAAATTTCATCAAAATCGGTCCAGTCGTTTGAGAGAAGTTCAGTGACATACACACTCACAGAAGAATTATATATATAAATATTTATGAATACAGATCACAGAGAGCGCACTCACTTGACGGCGACGTAGCAGACGAGCAGCGCTGCGCCGGCGCAGAGCACGCGCACGACGGGCGACGCGAACAGCTGCGCCACCACCCAGGCGCCCGCGCCCGCGCCCACCATGCACGCCACGCCCAGCGCCGTGCGCACCCAGTGCGAGCAGTTGAACCCGCGCTCCCACTCCACCCTGCAACGAACGTCGCGGATAACGGGCCGTACGCGTTACGTAACGGTGCGCTACAAGGCGACCCACGGGACGGGACGGAAAATGGACAAAATCCTCTGTGCGAAAGCTCCTTGTGTGCGAAAGACATAATAGTATTTTGTCTATTTTCCGTTTTGTTCGCTCTGCGATGGTCTGGAATTCGCTCCCTACTGCTGTGTTTCCTGATACCTACAACCTGAGCATCTTCAAGTCAAGCGTGAAGGTACCTTCTAGATCTTTTTGATCCATCCTCGTCCACATCGACACTTACCACCAGGTGAGATTGTGGCCTACTACCAAAGATCTATCGTCTGTAATAAAAAAAACGACTGGTATCCCAGAAACGGGAAAAGGCAACAGGGGCGACAAATCGAACGATGGGAGGATGACTCACCAAAGGGCTGGGGAAGGCAAACTTTATTTATTTTATTTAGGTATGTAACAAAATCAACAGCCCTTAAATGTATCTTATTATTCACTTATCTATCTAACGGCCAATTATAGATTTACTTTATATAAACAAATATTATAGTAATTGACAGTCAAACAAAATTAATTAAGCTAATTATATCTAGATTACAAAAGACGCTTTGGAACCGCTCTCCTTTATCCGTTTGGTATCAAATTTGCTACCCCGCGTCGCAGTTCGCATTGTATCCGTAACCGGTTACGTACCTACATAGGATTCTAGACTTGATTAGATAGAAAATATTTGCAGCTAATATAAATGAAATTAACTTAAAATTATACATCTTAAAATAAGTAAGTCATGGTTAAACAAATGATTTTTCTAAATTTTAATCGATAAGCTTACCTGTTCGTCTCTTGGACAATGTAGGGCGTATTGCAGACCTTGCATTTCAGACCGTCTTGAGACCCGGCACTCTGTAACGAAAAAGGCATTCAATTAGGTTTTGTTTAAGAAGTTTTTTAAAATGCTTACGGTACCATCTATTACAAACTGTTATAATGGGGAAAATTGCCGAAAAACTCCTTGGTCTGGCTGGGCATTTAATATGTATAGTAAAATAATATCTGTTTAGGTATGTTTATTATATTAAGTATATCAGATTTCTGTACCCGTAACACAAACTTAGAGCTTACCACGGGGCTAGATGTTGTTGTGTGCATTGTCTAGTCTTTTCTTTTTATTTCATCAGCATCACCAGGGACTTCTCTCTTGACGAGAGAGATTAGGCCTTAATTCACCACGCTGGCCAAGTGCGGGTTGGTGATTGTCACATGCCCTTCAAACTCTTTTAAAGTTCTCAGAACATGCCGGTTTCCTCACGATGTTTGCCTTCGCCGTTAAAGCACGTGTTTAAAGCATAAATTTCTCAAGAAGAAAAGTCCAGAGGTGCGTGGCGGGGTTTGAACCCACAACCTTCGTAATGAAAGTCGAGTGTCCTCCCACTTAGCCAACACGGCTTTATTTTTATTTACTTACTATATATATATTATAAATCTGAAGAGTTTGTTTGTTTGAACGAGCAAAACTCAGGAAATAGTGATCCGATTAGAAATATTATTTCAGTGTTAGCATTTATCGAGGAAGGCTGTGGGAAAATAAAGTTAGCTTACTTATAAGCGTGCTTAGGGTACGTTTTTTTTTATGTTTGATAAGCCTTCAACAATCTCACCTGATGTAAAGTGGCGATGTGGTCTAAGATGGAGCATGAAGGCCTAGAAGATGGCTTCTGCGGGCCACATTACGAAACACGAAAAAATCGCTTCACGCACTGGCCCAGCCCGGAGGGTGGTGACAAGCCGCGGCCGAAGCCTACCACCACGGACGTACGTGTACTTTATCAGTTCCGGTCAGTTACCTCGACAAGCCAGCGGCTGAGGCAGGAGTGGTGGACGGCGGCCACGTCGCCCGTGCAGCGGCACGGCGTGATGAGCGGCTCCGAGCGCGCGCTGTCGTAGCAGATCCAGCAGTCGCGCGACGAACCGACGCTGCCCACTAGTGAGTCCGTCTCCACATTCTGTAGCCGAGAGAGTATACTTCAGAAAATGTTATCATCATCATCATCCTGCCCTTGTCCCACACTATGTGGGGGTCCCGTCTCCACATTCTGTAGCCGAGAGAGTATACTTCAGAAAATGTTATCATCATCATCCTGCCCTTGTCCCACACTATGTGGGGGTCCCGTCTCCACATTCTGTAGCCGAGAGAGTATACTTCAGAAAATGTTATCATCCTGCCCTTGTTCCACACTATGTGGGGGTCGGCACAACATGTGTTTTTCTTCCATTTCCCTCTATCACCCCCCATCTCAACACTCACTCCTTTCTTACACATATTTCACACAGTCCATCCATATTTTTTTTTACCTCCCTCTTCCCACATATCCTTCCACATTCATAATCTAACGCTCTTCTCGTAACATGACTTTCGTTCCTTCTCATAACATGCCCAAACTGAATTGTGAAGTTAAGTGCACTTCACACTTCAGAAAATGTTATGTCATCTTAAATTAATGGTAGACGCCTTTATCCAGCTACGCAGGATTCGAACCTGCAACTTCGCGAAAGCGCCCCGACGTGCTACCAATTATTATACAATTACGCCCCTTAACGAGCGCTAACTTAAATTATCGATTATTTTTTGGAAAAGTCTCATAAGACCATATTTTCTCACCCTGGAAACAGGACCACTGACACTGAAAATAGGGTAGAAGACTAAAATATAAAGGAAGCAAATCTCTTATTGAAGGAAACAAATAGAAGCAAATGGGAAGCAATTTTTGGATAGCATTTTAACGTTAAATACGTTACGTTTTAATAGGTGACTCGCCATCCTGACGGTAACGGAAATTTGATGCTGTATATATCTTGGCGCTTTCTTATCAAATTGATAAAGCAAAAAATGCGTGTCCAGTATTTTTGGAAGGGATAACAGACAGACTAAACAGACTACCTATTTTTTAATGTAGTCATCATGCCTATTCACACGAAACTCACCGAATCTCTTTCACTCTTAGCGGGCTTCAAAGCTCGCCGTTTCACAGTAGCTAGTAGCACACGCAGAATCAAAACTTCGAACGTACGGACCATAGCGACAATGTACCATGCTGATCTGAACCATGCTTCTTCGAACTGGGGATAGATTAGTATGTTAGTGGAGTTTACGGGGTTAGTAGGAGCTACCACACTGAACCAAATAAGGGTAGATCTTAAAATTGGGTAGAAGACAAAAAAAAATATTTTTGCTCTTTTCTTGCAAACGTAAAATCAAGACGTTAAAGTGCATTGAAGTTTCGCGTGACGTAACGCTTTCGTGCGATTTCTACTAAATCTCGCAATCACAGGCCCCCACTTGATCGTCTACTCGACTTTATAAGCACTTAGACAAGTCAAATTATTTCAATTTAAGTTGATGCAGGCTCCTTGTCCGAAAACAGCTGTCTACCCTCAGTTTAATGTTTTTATTGTTGGGGCATGGATTAAGAGTTTAATGTTTAGTTTGCAATCGAAGTAGGTTTAAACCCTTATTAACTGACATCTTTTAGCATTGCTCGTCTAGTCACTGTATTGTAAAACTTGTAATAGTTACCTATAAATAAGAACTACAAAATTGTAATAACTGATAAAGCTGTGTTGTTTTATTCGCTTCTCAACTCAGTATAAAACATTGAAGCGAACTGTCAAGACAATTTAAGACAATTTAATTTAAGCTGATATGTCCATGTCCACTTATGCCCAGTGCGTCTAAGGAAATAAATGTTGTGACTTTGACTTTGATTGAGATTTCGAGTTCTATTATTTGTATACTCAGGCTTACCACAGACTAGGTGAAGCTCTCAATCTAGTCAGCTGTATTCGGAAATGGACACTAATTACACCTGGACCTAACAAGAGACTGACAAAAGTCAGTTTAAGTACTCATATTATACAACTGATATGAGGCTAAACATGACCTAGAGAGTAGATAAGGCTAAATAAAAAAGACGACTTTTTCCAAAAAAAGTCTTTATAGTTTAAATGTTGTAGAACAAAATATGTTCGCCTGATTATTGCCATCCACACCCTCTCCGCTTTATATACCAATTTTGAAATACCTTGTATATATCCTACAAAATATTGTATAACTTAGTCCAGTGTGGTAAAAGATGTTAATAGAAAATTAATTTTATTCATATAATTTACACCTACCCCCAACCATACAACATCGATAAGCATGATACACCGAAGCATTGTCCGTGAGAATTAAACTTCATCAAATGACTATAGCAATAAACAAAACAATGTGAGAGCAGAAGCCCACAGGTGCTAAGACATACCGACCAACATAGACCGAGAGACAGTCGCTGTATTGCGATTTTGCCAATGATATTTAATATACGTGTGAAAAGCGAAATGTACCGAAAATCCGGGAATATAAATACCGCAACGATGATCCATAAACTTTACAAACAAAAAAACAACATCCATATAACTCAAACCATTTACCTAAAAAAGGACACAAAATTTAATTTCTCAACATTGACAAAAATTAGCAGATATTTCTAAAATTTAATTCCTCAATAAAACAATTACAAAACTTATCAGATATTTCTTCTGGAAAGGGTAAGTCAGTTGTAGAATGGCCATGCCAATAGACGGTAATAATAACTGCCTTCTCAGTCAACATCACGTCGTTACTTTATAGTAAGTTGGAAGAATCACTGCTCGGGATTGCGTTACGATACATGATATTTTTGCGTCACGCATTAGTCCAGGGAGAAAAGGCGTTCAAAACAGAATCCTAAGACTCAAGCCAATGAAACCTAATCAATCTTAGACATCCTAATCTGACGGGCTCGTGCATCCTCTGCAGAACCGTGAACGAGGCTCCGGCTTACCAAATATCTCGCATTAGTCCGACCGTAGTGGGTTTTGGTCAAACCAACCAACGGTGGTATGGCCCTACAACCTTTCGGTGATCTGTTTGAGTCGTTCCTTTTCTGCATGACCTGTGAGTCTGGTGTTACCTTGGTGAGTATTTTGGCCAGTAGGTCTGCTAGCTTGGGCTCGTCCGACTGGCGGCGGGGGTTGAGAACCCAGAAACGCTCGGCGCTATAGTTGGTACTAGCGGCGTTTGTTTGTCATTAGGTCTCGTCTGAAAACCAGCGCAAATCCACCTAATGGTGGATCTGCTTATGCTGAGGCGAGACCTTTTGGCACAACACATTCAATTATTTATGTTTAGAATATAGTATAATATATAAATATCTTATTTTTGAAGTGAAACTTCTTTAGAATCGTTGTGATTTGAAACCGGATGCAACGGAAGTGGAAATAATCTTAAACGCTAACAAGGTTAAGCAACTTTTGCGCGACGCCAGTACTTGGATGGGTGACCGCCCGAACAAAATCTTTTAGCAAAGTATTTTTCTTTTTGTTTTTTTTTTCTTCTTATATTCTTTTGTCGATTTACTGAAGTTTCACTTCTATCGTGTGTGAATCGCACACACACCTTTTATTTTATTTTATTTAACTGTATTTTACTGGTTATGTGTGTGTTGTGTCAATAAATGTTTTCTCTCTCTCTCTCTCTCTCTCTCTCTCTCTCTCTCTCTCTCTCTCTCTCTCTCTCTCTCTCTCTCTCTCTCTCTCTTCATGGAGTTCTATAGCGTTCCTGGTCCCGTCAGTTACCTTGGAGAGCCGGCGATGCGCCAGCAGGTCCGCTAGCTTGGAGTCGTCGAGCTGGCGGGCCAGCAGGCGGCGCGGGTTGAGCAGCCAGAGTCGCTCCGGCGCCATGGAGTTCTATAGCGTTCCTGGTCCCGTCAGTTACCTTGGAGAGCCGGCGATGCGCCAGCAGGTCCGCTAGCTTGGAGTCGTCGAGCTGGCGGGCCAGCAGGCGGCGCGGGTTGAGCAGCCAGAGTCGCTCCGGCGCCATGGAGTTCTATAGCGTTCCTGGTCCCGTCAGTTACCTTGGAGAGCCGGCGATGCGCCAGCAGGTCCGCTAGCTTGGAGTCGTCGAGCTGGCGGGCCAGCAGGCGGCGCGGGTTGAGCAGCCAGAGTCGCTCCGGCGCCATGGAGTTCTATAGCGTTCCTGGTCCCGTCAGTTACCTTGGAGAGCCGGCGATGCGCCAGCAGGTCCGCTAGCTTGGAGTCGTCGAGCTGGCGGGCCAGCAGGCGGCGCGGGTTGAGCAGCCAGAGTCGCTCCGGCGCCATGGAGTTCTATAGCGTTCCTGGTCCCGTCAGTTACCTTGGAGAGCCGGCGATGCGCCAGCAGGTCCGCTAGCTTGGAGTCGTCGAGCTGGCGGGCCAGCAGGCGGCGCGGGTTGAGCAGCCAGAGTCGCTCCGGCGCCATGGAGTTCTATAGCGTTCCTGGTCCCGTCAGTTACCTTGGAGAGCCGGCGATGCGCCAGCAGGTCCGCTAGCTTGGAGTCGTCGAGCTGGCGGGCCAGCAGGCGGCGCGGGTTGAGCAGCCAGAGTCGCTCCGGCGCCATGGAGTTCTATAGCGTTCCTGGTCCCGTCAGTTACCTTGGAGAGCCGGCGATGCGCCAGCAGGTCCGCTAGCTTGGAGTCGTCGAGCTGGCGGGCCAGCAGGCGGCGCGGGTTGAGCAGCCAGAGTCGCTCCGGCGCCATGGAGTTCTATAGCGTTCCTGGTCCCGTCAGTTACCTTGGAGAGCCGGCGATGCGCCAGCAGGTCCGCTAGCTTGGAGTCGTCGAGCTGGCGGGCCAGCAGGCGGCGCGGGTTGAGCAGCCAGAGTCGCTCCGGCGCCATGGAGTTCTATAGCGTTCCTGGTCCCGTCAGTTACCTTGGAGAGCCGGCGATGCGCCAGCAGGTCCGCTAGCTTGGAGTCGTCGAGCTGGCGGGCCAGCAGGCGGCGCGGGTTGAGCAGCCAGAGTCGCTCCGGCGCCATGGAGTTCTATAGCGTTCCTGGTCCCGTCAGTTACCTTGGAGAGCCGGCGATGCGCCAGCAGGTCCGCTAGCTTGGAGTCGTCGAGCTGGCGGGCCAGCAGGCGGCGCGGGTTGAGCAGCCAGAGTCGCTCCGGCGCCATGGAGTTCTATAGCGTTCCTGGTCCCGTCAGTTACCTTGGAGAGCCGGCGATGCGCCAGCAGGTCCGCTAGCTTGGAGTCGTCGAGCTGGCGGGCCAGCAGGCGGCGCGGGTTGAGCAGCCAGAGTCGCTCCGGCGCCATGGAGTTCCACAGCACGCATGGGAACCATAGCGCGACGCCGATCTCCGCGAGACGGAACACTAGGTCGTGCCAATTGCGGGATACTACTGGTACTCTGCAAGTTACATTTTAGATTTTATACGGGTTAACAGTCGTTTCCACATTAAAGGGACATTATCATTATTACAAATCTCAATTTATTTTATTATACATAGTTTTACAAATTATTATTAGTTCTCATATGTTTTATATTTATGTATTTTGCACTTTACATTACACTTACATACATTACACACCTCTACATCACACTTCATACATTACACTTACATTCACTACACGTCACTAAACAACTTTAAAACGCTCTCATTTTATAAATTGTACCATACTCCATTCATTTTGGTTTTTCAACAAAAAAAATACGACCCTACCTTCAAAAATATTATTTGACGTTTTTATTTTTATTTTAATGAACTTAGTTTTAAATTGTTTTAAATTTAAATTGTATACTTAATTTAAGATTAAGATTTAACAAATTTCAATGTTTATTTTGCTGAATTAAAGTTAATTTTAAGCGTGAATGCATTTATGAAGAGCCTAATAGAAGTACTCAATTTAAAAGGAGGTTTCATGCTCTGTAAACTGTGTGTGTTAGGTATGGCTATATCTATAATATTATTAATTAGCTTGGCTGATGAGACCGACCCTGGACTGCAGCTGTACCATCCAAGGCTAGAACACCGGTGTAGTTCCACTTACTTGGTCTTCCACAGCTCGCTCAGCGTCTCGGAGGCGAGGAAGCCGGCGATGAGGATCAGCATCAGAGCCTGGCTGATGAGGCCGACCCTGGACTACTGTACATCCAGGGCTAGAACACCGGGGTAGTTCCACTTACTTGGTCTTCCACAACTCGCTCAGCGTCTCGGAGGCGAGGAAGCCGGCGATGAGGATCAGCATCAGAGCCTGGCTGACGAGGCCGACCCTGGACTACTGTACATCCAGGGCTAGAACACCGGGGTAGTTCCACTTACTTGGTCTTCCACAACTCGCTCAGCGTCTCGGAGGCGAGGAAGCCGGCGATGAGGATCAGCATCAGAGCCTGGCTGACGAGGCCGACCCTGGACTACTGTACATCCAGGGCTAGAACACCGGGGTAGTTCCACTTACTTGGTCTTCCACAGCTCGCTCAGCGTCTCGGAGGCGAGGAAGCCGGCGATGAGGATCAGCATCAGAGCCTGGCTGACGAGGCCGACCCTGGACTGGTGGAGTTGCGAGATATCCACGGAGCGAGGGTCGATGTTCCCGTTGCCATCGGATAGGTCGGTTTGGACACCCTGTGAATGGCCAAATTGTATAAAATTATAAAGTAGATTTTTCAAACAAAGAATGTTTTATATATATACACAACATTGATAAGAAAATAATCATACTAATATTATAAATGCGAATGTAAGTTTGTTTGTTACGCTTTCACGCAAAAACTACTTAACCGATCATCATGAAACTTTGCACATATACTCTTGAAGGTATTAGAAATAACATAGAATACTTTTTATCGCGGGAAAATATGTAATTCCGCGGGAAAATCTATTTAAACGCGGGTAACACCGCAGGTCTCAGCTAGTTAATAATAAATTACAAGTTCAATGGTCGGCGGCAATTTTATTACACATTTTACTCAAATAATTCTTATATTTAAACATTCTGAAAGCCCTTAAGGGTTTGTGTAGATTGCGACTGATGAATTAATTGCGACTTTCTCATTATAATTTTAAATATTTAAGGGCTTAAATCGAGGAGCGGACATTCGATGGCTGAAGAGAGATTTTAGATTTCGACAGTATTTTATGAGCTGTCCAACGGGAAAAAAAGTATTTATTTCCACCTTATTTACATAGTTTATTTATAGTTATCGAATAAAAGTAAAAGTATGCATGTAATTTGTGTCAACCAAATGAGTAGTACTGATTGTTATATTGTATTTTTTTATTATTTTAGTTTGGTTTAAATATACTTTATTTTTCTGTATTTGTGTTGTCGAAATAAATGTCTTTCTTTCTTTAATATAATTATTTAAATCCAGTCCAGTAGTTTCGGTGTCTATTCAATACTAACGTCGGGCGGAATTAACTGTCACGTTCCCGTCAAACATTTCGCTTGAAGCGTCAGTCTGCCAGTGTAAAGTTAAATAAAATTATAAAGTGAAAAAGATGTTACTCAGTTGAACGCCATTTTGGTCTTTATTTGCCAAGTTTCAATCAGAATCTCAGAATACAAATTTACCATCCTATAGTTAAGCTTTATTCTGACTTTGGACATCGACGCCTCGCGGCTGTTTTAAGTCAGACGACACGACACTTGACAGCTTTACTTAAATAACAATAAAGCTTTCAAGTGTCGTGTCGTATTGTGACTATAGCCACGATGACGTCACAATTTGACGCCTCGTATAACAAACAGGTCACGTGATATGCTTATTAAAAATGTATAATTAAATTTATTGAATTAATCTTGGGAAAATATAAGTTAAAATGGAAACATTTGCGTTGTATGCATTAAATATTATTATTATTATTATTTTATTATTTTATATTTATATTTAAAAACTTTTTGAATTTCTGAATTATTATTCTTCACTACTGAAAGTAGGTTAGGTACCCTATTACGGAGTGCAATTCATAATTATTCTCAGCAAAATTTAATACATCTATACCAATACTAGCTGACCCCAGCAAACGTTGTTTTGCAAAATAAAAAATAGATGTTGGCCGCTTCTCAGACCTACTAAATATGCGTATAAAATTTCATAAACAACGGTTAAGCCGTTTCGGAGGAGTACGGGAACGAAAACTGTGACACGAGAATTTTATATATAAGAACTAGTCGACCCGACAGACTTTGTCCTGTCCCACGTCTCAAAAAACAATATCTAGTTGACCGTATTGTGAATCTAAACCATTCTCGAACCCACTTAAACACACACAACAAATTTCATCAAAATCGGTCCTGCCGTTTAGGAGGAGTTCAGTGACATACACACTCACAGAAGAATTATATATATAAAGATAGAAAGCTAAAGAGGTTATTTGTTTGATGTGTTGTTTGTTTTATTATTTCACTGTTAGATAGCTTATTTAAGAAGGAAGGTTATAGCCTACATATTACCCCAGAAAGTATAAATATAAATAAATAAATATAAATATTTCCGGACTATTCACACAGCATCACCTAACCCCAAATTAAGCAGAGCTTGTACTATGGGTGTTAGGTGACTGATATACTACATATATACATTTTATTATTATTATTTTTTTATTTTTTTATTTTTAGTATGTCATTGTTCTTTAAATCCATAAAACACGGGCAAGGCCGTGGCGTGAAAATCTAGTTAATTAAATTAGTTTACCTGTTTAGTGACTAGGGTGTCCGAGACATCATCATCGTCAGCGCTGGAGGGCCCAGGCCTGGGCGACAGGATAGTGCAGACTTTCGTCTCCTTCACGAACTCACCGCGGACCTGCCAACAATACACAACAAACAATTAATATACGTATATACAGATTATATTATGTATTTAGACAGAGAAAAGGGAGGCCTTTGCCCTGCAGTGGGACAGGATGGGTAATAAATAAATAATAATAAATATACAGATTATATCTTGGAAATAATGGCACATTGTAGAGGTTATAGACTTATTTCTGATGAGTTATAAACGTCAAATACACGATAGGTTCCGACCATATTCAGTCGGTTGTTGGGAATTGAAAATGGATCTTGTGGAAGCCGGTTGGCCGACCGAAATTTCGTAGGTATCATCTAGAGAGCAGCCATCTTTGTCGGTGGTCGCTTCCCATGGCATTCTAGATGGTCGGAACCGATCATGGGTGCGATGACTTAGTTTTGAGCTGTCAGTTGGTGGTCGAAATGGATTGAGTAGCAGGCCTTTTACATAAAACACACAGGCGAGACATTAAAAAAAAATAAGTCCGTTATTAAGGTCATTAAAAAAAGTTTACTGCCCAAAGCCACGCGCGATGCGGTGTTCTCAGAATTACACATAGGCTTCAGACATTAAAATACCATCAAAACTTGAAGTTAAATTTAACCTTTTCCAGTCTGATTCATGTTTGTTAGTTTTTGTACAATGCTTAACAAACTTTTGAAGGTCACATCATTGATTAAATGCGAGCTCGACTAGCGCTTGAAGTGTTCCGTACCATTTTTTAGCAAATTAATAACACTAGTGTTCGAGTTTATTAACGTCATTGCGACTTAATACTATGAATAAATGATAAGATTTTATATATTTAAATTTCATGTAAATATTTTAATATTATTTTTTATTAGTTGCCGTTACTGAGATCTTAAAATAACGGCAAAAAAAACTGCGTCCGTTGTTTGTGATGTCCTCTTTGTTCACTAATACCATTTAAGTAATTAGTTGCAAAATGCAGAATTCCAATACCTTCGACACTATCGTGACTTTTTGAAGTGATATTACGTAAGTACAAAATCTGTCATGATTTTTGTAATAATAATAATTCTTTATTGCGCACATAATTCAAACACAAAAATATTCTTAACACTATGTGATAAAATTGTTGTAATTAAATATTTAACTGTCAAATTATCACTACTTATGAACCCTGTACTTTATTCCGAATGTTGTATATAGTATATTTTATTTTGGGTTCGGCTGTAAGTTTTCCTTAAATAAATAAATAAATTTCGCATGCTGGCAGCCTGCCTGCTTTTAACAGACGGACGGACAGGAAAGTAAAGACAAAGGTATAGGTACATTTAATTTAACTTAATTTAATTTAATGTCTTATGTTTTTATTTTTGTATACATAAGAGATGGAAGCTGAGTTGTTCTATTCGCTTCTCAACTTAGTGTAAAAAATTGAAGCGAACTGTCAAGACTATGTTATTTCCATGATTATTCTTAGTTTTTATTTAAATAAGATTTAAGTTGACCTGTCCATGTAAGCATAGGCTTCTAAGGAAATAAACGTTTTGACTTTGACTTTGTATGTATGTGGACAACCTGTCTGAATAAAGAAACTTTATTTTTATTTTTATTTATTTATAGGATCCGGGTTATAGTTCCCGGGTCCCGTTGTTACCTTTTGAGTACGGAACCCTAAGGTTATAAATAGGTATGTTTTCTTTGAAGAATGCAGAGATGAGCAATGTGTAAGCCATTGTTCATAATTTCTGTATGTGCCTTACGAACTACCTACTACGACGCGTCTTTGCGGAAACCACAATACAAACGTACTATAATAAAAGCCTTTATTCGCTGACCATTTTGACTTATGCCAAGTTACTGTAAGTTTATATAAAAGTTAAATTATACCAGAAAAAAATATAAAAATAAATAATCTTTAACAGCTAGTTTGATGGTCAGGTTGTCCTTCGACACAAACTAAACTAGTTGGTTATAGAACCAACATTAAGACTATTTTAGTGAAAAGGCATTTTGTCTCTTTCTATCCAACGGAGATTTAAAGTTATCCAGTAAGAATGAATGTCAACTGATTTTTATTCTTATTATTACGTTAACGTTTAGTTGTTACTTTTTTTATGCTGGATAAGTCTTCATTCGACCGCAATCTCACCTGATGTAAAGTCACGATGTGGTCTAAGATGGGGCATGAAGACCTAGAAGGTAGATGGCTTCTCGGGACCACTTTACGAAACACGAAAAAAATGGCTTCAATAACTGGCCCAGCCCGGAGGTGGCGCTAATTATGAATAACCGAATATCTTCTCTCTTTAGAAAGTCTCTCTTCGTCTCTTACGAATTTAAATTACATTGCTTTCTCTGAAAGCAAATTTATCTGAATGAAAATTGAATAATAAACATGATGCCTACATGTTTATTAAAAATATTACTATATTTTACGTCGTGGCCATGACTTACTAACAATATAGCTTACTCTAGAGGTATCTTTACAGAATGTTTCCTAATGCTACTGAGTAACTCCATATTCTATTTAATTTTGAATGAAATTAAATTATTACTAATAATTAACTCGATTACTAATTTCATTCAATACAAAAGATTATTCACATACCCAAAATAAAATAAATTATCAATGAAATTAAATTAAATCATGTTATGTTATCAAATTATTTAAAAATTAACCATTTTAAATCAAATTAAAAATTTAAATGACTAAAATCACATTAAATCAATCACACAAATATTTTTCATTACACAATATGTACATCAAAGCTTTCGCGTTTTCGTCAATGAATATGAACCGCCGAAACTTGACCCCTCGCGGCCAAAACTGCTCATTCAGGAACGTCCTAAGGTCGAACAAAGTCAAAACGTTTATTTCCTTAGAAGCACATAGCCTACATGGACAGGTCAACTTAAAATTAATAAAACTAAATTGCTACGGTACAAAATAACTACGGTCTCTGTTACCACATTGAGCGTGGGTATGCTGCACGTCAGAGGAGCATGCTTTACAAGTTGGTTTTCCCCCTAGCATAAACCATTCACCGCCAATTCTAGCCAATAACAACTAACCATAAGACTATATCCTCATCTCATTTTTTAGGATTCCGTATCTCATAAGTTCATAACATAAGGTAATAACAGAACCACTAGAGGATCAATTTTGTTGTCAGTCTGTCGGTCATGGCCATTATTCCCAGGACCGCGTGGATGTATAAAGATGAATTGTTTTACTATCATCTGATTAAAAAAAAAAAACATCTAAGCCAATGGAATCAAAAGCCTGACTGCCTTAGTGGCGTGGCGGGCGATTGTCCGCTGTTGGCGCAAGGGTTCGATACCCGCCGAGGGGTAAAGTGTTTGTTAGTTCTGCAAGCACGTTCTCCTTGGTCTGGGTGTTTAATATGTACATATAATAAAAACAATCTAAATATGTATGTCTATTATATCAAGTGTATCAGATGTCTAGTACCCGTAACACAAGCTTAGAGCTTATCACGGGGTTACGGGGTTAGATGATTTGTGGATTGTCCGAAAATATATATTTATTAAAGATACAGCCGTTTATGTAACAAAATCCTTAAATTAAATATAGGTTTTGAGTCCATAGCGACTATACGATACCCGAAAAGGAACCAGAACCCTTTTTATTTGCAATGGACAAGGTGTATTCTTCCTAGAACTTAAGTGAGATTGGTTCGAATGGCGATCAAGTCGGCAAATCACAGATTGAAGAACATTAAACGGCATAACAAAAGGTAGAAGACAATAGAATGTAGTATTGCATCAACCACAGGTTTTATACAAGGCTCTTATGATACAAGCATATTATTTTATTCTTCTACGTAGTATTAAATTAATATTAGTGCGTACAGTAAAATCAACGAGTAATCTCGGTTCAAAATCTATATAAATAAAAATGAATTGTTGTTCGTTAGTCTGATTAAAGCTCGAGAACGGCTCAACGGATTTATTTTATCATAGTCTTGAAATGTTCGTGGAGGTCTAGGGAAGGTTTAAAATGCGAGAAAAAATCGAATAATTGCCGGGAACTTTTTTTACCCGTGTGACGCCGGGGCGTGCCGCTAGTTTGTTAATAAAATTAAAGTTTCAAAACGAAAACATGACTTCTTAAAAAACTCTCTGTGTTAACTATGCCACATTGATGTATATATAAGTGTCAAAATGTTTGTATGTTCTGCAAGCACTTTCTGCTCGGTTTTTCTGATTTATCACTTTGTTACAAAACCATAAAAGGCTTATGAACTAACACGAGAACGGCAAAAGAAAAATCCGAACG
Source organism: Gymnoscelis rufifasciata (assembly GCA_929108375.1). Taxonomy (NCBI): domain Eukaryota; kingdom Metazoa; phylum Arthropoda; class Insecta; order Lepidoptera; family Geometridae; genus Gymnoscelis; species Gymnoscelis rufifasciata. The sequence goes on from OV815326.1 coordinate 2,418,211, forward strand.
AAATCATGTAAGTGCATTTGTTAGACAACCAAACTAAATCTAAAACTAGCTAGGACCTACGTTTTCTATAGAGTACATATTCGTTCTTTCTCTATCACTGCCGAACGAGTATTTATTTAAAACGAGAGAAATCAAAATTAAAAATTATCTCTCTCTTCTTTCAACTATCTCTCAATCTCAACGATTCATTGAGGGAGTGAATGAGATGAAACGAATTGTTACCAAGCAAGCAGTTTTGGATTTTGGCAGATTTTATAAATCTCAACAAACAACACTCCAATATCGGTTTTCGAAATCGATTTGAAAATCAGAAATCGATTTATGTGTAAATCTGAAAACGCCCATCTCTAATCTGTTTTGCTACAGTTGGTGGCATACGACCACTGTTATTCTTTAAATATTATTTTTTCGTACTTTTTGGAGCGTGTAGTCGAGTTTTTGTTTTTAAACTTTCTTTTTATGTAAGTTATTTTGGAGTTATGTTAATTGTTAATTAGTGTTATGTAGAGCAGACTTATATAGCAGTTTTTATTGCATACGATGCGTGAATTTATAAATTCCTGCAATTTACAGGTGATAGCAACCAAAGCTGGGAACAACAGCTAATAATATTTACATATTTGGGGTCAAGTGTTTCTATAAGTGGAAACTTGTAATTGGCCGTCTCTGTGTTTCTAACTGACTGTTACAGTTGCAAACTTTTATATTAGTTCGTTCATAATTTATACTAGCTGTTAGTTTTCCCAAAATGTTGTAAATAATAAATAAATAAGCATGTTCTGCAATCACTTTATCCTTGGTCGGAGTGTTAAATAATGTACAATAAACAATAATGTCTTATTTTACATTAATTAAGTACCGTATCCGTACTCTAGTTATTATCATGTTCCAATCCCCTCAAATATATAAATATATTTCAAAGCGTATATATAGTTAGTTTTTTTTTTTGCTAAGCCATATGGCAAAGATAAGATCGCTTGTACTACAAGGTACTGTACATATTTATATTTTGTGGCAGTGACATTAAGAATGGTGAACAATAAACAATAAAGGCGAAATAGATTCTTTCGACTTACATAACATAACCACAAAACAATAAATGTTAATGTATATTCATTCAAGATTTCCTCATCTATACTAATATTATAAAGAGGAAAGGTTTGATTTTTTGTTTGTTTGTTTGTTTGTTTGTTTGTCTCGAATAGGCTCTGAAACTACTGCACCGATTAAAAAAATTCTTTCACCATTCGAAAGCTACACTATCCCTGAGTGACATAGGCTATATTTAGTTTTCAAAAATAATATGATTCCTTACAAAAATTAGATAATGTAACCCATGGTGAAAAAAAAGAACCCAAAATCTTACTTTAATCGCGAATGCTGCGAAAACTATTGAATATATAACAAAGTGATGTATTACAACTTTGTAGAACTTATCATTATCTACAAAAAACGTCGTTACATCATATCTCTAATTATTATAGTTTTGTGACAATAACCGATTTTTATGAAAAAATAAACCTAAAATCTTTCTTTAATCGCGAATGCTGCGAAAACTATGGAATATATAACTAAGTGATGTATTACAACTTTGTAGAACTTATCATTATCTACAAAAAACGTCGTTACATCATATCTCTAACTATTATAGTTTTGTGACAATAAGCGATTTTTTATATTAAAAAATTAAAATACCACTGTTTTAAAAGGCTCTTTATTTGTATCTTGATATTAATCCTTAACAAAATAAATTATTTATTATGTAAGATTGCTTTAAAACCTTTATATAACTTTTTGAATTATTAGATTCTGACATTCCATTCAAAAGATATCACGAGTTAATTTTATTCTAAATAACTGCTAACTATGCGTTGTGGCAGGCGTCACTCGGGCACGAAGGTACGGGATACGGGTTAAGATCACGAAATAAACTGCCGCGCGGGGTCGGCTCCATACTGAATGGTCGTGTCCGGAAATAAAAAAATTGTCGCTTGATAATATTTTGTCACTTAGTTAGTAGTTAATAATTCGTTAACAGGTAACTAATCCCATTCAAAAAGTTATTTTCAGAACTAAACCCTAGCATATAGCATAGATATTATACATATCGGCGGTTGCAGGTTCAATTGGGTTAACCACCAAAACACGTAAAATAAGTTGAGTATACAGTTTTTTTAGTTTCTTTCTGCTCTTTCGAATAGCATAATAATATAATTCTAGCTTTAAAAAAATACAGTTACGCTACACATTTTAACTGTAAATTTTGCAGACTTCCGTCGAAATTATGTTATAATAACTGAGTAGGTATGTGATCCATTTACATAAGTCGAATTGTTGTATTCCTATGACCGAAGAAGGTTAAGTTGGTGTATGTATCTTGGCAAACCAGCATTGCTCTTACACTAATTCTTAGCTTGAACGAAAAATTATAACCACCAATATAAAACCAACTTTCTTCAAAAAACTAACGTTACACAAATTGACCCGAACCAAGTTTATGTTTGTTGTTGGTTACACCAAATTGAAGATTGCAATCAATAGTATGTTTTCTCTTACCTTAATCTTCTTAAAAATAATAAATCTAAATTTAAAATATAAGAAAAACCCCCGATTCGAATCCTTCAGTTTCATTAAAAGTAAAACACCATAATAATGTGTAATGTGCACGCAATGCGCTTTCATTTGATACTCGAGATTTTTGCAGATTTTCTGTTTTCCTTCCCCACTCTAACCCCCACAATTTTTAAACGGCTCACCCGATGTCTACAAGCACTCGCGCCAGACTCACCTTATAAACAAAAAAAACTAAGTTGAAATCGCTTCATCCGTTCGGGAGCTATGATGTCCCAGACAGATAGACACGTCAAACATATTATGACACCCCTCTTTTTTTGTCGGGGGTTAAAAATGAATCGCAAAATGTGTTGCTAAACGCATAACTCAACAACGCCTATACCAATTTAGCCAATTTATTTTATAAATGTTCGTTGAAGTTTAAGGATGGTTTTTACGGCGAGAAAAAATCGAATAATTATGAAACAATTTTGAATAATTACCCGTGCAAAGCCGGGGCGTGCCGCTAGTATTCAATATTACAGTACGTCGTAATACAAAAATCTATTTTTTTAAGATCACACTAATCTATATATTTTTTATCTTAGTCAGAGAGTCTTAGATTTATCTTACCTTAGTCTTGAAATGTTCGTGGAGGTCTAGGGAAGGTTTAAAGAGCGGGAAAAATTCTAAAAATTACCGGGAAAACAATTCCGAATAATTACCCGTGCGAAGCCGGGGCGGTCTTCTAGTTTTTTTATAAAAGTTGCGGTTTTTTTACATGAATCTTAGAGTAAACATAGATACATCTAGTTATTTCCGTTTTAACCGACTTTCAAGAAAAAAGATATTCTAAATATGCCAGATGTAAAAAATTGGTATTCCGTTTAGTCCGTCTCGTCTCTTAATTATAAAAAAGCGCCAAAATATAGAGTTCAACGTACCGGAGTGGGCGCTTGTGGCGTATCTAATCCGACGTTCTAAGGAAAACGTGACGTCACGCTAAACTTCAATTCACTTATCATCTTGATATATTTTTGCATAAAAAAATACATGCATTTTTTTAAATAATCAAAACTAAACGATGAAACTATTTTTTTAGTCAACTAACTAAAAAAAATTTTTTCGTGAGATTTGCTAACCAAGTCAGTATTCTACATTTTAGACCTATTTACATGAGCGTTTAACAAAAATATTATCTGAATCCTTGTGTCCAAAAATATAAATAGGGAAAACTCACGAGACGTGTGCAGTACAGGAATACCAAAATCCAAGTGCAGACAATAGGCGCATTAATACCACGGATGGACAGACAATAGGACCTATATACGGACAGGCATAATGGCCGTGTTGATGCCAGCGGCAATTATTCGATTAAGATTGTACTATCTGTCTAAAAGGTCGCAGTTTGTAAGCTAGGACACACACTACTACTTGTGTGGGTGACACTTGCCACTTGAATATTAGTAGACTGTACTGTAGTAGTCCGTCTGTCCGCGGCTTTGCTCACGTTATTATAGATTTTAACGCGTTTATAAGTAGCTGGTATGCTTGGAGCTACAGCTATGTCCGAGCACAATTTGTTGTAAATCAGGCTTTCCTTTGATTTTCCTGTGAAGTGGTATTTTACAGCTGTAAAAAGCAGCCTATGAGTTATTCTGATATCTCACTTCGACCAAACGTTCAAGCTATTGTAGAAGCACTAAATGATAAAAAATTTGACAATGTCTATCAATACGCTGATCCTGAATACGCTGCCTACAGTTTGGTTAGAATCGTAGCCTCTTCTATAAAAAACAATAGTCACGTGGCACCTATTCCCAGTCGTAGACGCATCTTAATACCCTGAATAACACCAGGGCTTCTTAGGTGCATCAGATACCGAGACAAACTTTTCCGTAAGCATAAATTTAATACAACAGATGAAGCAATCAAAATTTCTTCAAAAGCTACCTAACCGATCGATCCCAAAATGTAGTGATAGACAGGTTTCACAGCAAAGATGAGTCAATTGGATTCGGGGTACCTCAAAGGCATTGTTTTGGGACCGACTCTTTTCTTAGTGTAATATGTAAATGAACTGTGTAAGCTATGTATTCCTTTCTGCAGTATACTTACCTATGCCGACGACACTACTCTACTTATTAAAGGCAAGACATGGGGAGAGACTCAAAAGAATGCCGAAAACGCTATAACAATAGTTATGCAATGGCTGCACTCAAATTTTTTAACCCTTAATATCTAAAAATTGCTCCTAAGAACAAAAACCTCCTAAAACTATCTACTATGATCTTGGTCAATCAATCATAATCACGTCATGGGGTGGTTGTACTAAAAGTAAAATTCTCATATTAGAGAGGAGAGGGCCCAGAGGGATGTGCTAAAAAACCAGTTCTATATCTTACTTCTGAATTATACAATCTGTGGCATGTTCTAACAGTGCGTCATCTTTTTGTCTTGCAAACTTTACTTCGTAAACATTCTTTTATTGTGTATGACCCCAACCAAACTAAAACCAAACGTCGCTCGGATATAGTTTGTAGGACTGAAAATTGACGCTTAGCGCTAGCTGGACGTAATTTTATCTACATGGGGGTCGATTCTTTACAATAGGATAAACAGGGAGATAAATATTAATCCACTAACACGGTACAAATGCAAGGAGGCCTGTCTGAACTAGCTATTTTTGCTTTCGTATGACAAAACAGAAAATCTTTTAGGTAGTAGCTATCATAATATTTTGTGTATTTTAAATAAATATATTATATTTTTATTATATTAATAGATATTTATGTATATGTTTGAGAGTAACAATACCATATTTATATACATATATATAATATATTTTGGTTGTACACACACACACATACACACATTGTTATTAATAATTAATTATTATGTCGATCAAATGTAAATATACCATTATTGGATAACTATGTATAAAAAAACCAAGGAGTGGGCGTTAATATACGCGACACAGTTTCCGAACTAATGCGTATATTATTGTGCTATAGTTGTAAGAAACCTGATGTTCATGTTTTCCAATAAAGATAATTAAATTAATTAATATGTGAGGTTTCATCAAAATCTATTTAGTCATTTACATACATCCTCACAAACTTACGCGTTTATAATATTAGTTATATTACGCAAATCTATATATATAAAAATTAATCCCTATTTCCCTTGGTCATGGCATCACGCCTGAACGGCTGGACCGATTTCGCTATTTTTTTTTTTGTTCGATATTATAAGGAGAAGGTTCTTATGAAAGAAAAAATTAAGGAAAAAGCGCGTAAAATTAGAAAATTTAAAATTACATAACCACCATATAAAAAGCTAGCGAATGTAACCTTTTTTAATGTAATCTTAAGACATTTTACACAAAATTTTCTGTTTTGAAGTGATGAGATGATATTTGTTCATCTAACAGATCAAAAGACATCATCATAGATTAATAACGTTGTTTTTTAATTACCTAGCATTCACCACTAATGCAGAAACCGTGTATTTTTTATGAAGTCTTATTAATTTAAGCTCTGACTCATAAAGACAAAGGAACTCGCAAGTTAAATTCCTACAGTGTTTTTCTATAGATATAAAATGAAAGTGGACCCAATATCTTACCTTGAAGTACACCTCAACACCGTAGATAAGGAAGAAAATCACGACTATCAGAAGCATCACAGCATAGCAGCCGTTGAAGACATGCTGGTAGAAGTTCTGTAATAAAACATATTATTGTAGTGTTTACATTATTTCCAATAACAATAACTTCTTTCCAAAGTAATTTGGGGTTAGTTAGTTGTTCATGTAGTAAAAGGTCATAGTCGAATCGATGTCGTTGATGTGTTGATGTCGACGTCTAAAATTAAACAACTATTGATCGTTATGTCAGCCATAGTACATTATTGGACTCTCTTATATTATACCCAATACTTGACAGTTGGTGTTCTGAAGCCCGAGGGCTTTTATCACAAATCCGATTAAACTATGCAATGGTTAGATATTTCTCGTTTTGTCACATGTGACTAAGCGAAATATCTCTATGTTTTATGATGAACCAGGCCCTTATCATAATTTCTGATTAAACTATTAATTGAATTTGAATTTCAGAAACCGACTCTACTGGCAAATAAATCTGCTGAACAAATCGTGAAGTTATAATAAAGACGGAATCTTTACACAACTGTGGCTCAGAATAATCTGACCAATTTTAACAATCATTTGAATTCAAGATGTCATAAAAGCCGTAATAGAGCCATACATGAGCAGACTCAAGTCACCTTAAACATACCTTCTGCTTCTCAGTGGTGCCAGGAACGTTAGTGGTCAGAACCTCTGCAGCCAGCAAGGAGAAGCTGATTAGATTGAAGGTCACAAACGCGAGGAATGACTTGGAGAGGAACCGAGGCCGTTCCCAGCGAATATCACGAAGGTGGAATACCTGGGGACAAAGATATAGACGATTATTACAACTGTTTGGAGTAACTAACAATACAGACAGCTCCGTCTTCGCACGGGTGCAAATTGTGCATAATACTTTCAAGAAGAAAGGTAACATGCATCATTTAAGAGAATCACATTCTAAATCTGTTCAGTAGTTTAAGATAATTTTGCGAACATACGGACAGGCAGAATCTGTCAGGACTTTTACTTTATAACATGTAGTGATTATTATCTATACAAGTATTATAAAGCTGTAAAGTTTGTTAGTTTAAACGCGCTAATCTCAGAAACTACTGGTACAATTTGAAAACTTCTTTCAATGAAGATAGCCCATTTATTGTAAAAGGCTATAGAGTTTTTACGCGGGCAAATACTTTGTTCTCCCGGGAAAATCTAAACATGAATAAAATTTGTAAGAAGTTTTACGTCAACATGGAATTAAATTATGATTATAGATGAGTCAAACAAGTCCTTTAAAAATATATGCTAGTTTATATTTTTTAAACAGCCATTTGCGATGAAAAATATTCTTTGTTTAAAATGCTGGACTATATTCATTGGAAATTAGTCTTAAGTAATAAAATGACACATAATTTACAACGCTATTAGTACAAGAGTTATTGTGTACGGTAAGTGGGTGATGGGCTGGTTTTGTTTTCGCTCGCTAAGTTTAAGTACTTATTAAGTTGATAGTGCACAAGTCGCAGATAGATATACTACGTTCTCTTGTCTGTCGTTGTTAGCTTAGCTCTAGCACACAATATACATCCGGCGCAAGGAAATCCCAACAATACAAATTGTATGATACTATACGTAAATAGGCTTGGTTTAGTTAGAGTGTGCATATGTATGTACTATCTATTCCATCGATATACATACAAGGGGTATAACCCCCGATCGTACATAAACATCACCTCCGTAACAGATGTTCCACGATACGGACACTTTAGTATATAAGATTTATATTTTTATGTATGTTAGTCTGTGAGGTATATGTATATATGGGCCTGAGATGCCTGAAATAAATAGTTAGTATTATTATTATTTCCATTCAACATTTCGGCCGACCAATGCCGGTTGGTGGATCAAGTTTCGTAACTATAATTATTTATATATATATTTCACTGCATATTTTCATGACACTTTTATACAGCTAAGTTTTACTTGTAGTAGTAGCACTAATAAGTTACTCATGAGCAAAATGAGCTCTTCATTAGAAAGCACGTTTATCGAAATAGAATATCGACCCAAATATATATCTGGTGGGAGGCTTCGGCCGCGGCTTGTCACCACCCTCCGGGCTGGGCCAGTGCGTGAAGCGATTTTTTTGTGTTTCGTAATGTGGCCCGGAGAAGCCATCTATCTTCTAGGTTTTCATGTCCCATCTTAGACCACATCGTCACTTTACATCAGGTGAGATTGTGGTCAAATGAAGGCTTATCGTACATAAAAAAAAAAAAATATATAATCTGAATAGATTTGCAAAATATGTGCTACCTATATTTTTTCAACAGCCTAATATCATGTCCCAATGCTGTACAAAGGCCTCTTCCAATTTTCTCCAACAATCTCTACCTAGAGCCATTCCCGGAATTAACAGCTACTTATATATACTTTGTTATTCTTTTGCTAGTTAATGTTCCGTTAAATACGACAAGTAAAGAGACACGTAAATAGACAAATTATAATAGCAAATATACAATTATTCTAGGATGTTACGTGTACATATCTTAAAACAATGCAATTGAAAAAGTAATTATCACAATTAAACCACAATGTAAACTAAGTATTAAGAAATATGCCTATTTAATACTATTAAAATAATTACAAAACACCATTAAATACTTTGTTGTACAACAAAAAAGTGCTATAACTTTTTGAATTATCATAATTTTTAACAATTATTAACTTAAAACGGGTAACATACCATGATTCAATCAAATCATAATAATGTTACCAGTGTTAAGTCATAATAAAAAAGGTGATTTAAAATATTTCATAAATAAGTGTGCTTTGGAAGAGCGTTGTTTCCTAATTTGAGTTTCGCGCGAGTGTTCTTATACATGTTTGATGAAAATCGGTTGAACCGTTAAAAAGTTATGAGGGTAAAAGTGGGGAAGAAAAACAGAAAATCTGCAAATGTACTCGAATGGGGTCTCAAATGAAAGTGCGCATTACAAAATAGTAAGAATATTTACTTTGCGTAGTAAAATAAAATTTTGTAATCGGGTTTTTTATAAATTTAAAAGTTTTAAAATTATTTTTCATAATTGGTTCATAAACGACCAAGAGATCGAGAAGGCGAACCGCTAACACAAATACGAAAAATATTAATATCTAATTGAGAAACCTTTTTCTCGTCAGTTTACAAACAATTGCACCACCTAATGCCTCTTCATTGTCGGCAAATAATTACCGACAAAGCCCATTTTAAGATAAAATTACTGAACTTGAGCTCAGCTGTCAATGACCTTTAGTTTAGTCACGTATTTACATCAAACTAGTTTATGGGATAAAATATTTTGGCGTGTACGTTGAAAATACAATGACAAACCAACAAGTTGCTGTTGTTCTGTTACAAATATTAATAAATAAAAAAAATAAAAATGGTTTTTATTGTAAAAAATTACACAACAACATCTAGCCCCGCGGTAGGCCAAGATTGTGTTACGGGTACTAGACATCTGATTTAACAGAAATAGTACCCAAACATTTAGAATTTTGGTCCTAAAGAGTTTGTTTAATTCCCGTGTACAGTGATTCGTCAGTGTCACCGCAGATCATATTTAACTGCCTCAAACACACACTTTACAGCGTTCGTTAAAAGAGTCCCGCGTATTTCGAGGAAACGGACACATTACTAACAGTAACGAAACCGCATGAGCCCAGAGCAATAAAATATTTCTCAAAATATATGAAAGATAATAAATATGCGAGTAAATCGTTGCTTTAAAAAGAAATAAATATAAACAAAAGAGTAAAATATTCTACTGATATTAACTCCTCTGTGGTTGGTCTGGGTGTTTTTTTTTTATGTATAACTAGCGGCCCGCCCCGGCGTCGCACGGGTAAAAAAAGTTCCCGGCAATTTTTCCTTATTTGCTCACCGTTTAGACCTACCCTGGACTACGACAAACATTTTAAAACCAAAATCAGCTCAATCTTTGTCTCGGCTCAGCCGTTTTCGAGTTTAAATCAGACTAACGAACAACAATTCATTTTTATTTATATAGATAGATAAAATAAATAAATAAATATCTCCGGACTAATCACACGGCATCACCTAAGTGTACTAGTCACATCGAAGCTTTAAAAATCAAATGTTCAAATCTGAATGTTGCATCATCAGGCGTAGGCTTTTTACTGTACCTTAGTCTAAACCTGAAGATCAGTCAGTCACAAAACATTTTCTCCATGATACGGTAAAGACATAAATAAATAATAATAAATAAATAAATATTTCTGGACAATCCACACAGCAACATCTAACCCCGTGGTAAGTTCTAAAGCTTGTGTTACCGTTACTAGATATCTGGCATACTTAATCTAATAGAAATATATAGATTTTTTAATTATACATATAAAACACCCAGGCCAACGAGAAAGTTATTGAAGATCATACACACGCTTGACCCCTCGGCGGGAATCGAACCCGCTACCTCTTGCGCCGAAAGCGGACCGTCGCCCACCGCGCCACTGAAGCAGTCAAATACATAGATATGGTATCCATAATCTTCCGGTGCACGCGCACTCAATATTTGAGGCACTTGACCTTAGCAAAATACTCAGTCTACAGGTAGACTTAGGCATAGCCAAGGTTTACAACCTTGCAACCCAATGATTTTCAAAGCCAGGATTAAAACAGGGCAACTATTAAAAATTAAACCATGATGTGTCAGTTATGAGTTATTTCCGAATTGGGTCATTAGATGTCCTTTATTTTAACAGATATTTATAGTACCTACAAAAAATATTTAAGGTTTGCAAAAACAAACTCTTTACAAACAAAACTGGTAATTTTTATGGTGCTATTAAAATAAAACTATTTTTATCTCTATATCACGTAACATTTAATTCTACTAGCCATTGTGTGACGTCATAGGGGGCAATAATAATACACTGACAATGTTTTGAGGTATTTTTATTTGTTATTCGTGTATTGTGTACAATTTAATCTATAAATCTAATGGCATCTGTCAAACAAAGCTTACATTTATGACCTCACAAGGGTTCCGTAATATTTGTATGAAGTACATTTATGATTTGATATGAGTTTTACAGTATTTAGCCAACAGTATTTTTTTTTATAAGGAAGGAATTAATTTTTGTTGTACTTTTGTGACTAAAATATCTTAGACTAGCTGTGCCCTGCGGTGCTACCCGCGTTATAATGGATGAAGTACTCTTAACCAACAACATATTTATTGAATTAAGATTAATATTATTATGTTGATACAACTTAAACAAATTATTTTGACCAAATTAGGTACCATAAAAAGGTTACCATAAAGGCACGCAACGGAAGGCTTCAAAGATGAACAATTTCTCCCGTTTTTTACACATTTACCACTATATCTTTGCTCCTTTTGGTCGTAGCGTGATGTTATATAGCCTATAGCCTTCCTCGATAACTGGACTATCCAACACAAAAAGAATTATCAATTCGAACCAGTAGTTTCGGAGATTAGCGCGTTCAAACAAACAAACAAACAAACAAACAATCAAACAAACAAACTCTTCAGCTTTATAATATTAGTATAGATACCGTATAAGTTAGAGATTTTCTTTTTGTATGTAGGAGTTTACATTGTCAATTGACATGCTTTACATAACTGGAAGCAAATTAACTTTTATTAAAAATGGAATAGTTTTACCTTTGACAAAATGTTGGAAAACGTTTAGTTTTCATTCAGACAAATATTAATTTTATTAGTTACTAGCTGTGCCCTGCGGTGCTACCCGCGTTATAATGGATGAAGTACTCTTAACCAACAACATGTTTATTTGAATAAAGATTAATATTATTATGTTGATACAACTTAAACAAATTATTTCGACCAAATTAGGTACCATAAAAACGGTTTTTGTGAGTTAATCTTAAAAGATAGACATATACTGTCGCGGACAGTTTTTTAGATCATTTAAAGAGCTATTATTCTTTAATACATATTTTTTGTGTATCTTGAACCGTTTTCACGGCGCACGCAACGGAAGGCTTCAAAGATGAACAATTTCTCCCGTTTTTTACACATTTACCACTATATCTTTGCTCCTATTGGTCGTAGCGTGATGTTATATAGCCTATAGCCTTCCTCGATAACTGGACTATCCTTCTACTACTATTATTCAATTCGAACCAGTAGTTTCGGAGATTAGCGCGTTCAAACAAACAAACAAACAAACAAACTCTTCAGCTTTATAATATTAGTATAGATTATTGTTAGCAATAATATCGTGGTTATTTGCCTACGTAATGAGTGAGTCAATATTAACCAAAAATATTGTATGTTATGACATACATAATAATAGAATGCATGTCAAGTTTATAGCGAACAAACAACATAAAGAAGGTCATTAACACACCCAAATATAGATTTAGTTTTTATTGACAATATTTGGGTGGAAAACACGAACTTGTATGTTTGTAGGTATGCAGTACCATAAAAACGTACTAAAAATACAACATGCGTAACTGATTACTACATGTATAATAGGTAACAAGCTTTTATTTTGTATAATTTAATTTTAATTCACCATAATTATTAAAAATAAAATAATAATATTTTAAAATTTTATGCAAAAAAAGATTAAGATACAATCTTCACACACAGGATTCGAACCAGCATATCCGAGAAAGCGCCCGTGTGCTACCAATTACACCAATTTTCAACCGAGCATTTGCACTACCACAAGATGTTGTAACCATATACATTTGACAGTTTTTTAGTTGTGAGAAATCTGTCAAACTTCTGGGTAATCCCATAAATGTACATCCCACAGATAATCTCCAACAGTCGTAAGTGGGTACACGTGGTAGTGCTACTTGTCTGCTACCTACGCTCACAAATCATATTCATTATCTGTTTTACTACAGATCCTGCTATTATTAAGAAACATTAAAACACTACAGACAAGGGATCCCGTACGCTTTTTTGCTTACATAGTCTAAGTTAATTAAGTTATTAATTTTTGAGTGAAACTTCTTTAGAATCGTTGTTATTTGAAACCGGATGCAACGGAAATGCTACAGGTAAGCCAATCTTAAACGCTAACAAGGTTAGCAACCTTGCGCGACGCCAGTACTTGGATGGGTGACCGCCCGAACAAAATCTTTTTGCACAGTATTTTTTTTTTATTCAGCTCATTCTTTTGTCGATTTACTGAAGTTTCACTTCTATCGTGTGTGAATCGCACACACACCTTTTTTTTTACACCTACGTGCGCTACTTATTAAAACAGTAAGGAAACATTTACAAACCTGCTAATATTTTAAAGGCAAAAGTTTGTCAGGCTGTTTTATGCTCTTTCACGAAAAAACTTCTGAATAGATTAATAATAAGTATGGCTTACATATCAGAATAACATTATCATTATCGAATTCCGAATTCTGTAGTTATTATAACATTGTAATGTTCCTAAATAAAAGTCTATTAAGTCTATTAAAAGTGTATTAGCAACACATAGGCCACTTTTAGAGCGGTAAAATAAAACTTTTCACGGGAAAAACCTTTATTGCGGTAAAGTACGGATCTAATGTCGCATGGATATATCTGTAGCCCCGGTAAAGGGCAAAAACTTTTATACCGCGAAAAAATCTAAGTTAGGCGGGCATAGCTGCGGTCGGAAAGCCAGTCACACATAAACATGATTGGTGGATATTAAACGCATCCAAGACAACAAAGAATAACTTAGCTCTTGTGGAAAAGCACCCTGAAAGCAATAGGTATGATAACTAGGTAAGTAAATAAGAATTAAGATTAATATAAGATTTGAGATTTATAACTTTTAGAATAAACATTTATTTTTATTTGTAAATTTTCGCACGCCAACTTCCTGTTTAAAACATATACCTCTATATGAGGTTGGCAGGTAGAAAATGTTTTGATCATTAAGCCCACCTTTGATACAAATTTTTATTTTATTGTTTGTGCAATAAAAACATTTCCTCACGATGTTTGCCTTCACCGTTAAAGCACGTGTTTAAAGCGCACATAAATTTCTGAAGAACAAATATCCACAGGTGCGTGGCGGGGTTTAAGCCCACGACCCTAGGAATGAAAGTCGAGTGTCCTCCCACTTAGCCAACACGGCTTTTTTTTTAAAGAATAAGAAAGTGCAAAATCATCAAAGTTCCGGAGGTAAAAAATATATTGTACAACTAATATTTCTTATTTATTCTTAACTGTCTGTCTGTTAACTTTAAAGATCACAGCGCCGATTTTGAAATTGTCAAATAGACCTTATTTGATGAAACTTGCTTTTTTTACATATATTAATTTGCACATAATCAATTCAATATTCAAGTTAAGGAAACCAACAAGGAAAACAACAAAAATCACTTACGCATTTACGAAATAGCGCAAACTTTTATTAACATTCCTTCACCGATAAAGTGGAAAACAACACAACTGATACGAGAAATTACGAGCACTAAATTCGATAACAGCGAAAAAAAAACAATTTTATATATTTTTCATTAGATTGGATTGTGCAATTACAATATAATTTTTAATCGATTTTTTCGTATTTCAAAGATCACTTCACTATCGGTTTTTATTTAATATTAAGTTTATTTTGAAGAGACATTCACTTCACTGTTCAGCGCTTGCTAGAGAACTAACCTGACGGAGTAAACCTGTGTTGAGCCTTCAACGCGCTAAAAGATGGCCGTGACTTTGACTGTTACCAGTAATTTAAACATAGTGTGACAAGATTTTGAAGTAAAAACTTATTGCGGTACTAAGCTCAGTTTTTTTTATTGGTAAATGAGGCTGATGCATCACGCTCTGAGGTGAAAGGCTCAATCGTTTGATGTTTGCGACGTTTTTGATTAAGACTTTTTTTTTTACACGCTTTATATTAGCTTCACCTGTATGTTTGTATGTTTGTTTGTAACCGACTTCTTTGGGCGCGATTTTGACCCACTTTAAACGGCCAGATTTCGTTCAAACTTTGTAGATTTATTGAGGACCGATGACAATACACTAATTTGATAAAATTATTCCATTTTTCAATTTGCAAAATATGATTTTTGTTAATTTATATAATTTTCATCTATAGTCGATAAGGTAAGAAAATTAATAAAAAAATTCTATAATTTTTCTCTACAGTCGATAAGGCAGGACTCGATGTTAAAAAAACAAGCTATTATAAATAATCCAAACTAAAAAGTTGAAAATAAATACTTAATAGTTAAAAAAAACTAAAAACCACGCTTTTTATAGAAAACCGAACTAAAAAATTAAAAATAAATTTTAATGAATTTAAATTAAGAAAATAGTGTTAAAAATTTGAATGAATATAAATTAATAATAGTGTGAATAAAAAAAAATATTTTATTATAAAAAAAGCGTGGGGTGCTTTTTAAAATATTATCGAAATGATGTAGTGAATAGAACTAATTATAAAATCTAAATTTAAAATTTAAGAAAAACCCCCGAATCCAATGCCATAATTTCCTTAAACGTAAAACAACATACTATTATGTAATGTGGACGCGATGCGATTTCATTTGATACCCCACACTAGTATATTTGCAGATTTTCGGTTTTACTTACCCACTCTCACCCCCATAACTTTTAAACGGCACAACCGATTTTCATGAAACATATCTAAGAACACTCGCGCCAGGCTCACCTTTCATACAAAAAAACTAAATTGGAATCGCTCCATCCGTTCGGGAACTATGGTGCCACAGACAGACAGACAGACAGACACGTCAAACTTATAACACCCCTCTTTTTTGGTCGGGGGTTAATAAAAAAGGAAAACAGTAAATTGAGAATATTAATGATTTAGGCATTTGTATCTACCACGAGAAAATATATTTCAATTTATGTAAATTATTATGATAATGAAACAAGTTTTTCAACATTATAGAGGTAATTACATTAATTTGTTAAAATAGTCTGACAATAAAGTCAAACATATTCCTGGCAAAAATTATATGATTTAGTTCGTTATAAGCACCCATAAGCTAAAACAAAAATTGTTTTAATATTTATTGTGTTCAATAAACATTTTCTTCCATCCATCCATACATTCAAAATATGGTCACATAAATATGACCATATAGTTGTGTTACTACAGATTAAATACCAAAACCCCTTGCGGACAGTCCCGTCTTTGCACGTGCACGGGTGGAAATTAAAGATACTTTCAATTTTAACCTTTCAATCTTTATCTGAAAACCTCAAAATAATTAACGAATAAATACTTTTTTTTAAATATTATAATCGATTGATTGGAACTATCTTCTATCTTCACTATTATCGAGATACTCATAGAGAACGAATAGAAGCGAATAGGCCGGTCATGTTACTTATTCCTTTTCTGAGTATTTTGTAACAAAAAGTGTTGTGTGTGTGTGTGTGTCTTTCACGAATCAACAAGGAACTTAATTAGCAAGAAAAGATTTACAACTAGCTAGCTTGTTCTAGAACGGGCGATGGATGCAAAAACCTTCCCTTTGAATCACTCTACCTATAGCTGAAAACAATAAATCTAAATTTAAAATTTAAGAACATCCCCCGATTCTAATGCCTTAATTTCCTTAAAAGTAAAAAAACCATAATATTTAGTAATGTGCACGCGATGCGCTTTCATTTGATACCCCACTCGAGTATATTTGCAGATTTTCGGGTTTCCTTCCCCACTCTCACCTCCATAACTTTTAAACAGCACAACCGATTTTCATAAAACATGTCTAAGAACACCCGGGCAAAACTCACCTTTAATACAAAAAAAACTAAATTGAAATCGCTCCATCTGTTCGGGAGCTATGATGTCCCAGACAGACACACAGACAGACCGACAGACAGACAGACACTTCAAACTTATAACACCCCTCTTTTTTGGTCGGGGGTTAAAAATCGGTTAAAAGTAGAGATCCGTTCAGTAGTTTTTGAGTTTACCGCGAACATGACAGACAGACGCGGCGCGCGGGGAACTTTGATTAATATTAAGTATAGATGTAAGTGACACACTGGCTTGAAAAAGCTCAAGACAAAGTTGAAAAGCTTGGAGGAGGCCTTTACCCGAGAGAGCCCTTAACTTGATTTTACTCTTCTTTTTTTATGCTTGATAAGCCTTCATTTGACCACAATCTCACCTGATGTTAAGTGACGATGTGGTCTAAGATGGAGCATAAAGACCTAGAAGGTAGATGGCTTCTCCGGGCCACATTACGAAACACGAAATAAACGCTTCACGCATTGGCCCAGCCCAGAGGGTGGTGACAAGCCGCGGCCGAAGCCTACCACCAGAGACTGTTCTTAGCACCACCCGGAGGTCACGTGTAAGGATTCAGTGGGTTACCACTTACGGACGTGAACAGACAAAACCTCCAAAACTCCAACTATTTTTAAAATGTAGAATATAATAGAATAGAATATGCTTTATTACACACCAAACACAGAAACAATACAATTAGAAATTAAAACTAAACCTAGAATGCGTAATAGGCATAATTTAAGAATTTTTATTCAAATTTTATATTTAAATTACAGAAAAATAAAGGGCTTTTTATTATTTTTTATTAGTAAGTAATTTTATATGATATTGAAATCCTACATCGAAGTATGGGAAGTAAGAAATAATTTAAAACGCCCTTGGCTTTTTGTTTATGATGCTGAGGAAGCGTACGGTCCTTTCTCCGGTATTCTTTGTTCGGTAGATAAAGGATGTGCGACATCGTTTGTTGTTTTTTTAAGGTTTTCCTGAAGGTTTTATTTATGTATAATTTATTCATAAAATAACTTAACAAACGACGGCGTTACTCGTGTTTTTTGGATTTTCCTGTGGGAATTACGTATTATGATTTAAAACGGGTAACATACCATAATTTGAGGGTTTTTTAGTTTTCCGATATTTCGACGCTGTTGCAAGCGCCATGATCACGGAAACAACAAAAAAAAGAATTTGAGTTGTTTCCGTGATCATGGCGCTTGCAACAGCGTCGAAATATCGTTTTAAATCATAATATTGTTAAAAACCATGATAATTTAAAAAGGAATAACGTCTTTTTCCGCGGTTATTAGAAGCCTAAAGCCTTCTTCGATAAATGGGCTATCTAACAGTGAAAGTAAGAAAATATAAATTATCTAACTCTCTAAAAAATATCAATTATCCGGACCAGTCGTTTCTGAGATAATCGCGTTCAAACAAATAAACTCTACTGCATTGTAATATTAGTATATATTTATTAAGGGCCTGTTTCACAATCTTCAGGTATAATTAAAAATATATCTCCTTTCTAATCACACAGCATCACCTAACCCCAAACTAAGCAGAGCTTGTACTATGGGTGCTAGGTGACTGATATACTACATAGATACATTTTTGTAAACATATGATACATAGAAAACACCCAGACCCGATACCAGAAATTGTTGATCCTACAAAATCTGGCCCCCGACGGGAATCTAACCCGAATGTATTATAATATAGAGCTATCAAGCAAACTGAAAACTGTCACCATTGACAAATTTACTAGAAGATGGTGAAACAAAACAGGCCCTGTGTCTAAGCCATCATTATCATCGCCCTATTAACGTTCCCACTGCTGGGACACAGGGACTTCTCTCTTAACGAGAGAGATAAGGCCTTAATTCACCTCGCTGGCTAAGTGCGGGTTGGTGAATGTCACATGCCCTTAAAACTCTTTTAAGTTCTCAGGACATGCCGGTTTCTGACTGTTAAAGCACGTGTTTTAAAGCGCATATAGGTATATTTTTCAAGAAGAATAAATATAAATTTCAAATTTAAGAAAAACTTCCGATTCCAATGCCTTGATTTTCTTATAAGTAAAACACCATAATATTCAGTATTTAGGGCACGCGATGCTCTTTCATTTGATACCTCACTCGAGTATATTTGCAGAGTTTCGGTTTTCCTTCCACACTCTCACCCCCATAACTTTTAAACAGCACAACCGATTTTCATGAAACATGTCTAAGAACACTCGCGCCATACTCACCTTTCATACAAAAAAACTAAATTGAAATCGCTCCATCCGATCGGGAGCTATGATGCCACAGACAGACCGACACGTCAAACTTATAACACCCCTCTTTTTTGGTCGGTGGTTAAAAATCCAGAGGCGCGGCTGGGTCCCACTTAGCCAACACGGCTTTTTACATTACATTACCATGACGTTTTAATAAGGAAGTTCGCGCACACTATCCGTGTGATGTATAATTACTATAGTTGGACAAACAATATCCTACCAACATGCATGAGTGAAATTAATATAGTACTACCCGACTTTTAGTCGCGCAAGGCAATAAAATAAATAAATATTTCCGGAAAATCCACACAACAACATTTAGCCCCGTGGTAAGTTCTAAGCTTGTGTTACGGGTACTACACATCTGATATACTTAATAATAGACATACGTGCATAGATATTTTTTAGTATACATATTAAACACCCAGACCAAGGAGAAATGCTTGCAGAGCATACAAACACTTGAGCCCTCAGCGGGAATCTGCAAATATACTAGTGTCCACATTACATAATATTATGTTGTTTTACGTTTAAGGAAATTATGGCATTGGAATCGGGGGTTTTTCTTAAATTTTAAATTTAGATTTATGTGAGTTTTACTTATAGGGAAAATACGCGACTTAATCTCGCGTCCGACATTATCGCATATTCTAACAATTCACCGTAATATCCTCCACTTGACAAAGATAACGCGATAGCCACTGTAATTGCTGAAAACATGTTTGCCACATGAGACCAGTAATATCAGGGAAACTGTAAAAATAATCGTAAATAGTATGTGCTATCATTGTTTTTAATTGTTGTATACAATGTAGAATGTAAACACACGTGCTCTGTTGTTTACTACAATAACTTCCGTATAGTATAATTAATTAAATAATAAATAATTAATATTTCCGGAGAATCCACACAACAACATAATATTTTGACTGCCTCAGTGGCGCGGTGGGCGACGACGGTCGCTTGCTTCGCAAGAGGTAGCGGGTTCGATTCCCGCTGAGGGGTCTAGTGTTTGTACTTTCTGCAATCACTTTCTTCTTGGTCTGGGTGTTAGATATGAATAATAAAAAATATATAGTTAGATAGATAGATAAAGCGTTTATTTGTACTCCAATCACCCACATACAATAATCGGGAAAATCAAAAAAGGATACAATATTTGACTGCTTCAGTGGCGCGGTGGGCGAGGGTCCGCTTGCGGCGCAAGAGGTAGCGGGTTCGATTCCCGCCGAGGGTGAAAGTGTTTGTATGTTCTGCAAGCACGATCTCCTTGGTCTGGGTGTTTAATATGTATAATAAAAAATATCTATATATGTATGACTATTATATTAAGTATATCAGATATCTAGTACCCGTAACACAAGCTTAAAGCTTACCATGGGGCTAGATGTTGTTGTGTGAAATGTCTGGAAATATTTATTTATTTATTTTATATTTATTTAATATTAACTTAAAATTAGTTAAAAGTTAACATGATTAGAGCATGTGTGCATATAATATATGTTTGTCTATTATATGAAGTTTATTAGATTTTTATACTATACATAAAAGACACCAGAGCAATGAGAAAGTGCTTGCAGAACATACAAACTGCGCCACTGAGGCACTCAATTATAAAAAAAAAGTTAATATAAGTGTTATATTTTTATGAATACGGAGGTAAACCTGAAAAGGTTTGAAAACACTGTTAAAGATGTACGGTTTTTAACGCCATCTTTGGACAAGTAGTGTAAAACCAAACGCCGGCCTGTTGTATGCGTCATCTACCGGCATTTTAAGAAACTTCTTTGTATACATACGAATGACCAGTTTAGACAACCGTTACTTGATTCAAGAATTTCCCGATAGGTGTCTCTTAAATACGCAATCTATAATCTATACTAATATTATAAAGCTGAAGAGTTTGTTTGTTTGTTTGATTGTTTGTTTGTTTGAACGCGCTAATCTCAGAAACTACTGGTTCGAATTGAATAATTCTTTTTGTGTTGGATAGTCCAGTTATCGAGGAAGGCTAAAGGCTATATAACATCACGCTACGACCAATAGGAGCAAAGATATAGTGGTAAATGTGTAAAAAACGGGAGAAATTGTTCATCTTTGAAGCCTTCCGTTGCGCGCGCCGTGAAAACGGTTCAAGATACACAAAAAATATGTATTAAAGAATAATAGCTCTTTTAATGATCTAAAAACAGTCCGCGATAGTATATGTCTATCTTTTAAGATTAACTCACAAAAACCGTTTTTATGGTACCTAATTTGGTCGAAATAATTTGTTTAAGTTGTATCAACATAATAATATTAATCTTTATTCAAATAAATATGTTGTTGGTTAAGAGTACTTCATCCATAATAACGCGGGTAGCACCGCAGGACACAGCTAGTAATATTATAAAGCTGAAGAGTTTGTTTGTTTGAACGCTCTTATCTCCGAAACTACTGGTTCGAATTGAATAATTCTTTTTGTGTTGGATAGTCCAGTTATCGAGGAAGGCTATAAGCTATATAACATCACGCTACGACCAATAGGAGCAAAGATACAGTGGTAAATGTGTAAAAAACGGGAGAAATTATTTCATCTTTGAAGCCTTCCGTTGCGTGCGCCGTGAAAACGGTTCAAGATACACAAAAAATATGTATTTAAGAATAATAGCTCTTTTAATGATCTAAAAAACAGTTCGCGATAGTATATGTCTACTTTTTAACTCACAAAAACCGTTTTTATGGTACCTAATTTGGTCGAAATAATTTGTTTAAGTTGTATCAACATAATAATATTAATCTTTATTCAAATAAATATGTTGTTGGTTAAGAGTACTTCATTGTGAATAAAATTGTCTTTGACATAACTTAATTTCAACAAAAAACTTTAAAAATTACCGGGAATTTTTTTTTAACCGGGCGACGCCGGGGCGGGCTGCTAGTCTATACTAATATTATAAAGAGGAAAGGTTTGATTTTTTGTTTGTTTGTTTGTTTGTCTCGAATAGGCTCTGAAACTACTGCACCGATTTAAAAAATTCTTTCACCATTCGAAAGCTACACTATCCCTGAGTGACATAGGCTATATTTAGTTTTCAAAAATAATATGATTTCTTACCAATCTCCGATAATGTAACCCATGGTGAAAAAAAAGAACCCAAAATCTTTCTTTAATCGCGAATGCTGCGAAAACTATTGAATATATAACAAAGTGATGTATTACAACTTTGTAGAACTTATCATTATCTACAAAAAACGTCGTTACATAATATCTCTAACTATTATAGTTTTGTTATAAGCTATTTTTTTGAAAAAATAAACCTAAATCTTTCTTTAATCGCGAATGCTGCGAAAACTATTGAATATATAACAAAGTGATGTATTACAACTTTATAGAACTTATCATTATCTACAAAAAACGTCTTTACATCATATCTCTAACTATTATAGTTTTGTGACAATAAGCGATTTTTTATATTAAAAATTATAATACCACTGTTTGAAAAGGCTCTTAGTTTGTATCTTGGTATTAATCCTTAACAAAATAATTTATTATGTAAGATTGCTTTAAAACCTTTATATAACTTTTTGAATTATTAGATTCTGACATTCCATTCAAAACATATCACGAGTAAATTTTTTTTTAAATAACCGCGGCGACGGACGGTCGGCTCTCTACTGAATGGTCGTGTGCGGAAATAAAAAAATTGTCGCTTGATAATATTTTGTCGCTTAGTTAGTAGTTAATAATTCGTTAACAGGTAACTAATCCCATTCAAAAAGTTATTTTCAGAACTAAACCCTAGCATATAGCATAGATATTGTACATTATCGTCGGTTGCAGGTTCAAATTCAAATTCAAAATCGTTTATTGCATTCATGTGTACAATTTTGGTCTTAAAATTAATTAGCGCTTACAACATGAACGTTCAATTGGGTTAACCACCAAAACAGTATTTACAGTTTTTTTTAGTTTTTTTCTGCTCTTTCGAATAGCATAATAATAGAATACTAGCTTTAAAAAAATACAGTTACGCTACACATTTTAACTGTGAATTTGCAGACTTCTGTCGAAATTATGTTGTAACTGAGTAGGTATGTGATCCATTTACATAAGTCGAATTGTTGTATTCCTATCCTTTGACCAAAGAAGGTTAAGTTGGTGTATGTATCTTGGCAAGCCAGCATTGCTCTTACACTAATTCTTAGCTTGAACGAAAAATTATAACCACACATACACCAATATAAAACCAACTTTCTTTAAAAAACTAACGTTACACCAATTGACCCGAACCAAGTTTATGTTTGTTGTCGGTTACACCAATTTGAGCATTGCAATCAATAGTATGTTTTCTCTTACCTTAATCTTATGTAATATATATTTAAATCTTAATTTAAAATATAAGAAAAACCCCCGATTCGAATCCTTCAATTTCATTTGATACCCCACTCGAGATTTTTGCAGATTTTCGGTTTTCCTTCCCCACTCTAACCCCCACAATTTTTAAACGGCACAACCGATTTTCATGAAACATGTCTAAGAGCACTCGCGCCAGACTCACCTTTTAAACAAAAAAAACTAAGTTGAAATCGCTTCATCCGTTCGGGAGCTATGATGTCCCAGACAGATACACATCAAACATATGACACTTTTTTTGTCGGGGGTTAAAATTGAATCGCTAAATGTGTTGCTAAGCGCATAACTCAACAACGCCTATACCAATTTAGCCAATTTATTTTTTTAAGTGTTTGTTGGAGTTTAAGGATGGTTTTTAAGGAGAGAAAAATTCGAATAATTTTGAAACAATTTTGAATAATTACCCGTGCAAAGCCGGGGCGTGCCGCTAGTCTATAATATAGATTGAATCGCAAATGTGTCGGTAAGCATATTTCAATATCTCAACAACGCCTGGACCAATTTGGCCAATCCTTTTTTTTGTATGTTCGTAGAAGTCGAGGATGGTTTACCGGCGAGTCGATGTGATATTTGAATAATTACTTGAGCGACGCCGGCTGGGGCGGCGCGCTAGATAAATAAATAAATATTAACCAACCATTTTGAGATATTGCCAGGTTCTAGTAGATTCCTAAATGTTATAATTCATGATCGTGTTTAAAGCATTCAGTGAATTATTAATATTAATGTAGAAAAGTAGCACTTTTGACTAATATAACCGGACTTAGTAGTACCTACGTAGTACAACAATCTTCTTTTCTATAGAATGAATAAATTAATTCGTGTTTAAGGCAAGTTTATCGTTTTCCTACTCGCGGATCCGTCAGAAGAATCAAGCTAGGATATACTCGTAAAGCTACATAGGCTTGTTTTTTTTATATCCGTTATGAAAGACCAAGACCTACAAACTTGGTATTTATTAGATAGATTAGTTGCTAATGTATCTGAATTCATGTTTAAGGCAAGTTTCATCGTTTTCAAAAATCAAGAAGAATCAAGCAGAGTTTGATGTTACTTATGCTCGTTATTTGTTTTTTTTTATATCCGTAATTGAGACTTACCAACTTGTTATTCTTGTTATTGGATAACTTAGTTGCAGATTCACCTTCCTCTAATTGTTTATTAATCTCATATTTATCTTTTATAGGAAGAACAACATGTTAACGTTTGGGCTCACAGACATACATTTTTTTGTATGCTAGATAAGCCTTCATTTGACCATAATCTCATCTAATGTAAAGTGACGATGTGGTGTAAGATGGGGCATGAAGACCTAGAAGGTAGGCTTCTCCGGACCACATACCTAGATAACGCAAATATCAGCCTTACATTTTACATATCGACTGTCGCATTAGTGCTGCCACGTATACTACTCTAGATGTCGTAAATTTCATTCCACAAATTCAAATTTCCACTATCTTATAGTAGAAAAATCGCAGACTTAGTTTTTCTTTTTAATATTTGTAACAGCTCCGTAGACTGTCCTGAATTACTTGGTCAGGTTGGGTTGCGTGCGAACTCAGCCTTTTTGAGAAAACCTAGCACTCTGTACACTCCGATAGTTAAAACCAACTATAGAAGCAATGCGTTCATAATTAGAGCCAGTAACTCTTTCAATTCGTTGGTCAAGGATGGCCTTGATATTGGTCTGTTTAACTCATCAACGTGCAGCTTAAGCGTTTAAATAATGAGCATTCGCATAATTCGCAAATTCTTTAAAATAATTTTCTTTTGTCTTTTTTCCTTTAAATTTTTAAAAAACATTCCTTTTTAAAAAACATTCCTTTTTAATATTATGTAAGTACTATTTTGTCTCGATAGGTTAATTAATATATATTTTTTAATACTTTTTCTATAAGTGGACACTTGTTATTGGCCGTCTCTGTGTTTGTAACTGACTTACAGTTACAGTTGCAAGATTATATATAAGTTTTTCATAATTTATACTAGCTGTTAGTTTCTCAAAATGTTGTAAATAAATAAATATAGTTTATGCACGTTCCCGATATGTTTGATATGTTCCCGCTATGCTTAGATAAGATAAAACTAGAATTTTTGACTGTCAAATAAGTGCTGCCACCTATAGTATAGGCAGCGCTTAGAAGATGTAACAAGAATTATGATGCAACTCACCTCTGCCCAAAAACAGACGATCAGCGAAGACCCAGTCATGAGGAGTGGGTAGTAGGCTGACAGGAGACTGGTCGCCCATCCCTCTTGGAACGCCGACTGTTAAAAGAACAACACAATCAATGACAAGAAAGAAATAACAAAATGCACTTCAAATAATAACAAGCTGAAAGTAAGAAAATATATAACCCGACTGCGAATTACCCTTTTTTGGGAAATTTGCAGTCTACCTCTATAAGCACATTAAATGAGAATGGTTGTTTGTTATGCAACTTTTATTCGATATAGATCCTAAAAGGACTTCGACTTATTACTTAATTTAAATTTATATTGACTTTAAAGATTAAAGTATTTGTTAAAGATTTTCCATTTTTATATTTATAATTTTTCTTGATTATAATATTTATATATTTTTTCTGTATTGACATGTTATTAATTTATGAAACAATCATTATCCATGCATAGTTTTTACGAAAGTAAAACTTATATACAAATGCAATTGACGTGTAAATCTTGTATTATACGAAATAAATGATTTTATGTTTTTTTATGATTTATTATTTAAAGGTCAGCCGTCATACAAACATACATACATACATAGACTGAATAACACATAACCACTCCTTCATAGCCGTGTGTGTGGCTGGTATTCGTTTAAGGATGAGTACTATTCTATGGATTCATAGATTTGTAATGCGACAAATTTTAATTATGCTTATATCCCAATATTCACTAATATTTTAATAATAGCACTCTAAACTTTCAACTCTTGAGGGACCTGGTGACAGACAGACGACGACGAAGTCTCAGTAATAGGGTTTTACCTTTTGTGTACGGAACCCTAAAAATAGTTTCTGAAGTCAGTAAAATTACACAATAATAACGCGATTGCATTATAAATATATTATTATCTAATATACCTGTAGTAAAATACGTTACTTTACAATAACATAGTTTTTACAATGCAATATAAAACAATAGACTACCAACAATAATATTAAACTTCTGATATTTTAGTAGTTCGCCATTACTCATTAGTATAGCATAACAATTTATTAACTATATTTTTATTTAACCATAAATTATATTCTCATTATATTATACCTACGTTATGCAGTTTATTTCAAAACATTTGACAAGGATTTTTGCTAAATGGCTCATGTTATCTCTTTCAAGTATTTAAATATATTTTTTAAAACTTTCACATTTTTAATCGACTGCGCAAACGCAACGGAGTGGTAATTTATTTAACAGTCTATGTATTATTATCATTATTAAGAATACTTTATTGCACAAGAAAATACAGAGTTGCACAGAAGGTGGGCTTAATGCCAAGGCATTTTCTACCAGCTAACCTTATTATTGTATGTTATATAAGTATGTATGTTCCATTTTCCCACTATACAGACCACACGCCTGGGCTGATTTCTATGATTCACACATCAATCGATTTCTGTTAGTGCGGCGAGAGTCACGAAAGACACGACGTTAGTGAAAATTCAACATGGCGACTACTAGACGCCATTTTGTAATAAATCTAAATTTAAGAAAACCTCCCCAATTCCAGTGCCTTAATTTCCTTAAATTGTGAAACAGACTTTCTCTTTATTCTATGCTTATTAAATCTCGGTTTAAATGTGTAAAAAATATATTTGAACTCTTGAAACCGATAACATTATAACTTTTGAAACTATCATGGTTATCAATAGTATTTTTTTGTTTTTATGATCGATAAGCCTTCATTTGACCACAATCTCACCTGTGATGTAAAGTGACGATGTGGTCTAAGATGGGACATGAAGACCTAGAAGGTGGCTCCTCCGGGCCACATTACGAAACACGAAAAAATCACTTTACGCACTGGCCCAGCCCGGAGGGTGGTGACAAGCCGCGGCCGAAGCCAACCACCAGAGACTGTTCAGAGACTGTTGTTAATGCACAAAACACTCCTAGGCGAGATGTTAGAGCAGACCTCAGTTCCCCCCTTTCAGAATAACAATTAGATTGGCCCTTATGTTTAAAAAATCCAACTATTTACAACAGACTCAAAATATGATAGTACACAATGTGTATTCAAAATACATTTAAAACAAATCTAATTGTAATTCGACACAGAACTGTAAGCTGTATTACTATTCCACGTGCCACTATTTTAATTATCAATTGACAAGTTGAGTCAATTGACAATGAGTCCTATTATTCGTGATCAATAAAAATAATACTTAGGGCTTACTTCACCAAATGCGAGTAAACTTAGCAATTTTATTAGTTATGTCAATAATACGTGGAAATAAATGGTTATGTGAAGAGCTATCTCGTTCACATGTGACTGAGCCAAATAGCTCTGTATTTTAACAGTAACTAATAATGCGACCAGGTAAAGTCTTAATGATCGAAGATCATATTCTATCGTGTCTAATATATCATAGTCGTGACAGACACTTTTAATTCGGACCCAGACAACAATTTTAATTAGGACTAGCTTTTCACACAATACTATTTTCTTTTTTTATTTAGACCATGCAATTTTCGCTCAATTCCAGCTCTCTCAAATTGGGTAAACGTGTTAGTAATCTGTCGAGTTTTGTCTATATTACATATATATGCATATATAGGCATACATAGATAGGCTACATTAGAAGGGATGTCTGTCTATCCAACGAATAGACTTGTAAGAATATATATGTATATTTAAAATTTAAACTTGACATTGGTATTGTGAAAATTCTTATTTTAATCTATTTTTTTCAATTTATAAATGTATATTGTGACTATTCTAAGTGCACCTTTATTTTGCCTATGGCATAAATGATTTTGAATTTATAAGATACTCACCGGAGACACAAAGTAGGCGCCGCGTATGAGAGAAGCCAGGAACGCGACCAGGTAGAGCATCTTCTGAGTCGTGACCTTGCAGGCGCGGAGGAAGGTAGGCGCCTTCAGCCGCCTGTACTCCGTGAGGATGCAGATGCACAGCTGAACTGCGCAGACGAATGCGACTACCAGGAACACTCCGCCAATGCCTGAAACGTATTAAAATGCTTTTATTGGCATGTTTCTAAATACGGTCTTGATTTTGGATCACTATCGGTCAAAAAGCCAGGCAAGTGGATACTCGGCAGATTATAGCCTATACCGGTCCACTGGTCCAGACGCGGTAAAGAGAGATGGCTTATTCCACTTTCATCTTTCCTGGTCTCCTAGTTCAGGCTGACGATAAAGGAAGGAGGGGTGCGATGGTGGAAATTGGTTGACATCTCCGATTTTTGCTATTTTGCTGATACATCAGGCTATGAAACAAACATTATTGCTGTTTGTTTGAGATTTTGTGAGAATGAAGAGTGAATGTAAATTGTTTTAATGAATTAATATACTTTATATACTACTTGTAATTGATTATTCTTATTTATTGTAATTTTGTTATTTAATTTAATTTTCAAGAATTTAATTTTATCTTTATTAATTTATTTCATATGTAGAAATATATTAATTAGTGTAATAAATTTGAATGTTAATGCTAATTAATTTCATAAATAAAAAAAAAGGCGTGTGTGCAATTCACACACGATAGAAGTGAAACTTCATTAAATCGACAAAAGAATAAGAAAAACAAAACAAAAAAAAACTATGCAAAAAGATTTTGTTCGGGCGGTCACCCATCCAAGTACTGGCGTCGCGCAAAGTTGCTTAACCTTGTTAGCGTTTAAGATTGGCTTACCCGACAGGTAGCCAATCATATTTCCATTTCCGTTGCATCCGGTTTCAAATCACAACGATTATAAAGAAGTCAGATTCAGATTTATTTATTTCACCTTATTATAACAATGGTTGCTATACTAGGTAAGTCATTTTGTACATTCTTTCTTAGTTAAATTATCCATAAATAAATTACAAAAAATCAGATGTTAATTAATTAAATACATTTTTCAAATAAATGAGTTCAACGTAAATATGTAAATAGATTAAATCATTAAATTATTTATCAATAGACACACAAATGAAAAGGTAAATTAAATATTAAATAATTTTTGAAGTTTCACTTCAAAAATTGTTTAAAGTAAAGGAAGAACGGAGGGTGGAATGGGATGTGATATCCCTTATTCGTTGTACTTACACGCGTGGTACGGCAGGTTGGGGTCCGCGCACTCGACGCCGGAGTACCGTATCTCGCAGAGGCACGTCCCGTTCATGCAGTCGCCGCGGCTGCTGCAGTCACCAGCACAACTGGCCCCGCCCATCACGGACGATGCGTAGTAAGCGAGTAGCGAACGCATTATCGCGCGCGACGGTGACTACCGTCGCCTTTTAACGCTGGAAACAAAAACATAATATCATAAACAATGATTCATATCAAAGGATAGATAATACTTTTAGGGCCGATTCGTAATCAGACTATATCGGTATTTTCTTACGTTTGACTGTCAGGTAGACGATATCAGAGAATTGAAAACTGGGACAGTAAGTTCAAGATGAAATAAATAGATTCAAACTAAATTTTAAATACAAAGGGCTATATTTGTGAGCGATCTCGTCCTGACAACCTTGGTATAGAAAGTACACTTTATATTCCTAGATTTTCAATACCCATACCTAACCTGTAAGCAGAAAACTGAGCTGCAACGCCAAAGTCAAAATCACATTTGTTCTATCGCACTAATTTAACGTCCACTTTATACACTCATGTCTTTGGAACTGGTCTCGATTAGCAAAAACAACGTTCGTTAACTTAATACCAGTTTATAAGCTGCACCATTGTCGGGGATAAAACCTGAATGTGACTAATTTAAGCAACTTTATCGTGCATATCAAAATATTATTAACTAAGTCTCCTTCGAGGTCTCCTTACTTAAGAATTGGCGTGTAAATCGTTCTAGTATATCTACTTTTGGCTGAAAGCATGGTAAAACTTTAGAATCCAGCCGCACGATTTGGGGAGGGGGGGGGGGGTGGAGGGGGGGAGGGAGAGAAGGGGGAGGTACTCCCTGTACCACTGCCCCCCCGCGGAAATATGTAGTTTAGGAGATATAGCAATTTGAAATTCAATAAAATCTAACCTCAAAAATAGGGTTTTAAATAATTTCCTAGCTTCTCAGTTACAAATATTAAATAAAAAACAATATTTAAGTAACCCTTATTGGTTTACGGCTTCAGCAAATGCGATTCGAGTTGGCGAGTGTCAA
The DNA here is from genome assembly GCA_929108375.1 of Gymnoscelis rufifasciata. Classification (NCBI taxonomy): domain Eukaryota; kingdom Metazoa; phylum Arthropoda; class Insecta; order Lepidoptera; family Geometridae; genus Gymnoscelis; species Gymnoscelis rufifasciata. The sequence goes on from OV815326.1 coordinate 2,449,184, forward strand.
GTTGTCGTATCAGACGAGCCAAATTAAACATCGCCACAATTTCCGAAGTATATAAATGGCGCTTTACAAGCACTCCATCATCTTCAGGCTCTAATAAAAAAAAATAGTATTAATAAACTGCTCCGGCGCTGCAGGAAGTGCAGCCCCTGCGCCCTTGCGTAACAAAGCGCAGTGACCCATGCTCACCTCCGCAGCTTCGGCTTATTGGTCGCCTTCGGCGACCAGCCTCAGCCGCTCCGGCTCGAACGGGTGCCTGTGCTTTGTTACGGCGGGCGGGGGCTGCTCTCCCTCCGCGCCTCCGGCTTTTTAAATACACTCTAGTAGTGTGACAGACAAGACCACGTGGAATTAGGGGTGCACTGATTCGGATTTGCAACTTAAAGTGACCTAAATCAACCCAAAGTATGGTGCACTGATTCGGATTTGTAAATTGAAGTGAGCGTATAAAGGTACAATCTAACCGAATTGTAATTCTTCCTTCTTGACTTCCCGATGGAATTGGTTCACCTTCCCCGCGACTCGTCGACGCTACTTATATGATTACATTGTAATTTTAAGGTAAAAACATTACATTTTATAAAATTTTAAACAAAAATAACGTTCCATTTCACGTAAACAAAAATGTTTTTAAAAAAAAAGTACGCATCTCCGCGGTGAGGGAGTGGTATTTTTGGAAAGGGGAAACCAATGCCATCTGAAATCGAGCATTAGCACCCCCAAAATCCTGCGGCTGGATTCTAAAGCCAAGCCGAAAGCATTTTCATGGTAAACCATTTAAGAATTATTCACTTTTGTCTGGAGATACAAGTCGCCGTTTATCTTCGTGATATAATCGACAAATGAATCAATCAATCGAACGAAAGTTACCAAGATCACATGAGAGAACCTATACGAAATCAATGCTGATGAAGGTGGATTCAATAATAGCGGCAGCACGTGTTACTGTAAAAGTTCAAACTACGGTTAATTCGAAAATTCAATGGTAAAGAGTAATCTAGTATAGTATTCTAGTATCTAGTAGATATTATAGTAGTAGTATTAGTTGGTAAATATAAACCAAAGAAAGTATTACAATTAACGTAGTATTTAGCACTTCACCTCTTGTGCTCGTTAGAAACTATACTACATTAGTTTGGATTACAACGTTATATCCACTAAATAAGGATGGTATTGCAGAAATAAACAGATGAACTGTGTGAAAGATGTCATGGTGTTTTTTTTGTTTTTACAAGATTGAAGGGATTGTTAAGATTACTGAGGTTGCAGAGGAAAATGGAAGGAACAACATGTAAATCTGTCTATTATATCAAGTATATCAGACAGATGTCTAGTACCCGTAACACAAGCTTAGAGCCTACCACGGGGCTAGATATTGTTGGTGTTGTTATTGTTATACTTTTTTTGTTACCCTGTTGCAGGATAACAAAAAAGTCCTACTTTATAAAGAACCGTTATAACATATACAAGAGCTAAATAGCTTTACCCCCTATTATTATTCTTCATATTTCCAATATCCCTTTATCATCAAAACCAATAGTGACAAACCTTACAAGTTAACGTATGAAGGTGTGATTCAACGATATTATTGGCAGTTATTCGTCAGATAATTTATTTCATAAATTTCATAAATTTTTATTGCACACACAAAAATACACATAAAAAAAGTTTATAACTAAGCCAAAATGTACAAAAGGTGAGCTTAACCCTAAAAGAGTTTTCTTACAGCGGACCTCGACATACAAGAGACGTGTAAAAAAGAGTGGGTTGACAATGTGCACATAATGATAGGTCAGATAGAAAAAAAATAATAATAGAATAGGTAAAACAAATTATTCTAAATACTATAACTACTCTTATTCTATAACTACCTATATAATATTTAACATCAAATATATAACTACCAATAAATATATACATTTACTAGCTAATTAGAAATACATACAAAAATATCGTACATAAATATACTATATATTTATATATATATTATATACATATATATATATATAGATATCTCCACGGGCACTTAGTTGCTCCATCGTGCCGTATAGATAGTATTTTGTTGATCCATTTTCACTTGTTGATCCGGGTAGTTTTTGTTGATCCAATGCTAGATCACCATACATATGTAACTCTCATTGGAGCCACAAGTGTAACCATGAGTAATAATAATAATTAAGCACATTTTATACAAATCCACCTTTTTTGCGTTTTAGCACTAGTTGATCCAATTCAAATGAGCCAATCAGAGGGCACCATTTGTGATGGACTTTGTCATTGGCTTGGTTTTGTCTGTACCTTCTATAGATACCTAGAGATAGACTATTGTGTTCATCATGCTATAAATTCATTTAGTATTGAGAATAATGATTGTAAGTAAGAATTCGTTTCACAAAAAAATAAACCCTCCGAATTACCTATTCGCAAAATTTTCTTCATTACTAGACAATATCTATTAGTTTCAAGTTTGTTATCCATACCAAATCATAACTGTGTAAATAACATAATTGGTACAAGACCCCTGAAACTTTCATTTAAGATTAAGAATTACCCTGGATCTTGTTCATCATATGCTGGTCATCATCAAACTCTGTAGAATTATCTTAAGTCTGCGTGAGCAGGAGCTATGCGCTGAATGTTTGACAAAACTTAAACTCGAAACATAACATTTAGAAGTAGGTACCCTACATCCTGTTCATCATAATGAAGAATGTCATACCCTGTCTTATTAAATTCATTTCAATCAATCTGGATGTTGCGGGGTGAACAAAATATTTAAAACTGTAATTATACCCGAGATTCCTCCGAAACTAGTTTCGCATTAGTTTTTTCGCTACGAGGTCCCAGACAGACACTAAGGCCTCAATCAATCTTATCATCATCATCAGCATATATAACAGTCCACTGCTGGACATAGGCCTCCCCCTGTATTTAGCTTGCCGCATCCTGCATCTACTTGTACCCTACCCCTTACTCATCACCCTGGGACTTTTCCCCTGGGGTGGGGTGAGGACTGACTGGGAAGCGTTTGCAGGAGCACTAGAATCACTAGACATCGGCTCCATCTCCACCCCAGAAGATGTGGAACGCGAAGCCTCGGACTTAGCATCCAAGATAATTGGTGCTAAGGAGGCAGCGTTCACTCCGATCCCCAAACGTGCGAAAGTTGGTGATGCAATCCCGCCTCACCTTCAGCGAAGGCAAAAAGGGAGATGCGTCGCGACTGGTCACGTTTGCGCTGTCCCGCCCTCAAATCCAAACTCAATTCCTTAAACGCTGAGTTGTCGGATGCAGTAAAGGCTTGGCGCGGGGAGTCCTGGGAGAAAACAATCATTAGGTCGCCGAACGCGACACCAACCTTTACCCCCTTAACCGACAACTCACGCGGGCCCCCCTTCCCACCTACCCCATGCTGGACCAGGAGGGGAACCGTTCCGATGAACTGACTAGACGTAGATGTGTTTAGATAGATATCTCTTTATTGTACACCACGAATCTAATACAAACAGCAAACAATAACAACACAAAACATTGGAGTACAAAGGGCGGCCTTATCGCTGTGAGTGATCTCTTCCAGGCAACCTTTGGTTAGACAGGAAAGAAATAGAACGACATAGACAGGGGCGTAACGTAAAGAAGATATAACAAGGAGAATAAATAAATACCAAATAAACTATTGTAAAACTATTTTCAGATAAAATTAACTGAAAAATAAATTTGCATAATTCCTAAACTATATCCTAATAAGTTTAGTAGTCTTTAGGTTGAATATGACAAAATCTGGCATCATAAGTGGCAGGATATAGTCGCTGCAAATATCAATGGAAATAAATTAAAAAAATCAAGCGATTATTGTTGATGTTGTATTTATTGTTTTATAAAAATGATAAAGATATGAAAATTGCAACCCTGAAAACTTATAATAAGGTAACTAAGGAACACTTTGAACGTCATAATTATCATTCCAGAAAATCAAACTATTCGTACGTGTTTAAAAATCACCGAAAAAATGATTTACGAAAACTTTAAACGTGAGTGATTAATTCAGAAAACGAAGATTATTTGCAAAATTATTTTTAATTCCGATTATTATACACTATGAAAACAATTTACGAAAACTGAATATGCGAATCGTAACGATACGATTTGCAAAATTATTTTATAAAACCACTAAACAATATTATTCTGCACTTACGAACAAACTCAGCAAATACGAAAAAAAGCAAAAATTCCCGGGATTCATACTCGAGGTGGATCTTACGATGTTCAAGCATCACAAATATAGGTATAAACTAGATCAAAGTGCGTACGCAGTTTGTTCATGGTGTATATCTTAATTTAACCGTAATGGAACCACATAAGTTTTGTTCCATGTCAAAGGATCCAAAAAGTCTTATGCTTAAAACATTTACCTATATATTCGAAACCACATACCTAATGTACGAAAAAGCAATCGGTAAATTTCATGAGTAAGTAATGGATCCACACAGTACAGGTTTCGATGTCAAAGGAGCCAAAAAATATTTTATGTTTGAAACATTCACCTTCTTACGATTATATTATCTGTTAGATCAACTTAGGTATGCATTCATTATAACCCATTATGTATTTATAGTGGAGCCACCTAATGTATCGTATAAGCGCCACAATGGATCCACTTACGTACAGGGTTTGAAATAATATATGGACCCAATAAGTATAGTTGAATATTTAAAATTTGGCCGTTACGGATCCACTTAAATGTGCAACTTCAGATAAAAAAAACACGGAGTATACGGTTTATCCGTTGCATATGTCAGGCAACGTCGCCAAGTAAAAAGCGACGTTGCCACTCCGGTCAAAAAATATTAAACCAGGTCCAAGTTATTCCGCCAGAAAGGTGGAGTCAGTTATGCATTGGCTCCCTGCTGGATCAACCAAGTGCCCAGGATGGTGTTTATATATACATAATCACGCATATATACAAAGATGTGATATACAAATATAGAAGAAATTAGATCTGCAAGGAGAGATAGTGTTCTTTGAGTTTTTTCTTAAAAGTATTAATAGAAGGACTGGCTTGCAAAGAGTACGGAAGGGCGTTCCACAGCCTCACCGCTGTCACTGCAAAAGATTTACCATACCGACTAGAATTGTGAGTAGGAGTCTATAGAGTCTATAGATGTATCATATTGCTATCGATAAATAAACAGCTACAAGCGAAAATCAATTAGATTATGATAAAAGCTAATATACCAGCCTTGGATTGAACACGTGCATGTGGCTCACATTAATATTAAGAACAAGCTTTTAGAAGACCAGCGCTGTGGTTGGACCCGTTCTGTCGCAGATTATGCTGAATGGTAACCTTTTTTGTCGCAACATGTTGTTATATTTTTGTAGGAAATTTTACAGTCCTTATAATTATTTAAGAAAATATTTCAGTTAATAGAGGTATAGTATTTCTGCGTTCTGTCAAGATAACTAGTGGGCGATTTTTTTAATTTACCTATCTAGAAGTATAAATCTAAATTTAAATTTAATTAAATTTAATTTTTTTTTTTTATAAAATGTAAATCCGTTTTTGGCCTTAGGTCATAATTATAAGTTATCTATTAAGATATATATTAAGGGCTGTGGATTTTGTTTGATAAATAAATAAATAAATAAATAAAATTTAAGAAAAACCCTCGATTCCATTGCCTTAATTTCCTTAAAAGTAAAACACCATAATAATATTTAGTAATGTGCACGCGATGCGATGGACTTTCATTTGATACCCCACTCGAGTATACACATTTATTTGATCCGTCGCCCGCGTAAGGCCTTATGAATATTCTCTGCACCCATAACCTTCCTGGTTAATAATGGGATTCAATTACTACCAAAGGGGCCCAAGAGAAGTTTCTAATATTTTTAAAACCAAACAATGGAAATAAATGATTTTGTATCTTGTATCTTGAACCTCACCGCGTCACCACACAAGCAACGACCGAAGCTCTGGGTCTCTTTAATATGGGGATTAAATTACTAACATAGAGGCCCAAGATTACCTTACCGCGTCACCCCCTGCTGAACAACAAGCGAGGCTCTGGCACATCCCCCAATCCGAATTAGACAGGGGTGGTTAGTTATGGTCTAAACTAGGGATGCGTCGATAGGCCTTTTTGTCGATACGATATCGATACTCTGTATAAAATAAAGTCGATGCCGATATATCGGTATTGGATGTGACCCTAGTCGGAACATTTAACATTCTGTGGGAGGCATAATATACTGGATATTCTATTGCCGATATATTAAGCCCGAAGAAAACTTCAAATCAGTAGTTCCTGACATAAGCGTGTTCATGTAAACGCGGTTTTTGGAGGTTTTGTCTGTTCACGTCCGTAAGTGGTACTCCTCTGAATCCTTACACGTGACCTCCGGGCGGTGCTAAGAACAGTCTCTGGTGGTAGGCTTCGGCCGCGACATGTCACCACCCTCCGGGCTGGGCCAGTGCGTGAACCGATTTTTTCGTGTTTCGTAATGTGGTCCGGAGAAGCCATCTACCTTTTAGGTCTTCATGTCCCATCTTAGACCACATCGTCTCTTTACATCAAGTGAGATTGTAGTCAAATAAAAGCATATCAAGCATATAAAAAAAAAAAAAAATTGCCTATGACGTCCAATGTTACTTTAAAGATTTTAGGTTATAGTAGAATTCCAAGACATCCGTCCACCTAGTAGGTGAAAGATAATATAGACCTTCTGAGGTCTATTATACCGAGGGTTTGGAATCCGATATATGAGTCCATCTCCTACTTAACGGAACTATTTAATGTTGTTTTCGTTTTTTCGTAAACGAATTTCCCTAGATCGGAAATTCGTTTACGTTATGCCGGTGGTATTTCCGGTTTGATATTTTTAGATAACGGCACGATTATCGATAAAGCTTTTAGAGTGTTATTATTGCAGAAAAGATAAGTGACTGTGAAACACTAGATATCATGTCACTCCATTTTAGGGTGAGTGGAATTTTAGAAGTTAGCAATTCTTTCAAAGGAACAATTTCAAATTATGTTCCTCGGAAAGACTTTGCTAAATTACAATATGGGTCGTCATTAAGATATTTTACCGGTAAAGGAGACTATAAAATAGCCCAATAAACACTAATGCTGTATAAAGCGCCATGATCACGACATAAAATTATAACGTTTATGCCGTGATCATGGCGTTTGCGACAAAACAGAATGTTTATATAAAGTTTATAGTATAGTATGTTTTTCATTAATGGCCTTTATATTATTAAAAACCATGATAATTAAAAAGAAAATGTAAAAGTATTGTCAAGTATCCGTAACAAGAGCTTAGAGCTCACACCACTAGATGTATTGTTTGGATTGCCTAAGAAAACATTTAATAGATTTTTAGAATGTTATTATTCTTATTCCTAAACTTAAGTTTCCTTGAAAGTTAAAAAAATCATAATAATTAGTAAAGTGCACGTGATGCGCTTTCATTTGAGACTATTTTCATTTCATTTTCACTCGGGTATATTCGGTTCTTCTTCCTCACTTGCACCCGCCATAATTTTAATCGAATCAACCGATTATCATCAAACATGTCTAAGAACACTCGAGCAAAACACTCCTTTAATACAAAAAAAACAAATTAAAATCGCTTATCCGTTCTGGAGCTAAGATGCCACAGATAGACAGGTCAAACTTAGAACAGCCCTCTTTTTCGGTCGTTGGTCAAAAATTATGACAATGAATGACGTATACAGCAAAGTGAATAATCTATACAGTATTTCTTCCGTGTGCCCTCAATGTGGGCATGTTTTACGCAATGCGGGCCGAGAGGTCGACGCACCATCACACTATATTTATCTCCCTTGACATGTGCGCAGCTTATTTCCGCTAATAGTGTTTTCGCTTGCAGCTTTTCGGTAGTTTCGACCAGGCTTAGCGTAATTTTTATCTATGTATGATAACACTTAAGCGATAATGCCGCCCTTTGTACTTGTTCCTTTTATTAGATTAGATAAGACACTTTATACTACACAATCAGAATAAAAATTAACTTAACGAAAACCTTCATCATCATCTCAGCCGTAAGACGTCCACTGCTGGACATAGGCCTCCCTCAAAGATCTCCAGTGGTTTCGGCTGGTAGCGGCCTGCATCCACCGTGAGCCCGCAGCCTTCACCAGATCGTCCGTCCATCTAGTTGGTGGACGTCCTACGCTGCGCTTGCCGATCCGTGGTCTCCATTCGAGAACCTTTCGGCCCCAACGACCATCTGTTCTTCGTGCTATATGGCCTGCCCACTGCCACTTCAAAGAACTAATCCGTTTGGCTATGTCGGTGACCCGCGTTCTTCTACGAATCTCCTCATTTCTGATTCGATCCCGTAGAGAAACCCCGAGCATAGCCCTCTCCATAACTCTTTGAGCGACTCTGAGCCTGTTTATGAGACCAATAGTGAAGCACCACGTTTCGGATCCGTATGTCATCACTGGCAACACACATTGATTGAAGACTACCTACTACCAAAACCTTAATTAAATTAAAAACAGGGTACTAAGGACGGCTTTATCGCAATAAGCTATCTCTTCCAAGCAATCTTGGGAGGGACAGGAAATAAAATTCAAATTAAAAACTACACTTTTATGTGATTTTATCAACTATTTTTTTTCCCTAAGGGAAATAGACTTATAGCATAATTTATGTCGATCAGATTGAGACGCACCGATATCAGTTAAAAATTGTATAATTAGATTACGAACAATCACAATTCTATTTGCAGACTTATTTAGAAGGCAGCAACGACGGAAACGTTGCTTAAGTTATTAGGTAATTATGAGATGGTATTAGGGCTCCGTACCCAAAGGTTAAAACGGGAGGTTTTTGGAGGTTTTGTCTGTTCACGTTCGTAAGTGGTAACCCTCTGAATCCTTACACGTAACCTCCGGGTGGTGCTAAGAACAGTCTCTGGTGGGAGGCTTCGGCCGCAGCTTGTCACCACCCTCCGGGCTGGGCCAGTGCGTGAAGGGATTTTTTCGTGTTTCGTAATGTGGTCCGGAGAAGCCATCTACCTTCTAGGTCTTCATGCTCCATCTTAGACCACATCGTCACTTTACATCAGGTGAGATTGTGGTCAAATAAAGGCCTATCTATCATAAAAAAAAAAACGGGACTCTATTGCTGAGACTTTGTCGTCTGTATAAAACGATTTTTCCAAAATTAACCAACGTTGCGCGATGCCAGTACTTGGATGGGCGGGTGACCACTCTGACTGAATCATCAAGATGATTTAAAAAAACATTAAAAAAAAATTATAGCAAAAAGTGTATAAACTATACACGGATACCTAAGTGTAGTTTGAGCCCATCACATACATTTCAAATTATTTTTTTTCTATGACTGTGATTGACCGTTAATTTTAAAAGATTTTACATTTTCAAATCTCAAGTTTCCAAGTTGCAATAAACAAGCAATGAGAGCGAATGACGCAAGACCTGAACTCCGAACCAAAACGCTGCTAAACAGTCGGACAGTTAAACAAACATTCAAATAAATGAAAATGGGACACCCGGCTCATGACACGTTTAATTGTTATTTCAGTGTTTGTGTGAATCATCAAGCATTGTTTATAAAGATTAGCTTACACTGCACGGGCTATCGCTATGATCCCTAAGGCGAATATAAAATAATTTGACTCACGACAGTGAGTCATTTTTGTTAAGAGAAAACTAGTAGAGTTAGGCTTCGCGCTGACCCAAGACTGTTTTGCGACAGTCAACGACAAGTCTTTCTGAGCTTGTTTACGAGGAAATATAATATATTATAATACGGGTGATAACTCACTTCACTTTTAAGACCAGAGTGAATAAATAGGCTTTTTCTAGGCAAACTTGTTCCATCGTTGACCTAGTCTCTGCCTTCTGGCTATTCTGTATTCAAAAGTAAGCCCATAAAACAGTAAAAAAGATACCACTGGACACTTTTAGTATATTAATTATTAAACTTGTCTTGATTTTTCGTGTAACCGATTAGTCGCAATAAATGAACTTTGAGTTTGGTCAACAGATCCAAAAATATAGCATCCAACATAAAAAATGCGGATCTTAAGTCTCGGATATCAAAACATTTTCAACGTCGAAATGAATTTCACGAGGGAAAGCCTCAAGGACGAAGGTAATTGTAGCCTTGAGGGCCGCTGAGAACTTGAGACAATAGACAAACCCTCGAAGGTTCTGAAGGTATCTAAGGAGCTTAATGTTTCCTTGAACGCTGACCTAAAAATGAAGGTCAAATGCGTAGAATATCTAGGAATGTCCAAAATAATCGTTTGTACAACATGTCGATTCGTTTCGCAATCGTATCGATTCAGGGATATACAGGGTGTGGCGTAATGAGTGGATAATCCTTTACCCACGGTTGGGGGGCATCGCGACTGTTCGGAAAATGATAATTTCTATTCAGCAAAAGTGTCACGGTTTTCGAGTTATCAGGCATTTTTAATTTTTTTTTTAAAGTTAGACCTGACCCACTCTTTTAAGTACCAAATTTACAATACAAAGAATTTTCTCAGTCTGTTTTCTGAATTCATACAGTTCCTAGTTGTAACATTGGTATTAATTATTAAACTTAAATAAATTTTAAATTATCTTGTAAATTCAAAAAATGCTTCTAACTCATCTTAAAATCATTAGTTTTTTTCGCTCCATCCGTTCAGGAGCTATGATGTCCCAGACAGACAGATAGACAGACACACAGACAGACGGACACGTCAAACTTATAAAACTTTTTTGGTCGGGGGTTAATAATAAATTATTTTCTTTAATATTACACCTTTATTACTTAAAACTATATTTTACAATTGCCATTAAGATTGAATTTTGAAATGTATTACATGTTCTTTAAAATCGTTATTTTTAAATAGATAATCAGATATTTATGGATTTGATATATCGATTCGTATCGTCCGGTCTTGAATCGATACAAAATATCGATTTATCGCATTAATTTGTATTGATATATCATAATATCGATAAGAAAATAAAAACTGAACCTAGAATGAGTGAAAGGCGGTCTTATTAATGAAACTTCAGTTAGTGATAATTGTTTTACGTACGTACGATTTCTCGAGAAAATTACCTTATTAAACATTGTTATCACATATCATTAAATTGTTTAACTACCCGGTAACCTTGAGTTCTCTATTGATCCTACTAATACATATTATGAACGCGAAAGTTTGTAAGGATGTGCGCGTGTAAGTGGGTTTGTTGATCTTTCACGCAATAACTACTGATAGTTGATGAAACACAACATTCACAATAGCTTACATATCAGAATAACACATAGGCAACATTCTTTTAAAATCAGTTATTTGCATCTGACTGTTTTACCAGTAAGGGTCAAAATTTACTTTCCACCTCTGGAAAATTATGTGATACCGAAAGAAATAAGACAGACATTTATTTCGATAACACAAATACAGAAAATATATATACAAATATTCCTTCATTTGACCACAATCTCACCTGATGTAAAGTGACGATGTGGTCTAAGATGGGACATGAAGACCTATAAGGCTGCTTCTCCGGGCCACATTACGAAACACGAAAATATCGCTTCACGCACTGGCCCAGCCCGGAGGGTGGTGACAAGCCGCGGCCGAAGCCTACCACCAGAGACTGTTCTTAGCACCATCCGGAGGTCACGTGTAAGGATTCAGAGGGTTACCACTTACGGACGTGAATAGACAAAACCTCCACACTACATAAAAATCTAAATACTAAGCACATTTGATTGATATATATAATGATTGTGAGATGCAATAGGCCAGTAGGTATGTGACGAACAGTTACCGCTACCACGGGAAAATCCAAAACAGACGCGGGTTTTTTGGACACCGTTGGGTACAGCTAGTAAAAAATACATACTATAAACTAGAATCACATAACAAAAAGCCAATGAAAAGAAAATCAATGAGAACTTAATTCTTTGAAATAATGACATACCTATATAATCTAGATGACTTAACCCTGAAGGTCGCCAAAGGGGTAGAATTGCCAACTGCGGTCGACCTTGCCAGCATAATAAGGTGTTATTTTACGGAACCTTCGAGTATTTCTGCACCTGCTACGTAATTCAACGCTCATTGGAAATGCAAAATGGGGTAGAATGATTCTTATTACCATAGATAATTCTTTCAAGTTTGTCGTTGCTATTTTTTCGAGAATATGGCACTTGGTGCAGGTATATAGCATAAGCATTTACGTTCCCACAGCTGGGACACAGGGACTTCTCGCTCGATGAGAGAGATTAGGCCTTAATTCACGACGCTGACGGGTTGGTTAATGTCACATGTTATACTTCGAGCTCTTCAAAGTTCTCAGAACATGCCGGTTTCTATTCATTTTTCTGGCGCTAGTAACCAAAACCTAGCCCTAACTTTGACATTTAAATATAATTAGTTTACTGTCATTATTTTGTGACTGAACGCCACGCCTACGCCTGAAATTAGCTTAACAATATTAGTATTGATATAGATTCACAAAAAAAAACACAATTTGACAACTCAGTTAAAAGTTAAGGTTATGTACAAAAAAAACGCGTCGAATTGACGAAATCCTCATTTTTTTTCGTCGTTTGAAAAATGACTCTGCTTTTGGTACAGTTAACCCAGTCTGTTCTCAAGTAGAATGCTACTCTTGCTTGCATAATTCTGGGAGATAAAATATCTGTGCACATTATGATAAGATAAAGAAATATTTCTGTATCTAAATGGAAACCTATTTATGAAGGTAGACAAATGGCTGTCGGTTTATGAAACATTTACAATAGCATTTTTTTTTACGCAAATAGGGGTGCTTTATTTGAGTGCTAACTTAGAGAAGAAGTGCGATTCAACGAATGAGTTTTACCGGGCTTGTGGCCAGACTGCGTGGCAAATATGCCGCACCTTGGCCAGTTGTGTGCGTATTTCTGTGCTCAGGTCACGACCCAACCGTGGAACTGGCTGGCAATGAAAATTGTGTCATTTTCCACGCCAGCTTACATTCATTCAAAGATAGAAACATCTGTCTCTTGTCTTTAAAATGTCTAGTTGAACATGGGGATGCTTTCCAGATACTGTAGTTTCAAACTAAATTTTGAAAATCATGGGACAAACCATCAAAGGTCCAATTTTTAGTTCAAAATTTTGCTTATTAGATATTATTTTACGGTAAAGCTTCTAACCACCGCGAGCCCGCTATCTTCACCAGGTCGTACAGCCATCTAGTTGGTTGACGTCCTACTCTGCGTTTGCCGATTCGTGGTCTCCATTCGAGAACTTTCCGGGCCCAATTGCCAACTGTCCTACGTGCTACATGGCCTGCCCATTGCCACTTTAGCAAGCTAATATGGCTACGTCGGTGACCCGCGTTCTACGTATCTCCTCATTCCTGATACGATCACGTAGAGAAGCCCCGAGGATAGCCCTTTCCATAGTTCGTTGCGCAACTGTGGGCCTATTCATAAGGCCTATGGTGAAGTACCTTATTACCTCAATCGAATCAGTCCAAGTCACTAGGGATAAACATACTTTGACATGACGATCACGAACCGAGCAAGGACATAGTAAAGGTTTCGGGAAGTCTCTGCGGATCTTTAGAAGGTTGTGAAACTTTGGTCCAGCAAAGATCTTGACTCACCTTACAGAATCGGACAAAAACTTATTAGAATGATAATAAGAATCATTTATTTGCACGAAACATGAGTATTAACATGGTAAATTATAATTGTTGATCTACATGTTTTATCAACAATGGCTTAGAGAGGAAACTCATCAGTTTTGACACAATTGTGATTTATGTATTTTACAGAATTTGTGATTTATATTATAGTTTTCCGCATATACCTCTAAATAAAGCCCCCAAAAGGATCGTAGTTTAACTTTACGTTTTATTTAGAACATTTTGCATACATACGACACACATAATATTAATATATACCTAGTTCGGAGCACGGAAAATACATTTTGCTGCAATTTATCCCGAAAAAGAGCACCATTCCCATGGGATTTACGATAAACGACGCTGCAATTTCACGCTGGCTACGCCACAGGTATAAGCTATTAAATAAATAAACAACATACATATTATATACATACACTAGCGACCCGCCCCGGCTTCGCACGGGTGCAATGCTGATACTAAATAAATAAACAATAAATAAATAAATATAAAGTAAATGACAAAAAAAAGTTATTGTGGGTTATCATTATCACGGATTTTTCTGTAGACCTATTCAATGTGTACAATACTTAGTACATTATTTTGATAAAACTCGTAGGGTTCAGCCTGCGTTTGCAATGTAAGCAGAAAAAATGTAATTATTTACGACATCTCATTGGAAACCTCAAAAATAACAGTACTTTTCCACTATTTAATGGATGTTATTATACATATAAACCTTCCTCTTGAATCACTCTATCTATTAAAAAAACCGCATCAAAATCCGTTCTGTAGTTTCAAAGATTTAAGCATACAAAGGGACATAGGGACGGAGAAAGTGACTTTGTTTTATACTATGTAGTGATTCCCATGTTACATAATGGGTTATACATAGTATTGTTACTACATAATGGGTTATAGTATTACTGGCGGGCCGCCAGCCTCGACTTCACACGATTTATTATTTTTGCTTGCACTCCCAAAACTCCGCATCAAATTCGTTACGTTGTTTTAAACTATTTAACACTTTATTTGTACAGTTATTGTGCAAAATAGTCAGCTAAATGCTATAGCATTATCTTCCAGCCAACCTTACTAGAAAAATGTAACTAAGTAGTTGTTCTAGTAGTAGTAGCTTATACTGTGTTAACGTTATTGCCTCAATCGATTTCATCCAGGATTGGAAATTACTATGATTATTACAGTTTCTAGTAGAATAAATAAGATACCTTATTCATGACGTAACTTTAACCTTCATATATTTTATTCATAGAGAATAGCATAGCTTAATTGAACGCACTGCACGAATATCATTATTTTTATTTGCAGAGGGACAATGATGAGAAAACGGAATGGCCGTTTTCATAATTTGACCGTTAAAATTGCAATAACGATGCTATAATTATATATGTACGATTGTTGCTCTTCACTCCTGGGTTTTGATGAAAATCTTTTCTATTTTCTTTTTATGCTAGATAAGCCTTCATTTGACCAGAATCTCACCTGATGTAGAGTGACGATGTGGTCTAAGATGGGGCATGAAAAAAAAACATATATGAGTAGCATAATAGAAAAGCTTTTTACCGCGGACATATCTATTATTTCACTGGCAGTGCCGCGGGCCGACAGCTAGTTATATGTATAAAATACTAGTAGTGCCCCGCGGTGTTACCCGCGTTTAAATGTATTGTCCCGCGGAATTACATATTTTCCCGGGATAAAAAGTATCCTATGTTACTTCTAATACCTCCAAGAATATGTGTACAAAGTTTCATGATGATCGGTTGAGTAGTTTTCGCGTGAAAGCGTCACAAACAAACTAACATTCACATTTATAATAAGTATAGGATTCATCTTAAGTTTAAATTATTACTTGCTTTAACCGCGTAATAAGGGATTTTGTCGCGGTAAAAAGCAGCTTTGTAATTTACTGGGAAAGCAGCTATGTTCATGCCAAATTTAATCTAAATCGGGCTTCACTCGCAATAATTGATTTTCCCCGCGAAAACTGATATTTTACCGCGGTAATAAGTAGCCTATATGTTATTCTGATGTATAAGCTATATTGTGGTCAAGTTTCATTCAAATCCATTCAGTAGTTTTTACGTGAAAGAGTAACAAACATCCATACATCCATACTTACAAACTTTCGCCTTTATAATAGTAGTAGGATGATATAACCTTCAGAGCTACACCAAAGGCGTGAAGAACAAATAACACGGACAAGTAAAAACTGTATAATTTATTGAATACTAGCACAAACAAACGGAAAATAAATTTATCTTATTAGTACATTTGACCTTGATACTGACAATATTTAATTTACGTACCTATGTATTTTCATAACCTTTATTAATATTTATTTATAACTAGTGGCCCGCCCCGGCGTCACACGGGTAAAAAAGTTCCCGGCAATTTTTCCTTATTTGCTCACCATTTAGACCTACCCTCGACTTCGACAAACATTTTAAAACCAAAATCAGCTCAATCGTTCTAGCCGTTCTCGAGTTTTAATCAGACTAACGAACAACAATTCATTTTTATTTATATAGATTTTGGTAATGTAATATCAAGTTAAAAGCAATAACAAAATACGTGAATATGGGGAATATTCACGTATTTTGTTATTGCTTTTAATCCAGTGCCACCCCCATTTCAAGTAAGAGTTACCCCATTACGGTAACCGATAAACCTTAACTATAAAGACCTATATAACCTAACACAAAAATAACGTTATTTTACAACCACGACCAATAGCCGTTACGCGGTAACTCGTCAAACCAGTTATGTTATTAACCAGTAATCAATTTATTATTCAACGCCCAAAAGGAATAGCCAATGACGAGACGCTTCGATCGTCTTGTTTACAAACAATACAAAGTGGGTTAATTGGCCTCTAGGTCTAACGTGCCCTACTACTGTTAAATTTAACTTAACAAAGGGAATTGAGGTTCAATATTACGTAATGATTATATACTAGCAATGTCCCGCGGACTTACCCGTGTTATAATGGTTTTAAGTGCGTTATAAACTAGCCTTTATGTAATTTCTAAGGCTTTAGATAATCTGTATGAATAAATTTAATTAAAGTCGGTGTAGTAGATCCAGATATTAAACAATACAAACGTCAAAAACTTACCCCTACAGACAACATTTTTAAACGAAACCTTTCTAAGTAAAAAGGGCTAGATGTTGTTAAATAAATAAATATTTCAAGACTAATAATCACACACGATCACCTAAACCCAACTAAGCAGAGCTTGTACTATGGTGTTAAGGTGACTACATGGATACATTTTGTAAATACATACATCTATACTAATATATAAAGCTGAAGAGTTTGTTTGTTTGAACGCGCTAATCTCCGAAACTACTGGTTCGAATTGAATAATTCTTTTTGTGTTGGATAGTCCAGTTATCGAGGAAGGCTATAGGCTATATAACATCACGCTACGACCAATAGGAGCAAAGATATAGTGGTAAATGTGTAAAAAACGGGAGAAATTGTTCATCTTTGAAGCCTTCCGCTGCGTGCGCCGTGAAAACGGTTCAAGATACACAAAAACTATGTATTAAAGAATAATAGCTCTTTTAATGATCTAAAAAACAGTCCGCGATAGTATATGTCTATCTTTTAAGATTAACTCACAAAAACCGTTTTTATGGTACCTAATATGGTCTAAATAATTTGTTTAAGTTGTATCAACATAATAATATTAATCTTTATTCAAATAAATATGTTGTTGGTTAAGAGTACTTCATCCATTACAACGCGGGTAGCACCGCAGGGCACAGCTAGTATGATATAAAGAAACCCAGACCCGAAACCAAAAATTGTAGATTGTACAAAATCTGGTGCCCCGGCGGGAGTCGAACCCGCAACCTCCTGCGCCTCAGGCGGACCTTCTCCCATCGAGGAACAGAGGTCGTCGGTTGTTGTGTGGGTTGTCCGGAAATATTTATTTCGTATTGAAATAAATACATACTCTAAATTTAACAAAAAATAAATAAAAAAATAAATGAATATTTATTTCGTATTGAAATAAATATTTTGACCCGGGTGTAAGGAGCTCGCTTCCTTCCCTTCTCAGTAGACGCATTCTGTAAACTCATTTCGATCCTTACTAAGCTGAATCCGCGGTGAGTTTAAAGTTTTGTATTCTGTAAAACTCGATAGCGCCTGTAGCGCCTCAGTGACGAGCGTTCGAAGTGAGCTCGGTCACTTGAGTGATTTCGAGTTCGGATTCGATTTTTTACAGAATGCGTCTGCAGGTCACCCAGGCACTCTACCATCTTTAGCGTGATAAAGTAATTTGAAGAAGATGGTCTACAAAGGCATAGGACGAAAAACACGTATACCTACACTCCTTCAAGTATACCTAGGTTAGCCGGTAAAACTAATTTCGTCTGATCTGATAGCGTTTAAGCGAATGGTGAAATCGGGGCTAAGTTCAGGCCGCTTCCCACTAAAGGATATTAATTATACATAGCCTGTGTCCAGCAGTGGGAGTCTTACGGGTGTAATTATGGTGCAAATGATAATCTTTCCTATGTTATATTAAGCAATCACTTCAAATTCAAATCTTTACTTGATTTTTGGAATGGTAGTTGTATATATCACTCAGTTACGTCTAATAATATTATTAACACACAATTGACAAAACAATTCCGAGTTACAGAAACAATAATAAATCATTAAATAAATTAATTCCAATAAACACAAAAAAAAATTAAAATTAATAAACACAGCAGCAGTAAGAACTCTGTTAAATTTAGAGTTAGTATCATTCAACCATATTCGTCCGGAAATATTTATTTATAAGCTGACCGTAAAGCCTTCGTTTGTGAGTTATGTGCAAATTCTGTCGAAAGAAAGAATGAGGAGTTTATCAACAAAATCATATTTTCCTGTTTTTTAATAATGACCTCGACATTACCGATAACGTTCATAAGCATTAATATGATTGTGTTTTTACGCAAATTTATCCAAAAAAAACGTGGCACTTGTTGTAAATAAAGATAAATATTGTTGAACTATTTATTACCTATTATATTGTTGAATTAGTAGCTGTTGTTTTTAACTGTTTTACGGATTTTAATATACAACTTTTAGAATAAATAGAATCATTCATAAGAAAGGTTAAAGGTGAAGAGTATGATTGTTTGTTTGAACGTAGGTCAATTCCCATCGAGGGGTCAAGTGTTTGCATGTTCTGCAAGCATTTTCTCCTTGGTGTTTTATAAATCTAATAAAAAAATATCTATGTATGTATGTCTATTATATTAGGTATATCAAATGTCTAGTACCCGTAGCACAAGCTAAGTATGCTTAGTGCCTTAGACTCAATTGAACGAAGAGCTCTCAGACTAATTGATAAACAGTACCTTGCTCTGACCAATCCAAATCCAAAGTCTCGAGCAAGGTTTCCTGTCTTCTATCATTCTCAATCTTCTATAGGTTACATTTCGTAGAATGCTCACAGAAAGTTCATGACCTGATTCCACCATCTCCCTTCCACTCCAGGACAAGCAGACGCACGGCGAATTACCATCCTTATTTATTGGATATTCCCTCCACTCGTACTAAGCGATTCTCATTCACCTTTATAATTCGCACAGCAAAGGTCTGGAATTCGCTCCCTGCTGCTGTATTTGCCTAGCTGCCTGCCTAATAACTACAACCTGAGTGTCTTCAAGACAAGAGTCAATAGGTACCTTCTAGATCTATGTGATCCATCTTCGTCCACACCGACACGTGTTGTGTACTTTGCCTTATATATTTATTAATTGATTTATGATAATTTAAAAGTTAAATGCACAAAAAGTACTTCTGTGAAGTGATTCGAAGTTATCATAACAGTAATAATGAGTCACAAACACATGTCGTTTATTGCGTTGTTCTATGGGATAGTATATTACGTTCGTCTGCATCATTGATATACTGTGTAGTGTTAGATTTCATGACATAATATGAATATATACCAATGTTATGTATATATCTTTAATGATGTTGACGATCATGTCGAATATATGAATTTTAGAGCCGATATGAATCAAGGCAAGTGTACCAAACCACACCAAACATTAACCGAAAAAAAGGAATAACTTTGCAAAAGGTCTAAAATGACACAAGACACATCAGTGAATCTTCTCTCATCATCACCCTATTAACGTTCCCACTGCTGGGACACAGTGATTTCTCTCTTGACGAGAGAGATTAGGCCTTAATTCAGCACGCTGGCCATGTGCTGTGCACCCGCACATGGCCAGCGTGGTGAATTAATTGGTGAATGTCACAATGTAATGTCCTTCAAACTTTTTAAAGTTCTCAGAACATGCCGGTTTCCTCACGACGTTTGCCTTCAACGTTAACGCACGTGTTTTAAAGCGCCCATACATTTTTTAAGAAGATAAATCCAGAGGTGCGTGAATCCTATCTAGCCTGCTTTATTAATATAATGATTATATTAATTAAACCAACACACACTGGACCACCGCGGTTATCTTCTGGTCTTAACCATCTTTTGATGCATGGCGCGTGAAAGGGGAGACATTTTCCCAGCAGTGGGACTACTAGGTTAAATTAAAACAGGCTAGATTATAATATATTATATATCGGAGTATCGCCACACTGGCCGCATTTGGCGTATGGATTACAAAATTAACTTATTTCCACAAAATTCTAAACTATCACAGCTTGATAAGCTTTGATAGTTTAGAATTTTGTTGTATCAATTCACTATAATTATATATTATTTATTCATACATAGCATATAAATGTTAAACTATACTAGTACAAGAATTAAATTACCGGAAATCGATAGCATTATGCATAATTTATGCCATTGGGTTAATACATACGTCTGAATTTGAATACGTTGAATTTTGCATTATACACGCTTCCTTAAAAACTTCGTGATTCATGTGTGTTTTTGTAGAAAAATATCGTGATTATCTATATTACAGCTAGCCCTAAAGGAAGTTGTGTTTGCAAAAGGTGTGGGACCGGCAAATATGCTCAAATTCGATTAGCTGAGACACCAGATAAATACAATTTTATATCAGACTTAAAATAGGTTAATAAAACGATTATTCATGCACCTCAATTAGTGCTTAATCTGTTTAATAACATGTTTATCTTTATAATGGTCGCAAAATAATAGCATATTTATGCCATAATAGGCATTGTGGGTTTAGCTATTTCAGTTATTTTAGTCAGATTTTTGTTTTTTTATGAATGAGAGGGTTACGGAATAGATGAAGCCGCGCACACTGACAGCGACAAAACTGTGTTGAGACTCAAATGTTTTGAAACAGACCCAACTTTAAGAAGCGCTAACCCTGTCTTTATTTTGTGTACTTTTCGTCGCCTGATTTAACAAAAAATACAGTTCTTTATCTTTAATTATAATATAAAAAAAAACGATTGCAGAACCTTATTTCCCATAAAAGTAAAAAGTCATACTATTTTGTAATGTCCGCGTGATGCACTTTCATTAGAGTAATATTTGCAGATTTTCGGGTTTTCTCATAACTTTCAAACGGCTCAAACGATTTTATCATCGAACATAATTATATCTAAGAACAAACGGACAAAACTCACCTTTCATACAAAAAAAAAACTAAATTGAAATCGCTCCATCCGTTCGAGAGCTTTGACACACAGACAACTAGAAACAACAATTTGACAGACACGTCAAATTTACGACTTTGCGTCGGGGGTTAATAATACTGTTAAGAGCAGTGGAATTCTACATACTTTTTATCCTCTTGTACCGATACAAACCAGTACTCGTACTAACAGAATGTCTTAATCAAGTTGGTTTTCCACACAACCGCACCAGCTATGGTACCACTTAGCCGCCTACTTCAAACCAGTTCTGAGCGAGGAACGGTAAAACTGGTAACATGATAGACTGCAAGTGAAGTGTACTAGCTTAAAGCAACTAAGTAATTTCCAAAACTAACACGAGTTACACTAGTTATCTATCTATCTATATAAATAAAAATGAATTGTTGTTCGTTAGTCTGATTAAAACTCTAGAACGGCTGGGACGATTGAGCTGATTTTGGTTTTAAAATGTTTGTCGTAGTCCAGGGTAGGTCTAAGCGGTGAGCAAATAAGGAAAAATTGCCGGGAATTTTTTTTACCCATGCGACGCCGGGGCGGGCCGCTAGTTTTGAATAAATCTAAATTAAAAATTTAGGAAAAGCTTCCGATTCCAATGCCTTGATTTCCTTATAAGTAAAACACCATAATATTTAGTAGTTAGGGCACGCGATGCTCTTTCATTTGATACCCCACTCGAGTATATTTGCAGATTATCGGTTTTTCTTCGCCACTCTCACCCCCATAACTTTTGAACGGCTCAACCGATTTTTATGAAATATGTCTAAGACCCCCGGGCCAAACTCGCCTTTCATACAAAAATAAACCAAATTGGAACCGCTCTATCCGATCGGGAGCTATAATGCCACAGACAGACAGACAGACACAGACAGACAGGTCAAACTTATAAAAGTTTGACCTGTCAAAAAGAGGGGTGTTATCACCCCTCTTTTTTGGTCGGGGGTTAAAAATTATACGAGTATAAATAATAGGAGGATTTACGTATCGTAACAATATTCTTCTGCGATAATTCGTTCGTTCTAAGTTAATTTACTATCAATATATTATTATATATATATCTTAATATATATAAATCTCGTGTCACAATGTTTGTCCTCAATGGACTCCTAAACCACTTAACCGATTATAATAAAATTCGCACACCATGTGCAGTTCGATCCAACTGAGAGATAGGATGGTTTTTACGGGTACTAGACATCTGATATACTTAATATACTAGACATAAATTTATTTAGATATTTTGATTATACATATTAAACACCCAGACCAGTACAGGAGAAATCGCTCCATCTTTTGGGGAGCTATATTGGAACAGACAGACAGACACGTCAAACTTATAACACCCCTCTTTTTTGGTCGGGGGTTAAAAATATCTATGTAATTAATGTCTATTATTTGAAGTATATCAGATTTCTAGTACCCGTACCACAAGTTTAGAGCTTACTGCTAAATGTTGTTGCGTAGATTGTCGGGAAATATTTATTTATCTAAGTGATCTTGACGATTGCAACTACGTCATATCATAGTAGCACAAGTTAGTGTTAAATGGTAGATTATTTATCCTTTGTTTCTGCTTTCTCACTTTCACAATAGATAAAGTCTTTTTGTTCAAGGACAATAACCTTAATAATAGCCGCACGCAATATTATAAAAACATATACCTATCAACTGATAATCGTATCAGTTACTCAGATAAATAAAGTAGTTTCATGTCGCAAAACAAACACCAGTCAGTGAGAAATAAATTGAAATAAATAATTTATCTACACTAATATTATAAAGAGGAAAGGTTTGTACCTATTTTTGTATGTTTGTAATGAATAAGCTCAAAAAGTACTGGGCCGATTTAAAAAATTCTTTCACCAATAGAATGTTACATTCTTCCAATTTGGGGCTACATTTCATTTTGAAAAAAATTAGGGATCCTTGGTAAAATTTGAACAATGTAACCGAAGGGGTAGAAAAATGAGTCTTAAAATGTCTTTCGTCGAATGCGCTGCCGAAACTATTAGCGATAAAACAAAATAATGTACAACAATATCGAGGGATTTATTTTAATATATAATTTATTAATAAATAATATCTATTTTTTAATAAATAAAAATATTTGTGAAAAAAAGTGTTTTATATCCAAATTTCCAAAAATAAATAATGGTCTTCCACGTGCGAAGCCGGGACGGGCTGCTAGTTATTAATAAAACTAAATTAATAATTACTTAGAATTAGAAATCAGGTTAACATAACACACGTAACTAAAACCAAGGACGAAGCGTGTTTTTTCGTTGTCCCACCAGACATTAATTATGACCAGTACCGATATTAATAGAAAAATAGACAGCCCGACTTCCCTTATTTTAAACTAGCTGTGCTCCGCGGTGCTACCCGCGTTATAATGGATGAAGTACTCTTAACCAACAACATATTATTATTTATTTGAACAAAGATTAATATTATTATGTTGATACAACTTAAACAAATTATTTCGACCAAATTAGGTACTATAAAAACGGTTTATGTGAGTTAATTTTAAAAGATAGACATACTATCGCGGACTGTTTTTTAGATCATTAAAAGAGCTATTATTCTTTAATACATATTTTTTGTGTATCTTGAACCGTTTTCACGGCGCACGCAACGGAAGGCTTCAAAGATGTAATAATTTATCCCGTTTTTGACACATTTACCACTATATCTTTGCTCCTATTGGTAGAACCGTGATGTTATATAGCCTATGGCCTTCCTCGATAACTGGACTATCCAACACAAAAAGAATTATTCAATTCGAACCAGTAGTTTCGGAGATTAGCGCGTTCAAACAAACAAACAAACTCTTCAGCTTTATAATATTAGTATAGACGAGCAGCACCCCGCGGTGTTACCCGCGTTTGGATTTAGCTTTTATTTAAAAAGCAGCCTATGTCACTTCTCAAGCCTTCGCCTTGGCTTCGCTTTCATCTCAACAAAATCATTTATTACCATTGTTTGGTTTCACAAATCTTAGACACTTAAAAAATAAAGACAATTTTTTTTAAAAAATAAACATAGTTGCACATAGATAAATTAAACAACTCAGATAAATATTATGTAGTTGCTTCATGTCGCAAAACACCTATTGGTATAATACGGCCTAAGGTCAGTGGGTGGGAAGTACGGTTTACCTTAGCCTCTCGAGGTCTATGCAGTTCTAAACAAACTTCCTCTATTTTTCCCGCGAGAATTGGCATCTCCCGCGGTAAAAAGGAAAAACTTCTGGTTAGGACAAATCTTGGCGATTTTCGTTTTGATCAGCTACGATACGTTCAATGATATCTTTATTTTTATAGCAAACGACGAAAAAAAGACGTCTTGACACACAATGCATACTTAAGTTTAGTAAAAATCATTGATATAATAAAAAGATTGAGCATTATTCTGAAACTAATGCGAGTTACAGTTTTGAAAACGGGAAACGTTGGAGGACATACAATATCGTCAAAGTTTACGTGAGTAAACCCGTTTTCAAAATGTATAAGATTCCATATTTATCTATTTAGTATGTCGCAATTTGAGCACTTCAGTAAGTACCTAAATAGAAATTACTGTAATTGGCATAATCTGGCATAACTCCAATGTACATGTAAAGTATCCAATATATTGCTTCCCACAAAAGTAATGTTCTTCTAAGGCATAAAATAGGCGCTTGGCTCGAAACAGGAATGAGAAACATTTGTATGAGAACTCAGTGATAAAACTATAGTTCGACCCCGTTTTAAACTTCAGTGGGCGTCATTTATAGTAGTGTCGCAATATGGCAGTTACATTATCATCAAACATTTACAAAGGGATTTCATGAAATATCACGAATAAACAACAAAGAGCAGAGAATATAGACACAAAATTCACTCACACAACATACTCCCAAAGAAATCGCGGTCCGTTACAAATATTGGCAAAATTTCGCAACCAAAATAAACGATTGGCAAGTTTTCACTGTACACGACACCTCACTACTTCACCATAAACCACTGGGCAAAAACACTTGTACTATGCACTGGGATTAGGATAAGTCTGGATGTTTCGATATAAAAGAAAATAGTCTAAGTCTTCGCGCGTATGTTATATTATAAAGTATAATGTTTTGGACACGTACGATACGCGCGGGTTTACGCTCCCGACTGGCGCGTGTTAAGCGAATGTTAAATATGTCACGTTTAACATAGCCGATATGCCTTTCTTTGTTCTTTATTTAGAACATTGTCCTTTTTGATTTGTAAATTGAATTGGAATAAATTTGATTTGAAATTCGACTTGCAGTTTATGAAATTCAAAACATGCAATTAATTTAAATTTGATTGGACGACTTAATAGAAGCCGCGACAAGGATTTAATTATACGTACTGTGCTGTTTTTGTGTTTACATGGGAGGAAACAAACTTAAATAAATATTTTATTTATTTAAAATTTTGTTAACTAATGGTAGTTTATTTATTCTTTTATGTATTAAAGAGTATTCCGAAAAACTAAAAAGCTCCGATTACCTGAGTAATAATAATAATAATAATAAACCATTTATAAACATATACCTTAAGAAATACATAAAAATATAAATCTTATAAACTAAAGTGTCCGCATCGTGGATCATCTGTTACGGCGGTGTCGCATCGCAGTGTAGGCGACCGATGAACCATCGAAACTTGACCCCTTGCGGCCAAAAAATAATAGACATAAAAATAGAGAATAGTGATATTTGGTCGTGTTATTTTAAATTTTCTTACTTGTTAATTGTATTAGTCACTGAAATTATACTTCGACGACTTCCTTTATTTTATACTAGTAGTAGTACCCCGCCGAGTTACCCGAATTTCGAGGGAAAATACAACTATTAAGAGCAAAGCCCGTTATAAGTCAAATTTGGCGTGGACATAGCTGCTTTCCCAGTAATGGACCGGCGTTAACAAAACAGCTATATATATATTACCGCGGGAAAATTTATTATTACGCGGACAAAGCCGCGGGCAGCTAGTGATAAATCATTTCTCTATTGTGACGTGTAATAATTGCTTCGCTGTGTAATTATGCGTTAAACTAATCATTGTAACGTAAAATTGATTACGGGACTTGTTGCTTTTCATCTTTAACACGAACACGGTATTTTTAGGGTTCCGTATCCAAAAAGATAACCGGAAAAATATTACTAATACTTTATCGTCAGTCTGTCTGTAAGTCCGTCTGTCATCAGGGTGTATCTTAAGTACCGTGATAGATAGTGCTGAAATATCGAGAGATGTAGTATTTTAAAACAACGAATAAGTCGATTTTAAAATTATCATGGTTCTTATATTAAAACTTGAAGTTTAGTTCAGTTAGTTGCAAGGTTATATAAAGTTAAGAACCGAGAACATTCTTAAAAACTCAAAAACCAGTCAAATCATGGTATGATACCCGTTTCAAGTTTCAATGAATAAATAAATACTAAAAAAAAACATCCTTTTCATGGGGGCTCCCATACAACAATCTTGATTTCATAAAGTTATGCAATGTACGCGCGTACGTACGAGTACTTGCACCAATTTTTTTTTATTTACGTGTATAGTGACGAAATGTGTGAAAATATTTAAAATACCCGCACGGAACCCAAGGTGTGCGAGTCCATATCATACTTAACTAATTAAATTATTATCATTAATCACTAAAAAAATCGAGGTGCGAAATTAGATTAAATTAACTTGGCATTGTATAATCGTTTACAGTAAATATTTTTTTATTTTTAATGTTAGTTAAGCCTTCATTTGAGCACAATCTCACCTGATGTAAAGTAACGATGTGGTCAAAGATGGGACATGAAGACCTAGAAGAAAGATGGCTTCTCCGGACCACATTAAGAAACACGAAAAAATCGCCGTATAATTCCCGCAATAATACTAGGTAATCTGATATTGACTCCCATGTCCTATTTATGTATTCATAGTTTACTAGAGAGAGAGAGTATTTTGCTAAAGACCTTTGTGACATAGTCTTATTTGCTGATGATACTTCTTTATTATTTAAAGTTGATAGGAATAAAAATAATTTTGACGATGTAAATAACTCACTGTCACTAGTACTAAATTGGTTTACGGTTAATAACTTACTGCTAAACGCAAAAAAAACTAAATGTATTAAATTCAAACTCCCTATTGTTAAAGAATTTCCTACAAAAATCATATTAAACGATGAAATTCTCGAGCTCGTTGACTCAACAGTGTTCCTAGGTTTACATATTGATTCTCGTCTACAATGGAAACCCCAAATTACAAACCTTGCAGGTAGACTTAGTTCAGCCGCTTATGCAGTGCGAACAATGAGATAATATCACAGATGAGGGTACAGCTAGACTGGTTTATTTTAGTTACTTTCATAGTATTATGTCATATGGTATCCTACTCTGGGGTGCTGCAGCCGATATTCAAACTATATTCGTGCTGCAAAAAAGGGCTGTACGTGCAATATATAAAATGAAACCACGTGACTCCCTCAAAGAAAAATTCAAAGAGATTAACATTCTAACTGTAATCTCACAGTACATTTTTGAGAACTTGATGTTCACCCACAAGAATAAGCACTTGTTTTTAAGAAAAAGTGACGTACATAGTATTAACACGAGAAGTAAAGAAAAATTACTAATTCCTACTTACAGACTAAAAAAACTAGGCAAATCATTTATGGGTAACTCTGTACGTTTTTATAATAAGCTTCCTCATAATGTAACAGAGCTTCCTATTAGAAAATTTAAATCATTTATTAAGAGAAGTCTAATGAAAAAAGCGTATTACTCTATAAATGATTATATAAAGGATGATGCAGCTTGGATAGATGTTGCTTAGTTCCACAGTAACAGGCTCTAATAATTCTGGTTGACCAGGACTGATATGCTCATGTTATAATAGCTTCCTTATATGACAAAAAATTTTTTTATTGTAAATGTTAAACTTATAATAGTTACCTATAAATAAGAACTCCAAAATTGTAATAACTACAAAATTGTAATAACTGATATAGCTGTGTTGTTCTATTCGCTTCTCAACTCAGTATAAAACATTGAAGCGAACTGTCAAGACAATGTTATTTCCTTGATATTTGTTATTTAAGCAATTTAGTATTATTAATTTTAAGTTGACCTGTCCATGTAGGCTATAAGCTTCTAAGGAAATAAACGTTTTGACTTTGACTTTGACTTTGACTAGTAGTACCCCGAGGTGTTAACCGCGTTATAATGGATTTTCCCGCGGATTTTCATTTTCCCGCGGTAAATAGTAGCCTATATCCTTTCTTACTTGACTTACCCACAGTAGAATTACACCGAGTAGCGACCATTTTTGTCTTCATAATAGGTATAAGTTTTAGTATACAGGGTGTAATTAGACTACTATCGAAAAATGAAAGGGGAGATTCAGACCACGATACTGAACAAATTTATCGAAAAAAAAAAGGTTTTTTTTTTTTTTTTCATATAATTTTTTTTTCTATTTATAGGTTTTTTAGTCATTGTACGTTAATTTAAGAACATGCCAACGTAATTAACACACTAATAATAAAAAAAAAACCATTAAAAAAATTAAAACATCAGTGAATATCTGTCTAATACCCTAACACGTAATCACAGCTGATGGCATCCACACAGTGATAGCGCTTGCGTGTACGGCCCATACGCACACACGCAAGCGAGCGCTATCCTGCTCTAAGCGCAATGAACTCTGGTGACCTAGATAATGGATTTTATTTAAATCCATGCACAATTCCCGCCACATCATAGTTAATATAAAGTACCTACAAAATAATTCAAAATTTATTTTTATTACTCAATCTTTTAAAAGATTGAGGGAGGCCTATGTCCTGCAATGGAGTTGCTAGGGCTGAAACGAACTCAAATCAACCTATTATTAGATTATCGGCCTACTGCAATCTTTGCCTACTGCACGAACGACATCTAGATAAAATTGTTAATATTCATAAAAACAGTTTGGTACCTAACCTAGGTAGGTACTTACATAAGTAAGTATTTTATTCTAAGTCTTAATAACAAAAATCAAATAAAACTACTCAGATAACAGCATTTAAAAAAAAAATATTTTAAATAATACACGTAAATCTAAAACAGCTGTTCGAGCGCAATAAACTCTGGTGACCTAGATATGTAATGGATTTTATTAAAATCCATGCACAAT
Organism: Gymnoscelis rufifasciata; assembly: GCA_929108375.1. Classification (NCBI taxonomy): domain Eukaryota; kingdom Metazoa; phylum Arthropoda; class Insecta; order Lepidoptera; family Geometridae; genus Gymnoscelis; species Gymnoscelis rufifasciata. The sequence goes on from OV815326.1 coordinate 2,478,684, forward strand.
TCCCGCCACACATAAGTTAGTTAAGTTAAAGTACCTACCAACAAAATAATTCAAAATTTATTTTTATTACTCAATCGACCTATCATAAGATTGAGGGAGGCCTATGTCCTGTAAAGGAGTTGCTAGGGCTGAAACGAACTCAACTCACCCTGTTATTAGATTATCGGCCTACTGCAATCTTTGCCTACTGTACGAACGACATCTAGTTATAACATTGAGCTAATATTAGCTCAATGAGTTATAATTGTTAATATTCTTATTAAAAACAGTTTGGTACCTAAGTAGGTACATAAGTAAGTATTTTATTCTAAGTCTAAATAACAAAAATCAATTTAAAACTACTCAGATAACAGCATTTTAAATAAATATTATGTTAAATAATACACGTAAGTTTATCTAAACCAGCTGTTCGAGTTCGTTCGCGTTAAAAAATAATCAATTATTTTTTATTTTTGTAGTCATACCTAACTTATGGAAAGGTATTTATCAAACTGAGTTTGTTCTAATTATTTTCGTAGGCATAGTGAACACGGCTTTTGCAAAGAATAAATGATCCTGTTTGACAAAAGACGCCGGCAATGTCGGCACCCTTTGTCATAAGCCGTGCCGCGTGGCGGCGCTTTTTGAAGATATGTACCTATTATTGCCTATTATTTTCGTAGTGTTTTGAGAATCAATTCAGTCGGTGTTCATAACTCGTATTGAATACTTGCGCGTCGCATCGCAAATCTATGCACTGTTCAGCTTATTTTTTCTAGTATTTCTCTTTAATTAGTTTTAGTAAAATCCTTTCTTTTTCAAAAAAGTTAGTTAATGTTTTTCATTTATTTTATGGTAAGAATAGAGGGATAGATTTGTCTATTTCGGTTAGTAGTGTTACGTAGTAATTTATTATTCTATGGTAGTGTAAAGTGACGAGTGATTGTTATTCAAATGTTAGTGTGATTTGGTTTTGGCAATGTTTAGTGCGAGAGAATATGGACAAATGTTAATGTGTTACGGCGAGGCATGAGGAAATGCCTCCAGAGGACTACAGAGTGCCAGTGTGTGTGTGAGTACAAGATGTGCCATGAAAGAGGAGGAGCTCAATTTGAGCCATTTCTAGTGCGACCGAGGCGACAGCGAAATTAGGTAAGTAACTAAGTACATTCAATGCCTTCAAATGTTATTCTATTAACGATCCCACTGCTAGGACACAGGGACTTCTCTCTTGACGAGAGAGATTAGGCCTTAATTAAACCACGCTGGCCAAGTGCGTGTTGGTGAATGTCACATGTCCTTCAAACTCTTTTAAAGTTCTCAGACGATGCCGGTTTCCTCACGATGTTTGCCTTCACCGTTAAACCACGTGTTTAAAGCGGACATAAATATCTCAAGAAGAAAAATCCAGAGGTGCGTGGCGGGGTTTGAACCCACGACCTTCAGAATGAAAGTCGAGTGTGCTTGCACTAAGCCAACGCGGCTCTGAAAAAAACAATAATTCACAGTAATAATAATAATAACACCACAAGTGTTATTATTATCAAATCAAAATCGTGACATTATGTTTCTAGAGTATGTTATTATGAATGTTGAGTAAGTTCAATGACCTGAGAGATTTTAGAATTACGAGACGGGTATCTGCTGTATTTTATTTTAAAACAAGTTATTACTTTCAAAACCGCGGGAAAGCTGTACCGCGTACTAGTACTTTCCCGCGGCAAAATCCAATATTTTCCTGCATAAATGGGCTATTTAGGTAGGAGGACACTCGACTTTCATTCTGAAGGTCGTTCAGAATTTACGGCGCCCACTGCCTGCCTGCTACTACTAACGTTTATTACAGCTACGAAACGATGCCACTTATCGCTAAAAACATTGCAGCTACATTGCTGGTTGGCTAAATAGTCAGAAAATTTCAACCATCGATATCTCCGGCTACAATTTTTTTTTTGGACTGGGGTTTTTTTATATTGATTTGGTTTGGTGTCCTGCATACCCCCCCTTTTTTTTCGATAGTCGTCTGATTACACCCTGTATAATATTTTATTTTATGACGCAATTTTCTTTTTTTTTCTCAGGTTTAAATAATCTGTGAACCAAATTTAATTTAAATCGGTTCTCTACTTTTAGCGTGAAAGAGGTACAGACAGGCAGAGGTATATTTATATTAGTATTTATGGATAACACAAAATAAATATTTCCCTTCCCTTCTTAGCCTAATAATTAAGTTTATGTTAACCTAAAAGGTTAAGTCTAAAGATTATTTCGAATTCCACTTACGTCAATTGTACTTCTTCGCAATAATAGCGACTCACATGTTTATTCGTAAATAACTGTAAAAAAAAAATGTCTGATATTATTTTAACTGACCGTATGGTTCCAAGAGGAGGCCTATGTCCGCCAGTGGACTAGTATACTGCCCTCATAACGAAGAAGGGCACAACTAACAAATTGTAAAAGTCGAGATAAATGGGTATACAGTTTTACGATGTTTTTCTGACATAATATTATTTTTATAAAGAATTTATAAAATATTCTTATAAATTCAGGCAGATGCGCCTTTTTTTTCAATCAGTATTTCCTGAGATAAGCGCGTTAAAACAAACTAATTAATAATACCTCAAAAATGAAAGGACATGCGACATTCACCAATCCGCACTTGGCCAGCGTGGTGAATTAAGGCCTAATCTCTCGCCAAGAGAGAAGTCCCTGTGTCCCAGCAGTGGGAACGTTAATAGCTTGGTGATGAAGTAATGAATGAATACCTAAATAATTTTACTTCTGTTTATTATGTATTGTGTCTCAAATAAATTTATTTTATTTAATTTTATATCTTTATAATATTAGTATAGATTTCAATTTAGAACATAATTCCGCGTCTAATAAATAAACGAAACATATTAAACTACACCTTTAACATCATAACTCACGTTATCTGAAACAGTTTCCCTGATTTGTTTCCTATAAGGTCATTTAAATTATTTTATGAGGTTATTTGCGGTAAATGTTATGATTATGATAAGGTTATCACTGTTTTACATGTTAATGGGCAAATAAACATATTTTTACTTTAACACAGAGGCACAGCTAGTAGCTGTGCCTCTGTGTTTCTGTTCTGGATTTTTCTTCTTGAGAAATTTATGTGCGCTTTAAACACGTGCTTTAACGGTGAAGGCAAACATCGTGAGGAAACCGGCATGTTCTGAGAACTTTAACAGAGTTTGAAGGACATGTGACATTCACCAACCCGCACTTGGCCAGCGTGGTGAATTAAGGCCTAATATCTCTCGTCAAGATAGAAGTCCCTGAGTCCCAGCAGTGGGAACGTTGATAGGGTGATGATGATGATGATGATGATGATGAAACAGTTTGAAGGATATGTGACATTCACCAACCCGCACTTGGCCAGCGTTGTGAATAAAGGCCTAATCTCTCTCATCAAAAGAGAAGTCCCTGTGTCCCAGCAGTGGGAACGTCTCTGCAATATTATCGAACTCAATAAAAAATGAAATGAAATTGCTTTATTAGTCTCAAAAACACGAACATACATTTAGGTTATGATATAGGAAACAGTAAAATCAAACTAAACTATAAACCAAAAAAAAAAAGACAAACATACTTAATGATAAAAAATATCGTTACAAAAAAGAGTCAACTCAGTCAGCTAAGTAGATACATTGGATTACCTACTCAGCCTTAATTTAAGATTCGGCCAAACCGGCGCGATCAAAGCGACTGATCGAAGCGTCTGCCGCGCGGCGGACGCTACCCATTCTATGGACAGAAAAACAGACGACAGGCAAAATCTACGTCCCGCTTAAAAAGAAAATCTTCCTTTAATTATATTATATCGAATTAGTTTTAATTAGTGGTGGACGATATACAACGATGTATTAAAACACCCGAAGTAACGATGCATCGAATAGAACCGATGTATTGCTAATTTTTCAACATCGAATTTATATTGATGTTTTTTACTAGATACATCGAATTTTTTCAATTAATTATTTAGGTATTTATTTTATTAAGAAGAACTCGAACGGTATTTCGGTAACTTAAAGTATTCTTTTGGAGTTGGCGACATCGACCACAGACAAAACTGACAACTACAAGTCAGTTAGCCAACCTATAAAAAATAAAATATAAAATGCAAATGGCCGATTGAACGTCCGATGCGACATTTTTCATTTCTATTTAGTTAATTAATCTTTTTACTAATTATTTTAACAGCACCTCTTTTTATTTATTCGAAAATGAATTGGCTTTTAACGGTGCTTTTACATAACACAACTGTCAATAAATCTAAATTTAAAATTTAAGAAAAAACCCCGATTCCTATGCCTCCATTTCCTTAAATGTAAAACAATATAATATTATGTAATGTGGACGCGATGCGCTTTTATTTGATACCCCACACTAGTATATTTGCAGATTTTCTGTTTTCCTTCCCCACTCTCACCCCCATAACTTTTTAACGACAAACTTATAACACCCCCTCTTTTTTGGTCGGAGGTTAAAAAGGACTTCTTACGGCGCCGGCGGGCGGCCGTACTCGATTATATATCTAAAACTAGTTTTTTCAAAGAAATCTGGTCAGCCATTTAGAAGATGGTGGGTGAGTCAAGTCAAAGACACTCGGATAAGCTGGGGTTTTGGACAATTGTGTATCTTTTGAACACATCTTTTGTTGTCAACAATCGATGTTTAGAAAGCATCGATGTATTTTTTTTATATATCGATATTAAATCGATACCACTATCCGATGCATTACATAGATGGTACTTTTTATGTCCATCACTAAATTTAATATAATAGACGCGAGAATTGCCTTCCAGGTCTCTCAAAAGACTAACAATCTGCCCGATAAAACTTACAAATGACTCAGACAATTTCAAATACGGTTACAAATTCCAACATTGAAAGGGAACCACGACAAAAACATTCATAGGTAGGCAGGGACAAGTCAAGAGCAATATAGGTCGTAACACGGCTTTGTCTCTATAGCGTCTAGTTTACATACAAAGTGACTGCACTTCGGGTTGCTGAACTGCGTACATTATTGTAACATACACTATAGTCGGGGAGTCCACGGTTGTAGGCGACGCGTAGTGTTTTCATAGTTTTAAGTTTTAATTTGATTTTTATTTCTTTAGTTTATGTTAAAAAACAAACCTTATATTTTTGATCTGTAATTTAAAAACATTAATAAAGATATATGCTGTGGCGCGCGGGGCGACGATTGGTGAGGTACGCGGGAGGGGAAGTGTCAGTGTGCATGACGACGGCTCGCGCGAACGTTTGTTTTCTCGCTCGCTATTGCTTTTTGGTACAAAACCTATGTTTTATTGGTACAACACCTACAACGGTGTTATTGGTATTTTGTATTTAGCATTAAGTCCCTTTTTGTATTGTTTTGTCTTGGTATAATAAAGAGTTATATTATTATTATTATCTTTATTTCATTTTAAACACGTCAAAAATATATTTTTAACATTAGATTACATAAAAAATCATATAAAACTACCTACTGTAAAAAATATATCAAAACGGAGAATCACCGGCCGCGAAATTAGGCTCAAGCGACCGGTGACTAGGGCTGTAGAGAGAGGAACTTCCTGACAATACGCGCCGAGTCCAGGAGTACTGCCTTCTGAATCTGACCCTTGATCCAGCTTCCGTGATTATTATTATAATGATAATGGATTCTCCCGCGAAATTACATTTTCCCGCGATAAAAAGTAGCCTATATCATTTCTCAGGCTCTAGAGAATATGTGTACCAAATCACACATCATAACGTGACACCACATCTTTGCAACATTCGCGTTTCAATATTAGTAGGATTTTGATGAAGACAAAATATTATACAATTGTTTTCAGGATAATGGTGTATTTCCTAATAACTACAACCTGAGTGTCTTCAAGACAAGAGTGAATAGGTACCTTAAATAGATCTATGTGATCCATCTTCGTCCACATCGACACTTACCATCAGGTGAGATTGTGGACAAAAATAGATCAAACTCCCATTGCATTTGCTCCCAAAAATGCAATGAAAGGCGTACAAAATTCCCTCAACAAAAATTGAGATTATTTATTTGAAAAATCCACAGCTCTTGACACATTACATTATATACACATTCTGTTCTATCTTAAGGCCAAAAACGGATACATATTATATAACCAAGACTATCATCCACTCAGCAACAAATTAACGAAGCCCTCAAAAACTTAATACTGATTATTGTTTCACACTTAAGATAACCCCTTTATCAATCATCCTCAGTACTAAAATTAGCACTTAACATTTTAGAACTATTAAACAATAGACACTTTTGATATAATAATAGCATAATATAAAGATAGCTCTTTAGCGATAATACCGCCGTTTGTCACATCACATAGTTTTAAGCATTTTTCTACTACAAATATAGGTTTTTTTTTTTAATGCTGGATAAGCATTAATTAGACAACAATCTCACCTGATGTAAAGTGACGATGGTTGCTTCTCCGGACCACATTACGAAACACGAAAAACTTGCTTCATGCACTGGCCCAGCCCGGAGGGTGGTAACAAGCCGCGGCCGAAGCCTACCACCAGAGACTGTTCTTAGCACCAACCGGAGGTCAAGTGGATAAATAGTCTAATGACCGGAGGTCAAGTAGAAATTTAATCAATGCAATTAATATAATTCCTGCCTTTGTAGTCTTATAATGTATATACTTAGTTGCGCCTTTATCAGAAGTTTTAGAATCATCATTTTCATTGGTATGTACCACGGTATTCTTAACCCATTACTAAGCGGTGGCGCGGCGGTGAGCAGGGTGCATTGAGTGCATCGAGTGCATTCAGTGCACGCGTACCGACTGCTAAGGCTTCACGGTTCAGTACAACTGGTTTTGAAACGTTCACAGCACCGTGAGTATGTATTTCAACTTTTACAAAACACAATGCAGGAATAGGAATTGTGGCAATTTACCGTTTTGAAATATCTACGTTTGTGTTTTTCTTTTTTGGCCGTGATATGGCTAAATTAGAGAGATATTTTATTTTTTTTCATCCATCTCGATTTTTGACTGCTTAAAGAGCACCAAAGTTTCCGAGTGGGGTCTTATGACTGAGGAATATAGTACAAATCCCACGAACTCGTTACAATACGCAAAACTTCAATACACGTCTTGATTTAACATTAGCAAGAAAAAAGGTGTTTTTTAACCCCCGACCAAAAAAGAGTTGTAATAAGTGTGACGACGACGTGACGTGACGTGAAGACGTGTCTGTCTGTCTGTGGCATTATAGCTCCCGATCGGATGGAGCGGTTTCAATTTAGTTTTTTTTTGTTTGAAAGGTAAGTTTGGCCCGGGTGGTCTTAGACATGTTTCATGCAAATCGGTTGAGCCGTTTAAAAGGTTTGGGGGTGAGAGTAGGGAAGGAAAACAGAAAATCTGCAAATATACTAGTGTGGGGTATCAAATGAAAGCGCATCGCTTCCACATTACATAATATTATGTTGTTTTACATTTAAGGAAATGAAGGCATTGGAATCGGGGGTTTTTCTTAAATTCTAGATTTAGATTTATTTATATAAGTATTTACCAATAATTCATAATTCAGTTCGTTGGTCCAGTCAGTTTTTTTTTTATCCATTAAACTTTTTGTTGTAATTCAACATCCGGGTATTAACCCTAATTATCTACAAATAATAATTTGGTGCTCAGGCCACATACAGTCTGCTTGATAAAAAATCAGATTTTAATAATAAATTTGCTTAAGGAAGAATCTATACTTTTACTAGGTACTTGTTTAAATTACTACCTAACTGATTTTGTATAAAACATACTACCAGCGCCCCGCTCGTCTTAATGGATTTCCCTCAGAAAATATATTTTACCACGGTAAATCTATACTTATACTAGCTAACCCCAGCAAACGTTGTTTTGCGAAATGAAGTATAGATAGTAGCCGATTCTCAGACCTACTGAATCTTAATATTTATAAATCTCGTGTCACAATGTTTGTCCTCAATGGACTCCTAAACCACTTAACCGATTATAATGAAATTCACACACCATGTGCAGTTCGATCCAACTTGAGAGATAGGGTAGTTTAAATCACAAATTATTGTCGCAATTTTAATTTATTGCTAATTATTTGTCTGTTATTATCTACAGGTTAACAAAAGTGTAAAATAAATGTCTTTATATAGGTTGTCTATGATTTTTCTTGATAAGCTATTCATACGTGGTGGTTATATACTCTTTGAGATATTGTATATGTGTTTTTACCCGTGCGACGCCGGGGCGGGCCGCTAGTACGCATATAAAATTTGATAAAAATCAAAGTAAAGCCATTTCGGAGGAGTACGGTAACTAACGATTATAAAAAACTTAATAGTTTGTTTGTTTGCTTGAACGCGCTTATCTCAGGAACTAACGATACGATTTGGAAAATTATTTCAGTGTTTGATAGCCTATTTATCCAGGAAGGCTATGGCTACTATAAACCGCGGAAAAAAATACGTTATCCCGTACTTGGATAGGTACTGGGACCGCTCCAACTGCATCTATTTGTACTTTATTTATTTTCGACTTATTGCGCTTATCAAAGTCAAAGTCAAAGTAGCTTTATTGCATAGTTACATGCACTTTAAATGATAGGTATTACGTGTACGGAACCCAAAAAAATATAATCGTAACTATATTATTTAAGTAATCTATTTTATTATTTTTATTTCATTAAATTTTTTGTAAGTAATTGTATCATTATTTTTTGGAGTTTTGAGCAATAGAGAGTTATTCTAGACGTAAGGTAACTTGTTTAATTAACACCTGTGCCAAGATTGAAGTTTACAAATTCCTTCAGTGTTTAATAGTTCAGCAACAGTTTACACAGAACACTAAGTATACGTCTCAGTGTTATGAAAGCTAAGATAAGAAAGTTTTCTATTGATAGTAGGTAGTAGCAAAATATTATACAAAATCATTCATCATCATTTCAGATGTAAGATGTCCACAGCTGCAGATAGAACTTAATAGAGAGATATTTGTTAGTATTCCCTGTTATCTCCTCAAATGCTTAAGAGGCTCAACCATTCGATTGTCTAATTCTAAGGTTTAGATTTATCGTTTGCAAGAAATGAAAAAAAAAATACAGGCACCATTCTTTTTAATAATCCCGGGCTAGGCCAGTGCGTGAAACGATTTTTTCTTCTTTCGTAATGTGGACCGGTGAAGCCATCTACCTTCTAGGTCTTCATGCCCAATCTTAGACCACATCGTCGCTTTACATGAGGTGAGATAGTAGGCAAATTTAGGAGTTTTTTTTATCAACTATTGAGGGCTCTACGGCCCGTATTTATAAACCAAACTCAACCGTAAGTTCCGATCTTGAGTGCGCATTTGAAACGACAAATATAACTTAGAGTTAAGCTTGGTTTAATATAACGAGCCTAAGAGACTACCCCTTAATAGGGTTAATAAGTAGAAAAATTATAATTAGTCCGTTATATAGATTATTAAAATTTGTACCCGTATTTTTATGTGTTGTGATCCCAAAAGTTGCTTTTTTTTATGCACGATAGGCCTTCCTTTGACCACAATCTCACCTGATGTAAAGTGACGATGTGGTCTAAGATGGGACATGAAGACCTAGAAGCTAGATGGTTTCTCCGGACCACATTACGAAACACAAAAAAATCGCTTCACGCACTGGCCCAGCCCGGAGGGTGGTGACAAGCCGCGGCCGAAGCCTACCACCAGAGACTGTTCTTAGCACCGCCCGGAGGTTACGTGTAAGGATTCAGAGGGTTACCACTTACGGACGTGAACAGACAAACCTCCAAAAAGTTGCTGTTGAATTTGCCATGATGCTGCGGCTCATAAAGGTAATTGACTATTGACTTTAGATGGGAGCCAATTTCTAGCGCTGGTGGCCGTGCCAACGTAATTATAACCACTATCAGTTGTAATCTTGAATGTGTCGCAACATAGTTCGTTCTCTCATCGTGAAAGGTTACAGTGAGATGTTTGTACATTTTTATTATGTAACCTAACCCCCGAAGTCGAAATAGCGAAATAGTCAACGTAACCTATGATAAATATATAATAATATGTAAATCCAGAAAACCCACACAACTTCGTGGTAAGCTCTTAGATTATGTTACGGGAACTAGACATCTGATAAAAAAACTAAATTTAATCGCTTCATCCATTCAGGAGCTATGCCACAGACAAAAAGACAGCGACAGACACCTCCTTTTGCGACGGGTGTTAAAAATACCTGAGTATACAATAAGTACACATGCACTGAATATGAACTGAAACATGCAGGAAAACCTGTGAGTTTTTATATACATTTAACCTAATAAATATTTAACACTAGTGGCCCGCCCCGGCTTCGCACGGGTTTTTATTCAATTTTTTTTCCCGGCAATTATTCGATTTTTTCTCGCCTTTTAAACCTTCCCTAGACCTCCACGAACATTTAAAGACTATGATAAAATAAATCCGTTCAGCCGTGCTCGAGTTTTAATCAGACTAACGAACAACAATTCATTTTTATTTATATAGAAGATTAATACGTAAGTAAAGTATTAATAAATTATTACACACATGTTGGTGGTTATATATTATATTGCTTAATTACATATATTTTAATATTATGTAATTAAGTAACTGACTTAAGCAATTACATATAATAAAATGTTGAACATTCTGAATCTCATATTGCACGCGAGCTTAGGTATTGCCTGAATGGTAGCTACTTAGCTAGCTTTGGTATGTAGTAGATATTTATTAAAGAAACAAAAAATAAATCTAAGTACCTTCATACTGTCAAAAATAAATTATCTAGCTATTACGGTTCATGAGATATTGCCTGTTGACAGATGTATAGTTGTCCGCTCCTCTAATGACGTTAATGTTCCTTGAATGGAAAAGAAACGTCGGTTATACATGATAGTCACTATTTATTTGATTAAAAGCCTATTTCAAAATTATAATAAACAATTAAATAATAAATATTTCCAGACAATTCACACAACAACATCTAGCCCCGTAGTCGGGTACTAGATATCTGATATACTTAAGTCATATAATAGGCATATATACTTAATAGATATTTTTTTACTATACATATTAAACAGCCAACAGTGTTTGTATGTGCTTGCAGAACATGCTAACACTTTCACCCTCTCGGCGGGAATCGAACCGCTACCCCTTGCGCCGTAAGCGGACCCTCCACCACCGCGCCACTGAAGCAGTTTTAATAGTGTAACATGCGTTAGTTTTAAAAGCTACCTTCAGCAAGACACAATTATAATTATATTACCAGTTGCCAATTGAGGATAAATTTAGTACATATGCACTGAAAGTACCGAGTAATTATACAATATGACACATAGTATGTACGTGTACAAGTACAATCTAAGCTAGAGTGAATCAAAGCTTACATAACAAGAGCACGTACTGTGTACAACATTGAAAGAATCACACAAATTATAAACTTATGAAAGTTATTGAACATCAGGCTTGTTTTGAATTATAGCACGTTTTATGAAACGTAAGTAACTATAAGTATTGTTCATCATCATCATCTGATGTGTGTGTGTGGTATGTGTGTGTGTGTGTGTGTGAATGGGAAGTGTGTGTGTGTGTGTCCTATTTCGATCGCGGAATATGTGACATTCACAGCGTGGTGAATTAAGGCCTAATCTCTCTCGTCAAGAGAGAAGTCCCTGTGTCCCAGCAGTGGGAACGTAAATAGGGGTGCTTATGATTAGAACCCTATAAGAAACAATATTTACTTACTCGTAAGACGTATAAATAAATGTATTTTAAATGCCATTATCAGTAGTTTATTTCGGTATGATGAAAAACATCTTTTATCAGATAAAATAATTTATTGCGACAAGAAGCTGTAAAGATTGGCTTACTATAAACTTATTGCTTTCTAGTAAGTAGGTAAGGATTTCGGGGTCGTTTCTAGCCCTTTTTAGAAGATATCAGAGACCCTTAGTAATCATCTACCTTTATTAAAATATAGGATTATCCTAATAAATAATTTAAATTTAAAATAAAAAAAAACTCGTTCCAGGACTTTAGTTCCCTTATAAGTAAAAAGTCATACTATTTTGTAAGGTGCACGTGATGGCTTTCAATTAGTATCATTCAGTATTTTTGCAGATTTTCGGTTTTCCTTCCCCACTTTTACCCTCATAAGTTTTAAACGGGTCAACCGATTTTCATCAAACATATTATACAATGTATGCGCGAGTGTTCTTAGATACCTAAGAACACTCGCTAAAAATATCTATACTTATATAGCTAAAGACGAGTTTTGTTTTGTCTTTATTTTGTTTTTAGTTTTGTCGATATTTTGTTCTAAGTGAAAGTATTTGTGTATCTGAAAATAAATTTACTACCTAAACATCCCGAGTTATTTATTTTCGCAAGTAGGCAGATAAAACAACTTCTATCCATTGAACAGCCAAATCATAATATTTATAACTCAACACATATTATTAAACCTTTTAACATCACAATCTATTCATACTATTCAATCTCAAACATTATTCAGCATACACTGAATGTCTGAATCTTCTCACGAAAGCCCGTATAAAACTGAAAGTTAACTACAGCTGTTGCAAAACAGACTCTATTACAAGTGCGGAGGTTTTAAACACACAATACTTAAATAATATAGCCTTTTTAAGTACGCTTGCACCGAGTTTGCACTGAAGTCGGGACAAACGACCTGAACTAACGTGGGTAAAAACTGAATAATGCGATATAGTAACTACGCGCGGCTTTGTATGGGAGTAATGTAATAGACCTCATGACTTGATAAAAAAAAATTAATTTTAATTTGCATCACTTGCTCTAAAGTTACACAATACATTTTTATTGGCCTTAAGAGATTAATTATAAGTTATTTTTTAAGATATATACTAAGGGCTGTTGATTTTGTTTGATAAATAAATAAATAAATTTGCTTGTCTCATTCGAGAATGTATTTGATCTAACAAGTATCTACTTATATGAATATATTTGATCTATCAGGGTTTAATTCCCAAAAATTCTAACGTTAAATAACCAACAAAAACACTCCATTCTTTTCAAATGTGGGTTTTTAATAAAATAAGCTAGTACAATGAACACTCCAACACTTTCCACACAGATCTCTATATTGTTCAATAATAGAAAAATATCTCTTATTTCAAAAAACAATCAGTATTCAGTTTCAGATAAACTTGTTAATAACTATTTTATCTTTACATAGCTTACAAGTTTAAAATCTCAAATGACATAATAACAATGTATCATTAAGATCAATGAAATCCCACTGCAGATAATGATTATTGCGAAAGGAATTAGACTTAATAACGGAAATCACCATGACTCATACCTACTGTAATTTTAAATGGGACTGAAGTATATTTTTGTGTTATTGGGAAACAATTTTGTAACTTATACAATGTGTATTTACGAACCTTGATATATCAGTTAAAAAATATGTTTATGTAGCCAACTTATCAATTTTTTTTTAGGACCAGACCTGGCATATATATTCATGCAAATCTTGAAAGTATATATAAATATTTAGGTTTCATATTTTACAAACAAGATGAATGCCCAGGTTTTGCTCAAAGATGTATATCAAACCTTCCTCTTGATATATTCTATCTATTAGACATGTAAAATAATGTAGGATGAGTAATTACAACTGTATGTTTTCCAAATAAAATTAAATAGTGAAATCTGCATATCATATATGGGTTGAGTAGTTTAAAAGATCAAAGCAAGCAGACAAACAAAGTGGATTAATTTAATACCTAATATGGAAAGATTCTACCGTGCAACATATCAAAGATGATTAATATTAGTCCAATTCGATTTTACATAGATTAGTAATTAAATATATCATTTTAATACTTGAATAGGATATACACCCTCATACATCTCTGGTGTGGCTTCAAATATGGTATTTTTTTTTATTTATATCTTACTTTATTTTCCATTTACATCTGCAATCAGTTCATAAATCGATGCGCAGGTATTTTGGTACTTCTGAAGACTAGAGAAGCCCATTAGATTCTTTTTCCTATACTGTTATTTATATATTGATATTTGACTTTATTTTTTTTTACAATTCTGCAGTTTGGCAATCTGTTATATTTAACAATAGTCCAATTTCCTATTATAATATCCTAATATAAATTCTAGACTATTAAATTGATGTATTTATTGAGTATTTTTGTATAGAGTGCAATAAAAATATAAAATCGAGTCTGTCTGCAAATTTAAAAGATTGCAAACAGAGAGGGGAAGTATTTTTATATTGTTGAAAAATATTATATCAGATGATAACAGTCATCCCCAGTGATTCTGACAATTGTTAATAGATAGGTAGGTACAACTTTTACATCATGCCCTGCCAAGTTGTTTTAGAAGCTCCAAATCATAGTATAATCCTGACTTTATAAGAGTAGGAGGCACTACAATTACTAGTACGAGTTCAAAAATATGAAGTGAAAGTCCTAACGCAAGTTATGTACATAATAAGCCTTGTATATAAGAAACTTGTGCTACAGAATTAAGAAAATATTTCTGATATTCCTTCAATTAGAATTGCATATTTATGCACGAAAATTCTAGAAAAAAATAGTTATAGACTTACCGTAACCCGTTATCGTTGCAATATTTGGCTCCTCTCTCAAAACAATGAACTTGAATATTCTACGCACACAACACAAAGGTTCACATACAATTTTACACGATATGGTATTGGTATTTCAATATTATTTAGTGCCGAAGTGGTCCTAGGATTTCACTCTATTCTGACAAAGAATTATATGAATAATTTTCCATCCAGGAATCCAGGATTTTGCAGGAAAATGTAATGAAAACGAAATTACACACGACAGAACTTCTTAATTTCCCAATAGTAACTAGAGATGTACTGTACTCTACTCTCAACTCAACTCAACTCTTTCTTACTGAAATAATTAGTGTACGCGAGCGATACACTGACAAACGAGCCGATTCGATTAGTTTAATATTTACATTATTCATAATCTAATCAGTTTCGGAATCCTATAGTATTTATATATATGCTCGTATAGTAATAATTATTATTAATTTCAAACAGAAAAATACAGATGATGTTTAATTACACAATATATAAATTATTCAGTTATTGAATCGAATTGCCTTTTCCATATATAAGGACGCTTTTTAGATTGTTATTTATAAAACACACACATTTTTTGAATACATTATAAAAGTAGGTATAATGGATATATTATTCAGAGAGTATATAATCACTACGTTTTAATATTATTATGATTTATGGTATAGTATACATAAAAAACTGTTATTTTTTTTAGATCAAAGTCGTTAGTTTTTTTTTGACTTGTAAGAAGAAGAAAGCTCGATATATAGTCTATTTTATTATCTATAATAATACATATCTATATTATTATTTTTTTTTAATTATAAATTTGCTACACCAACAGAATATATAAACATCACTATAAAATTATCAATACATACATCGTTATACTATGAAATATATTCTAATAAAAGATGAGCACAGCATTTAATCTAAAAATAAGTCCCATTATTTTCATTATTATTGCATTTAATCGAGTTAAATGTTTTTAAAACACTCTGTAGTGACTCTTTTCTGGCTGTAATGCGCATGTCAGAAAAGGCACCGCTGCGAGTTAACTAATGTCTAAGCCTTTCTGCGCATCAACCTTTACCGTAATTTTATCGATTGTTCACATAATAAAGGAAGAAACTTATCAAAAAAATGATTGGATTATCATATTTATTTGGATGGCTGGCAGTTTTTAATCTATACGACGTTAATGAAGCCATAGCTGATGAAAATCCTGTCACTTTTACTTTCAAGGAATATCAATATAAAGATACACCAAAAAATGTAAGTTAAGTTGCATTGCCTGCTTCTAGAAATAAATTACATCTTGCTTTTACAGACACAATAGGTACATGATCACTGACCCAATGATAATAATTTGCTTAAAAAGGATTATAACTCATTATTTTAGAAGAAGACCTACTAATTGCTCTAGTGGATTTTAATATATAAATTTTGTTAAAGGAAATGACATTCAGAGAATTTGAAACAGCATGTGAACAGAGCAGTGCGTGCAGCCATTTGACCGGGCTAGCAAAAACCCGATGTATCAGAGAATGCGTATCACCTTCCTGCTACCGTGAACTCTACCAAGGCGATCCCGTAAGAAAGTTACTTAATATACAAAAATACATATCTATATTATTATTACATTCTTCTTATTCTTTTTCGATTACAGCTTGAAGAAGGAGAAATTGACGTGCGCCTAAACTCATTCAAAGGGTGCTTTATCCAAAGAAGTGGTCGAACGCGAAATTGATTTGAAAAACCATGCTTTATTTCATCTCTTTTGCTCTGTGCAAAGAAGGTTTATAAAATTAAATGTAAAGTTAAATTTATAATTATGGTAAGACATAAAGAATCACTCATAAATTTAATAAATAATAGTGATTTATTAAATTTCGTGTTTTCTTGTTTTCAGGTGCTTTCAATCATGACATCAAAGACAAACACATTTCTACATGAAATAATGACGAGCACAACTAATTAAATAATTGAAAGGCTTAATATGTTCTCCGGTAGATTAATAAGTAGATAAGTACAACTTGTTCATACAGCAAACCATTAAAAGATTTTCACCGATTCACAAATAAATGGATAAGTTTAGTTTTAATCTTGTTTTAATTAAACTCCGACTGTATATAAATATGTAAGAATAAGATTTACAATAACATTACTTAAATCTGAAAGTTACGCAACCCCTTGCCTTAAGTTACAAATCATTTGCATAATATTTTGAAAAGTGCATGTGATGCGCATTCATTTGAAACCCCACTCAAGTATATTTGTAGACATTCTGTCTCCTAACGAGTTTCATTATTAGATACTTATAAACTTAATAATTTCTTGCAATTTCCAAGGTGTTGAAACAATATTTATTATTCCTACATCTTTCCAATAACGCTCATAATACCAGAGGTTACTTCTAGTATTATTTTCATCTGAAAATGAAGGATTTTTTAAGAAAAAAGAAAATAAAAAAAATCAATAAACACAGTGTTGCTATTTTCACAAAATATCTATAGAACATCGTAATCGAATTGCCAGTGGGAAATCGATTATCTACAGTAACCGCATTCGGTCTAAATAACAGGATTTCTATATATTCGATTCGAACTTTTTCCCCATCTCTAGTCATAGTCAGTTCACGACACGAGAAATTCTTGAGCACTTGCTATCGCAAGAAGCGGTCTAGTGAAAGAAATTAAACAGAAATGGCTTCCTTGTGCAGACAGATAATTAGGGTAAATGCTGTACGAAGTGCTCTCCTATCCACAGCCAGGAGGGGCTATGCCGACAAAAGTAAGATTCCCTAGTTTTTGACCAATCTTCTCGGCTCTTGTCAATGTTTAGTTACGTAATGTCAAAAAAGTCCTTTCGTTGGTTAAATTAGCCGTAATTTTCTGAAAATCTTCGAACCCTGAAACATTCAGAATGCTGCAAAGTCTCCATTCAATAAATGTCTAATCAAGGTTACGTAGTTACCTCAAGACCCTCTGCGTCACAGCTACCTATCGATTTATTTTGGTTTTGCAGATGTTTATTTCATTATTTACATTCTTCTTCAATTATTGTCTATTTTCGATAACAGATTCAAAGTTAATTTACAATTTCAGTAACTGAATATACCTGATAACTTGATAAAATTGAATCAAATTTATTATAATTTTAGGTTATCTCTCTTATCATGAGATACCTACCGACTAGGTATCCAATATGATTTATTTTTTCAAACTACGTTCTTTAGTCCATCTAAACTCCTTGCATACAAAGTACATCAATTTAGACTCTCATTCATGAAATTTGTATCCCTCAGGTAGGTTAAAATGCAGCGGACAATTAAAATTGCTGCAACTTTAAGCAACAAAGTTATTACAGTTATGTGTATATTAGAATCATTATTTTGTTTTCTGTTTTAGGAAGTCTTATTGGTAAATATGCCAAGCTAAGAAATACATTTTGTGGAAACCAAGATCCTATAATGAACAGCTAACAATTTCAATTTATTTGTAAATAGCTAGTCTTATCACAATGTGTATTGTAATATTATAATAAAAATTGGTATTTATTTTGATGTAATTTCCATTTCCATAGTATAGTATTATAGTTTATAAGAACAGTGCTTTAATTGAAAACGGAAATCAATTAAAGCACTGTTTCCCATTTTACTGATTGTTATTATGAACTTGATACAGTATTACATAGATACATGAAGCACTCTTCTCTTGGATTCATTATTATAATTTCATAAACTTAGTATAAGTTGTACACATATTATATCAGCACAGTTTTGTAAAATTAATTTTGGGAATAGGTAATTTTTAAGTGCATTGTGACAACATCCAAAACTCATAATTACCCACACCAAATAATTAAACACCTATTAGTTTTGAAAGTGGAATAGTTCCATAATAGTCTCAATAGATGATGCTGTACAAACAATAACTATTTAACATAATTTTCCAGTGATGCCTGACCCCCTGGAGCATGCCACTGGTATGGAGCGCAAGGAACTGCTTGCCATGCAGGCCGGTAACGAGGATCCCTTCAACATGAAGGTTCTGAAGAAGGCAGCTGGTACTAAAGCTGATCCCACGCTCGTGCCATCTTGCTTTGATGCCCGCATTGTTGGATGCATATGTGAGTTAACTCATGCCAAGCATGTTATGTCAACATTCAGCTCAGAACTCACACACAGCAAAAATTAATTTACTGAACATAGGCCTTCATGAAAATGTAGAGGATTTGACTGTAACCCACCACCAGCTTCTATTACGAGACCAGAATCAGGTTAATTAAATATATATTAAATACAAAGCCTTCAAGTTGGGAATTTATTATAGAAATATGGATTGGGTAAAGAACTCACTTTATGCAGTGAAGGTGCACCCCATTTATTATTAGAAATTACGTAAGGGAGAAGTGCAAAGCCCATAACTATACATACTACTACTACATATGGAACCAAATATGTACTACTAATTCCGCACACACTTTTATTTCCTACCAAATGAACATACATGCAATGCAATGCAATGTTATTTTCTTGATTATTCTTAGTTTTTATTTAAATTAGCTTTAAGTTGACCTGTCCATGTATGCCTAGGCGTCTAAGGAAATAAACGTTTTGACTTTGACATCCTCATTGTGTCTTCTTGGAATGCATTGCATCTGTGAGTGGTTGGCGCTGAGCATGTTCAATTTGTAGAATCTGACCCATAATGATAGTTTCTATTAAAGCCTGTGTTAAAGGAAACTTAAACAAATTATTGTTTTCAGGCGAGGAGCACGCCACCGCGATTACATGGCTTTGGATACACAAGGTAATTTATTTAACTACTTTGTTAAGAGTCTTGAAATATAGTGACTTGAAGGTATTTAGTATTATATCAATGAGGAAACTTGAGACACGATGACTAGTATTTAAAACTGTATCTACCTCGCGCATCGAATTTAAGGCTTTGGCTCGTGCGGCATAACCTGCCAACGCCAATAGTCGTGTTGCCACGCGCGGCGTTTGCAAAATTCGATCACTTTTTAGTCAATCACTTTTTTAAAACTAAAAAAAAACTGTTTTCAAGTTGACCCTTTATAATAGTTAATATTTTTAGAGATCGCGCATAACACCATGGTTTATGAACCAATATATTCCATGGGTTATTATGCCATTCCAAAGAAATCAAAAATAACTTTTGAATACTAGGGCGAAAGTACTACCTCATTATTTAGAGCTAATGCCTTTAAATTGGTCTCATGTTATGTATTTTCCTAAATACGGCCCAGTGGTTCTCGTCTCGAGTTATCTTTAATAATCGGCACATTGACACATTTAAAATCGTTATGGTTGTTAATTTTGTAAAAATTCACTTGTTGATCGCAAAGAAAATATTTGTATCGACTTCGATCTTCGTTGGACTGTGGCAAACCTATATTTTGGGCAATGTTCGAGCTGCCTCACGCGGCGACACAGTAGGTACCCATAGGCTTTCATGCGAGTTAATGTCCAATGGATGGCCGCGCGTGGTCGATTAATTCAATGGACGTAGTACATAAGATTATATGCATGGATTCTATGGATATTCAGTCAAATTAAACTGCCATCCTGATATAATACATATTATCTGTCTTAACAAATATAAATAGACATAAAATAGAGTTGTTCAATTTAAATAAAATACCTGTCATTTAGGTTACTTATAAGATTAACCATTGAGTATTTTTGGACTGCCTATCATGATGGCCTTTATGTAATCAAATCATCATGCCTATAAGCACTTGCCTTGCGCTTTATTAGCACATTATAAGCACACTGTATATAATTTATGTCTCATTTCTGTTCCAGGATCAACCCCGCCGCTGTGAATGCGGACACTGGTACAAATTGGTTGAGAAAGAGCTCATCTAAAGAAATTAATTAGTTTATTTTATAGTAGTGATCTACCAGCTCGCATCAGCGCACACATCTCTACAGTTATCCTTTGCTGCCATTGTAAAATAGAGAATGCGATAAATCAACCAAATCGACGCAATATTAAATAATTATAAGCATTAATATTGTTTTTATTTGTTCCTCAGCGTTGGATGCATGTATTACGGGATAGTGTTAATAAATGAATGGTTGAATCAAACCGCTATTTTATTCTTCAGATTATTTTAACCTACTATTCATAAATTTATTGAAATATTTGATATTTCAGTTTCGTATTTAATAAATGATCTACTAAATGTTGCTTAGATATGACAAAAAGCTTTGAATAGCTAGTTTTCACCCAAATAACACTATAATTTATCAATATTATTAATACCTTAGACTATTTACTTCTGCTACACGCCGCTAGATGGCGGAATTAAGGAGAGCCATATATTTTTGTCTACGATTTACTCAGCGATTATCGATTATTACTTCGGTTACCGCATCTCTAGTAAAACCGGTAACACAATTAAAAATAATTTTAGCATGAGTTGTCTCTTCTCTCTTTCTTCTTGTGGTATAATTTTATCGTGATGTCAAGCATAGCATAAATAAAAAAAAATTATGAATTTGGAACATGTTAAACAGAAGGTCATTGTCATGGATTGGATTGGATGGTTTGTGTTGTGTACTTTTCGCGAATTTTCGAATTTTCTGTGTGCTAGAACTTCATCTTTTCCCAATGAACTATGAGATCTAAATAAAATTCTTGGAATATAAAGTTTCTTCGTATTTCAAGCAAGATGTCTTGTAAGTAGACTTTTTTAATACCAGCCGCCAACAAAAGTTTTTGATCACTTCCATAGCCTATAAATTTTAAATAACCACATTAGCCCTTGTAGATAGTTAACCGTTTTTCACTTTTATCCATTTAGCAGACTAGTTAAATTTGTTGTGTTATTGTTGCCGGTAACAATAATTATGTTGCCCAGCGGTTTTAAATCTAACCAAGCGCACCGATCTCGCTCTTCATGTTCAAGTTTACCCCTTAGATTTATAAAATGTTATTATTAACATTTCCCTAAATTGGGAAAACTAACAACTAAATTAAAATTGTGCTACTGGTTGGCCGAGCCTATTTTAATATTTTTTTATTAAACCTAGATTAATTCCACCCCAAAAACTCCCTTCATTAAAAATCTAGTGTTCTAGATGATTCAAATATTGCTGTATAATTGGGCAACATTTAGCCCCGTGTGCTCAGAATTTGTGTTACAGATGCTAAACATCTTAAACACTAAATACCTAATATATTATCAGCTTAGATTGCTTAGCTTAGCTAGTACAGCTTTACAATCTAAGCAGTAAGCAGCCTAATCACAGCTAGTAAGCAAATAAAATAAATAAATATTTCCGGACAATCTACACAACAACATCTAGCCCCGTGGTAAGCTCTAAGCTTGTGTTACGGGTACTAAATATCTGATATACTTAATATAATATACATACATATATAGATATTTTTATTATACATATTAAACACCCAGACCAAATAAGTGCAAAAAAATTAAAATAAATAAAAAATAAATAAATACAAATATAACTGTGTGGTGTGTATAACATTGTGGTTCTCAAAGCGTTTAGTTTCATAACGCCTTACGCGCTGGTCTGTCTTTCTCTTATACATAGACCTACCTGTGTTAGGCCACTAGCCATATTATAATAAGTCAAAAGTCAAAGTCAAAGTCAAAACGTTTATTTCCTTAGAAGCACATAGCCTACATGGACAGGTCAACTTAAAATTAATAATACTAAATTGCTTAAATAACAAATATCAAGGAAATAACATTGTCTTGACAGTTCGCTTCAATGTTTTATACTGAGTTGAGAAGCGAATAGAACAACACAGCTATATCAGTTATTACAATTTTGTAGTTATTACAATTTTGGAGTTCTTATTTATAGGTAACTATTATAAGTTTAACATTTACAATAAAAAAAAATGTTTGTCATATAAGGAAGCTATTATAACATGAGCATATCAGTCCTGGTCAACCAGAATTATTAGAGCCTGTTACTGTGGAACTAAGCAACATCTATCCAAGCTGCATCATCCTTTATATAATCATTTATAGAGTAATACGCTTTTTTCATTAGACTTCTCTTAATAAATGATTTAAATTTTCTAATAGGAAGCTCTGTTACATTATGAGGAAGCTTATTATAAAAACGTACAGAGTTACCCATAAATGATTTGCCTAGTTTTTTTAGTCTGTAAGTAGGAATTAGTAATTTTTCTTTACTTCTCGTGTTAATACTATGTACGTCACTTTTTCTTAAAAACAAGTGCTTATTCTTGTGGGTGAACATCAAGTTCTCAAAAATGTACTGTGAGATTACAGTTAGAATGTTAATCTCTTTGAATTTTTCTTTGAGGGAGTCACGTGGTTTCATTTTATATATTGCACGTACAGCCCTTTTTTGCAGCACGAATATAGTTTGAATATCGGCTGCAGCACCCCAGAGTAGGATACCATATGACATAATACTATGAAAGTAACTAAAATAAACCAGTCTAGCTGTACCCTCATCTGTGATATATCTCATTGTTCGCACTGCATAAGCGGCTGAACTAAGTCTACCTGCAAGGTTTGTAATTTGGGGTTTCCATTGTAGACGAGAATCAATATGTAAACCTAGGAACACTGTTGAGTCAACGAGCTCGAGAATTTCATCGTTTAATATGATTTTTGTAGGAAATTCTTTAACATTAGGGAGTTTGAATTTAATACATTTAGTTTTTTTTGCGTTTAGCAGTAAGTTATTAACCGTAAACCAATTTAGTACTAGTGACAGTGAGTTATTTACATCGTCAAAATTATTTTTATTCCTATCAACTTTAAATAATAAAGAAGTATCATCAGCAAATAAGACTTTGTCACAAAGGTCTTTAGCAAAATACGGGAGATCATTTACATATACTAAAAACAAAAAAGGCCCAAGTATTGATCCTTGTGGAACCCCTAATTCGATTTTTGATCCTGAGGATCTTTCATTACCTACTTGAACCATTTGAATTCTATCGGTCAAGTAGGAATGTAGTAGCTCAAGGGCTTTGTTGTGTATGCCGTAATGCTTTAATTTATTTATAAGTGTTGCATGGCAGACACAATCAAAAGCCTTGGAGAGATCACAGAACACGCCGATAGTATTTTGCGCTCTATCCCAAGCCGCCAAAATGTGCTTTATCAATAGTGTTCCAGCATCAGTAGTTGATCTACCTTTGGTGAAGCCAAACTGATTGCTATGCAGAAGTCTGTTGCGATCAAAGTGATTAATTAATTGTGTTAAAATAATTTTTTCAAAGATTTTACTCATTACGGGAAGAACTGAGATAGGCCGATAATTTGCAGGATCAAATTGAGTACCAGATTTATGAAGAGGGACAAGCTTGCCATATTTCATGAGATCCGGAAAGATACCAACATCGACACAGCTGTTAAAAATGAAGGCCAGGAGGGGGGCAATATCATTAATAATATTACCTAGCACTTTTGTTGAGATATTCCAAAGATCTTCTGTGTATTTGATGTTGAGAGATTTGAATGTTTTCACTATGCAGTCGGCAGTTACATGAGTAAAGTAAAAGACTTCAGCACATGCATCTACGGATGCCTCTAATAGTTCCACAGCCTTAGATGTAGATGAGTTTAATGACTGCGTTATAGTTTTCGGTATGTTACAGAAAAAACTTTCAAAAGCATTGGCAATGTCAATGTCTTTGACTAAGATATTATCATTAATTTTTAACTTAATCTGTTTACTACGGGGTACTGATTTGCCAGTCTCATTATTGATAAGCTTCCAAGTGGCTTTAACTTTATTTGAAGAGTTAATTATTTTATTCTTGTGAAAATTTGATTTTGCTATGTTGCATACTTGTTTAAACAATTTTCCGTAATTTCTGACATATGTTATGAAATATTGGTTTAAGTTATTACTTCTGTCAATGTCCTGACAAACACTTTTTTAAATTGTTTTATCTAATAAATTCCAGGCAACATGGTGCAATCCATGTACATAGCGGAGGGGTTCATGGAGGACTGTGAGCTTCTGACCCGCACCCTCACCGATAAGTATGAGAAGGTGGACTGGCCTAAGTTCTGTGAGCAATGGAAGGCTATGCGCTTCGACCAAATTTACTAGTAAGTTGTATTATTAAGATGCATCTACCTACAATTTATATATTTTTTATTTATTTCATATAAAACCAACCCAACTTCTTGGTCTTGTGGTCCCCTGCTGAACGACAGACAAGGCGCTGGCACACCCACCAACCCACTGAACTAGGAACAAGGAAATTAATCATTAATTTGTTTTTACCCATCTGTGCTGCGAGGGCTATGTTGAGAGCACGCTCTACAGCCACGTCTCGATGTCGTATTTAATTATAGTATATCAAATAAGAAAAACAAAATGGCGGATTTTTGGCTGCAAATCATGTATGATAAAAAATGACGCAGTCGGGTTATTAATTTAAATTATTCTTATGTGGATATGAAGTGTAACGCCATCTAAAAGGTAAGTAACTCACTCTGGGCAAGTCTTCTAAAATAGTATATAATGTATAAATGGTAACTATATTGTATAATAAGAACAACAAAAAGAGATAAAAGCTGTGTTGTTCTATTTGATTCTCAACATCAGTGTTTACAAAATTTAAGCGAACTGTCAAGAATCAGTTATTTCCATGATTTCCTAGAAGGTAAATGGCTTTTACGGACCACATTATGAAACACGAAGAAATCGCTTCACGCACTCGCCCAGTCCGGAGGGTGGTGTGGTGACAAGCCGCGGCCGAAGCCTTCCACCAGAGACTGTTCTTAGCACCACCCGGAGGTCACGTGTAAGGATTCAGAGGGTTAACAATTAAGACGTGAACAAAAAAAACCTCCAAACCCGAACCTCCTCCTCTTAATTTGTTAATTTATGTTAATTAGCGCAGAGTCCAATTTACAAGAAACTGAACTGAACTACACATGCTTGGACGCACAATTGCGTTCAACTGAGTAACATATTTTTCACTTTATATAACTTATTTTATATAACTTGATACTGGCAAGCTGACGCTTCAAGCACAAAGTCGAATTTCAAGGAATTGAATTGGGTATGCTTAGAAATGTCAAAAAAATACTTAAAGACAATTAAAATTATATGTTTGAAGTATGTACTTCAGACATATATATTGTGCGTCCAAGCACGCCCTGTGTAGTTCAGTTCAGTTTCTTGTAAATTGGACTCTGCGCTTGAAGCGACAATTTGCTAGTGGCGAGTTAAATAAAATTATAAAGTAAAAAGGATGTTATTCAGTTCAACGCATTTTTATGGAAATAAATGTTTTGATATTAATTTGACTTTTGACATAGATTGATTTAGGCTATAAATTTGCCTAAAGGTGAGCTACTTCCAGTTTGGGTTCCATACCCAAAGTTTAAAACGGGGCCCACAAGTTAATCCCTATTAAGCTGTTAGATAATATCATCATTATTAATTTTCCAGCGGTCGCAACACTGGCCCGGAAGTGGTGGAGTTAACCGAGGAACTTCTACAATGCTCTCGACTCTACTTTGTGACCGAGACTGACAACTATGAGGTATTATATCGTGCAAACTATTAAGAGAGCATTAACTATATTATAAATTTAATAAACAAAAATCCGATTCCAAAACTCTTAACCCTCAAAAGTAAAAAGTCATACTATTTTGTAATGTGCATGTTACACTTTCATTTCAGACCCCACTCGAGTATATTTGCATGATTATCGGTTTTTCTTTCCACTTTTACCCTCATAACTTTAAAACGGGTCAACCGATTTTCATCAAACAAAGCTAAGAAAACTCGCGCGAAACTCACCTTTTCTACAAAAAAAACTAAATTGATATCGCTTTATCCGTTCGCGAGCTATGATGCCACAGACATACGGACACCCCTCTTTTTGCTTCTGTGGTTAAAAAGAACAACGTGTAATCTCCGGTAATTTTCATAAACTTGCTCAAAACCGTGTTGGCTAAGTAGGAGCACACTCCACTTTCATTTCGTAGGTCGAGGGTTCAAACCCCGCCACGCACCTTTAGATGTTTCTTCTTGAATAATGTATATGCACTTAGAAAACACGTGCTTTAACGGCACACATCGTGAGAAAACCGGCGTCTTCTGAGAACTTGAGTTTGAAAGACATGCGACATTCACCCACACTTGGCCAGCGTGGTGAATTCAATCCTAATCTCTCTCGTCACGAGAGAAGTCCCTGTGTCCCAGCAGTGGGAATGCAAATAGTGTTGTACAAGTCGGCTTTTATTAAATCGCTATCGAAATTGTTTCTTGCCATACAATTTTTTTTTATAATTTAAAATATACCTAATATAGATAAAAAATTATTAAATTATTATCGATTCAGTCAAAGAATACTAGTTTAATCTGCATGTCGGTAGCCATATTTCCAAGAGTTCAGTTAAGAACATAAATTCTTAGAGGCTCACAGAAAGATTTATGTTAATGGAAAAGAGAACTATACCGGAATATTAACATTTACGGTCTTATGCTATGCCCATCTGCGAAAGTAGACCCGGTCTATCGTGATTGTACTTTCGATTGCTTCGCGACGCATTTGCAACTGTTTTTGACACAGTTTTCATGAAAAATATTACTTTCAAGACACTCACGGATTAATAACTCGGATAACATAATTAGGTTCGTATAGCTTTTGCTAAAAATTACTGGATTTAATTTCACTTTTAGGTGTTTTAGAATCGTTTTTGACGAAAATGTGTAGTTTTAAAACTTACATCACGAAACAAGTAAAATATTAACAAATATTAACAGACTTCTAGTATGAATAATTTAAATAATGATGAAACGTCGAGTTGCTTTGCTACTTAAAATAAATGTCCCAATAAATAAATAACCCTCAGTTATATAAGGTCACAAAACACAGTTAAAAATTTAGGTAAAATTAAATTATCTTTCACTTTCACCCCCATAACTTTTAAACGGCACAACCGATTAAGCATGTCTAAGAACACTCGCGCAAAATACACCTTTCATACAAAAAAAAACAAAATTGAAATCGCTTCACTTATTCGGGAGTTACGATGCCCCAGACACGTCAAACTTATAACACCCGTTTTTTGGTTGGGGGATAAAAAGCACAAATTTAACCCTTCGACGACAATATTTATGCCTGTCTCACACTCGGTCCGTGATTTGTGTCCTTATAATAACTGAGGGCGCGATATTACGAATAAGTAAAAATTGATAAAATCAGAATTGTTATTTGTCTGTACTTATGTGTGTGCAAAATAAATGCTCTTATTATTATTATTATAATACATTTTCGTCAAAAACATCTAGCTAAACACCAACAGATTGTGTCTGACAATTCACTTTATCTTACCAAAAGCTCTGATAAATCTAAAATGTTTTTATTTTCTGTATAATTAGGACCAAGTGGTGGGTCTATTTATAACCTACGCCATAACAGTCATCCAGCCATACAAGAAGCTGTGTTCACTGCGTGTGACCCCAGAGGACATGGGTCCCCTGAAGAGGTTTGAAGCGAAAGCGCGCTCTGACTCGCGTACGGACGTGCTGATGATCCTGGCCCGTGTATATGTGTATAGCACGCACTGCCACGTCAGTCGCAGGGAGCAGGCCATGGATTTTAGCATACGGAAGTATTTTGATGGTAAGTATTTAAGTATACATAAGAATAGTATCATCATCATTATCATTTCAGCCATTAGACGCCCACTGCCGGACATAAGCCTCCCTCAAAGACGACCAATTATTCCGATCGGTCGCCATTTGCATCCACCGTGAGCCAGCAAGTTTGACCAAGTCATCTGTCCATCTTGTTGGTGGGCGTCCGACGCTGCGCTTACCAATCCGCGGCCTCCATTCGAGAATAGTATACCTCTATATAATATATATACATATTATGTAGTAGTTTAGAGTTGGTGGACGTAAAATGTCATTGCTTCGGAACATTCGACATTGGACTGGCATTAAAACCGTGGAACAGCTGTTCAGGATTGCCATGAACAAGGATAAATTTAAGGAGCTGACTGCCAACCCTCAGTAATGAAGTGGCACCTAAAGAAGAAGAAGATTTAAGTATAACTACTAAGTCAATATAAAACAATGTGTGTATTGTCCAAAATGTATTATATTCTAGCCCCGTGGTAAGCTCTTGTGTTACGGGTACTAGACATCTGATATACTTTATATAATAGACACACATAGATATAATATTATAATGATAAAAATCGAACTGACCCTTAATTCTTAAAAGGGAGGTCTATAAATACCTATTTAGCAGTGGATTTGCGACGGCCAAAATGATAAAGAATTCTTATTAAAGTCAAAGTTAAAACGTTTATTTCCTTAGAAGCACATAGCCTACATGGACAGGTCAACTAAAAATTTATATTAATCTAAATTTAAAATTTAAGAAAAACCCCCGATTCCTATGCCTTAATTTCCTTAATTATAAAACAACATAATATTATGTAATGTGGACGCGATGCGTTTTCATTTGATACCCCACACTAGTATATTTGCATATTTTCGGTTTTGCTTCCCCACTCTCACCCCCATAACTTTTAAACGGCCCAACCGATTTTCATGAAACATTTCTAAGAACACTAGCGCAAGACTCACCTTTCATACAAAAAAAACTAAATTGAAATCGCTCCATCCGTTCGGGAGCTATGGTGACACAGACAGACAGACAGACACGTCAAACTTATAACACTCCTCTTTTTTGGTCGGGGGTTAAAAACTAAATGTTTAAACAAAAAATATCAAGGAAATAACATTTCTTCAATGTTTTATACTGAGTTGAGAAGCGAATAGAACAACACAGCTTTATCAGTTATTATTAAGAATAGATTGGATGGATTCGGAATGGATTAATATATGGACAACCTATGGTAACTTAGTCATGGTAGAGATGCCCTCGTGACTATATTACAAGCGTGGAACTTAGTTTATTACGAGGTGTCGAAACTAATGGCCACTAGCAAAATTAGACCCCCCTCCGGGCTGGGCCAGTGCGTGAAACGATTTTTTCGTGTTTCGTAATGTGTTTGTGTGAGAGGCCATCCACCTCCTAGGTCATCATGTCCCATCTTAGACCACATCGTCACTTTACATCAGGTGAGATTGTGATCAAATAAAGCCTAATCTAACATAAACAATAATTGGAATAAACTACTTAAAACTTGCTACTAAGTATCTAATATATTTATTACCAACTAGCAGCCCGCCCCGGCGTCGCACGGGTAAAAAAAATTCCCGGCAATTTTTCCTTATTTGCTCACCGTTTAGACCTACCCTGGACTACGACAAACATTTTAAAACCAAAGTCAGCTCAATCGGCCCAGCCGTTCTCGAGTTTTAATCAGACTAACGAACAACAATTCATTTTTATTTATATCTATACTAATATTATAAAGCTGAAGAGTTTGTTTGTTTGTTTGTTTGTTTGAACGCGCTAATCTCCGAAACTACTGGTTCGAATTGAATAATTATTTTTGTGTTGGATAGTCCAGTTATCGAGGAAGGCTATATAACATCACGCTTCGACCAATAGAAGCAAAGATACAGTGGTAAATGTGTAAAAAACGGGCGAAATTATGTCATCTTTGAAGCCTTCCGTTGCGTGCGCCGTGAAAACGGTTCAAGATACACAAAAAATATGTCGTAAAGAATAATAGCTCTTTTAATGATCTAAAAAACAGCCCGCGATAGTATATGTCTATCTTTTAAGATTAACTCACAAAAACCGTTTTTTGGTACCTAATTTGGTCGAAATAATTTGTTTAAGTTGTATCAACATAATAATATTAATCTTTATTCAAATAAATATGTTGTTGATTAAGAGTATTTCATCCATTATAACGCGGGTAGCAGCGCATGGCACAGCTAGTAGATAGATAAAAGTCGTATATGTCATATAAGACCTTTATTGGAAATAAATATTTTAATTGTATTATTTCTTTATTTGTTCCAGATAGCACGAGAGTCCCGAAGGCGATCGTGAAGCGCTGGCACGGAGAGCTGAACCGCACCAACCTCCGGAGCTGGCAGGGCATAGCGCACAAGGAGAGGGATTACTTGGAGATCAAGAACAAAGCGCGGGCGATCGCCGAGAGCGCGTATCCAGGTTTGTTAAGTGGGAATTAACAAGAAATAAATCTAAATTTAAAATTTAAGAAAAACTCCCGAATCCTATGCCTTAATTTCCTTAAACGTAGAACAACATAATATTGTGTAATGTGGACGTGATGCGTTTTCATTTGATACCCCACACTAGTATATTTGCAGATTTTCGGTTTTCCTTACCCACTCTCACCCCCGTAACTTTTAAACGGCACAACCGATTTTCATGAAACATGTCTATGAACATTCGCGCCAGACTCACCTTTCACACAAAAATTAAAATCGCTCCATCCGTTCGGGAGCTATGGTGCCACAGACAGACAGACAGACAGACAGACACGTCAAACTTATAACACCCCTCTTTTTTGGTCGCGGGTTAAATATGTTTATTTGATCCATAATATCGAGGGTGCAGTGTTAATACCCTATATGTGTGCAAAATTAGTTTCATCATCATCAATATCACCCTATTAACGGACACAGGGACTTATCTATTTGAGAGAGAGATTAAATAAGCTTACGTTGATTGTAAATATCGCTAGAAAGAGCAAACAGTTCTGATTCTAGTAGGCTATTAAAACGTATTTACGATTTATTTGCATTTATCGGGTTTTAAAACTGCACCCTCGATATAGGTGTACTAAGTAATAGAAAGATTTTTCATTTTAAAAGAAAGCAGATTGCTGTCGTATATATTTTTTTATTAATAAATGAGGTAGGTATCAAATTGATAATAAAGAAACTCGTCAGAATAAATAAATAAATATTTCCAGACATTTCACACAACAACATCTAGCCCCGTGGTAAGCTCTAAGCTTGTGTTACGGGTACTAGATATCTGATATACTTAATATAATACTCTATTTTTTATTATACATATTAAACAACCAGACCAAGGAGATCGTGCTTGCAGAACATACAAACACTTTCACCCACTAGAATACAATCTATCAAGTCAGCCTTATTGATTTCATCATAAATAGTTTTGTTGCAACCATGTTGTAACATTAAGATCTTATAAAATATGTGAGAACAGAACATCGACCCACAAGTTTAAGTTCTACAAAAATCTTAAAAATAATCTTAGCATAAGTACATAAAATAACTCTCATAGGTATAATGACTTATGTTATGTGCCTTAACGGTGAAGGCAAAAATCGTGAGGAAACCGGCATGTTCTGAGAACTTTAAAAGAGTTTGAAGGACATGTGACATTCACCGACCCGCACTTGGCCAGCGTGGTGAATTAAGGCCTAATCTCTCTCGTCAAGAGAGAAGTCCCTGTGTCAATATTGTGTGTTTGCTTATCCAAAAGCATTAAACTTTAGAACCTGTTTACAAAACTTTACAGGATCGAATGTACTGGTCGATACATTTACGGCCGACGCCGACAACATCGCGGATTCACTGCGGAAGCTGTTAAAGGGGCCGAATTTGGACAATGAATCAGGTACTTAAAATATATCTAAATAAATAAATATTTCCGGACTAATCACACAGCATCACCTAACCCCTAACTAAGCAGAGCTTGTAACTATGGGTGTTATGTGACTGATATACTACATAGATACATTTTTTTTTGTAAATACATACTTACAATACTTAGAAATCACCCAGACCCGAAACCAGAAATTGTAGATCGTACAAAATCTGACCCCAGCGGGAATCGAACTCTTGCGTATACAGGGTGATCTTTTATTGGCCAGCAACCTTCGGTGACCAGGTTCCTAGCATCATCAGGAACAACTTTTGTTCTACGACTTTTAAAATTTAGCAACTTTTTATTTCCATACAAAAATAAATATTAATTGAAATAGGCGCTTCCACGTTTTTAACACATTGCACACCTTTGGGCGGCACGCGGCGCCTTTGACCTAGCCGCGTCTTTGAGCTTGCCGGTCAAACGCAGCCGCCGCGCCGCAAAGCCCGCGCCCTTTGAGCTAGCCGCCCGCCGCGCCGCGCCGCCCGCGCCCTTTTGAGCTAGCCGCCCGCCGCTCGCTCAGTCAGTCGTCAAGACGGATGCGCGCGCGGCACATGTGTCCTTGTGATCGTCTCATTATCGATGTTTCGTACGGATTGTACCTACTAATTACCATGGCGTATCGGAACTCCAATATCGAGTACACGGAAATAGTGAGGATGCTGGCTAGGTGTGATGACAATGTGTCGGAAGCCTGCCGCCAATATGGAATAAGATTTTATTTATGGGGACACATAAAAACAATGGTGTACAGTGGTGGTGAAATCACATTAGATCGTGTAATGTAAACGAACAGCTGATTTTTAGGTGTGGGCTTTGTGTTGGTTGTGAAGGTGATTATTTTGAACGCTATGTGCGCGATACTCACCGCCACCTGATTTGAACCTGCGAGGTAATTCTAATTTGTAAATATTATTTTAATTGCTAATCATTTATTTATTGTAAATACGCTGATTCCACTTTTTAAATACGCCTACATTAAACAGTGGAAAGTGAATAAAAACTATCTTTTTACAAATTGATATTACTTAATTAAACTTTAAATGGTATAAATGATTACGTTAAACTTAATACCTAACTACCAAATTTGCATAGATAGGCCTATCTACTTATTTGTTTTAAACTGTTTAATGTAGCCAGTCCTAAGCCTGGTCAATGGTCAAGTATGAAGGGCTTGTGGATTTAGTGAAATGAAATGCGTTGCTTATTATTATCGCCAGCACTTGCGCGCGCAATCGTGGTCACGTGATGCAACATGGATCTACAAAAGTCACCACACTGGAATAGAATCTTTAACAATTTCTAATAATGTACCTATTGAGTTATTTCAAAAGTCGTAGAACAAAAGTTGTTCCTGATGATGATAGGTACCTGGTCACAGAAGGTTGCTGGTCAATAAAAAATAACCCTGTATATGTGCGTTTAAAACACCGGCTATAAAGGAGAAAAAAAATACGTTCATATTACCTATAACTGTAATCCAGTAATCCTATCCGTATCTTAACTAAAAATTATTTTTCAGACGAAGAAAAACATGACATTACATCGATTAAACAGAAAGCTATGAAGAAAAAAGTAGATCCTATGAAACACCTTTGCGCCGTGGATGACAGGTAAATTCATGCATTTATAATACAATTTTCTTTTATAGACATGTTTTTATGTCAGGAAACTCAAAAATCATTAATGAAACTTTGAACCTTAAATAAAATGAACTAAATAATAAGGAAAATAAACGAAAATATTTTTCGTTTATTTTCCTTATTATTTTTATACTTTTAAAACAAAGACCAGTTTAAAAATATTAGTCATGCTTTTCAGGCACAATACACCAGAAACAAAATCCCCTGAGAGAAAAACCCCCGAAACATTCATAGCAAAACATTATAAGCGAAAGAAAACAACAGAAGCTACGCTACTAAATATTAGACAAGAGATTAGTAATAATAAAATGGAGCAAACATCTCCAATAGAAGAACCATCTTTACCTGTATCTGTTTCTTTACCTGCTATTCTTAATGATGATGTACACGAAAAATATGATGAAGTGAAACGTGAAGGTTCCCCAGAAGAACCATTCAAAGGTTTCACATTACATGAAATAAACAATACAGCCCTTAAAAAGGGTCTAAACATAAGCAAAACCATAGAAAAGAAATTACCTGATCTATCAATCCTGGATGGTGTTAGCTCAACATGTGCCAAAAAACTACTAAATACATCTAAAGGACGGAAACTATTGAATGAAACTATGAAAAAAAAAGTATCACCTAAAAGTGTAGCACTTAAAAGGAGAAGTAATAATCAACCGAAGAAAATAGCTAAAAGAAAACGTTCCAGCAAATATACAGTTTCCAGTGACTCTGAGAGTAGAAGTGAGACTCCCGTTTCATCAGATGACATGCACTCCGACACATCCGATGAAGCTAACGCTATAGAACTGAATTTACTTGACGCTGACAACGATACTGAACTATTTCAAGCTGTAAAACCAAAAGTTATTACAAAAAACGTAACGTGTGAGCGAAAAGAATTAGATGTCAATATAAAAGGAACTGTCAAACGTGTAATCCAATACGTTCTGGACGATATTGTAATTCAAACGGATAAGGACGCGCCAGAGAAGGAAGTAGAGATAGAATATATTGATAATTATACAGGAGACGCTGTTGATAGTGATGTTGAAGTGCACAGTGTCGATAATGTTACTGTTAAGAAGAAAACGTTGTACGAAGAAGTTTGTGAAGTTAGTGATAAAGAAGATGTTATAAGTGATGATGATAGTAAAAATGTGTCTGTATTAAATAAAGTCTCACAAGTTAAACATAAAACAGTTGATAATAAAATGGGAGAATCAGGCAGTAATACGAAAGATAAAGATGATGAAACAGTAGAAGTATTTCAGATTATAAATGATACCACAGAAGCCATTGATCTAAATGTATTAACTGGCCCGAGGAAGACCGCAAGGCGTCATCTTAAACGGCCGAATTTAAGATCTAGGTTCAAGAAGCTGGGTATTTTGCCTGTTGCCGATTTTGAAGGTGATTAGTAGAGGATATTACTGCAATGTGCTCGCGCCAGAGTGCAGCACTAGCGTCTACGCTACTACAGTGTTTGACTTTCTACAGTGAAAAGAAGAAAAGAGTTCCGTGATTTTAGTCCTCTTACTTACTCTTATTTTAGTCAGCTTACAATAAACCTTTAGAACAGGAGATGTTTACTGTGTGTGCTAGTGGCCATCTGCGCTGTCAAAGTCAGAATATTTATTTCAAGCACAGGGCATACATACATGGACAGGTCAACTTAAATTTGATAAAACTAAATTGTTTAAACAAAGAATATCAAAGAACTAACATTGTCTTGACAGTTTGCTTCAATGTTTTATACTGTTGAGAAGCGAATAGAACAACACAGCTCAGTTATTACAATTTTGGTGTTTTTATTTATAGCTGATTCGTGTTATATTTAATTAAAATAATTAATAAGTTTGTAAAACATAGTATTGTTTGTAAATATATTCATAGTTTGTAACTTAGGTAAGTACACACTCGGTGTGTATAATCCCAAACGGCTGATAGGCTTACACAGAAACTGTTTAGAAATATGATGAATGTAAACTTATTAAATGAAATGTAAATGGCGAATGTAAGTTGTACGAAGTATCTTAACTTATTCCTAATTTAAGTTGCAAGCCTGATATTATACATAGTTTTAGTAGATTGTTTGAGTATAATTAAAGCAATTTGCGTAATCAGCGAATTAATTGTATCTTCAAGTATTAAAGACATTTTTAAAATGTTTCCAAATAGATAGGCCTCTTGTCTCACCTAAAAATTATGTGTTATTTTTTGTTGATAAAAAATCTGTCTATTCTATCATAATGCTGTTAACTTTTTATTATGTTTAGAAAAACAAAAAAATGGTATTTAGACCTTTGACTGTAATTTCGACGTATCCGCCACTTTATTATAACCTGGTTATGTTCTTACAGTTATGTATAACGAGCTTTCTTAATTTATATTTTTTATTCTAAATAGTATAGTTATGTACACAAAATCACTATTGTTTCTGTGATAATCTGTTTTTTTTTGTAATTATCAAGTTAATTAAATATGTATGTATGTATAATGTTGTTGTTTTTAATTTCACAACTTCCTGAATAAAGAATGGTTAAGTTATTATACTCTAAGTAACTCACCTATAAAAATATAATATAATAAAATATATATACCAAATAAACTAAATTAAAATCGCTCCATCCGTTCGGGAGCTATGATGTCACAGACAGACAGACACATCAAATCTCAACAACCAATCAAAACCCCTCTTTTTTGTCGGGGGTTAAAAAAGTAAATTACAAAATAAGGATTATGAAGTGTGGTTGTTTCCACATTAAAAAAAAAACAGCCGACTGCTGCGGGAACTTAATCGGCAGGATTTGGGGAAAATTGAAAGAAGGCTTTGGAAATATGTAGCTGGTATTGAAACTAAGGCAGACGTCCTGGTGAAACCCAATCAAAACCCACGTCCCTACTTGATATCAGGTTAAAACGACATAAAAACATTGTTACACTATTATTTAATGTATGTTCGTTGCATTATATTTTGTGTTTCAATAAAGAGTATTGTATTGTATTGTAAAAATGTTGTTTTCATTGTATCCTGATATCTGGGTATAACGGATTATCCATTATTAACGACATACCTGTATGCATATTTGTAATTTCCGCTACTGCGCTTAATTATATGCGCTTTTGAAGCAATCAGGTGCGTTACGGGTACTGCGTGATTCAGAATCGCGCGGG
The DNA here is from genome assembly GCA_929108375.1 of Gymnoscelis rufifasciata. Lineage (NCBI taxonomy): Eukaryota > Metazoa > Arthropoda > Insecta > Lepidoptera > Geometridae > Gymnoscelis > Gymnoscelis rufifasciata. The sequence continues at coordinate 2,515,747 of OV815326.1, forward strand.
TCCCGCACGACTGAACGGACTTAAAGGCCGGCATTAAAGCAAAACTTACTTACTATATGGGAATTAAAACCACAGAGTAATTTTTATTCATTTATTAATAAACTAACTTTACAAATTTAATAATAGCGAACAATAATATTCCTTATTTCTTTTCATTCATAATAATATGATAATAATTCACCATGACTCATCGTACTTTATGCATATAATTATATGATTTAAAAATAATCTAGAAACGACAGTGAAAGCAACTTATAGAAAAATAATGCACAATAAAAAGGGACAGATAGACAAAACTTCAAAAAAATTTACAAGTGTTGATTTAAGATTTAAATCTTCTCATATACCGTTCCACAAGCACGGGCAATCTAACAAACACTAGAAAAAATATGAATACACAACGTCATCAATTTTATTGTATTTATTGTTTTCATTTGCGAAGTGATCTGCATTCTATGTACAAGTCATATAATGTTTACATACCAAAACTATACTATTCTCGTGTTGTGTAACACCTATAACTATATTTATAGTGTTTTCTTTAAAAACTATTTGTATTTCTCTGTTTATATATAAACGTATAATATATTTTTACTGCATAAATTACTAATATTAGTCGAGAATAAAAACAAACAAATATAAAAGTAAATGATAACTATACACTCAATATACACACCTACTCTCGCGACCTATATTACAACGCCAATTTTATTTAACACGATTTAAGGCTTTGCATTCTACAGAACAGACGAACACGCGCGTATGTCCGCCTCTTAACCTATGTACATGTACAACACTAGTCCCAACATATGTTTGAGAGAAAAACAATTACACTTAACATAACATAATTAAATTAATATCCCCATCTATACATAAAATTTACAAGAGATTGTACATCGGGAGGACCGATTGAAACTTAAGTAATATAAAAAATATTAAGAAATTATTCGCCCTGTAATGGGAGACTGCCCTAACCAACACTCGAATCGTATAAAGGGCACGATATATCAGGCAATTTAATGTTCCTAATTAAAATATGAACTATGCTACAAACGAGCTACTCGAACTAGCTCAGTCCGACAAAAAGGGATGAATCTAAAGTCGGGAGAATAAAACTGTGATCTAAGCTAAACGTGGGGTAAAAAGCTGTCAAAAACGTGTTGTAAAAAGTGTACAAGACTCACATCCACGAGTTATTGCTTAGGATCGTACTCACACTAGGAACCGCAACATAATTATGCTAAGTCCTAGGATTCGTTTGCCACTGACGCATTAAACACATAACTTAATTAATCATAATATAACATGGCACAACCGGCTACAGTAAGGTAAATCTGTCTTGTTTATGAAATATAAATTCAATAGAAAAAATATAGGTTTTTGAGTTATGCCTTTCTATGCGTAAGTTGGTTTTTCCCAATAGCTCTAGTTTTGCTAATGATGACAAAATAATAACACACATTGTTTGTAAGGGTGTTGCATGAAATTTTTAAAGATATTGTTAATAAAAATGAATTATTAGGTTTACCTAGAATAAAAACTATTTTCTATAAACCCAGTGATTGCCTTGCGAAAAATGTTGTTACGAATTCAGTAGCAAACGATTCCTAGGTAAGTCCGTTACAAGTCAAAATCCCTATAAAATATTAACTTTATAACAACCATTGTAAACCTTTAGGTGCGAATTATATCAATTCTATAACAGTAGATAACAGAAATATGCTTCAAAAAAGTTATAAATGCTGCTTTTACATCGGTAATATATGATATTTATTATTATATTGAAATATTTATGATAGACATAAATTGATTTATGCTTTAACAGTGTATATTAGTTGAATTCATATATTTTTATATAATTTCTTAACCATCAAAAAGAGAACGATATATTACTATACTAATATAAGCAAGTTTTAGTCGATTCAAGTTGATTTAATTCATTTTAGGGAATACATATATTTTATTCATAATTAGTTAAATTTGCATCTAGCTAAATATGACAGATTACCAATGTAAAACCAACCGTCCTGTGGTGTTCGTAAAACATTAATAAATACTATCAACTATTAAACTAATTTCATCAATATATACAAGAGTTTCAATAGTAAAACTTTTCACTGGTTGCAATAAAAGATTTGGTGTCAATTTCGAGAACACGGCCAAAGAGGGGGAGGGAAACAAAACAGGGGCATCAAATAGTAAGATTACTGGAAGCCCAAACAGATGATCTGTTCCATTCATATGAAACACTCAGTCGCGATTATTATCAACATTTCATTAAGAAATTGTTTCACATTTAAAATTACAATTATTGGTCGTGATTTCACTTAAATATACGCTATCACTGATCGCCGCGCGGGAAGCCGCCGACGCAACGAAACATATGCTAATATTTTGAAAATATAATCTATATCAAATAATTATTTCTAGTTTCACGTGTGCGGTTTCCCGCGCGGCAACAGGCTCTACCAACGTAGGCGCAACGTGCAAAAACGTATGAAAATATCCTTCTTTTTAAACTATGCATCTCTTTACACTCTGTTAACTACACAACGTGCCTGCTGACGGTGCCTTTGTACAATATACACATCTATTCCCTACATCTAAGGCTCCCACGCGGGCGACGAAACGAGAGCTCCTCCCCGTGGCATGTTCAAGCTTAAATTTACTCTTTAGAATAAAACTTACATGTTAAATGAAATATTAAAATCATGCCTGCTAGTGAATGGTAACATTTGTTCACTAAATAAAAAATAATCACGCCTCTCAGTGCCAAGATTAGTATTTTTAATTTTGAAATGTTAGTTCAGCCGAATTCAAACCGTAAAAAGCAAACGAGATTCCAATCCAGAAATTATGTCGCATATTATCTAGGAAACAGCTCAAACATTACTATTAGCTATTTTGCATTCTGCAACCTTGACATTCCAGAGCTAAGTTTTTAGTTTAATGAACACTTTCAATATTCACGTTTTTAATAATTTAAAATTCACTAAATTTGCACTAATTTTAGTCAAAGGGCACTGACACAACAGCTACCTACGCTCCTGAACCGGTAAGGTCGCGTGTTACAGGAAAAGCTAGGCGCGAGCCTTCCGACATCGATTGACACCAAGGCTCAGGTCGGTAGTGTGTTCATCCAGGCAAAAGTCTGTGAGTGCATTCTGCCAGAGGCATGGTCGGCGGGTCAGTCGACCGAGTAGACCGGGAGGAAGGCAACGCGCGGGGCCTCCGCGCCACGCCGCCGTCACTTGCCGTCGCGGGAGGCGCGCCGCCGCCGGACCGCCCCGGGGGTGGCGCCGGTGCCCTCGCCAACTGAAAGGTGATGTGTCTGTGAAGCTAAGCTGTGGCCCGCTCGTACATTCCTAAGCTTCGACTGACTAGTTCTGTTCCTATCTGAGCTCAAACCTAAGTCATGATAAGACGCCTACTATCTGGTTTAAGGAACCTATGTTTTATTGAGTCTTTGAAGCTCAGCTGTGGCCCGGATGATCGATTTCTAATCCTCGGTGCTGCCTAGCTCTGTTACTATCCGAGCTCGAGCCTAAGTCATGATAAGACACCTAACAGTTACCCAAAGAACCTACGTTTTGATAATGTTTAACTCACCAGCGCTCCTAGTTTTCCTCCTAACCGGCGTGTTATTGTTTGGCGGCGCGGGCCCCGGCGGCGCGGGCGCGGCGGGCGCGCCGGGCGGAGGCCCCGGCGTGGCGCACTGCCGCACGGACCGCCGCGTGCCGATCCCCTCCCCCTTCACTACCTTCCCCGGTACGCGCACTCCCTTCCCTTTCCCTCTCACTTTGCAGATCAGGGGCTCGTCGCTATCGCTGTCGCTGTCCTTCTTCTTGACCCCGGCGGCGGCGGGGACGGTCGGCTTGGGCGTGCCGTCGGGCTTGCGCGGCTTTTTCTTCGGCCTGCCGGGGGACACGCCCTCCTCGCAGCTGACGGCGGAGGCGCACGAGCTCTCCGACTCGCGGCGTTTCCGCTTGGCGGGCGCGGGTGCCGGCCCCGGCCCCGACGCCGGCTTGGCGGCCGCCGCGCCCGTCCGCGGGCTCGTCTTGTCCACGGATCCGCTCCTCAGGCAGTTGCGCGGCGGCGCGGGTGAGTCCGAGTCCTTGCCGACGCCGGGGCTGAGCCGCGGCGTGCGCGCGCCGTCCGCCGGGCTGTTCATCTTGCTGCTGGAGCGCGTCCGCACGCTCGTCCGCGCGACCCGCTCGAGCGCCGACGGCGACGGCGACTCCGGCCTCTTAGAGTAGTCCGGCGTCGGGATCTCTATCAGCAGCTGCTCGAGCAGGCTCTTGTCGGGGAAGTCCGCCTTCAGCGGCAGCCGCTCGATCTTGAGCTCCGACTTGTCGTCGCCCGCCGTCCTCGCGTCGCCGTTGGCCGGGCCAGGCTTTTCGTCCTTGACGTCGCTCGGGTTCGCCTTCTCCTGGTTGGAGTACGTGTAGAGGGGGGGCGAGACGCGGCACGGAAGAGGATCGAAGTCGTCCATCTTCTCCTTCTTCGGGGAGAGGTCTCTCTTCTCGGTCGCGTCCGATTGTTCCGGTTGGCGATCGGGCTCCGCGTGGAGATCGAGCGGGGTGTTCTTGGGGCGCGCGCGCTCGTCGCGCAGGATGGGCGTGGGGCCGCGGGCGGCGCGCGAGGCGGGCCGGCGCGGCGCGTCGTCGCCGTTGACGTGGTCCGCGTGCATCTTGGCGAGCTCGGCCTCGATGTCGCCGAGGTCGACGTCGGGCGCGCCGGCCGCGTAGTCCGCGGGCGGCGCGGCGCGCGACAGGCGCTCCAGCAGCTCGTCGGAGGCGGGCGGCGCCTCGATGACGCCGATGATCCGCTGCACTGACGTGGGGCTGGTGGAGCGCGGCATGTCGAGGCGTTCCTTCCGCTGCGGGCCGGGCGGGGACTGGCTAGCCTGGTTGGGGGACTTCTCCGAGAGGGCATCCATGGATTCGATCCCGGAGTCCTCGCCCTGGGCTTGAGAAGCGGGGGAGCGGCTGCCGAACTTGTCGGCCGCCGTCGTGATGGCGATGGCCGCGTTCGCGACGATGTTGTTGGCGTTGCGCTCGGCGACGAGCTTGCAGTAGGACTTGTCCTTGGGGCGCTCCTTGCGGCGCGGCGAGGAGCCCCCGAGGCGCTGACTAGACGCGGGCGGCGGCGAGTCCACGCGACTCGCGGCTATCGTGCCGACGTTTGTTGACCCCACGGCTGGATCTGGAATCCACAAGGGAGGGTATAAAACTCTTGTGTAACTGTTTGTAAAGTTATTATAATTGTTTATCCTACATTGTCCTACTACAGAGCAAAGGCATTGTTCCTTCCTTTCAATTCCGCAATAATTTTTTAAAAGCTATTTTGATATAATTTACTCTATCTATAACTACTTGCTAAGAGCCGAGAACAATCCAGACCTGCGTAATTTTGTGAAGTTTGTCTGTGCATGTCCCACACAGGCACAAACTTTCAGCCTTTACAAAATAACGAAGGTTTGGCTGTTCTCGGCTCTAGGGCTGTAATGCGACTTTTTTATGTGCACATTATTTGAGAATTTTTTATAGGCATTTTCATACCGAGTTTAGACTGAATTTCCGTATTTTATTACATAATCTGACATAACCAATATGTCTGCAACATGGGAAACAATGTCTGTTTGTATCCCTGAATGCGACAGTTTGTTTTAACTCTGTAAGGATAAGAGCATAGACTACCTTTCATAATACAAAACTAACTGTTGTCCTAGTAAAGAACAAAAGTTATGTATTACCGCGGGAAAGTTTATTATTACGCGGGCAAAACCACGGGTTCGAGCTATTAAGCAAGAAATAAGCTACAAAAAACAAATGGAAACCCGCAAATAAAAAAATAAAAAATTTACTAGTTAGTTAAACTAATGCATTTTGTCTGCAAGTCAGGTATCCATAAGCATGTATGTATTCAATTCATTTTTACGATTTTATGGCTGTACTGTGATTGCATGCAATCACGTATTGTTTGAGCAGTTAATTTAGCAATTAATATTGTTGTTTATTCAAATTTCCGGTTTGATTTCGTTTTTTACAAGCTCCATGGGACTAGGTACTTTAAATATTTCACTGAATCATCGACAAAGCAACACTTAACTACAAACTGCGTCAAAATTAATTACCTAAATATTATTCAACTAGCCTTTCACTGCATGGCGTTTGCCCTTTTTATTTTCCCTGATTTCCGCAGCAATATAATGTTCAACAACATATATTACCGCGGTTAAATAACCTATAGCCTTCCTCGATCACCATCACCCTATTAACGTTCCCACTGCTGGGACACAGGGACTTCTCTCTTGGCGAGAGAGATTAGGCCTTAATTCACCACGCTGGCCAAGTGCGGGTTGGTGAATGTCACATGTCCTTCAAACTCTTTAAAGTTCTCAGAACATGCCGGTTTCCTCACGATGTTTGCCTTCACCGTTAAAGCACGTGTTTTAAGCGCACATTAATTTCTCAAGAAGAAAAATCCAGAGTGCGTGGCGGGGTTTGAACTCACCTTCCTCGATAAATAGGATATTTAACAGTGAAATCATTTTTCAATTCCGGGGTGCCAATGATTGGTCGAAATATTTATCGCTTTATTGAATTTTTAAGTTTGAATAGAAAGAAAAGTGTGAGTACAGACTTTCTGGCATTCAACACAACATAATGTAGCTTATTATGTTCATCCGATAAATCGACCAATAAGCGTGCACTGATTATTTTTATGAATGCGGGCGTTAAACAATACAATTTATCTCTCGTTTAGAATCCCAAGTATATAAATTTTCCTAGGAAGTTAATAAATTTGCGGATCATGTTATTTTTCGGTGACAGATACACTAACAGTGGTGCAAAGTTAGCAAGTGTATAATCCTCACCTGGACAGGAACTATGGCTGATTTTCCTCTTCTTCTCCCCGGGCAGCAGCCCGTTGGGCGAGGTTATTGCACTCTCAGTGATTGTCCGTTTTAACTTATTGTCCTCACTGGCCCTCGCGTCCGCTAGCGTCCAATCCAAGGGCTTACACTTGAGCATTCTACTGTCCAACTCACTAGCACCACTTTTCTCACTCACTTCCCCTACGTCACACCTATCCAATTGCACTGTCCCGTCAGTTTTTATATCACAATTTGCACCATTGTCTTTCGTTGGTAATTTCTTTTTATCGTGATTGTTCATCTCTCTGTAGCCTTCGTTCTGCGCGTATTTGCCCTCCTTGTCTAGCGTGTCGTTTCTCCATTCTTTGTCTCGCTCTTTCTCAGGTTTGGCGTCGCTGAGTATTTTTATTTTCTTCTTCATTTTTAAGTCTATGCTTTGCTTGTTGTTCAGTTTGTAGTCGTGTTTCGTGACGATATGCGCGTTCTTCGATATCGTCTTCATTCTGAACACTACGTTATTGTCCGCGGCGATCTCGTTGATGGAGTCCGCCTCGTTGTAGTGGTTGTTGAGCGTTATACTTTTTAAATAATCATCAGTCTTGATCTCGGTGCTAACGCCTGACTTAGAAGCTATGGATTCCTCGGAGTCACGCCTATGAGACTTATCTTCTTCTAACGCTTTTCTGATTTTGAATTTCTTCGAATGAATGTCACCAGGACTGAACTTTTTCTTTTCTTTTTTGGAGTTTTTTATCACGGCGGAGTTCCTGCCTCTGAGGCTGATGTGGAGGGGAGGTACCCTGAGTTCTCCGTCCGTCGGTTTGTCGCCTTTCTGCTGATTGACGAAGCTAACGTCGGCCTTGTAGACGGGTTGGACGACTGGCTCATTTTTGTCCAGTTTTAGCCTGAGCTTGATGGACTCTTTCTCGCCCGGGGACTTGGGCGAGTCCGCGGTCGGCGTGGGGGGTTTGGCGACCGCCGGCCGCGCTAAGGCAACTTTGGTACTCTTTCCATCGCGGGCGATCTTGTCCTTCAACGCGCCGGGTTTGTCCTTCGCGTTGGAGTTCCTAGGCTTGCCGCCCTTCTGCGATACCTTCTCATCTCTCTTCACGAGCTTGTTTTTTAACTTGTCCTTGCCGTCGTCCTCGGGTATCGATTTCGCGATGCCGAACATCTCTGGCGCAGGTGTGACGCTCGAAACGCTCAAGTTCGTCGGAGAGATCTCTCTGGAGTTTTCCGTTTTAACCTCAGGATGGGTGAGGGACGGGCTCGGCGTGGGCTGTGAGACCTGAGCTACCGTGATCTCCTCGGGTTTCTTTTCCTCTTTCGGAGGATCGTCGTCCCTCATGAGCGTTTTGATAAGGTACTGCTTGTTTTGCTCCTCGATCTCCGATTGTGATGCTTGCGAGCCGACCGTGGCGGTGGACGCGAGCGTTCTGACGGGGACTTTCATGGGAGGAGGCATCGATGACTGAGGTTTGCTGTTGCTGTTGCTCCCGCTGCTGCTCGGTGTGTTGAATGTGGCCGGCGGGGGCGACCTGAACGGCGACGTGGAGACGGCGGGGCTGGCGGGCGCCGCGAACTTGGCCGGGACAGGGGGAGGAGGCATGAAGGTCGACTCGTCGTACGGGTCTCGCTTCGAAGGCACTTCTGGCTGAGGTTGCGCGGGGACGGGCTGCTCGTAGGGTCCGTTCTGGGGGTAGTTTTGGGTTATTTCATTGAGTAGGGAGTCCGGAGCTTCCGTTTCGCTCGTGGAGGGGTCGTAGAAGTCCAGTTTGGTGTTGGCTTCGAGATCGGAGAGCTCGTCGAGGTTGAGGTCGGCGCCGAGCGTCGGCAGCAGCTGGTCGAGGTCGCAGGAGTCGGGCAGGTCGGAGAGCGTGAGCCCGAGGTCCCGGTACGGCTCACTCCACTCAGAGTTGGCGGGCCGCGTGGACGTGGCAGCTCGCTGCCGGGCGATATACTGTTGCTGGTACCGCTGGAATTCCTGGAAAAATGGAATTTTTGGGTTAGTGTTGTAGATGCTATGTTGTTGTTGCTATGGGTTTCATTCAAATTAATACACATGTGGAAACTCTACATGAGGATACTGTTTTTAGCTTTAGTCAAGTCACATTATCCTTATTAATTATCTTAGTTATAAGCTTATTGTTTCCCAAATAAATAAAAAATATATATATATTAAACAGTAGCTATAGCGAAGAGACTAAACAACTGATATCATATGAGTTGGTCATCTTCGCAGTTAATTCAGACTTCTGAAGTTCATAAAAGGGTCGAGTATGTTAAGCGAATTAGTTAAGTCTCGTTTAGTATGTGTCAATGGCACCAACCTGAAAACTAGACTGCGTCTTCTGATCCATTGCAGTGGTGGACGGCGGCATCAGCGCCTGCAGGTCCTCCTGCGTGACCCTCTGCACGGGCTGCGCGGGCCTCGCCGGGCGCGCGCCGCGGTACGGGGGCGGCGGCGGCGGGTGGAAACCATCAGCGTACTGCGGGAACCTTGCTCTTCCTACTACAGTTGCGTTGGGTATGGGCACGTTGACGGGTGGTCGGTATTGCACAGGGGGACGCGCGGGGAAGGTGCGCCGGATGTAGGGCGCAGGGCGCGGCGCGGGGCGCGGGGAGGGAGGCGCTAGAGGGGCGGGGGACGCGGCTGGTCGCGGAGGGGGCGCCCGGGCGCGGTACTCGAACGGCGCTCGACCGACCGCTAGCTCCACCTGCGGACAATTGTGATATTTAGTACAGATGATCTGATAGTACACATTATTTTTGATTATAAGAACTACTAACAACAACGTAAAACCGACCAAGTTTTCATGAAAATAGAGCAATTAAAACTGGTGAAATATCAATTTTCTGAATGATGAGCTTAAAACAAAAGTATCTTCTGAGAAATGAACATGTTCCATCTCTCTTTCATCTATCTGTATTCAATCAATCAAATCAACATAATATAAAACATTTTTATCTACAAAACAGTATATCCCATTATACTAAAATTTCCTTTTACACTCGTGAAGGAATAATATCCCATAAAGAAGAGATAAGTAATTGTATTTGTTATAGCCTGCGTCCATTTTCATTGACAACGATATATATAAACATGTGACTATTAGATATAGTATTACTAGCTGACCCGGCAATCTTCGATTTGCCATATACATAATCACATTGCGATAATGCACAAAACACTCCCAGACGAGATGTCAGTGCAGATCTCAGGTCCCCCACTTACAATTATAATCACATTGTGTTGTACTATCAGTTGCCTTGGATATGTATAAATAAACAAAACTTTCGAAGCAAATGCTTGAATTTTCTCCGACTCCTTCAAGAATTATTACAAACTCACACCTTAAAAAATTATACACTAAAAAACAAATTATACACTGAAAATTGCACGAAGAGCCGTTCTGTAGCTTTAGATTTTGCAGTAAACATAAGGACAGACGGACACGGCGGGGGACTTAAAAATGTATAGCTATATTTTAAAGCCATGTGTGACTCTATGATGTATTATTACAAGATACAAAATCATTTATTTCCATAGTTTGGTTTTACAAAACTTAGACACCAACATTATTCTAAGAAATATTCCATCATCCTTGACATAATGTTGGTGATCTGTACATGATGAATTATACAGTAGATTATGGTTCATTCATTAATTACTCTTATCGTTTTCATGACAGCGGTAATAACTGTCCTAGTGAAGGCGCTATAGGAAGTTGAGTTTACAAAATGTGAGGACCGGCAACTATTCTCAAATACTTGTAGCTGGGACACCAGATAAAATAATAAATCATGTGGTCGGCGGCTGGTCTGGTCCCACTCCCCTTCCCCGTCCTTATCCTCGCGAACGGATGAACGGATTTGGAATCTGTTGTTGTTTGAAAGATGGGTTCGTTGATAGTGATCTTAGCATTTAAAAAAACTGCTCAAGCCATTTGAAAAATATAAGGAGTCAAGTGAAAGTGGCAAAGATAAATCTAATGTCAACAATGTACCCGTGTTGAGTATCAAATATACATCGCAACATACAGAATGCGGTCCTCATATTTGGACACGAAACTCCATCCAGCGCCCGATATATAGTATACAGTATCTATACAGTATTATCACGTGATTTCAATGTTGCATGTTCATGACAAAGTAGTTATTAGGTTAAAAGTATAACTGGGTAGACAAGTATGCAAGTCTAATTAACTAATTAGCTTAGGGAGCGTTTGACTCGTGGAGATAACCTTTCGTCTGGTGCAAATGTAGATAATCTGCTTGAGTTCTCTCATTCATAACGATTCTGATTATCAAATACATAGTTAGTTATATCAAACTCACTAGCACCAGTCTGTCTGGTGTAAGAAGCTGGAGCTATTTCTAAACTCTACATGCAGCTGAATCTGGCTAGTTCTACAGAGGATTATCTTTGATAGCATTTCATCTGCTGGTACTAAACGTGGTCTTCAACTTTGTTGCAGACATGCAAACAGTGGACAGAACACACAGACTTACAAACATCTACCTAGATAATGCAAACGCATGTACTTCGCGTGTCCGAACCCCGACAAAGCGTCGAAGTTGGTCGCCGCTAACTTCAGACCGCGTGTGTCTGTTTTTGGCCGCAAAAAATAGTTAATAATATTCACATTACGTTGCCGCTTTTGCTTTGGACGTTTGATCTGAATTTTTGTGTTAGGGGACGATAAATATCGGAGCATCCGATACTGTCGCAGTGTGTTGGAGGTTTTGTCTGTTCACGTCCGTAAGTGGTAACCCTCTGAATCCTTACACGTGACCTCCGGGTGGTGCTAAGAACAGTCTCTGGTGGGAGGCTTCGGCCGCGGCTTGTCACCACCCTCCGGGCTGGGCCAGTGCGTGAAGCGATTTTTTCGTGTTTCGTAATGTGGTCCGGAGAAGCCATCTACCTTCTAGGTCTTCATGCTCCATCTTAGACCACATCGTCACTTTACATCAGGTGAGATTGTGGTGAAATGAAGGCCTAACTATCATAAAAAAAAACTGTTGCGCATCACTTTGACTTTTTAATACATGTAAAAGTCGGCACGCTTGGTTTCAATACAAATCGTGATACTTGCGTTATTTAGGTAGATGTATGGCTGAACATCACTAACGTGCGAGGACATCTTACTTCGCGCGAGAGTACGGCGTAATTTTGCAGTTTTACCAGTTTTAATTAATATTCCCGGATAATCCACGCAACAACAACTATCCCCCTGGTAAGCTCTGAGCTTGTGTTCGGGTACTAGATATCTGATATACTTAATATAATAAATATATAGAAATATTTGACTATACATATTAAACATCAACCACCAAGGGACCAAGGGAGTAAGTGCTTGCACAACATACAAACACTTGATCCCTCGGCGAGATTATTTATTTTATTTTAATTATTTGGTAAATTAAAAGCTTATAACTAAAAGAATAAATATAGATGAAGTGGCTTGGCTTAAGCTAGAAGCAGTTTCCACATGTGGATGCAAATTGCTATTGATGAGTAAACAAATGTAAATTATCCTAACCTAATACAGGAAGCAACACAAAACTAAACCCAAATATAAACTTAGCCAAAAAATAAACCTGTTTGGTTGCCAGTGTCCGATTATGTTTGTGTTAAGAGAAGGTAGAAATAATAATATCTTATATATAAAATTCACGAATTCACGTGTCATCTACTCCGAAACGGCTCGACCTATTTTCGTCATTCGAAGCATGCATTTCGGCCAGGGTGGAGAATCGGACAACATCTATTTTTCATCCCCCTAAATGTTAAGGGTGGTCCACCCCTAAATTTTGTTTTAAGAAATACATCATTATAAAAATACATACAACCCTAAATGTTGACCCCCTTTACGACTACGATTCGTATCTAGGTGATACGAAGTTCACAGGGTCAGCTTGTATATGTATGTATTGTATATTATGCTGAACTGTTTCACTCATACTTTCACCGCGTAACTTGCAGTATAGCTGCATAGCCCATCTCTGATGATGAAAGTTAAGACCCCAAGGCCCTCTGACCGCTCTCAACAGCTGCAAGGTACTGACCTGCTGGTCGTCGAGCCGGTCCAGCTTGGCGGGGTGGGGGGGCGGCTTGGCGCGGGGCTGCGGCGCCGGCGCGTCGTTCTGCAGCAGGTTCACCAGCAGCGGGGAGGACATCGCCACCGTGGGGGGCGCGGGGGACGCGGCCGCCGCGGCCGGGGGAGCCGCGGGGGATTGCACAACCTGCATCATAATATTTATTGTTATTTAAAGTGTCCCGAAGAAGCCGTGTTCGCTGTGTGGGATGATAATCGACTTTCATTCTGAAGGTTGTGGGTTCAAACACCGCCAAGCATCTCTGAATTTGTATTGTTGAAAAATGTATGTGCGCTTTAAAACACTTGATTTACGGTGAAGGCAAACATCGTAAGGAAACCGGCAAGTTCTGAGAATTTTAAAGAGTTTGAAGGACACGTGACACTCAAGTCACCAAGCGTGGCCAAGCGCGGGTTGGCTTGGCCAGCGTGGTGAATTAAGGCCTAATTTTTCTTGCCAAGAGAGAAGTCCCTGAGTCCCAGCAGTGGGAACGTTTATAGGGTGGTAAAGCTTTAAACTTTTTAATAGGCATTCCAGTCCAGTATTTTTGAATGGGATATCAGACAATATCCCATTCAAAACTACTGGATACCATTTTTTTTCTTTATCAAATTAAATAAGCAAGTTAGTGCATCAAAGATAAAGAGCATCATAGTTCCGAAATGGGGACTTGTCATGTAAAAATTTAGAGCACGAAAGCGTTATTTCACGCTAAGCCTCAATGTACTGTATCGTCTTGGATTATTTTTTAATTGCAAATAAATAAATAAATATATTTATAATTTTTCTTTGACTTTTTAATAGTTTAATAATAGTTTTTAATAGTTTTTATTAATCTACCCTATTCTTTACTTTTCCCTCTACTAACTTCATCAACAGTGTTCGTTTATCAAGACGAACACTGTTGATGAACTTATGGTTTAAAATGTATTGCTGTATTACAAACAAGTCACAGAAAAAGTTTATTTTAGTCTTAAAATATGCCAAAGTCGTGTTATGAATATTAGTTTGGATAAAATAATACCATATCCAGATGTTCATTTATTAACCCACGACCAAAAAAGAGGGGTGTTATAAGTTTGACGTGTCTGTCTGTCTGTCTGTGGCACCATAGCTCCCGAACGGATGGAGCGATTTAAATTTCGTTTTTTTGTATGAAAGGTGAGTCTGGCGCGAGTGTTCTTAGACATGTTTCATGAAAATCGGTTGAGCCGTTTATGTTAAAGTTATGGGGGTGAGAGTGTGTAAGAAAAACCGAAAATCTACAAATGTATAGTGTGGGGTTTCAAATGAAATCACATCGCGTCCACATTACATAATATTATGTTGTTTTACGTTTAAGGAAATTAAGGCATTGGAATCGGGGGCTTTTTTTAAATTTTAAATTTAGATTTATACACCAATTTGTATATGATTAATCTGCCACTGTTACATGATGAGACCATTTCTCGATGTTCTAAGGCCCCTCACTATATAACAGTGGCATAATGTAGTAATCTAGTATTCTCACCTGTTGATGCTGCGCTGCGTTCTGCTGGGGGTAGGGCGGCGGCGGGCCCGCGAAGGCGGAGGTGGACGGCCGCGCGAACAGCCCGTCCGCCGGCCGCGCGCTGCCCAGGCCTGGGGGGGTACCCACTACTTATCAATGCGTTTGAAATTCTAAACCAGGACTGTCAATGCGGTTGAAATTCTAAACCAGGACTGTCAATGCGGTTGAAATTCTAAACCAGGACTGGGGTGAAAGATCTAAGGCTGAATTTAGTCTCAAGGCTAAAGGCTCAGTGAGTAGCTTGTCGTTATAATATTCTGCTAATAGCACGCCCGGTGTCTATATTGTGTAGGACAAATTTGACAAGGCCTCTTTACAGCTGCTTCTACACACTTTGACAAAGCGACTGTTCAGCTGCACTATTAATTGATTATTTTAATTAGTTTTTAAATAATAATGTATGTTATAATTTATTGACGTAACTAAGTGTTCTTAATGTCCCAAAAGTGAAATAAATGAATTGAATTATATATAGCGACTCGACATGATTGTGCGCAACCTCTCATTGACGCTGATGCGCGGAGCTTACTGTCAGCTCTGACCTTAACGTTTCTGACGTTTCCTATAGCATCAACAAATATTGCTTAGCGCCGAGCTCTCAGCGCCGTTGATCAGCGTGACACTAAAATCAGCCTTAGGTTGTGCTAGTCTACTATTAGTTAGGTTACCATTAGTATTAGTCATTTCACATGCGCTGCAGAGACCTGACGGGGCGCGAGTAATTCTAAATCTGGACCGGGAGTTATGAGTAGTCTTTGGTTACTACACAGGTACATATACACTGTCAAACTGCACATTACTGAGACCTGCCGGGGCCCGCTGGTCATGAATACTGTTGAAATTCTAAATCGGGACCAGGGGTTGGGGTGCTAGTCTTAGGTTACTGTTAATTCATATACACTGAATATAGCTGGACAACCATAGACAAACATAGATAAACATTCTTAATGTCATAAACATTCATAATGTCTATGGTTGTCCATTAGTTCCGTGATACCACTTCCCACATATATCTACAAGTTAAGACGCGTCTAAACACCGTCAAATCACGGTATGTTACTCGATTTAAGTCTAAGCATTGGTAAAGATCACTATAAATTAATGAAATTTCTTTCATATACGGATTTCAATATGATTATGGTTCTTGGCAAGAAGTTTAAACGCCATGTTCCCAATATAAATACTTAAATAAATAAATATTTCCCGACTACTCACACAGCATCACCTAAACCCAAACTAAGCAGAGCTTGTACTATGATACAGGATGAGCCTGAGATACAGGATTACCCTAGTTCAGGCTCAGGTATTCCATACCTATTTTATATCTATAGTTTGATTATACCTATTGTTTATAGAAGTGAATTTTGTTAATATTTTAATAAAATGTATTATTTATTATTATTATTATTATTATATATTATTATTTATTATTATATGGGTTTTAGGAGACTGATATACTACATAGATACATTTTTTTTTTGTAAATACATACATATTATACATAGAAAATACCTAGACCCGAAACCAGAAATTCCAGATCGTACAAAATCTGGTCTCGCGGCGGGAATCGAACCCGCAACCTCCTGCGCCTAAGGCGGGCTTTCGCCCACCGAGCCACAGAGGTCGTCAATATAATTTTAAAGAACTCATATCTTCGAACCATATCAGTATGAGATGCGGTAGCTGGCTGTCTAACACCAATTAAACGACCGTGTTAAGAAAAAAACAACTGCCCCTCTCCTCTCTATCTCACTAGCATCTGTCGTCCGGGGTGGTAATATTCTGCGTTAAGACATATGGTGTTGGGAGACTCGCAGCCGTCTCTGTCCGACACAGAGAACGCCTTACCTAGCGTGTTCTCCTTCCTGTGTATAACGCGCGCCTGCGTCATGCTGCCGAAGGGGAACTCGCATCTGTCGGCCGGGGTGGGAATGTTCTGCGGGATCTTGCCGTCCATCGGGCAGACGGTGTTGGGGGACTTGAAGCTGTCCCTGTCGGCGGCCGGCGCCTCGCCCGAGGTGGAAGCGGCGGCACCATCGTCTGCGATGAGCCGCCCGATACCGCCGAGGTTCGCGAGCAGCTCCGCGTTCGGCTGCGTTCGGGATGTGCTCGCATCTGGGAGGAAAAATTAATTATTAATACTACCATTTGAAATTTTGGACTAGAGAAAGGCAGATACAGAGAGGCGATGGCGTTCTATTGTGTTGGGAGGCCAAGACTATTCGGGGTTGATGCGCCTGGATAGTAAGTCGTGAGTAAGTATTATTTTATTCATTTAAGTCTTTTTTAAAAAATCTACAGATAATATGAACACTTTAAGCAAATCTAGTAGCAACAGAGAGCTAATTAAGCTTATAAATTTTCACGGATAGTAACAATATTAATATACATCAAGAACGTGAAGACCACTCAATAGACACAATGAATGATGCAATATAATACAAACTAAAAACCTATACAACTACCTATTTACTAAAAACAAAAAAAACTAGAATAGTCCTTGTATTTTCTACGAAATATCGTTGTTCGGGGCTTCACCCGAAATTGCAAAGTGCAGTAGAATTTAGACCTATCAAGTAATTGGCGCGTTGGTGTAATTGGTAGCACGTCGGGGCGCTTTCCCGGAGATGCAGGTTCGAATCCTGTGTGCGAAGGTTACGCATGTGTCTTAATCTTTTTCTCCATAAAAATTTAACAAAAATCTATTAACTAGTCTTCACTGGGGTTGGCTGAACAAGATGAAGATGGATTTTTATGTTCAAGATACAAGACACTTCAAATACCTACGCTCGTCTACCGAACACTACCCTAGGTCCTTCTAGGGCCTCATCATAGTATGAGGATTTCCAGTACCAGGTAGAAATGTGATAGTTACGTCACAGAGCGTATACACAGAACTATCCACCCCTAACTCCCTTCCATATTGACATCCATTGCAGCATCAGTGGACAGAGTAGTTACCTTCGGGCGCAGCTGCGTCGGTGTTGATGCGCAGCTCGGCGCCGTGCTGCAGGCGCAGCGACACGGCCGCGTCGCCGTCCAGCTGCACGGAGAGGATGCCGAGCGCGCGCAGCTGGGGCGCGCCCGCCGCGGCCAGCGCGCGAAGCCTGGCGGCCGCCGCGCGCGGAACCGACAGCGTCACGCGCACTGAGTAGTTACCTTCGGGCGCAGCTGCGTCGGTGTTGATGCGCAGCTCGGCGCCGTGCTGCAGGCGCAGCGACACGGCCGCGTCGCCGTCCAGCTGCACGGAGAGGATGCCGAGCGCGCGCAGCTGGGGCGCGCCCGCCGCGGCCAGCGCGCGTAGCCTGGCGGCCGCCGCGCGCGGAACCGACAGCGTCACGCGCACTGAGTAGTTACCTTCGGGCGCAGCTGCGTCGGTGTTGATGCGCAGCTCGGCGCCGTGCTGCAGGCGCAGCGACACGGCCGCGTCGCCGTCCAGCTGCACGGAGAGGATGCCGAGCGCGCGCAGCTGGGGCGCGCCCGCCGCGGCCAGCGCGCGAAGCCTGGCGGCCGCCGCGCGCGGAACCGACAGCGTCACGCGCACTGAGTTCCACGGCTCCACCTGGAAATTAAACAGGCAATGTTTTAGCAATGCGAGAGAACTCAAATAGCTGACGTCGGTCAGAAGGCTGGAAGCCTAAAGTGGAACTGGGCTGGACACGTGTGTCGCATGTCTAATGACAAATGGGCAAAGAGTACTACAGATTGGGCCACTCAGACGAGACGACCTCGTGGAAGGCCCAGGATGAGATGGCGGGACGAGCTGGACTCTCACATGACCGCATGGCCCGATGCCGCGATTAACCGCGAAGAGTGGAAGAAGGGAAGGGAGGCTTTTGCCCTGCAGTGGGACAGTAGAGGCTAAATAATAATAAATAAATGTTTTAGCATTAAACTTCTACTTTTCTTTTTCCTTTTTTTTTTTTGACTGCTTCAGTGGCGCGGTGGGCGAGGGTCTGCTTGCGGCGCAAGAGGTAGCGGGTTCGATTCCCGCCGAGGGTGAAAGTGTTTGTATGTTCTGCAAGCACGATCTCCTTGGTCTGGGTGTTTAATATGTATAGTAAAAAAATATCTATATATGTATGACTATTATATTAAGTATATCAGATATCTAGTACCCGTAACACAAGCTTAGAGCTTACCACGGGGCTAGATGTTGTTGTGTGAAATGTCTTGAAATATTAACTAAACAGACTTCTAGTACCTACGAAAAATGTGGAATCACTGGTACGGTGCTTATTTTAAGGGATCAATTTGCAAATATGTATGTACGTGTTTCAATCTTATATATAAAATTCTCGTGTCACAGTTTTCGTTCCCGTAGGTACTCCTCCGAAACGGCTTGACCGATTCTCATGAAATTTTGTGAGCATATTGAGTAGGTCTGAGAATCGGCCAACATCTATTTTTCATTTTGCAAAACAACGTTTTCTGGGGTCAGCTAGTATACATAATAAAAATGATCACGAACATCAATTCATGGATAAAAACGTTCTATAACATGACAAAATACGCGGCGAATGGAATTCGTCGAAATAGCATTGAATTGAGCCCACACTGTACCATGGCAAGGTTTTCTATCCCTCTTCCATTACTGGACAAATTCTGCTTAGGACCAAAAGTTCTTATGGCGGTTGCCATTTAGGTCATGTCTTTAGGTTTCAAGTAAAGATCTAGGTTGGGGTTTCAGCGATCTACACTAATATATCTTATGACTTTATTGCTCCGTGTTATTGCTTATGACTGTTATGTACCAAAATCCTCGATGTAATGGAGGAGGTTTTTCTGGATTTGTTTGGATGGTGATGTATTAATAAGATGCTTAAATCCAATGTGTTTTATTGACTATTTTTAAAGTAAATTTAATTTTAGTTTATTTTTTTAATTTTAACTTCTAAAGCCCCTGGCTTTATCTGGATCTTTAAAATTAAATGGTAACAAATGTCTTGAATTTGAATGTGAAATGTATTCATATGGTTATATGAATACATTTCACATGGTATACATTTCAACTGGTATAAAGCCTCTTTGTTAGATCTCAGATCCATAATTTGAAGGTAAAAATGGAATGGACTTAAGATTATTCAAATATGTATCATTCCTAATTTAACAAATAAAGTTCTACTTTACTTCGATTTTGTTCAAGAAGTATTGTATTATTCTCTTATTAGTGGGCTTATAATACTTGTTGTATTTTTGCAAAGACTTTTTAGGCAAAATATTAGACTTTTTGACATAAATAAATAAAAATATCCTTATGGTAAGCTCTTAGCTTGTGTTACGTGTACTAGAAACCTGATATACTTAATATATTAAACATACATACATAAGTATATTTTCCTTATTACCCAGACCAAGGAGAAAGTGCTTGCAGAACATACAAACACTTAACCCCTGGGCGGGAATCGAACTACCTCTTGCACCGGACCTCCGCCCACCGCGCCATTGAGGCAGGCATATAGACTTTGATTTAGAGAATATAAAATATAAAATAAATAAATAAATATTTCCGGACAATTTACACAACAACATCTAGCCCCGTGGTAAGCTCTAAGCTTGTGTTACGGGTACTAGATATCTGATATACTTAATATAATATACATACATATATAGATATTTTTTATTATTATACATATTAAACACCCAGACCAAGGAGAAAAGTGCTTGCAGAACATACAAACAATTTTACCCTCGGGAATCGAACCCGCTACCTCTTGCTCTGCAAGCGGACATTCGCCCACCGCGCTACCGAGGCAGTCATGCAAGAATGCACAATCAGTGGCTAAAAATTCCTTGAATTTTAGTACTTATTTCGATTACTTTCTTATTTACCTTGTTAACTTTAAGTGTATGAGGATGGGGTTCAGCGAGCAATGTGCGGAGCTCAAGGAGCAGCCGTTTCAGCCGGGCCGGGAACCGCGGGTCTTTTATATCGCCCTCACAGGTCACCACTACGCCGCAAGAGCCGCCGCCCGCCTTGCTTAGCCCATCGCTATCCGCTGCCATACTGTAAACATAATAATACCAATTACATTATAAATCATATTTTACTATTCTATTAAAATTGCTGATAAATGGTTGTATATCAATTTGCATTTTAGTAAAAATAGTAGTAGTTATTGTTTATTTTTAGTTAAAGTAAACTTAAAATAAATGTATGACAAAATGTCAGCGACGCACGCACTTCCCTGATGACGATTCCATCTTGATGGAACAGAAACGTCCGAGTATATATGTCACCGGAAAATAATACAAATAGTAAATTTATAAACTTCCCAGTAAATTGATAAATTTACGGAAAATCACCAACGGCTGTTGTAATGTATTATTTAACGCAAGATATGTTAGTTTATGATCAACTAACGATTTTGATTCACGTAAAGTCATACACAAATGGACCAATCGCTGCTGCTGTTAAAATGGCACCCGTAATATAAAACACTAAGCGTTTATTCGACTCAACTCTATTGAATTTTAACGTTATATGTAACACAAATAAAACTTTGTCAATATTTCTCGCTCCGGCGGCCGCTAGCGCAGCACGCTCGCTCGCCTCGCGCGTGATAAACTAACCATGTAGGTTAGCTTAATTCTACAATTTCTACAATATAACCAATCAGCGTCAACTGATTATATTTAACTGCGAGACTTAAATTGATCTATTACCTGCCTAATTAAAACGTAAAATAATACATTCCAACATCAAATTTTCAATTCAATATATTTTTTTCTATGACTATTGAATAAAACAAGTTTTCAAAATTAATGTAATATTGCTTATCAACCTTATCTATGTTGATGCAACTTAATAAATAAATACCTAATCATCAATCATTTGGCCATTGATGGACAAAAAAATCAATTGATGTAATGATATTGAAAGGGTTGCCAACACACGAAACGCTTAGCAGGTGGGTTAGCAAGCGCAGTGTTCCAATTCAAGAAGACGCTTCTGCGTTAATGATTTATTTTAAATTATAATTCAAAACTGCTTATACTACTGAAACCTTTGTTCCAGAGAATAAGCGAAAGTAACTAGGTTTTTCTAAATTTTAAGAAATTAGGGCATTGTGTAAATAATTTCTAAATTTTACAAATAAAATCGTAGATTGCGGACCGTTGAGAATATAATGCTATTCCTTTTGGGTGTGGGTCCACCCCCTACCCCCACACGCACGTGCAGGATTATCCACCATTTCTGGGCATCCCTGTATAGGTATGTCACCGGAAAATTATACAAATCGTAAATTTATCAATTTCCTAGAATAATTATAAACTTACGGAAAATCACTAACAGCTGTTGGAATGTAGTATAACACAAGACATTTTAGTTGACACTGTTTAAATATGGGTGCCAGGACATAAATTGATCAACTAACGATTTTGCCTTACGTAAAGTCATACACAAATAGACCAATTGGTGCCGCTGTAAAAATTGCACCTGTAATATATATACACTGTTATCTAATTGATGGATGGCAAGTGTTTATTTATATTATTATTTTAAATTTAAGCGTTATAAAAAAAAAAAAAATAGAATTAAAACTTTGAACAGGCTTTCTGCCGCGACACCATGGCTCGCCTCGCGCGTGATTTTTCATATACAAACGTAACCTACATCGTCGTTCTGTAATTCAACCAAGCAGCGACTACTAATTCTTTAACATAGAGACATAGTAAATAGATCAATATCCTGAAATTTAAATGTAAAATAATACATTCCAAAGCCGTTGTAATTCCGTAAATTTAATTTGCTAGAAAAATTATCAATTTACGATTCCTATATCCAGTCACATATTTATGCATAACTAGCTGACCCCAGCAAACGTTGTTTTGCAAAATCAAAAATTGATAGTAGCTGATTCTCCAGACCTACTGTATACGCATATAAAATTTGGTAAAAAATCGGTAAAGCCGTTTCGGTAGGAGTACGGTAACTAACATTGTGACATGAAAATTTTATATACTTTTGATAGATATGATCTTTGACGTTAGGAACACACCTACATTGCTTAGACAACAGTGAGTGCTTGTAATTTAATATGAACTTTATACCATAGCAATAAAGCTCAAATTGACTACGTTTTAGTTACAAATCATTTGTATGGGAAAAAGAAAAGGGCTATTTTTAGGGTTTTTCCAGCAATAATTCTAATTTTTCTCGCCGTAAAAACCATCCTTGAACTTCAATGAACATTTTAAAAAAAGATTTGGCCAAATTGGTCCAGACGTTGTTGAGTTATGCGCTTACCAACACATTTTGCGATTCATTTTTATATTATAGATCATGCAATCATATAATTTAGAAAGAGGAAAAAATATTTATGGTTTTTGGAAACAGTATAAAATTTCCACAATGTTAGTTACAGTACACCTCCTAAACGGCTTTACCAATCTTTACCAAATTTTATATGCATAGCCAGTAGGTCTGAGAATTGGCTACTACCTATCTATTTTTCATTTTGTAAAATAATGTTTGCTGGGGTCAGGTAGTATTTATTGTATAAATTACTTTAAAACTTAACACATGTTACTTTATTTTATTTTATACAAACTTAAATTTTGGATCTGATATTAATTTGATAGATTAAGATTCTCTCATAGTTGTTAAAAATAAACTTTAAATATAATACACACTATAAAAAATGAGACAATTCATTTGGCAAAAGAAGAATTAGAAAAATGCTTAATTCAATTAGTTGGTAAGGTACCTAATGTGTTAAATTAGTTCATGGAAAAGTTTAATTCATTATAGAATTAGTGTGCGAATATCAAAAGAATATATAATCTTAATTTACATAAATTAAATAGTAAATTAAAATATTTTATTTTATATTGTAGTTTTATGTATTAAGATAAAAAATTGTGATTGAAAGGCAGTGAAAAGAAAATATAATATAATTGAATATAGGTAATTATATTTAATTGTAATAACAATTCAGTCCACTGCAGCTAAAGCCAAATGCTTTAATGTTTATACAGTAGACCAATAGATATTTTGAGGGTAAGTTGAAGGGTCAAGATACTATCCACAATATTATTTAGTTTGCATATTAATGTGAAAACATATGAATATATTAAATATTGTATCACTATTATCATAATCATGGAATTTAATGTTCTATAATTGGTTTTGTATTAGACTAGATTGAAGATGGATTAACTTGTGTTAATGGGCCGATTATGATGATTATAGGTACTATGACTTGCTACTTACAGTGGATAATTATAATTTTAATGTTTGGTTGGGGGATTAAAGACCGCACATACATATTCCACATGCCTAGATAGACTCAACTCTTTGATCCATGTTGGATAATTTGTAATTTTATAATGTCAGATAGAGCCTAATTGCCATATTATGGAAAATCAATCATTATTGTAACAATGCAGCATTCATTAATTATTTTGCGTGTTATTGAAAATGTATAACCTTAAAAACTATAAATATAGGTAGGACCAAAATTCTACAAAATAATTGGGATGGGGTACCTATAACATCTTTTTGTCCATGCTAAATTATTTATTTACCTAAATTTCAAAATAATAAAAACTTGTGTATTTCAAATAGGTATATCTTTTTGGCAAAATGAGCATAAACAGGTATTCATGGCATTCGATTAAGCACAAGTTGCATTATACATTTATATTTTTATACTATATTATCAAATAATCATTTGATCATCAATCATGGTAATCAGAAAAAGCTGCATAAAATTAATTTAAGACAGTAAGCTGAAAAGTAGTCATAAGACTTTTTACGAAGTATTATTTAACCTAATTAGTTATTTAAGGTGATTAAAACCAAAAATTCAAGCAAACTAAATTTCTAAAATTAGCAAAATAATTACAAGGACTTTATACTATGAAGTTTACAGCATTCAAAATGATCTATCATTTTCAATGAAGTTATTTTTAACCATAGTTATATGTTTGTTTAACTAACACAATTTACTGTAAATAAATAGAAAGAAGACAAATGCAATACCTACATCATAAAGTTACCTTACTGTAATCAAATTTTCAAATAAAAATGTCCCACTTATTTCCTACTTTCATAAATTATATTACAATTATCAATGGAATTCACATTGGCATGTCAAGAATGTGCAATAAAATAACTTCAAAATAAATGTTTCTACAACTGTTATTAACATAAACTACAGTCCTTTGCTAATAAGACTAAAAAAACATGTGAATTGATAACCTACAGTGAGTAGTAAACATAATCATGGATGGAATATCCCAGAGTGACGTGCGCCACCGAAAAATACACGGCGTATTACACAACGCAAGAAATTAAAATTTCTATTGAGTAGCGCCGTATGTGCTGTTTTCAGGCGGCCGCCAACGAAGGGACGTCCCTGCGAACGCCCGACGTTCCGTCAACCAATGTGTCCATCTTGTATCGGACATCATACGATCGAAACACCGATCCGAAATGTAAATAAACGAAAAACAATGCACTTACCTCTCATACAATGTCACATTCCGCTCAATTTAACACGAGAGCCATCCTCTAGTATCCCAAATCATCCTGGGTTGTCGAAAGTATCACAGTCCGGCTCCAACGCAAAGCAATATCGTTCCTATGGCCAGTGTCCACTTTACTCCAAAAACATATGACACACAACTCCTGCCCTCGTTAGGGTTCACTAGGGCAACTGTCTTTGGGATTTTACGTGTTTTTACCTAAGAACACACGACTAGAAACACTACAATAACATCACAAAACGAATTCACTAAAATTTCATGTTCCAGTGACGCAAAGCTCATTTATCGTGAAGAGCAGCAGCCATTTTGAAATGTTCGTGGAGTGCAGTCACAGCATGGAACATTCGTAATTTACGGCTGTTCCTGGCTTTTAGCACTTCTTATTTGTAGAATTTTAGCTGGAAAACTTTGTATAGTTGTTAATTTCACACTTTTGATCACAGTTATTCACTCCATTTTCTTGTTGAAACTATTCAAAACAACCTAAGCGACATCCGATAACTCCAGCTTACCCCATTTGCATGACACACATAAAATACCAAAAAAACACTAAAAGCACCGAAAAATGTACGTAAACTGTATTCCGAATGATTCTAAGAAGTTAGGGCATCGTGTCAATGTACCAGTCTAGTAGAAAAAACGCTAAAAGGGGAGGTATATATTTTACAAATAGTTAATTCGGTACGAACAATAACAACGGACGCCATTTGCAATTTTCAACTTGACATGCGCACTGACTCGCCGTAGACAAACATAGAAAGTAGCTTTGAATGAACGTCTTTTAGAATTGCGTGTGCAACAAAATACATACACCTACCTAATTATTTTTATTATGTAAAGTAATATGATAAACCAGTTCAAACAATAATAATTTACATCAAAGAAGAATAATA
Organism: Gymnoscelis rufifasciata; assembly: GCA_929108375.1. Lineage (NCBI taxonomy): Eukaryota > Metazoa > Arthropoda > Insecta > Lepidoptera > Geometridae > Gymnoscelis > Gymnoscelis rufifasciata. The sequence continues at coordinate 2,541,662 of OV815326.1, forward strand.
AAATATCGTTCCTAAGTGCTTGGTAGTTGTAAAAATTATAATTTGTTATAATCGTGTGGAGAAATTTGAACGTTTGTCCAAAGTTATATCATTGTGATTTTCATGCTCCATTGAAGATTGGGTCCTATTGGCTGTTTATGTAATCACCATGTTTTTGTAATAATTTTCGGAAATTTCATTGGCTGCCGCCATGAAAAGCGAGGATTAAGGACACGAATCACTTCCGTTTCGAGCATAGGGCCAATTTTCGGCATAAGATTAGCGGGCCATAGTATTCTCAAATGAGTTATTGCCGGACAGAAGTATAAGTAGAAAACTATCTACCTACCTACTCATCATTTTAATTTTGTTTCTTTTTATCAGTAATGTATGTTTAATGATTCCCATGTCTCCTCTAGTGATGATTTAAAAGTTTAATTATTATCGAAGAACTTGCAACGCGTTATCATTATCAATAAATAGAAGTTTGGTATTTTAGTATGTATTAAGTACAATTAATTTATCCACTTCAATCGCCACTAATATTTATACTTTAAACCTATATGACTGTCTCATTGGCACGGTGGGCGACTGACGCCGACGACCGTCCGCTTGCGGCAGAAGAGGTAGCGGGTTCGATTCCCGTCGAGGGGTTAATAAAGGGATATTTTAAATCTTGATTTATTGTAATGTTTTATTTAACGGTTTTTTTAAGGTATTTAAATCTATGCATGTAAGTTAAGGGTTTTTTTTTTGCAATGATGTTTGTATCTATAATTAAGGTGACATTTGTAAAGTAGATTCAATTTAAATTTATGTTTCATGTGTTTGTGTTCATGTCCACTTTGTTGATACAATAAATAAATAAATAAATAAATAGATTATAATTGTAATTTATATTCTATTCATGTTGCTTAACACATGAATAGAAAGTACAAATTGCACTTATAAATTAGCAATGACTCGTTGTCAGGCGTATACCGAATGACATTAAAACAGCTAAATGGTATTTATTTTCTATTAAATTAAAAGAATGGCTTAGAGCTCAACGTTTCTACACAAGAACACAAACAAAACCGATATGTATAAGCTATTTTTTTTTATTATTATTGATAAGCCTTAATTTAAACACAATCTCACCTCATGTAAAGTGACGATGTGGTCTAAGATAGAGCATGAAGGCCTAGAAGATGGCTTCTCCGGACCACATTACGAAACACGAAAAAATCGCTTCACGCACTGGCCCAGCCCGGAAGGTGGTGACAAGCCGCGGCCGAAGCCTACCACCAGAGACTGTTCTAGACTAGTAGTAGTAGTAGTGTCTAGTAGCTAGACCCACATACGCTTACGTTTTGTACAAAAAAAATTGAGAAAAAATATAAATTTTTCATAGCTTTAATCTTGTAAACTCACGTTTATTTTTTTATTTTACAATAACATTAATACTCCCAAGTACAGAATTATAATTATGATTTATCAGAAGAAAGTTGGCAACACTGGTATGTATCGTCAGTCACCCGCGCGCTTGCCCTCGCGCACCCTGCTCGGTAGAGCATGGCAACCTATTAGGTATTCGATAGTTAAAGATGGCAACAATCACCCTTCTTGAACCCTGAAAATAATCTGACATACTGACGGACTGATCCGCGCCGAGCTTGATTTGTTTTCAACTATCCGTAACGAGAGGACTATAGTAAATATTTTGTTTCTTTACTCCTGTGCCGAGATATTAGTGTGATGTTATAAAGATGTTATTAATGACAAAGAAAAAAAAATATCATTAATAAAAACGTAATAAAAAAAAAAATTTTTGGAATCAGTATTAACAAATTATCTTTGAGAATAAGAAGATAGATGTTAGATACTCCAAGGGGTAGTCCCAAACTGTTGCAAGTTAGTCCCAAAAGATAAGTTGGAGATAATAATCGGTCCAGTAGTTCTTGACTTATATTTATTAAACTATATATCTTTACCCGAGAAGTAGGTTGATTTAAATTTTTGAATTTTAGTAACTTTTTTATTTTTTCCTTCAATTATTATAATGTATATTGCCTAAAAATGAAAATGAAATCATTAGGGTGAACGTGTGATTTGATTATTGACGATGGAGAGATTGGAATTATTTGAATGAAATATAAAAAGTGGCTGTGGCATACAGACGGACATGATGGATCTATCTATAAGGGTTCTGTTTTTGCCATTGAAATAACATATTCACTCTGCTAAATTGATAGAAAACTAGTATTTATATTCGAATAAGCAATTAGTAGATTTTTAGAGTTCCCTAGCCAAATGGAAAAACGGAACCCTGACAGGTTCCTCATGTCTGTCTGTCTGTCTGTATATCCATCCGTATGACACAGCTACTTTTTTTCGAAACTATCTAGCCATATTGTTGAAATTTGGTAAGTAGGTAGATGTAGTTCGTAAACTGCAGAAAATGTTCACAACATAAAAAAAAAAGAATTATGTTACCCATACCCATACTTAGAACTTAGATACAAAAAAATATGTATTGTCAAATCCGTATACACAAACGGGATATGGTAACTATGGATAGGTCTTCAAAAATGTTACTGAGCTTAATAACATATTTGTTTTCAAACTATTTATTATTTATTAACTATTATTATCAAGATATTTTATAAATAAATATCCACTTACAAAGTGGTAAAATGTGTGACTCCCTCCCACTTAACTTAAAATTATGAGTAGGGGAGACCGAGGATAGTTGTGACAATTTTTACTTAAAAGAACATATCTCAATAAAGAATCATACCACAATTATGAATTCTATGCCTAAAGATACCCCAATTCTTCCTTTATTAAAAACAGTCAAAAAATTAATGAAAGTTATATAGTTTCTCCGAAAATCCACAAACAATTTTTGTGGATTTTCGGAGAAACTATATATCTACTCCCTTTGTCACAACTCTCTTCACACCGAGGTAAGTTGTGACAGGTACCGGGGTAAGTTGTGACAGCTGTGTATATACACTATATTTGATAACGAGCCCTGTTGGCTAAATGGGAGGACACTCGACTTTCAATCCGAAGGTCGTGGGTTCAAACCCCGCCACGCACCTCTGGATTTTTCTTCTTGAGAAATTTATGTGCGCTTTAAACACGTGCTTTAACGGTGAAGGCAAACATCGTGAGGAAACCGGCATGTTCTGAGAACTTTAAAAGAGTTTGAAGGACATGTGACATTCACCAACCCGCACTTGGCCAGCGTGGTGAATTAAGGCCTAATCTCTTTTGTCAAGGGAGAAGTCCCTGTGTCCTAGCAGTGGGAACGTTAATAGGGTGCTGATGATGATGATGATGATGATAGATAAAAATACTTTTATAAAGAATACTAGCGGCACGCCCCGGCTTTGCACGGGTAATTATTCAAAATTGTTTCAAAATTATTCGAATTTTTCTCTCCGTAAAAACCATCCTTAAACTCCAACAAACATTTAAAAAAATAAATTGGCTAAATTGGTTGAGTTATGCGCTTAGCAACACATTTTGCGATTCATTTTTAACCCCCGACAAAAAAAGAGGGGTGTCATATTATGTTTGACGTGTCTATCTGTCTGGGACATCATAGCTCCGATGTCGATGAAGCGATTTCAACTTAGTTTTTTTTTTGTTTAAAAGGTGAGTCTGGCGCGAGTGCTCCTAGACATGTTTCATGAAAATCGGTTGTGCCGTTTAAAAATTGTGGGGGTTAGAGTGGGGAAGGAAAACCGTAATACTGCAAAAATCTCGAGTGGGGTATCAAATAAGAGCGCATTGCGTGCACATTACACATTATTATGGTGTTTTACTTTTAAGGAAATTGAAGTATTCGATGGGGGGGTTTTTCTTATATTTTAAGTTTAGATTTATTATTTTTAAGAAGATTAAGGTAAGAGAAAACATAATATTGATTGCAATGCTCAAATTGGTGTAACCGACAACAAACATAAACTTGGTTCGGGTCAATTGGTGTAACGTTAGTTTTTTGAAGAAAGTTGGTTTTATATTGGTATATGTGTGGTTATAATTTTTCGTTCAAGCTAAGAATTAGTGTAAGAGCAATGCTGGTTTGCCAAGATACACACACCAACTTAAATTTCTTTGGTCATAGAATAGGAATACAACAATTCGACTTATGTAAATGGATCACATACCTACTCAGTTACAACATAATTTCGACGGAAGTCTGCAAATTCACAGTTAAAATGTGTAGCGAAACTGTATTTTTTTAAAGCTAGAATTCTATTATTATGCTATTCGAAAGAGCAGAAAAAAAAACTAAAAAAAAACTGTTTAATCAACTTATTTTACGTGTTTTGATGGTTAACCCAATTTAACCTGCAACCGACGATAATGTACAATATCTATGCTATATGCTAGGGTTTAGTTCTGAAAATAACTTTTTGAATAGGATTAGTTACCTGTTAACGAATTATTAATTACTAACTAAGCGACAAAATATTATCAAGAGACAATTTTCTTATTTCCGCACACGACCATTCAGTAAGGAGGCCGACCCCGCGCGGCTGATTGTTTCGTGGCCTTAACCCCCCTCCCGTACCTTCGTGCCCGAGTGACGCCTGCCACTCCACAACGCATAGTTTAACAAAAATTAACTCGTGATATCTTTTGAATGGAATGTCAGAATCCAATAATTCAAAAAGTTATATAAAGGTTTTAAAGCAATCTTACATAATAAATTATATATTAATACCAAGATACAAATAAAGAGCCTTTTCAAACAGTGGTATTTTAATTTTTTATTATAAAAAATCGCTTATTTACACATAACTATAATAGTTAGAGATATGATGTAACGACGTTTCTTGTAGATAATGATAAGTTCTACATAGTTGTACTACATCACTTTGTTATATATTCAATAGTTTTCGCAGCATTCGCGATTAAAGAATGATTTTAGGTTTATTTTTTCAAAAAAATCGCTTATTGTCACAAAACTATAATAGTTAGAGATATTATGTGACGACGTTTTTTGTAGATAATGATAAGTTCTACAAAGTTGTACTACATCACTTTGTTATATATTCAATAGTTTTCGCAGCATTCGCGATTAAAAAAAGATTTTAGGTTTATTTAAAAAAAAAATCGCTTATTGTCACAAAACTATAATAGTTAGAGATATTATGCGACGACGTTTTTTGTAGATAATAATAAGTTCTACAAAGTTGTAATACATCACTTTGTTATATATTCAATAGTTTTCGCAGCATTCGCGATAAAAGAAAGATTTTAGGTTCTTTTTTTCACCATGGGTTACATTATCGGAGTTTGGTAAGAAATCATATTATTTTTGAAAACTAACTATAGCCTATGTCACTCAGGGATAGTGTAGCTTTCGAATGGTGAAAGAATTTTTTAAATCGGTGCAATAGTTTCAGAGCCTATTCGAGACAAACAAACAAACAAAAAATCAAACCTTTCCTCTTTATAATATTAGTATTAAAAAATCGCTTATTTACACATAACTATAATAGTTAGAGATATGATGTAACGACGTTTCTTGTAGATAATGATAAGTTCTACATAGTTGTACTACATCACTTTGTTATATATTCAATAGTTTTCGCAGCATTCGCGATTAAAGAATGATTTTAGGTTTATTTTTTCAAAAAAATCGCTTATTGTCACAAAACTATAATAGTTAGAGATATTATGTGACGACGTTTTTTGTAGATAATGATAAGTTCTACAAAGTTGTACTACATCACTTTGTTATATATTCAATAGTTTTCGCAGCATTCGCGATTAAAAAAAGATTTTAGGTTTATTTAAAAAAAAAATCGCTTATTGTCACAAAACTATAATAGTTAGAGATATTATGCGACGACGTTTTTTGTAGATAATAATAAGTTCTACAAAGTTGTAATACATCACTTTGTTATATATTCAATAGTTTTCGCAGCATTCGCGATAAAAGAAAGATTTTAGGTTCTTTTTTTCACCATGGGTTACATTATCGGAGTTTGGTAAGAAATCATATTATTTTTGAAAACTAACTATAGCCTATGTCACTCAGGGATAGTGTAGCTTTCGAATGGTGAAAGAATTTTTTAAATCGGTGCAATAGTTTCAGAGCCTATTCGAGACAAACAAACAAACAAAAAATCAAACCTTTCCTCTTTATAATATTAGTATAGATAAACAAAATTCATTTTTTTTTTATTTAAATACTTTAATTATCTTTGGGCACAATTGTTGGATATACAAACATTAAGATAACGAGCAATAAATCTTTATAAGTAAATTATGGCAATATTACGAGATCAGTCATTATAAAATAAGTAAAAAAATGTTATCTCATCTTATAAACAATTATGACAGACGTATTGCAGCTCGCCCTCAGTGCAATCTTCGTGAAACCTGCCAGGCACTGAACCCACTTCTCATTAGATCTGCTACTGGCATAGGATTCAAGGCCACACAAGCAAAAATAATCATTATCAGCGCTATTTCGAAGACTTTGACGTCTTATTGTTACTTCTTCATAGGCTTATCAATCTTTCTTTTATATTTATTTGGCATTCTGAAACAAAAAAATAGCACATGCGATATAACCACCTCACAATAACATGCCCAAATAAGTTTCTGATAATAATGAAATTTATAGGACATATTTTAATATCCGAATACTTTTATGTCAAACTTAGGTTGAAGTATTGACTAAAACAAACGAAAATTACATATTAAAAAAAAACCACTAAATATCACTCCAAAATGCGTTTAAAATTCAAACAAACTTAAAAAAAAAAAATGCCGAGAATTGCGACCTGGTCAAGATAATAATTCGTAATTTCAAAACAAGATTTTTTTTTTTTTTTTTTTTTTTTTTTTTTTTTTTTTTTTTTTTTTTTTTGTATATTGTGTGGTTTTAGAAGTTTCAAAGCGTGGGATTGTCTTTATGTGTTTGCATCTTAATAAATAAAAAATAAAAAAATAAAATATTTATTTAAGTGATTTTCTAAATAAATATTTTATTTTTTTATTTTTTATTTATTAAGATGCAAACACATAAAGACAATCCCACGCTTTGAAACTTCTAAAACCACACAATATACAAAAAAAACCGATTACTTATAATAAAATTCGCACACCATGTGCAGTTCGATCCAACTTGAGAGATAGGTGGTTTTTACGGCGAGAAAAATTCGAATAATTTCCGGGAAAATTTTATACCCGTGCGACGCCGGGGCGGGCCGCTAGTAATAATATATAATATAATATTTTATAGAGGAAAGGTTTGATTTTTTGTTTGCTTGTTTGTCTCGATATGCTCTGAAACTACTGCACCGATTTAAAAAATTCTTCACCATTCGTAAGCTACACTATCCCTGAGTGACATAGGCTATATTTAGTTAAAAAAAAAAGATTTCTTAAAACCTCCGATACTGTAACCCAAGGTGAAAAAAAACCTAAAAACTTTCTTAAATCGTGAATGCTGCGAAAACTATTGAATATATAACAAAGTGATGTATTACAATTTTGTAGAACTTATCATTATCTACAAAAAACGTTGTAACATCATATCTCTAACTATTATAGTTGTGTGACAATAAGCGATTTTTTATATTAAAAAAATTGATTAAAATACCACTGCTTGGAAAGGCTCTATATTTGTACCTTGGTACTAATCCTTAACAATATCTTATATAGAGGTATAAAATTGCCATGTCACAATGTTAGTTACCGTACTCCTCCAAAACGGCTTTACCGACTTTCGCCAAATTTTATATGCGTAGGTATTCAGGTAGGTCTAAGAATCGGCTACTATCTATTTTTCATTTTGCAACACAACGTTTGCTGAGGTCAGCTAGTATTTCATAAATCGCAATTTAGCTTTTTACCTATAAAGTTAAGCAACCTTAAGTTAAGATCACTACTTGGATGGGTGATCGCTCTGTCTGCAAATTTGTCCGAAATAAATAAAATAAAATTCATTTATTTCGGAAAACAATATAAATTAAATTATATTTAGTATCATATTCGTAACAGTTATCTTATACCTACAATGCTAGTCTATTTGTTTTTTCTTATTTTAGTGCTTTATTTTACAATAATGTATGAGAGAGATAATGAGACCGGCTCATACTTTTCATGTTGTATATTTTGTACGACTTAGATTAGATTAGAGCTTACCACGGGGCTAAATGTTGAAGTGCGGATTGTGCAATATATTTATTTATTTATTTTCTACAATACTTTTAATGCAGTAGTTTTCTAGAAAGAATTATAGTGGTATGGATACATACACGTTAACTGTATCTACCTATTTTGTCTTCTCTTGACTTGATGCGAATTTAGTTATAGATAGCTGATTTCAGTCAGTCATTCGTTCAAGCAAGCAAGTAGCAAAGCAAGTAGGTATTGCTCAAGTGGGCTGGACAATTGGTGTTGATTCGATTCGTTTTGATATTGATGTCAACTTTTACTGGCTTGTATTGTTTTACCAACGTACGGTGTAACGGCAATTAAATCTACAAGACAAATTAAAACAGAGATTTGTCATAGCTCTTCTTTCATCCAAAGTGTCGTCTAAAATTTACTAGGACAAAGTAAATAAACCAGGAAACCCTCCAAACGATTAAAACTATTCAAGGAGTTTGCACTCCGAATGTACTCAGGCAGGGTCGCAGGGCTACAGCGATGTCTTGAGTAGAATCTACTTTGAATAGTAAATGAACACAACGAAGAAACGTATTTACGTAAAATGCCAAATAATCTTTTGAAGTAGATTTTCAAAAGGTAAGTTACATTCTATTAAAATCATAATTATTAAGTTGACTGAAAACTCTTTTGTTTGTAAAACAAATGCTGTTTGAACTACTTTTACCCCTTCATACACAGCACTTACAGAATTATTAACCTAATGTTTAGCAATCTTTTGTATGGGATAAATATGCCATACTAAAGTCCAAGTTATGATATTAAATCCATTGCTATTTATCACAAGCTTAGAGCTTACCAAGGGATTCTATGCCAAGGGACTAGATGTTGGTTTGTGAACTGTCCATCAATATTCACCGGTGAGTACCTTGGTATACCATTACAGCTTGGATGAGGCTGAATGTCCATTCCATCTTTGGTACTCATCATCTTCCTGACCTTATCCCACATAACGTGGGGTCAGCACAACATATTGTGTTCTGCTTCCATTTCCCTCTATCACCTGTCATCTCAACAGTCATCTCTTTCTTACACCATGTCATCTCTCACACAGTCCATCCATCGTTTCTTCAGCCTACCTCTTCTCACATAGGGTGTTAGATATGAATGTAGATGGATATTATCCATCTACATTAATATCTAACACCCTTCTTGTCACATGACTAAGGTATCCATCATTAGTAGGTACTATAATAAATTAATAATTTATATAAAAATGTTATGGATGAATGGTATGTAATGATTCAAACGTGGCTTTGTCAGAAAGCAATATGTTTGTTACCAGAAAGCCCAAGGGCTTACTTTACAAAATCCGAGTAAACTAAGTTCATTTCAGTAATACCAATAATACATTTCAAAAGTTAGTTATGTCAAGAGCACTCGTGCTTTGACACATGTAACTGAGCTATATAGCTATTTTGTCTATTTTACTCAAAGATGGTGAAACAGGCCCTTAACCTCACAATATTATTTGAGGTAAATAATATGGCAAAGTTGATTGAAGGCTAATTTATACTTCAAAATTTCATAGTATTGCTTTACATAAACAACAAATCTAAATGTATTTTAAAAGTCAGTCAGCAAAGTAGGTACCTAATTAACATTTGTGAAAAGGGGCTTTCTGTAAATATTTTGTTTATTACGGGATTCTAAAAACACTACAGCCATTTCAATACTATCCAAAGAGAATTTAATAGAAAGATTACTACTTTAAATATAAAAACATGGTAACATCTCTTAGCCTCCATCAATCGAAAGTCAACATGTTTTGAATTCATTCATGTTTGAAAGTCAATACTAATATTATAAATATAAAGTAGAAGAGTTTGTATGTTTGAATGCACTAATCCAAGGAACTACTATTCCAATCTTTACTATCCATCTTAGATAGCCCATTTATATGCTTAAATGTGGAGAACTATGTTGGTCCCGCGGGAAAATCCAGAAACACAGAAAACATCCTCTGAATCCTTACACGTGACCTCCGGGTGGTGCTAAGAACAGTTGCTTGTGGTAGGCTTAGGCCGCGACTTGTCACCACCCTCCAGGCTGGGCCAGTGCATGAAACTATTTTTTTGTGTTTTGTAATGAGGTCCGGAAAGGCCATCTACCTTCTTGGTCTTAATGTCCCATCTTAGACCACATTGTCACTTTCGTCACTTTACATCAGGTTAGAGGTCAAAATGAAAGCATATCTTGCAAAAAAAAAAAACCCTGGCGTGTAAAGCCAGGTTTTTAACATAAGGCTAGTACTCATTCCAAATTAAATAAAGAAAATAGACCTTTGATATGTATACCAAGTGATTTCTGTGAGGGACCAAGTTCTGAAACAAAAAACTCCATTTTCAGAACCACAATGGCCCAGGGCTCGCACGGCGGCAGTCACCGTCGAAGCCGAGACCACGACGGCCATGGCCCCATCAGGTACACCGCCGCTGACTGGGAGGCCAAGGAGGCGCTATACCACCGCGAGCTGGACGAGGCCCGCGCCCGCGCCACCCAGATGGAGAAAACCATGCGCTGGTGGTCAGACTGCACCGCTAACTGGCGCGAAAAGTGGACAAAAGTCCGCAACGAACGAAACAAAGCGAGGGAAGAAGCCAAACAACTAAAGAACAAACTCGACACCCTAACAAAAGAACTAAATACTTCCAAAGCAGAAAAGAACGGACTGGATCAACAACTCGCAGAATTGAAACAGGATAATGAGAAGTTACTAAGCATTGGGGAGAGCAGAATACGCGGCGACATAGTCACGGAAGATGGAGTGGAATTACGAAAGAAAAACATTGTATCCCCCAATGAATCGTCCCGACAAAGAGCGTCATTGGACTCTCATAAATTCTCACATGTAGATAACGTACTAGCTAACAAATTGAACGATCTACGGCTAAGGCTGGATGAAACATGCAAAAGTCTCCAAAACGAGAAAGATCAGAAAGGATTCCTGCTTGCTAAGATAGAAAACCTTACCTCGGAACTGCACAACGCTAAGATGGAACTCCACAGCGACAGAACACTCGGTTCCACAGACTCATCGCACAGTGAAGTCGAGAGACTGCAAAACGAGCTGCAAGATGAAGTAGCAGCCAAACAAGTATTAGAAGAAAAGATAGCGGAGCTGAGAATGGAAATGGAAAGACTGAAATCAGAGAACAACGTGCAATGGAGCAAGAGAGAGCTACTGGAAACGGAGAACATAGCAATTTTACGGGAAAATAAAAAGCTATATGGCCAAGTCTGTGAGCTGAGGGAGCAAATACATAAGTTGAACAGGATATCAGATGGAAGTGCATATTACGAACACAATAAATTAGACTCCAATATCCTGTATGTACGAAAAACAAGCGTTAGTCCTAGATCTCACGAGTCCAGCAACGGATCTTCTGAAGCAAATCTAGCTAATTATGATACGAAAACGAACACTTCTGGTGAAGATGAGGAACTAGCTATTATTGAAAGAAGTGATCATTAGACATACAGGATGAAAAAAATTGTTACAACGAATTCTTTTTTTTTGTATGTAGATAAATGTCTTAGATTAGATAATCTTTGGTGACATCAAATATCATATGATTGAAAAGAAATTCACAAATGAGCTTAAGAATAGTACAAGCTTGTTGCATTTAACAGTTATTTCTGCATAAAGTCGAAATAATTTAGGTTCCATAAATTGACTATCAGTACATTTTGAACAATAGGTACAGTATCTGATACTTGAAGCATTTAACTTCGTAATTTGCAATCATTCCAAACAAAATCAATCACATTTTTCCCAATTTGTACTGAGGCAGCTAAAATAATTGTAATTGAGATTTCAATTCATCATCTATTAACATTGCCACAGCTACAGAACACAGGGACTTCTCTCTTGGCGAGAGAGATTAGATCTTAATTCACCACGCAGGCCAAGTGCGGGTTGGAGATTTAAATTAATGTTTTATAATGCGCTCGCCCCCTAATAAAGGACCCGCGACCCGTGCACCCACTGATTCGTCTAGTCCAATTTCTTCAACTATCTGTTCAATCAGTTGAACAAATTGGACTGTTTCATCCCTTTTGTTTATCCATCTGGTCGAAGAAATTGGACTAGACACAGACTACATTGATTTTTACCCCTTAGGGGCTTAGTCAAATGATCTCCTAAAGCATTAACTTATTGGTATGTAGTTTATTAAAATATTCAAAATTAAAACTCTAGATAAATGTAGCAATACAAGTGTTAGTGATTGTAACAATGTGATAGTTAATTCAGATACCTAACGCCCATTAGTTAGATTAAAATGACGATACAATTAATTTAAAATGTATTTTTTGTAACAACTAGTTTTGGTGTATTCTCAGAAATTTATTGCATGAATTTTTGCTATACATAGTATCACTTTTTGATAGGTTATTTTGACAATTCTAATGAGTATATACATAGAAGGTATCAAGTATTACGTATAACTGATCTATACTAATATTATAAAACTTAAGAGTTTGTTTGTTTGAATGCGTTAATCTCAAGACCTTGTGATCCGATAATGAAAACAAAAACATTACCTAAATAGCCTATTTTACCGCGGGGAAATACGTTATTCCCGCTGTAAAATCAATAAAACACTCGTCGCCGTGGCGTGAACTATGCTGAAGATACTAATATTCTATTTGGACGTCACTCATTCTGTAGTAGTATAGTGGACATACGTTTTTAATAACATAACAAAATCTAAATTTAAAATTTAAGAAAAACCCCCGATTCCAATGCCTTAATTTCCTTAAATGTAAAACAACATAATATTTTTTATTTAATAATATTTTTTATAAAATATGTAATGTGGACGCGATGCGTTTTCATTTGATACCCCACACTAGTATATTTGCAGATTTTCGGTTTTGCTTCCCCACTCTCACCCCCATAACTTTTAAACGGCCCAACCGATTTTCATGAAACATGTCTAAGAACACTCGCGCAAGCTTTCATACAAAAAAAACTAAATTGAAATCGCTCCATCCGTTCGGGAGCTATGGTGACACAGACAGACAGACAGACACACAGACAGACAGACAGACAGACAGACACGTCAAACTTATAACACCCCTCTTTTTTGGTCGGGGGTTAAAAATGACTAATTTCAAATTCAAAGATAATACTGCGCTCGCGACTTTCTCGCTGCCCTACTGGCTTAAATTCTGAAAACCTCAGTTCTTGTTCTCAAGTTTTCGATTTTAATTTAATTTTTCAATTGTATTCCTATTTATATGAAGAATCAACAGTTTTTCTAAATTATGTCATTTGTGTGATAAAAATAACGTAAATATTAAGCATACGAATAGTTAAGAGGACCTGTTTCACAATCTCCTCGTATAATATACAATGGTTAAAATGTTCAGCTATCAACTCAACTGACAACTGTGTGATTGACAGACCGAGATTGTGCTACATTTTAATAATTGAATAATTCACCTCGGAGATGGTGAAACAGGTTCTAAGAGAAATAAATCTTATTACCAGCAATTTATGTCCTTAACCGCATTTGAGGATTCATCATCATCATCACCCTATTAACGTTCCCACTGCTGGGACTTCTCTCTCGACGAGAGAGAATAGGCCTTAATTTACCACGCTGGCCAAGTGCGGGTTGGTGAATGTCACATGTCCTTCAAACTCTTTGAAGTTCTCAGAACATGCCGGTTTCCTCACAATGTTTGCCTTCACCATTAAAGCACTATCAAATTATTTTATTTATTATTGTTATTTGAGGATTACTATATTAAAAACAAAAGCATAATAATAGAACTTAATCTGTAACAATAAGTCATAGTATTGTTAAAAATTCGTTCGTACAACGTTCTTGGTGTTTTTGAGTACCTACTTTTTACAGGTTCGTGCTAGTCGCAGTGCGTGTGCTGGGTATAATACAGGGTGGACCGCAAAGGAATGGGAGATGGACGACAATTAATAGTGAGCATAGGTTATTGCGATGTCGCAGTGGACGAGTGAACAACGCGCATTCGCAGTAGAAGAGGACTTTAAGGCGAACGCTATTGTCGCTTCGAACGCCTCCCCTTCCTCCGCTCCTTTGCGCGATGGTTACAAAAATATTTGAAGTTGTAAATCTGCTATGATCCACCCTGTAGTTGTATTAAGACATTATTATCAATAAGACAAGACGAAATTCCATCGCCTGTTAAGTTTTTGACAAATGATATCTTGCCCCAAAATCCATGTCTGGATTGCTAGGCCTAATACTATGGTCTTTTATTTTATTCAATAGGTACTAATCTGTATAATTGTGTAAAGATTATTGTAATCTAACTATAATGATGTAAATGTAAGTACAATATTATGTTCAAACAACTTTTGGATTTTATTTTGTGATCCCTTTAAACAACCAGCATCATAATGTTTCACAGTATCAGTTAATAGGGTTCCATAATCCATACTCAAGTGGGACCCAATTGCTGACAGACAGACAGAGAGACTTTGTCCTCTCTGTCTGTCACTAGGCTGTATCTAAAGAGCCGTCATAGCTAGAGAGTGGAAATTTAGAGGGATGATTTATTTCTGTTGCTGCTATTCCATACAACAAACGTGATTATTAGGTAATGTTGCGCTAGATCAGTACTTGGAGAGGTGACCGCCATTTATTTAACTTTAAAAGAAAAAAAAATATTGTTATATTTGTTTACACTGCACATAGAACTCTAGATGGAGTATGAGTTCATCTCATAATTATCAAATTTAATTTAATTCGTAGAAACTAAATTTCTAAAGGCTTACGCCTTTGGAATTTTGTTCTTAAATAAAGCTGAGGGCTGTGGGAACGCTTCTAGGTTGTGTTTTATTTTATATTATAAAATAAAAATAAAAGAGTATATATTTTCGAATTTTGTGATTCATAACATTATTCACAGCAAAATAAAAATAATACTACTCTAGAGCCAACTTCTTCAGCATGACTGGAAAAGGCCCTTCTTGCGCATCTCTTCAAATTCCTTCTCTCCATCGTAATTTCTGCAAAATTATTAAGTATTTGTATTAAAAACATTAATAACTAATTGTTTTAAAATTTGTATATTTCGACCACCGTTTTCAATATATTCAGATTCAAATATATTCAGTATTTCAGTAAAGTTACACTACATTCAAGTTGTTTTTAACATATTTTTATATTTCTACTAGTGGCCCGCCCCGGCTTCACACGGGTTTTAATAAAAAAAAAATCTCGGCAATTATTCGATTTTTTCTCGCCTTTTAACCTTCCCTAGACCTCCACGAACATTTCAAGACTATGATAAGATAAATCCGTTCAGCCGTTCTCGAGCTTTAATCAGACTAACAAACAACAATTCATTTTTATTTATATAGAAGCTATCTTCTATATAAATAAAAATGAATTGTTGTTGAAGCTGCTGCATCAAATTAATTTAAAAACAAAAACATTTTGTTAGTGTGACTGTAATGAATTATTTGTTATTAATATAACTAGTTTTTCCTAAAGTTTATATATATTATAAATCTAATAATTTTATCATTCAATTACAATATTTATATTTCTTACTAATGTAAATTATGTCACATATTTATAGCAGCAATAAAAATAAATTGATAACTCCAAACATAATTCCAACAAAATTTTGTCATTTAGATGTAGGTACTTTCAATTCACATTCAATGCAAGGAGTTTGAGTTCACTGATTAAAATTTAATATTAAACATAACCTTATAAATTATTAAATCTTCTGTACATGTGTTCTTCCTTAACCGCTGGACTGATTTTGTATGAAATTTTTTGTGTGGTTCAAGAATGGTTTAGATTCACAATACGGTCAACTAGGTCAACGGTGTAAAGCAGTGGCGGACCACTAGTTATGTATACCTATAACACTGAAATAGTTTTACCTGTAAAACTCAGCATACTTCTTCTTGCGCTCAGTACCAATAAACTGTTTGAAGGCGACCCCGGAGATTCCAGCGATGGTAACAGCAATAATGATGTTGCGCTTGATGGCAGCGTTTAGCAGACCTCGCATTTGAGGCTTTGTAGCGGTGGATACTGCCTTGTCTCCGGCCATCTGGAAACATTGGTAATACACTCAGAATAACATAAATCTAAATATTTGTTATTATGAATTTATTACTAATTTCATTTCAATTGATGATCTTCTATGTTCAAGATATAAGAAAGATGGGAGGCCTCTTTCCTAGCAGTTGGACTGTGAGCGCTAATCCAAAACTATTGCAGTTCTAATCCTCACTCAGTTTTTTTTTGTCTTTGAAGTAACCATATTTTTTGGTTATAGATAAAAGGCTGATTGTCATAAACTTGAATAGCAAAACTGTAATGAAAATTACAGCTAAAATTTAGCATAGAATATTCTTTCACAAAAATTGAAGTAGTGTTCTGTTATATTTACAGTAAAAATACATCTGTACAGTACAGTAAACTCAAAGAGTTCTTACATAACAATTAGCGGTTTTGTTTACAGCTAACTGTTGTCTATTATATATTTTAAAATCGACTATAGGAAATTTTATAGTATTATACAAAATGAATAACAGAGAAACTTACGTTTTATGGATTTTTTAAAGAAATTCACAGAAAATGCGAGCACTTGGAAAACAGAATGTTAGTTCTCGATCTACCACTTATTCCGTGTCAATGACGTAAATCACTTGGAATTTAAGGTATTGGTGGATTTCACAGGTGAATACATATTGACCAATCAAATTCGTCGTACAGTTTTCTGTTACAAATAAAGCTCATAACGTTCCGTTACACACAGAAAAACATATTTGAAGCAACTTATCTTACGAAACGATGGAATATTAACCAATAGGAATGCATGAAATCTCCGCCCCGCTTTAATGGAAAGCGATTTGCGAGCTACCTACTTTAAAAATTCATACATTATCGGAAGCGGTGCGAGGTAGCGGTGCGAGGCGGTGGAGCGGGGCGTTACTGCTTAACGTTGCTTAACTTTAACGTTGAACTTACAAATCATTTTCTGATAGCTAAAGAGTAAAAATAAAATACATATAATATCAATTACTATAAATATAAAAAAAGTGTGTGTGTGTCAGCTACGACGCACAATTGGAGTTTACTCCTTACGAACGATAATTATGTTATGATATATATCGAATAGAAAAAAAGGGTAAATGAACGCATCTGCTAAAATGATAAGAGAAACAAACATATATCTGTAATTATTCGGATCATTCATAGTACTTCAATAAAGCGTATTACATAAAGTATGTTACAAAATAATATAAATAAAATACAGTGAGACTACGAAGTATCGCGCAAAGAGGAGACCCCGAGAATGAGATACGCTGTGTAGTGTGTAATGTATTCCATCTCATTCTTTTGCACGTTCAATCCTACAGATATATATGTTTGTCTCTTTCTACGTAACGCCTCAACTTTTCGTGTTACACTTGATTTTACTCCTCATAAAATTTCCGTACCGGGCCTTATAACTCAAATTGTTTCTTATGGAGTAAACTCCACTATACAATTTATGATTAACTGATTTTATTATCTGTGCGAATGTCCCTGAGCAACAAATCATGCTTGTTTTATATGATTAAGTAGGTACTTCATTTAATAGTTGACTATTGATTTTAATAATATCAGAGTGCTGAACTAAAAATGGCAAGTAAATATAACCGAATGAACTTGCGCACGTCATTTATTAGATTTCCCAGAAGTATTAAGACAGTGTGCTTATAGCTTTTGACCGATACATCATAAATATTGATTATAGGGTACCTGGGTCGAATATGGCCAGTCGGTAAATATGGCCACACACTCATATAAGTATGAATAAACCTCTACAAAAAACAAAACGCGGTGTTACACGATCGGGCCCGAGGAACGTTCCCGAACGGCGCCCCTTCCCGCGCTCCCGCGCACTCTAGTCTTGCGCATTTTAGTTCGCGACCGGGAGCGATCAATTTAGTTCGCGGGTCTTTGGCGAACTAGGTCGTTCTTTTAGTTCGTCCGCTCCTTTCACAAATTCCGGTTACATAGATCAGTCGTTCGGCGTTCGCTTCGCGTCGCGCTGTTTTGATTAATAATATATGTTCATCAATCAGCTTGCAGTAGTAAATTACTTACTATTTCAGTATATTAATAAAATATAGTGGATGAATATTGCAAATGGATTCGTTTATTAGTTGATTGCAGAAAAGAAAATTATATTAGCTGTATTAATATTACGAATGTGTTTATTTATGATAGATAATGAATAGGTAAATAAAAATATATTATTTTGCAAATAATCATATCGGTTATTGTTGTATTTACCATAACAAAACATTCGCCACGCGCGCACCGCTGACTAACTGTTCGCCAAAGACTCGCGAACTAAATTGATCGCTCCCGGTCGCGAACTAAAATGCGCAAGACTATAACTGAGCTAAAGAGCGAAAATGCCCGCTCTCGCTCACAACAAATCCGCGCTCCGCGCGCCGCGTCGGAACTAGTGAACTAAGGAGCGGTCTCTCTGCGACCTAGTTCGCGTAGTTCGTACGAAAGAGCGGTCTTCCGAACTAGGTCGTTCGCGAACTACACAAGACTAGCGCACTCGCCAGTCGCTCGGAGGTCGTTGAAGTGTAAGGCTGCGTCGATTTTATAAAAAGACTTCGTAAGTTTTTGTTTATATTTTCGTTAATATTGGATATTATTGCGTTGTTTTACTGTCTAAATGTTGTTTGACTATAGTATTATGACATTTTAATGTGTGTTTTACCAAAGTAGTGATCAGTTTTTGTTTCATGTTATAAATAAGACAAAATGGCGTTACGGAAAATATGGCCACTGGCTGGCCATATTTACCATATGAATTTTATAGATGTATTTTTTTGTTTTAGACAAAATAGGACGTTACAAGGCTCGGAGTATGCGAGGAACATGGACCATGGAAAATAAATAAATACAATTAAATTAAATTAAATAAAAATATATTTAATTAATTAAATTTACAATTTGCAATTTATGTGTTCCATTGATGGTTTGTAAGTGCCATATGTTTGACCTTAAATTACTGTTCCTAATACCTAGTCCTAGTACTTAAAGGTTTTTTTTAATACTTATATTTTTGTTGATTTCCTTATAATAAATAGTTATTCAGTACCTACTGAAATTGATTCTTTTATTTTAATTTGTTTAAGCAAAAGTTTGTAAAATAGAATTTTTCTATACCGTTAATATGGCCACGTTCATGGCCATATTTAAGTACCGGGTCGTAAATATGGCCATTTTCCAAATAAATAAAAACATGTAAAAATTCGGTAAAGCTGCAATTTTTTTTAAATTCTGCCTTTATGGTATAAAAGCTTGATAAGGTAAGCCTTGAATTTAATCACTAGCTTCCCTTTAAGTCCACGAAACTAAAAGATACTAGGCGTGAAACCTTAAGGTGGCCATATTCGACCCGGGTACCTTATTTATAACCGACCATACTCGTAAAATAATGATATTATGCATAATATGCTCTATGTGTATACATAATATATAAATGTAATGGCTATGGAATATTTTTGCATTTCACTTCAGAAATATAACAGTAGATGAAACTTTTATTTTTATTTGTCATAAGCAGGCAAAAGTCACTTGACCATAAAGCCAAGTGATATATATTGCATACAGCCTCGTGTTCTGTTTTCAAAAAGTGAAAGAACCTTCTTTATTTTTAAATATCGTAAGAACAGCATACAACCTTTTTATTTTTAAATGCCGTCATGGAATCTTTTTACAAACAATAATTATGAGAAATGAGATACGCTGTGTAATGTATTCCATCTCATTCTTTTACACGTTCAATCCTACAGATATATATGTTTGTCTCTTTCTACGTAACGCTCACTTTTCGTGTTACACTTTTGATTTAACTCCTCATAAAATTTCCGTACCGGGCCTTATAACTCAAATCGTTTCTTATGGAATTAAAACTCCAATAAATATATATAACATATAAATATAATTATAGAATTAATTATACTAATGCCATATTTTGTAAATCGGTGTCTCTAAAGAAAGAGTAATAAAGAGTATATATTAAGGACTTTTGTGTAACATGTAACTCTGATAGAGTTACAGCAAAGAGTTGCATCAACCATACAGACAATTATAAGTTATTAAAATTGTTGAATATTGTGTTTATGACGGCTGGAGCGAATTTAAATGGTTTTTGATTGCATTTATCATACTCAGATTATCAGAGATATTATCAGAGAGTGTGATAGTGATTGATACATAATGGGACAGTGGCGTGGACGCAAAATGGCGTCCAACTGAGCATCTGAGCTGAACATCTTTTTCACTTTATAATTTTATTTAACTTGGCACTGGAAAACTGACGCTTGACAATTGAATTGAAACAAAACAATGTCAAAATAGTAATGAATAACACCGCAAGGCACTGTTAGTTTAAAAATTAAATATGTTTTATTTAAAATATATTTTAATAATTATGATGGTAGGTAGTTTATTGCATTTAATGGTATCAATAAGTGTATACCTAACCGTAATACAAACTACCAATTTTATTTGCATAAACAAGCTCAATAAAACACAACCATATTTTTCAATAATTTAATCAGGACATCAATTAAGGTAACTTTCCAGACATAAATAATTTCAATCGATTACACATCATCAATAATTAATTTTATCGTTAAAATTCAAATTGATCTACGTTGACTTAGAACATAGAATATCAGAGGGTCAGGTCCAGCCTGATTCCACTTCTCAAACATTTATCACTATCAATAAATAAAAAAAAATCAATTAAGCGTTCGCGCCACAATTCAATTTTGACCAAATCGGCACTGCCGAATATTTCTTGACTTTATGTCAATGTCAATTATTATGTCATATAATTGGGTTATGGCGCGGAGTTGAGTTTAGTTTCTTTCTGACTTGAATTTAAAAAGAAACCGAAACAAATTGCATAACAGGCATAAAGCCAAAAATAATTTAGATAGTTGAATTTACGTTTTTAATAGTTAAAAATTTTCGGTGTGGTGAATTAAAACAAGAAAAGTAACCGAAATTCTCAAAACATCAGCATCTAAACGTACATAATACGAACATTGAAATTAACACCACGATTATAAATTAATATTGCCAATTTTATATTAAATAAGTAATAAGGGTTCCGTCGCACTTATGTAAATAATTGAGCAAATAAAAAACGGACACCCAGTTTTAATGGAATGTAAACGCGTAATGGTCGCCCGGATAGCATTTAAAAATACGCGAAACTTCATTATGCCTTTATAAATCATCGCATCAGTTTAAGCATGCCCGCGTTGATCGCTTGTCTTAATCGCGCCATACGTACACACCGATCGTCTTCAAATTGGCCACGATCGTACGATGACACGATGTGTTCTCGGCGTGAAATTAGTAGAAACAAAGCTACAGTTACATTTGCTACATGTGCTGGCACGGTTACTTGCGAGTTTTAAATAGGACACATAGGAAATGTGTATATTTGAACTCATAGAATAATAATACTTATACTATGTAAGGACCATGTTTGTAGTCATCGCACGATGAGAACGCAGGACGCCTCTATACTCTATTTAAACTGGGGTTGCTAGGTGCGCATTGTTGCACATTGAAATGTCTTTTAAAATATTCTACTGATTTGCGTTTCTTATCCACCAATAATATTATTTAAATCATAGACAAATGAATTTTGTTTGGTGGATATCCAACTCATTCATAGCACGTAGCATAGATAAAATAGTTGGCTATTAAAAAATATTAAATAGAACGGGATCCATATTAAATAAACTATAAACAAAAATAAATTAAATAATTTTACACCGGATATTCGGACGGAATAGACTAACACAACACAATCGTACGGAACCCAAATATCAAAGTAGGCAGATGCACTGCTTAACTAATAAATAAATATATTTACCATTTACATAGATGTATCCTCAGGTTTAAAATTATTTTATCTCCGATTAATTAGATTAAATATGTATAAATATAAAACAGGTATTATTAACCAATATAACTCAAACTAGTTATGTTTCGTAGCTTTTGTCAGTAGATATAAGTAATTATACATATATATTGCTACGTTTATGTAAGTGTACTCGTTAATATAGATTTTTTTCTACAAATATAATTTGAATAATATTGCTAGAGTCATATATTAATCGTGTAGGTAGTAAAAATCAATACTAGATTTTGCCTGCTCGTAGTAAGTCGTGTGGTTAATAAACCTAATTTTCAAAGATTTGCCATAACAGATTAAAATGGCAGCAAAAATTTTCAAAACAGCTAGAAGACTTAAATTCAGTTCACACATTACCCTATACTTATTTAAATGTACTCTTCCACACAAATTGTCTATATACAATGTGTACCTACCCCAGATTCGTGTAAGAAAGAACTTAGTAAAGAATAGCATTTGTACAAAGAAGGTTGCAAGAATTAGAAAAATATATCAAGTTTTTGAGTAAAAGTTGTTGTTTTCGGTAATATCTTATCTAACACTCTTTATTAACAAAATAAACGCTAGGTGTATTGTAATGTTAAGTTTTTTTGGTTTAAATACATTAAATAATAATTTTCTCTTTAATTAATCAAGAATTTATGATCTGTGTGAAAGAGCTTAAAGTGGTACGAATAATCGTTATTTTTAAATATATGTCTTTGCATTAAACAATAGCCAAACATATCTATGCATGCTCTTCGAATTTACATAAATTATTTAGGTTAAAGTCCTTAATGTAATATTAATAGTAGAATAATTTGAGATAGGTAATATTTTCAGAACAAAAGTGTATTTAAAAACAGCATATTGATTGCATAGTCTCAAAATATATATTTTTATTTATTGCAAAGGGAATATCTATATTCAATGTCTTAACGACTATTCACACCACAGTAGAATTTTTACATTTTAACCTATTTATATAATTACAAGTTAAAGATAGCTTTGGTCGTAATACATATATTAGTTAGAACATATGATGGGGACTGAAAGACAATTATTAATTATTTTTCATTAACATTTATACCATTTAGGTATAAAATTAATTTTAATATTCTACAATAATACAAATTCTACATGTAGGTATAAATTTGTATTGTATTGCAGAAAATGAAGTATAGGTAAGTACCTATATATATAATTACATAGAAATAGAATATATTCTTGTTTCCCATTGAATCTTCGATAAATTTTATCGAATGTAAGTTTTTAACTATGTAAATATTCGTGTTTATTAAACTCACAAACGAAAACTGAATTTTAAAATTGAGAATTAATAATTATTCGTAATTTTGAGTATTTATCAATTGTAAAGTTGTTTAGTTTATGTTATTTTTATCTTGTCGCTCACCCCACCTTACGAGAAAATTTGTGCAAGACATTTTGTGCTGAAAATATGACAAGATGCAGATAAAACAGGGAGTAAAGGACAAGTATACAAAGAAGAAAATGGCAGTAAAGTAGGCACATTTTAGGATAAAATGAATTTGTTACACAGATTCAAAATGTTTATTCTTATTGTACAACTAAAGTATACTTAATAATACTTTATATTGAAGAAATCGAATAAAATTAAATGCTCTACATCATAATTTATATTTTCAGTGTTATACTATTAGGTACAGGACACTCTGAACCTGTGTAAAACTTAGGTACAATAGAAGTATTTGTGTCATAAAACAGTTTTAATCAATTATAATTTAACTCTTAATCTAAATTCACAAATTACAGCTAACACCAACATTCATAGGTATCGCCAGAGATAACTTGAGTGATCTGATTTTACGGGTCCGTTAACCTATGTTCTAAGCTTTTGCAAATACTATTTGTTATAAGATTCCAAAGAGGTGCGAGCGAGAAAAATTACATAAGTATATACATATTTTGTCTATATACCTACATAAAAATATTTTTTTTTGGCTATAATCATAGACAAACTATTTAGGTACTTGTAAATTATCCAAAGAGAATACAATTCCTAAACTCATCATTGTCGAAAAACAAAAAAAAATCATAACAGTTTACAAAGGCGAGCTAAACCCTATTAGAGTTTTCTTACAGCAAACCTATGGAACTAACCTATGGTATGGAGTACTGTAATTCAAAAAAGTATAGATAAATCACTGCGTTGAAATATCAATGAAGCTTATTTTAAGCGTTGCTTTAAATAATGGAATTGTGTCTTTAATATCTCTGGCGATATCTATAGAAACGATAAAAATTATATAGAACGCATTTGCTAGCAAGTGCCTGGACACATTATAGCTAATGTTCGATCGATAAATAAAACATTATTCAATTAGCATTATTAAATACTTATGAGGAATATGATGTTATATAAATAACACTTCAATCAGGTAAAAACATTTAATGAAATAAAATAGTTGTTGTAACCATTTAATAACAAAACTCGTATCGAACGCTCGATATTGTTAAGTGACTTGCTAGCTCGTAAGAATTGAAGCCAGTGATTAAATTCTGCCATTTTGCAATTAAACTTCAAGATGCGAAAACCTTTCTTCACTGGCTCAAATTCTTTCAAAATGTCGTTCATTACATACATACTTTTTGGTACATAGCAGCACAGCCTGGCAGCTAATTATCTGTTTGTGGTTTTTTAAGTTTTTTTTTCGTGTCTGTCTGTTTATGCTTTCTACTGTGCTGTTGTTTGTTGTACCAAAATAAATGTATTTAATTAAATTTCACTAAGTTACAATTATTATTAATGTAATTAATAAGCGTATTAGATCAAAAACATTCATGTGTTTTTTATGTAATCATTCAATCTAAGTATTGAAACCGTTAACAATACTTTTTACTTACAAGATAATTCATCGATAAATCCTTATCAATATTCTAATGCCGCAGACCGGTAGGACATTAAACCTCAATTAATTTGCCTCTTTTCTACAAATAACATCATAGATTATGTGCAAAGTGTTTTAACAGAGATTTGTGTATGAATTTGAAAAATTGACACAAACTCCAAAATATGTACACAAACATATCCTATCATATCATTTGTTCTGTCCCTCAATTATTGTTCCATAATGGACCCTGTTAAGCAGAAAAGATCCAACCATCGCTTCATTACTTGTGGGTTGAATCTTTTCTGCAAAACAGGGTCTAATTAATATTATGTACACTGCGTGACGGATAGAACTTTGTCACAATAATGTAGTAGATAGTGATCCCATGTAAAAATATTAATACAGTTTCAAATAAGAAATGCCAAGAGTGATTCGGTATAACCACAGTCAGGATATATTTTCATAAATAATTTGTTTATTCAACGAATTGTGCTTTGAAAACACGATTCCTTTCTTTTTTTTTTGGATTGATACCTGATATACGGGTCTGTAATTTTTGTTAATATTTTATTATTAGGAGCAAGATTTCTACTGAAAGAAAGAAAAAACACCACTGGGCGTGGGCATCAAGGTATCAATATAGGTATCAAGCATAGACACTAACACTTTCTGTAAGTTTGGACTCAATTACGCTACGTAGACTATGTTGAACTAACTTAGTTTATGGACCTGTTTCACTATCTATGAGTAAAATAGTCAATGGTTAAAATATAGAGCCATGTTCGTCAGTTCGACTTCAAAATACAGGCGAAAGTTGGTTTGTATGGAAACCACGCTTGGTTTCAATACAAATCGTGATACTTGCGCTATGTATGTCCGAGGGAGAAATCCTGCTACGGCGTAGGCAGTTTACTACGAGATGTAGACAACGCTACGGCGTAGCATATCTACGCCAGGGTCTACACCGTAGCGTTTGTATTAAGCTACGCATTCGTAGCAAGCAAATAACTTTACAGTAGAAATCATGCTACAATATTATTGGGAATTTAAATTACTTTTAATTGTGCATATTGTCTAGGGCCTTGTACTCCATCGAGTAAAGTCCCAAGTAGCTAAACAGTACATAATATGTACGACAGGTTTGACCTGACGGCAAACCTGACGTTTTCTGCTAAGAATGTATGATGATTTTTAATAAAACAACATATTTTAAAGATTTTTCCCGCTATGACCCTTCCTGTCCTTTAACATCGAATACCTTCCCTACCAAGCTAGGATCCCCGTAATCTCTGTCATCGTACTCCGCGTCCTTCCCAGAGGTCACAGCTTCGACTCCCGGCCCGTACAGTTTGATGCAGACGATTTCCTTATAGTTCTCCAAAGCCAAGGCTAAAATAGAACCGCCTAAAAGCACTTCGCATGATGTTATTCGCTCTGGGGGTGTGAATACTGCTATCAGTTTACCTGGAAGAAAGATTCGTAATGAAGAGTACTGATATAAATATATATTTTTATTAAATATCAAAACCACATCTCATAACTAATCATAATCATAATTATGAATCATGATAATGTCATGATGATGATGGTAACATAGCTATTTCACTCTCAAAACTAACGCTAGATACACTATTCATTTTGATAACGGGTTTAACTCACATGTCATTCTACTATGACTCATGTCCATGACTCACAACTATGACTCATGACTATGACTCATGACTATGACTCATGACTATGACTCATGACTATGACTCATTACTATGACTCATGACTATGACTCATGACTATGACTCATGACTATGACTCATGACTATGACTCATGACTATGACTCATGACTATGACTCATGACTAAGACTCATGACTATTACTCATGACTATGACTCATGACTATGACTCATGACTATGACTATGACTCATGACTCACCAGCGTGCAGGTCCCACAGCCTCACGGAGGGGTCCTTGCATGTCTCGTCTGCAGACATGAGCACCCCTGCAGACTTGGCGAGGCGCAGCATTGTGGGCGCTGATATGTGCCCTCGGAGAGTCAGGCGGCAGTTACCTGGACATAGAATATTGTTTTAGAATTAGATTTACTAAGTATAAGTAGGTATTAATAAAATACTTTGTGTGATAGTCGTATGTGTATAAATCCTAGTTTGACTACTAGGTATTTAACACGTTGATGGACAGTACCGCCCACCGACGTAAAGAGTTAAAACGCGATACGACAGTACGCCTTTCGACGTACGAGTTTAGTTCAAGCTAAATTCAGTACGCCCCAAGACGATCGATTTCCCATATAACTATTAAGAACGGCATGCTGTAGTGTCACCGTAGAGGTAACTTAGACTTTTATACTGTCACCATGAAATTAATTATAAAAATTCAAAACACCCACGGTCACGCGCACGTAGACATTTTTCCGTGTCCCTCCGTACGCACACTACGTCCGTGGGCGTCGTGTTTTCATACACTCAGTCGAGTAGTGACCAGTGGCGGTGCCCCGCGCGTTGCTAAGTGCTTTTGGCGAGTGCATCGTATTGAAAGGTTAGTAAATGTGTTTTGTAAACGTTATTTCTGTTGTTTTTTGTTTGTATAATACTAATTCAAGTTTATATTGTATCTGTAAACAATGCATTTCTCATGCATTTGTATGTTTTGAGCAATTATAAGTGATACTAAAATACATTGATATAATTTGCAGATGGCGGCTAGGGATTCCTATGAAGACCAACAAAAAAGACTCCAAGACTTGTTTGATGCGGTTTCTACTCCTGAGTCAAGTGAAGACCCTTTTGCTGACGATGGGGAAGTATGGAAATGACCAAGATTATGAGGCATCTGGGATGAATCAACAAGTTCTGGTGATGCAATCTCTATCTCAGAAATAAAGGCAAAGATCAGCTGCTTTATCTTCTGGCGACTCCTCATCTTCTTCTTGTAGTGATGAACAGCTTCAGAATGTGTCAATACTAAATGATGGACAATCAAACTCGATCAATTGAGGAATCGTGGTCTACTACAGTTACTGACATACCAGAATTCAATTTTTATAATTCAGCCACTGGCATCACCATAGATAGATACTGATATGGAGCACGTAAAAGATTTTTTTCTCCTTATGTTTCCACAAAATTACGTACAATATCTAGTAGACTGTACTAACGCTTATGGACAAGCTCTCTGCAACAGCAATAGACCTTATACCAGACATAGCCGCAAAACAGTACATCGTGAAACAAATTACGAAGAAATTATGAAATTCATGGGTATCAGTCGATGCTTGTGACATTTTAAGACTTGATTTGAAAAGACTCGAAGATTTGTGTAGCTTTTTTAAACTTAGAATGAGACTGATAATGTATATGTTAGCTAATTTGTTACATTAATTAATACTTAAAAATAAGCAGTATGTTGATTTTTTAGTCTTGAATAACCCATAAATGATTAGAAAAATGATTATCAAGACTGCTTATAGTAGGCTGGAAGCGAATTTTGTTGTTAATTTAATAAATACCTTAAAATAAAACACAGTTTTTTATTATTTCAAACACGAAAATAGGCGTAGTGTCACAACACGTCGTAAAACATATTATGTAATATGACAGTACGCCTTACGACGTTACGCCCATAGACGTACTGTCGTGTAAAGGTGCGTACGGATTGCGCGTACCCTGGTACGCGTACTCAGTTTACGCGTATCCGGAACGCCTAGTCCATACCTGCAGCTACGCGTTCACTCTTGGGGTACGCGTACCGCGCGAGCCAACTCGCAGCGCGAGCCACCGTCAGTCGGTTTTTGGTCGCGCGTCAAAGAGGACGCACGCGGCCGGCTACGCTATATTTGGACGGCAAAATGAATAAACACGCGTGTTCTTCGAGTTTCAATAATGAAAATATTATTAGATTGATTCAACTTTATGAATTTCACCGGGTCTTGTGGGATAGCACACTAACTGATTATCGAAATAACGATTTACGCCAAGATGCATGGAAGGCAATTTCAAATGAACTGAACATTCCAATAGGTGAATTTAAAAAAAAGATGACTAAGTTTGTCGGAGTCATGGCGAATGACTGGGGCTCGCGGAGCGCTCTGGATCGATTGACCTCGCGTACAGGTTCGCGGCGGTCCGTACAAGAGCTGTACGCGTGGACAACTACGCGTAACACAGGAACGCGCTATCCGTACGCACCTTAACACATACAATATTACCACGCGTTGTGACACTACGCCTATAGGCAATGTATGAAAAAAAGTAGTGACAAATCAGTAACAATCAGTATACTAGTAGTGTCCATCAACGTGTTAAATAAATTAATTTATAACAAAGTAAAAGGGACAGAGAACGCATGTACGTATGCGTTGTCTGAAGGTGCATAATGTTTTTCTATACTAATATTATAAAGAGGAAAGGTTTGATTTTTTGTTTGTTTGTTTGTCTCGAATAGGCTCTGAAACTACTGCACCGATTTAAAAAAATATTTCACCATTCGAAAACTACACTATCCCTGAGTGACATAGGCTATATTTAGTTTTCAAAAATAATATGATTTCTTACCAAACTCCGATTATAATGTAATCCATGGTGAAAAAAAATAACCTAAAATCTTTCTTTAATCGCGAATGCTGCGAAAAATATTGAATATATAACAAAGTGATGTATTACAACTTTGTAGAACCTATCATTATCTACAAAAAACGTCGTTACGTCATATCTCTAACTATTATAGTTTTGTGACAATAAGCGATTTTTTATATACCACTGTTTGAAAAGGCTCTTTATTTGTATCTTGGTATTAATCCCTAACAAAATAAATAATTTCTTTCGAACAGCATAATAATAGAATTCTAGCTTTAAAAAAATACAGTTACGCTACACATTTTAACTGTCAATTTGCAGACTTCCGTCGAAATTATGTTGTAACTGAGTAGGTATGTGATCCATTTACATAAGTCGAATTGTTGTATTCCCATCCTATGACCAAAGAAGGTTAAGTTGGTGTATGTATCTTGGCAAACCAGCATTGCTCTTACACTAATTCTTAGCTTGAACGAAATATTATAACCACACATACACCAATATATAAAACCAACTTTCTTTAAAAAACTAACGTTAAACCAATTGACCCGAACCAAGTTTATGTTTGTTGTCGGCTACACCAATTTGAGCATTGCAATCAATAGTATGTTTTCTCTTACCTTAATCTTCTTAAAAATAATAAATCTAAATTTAAAATATAAGTAAAACCCCCGATTCGTATCCTTCAATTTCCTTAAAAGTAAAACACCATAATAATGTGTAATGTGCACGCAATGTGCTTTCATTTGATACCCCACTCGAGATTTTTGCAGATTTTCGGTTTTCCTTCCCCACTCTAACCCCCACAACTTTAAAACGGCACAACCGATTTTCATGAAACATGTCTAAGAGCACTCGCGCCAGACTCACCTTTTAGACAAAAAAAACTAAGTTGAAATCGCTTCATCCGTTCGGGAGCTATGATGTCCCAGACAGATAGACACGTCGAACATATGACCTCCTCTTTTTTGTCGGGGGTTAAAAATGAATCGCAAAATGTGTTGCTAAGCGCATAACTCAACAACGCCTATACCAATTTAGCCAATTTATTTTTTTAACATTTAAACTTGTTGGACTTTAAGGATGGTTTTTACGGAGAGAAAAATTCGAATAATTTTGAAACAATATTGAATAATTACCCGTGAAAGCCGGGGCGTGCCGCTAGTAATAAAATAAAATACTATAGCTATTTAATGCATGTAGTATACCTATGCTACACAAGCTGGCGTTAAATGATGACGATGACATGCTGAAATAAGCTTTAATTTCTAGACACTTCTAGATCATTCAAAACATAACAGTAACGAGATCCCACACCGAAACCAATCCTGGTATACGCCATCCGGACAGAAGGCAACCATCTTCAGAGCTAATAGCCAGGTCAACAGTGCCACACCCTGGCTTCCACTTCTTAAAGAGTTCTAGAGCTTTCTAGAAGCTTCTAGATCGTTCTAAAACTTACCGGTAACGAGATCCCAGACCAATATCCTGGTATCAGCCAGTCCAGATAGAACACATCCATCAACAGAGCTGATGGCCAGGGCTACGGTGTCACACCCTGGCTTCCACTTCTTGAAGAGGGTCCCAGATTGCAGGTCGTATACGACGATGAAGTTTGGCGTCGGCTCGTCAAGTTCACGAGATACCACGCAGACGTATGATCCTGAAGAGAAATAATATATTAAAATTATAATTATTATGTATTATTTTAGGAGTACATCGAAATAAGTTCTAAGAAAAAAGGGAGGCCTTTGCCCTGCAGTGGGACGGAATGGCTAATACATAATAATAATATATAAATAAATAATTATTGTTGTAAACGAAGAATTTTATATTTGTTTGCACATGTAAATAAAAAACGCGAGGAGAATGGGCATAGTGAAATAGCAGCGGTAGCAGCCGCTGAAAATAAACACCAAAAAATAATCTGGACGCTCACGTGTTTTGACCAAGTTCTTCGATATAACCACGACACGTGAAAGTAATGCAATATCTATGTATAGGTACTAATATTATAAAACAAAAGAGGTTATTTGTTTGATTGCGAAATGTACTCAATTCAGTTCTTTTTTCTGTATTTAAAGCGCTTTGACTCAAAGTGATCATTTCGCTCTAGTAATAGTCGCTTCTTTATTTACTTTTATTATTATGTATAGCTTAAGATATTATACAGTCACTTATGTCAAAATGTACATGCATACGATTGTTTGTTTGATTCTCAGGAACTTCTGGTCCGATTTGAATTATTAAGTATTTAACTGCTAGATTGTCTAAGTATTTACTTATCTACTACTTTTTACCAACGGAAAATATCCCAAATACACGGGCAACGCCGTGACGTGAAAAGCTAGTATCAATCCGATAAACTGCTCATATTGATTACTATTTCTTAAAAAACTTATATAACAACTAGCGGCCCGTCCCGGCGTCGCACGGGTATAAAATTTTCCCGGAAATTATTCGAATTTTTCTCGCCGTAAAACCATCCTATCTCTCAAGTTGGATCGAACTGCACATGGTGTGCGAATTTTATTATAATCGGTTAGGTGGTTTAGGAGTCCATTGAGAACAAACATTGTGACACGAGATTTATATATATTAAGATTACATCGTTTTGGAGAACTGTTTAACATCTACTAGAGAAAATGTCTGACAGTTTCCACACTAGGCTAAGCCTGTATCGATGAAGTTTTTTACGACTTCTTATTTACTTTAAACCCTACCTTCGTAAGTAATAGCGGCCTTGGAGGTGATGAAGTCATGATGTGGTATCCTCAGGTCGTACAGCAGCTTCCTCGAAGCCAACGACCAGACCAGCAGCGGGAACGGCTTCTGGGTCTCATCTCCGCAGACAAGAATCCTATCAAATAAGTTGATGTAAAAACTATGTATTTCCTAAGTTCTTACATATAAACATAACCACATTAATATTTTGGTAAAAAAACATTAAATATGTGATATTTAAATTCAAATTGCTTAAAGTGCGCGGATAACGGTTGAAACCAAAATGGCGCGCGTGCCAGCAAACTGCTCCAAACGGTGTAGGACACCATTTAAGATTTTTTTTTTTTTTTAATTTTTTTTTTATGCTGGATAAGCTTTCATTTGACCACAATCTCACCTGATGTAAAGTGACGATGTGGTTTAAGATGGGACATGAAGGCCTAGAAGATGGCTTCTCCGGGCCACATTACGAAACACGAAAAAATCGCTTCACGCACTGGCCCAGCCCGGTGACAAGCCGCGGCCGAAGCCTACCACCAGAGACTGTTCTTAGCACCACCCGGAGGTCACGTGTAAGGATTCAGAGGGTTACCACTTACGGACGTGAACAGAGAAAACCTCATTTTGGATCAATGTTTTACCTGCCATCACCAGACACGAGTAGCGAGTTCAGGAACCTGTCCTCGCCTGCCTTGAACGTGGTCACACAGTCCCCTGAAAATTAAGATATGATTAGTTCTGTCGAGTATTCAGCATTGATTTATGTAATGCCCACATAGTAATTTACATTTGTAAAACATATGGTTACGACACAGGGTTTTAATTAAGTGACTAAAAATAAGGTAAGACTTATAAATAAAATAACATAAATAAATAAATATTTCTGGACTAAACACACAGCATCACCTAACCCCAAACCATATAATAATAAATTACTACGACTAAGCAGAGCTTGTACTATGGGTAACTGACTTACTGGACTAACTGGACCTGGGTGACTGATATACTTTATTTACAAAAAAAAATGTATCTTATATTACCCACATTTATACTAGAAATTGGTGGATTGTACCTCTACTTAAATTTCATTAATTTTAAACAGAAAGTGTTAATCTGCGATCTGTTGAATGATGGACACAGCAACATAGCCTAGCTTAAAGTCTGACACTGCGTTACGCGTGCGCGTGTTCATAAATCTGGGAATGTGCTATCGCGAAGCTCGCGACGGATCACTTTTGTACGTGTTTGACATAAAACGCGCCCGTGCCTAAGGTCTCATTATGAAAGGGACGGTTTCGGCGACGGCGAGTCTGCTCTTACCTCGTCGGATAATCTCCACGAACGAGCAAGTAACGTAAACGTATCCCACGTACATTGACGACGTCTAGTTTTTTTTTATTTAAATTTTAGGTAAGTCTTTGTTTGACCACAATCTCACCTGATGTAAAGTGACGATTTGGTCTAAGATGGGGCATGAAGAGCTAGAAGGTAGATGGCTTCTCCGGACCACATTACGAAACACGAAAAAAATCGCTTCAAGCCCTGGCCCAGCCTGGAGGGTGGTGACAAGCCGCGGCCGAAGCCTCCCACCAGAGACTGTTCGTAGCACCACCCGGAGGTCACGTGTAAGGATTCAGAGGGTTACCACTTACGGACGTGAACAGAAAAAACCTCCAAAACCACCTAGTGTTATTATTTTGTTTTCTCTGACAGTTGCCTGCGATTGACATCGAGAACGTCGCGTGCTGGTATTCAGGAGCTACTAAGCAGGAGCACCAATTAAATATTATTTTCGTTATTTTATGACTTGTAGCATATTAGATTTTATTTAATTATACATAGTTTTAGTTGACAATGCCACTACTCGGCAGCTCAATGATTGTGTTATATCTCAATTGAACGTCTTGTCTGTGTCTTATGCTATCTTTTCTGTGTATAAATAATAAACTTATTATTAGAATTGAATAAAATCAAGCGTACAAAATTTTTACCTATTGT
Source organism: Gymnoscelis rufifasciata (assembly GCA_929108375.1). Taxonomy (NCBI): domain Eukaryota; kingdom Metazoa; phylum Arthropoda; class Insecta; order Lepidoptera; family Geometridae; genus Gymnoscelis; species Gymnoscelis rufifasciata. Next base: position 2,575,960 of record OV815326.1, read on the forward strand.
TTTTGTTTGATGAATAAATAAACTATGAAACTATTATGCTCGCTGCGAGGGCGCCACCTTACGGGACAGGTCCGAAACGAGCCCGCAGCGATCTCGCAACGAGCATGCCACGATATAATGAAGATTCGCTCTCATTGAACCTTTTGTCACTCGCCGCGATATCACATAAATCTAATTTTAAAATTTAAGAAAAACCCCCGATTCAAATGCCTTAATTTCCTTAAATACAAAACAACATAATATTATGTAATGTGGACGCGATGCGTTTTCATTTGATACCTTACACTAGTATATTTGCAGATTTTCGATTTTCATGAAACATCATTTCATGAACGTCTAAGAACACTCGCGCAAGACTCACCTTTCATACAAAAAAAAACTAAATTGAAATCGCTCCATCCGTTTGGGAGCTATGGTGACACAGACAGACAGACAGACAGACAGACAGACAGACACGTCAAACTTATAACACCCCTCTTTTTTGGTCGGGGGTTAAAAAGGTCCATTACTGTGTCATTTTTATTTGTTTCAACTCACCAGTGTCGATGTTCATGAGGTTGTTTCTACTCACCAGTGTCGATGTTCATGAGGTTGTTTCTACTCACCAGTGTCGATGTTCATGAGGTTGTTTCTACTCACCAGTGTCGATGTTCATGAGGTTGTTTCAACTCACCAGTGTCGATGTTCATGAGGTTGTTTCTACTCACCAGTGTCGATGTTCATAAGGTTGTTTCTACTCACCAGTGTCGATGTTCATGAGGTTGTTTCTACTCACCAGTGTCGATGTTCATGAGGTTGTTTCAACTCACCAGTGTCGATGTTCATGAGGTTGTTTCTACTCACCAGTGTCGATGTTCATGAGGTTGTTTCAACTCACCAGTGTCGATGTTCATGAGGTTGACGTACATCCGGTTCCTGGCGAGGGCCACCAGGTGCTTGGGGTCGTGGAGGCCGTAGTACGGCATTTTCTGGTTCATCACTCCTTTCAGGGATACTACGTATGTACCCTGAAAGATATCATCTTACAATTTAGGTTATACTTAAAAAGAAAAACAATATTTCATACAGAAAAAGAATAAGACATCCGTAACTTTCGCACGCGCTGGGGCGCTATCCCAGAGATGCAGGTTCGAATCCTGTGCGTGCGAAAGTTACGGATGTGTCTTATTCTTTTTCTGCATAAAATTTATAAATAGTTTACCTACAAAGTGAGGTTTATCACTTATTAAAAATATTAAAAAAAATATATTTCATAGTTTCAAATGCCACTTTTGCGGTCTGTTCCTTCGTTTTCAGCTTGGCCAATACAAATCAATAGGAAGTACATTGGGAACCGAATCATTAGTATGGATCACTCTTCCCAATGTACTTCCTATTGATTCCATAGGAAGTACATTGGGAACCGTGAATTGGGTGATTGCGTTTACTAAGACTATAGGTAATAAACATTCTTTATTCTTCATAGCACACGAATTAAAAAGTAGGTATTTTTTTTATTATGATTACCGTATGATGGTCCGTTAACAAAATACTGGGTTAGCTTTATCAGTTTATTAAGTAGAGCATTAAAGTTCCGAAATGTGGACTTTTGACGTGTAGATTCAGTACAAATCCAAATAGCACAAAAGCGTTACGTCAAACGAAACTGCAATGCACTGTATTTTCTTGTTTTTTGTTTGCCAGAAATAAAAATATAATGTTCAATTTTTATATATAATCTTACCTACCCTATTGTGGGATGCGTCGTTCGTTCTTTTTCAATTCAATTCCTTTTAATTGGACTCAGCGCTTGAAGCGTCAGTTTGCGGGTGTCAAGTTAAATAAAATTATAAAGTGAAAAAGATACATTTTTTTTTAAATAATAGAAGTATTTTTATTTGGCAGTAGTATATTATTTTACAACTAGCGGCCCGCCCCGGCGTCGCACGGGTAAAAAAAGTTCCCGGCATTTTCTCCTTATTTGCTCACCGTTTAGAGTGTAAACGGTGAGCAAATAAGGAAAAGTCCAGGGTAGGTCTAAACTTTAGACCTACCCTGGACTACGACAAACATTTTAAATCCGAAATCAGCTCAATCGGCCCAGCCGTTCTCGAGTTTTAATCAGACTAACGAACAACAATTCATTTTTATTTATATAGATGTGACAGTGACAACTGACTTCATATATCGTACCTGATCGAGATTATAGACTCGGAGCTCGCGGCGACAAAGCACCACGCACCTGTACTCGTCGATCGGGGCCAAGTTGATGGGGTGAGTTACCCCCACTAGCTTCCTGACTAGCCGACATCTGTGGAAATAAATAAGTATTATGTAGCTATTTAAAATAAATATATTATATACATATAAGTATATAAATATAGTTATAGATTAGACGATCTATTTTTTGCTTTGTTTTTTTTTTTACCGTTCTTTTTCATCTTCGCTCTTAAGCGATAAGACCGCCATTTGACACGTAGACATAATTGCAAATTTCGCAATGTTCGAGGAGGACAAACGAATGATAGGTACCTGCATTTTATATAAAATAGGTTTGTTACGAATTGTGCATAGCGGGGTTAGTTTACTAGCTTTACACGAAAACATATTTTTTCGCAGTAAAAAGTAGCCTATAGCCATCTTTATTAAATGGGCTTTCTAACACTGAAATATTTTTTTGAGTCAGACATGATGAATGCACCCATACGACGTCGGGGCGAGTCGCTTGTATTTATTATAATAAATCTAAATTTAAAATATAAGAAAAACCCCCGTTTCCAATGCCTTAATTTCCTTAAAAGTAAAACACCATAATATTTAGTAGTTAGGGCACGCGATGCTCTTTCATTTCTTGACTGCTTCAGTGGCGCGGTGGGCGAGGGTCCGCTTGCGGCGCAAGAGGTAGCGGGTTCGATTCCCGCCGAGGGTGAAAGTGTTTGTATGTTCTGCAAGCACGATCTCCTTGGTCTGGGTGTTTAATATGTATAATAAAAAATATCTATATATGTATGACTATTATATTAAGTACCTATATCAGATATCTAGTACCCGTAACACAAGCTTAGAGCTTACCACGGGGCTAGATGTTGTTGTGTGAAATGTCTGGAAATATTTATTTATTTATTTGATACCCCACCCGAGTATATTTGCAGATTTTTTCCTTCCCCACTCTCACCCCCATAACTTTTAAACGGCTTAACCGATTTTTATGAAACATGTCTAAGAACACAAGGGCCAAACTCACAAACAAAAAAAACAAAAGGATCGGAAGCTATGATGTCCCAGACAGACAGACAGACACGTCAAACTTATAACGTCCCTCTTTTTTGGTCGGGGGTTAATAAATTAAAGTCCTCAGCCGCTGACGCGGTCACTCCAACTGATATTTATGTTTGCGATAATCTCTAAAACTATTGACCGGATCTTTATGCGATTTTCAGAAATAAGTAGCATTCAATACAACAAGAACACTTTATTGTACACCAAAACTAAACAATAGTTACAAAAATCACATATGAGGAAGAAGTACGAAGGGCGGCCTTATCGCAAGCAAGTGGAACGTTTATTCTTTCGAGGAAAGCCTGAATTAGCCAGCTATTGATGGATATTAAACACGTGCTTTAACATCGTGAGGAAACCGGCATGTTCTTTGAGAACTTTGAAGAGTTTGAAAGACATTCACCGACCCTCACTTGGCTAGCGTGGTGAATTAAGGCCTAATCACTCTTGTCAAGAGAGAAGTCCCTGTGTCCCAGCAGTGGGAACGTTTAATAGGGTGTTGATGATGATGATGATGGATATAGCTTACTTGGTAACATCCCACACGCAAATTTCCTCTCTTTCTGTAGAAACGGTCGCCACAAAACGCCCCCTTGCGTCAAGCCGCACCGTTTGATCATACGTCTTGATGTCAAACCCGTCCACCATAGACAAGTTCCTCTTCTCCATGGTGTCTATGGTCTTCCAGAAGTCCTCGTTGGCCGGGAAGAAGGTGGGGACTGGCGGGTCGTAGACAATGTTCATCCAGTCTTGTACTATCTTGGACTGAATTTCTAGTCCTATACAGAAAGGTGATATGTTTAAAGGTATAAGATACGTTAAGGAATCATTTATTCTATTAAGATACATAACGTACACTTGGCAAAGTCAAGGACAAATAAAAACTACTTCAGTTTCTTGTAATTGGACTTTGCGCTGGAAGCGACAATTTGCCAGTGTCGAGTTAAATAAAATTTTAAAGTTAAAAAGATGTAACTCAGTTGAACGCCATTTTGCGTCTCCAAAAACTACTTAATGATAAGAATAAAATATTTAAGAAGCATGAAAGTCACGTCAAGATTTGAAATGATGATTTGAAAATTAAAATCCTCTTCATTACGCAGGTCAAAAGATAACTTATTAAACAATTAAATACCTAAATAAACAAACTGCTTAATTTTTTTTTAGTCTACAGACGGAAGCCTGTTTTCTTTTTTATTTCTCGTATTTATGAAGAATATTATTTATGAATTTTAAAACAAATTGATAAATATTTAATTTAACATGCATTCGATTTTGATAAATATAAATTTGGCCATATATTTTTCAAAATATTCTAAATAATTATATAATTAAATAATATTCAAAATAAACTTTGTTAGTTTATTTAGAAAGAATGTACAGGGTTTTTAGTAACTAAAAGACATTTTATAGTGATAGGAATTAGACTCTCATGCTCGCTCGGGTATCTCGTTGAGGCTCTCGACTAGAGACTTAACAAGTAGACTGCCTCAGTGGGCCTAGGCCCGCTTGGGGCGCAAGAGAGCTAGCCGGTTCGATTCCCGCCGAAGGGTCAAGTGTTTGTATGTTCTGCAAGCACTTTCTCCTTGGTCTGGGTGTTTAATATCTATAATAAAAATATCTATTTAAGACTATTATATTAAGTATATCAGATGTCTAGTACCCAAGTTACACAAGCTTAGAAATTACCGCATACATCTTGTTTTTTTTTTTAAATTATTGGCGTTAGGTACTCGCCATTGATGCTCACAACAGTTGAGAATATCGCTTCGCGTCCTTTCACTCGTGACTAAAAACTGGCACTATGGAAGACGAGGCAACTCTACCGTCCTCCCTCATATCCAATAAGTACCTACATACATAATATATTGGTAAAATATACCTTCTTCTAGTTCTAGTAAAGCCACCACCAGAAGTGATTCACGACTATGACCATCTTAATGATTTTAATAAGTTATAAACCTCACTTTTTAGGTTAAACTATTGTTAAATTTTATGCAGAAAAAGATTAAGACACATCCGTAACCTTTGCAAACGGGATTCGGACCTGCATCACCGGGTAAGCGCCCCAACGTGCTACCAATTACACCAACGCGCCAATTACGTGATAGGTCGAAATTCTTCTGCACATTGTAATATCGGGTAAAGCCCCCGACAAACGGTTACGGATGTGTCTTAATCTTTTTCTAGCTACTTCCTTGTTTTGTTACTTAATAAAAGTAATTTTAGGTAACATACATTATGTACAGGATTATCTGTTAAGTTATAGTCTGGCATAATAAACAATATTCATATTTATTCGCGTTCCCTCTCCCTCGTGGCCAGTCTGAATGGGGCATCGACTAACCTTCTCTCTCTCGCTTCTCCAGCACCGCGCGCAGAAAGCTGTAGAACTGTCGGTAGTCGTAATCCAGCACATAGCTGTGCGCCTCGAACAACTCCTTGAGGATCTCGATGTGCTCCGGTAGCGGGTCTATGTGCACCAACGCCAGATCCTCGAGACAGTGGGCTGTGTCGGTAGCTGCTAGCTTCGCGTAGATCCACTCCAGGGAGGTGAAGTACAGCTGGTTCGCGAAGGTCTCAGGGTCTTCTTTGTAGATGTGGTAGTGTTGGAATGGCAGCTCGTCAAGTTTTCGGGTGTTGTAGCTGGAACAGAAATGGTTCATTGAAATACAAATACATAAACACTTTCTCATGGTACATACAGGTTAAATAAACAAAGAACACGTAAAAAAACAAATGCAATGGACGGCCTTATCGCTAAAAAGCGATCCCTTCTAGGCAAACGTTGAATGGAAAAGAACTTAGATGAAATAATTAGTAGGCAGGGGTGTACAATATTGAATAAAACAATTGAGATTATAATGACTCCATAAAATATATGTAATCTTTTCAATAAAGGATCTTGGGACTTACGACACAGAATACAGAATGGTACTCGCGAATTACTATCTATACTTTGTATATATAGTAACTGTCTAGTAGTAGTGGCCCCAGCCGCAACTCAAAAACAACTGAAGATCCGTTCAATAATATGTAAAGTGATTTAAGAGGAAGGTTTTTGCATGTGCAAAGGCGGAACGGGTCGGCTAGTGTAAATAAAAGAAAAGCCTTATTTCAGTTGTGTTCACATAAATTTAATACAAAGTGTATATAATGTGTTTGATTTTAAATATATTTTTGTAGTATGACCTATTCTGGGTTACGGTTACCCTAGGGCAGCTCTGTGCCTCGCACCGCTTGTTTGTCAAGCTTATGTGGCAAGATTGCAATGATCCCAAAGTGAATTACGACGCTTAAGTCTATTGATAGTATGTTAATTCGAATAGCAAGTTATCTATAAATATTTTAGGGCATTTGCCAAACCAAAAGTAAAATTTATGGTATTTTTTCGACTTACCAATCATCAGCAAACTGGTTCTCTTGAGAAATAAGACGGCCAGCCATCTTTGGGTCATTCTCAGTAAACCACACGCCCTGTAAGAGAGGTGAAGAATCAGTACGACTTAGTCCAATGTATTGATGAAAAGTTAGTATGGAAGAAGATTGAGACATATCCTTCTTATAGAATAGAATAGAAAAAATTAATTCAGTAAGTAAAGTAAAGTAAAAAACATTTATTTCCGACTACAGACACACAAAGATAAAGAAATACAAAATAAAACAGTTACAATATAATACAGAGAATATATGTTGCAAAATTCAGTGCACAGATATAGGTACAATAAACAAAGGACAAACAGAAAAGAAAATTACATAAAAGAACACTGAACGCAGAACATACAAAAATAATAATATATCTTATCTCACCTCATAGTACTGAACCAGCTGCGAGCGAACTTCTATCTCGCAGTCGGCTAAGTACCGCTCGGTCGCCACGTTGGCGAGGGCGGTGTCGCGCCACCTCGCGGCCCCTCGGACCTCGTACCGCAGCCAGGGGGCCAGCAAGGCGGCCAGCTGTGGCCAGAATAGCGAAGCTGGGGCCCAAGGTACTGTGGAATAAAAAAATTTATAAGAAACTTAAAAATACCATGAATGGTGGACCGGGACACTTGGAAAGATAGGGAATAGGCGAATTACTATCTTTGCATCTACCAAAAATACAAGGGAGACTCGGGACTCCTGACAGAAGTGAAAGCTTAAAATACCGGGTTAAAGTGAGAGAGGAGAAGTCTGGTCATGTCTCGAGTGTTTGTAAGGAACCGTACATACACTCTCCTATGACGAGTGCGTCTCGGGATAGTAGTGATGTGAAGACTTAGTATGCCTCACTTAGTAACTGTGGGTTAGAGTGAGAGAGGAGGACCCTGCCTACCACTGACGTAGGCGTGCGAGAAAGCAAAAAAAGACAGACTGGCCCGTTATGCATAAAAATCGTTCTTTACCTCCTTATCTCATACAATACAATACAAAATTCTTTATTGCAACACCACAATATAGGAACATACATAGGAGATACATATTTCATACAGTGACACAATGGGCGACCTTATAACTAAAAGAGATCTCTTCCAGGCAACCTTTTGGACCTCATAATGTTCATTATCATAATATTCATAGAAATTCAGGTCGGCACAAATTTCTTAAAAAATATTTTAATCACACTGTAATTTGCCTTTAAGACGTATTACAAAAATTAAAATATTAAGTCGCTCACAGTAAGTATTACTGCTTCGGAACAGGTGATGATTGTCAAGGTCATTTATTGACTTCGTATCTAGTTTTGTTAAAGAGCTGAAAGCTTCGTTCATTAACCTAAATCATTACCAATGTAATCTGTATTATTCGTTTAAGTTATACTAAGTTGTTGTAGTTTTAGTGTGATTGTGGTTAAAAATAAACATATTTCTTTCTTTCAATGCAAGTGTCTCTCTGGTGGCTTCAGCCGCGGCTTGTCACCACCCTCCGGGCTGGGCCAGTGCGTGAAGCGATTTTTTCGTGTTTCGTAATGTGGTCCGGAGAAGCCATCTTCTAGGCCTTCATGCTTCATCTTAGACCACATCTTCACTTTACATCACGTGAGATTGTGGTCAAATGAAGGCTCATCATAGACCACATCTTCACTTTACATCTGGTGAGATTGTGGTCAAATGAAGGCTTATCAATAATATAAAAAAAAAAAGTTCCTTCCAACTCATGGTTCGTCAAGAACAGTTAGAGCTCACGGTAAGTCTCCTCGCTGCGGAACAGGTCGTGGTGCGCCAGCATGTCCAGGATCTCGGTGTCGTCGAGGCCGCGGCGCGAGGCGGTCAGCAGCGCCAGGCAGGCCTGCACGCGCTCGGCGCCCAGCGCCGCCTCCGTCGTCACCAGGATCTGCGCCAGCTGCCCTTCCAGCTCCGAGCAGATCACCAGTTCTGGCGTGGTCTCTGGCTCGGAGAGCTCGGTGAAGGTTTCGGCTGATAGGGAGATCTGCCAGGCTAGGATCTGGAAGGGAAATACTCATTTTATATTAAACCGAAGAGACGCGACGCGGCGAGAACTTTTGAAGATATATCAATACAAAATACTATTATACAAAAGGTAACACGTTTCACAAACACACGACGCAACGTTACTTTGACGGCAGCGTTTTATGCAAGAGCACCGATTTCTCGCGGGCCGTCATGATGCGTAGCGCGAAAATTTTATTCTCTTCAAGTATGCCGTGAAACGATAAGCTCTATAGCTGCAGATAAAAACCACGGTAATATTATCTAAACAGTGTTCCAACTTCATAAAAACGGTCGAAATGCAAACTATACCTACGCGCCTCGATCGAAGGTTACACGAGGGATACATGCAGTCGCGACTGTTCCGCAGTGACGAACGGTCGGAGAGTTTGTTTATAATATGATATTCGATTATGTTTGCAAAAATAAGGAGTATACTTCAATCGTGTGTCGTAGCTGACACACACACACTTTTTTATTTTATCTTTTGTGCAATAAAGTATTAAAAATAATAGATAATAATAACCATGCATAAACCAACCAACCTTAGCGTAAAGCGGCAAGGTACACTTCTGCACAGCTTTCACAGCGGCCTCGGGCGGCGGGCCAGCTCCCGTCTTGCTGTAGGTGGCAGCACAGGCGTTCAGAACCGCCTTGGCCTCTTCAGCGCCCACTGGTGGGGCTCGGACGACCTTCGGCCCGTCTTCGGACGAGAGGACGGCCATGATGGCTGAGCTGGATGGCTCGTCCGTTTCTGTTGGGGAACGGTGGATTAGTTTCACTTAGAACCAACAAAGGTACAGAGAAAGTATTATATTTTGCGTTTTGAGTTTCTCCACCAATCACATTCCCGCTCATTACGTTCCACTGATACGTTTAGATTGAAAACTCCGGACCACTCCTTCCATTCCTCTATCTCTTCCTTAACTGTGCGTGCAATCAAATTATGGAACTCCTTACCCGTAGAAATCAGGAAAAGCTAAAACTTTAGCGAACTTTAAAAACTTAGTATATAATTACTTTCTTTCTACTATAAATAATCTTTGCTACTGATACTGTAAACACCTTGTACCTATTATTTTCTTTTTCTATTTTAGTGTTTCTGTACTGTATTTATCTTGTTTTGTAATCACTATTTCCTTTCTCTAACTATTATGTTCACTATGTTATCTTTAAACCTATCTTTTTGTACCCATTTATTTTTATTTTTATTATTTCTACAATTTTGTTGTAGACGCCACTGCTTCCGTGTGTACAATGATCTCTTTTCTTCCAAAGGTTGCCTGGAAGAGATCGCTTTTAGCGATAAGGCCGCCCATTGTCTCACTTTTTGCTACGCACAATTCTTTGTAATATTATTTTTTTATGGTGTTTCAATAAAGAATATTGTATTGTATTGTATTGTATATTGGACTGTCTGTACTGTCATATATGGGTCATAAGCATCTTAGTTGTAGGACACTGCTGAACATTGAGAGCATTATAAGAAAATCCATATTACACGTCGAGCCGTGCCGTAACAAGCTAGTTTTGCTTAAGGCGTCAGCGCAGACTACGGTAAAACGCTACGCTGCGTGCCAGCGCAAATAGCAGCTGACGTAGTTACATTAACAACGAAGGTACTATACTAATACAGATGATTCCATGGTACCTGAGACGATGATATTTTAGTTTATAAGATTTATATTTGTATGTATGCCAGTCTGTGAGGTCTATGTTTATATGGGCCTGAGATGCCTGAAATCAATGATTTGTATAGATAATATCTTTATTGCACACAAATGCTTACAGACAAACTTAAAAATAACAATCAATAGCCACATTTGTTGTACAATTAAATTATTATTATTATTTATTAATAGCCAGAGTGCGGCTCGTAGGGTGTTGGCACCGACTATTGTTATGAAAGTAAACGCTACGCATCTTGTCGGATTGGTTAGTTAGTTAGTTAGTTAGGGGGGCCCTGATTTTTCCGCACTTTGGTCCATTGTGCGTGGATTGGTCGGATTGGTGTCAAACTGTAATGGCAATGTAAAAGTGTTATGTAAATTGTTCGATTCACTTCGAACACCTCAGCAGCATCAACAATTTGTGTTATGTAGGTCGCACGGTTACTACCTTGAACCAAGCGAATCTACGTAAGACAGTGCACAAGCATCGTTCATCCGTGTCGCACTCATCAGAATCATTAGAATCGTTAATAACGTATAAGCAATAAATCTATTATCAAGTGATTTCGGTTCTATTATTCAGCATCAAGGAAGTTGCTAGCGCGATTTCCTATATAAATATATAAATAAATAAATCTTATAACGCGTAACAACTGACGTAGTATAATAACTAGGCTACTGACCTTCAGTGACAGTGACGATCATCTTCACGTTGTCGGGCAGGCGCTCCGGCAACCACCGGCAGGCGCGCAACGCGTCGGCGCCGACTACGCACAGCAGCACGCTACGCTTGCGCCCGAGCGCCGAGAGCAGCTGGCGTAGCGCGTGCGAGAGTGAGGTCACATCCTGAAATTATTCAGATATAAGTCAAAGTCAAGTCGTTTATTTTCTTAGAAACACACGGTTAAAACTAAAATTATTTAAGCACAATTTTTTTTTAGACATTATTTAGAACTAGTGGCCCGCCCCGGCTTCGCACGGGTTTTTATTTAATTTTTTTCCCGGCAATTATTTGATTTTTTCTCGCCTTTTAAACCTTCCCTAGACCTCCACGAACATTTCAAGACTATGATAAGATAAATCCTTTCAGCCGTTCTCGAGTTTTCATCAGACTAACGAACAACAATTCATTTTTATTTATATAGATTTAGCATCTGCTTTAGATCTACATATATAGATTTATCTCTCGGTCAATATGAATAACCGTTTTGATTCAAATAAAACAAGAATAGTATTATTCTTATTTTATTAAAAAAGAAAATCAAAGAAAAAGAAAAAAATTTTATAAATAAGAATAGTATTATTCTTAATTTATTTATACCATAGACCTGATGACTACATAAATAGTAGGTATTTATCCAGTCTGATAGCCCGTCCAAAGATACTGGACACCTTAACGATTTGTAATAAGTGTTGTAATAATAAAGAGTGCTAAAACTCACTTTTTAGGTTAATCTATTTTTAATCATCTTTAACGTTCGCACGCCACGTAGGATTCGAACCTGCACCGGGAAAGCGCCCCGACGTGCTACCAAATTATGAAAGCACGTCAATCACGTGATAATATATAAATGTCATAAAAATCAAAAATAGAGAACACCTCTTTTTTGCTTTATAAATTATATTGCGTTATGGAGCCAGAAAATACCAAAGTGGGAGCTTTTGACGTAAAAATACTAAAATTATACGTCTAATCTAAGAAACTTGAATGTACTTTATAGTCTTGATTTTTATTTGCAAGAAAAAAATAAGGGTTACAAACATAATCTAATGTAATTTTTAATGATTTTTATAAGTGATAAACCTCACTTTGCAGGTTAAACTATTTAATAGAAAAATTTCGACCCACACGTAATGACGCGTTGTTGTAATTGGTAGCGCGTCGGGGCGCTATCCCGGAGATGCAGGTTCGAATCGTGTGCGCGATAGTTACGGATGTGTCTTAATCTTTTTGAAGTGAAACTTCTTTAGAATCGTTGTGATTTCAGACCGGATGCAACGGAAATACGTCAGGTAAGCCAATCTTAAACGCTAACAAGGTTAAGCAACTTTCCGGAACGCCAGTACTTGGATGGGTGACCGCCCGAACAAAATCTTTTTGCACAGTTTATTTTTTATTAATCTCATTCTTTTGTCGATTTACTGAAGTTTCACTTCTACCGTGTGTGAATCGCACACACACCTTTTTTCTGCATAAAAATGCTTTAATGTAGGTAAACAAATTAAACATACATTGCGACCTCTATACACGCTCCCGTTGTGCAAAACGTGGCATTGGTCCACAATTGATTTGAGCAGCTGATGCGAGCTGCTGGAGTGAGACGTCAGACCGACGAACCTGAAAACCAGAGAAGTCAAAGTCAAAGTCAAAACGTTTAACTCATTTTATTTTTATTTATAAATCTGTGTAAACGCCACTGCTCTCTCTTATTATCAAATTTCTGATCCATCCAAAGGTTGCCTGGAAGAGATCGCTATTAGTGATAAGGTCGCCCATTGTGTCACTGTATTAAATATGTATCTCCTATGTATGTTCCTATATTGTGGTGTTACAATAAAGAATTTTTGTATTGTATTGTTTATTTCCTTAGAAGCACATAGCCTACATGGACAGAAGAAGGAATCAGAAATGCCGGGGATGCTATTCATGTAGGTGGTAATGATGTTTTGTTATTAATTCATAGATTCCGAAGGTCGTGGGTTCAAACCCCGCCGCGCACCTCTGGATTTTTCTTCTAGAAAAATGTATTGGCGCGCGAATTTAATTTAAACTAAACAATTTTAAATTTATATCATCATAATATATTCACCATAGGTACGCTTTGTATTTGTAGCTTTTAACTAGCACTACATTTAAAAATTTCATTATTCTAATATTAATGAAACAAAAACATACCGTTGTATTCAAATTAACTCTTAGTAAAACATGACACCTATAAGGTAAGGGTACTTGATGGTAATAATGATAATGTATATGGTAATGATGATGTTAGTCTGGTTATGAGGGTTATGATAATGTTAGTGATGGTAATGATAATAGTAACATTCGTCGTGTTCGTCTAACCTGAGGTTTTGTCTGTTCACGTCCGTAAGTGGTAATCCTCTGAATCCTTACACGTGACCTCCGGGTGGTGCAAAGAACAGTCTCTGGTGGGAGGCTTCGGCCGCGGCTTGTCACCACCCTCCGGGCTGGGCCAGTGCGTGAAGCGATTTTTTCGTGTTTCGTAATGTGGTTTCGAAGCCATCTACCTTCTAGGCCTTCATGCTCCATCTTAGACCACATCGTCACCTTACATCAGGTGAGATTGTGGTCAAATGAAGGCTTATCAATAATAAAATAAAATACCTGACAACGACAGCCAAGTCCTGGAGACAAGTGGGAGCGATGGTGACCGCCCGCGCGACCAGCGTCGCCTTGCCGCAGCCGGCGCCTCCGATCAACGCTAGTGGAACGTTACTCTCTCCTGTTATGTAACTGTGGGAAAGACAAATATAATTCGAGGTTAAAAAAAGTGTGTGTGTGTCAGCTACGACGCACGATTGGAGTTTACTCCTTACGAACTATAATTATGATATATATCGAATAGAAAAAAAGGGTAAATGAACGCATCTGCTAAAATTATAAGAGAAACAAACATATATCTGTAATTATTCGGATTATTTATATTACTTCACTAAAGCGTATTACATGTTACAAAATAATATAAATAAAATACAGCAATACCTCTTTGCGCGATACTTCGTAGTCTCAACTACGAAGTATCGCGCAAAGAGGAGACCCCGAGAATGAGATACGCTGTGTAATGTATTCCATTTCATTCTTTTACACGTTAAATCCTACAGATATATATGTTTGTCTCTTTCTACGTAACGCCTCAACTTTTCGTGTTACACTTTTTGATTTTACTCCTCATAAAATTTCCGTACCAGGCCTTATAACTCAAATCGTTTCTTAAGGAGTAAACTCCAAAAACTTCTCATCTTCATCACTCTATTAACGTTCCCACAGCTGGGACACAGGGACTTCTCTCTTAGCGAGAGAGATTAGGCCTTAATTCATCTAGCTGGCCAAGTGCGGATTGGTGAATGTCACATGTCCTTCAAACTAATTCATTCAAACTAATATTTGATATACACTTCGACTTCATAATACAGGCATAAGTCGGCACGCTTGTTTCAATACAAATCGAGATACTTGCGTTATCTAGGTAGATACATGATACATGTATGTCTGTGACCATAACCCTGTTAACTAAACAGTTAATAAGAGTAAAATTCAATTAAAACTTACGTTTTGAGTTCATTGAGCGTGACCTCCCGGTTGGACGTGCACTGCGCCGCTTTCTGGCAGAAAGCAAGGTGCTCATTCACCTCGTCCAGGAGACTGAAATGTGAATTAAATGTTAGATTTTGCTGTACTATACATTTTATTTATTATATTTATTATTATATTATTATTTTTATTATAGTTTTTATTTGTCATATATGAGTAGTTTAGTTTGCTTGAAATAAATAAGTACATTTTTTTTTTTTTTTTTTAATTTTATACATGAAATAAGAATAATGATGAAATAGGCATAGTGACAACATAAAACTGCTGTATGCTTCGCCGCAGTGTGATATATTATTTTTCAGAAGCAGATTGACAAGCAGATTGGTAAGTGCAGCATCAGTATTCGGTGGGGTGGTCCAAAAAGACGCTGCTCTCCTTTTTTTTTTTTTTTATTCTTGATAAGCCTTCATTTGACCACAATCTCACCTGATGTAAAGTGACGATGTGGTCTAAGATGGGACATGAAGACCTAGAAGGCAGATGGCTTCTCCGGACCACATTACGAAACACGAAAAAATCGCTTCACGCACTGGCCTAGCCCGGAGGGTGGTGACAAGCCGCGGCCGAAGCCTACCACCAGAGACTGTTCTACCTTCGTTAGTGTCCCTTTGCTGGGTTAGGTATATATTGCTCACGAGAGGAGGTGGGAGTAAGAGAGAGTAACTAATCGTCTCTTAGGGTCTGCTCATTTCCAACGGAAAACCTATTTTATAGCAGTTGTTTTATTTAGTTTAGTTTGATACTAATATTAAGTACCAATCATAGCTATTTATGCTATTTTGCTTTGCCCAATCCGGGTCATGATTGATACAGATATACGAACAAATAAAAAAAAAGGTGTGTGTGTGTGATTCATGATAGAAGTGAAACTTCAGTAAATCGACAAAAGAATGAGAAGAGTAAAAAAAAAACAAAAAAAAAAATACTATGCAAAAAGATTTTGTTCGGGCGGTCACCCATCCAAGTACTGGCTTCGCGCAGAGTTGCTTAACCTTGTTAGCGTTTAAGATTGGCTTACCCGACAGGTAAGGTTATCTTATTTCCATTTCCGTTGCAACCGATTTCAAATCACAACGATTCTAAAGAAGTTTCACTTCAAAAATAATTAATTTACCAACTTACAAAACAAAATTATAATTTAATTTACGCGAATGTCACATGTCTAGCGGTTCCCACACTAGGATTAGATAACTCTGTAGGCCGTAAGCCCGGGTCTGCGGACTTCCACTTGGCACTAACCTGGTGGGTATTCCGTTATGCCCCGCCGCAATATGGTGGTCGGCGACCAGCGCGTCCAGCAAAGCGTCCAGGCGTTCCCCCAACGCCGCCCTGACCCCAGCCGTGTACTCCTCTTCGGCAGCCCCGGTGCTGACGGAAGCTGGTCTGCCGCGGATACTGGCGCGGATTATGTTTCTCTCGCTTAGGTGCATCTGGAAGAAGGAAATACATTTTTCTAAATATTTTGGAGTTTTATTTCGGGCCTGGGTGTTTTCTATGTATCTAGTTATGTATTTACAAAACAAAATTATCTATGTATATCAGTCACTTAACACCCATAGTACAAGCGCTGAACTGTTTGGGGTTAGGTGATGCTGTGTGATTAGTCCAGAAATAATATTGACTAGCCCGTTCCGGTATTGCACGAATTACAAAACCTTTTTGTACGGTTTGCAAACCATACAGAGTACAGGTTTCCGAAACTCAGCAGTTTACGCTATGACGTGCATTACATTCGCTCTTTCGGGCAGTCGCAAACTACTGTCTAACTGCAGACAACACGTCACGGCGTACTCTCGCGACCATACTCTACTAGTACGAATAAACCGTGAAAACTTACAATCTACTCTTTTAACTCAATTTACTATTATTAGATTGTAGGGAGCACACTACGCACCCTACACTTTCTCTTGAATCACTCTTCCTATTGCTAAAAACTGAATAAAGATCTGTTCCATATTAGGACCTTACCTTTTTTTGATATACATAAATGACTTGCCACATCTTGTACAGGACCAACATGAAATTGTATTATTTGCTGATGATACTTCACTTCTTTTTAAAATAGATCGTCGCACTAATAACTTTGACAAGGTAAATAATGCAATTTCTAAAGTAGTCCATTGGTTTGAATCCAATAATCTATTATTGAATGAAAATAAAACTAAATGCATTCGATTTTCACTACCTAATGTAAAACAAGGTTCTGTAGATATTAAAATAAAGGGCGACAATTTAGAGCTCGTTGAAAATACTGTATTCCTAGGTATAACTTTAGATAGCAAGCTTCAATGGGACCCTCATATAGATAAATTGTCGAAAAGGCTCAGTTCTGCTGCTTTCGCAGTCAAAAAAATTAGAGTTTTAACTAATATTGCAACATCTAGACTGGTCTACTTTAGTTACTTCCATAGCATTATGTCATACGGTATTTTGCTGTGGGGGAGTGCTGGAGTAGGACGCATAAATACCATATTTGTACTGCAGAAAAGGGCTGTTCGTGCTATCTATAATATGGGTCCCCGAGATTCGCTACGTGATAAATTCAAAGAAATAAACATATTGACCGTCATTTGTCAATATATTTATGAAGCCATTATGTATACGCATAAAAATATTAATTTGTTTCCAAAAAATAGTGATAAACACAATGTAAATACAAGAAATAAATATAAACTCGCTTTGCCCACCACTAGGCTGCATAAGGTTAATGTATCATTCAAAGGGCAATGTATACGCTTCTAGAACAAGATTCCCAAAGAATTGCAACAGCAACACAAAATCAAAAACAAGATTAACAAACAAATGATGATTGTAAAGTTTCAATACAAAAACGAGCTAGAGTTTCTAATCGCTTCTTTGCTCTAGTGTAAAAAAAGCGAAGCGACCAGATACCATAAATTTATTTCCTACTTATCTTTAAGCACCTATGATTTTTTTTTTTGTTTTTTTGTAATTTATTTTGACGTGTCTAAGTTTTGTAAAACCAAACTATGGAAATAAATGATTTTGTATCTTGTATCTTGTTCAGTAGTGTTAAGTATATCCCAAATATAAAAACAGATAGACGCGGCGGGGACTTTAATTTTCAATATGTATAGATATAGATAGATTATGATCTTTATCAACTCAGCCGTAGGCGTCACCATCATAAGAATAAATATTTGAGGGAAGTGGCACGGTTCGTAACGTACGTACTCGTAGTTGCAAAGTTTCTTACACAACACCAACAGATGTCGCTACAATGCACACTATCCGTATCATATCAACGCCATCTAGTTGCGCGACCTAGCACCACATCATACCTTTAGGTCCCGCTGCAGATTGTTCAGCCTCCGCTGCAGCTCGTGGTGGTGCGCGGCGTCCCCGTCCGCGGGCTCCGAGCCGCCCCCCCCGCCCGCCGCGGCCCCCGCGCGGCACACCCACACGCAGCGCCGGGCGGCCTCAACTGACATCAGTACTGTGTGCTGCACCTCCTGAGGATATCATAAAGATTTAATAACACTATTGCACTTGTCGCATCCAACACAAACGGAGCCGTTGCGAACGCTAACTTCACAGCGCGCGCGCCTGTCAGAGTCGTGACGTCACCGCCCCAGTCGACGAGCGAGCGGCAGCGAGCGCTCCCCGTCATTCCATTCCCGGCACTCGGCGGAGACGGACGTGAAACTGTTACCCCGTTCGTGTATGTACATACATGTACAATATTTTGTGTAAAAGTTAATTATCGGATATACATTGTTAATCTGCACATCACCTTTCATTTGGACCAACTACCTTCAATACGCATAGCAGCTAGGCTCGAACAAAAATGGGCAAAAATCCTGACGCTCCGACATACTTATATATTTTTATAGTATCTTCTTTTTGCCAATGCGTATAGGCTTAAGAAGTCTATTACGACTACTGACCTGCTCCACAACAGTGGTGAGGTAGGCATCACAAGCCTCCTGAGGCAGGGTCCGCACCAGTACATTCAGAGCCTTGGCCATCTCGCGCCGCCAACGAGCTGGCGCGCCGCGGACCAGTCGGTAGCATGGCGGGGTAGTGCTTGCGTCTAGGGTGTACCTGAGGAATGGGAGCATTTAATATAACGATAGGTATATACAAATGAATGGAAGAAATAGGTCAAAAGTCTCCCGCAATTCCTTTTAAAATCTATATGAAGAGACATTTTTCCACCAGCTTTCCCAAAAGCCCTGCTGATTTCTAGGTTGGAGGAAAACTTAAAAATTGGTGACCGCCAGTGACTAGATGAAGCTGAAGCAAATTTCCCAAGAATTGCCTTAGCATTGTGATTTCCAGCATAAATAAAATCTATGAATTATCAAACATGTCTCAAATTTAGGAACAGGTATTTAATTAAGCATGAATGCACCAGGAAGGCGGCCATGTGGCGGACGAGTGGCGGCGTGTTGTGAAGCTTGCCACCAACACCTGATGACCACGACCACTCTGTCAAGAGTGCAACCGAAGAAGAAGAATTTAATTAAGGTCCAAAAGGTCCAGCATACGAGGTCCAACATTCTAACAACTGACCATTTATTGAGCAATGCCTTGTCGCTGTCGTCCTCGGCGGCCTCCAGGGCTGCCTTGAAGTCCGCGCACTCCAGCGTGTGCGGCAGCAGCGGAGTGCCCAGCCCCGAGTTCAGGAACAGCACTGGTACCACGGCACCGAGGTCTGACTGGCCTGGAATGACAAACAATAATTATTAAGTACTAATGGACTAGCCTTTCAGCCACGCTGTTGCTCGTGTTTTATGGATTTTCCCCGGGAACAATTTTTATTTTTATTTTCCTGCGGTAATAAGCCTTGGTCGATAAATATGCTATCTAATTGTGAAATAATGATTAAAATCGTTCCAGTACTTACTGAAATTAGCACTTTTATAATCCTACTACTATTATAAAGGCGAAAGTTTGTATGTATGGATGTTTGTTACTCTTTCACGTAAAAACTACTGAACCGATTTAAATGAAATTTGGTACACAGAATCTCTAGAGCCTGAAAAATAACATAGGCTACTTTTTACCGCGGGAAAACGTCATTCCGCGGGAAAATCCATTATAACGCGGGTAACACCGCGGGCACAGCTAGTATTAGTATAGATTAAAAGGGTTGTTGGTGGCAAGCTTCCTGGCTGCGTAAAAACAGGTAAAAAGAGGCAGAAAACCTTTTCAGGCTCGCCTTGGATAAAGAAAAGTTCGAGATGATGGCCGCAGACCTTCAGAAAGGTTCACTATCAATAAAATTGGTTGGGATAAGGTTATCGCCGATGGTCCGTAGCCGTTTCAGAGATTTAGGATTCGAAATGTAATAAAACAAGAAATAAAATCTGTTAAATCAGGGTAAATATCCCGTTAGCTATCTTAATAATGTTAAATTGTATAAATAGTTTGTCTGTTTGCTATCTCCCCCAATATCTACTTAATCATACCTTTTAATATGTTATAGTTCGGCCGTTCAGAGAATGCGTTTGACACCTATCAGTTAGTCACGACTAGTGATGGGCAACATAACACTGAGTTCGTTACTGTTCCTCCAAAATTAAGCCGCTTTATTTTTAAGATTATTTTCGTTTTAAATTGGCGGAATCATTTAAAATTTATTTATTTTGGTATTTAAGTGGAAACCAAAAAAAAATTTCTCGGGAAACGCATTCTCTGAACGGCCGAACTATAATGTCACTTACGGGCCAATTCAGCGACGCATAGAACAGGAAACCTGTGGTCTCGCTGCTGCTCGAGCGGCGAGCGCCAGTGCAGGTCCGCCACGTGGATCCTCCAGCCGAGCTTGCGCGCGCGCACCCGTAGGCGGGCCGCGGCGCCGTACTGTAGTGTGCCTTTCTCTGCGCTACAGTCTGTAATATATTTAAATATTAGGTCCTTACATATGAAATTGGCGTTTTTCGTACTGGCCACTTTAATCACAAATTTCTCCTCTTTGGTAAGGAATTCCAAATTCAAATTTGTACAGCTATAGACTCATGTATTTGTGCTTCGATGATCGTCATTCATTTGTTTTTTTTCTTCTGTTTTTTTCTGTTTGCGTCACTCATTTTACAAAATGGAAAACTTAAAATATCGCATTATTTACGAGTACGAGTTCCGCCGTGGCACTAGTGCTGCGGAAACAACTCGAAGGGTGAATGATGTGTATGGCGGTCGTGTTGCAAAAGAAAACACAGTTCGTTTTTGGTTCCAACGTTTTCGTTCTGGAAATTTCGACTTGCAGAACAAGCCCCGTGGACGGCCTGAGACTCAAGTTGATAATGAAGAGTTGAAGGCTATTGTGGAAGCGGATCCATCGCAAACCACGTCCGAGTTAGCTGCAGGCTGCGGTGTTAGTGATAAAACTGTTTTAATTCACTTGAAGCAAATTGGGAAGATTAAAAAGCTTGAAAGGTGGGTACCTCACGAATTGACTGAAGCAAACCGGCAAACGCGCGTCGACTGCTGCGTTACATTACTAAACCGGCACAATAATGAAGGTATTTTAAACCGAATCATTACCTGTGATGAAAAATGGGTTCTTTACGATAATCGGAAGCGCTCAGCGCAATGGTTGGATCCTGGCCAGCCAGCCAAATCCTGCCCCAAGCGAAAATTAACCCCAAGAAAGTTACTTGTAAGCGTTTGGTGGACTAGTGCCGGTATTGTTCATTACAGTTTTCTCAAATCTGGCCAGACTATTACGGCTGATGTCTATTGTCAGCAATTGCAAACCATGATGGAAAAGCTAGCGGCTAAACAACCTAGGCTGGTCAATCGCTCCACGCCACTGCTGCTTCACGACAACGCTAGACCACACACTGCGCAACAGACGGCTACTAAATTAGAAGAGCTTCAATTGGAAAGTCTAAGACATCCTCCGTACTCCCCGGACCTTGCTCCAACAGATTACCATTTTTTTCGAAATTTGGATAACTTCTTGCAAGGGAAAAAATTCAACTCCGATGGGGCAGTCCAAATCGCCTTCAAAGATTTTATTGATTCCCGTCCGACTGGTTTTTTTAGTAAAGGGATCAATGAACTACCTATAAGATGGCAAAAGTGCATAGAAAATAATGGTTCATACTTTGATTAATTAAATATATTATATTAAAAAATATTCGACTTTTTGTTCCTCCCATACAAAACGCCAATTTCATATGTAAGGACCTAATATTAAGTGAAAAATTAAAATTTCAAAGATTTTAATTTCAAGATTTGCCCTGAGAGCGAAATATGTGTGAATAAAGTTTGACATTGTTTTCATGGCAACACATACGGTTTAGAAGTGCCAAAAATAGTGACATCCTTTTCTCACCCACGATAGTAAGTAATTATGCTATCACTTTTGTGTAGCTACTCCAAACTTTTATTCATATAGTATTTAATTTATCCATGGAGTACAATGTTATCCAAGTGACTCAATTAACATCATTATATATATTACCTTGGGACTTCTTGTGACTGTCTTCTGTCTGTCTTTGGATATTGTACAATTATAGAAAGAGTGGCATAAACAAAAGCAAAGAATCACTCATCATGTGAGTCACAACCTTTACCAGTTCACCAGTCCCTTGTTAGTTCACCGCACAGACATAGATGATCAAAGCACGTCGTCTCCTAGCCCGCTGGCCGGCTACCCTGCCCAGTAGACTGGTTCTCTGCTGTTCAGTTGGGGGGGAACGTGTTGCCCACTGTCATCTTCTGTAGAGGACTTTCTACAAAGAGAGATACCAGCAAGGAAGTGACCCATAACGTCATTACCTTGCGAGTCCGCAGCGCATACATAGATGATCATAGCACGACGTCTCCTGGCGCGCTGGCCGGCTACCCTGCCCAGTAGACTGGCTCTGTGCTCTTCAGGTAAGGCGGCCACGTTGGGGGGAACTGGAGGCCCGCTGTCATCTTCCTTGGGTGTCGTGCACGCGACCGGTGAAGATAAGGAGATGGAATCTGTAAGTGTTGGTCACAGTTAAACTATGATGGTGAGGTATGTGTCTTTAGACAGCTTGCGTTTCAACTTTAAATTATGTTTAAAACTTTTGCAGTACAGGAATTTGTGTAGCACTTGAAAAAGTAAATAGTGTACCCAATAACATTACAAGCTGCACATACAAAAGATTTGCTATCATTACAATTGGCGATGCAAAGATTCTAACTAGCGCCTCTAGTGTCAAAATTATGAAGCTGTCTAAGAACGACAAGTTGATAGTTTTCGTTACAATTAACGTCAGGGTAAAACATACACAATAAATACAAATCAGATATAAACAAACAAAGTGTCGTTCTTAGACAGTTTCTAAATTTCGCCGCTAGAGGCGTGCGGATAATCTTTGCATCGCCAATAATACTAGCTGACCCCAACAAGCGTTGTTTTGCCATACGCGCATCGCAATGTGATTGCTTCTGTCAGTTGCCATGGATATCTATAAAATACAAATATAAAATATCTAGTTTTTGCTCTACATCGATAGGTCCGTTTGTTTGAGTATCTTTGCCTTGTATGTATCACAAAAGTTTAGATACTGTTAGGTCGTTCACCTTATGCTAACAAAACTTCAATCAATACAATTTATTATCTTTAAACAAGCCCATTATATTATGTTATCGTACCACTATGTCACGAATAATTATATGTTTAGCCACTCGACATATAAAAAACATAAAAGCTATCTATATTACTTTCTGTACTTAATTAATTTCAAAGCCCCTTATGTCATTAGCGTAAGAGCTCATAATTTTATAACCAACAATTTTATGCTAATTCTAGCCTTTTATAGTTTTAAATTGAATTTATAATTTTTTTGAAGTGTAGTGGTAATTCGTAGAATTTCCTCTTAGTTAGTTATCCTTTAAATACAAGTAGATATGGATATGACATTTTCACATTTGAAACAAATATAAAAACTAATTATTACCATTACGCCTGTTGTGTTTAGCTTCATGTCTCTTTTGTTGATTTTTATATTGTTGTGGGTGTGACTTTTAAATATGATAAAGGTGACCAACATCTGTCTCATACCACTATATTTTCAGGTAAGGTTTACGAACCAAGAAAAACCCACCCGTGGTAATACATTATAAAGACAGCTGTCATTTTGTATTCTGCGCCTAGCAACAGGACCTTTCAAGACAAAATTTAGCTAAGTAGCAACATTCGGTTATCATTTCATCATTCATTATAGTCTGGTTTTGGCATCATCGGATTATGTAACTTTTAGTTTTAAGGCCGCCCATTGTATCTCTATAATTTACATGTATTTTGGTTCCTAATCATTGTTCTGTTGTATTATAATACTAGCGGCAAGCCCCGGCTTCGCACGGGTAATTATTTTTTCGTTATTTTTTTTTAATAAAAGTATCCTATGTTACTTCTAATACCTTCAAGAGTATATGTGCAAAGTTTCATGATGATCGGTTAAGTAGTTTTTACGTGAAAGCGTAACAAACAAACTTACATTAGCATTTATAATATTAACATGATTGGTGTTTCAATAAAGAAATACTCTTAGTAAAGTATTGTATTGTATTATCACAGAAAATAGACTTGAAGAATAAAAAAGCTATTCAACTCACCAGAGACACTAGATCCAACCGGCCTCTTCAGCTGCGGTCTGGAGCCCCGCAGCGATGAGGACGGTTCCAGCAGCGTCGGGGTCGGCTGGCACTGCTCCTCAGCGGTGGCGTCCACCGAGGGCTTGGTGACTCGGTACGTTGCTGACGCCGACGCCGACCTGCGCGAACAGCAGTTCGACCTACGGTCAATGTCTCTGGTTTACTACGGGTGCAAGCTATCATCTACACAACTAATCTATACTAATACTAGCGTGTTGTGTAGAAGCCGTGTTGGCTAAGTGGGAGGACACTCGACTTTCATTCCGAAGGTCGTGGGTTCAAACCCCGCCACGCACCTCTGGATATTTCTTCTTTAGAAATTTATGTGCGCTTTAAACACGTGCTTTAACGGAGAAGGAAAACATCGTGAGGAAACCGGCATGTACTGAGAATTTTAAAAAGAGTTTGAAGGACATGTGACATTCACCAACCCGCACTTGGCCAGCGTGGTGAATTAAGGCCTAATCTTCCTCGTCAAGAGAGAAGTCCCTGTGTCCCAGCAGTGGGAACGTTAATAGGGTGATGATGATGACTAATACTAGCGGCCCGCCCCGGCGTCGCACGGGTATAAAATTTTCCCGGAAATTATTCGAATTTTTCTCGCCGTAAAACCATCCTATCTCTCAAGTTGGATCGAACTGCACATGGTGTGCGAATTTTATTATAATCGGTTAAGTGGTTTAGGAGTCCATTGAGGACAAACATTGTGACACGAGATTTATATATATTAAGATTACTAACAGACACCTTTTTACACGACTGCGCAAAGATGAAGTGGTAATGTGTTTAGCAGTCTATGTATTCTTTGTTCCACTATATAGATCAAAAGCCTAAGCCGATTTCTATGATTCACACGTCCATCGATGCCTCTTAGTACGGCGAGTGTCACAAAAGATATGACGTTAGTGAAAATTCAACATGGCGACTACTGGACGCCATTTTGTAAAAATTACAGTCAACAAACTACATTATGTGGGGTATCATCATCTTCGAATAGGTATTGAAAAATCATTTTAGTTTGTTTTCAACATTTTTTGATCCGACTGACTGTTTAGGAACTATGTCTATGGTGGAACTATGATTTAAAATTGCGTAAAAACCATTCTCATTTAAAAGGCATAGACAATATTCCCAAAACAGTTAAGTCTAAGTTTTTTTTTTTTTTTTTTTATTCTCGATAAGTCTTCATTTGACCACAATCTCACCTGATGTAAAGTGACGCGAAGGTAGATGGCTTCTCCGGGCCGCATTACGAAACGCGAAAAAATCGCTTCACGCACTGGCCCAGCCCGGAGGGTGGTCAGTCGTTTTATATTTTTTCTTAATTTCAGCTTGTTACAATATTTAATTAACAATAACATAAAATAAAGTATCCTTACATGCGCCCTCATAGTGTCACTTTTAAAGCTTAGTTTTAAGCCTTAAAAGTTTCCTTGCCACAAGGGTTACTGTTAAGAAAATGTTGATAAAATGTGGAAGGCAGTGGAATTTGTAATATTTCTACATTATTAAACAATCATGCAATGCAGAGAGTTTAACCCCGCCTCAACCGCTCGGCCATGCATTCTCCAGATGATCCAGTGAGCAAGATATTTCGTGTATTTGTTGTATGACATACTCGTTCCGATAAGCAGGAATTTGTATAAATTTAATGATTTTTTCGAATGGTGCGGACTGCCTTTTACACCCCAAAATCATCGCTAAATAATGATTGAGATTGTTTTGTAAGCGCAGCAGTTCTATGTAATTTAGCAGAATGTTACATTACATAGAAACAATCGACATTATTATTATTAGTATTTGGCGTTTCTTCTAACTAATTCTTCTGACTAATTTACCTTGGAGATGGTGAAACACCATCTCGGTAAATTAGTATTTTGTTAAATATAGAGCTGATAAAATCCGAATAAAATAAAATAAATCAAAAATCAACTGACAACTGTCAGTGACTGACTGACCGAGATTACACTACTTTAAACCATTGACTATTTTACTTGAGAAATGGTGAAATAGGCCCTTAGCAACATTAAGGACCTCTCTCACCATATCAGAGTAAAATAATCAATGGTTAAAATAAAAGTAAAGAAATCTTGGCCCGTCAGACACTGACTATTGTCTAATATATAACGATTAAATAAGTTTACCTGCAGATTGTGTAACAGGCCCCTTAGTTTAGTAAGCTACTGTGCTATTTTTTTATTTGATATACTTAGGGCAGATTTTTCAATTATCTGATAGGCTTTAAATGACGTCATTTCTGTACATTTGACAGTCATTGTTAGATAGATACTCTAAGCATTGACGTTATCAGAAAGATCGATTGCAAATGCATGAGCATAATGTTTTGGTACAGTCGATTTTCGCGGCAATCAAGCAACTAGCAAGCCCAGAACGACGCTAAATTGGCTTGATGACGTTAGCTAGCCCATTCGTTCAGAAACCGACTCAAATTTGATTTTGTATGAAATAAATTTGTTTCTTTTTTTAAGGTATTTAATATTTGTTTCTTATTGTTTGATTGTTTGTCTTTTTGTTTACTTTCGATTTGTCAAAAACACGTATGTATGTTTGTGTGTTTCGCCAGGGAGGAAGAAGGAGAATTATGCTGCGTTTTTAGACAAATACTTTCTCCTAAATTAAACTCTACCTATTGCTGAAAACAGCATATAGATCCGTATGAATATATATTTAATTTTTTTAAATAGTAGATATATATCAGAACGAAAATGAATTAAAGTTTCTAATCTCTTCTTTGCAACACGCCTTCAATGCTATGGAAATAAATGATTGTCGTCAAAGATTGTAAAACCTTCAGCAATACTTACGCAATGTACTTTATCAAGAGCAAATAAATCAATTTCAAATATTTGAACATCATAAAATCAATAGCAAAACAAAACAACTAAATCCTATACAAGGTGTACCGTAAGCTGGGCCGAGGTGTGGCAGGGGGTGGGGCAGTGACGTCACGCGATGACGTCACCGTGACGCGCGCTCCGACCTACTTCCTTCGTGAGCTTTGTTTCCAGTCTCGCCTCTATAGCTACATAGAAACTTATAGAGCTATTTATATTATATTTGACTGTGGGAATGGAATAATTTGTTAACACCTATTGATTTATTGTGTTTGTATTGCGAATTTAAATGTTAGGGCTTGTTTGGACTACGGTTTTAAGTTGTAACGTTTTGGTTTCAGACCTGGATTTTACTTTTCGCTTCTATATTCTGTAGCTAGGTATAGATTGAATGATATTACTTAAGGGAATGGAATAATTTGATAATACCAATTGATTGATTGTGTTTGTATTTTGTGTGAGTTACAGAATATTATTCAGGTGTGGGTTTGGAGACCGTTGCTCGTCTAAATTGTACTTTTTGTCTCTATACTAATTTATTATTCTATGCTCTATACGTTAATTGTTTTACTTAAGTAGACAGGTTTCAATAATGCTTGATTAGGGGAATGGAATAATATTCTAACACCTTTTGTAAAATGGTTTCAATTTATTGTTTTTGTATTGCGAATTGAGTTGTTAGTCGCTACGATTTTAATTCTAAAGGGTTTGGACTCCGTTGTACATTTGTCTGGATTTCGTTTATGAAAGATATATGGAAATGGAAACTAGCTTAGATGTGTTATAAGGATTTCTTGGGAGAATTACGTATTTACTCATGATAAAATAATTTTACGTTTACGTAGTGAGCAATGATTTAAGTTTCAAAGGTCTATTGTACATAATAAATAAATATTTATATCACTTGAATTTCGCTCCCAACTATGTCCGCATTATTAAGCATTTGCCAGTGATATTCTAAACATTATATTATGTAATCTTGAGAAGCTCACCAAAAGTTCAATTGATTACCAATTGAACTTTTATTCATAAATCAACGACGTTTTTGTTTTGAAATACATTTATCAAAGAACCGCTAGTTATTATGATTTTTTTTCTGGTATTAATAATCTAATACTTTAATGGCTGTAACAAAAAAAGGAAGGTTCTTAACAAAAAATATTTTTACTACAAACAATTTCCACTTCAAAGTAAATTTTGGTGAATGAACAAAAAGGCTAAAATGGCCGCCGCGAAAAGGTTCCAGCGAAAACTCTTTACGTTTGTTTAATTTACTTTAAACTCATTAGGGCGTGGTATGTTCGCCTTCCTTTTATTTTCGTATCATTTCTGCGAAAATGACACCTTTCTCTTTTTGGTAATCTATAGAAGCCTAATCAATTTAAAATGTAGAAAAACGACGTTGACGTGATTATCAGGTTATTGTTAGAAAACTATAACACACTCATCATGAGTTAC
Organism: Gymnoscelis rufifasciata; assembly: GCA_929108375.1. Classification (NCBI taxonomy): domain Eukaryota; kingdom Metazoa; phylum Arthropoda; class Insecta; order Lepidoptera; family Geometridae; genus Gymnoscelis; species Gymnoscelis rufifasciata. Next base: position 2,604,566 of record OV815326.1, read on the forward strand.
TGACTGAAGCGCAAAATGGCGTTCAACTGAGTAACTAACATCTTTTTCACTCAATTTGATTTAACTTGACACTGGCAAACTGACGCGTCAAGCGCAGAGTCCAATTAAATTAAAAGAAATTGATTTAATTTAAGTTACCTACTGACTATTCAACCTGTACACTTAAATGTTCCTAAAATCTCAACAGTTTTGATAGCTTTATTAAGTAAGACAATCCAAAAGCAAACATAACACACACTTAACTTAATCATCCACGTCAGACTACATAATATGTATGTATTATAATATGTATTAGCCCAATTTATTATTCTATGGTATAGCTTTAAAAATGTTCCCATTTAAATATCAGAGGAATATATCTTCAGCCGGCTGTGTTTTGTAATTTAAGTAAATTTAGTTAAAATAACTTACTTAACAAGTAAAATATAAACCAAGATGTAGGCAACTTGAAATGACCGAAATCTATACTAATATATAAAGCTGAAGAGTTTGTTTGTTTGTTTGTCTGTTGTTTGTTTGTTTGAACGCGCTAATCTCCGAAACTACTGGTTCGAATTGAATAATTCTTTTTGTGTTGGATAGTCCAGTTATCGAGGAAGGCTATATAACATCACGCTACGACCAATAGGAGCAAAGATATAGTGGTAAATGTGTAAAAAACGGGAGAAATTGTTTATCTTTGAAGCCTTCCGTTGCGTGCGCCGTGAAAACGGTTCAAGATACACATAAAATATGTATTAAAGAATAATAGCTCTTTTAATGATCTAAAAAACAGTCCGCGATAGTATATGTCTATCTTTTAAGATTAACTCACATAAACCGTTTTTATGGTACCAAATTTGGTCGAAATAATTTGTTTAAGTTGTATCAACATAATAATATGAATCTTTATTCAAATAAATATGTTGTTGGTTAAGAGTACTTCATCCATTATAACGCGGGTAGCACCGCAGGAAACAGCTAGTAATATATAAAAACATAACACAATTCAATTTGAAAACCAGGTTTAGCTCACATGTATTGTTGTGACGATATTTAGATCTTATTAATTATCAATGGTTAAAAAACCTCGAGTGGGAACATCATATCGTCACAAAATCCTAAAGTAACATCCATCTAAAAAGGGATAGTGTACATTTATTTCCTATTTATCTTTCAGTAGGTACCTATGTGCAATTTGTTCAAATTTTTGTATTTTTTCTTTAACGTTCCTAGATTTGTAAAACCAAACAATGGCAATAAATAATTTCGTATCGTACTCGCGTTCGTTTTGAAAATGTATTATTTAATGCTCGTAGTTACAACAGTTTATTTAATTCTCTCAAATCTGATCTGAGTACAGAGCACACACAAGTGCACACGTACCTACAATCAAAACATTGTTAGCTTATGCAACAACACGTCATAATGCATGTCTATGGATACGTCGTTGACCGGGCGGGCACGCGAACGCATCGTAAATTATAAATAATACCTAAGATGGCGGCCGCACCTGATTGCTATTTGCTATCATATGCAAATATGTATAAATTAACTGGGCATAATAAGCTTGTGAAGAAGGATTTATTTTTTATTTATTTATTTGCTCACATGTACATTTAATACAGATAAAGGTATACAAATTGTTACATCTTAGGTAGATATCTACATGCACCCCGGAGGGGCACAGCAAATTCATCGGTTTCACGGTTTGCGTCAAATTACATTAAAAACAAATAAAAAAAATTTGTATACAATATTCTTATTTTATTCAAACTTTATGTTATTTGACGAAAACAATTAAAATAAGTTAGTGGTTTATTTAAAATGAGCATTATTTGTTTTTGTTTAACGTCGTGATTTGTTTTTTTTTTGTTAGGTAATGTGTCGTTTGTGCGCGAAGGCTTTATAATTAGCTTTTTGTAAATTAATTTAGCTAATTATTTCGCTGTGTTAGCTGTAGGCCTTCTCTATAAATAATCAAATAAAGATAAACCTGACGACATTGTTTGTTTTTTTTTGTTCTCGCTGATCTCAGGAACGACTGGTCTGGTTAGAAAAAAAACAGTGTTTTTTATCATCGAGGAAGGCTATAGACTACTTTTGTGAAGCTAGTAGTTCTCTTTATAAAATGCCACTAAAATATATATTTGGCTTACTGCTAACGAAAACAAACGTTTAATAATAATATATTACCAAGAACTTTTCATTTACGTTTCACATAATTTTCTTCGAATTCGAAAGAAATATATTTTTTGCAAGTGTTGTTCTTTGACATCAAGCTAAATGAATTGCAAATTGAAAAATCTTATGATCGTTTAAATTTAGTGTACAAATTAGGTAAAGCTCAAATCCTTTAATAGTTAAGTCTTATTCATCCGTTAATGTATTTATATCCACCACTGTAACCAGAAAACCAACGCATCATAGCGACGTCAAGCGGTGTCAAGGCCTTTTCGTCCATACGGTACACATTGCATATATTTTAGTTAAATGATTAATGTATGTGTTTGTGGTAGGAATAATAATGTTTTCTCTTTGTGTTTGTTGAGAAATATTCACTTTTACCAGATTCAATGATAAAGGTTTCTGAGAATTTGGTCATCTTTCAAATTATATTTCTGTGTTAAACTAACTATCGAAATAAATATATTTTTGGACATAAAACCTTTACCTAAATGATAGAAAAGAATTAAGCACTCTATAAATCAGTTGAAATCAGCCCTAATTTAATGCTAATAGCGATTGCTAACTGCTTTCTGACAGTGTGCCAACTTGCGCGGGAGTTGTCAGGTGAGAACGTCACACCTCAAGGGGGCTTTAGGGCTAATTTGGATGATTTATAGTCCCAACATCGATGCGGTTATTTTCTGAGAACATTTCTATAATTCGACTAGCAATCAAAGGTGATATTATTACACAACAAGTCTCAAAATATTGTTGTTATTTAGTGGATCGATAAAAAAAAGGAAAATCGTGTAATGAATTATTTTATTGATTATTTAATAATAATTTGGGGGCTTATTTATAAAAAATAATATCGTCTAACCCTCGCGGTCGCGGAACACATTCTATCGAACAGTAAAATTACTTATGACGACGGCTCGGTTCGGGTCATCACGAACGTCTGTTCGTTGATTAGAACTCTCCACATATTCTACCCTTCATGATGACCTTGGTCGCCTGGATTTTGGTTTATCCAGCGTTGTATCGGTCTCTCCAAACTCTTTGACCCATTTTAAATAAGGGGAATGCTTGGCGCATCATTTGAGTGGCAAAAACTTCGAATACTGCAGAATCTCCGAATCACCAATTTTGTATAACTTTAGTACGCTAAACGCGCGGTCTGATCCTGAGAAACGCTCCACCTACTGCGCATTGCCAAGAGCCAGGCGACAGATTGACATAACCCCCGCGACCCATTGATTCGTTGCGTTCACGCAGCAAACTAAATAAAAATAAACTTTCTTTTGAGACACCTTGTATATTTATCATAATATAAGCTATAAAGAATGCATATTTTTGCCTAGTTGTAACTTTATTGGTTATTCCAATTGGTTAGTTATGCATTCGAATTATAAAGAATTTTTTGTGCAGAAATAGGGTGTGACGCATATCGTTACTGTTGTCGCCCGCTGGATTCGAACTTGCACCTCATTCTATAGCCTCTACTACCAAGCTCACTTGGTTTATCACTTTGAAAAATAGTATACGTAGAATTGTAAAGATGTTTGTTTGTTTGTTTGCTTGAATGACTTGGGCTAATTTCATCTCAACCAATAGTATATACTTACATTGGAAAATCACGTAAATGAAATAGAATAAAAAAATCACTTCGACTAATTAGTCCTTTATCCAGAAACCTTCAAGGTTACAAAAATAACGTGGACTTTAAAGTGTTCTCTTATCACAACAGTTTGTTGAAAAAGAAGCCAATTTACATACACGCATAAATTAGAATTATTGATAGTGAAACAATGAATGACGTCACCATGCACGTCATAGACGAACTAGGTCACAGTAGATGGATACTTAAATAAACGAGAATATAAACTAGGAATGTTAAATAATATGGCCTTCGTACAAACCTCAATCTTTGTTTCGAATTCAACCCTCATATGCATAATAACTAGTTTAGTTTTAGTTTTTGAATTCTGTGTCATAATTAATATTAATTGCTAAACGTTTACGAGTAGAGTACTCTATTTTATGTTATTGCAAATTAACGAAAGAAAACATAATCCCTTACGTGTGAGATGGATCTAGGAGGCATTACACAATGAGGCTTCCATGTGATTCGGCAGTCAATAGGTACACTTTGTATTCATTTTATAAAAAACAAAAGGGCGCAAACATATGAGGATTATGGTACCCTATATGGCAAAGATAGGCTCTTTTGCAACAGAGGTTCTCAACTTATCTTCAATAATAATCAGTATTAGCACAATAGGGGGGGGGGGGTATATTACTGCAATGTGTTTGCGCTAGAGACAGCACAATAGACAGTAAACAGAAAAGAACAAGTTTCTTTCGCAGACAAATCACAAATGCATTGTGGCCTCTCAAATTTGCACGCCAGGATTGGCAAAATATGTAAAACACTTTAGTTTTTAAACTTACTACCATGTATATACTCATGTTTTATGCAAATAAATGATTCTTATTCTTGATTATAGGTCAGCAGTTTTATATATTTTCTTCAATGTGAGAAAAGAGATTCTTGATCATAGAGGTCCATGTAATCGAGTTTGGGCTAGTATTATTCATTTCGATGAGTATATTGTCTTAAAGTATAACAGGAACCTAATAATTTACCGCTGTAAAATACCACATTTCGCGGAAAAATGTGGTGTTTTTGCAATAATTGCAAGCAAAATTTACCACCTGGTAAAATTTGGCACGGACGTAGTTTTTTTCCCAGTAACGAACAAAATCTAGTTTTTACCGCGGGCTTTACCCTCGTAAAAATACATGTTGTATTATAACGAGGGTAAGCCACAGGTGGACAGCTAGTTCTCTATATGTAGGTATAGTACGTATTATTTACTCCACTTAGAAAAACCTACTTCAATGTAAATCTATGAATATAAATCTCCGGACGAAGTTTCCATATTGTCTGCTAAGTGGAACAGGATTGAGGATAATTGCTTAGAGGAAACAATATTCTATTCTCGTACAGGTAAGTTCTATATTAGACTGGCGTAGTTTCTTCATAATTGGATTCTCTGTTGATCACAGTGGGATAAAAGATCTTGATGTTATAAAAATTATTAGGCCTGGTTTTACACAAATATAGCGAATCGTTTCACTTACGGACCGTTAAACTTTCTACCACAACGACAATAACTCATAATTATAGTAATAAATAAATTTGAAAGTATGAGATGGACTCCAGACTCCAACTAAGTATATACATGGTTCCGTATATAGTTTATACACTTTGCAATACATACAAAAAAAACATAAGAAACATTTATGTTTTAGAATTGCAAAAAATACACGTTTGTTGTACGGGAGCCCCCATAAATATGTATTTATTGTTTTTAGTATTTGCTGTAATAGCGGCAACAGAAATAATGCAAAAAAAAGTTTACTTTCATGGTTCTTGAGATACAGGCCGGACAGACAACCAGACAGACGACGAAGTTCTCCGTAGGGTCCCGTTTGAACCTTTTAGTACGGAACCTTAAAAATTAGACAAAAGATCCAAGTCTAATGATTAAAATATTTGGAATCGAGCAAGAGGTTTTAAGGAGTAAGTATTAAATAATGTATTTAGGATAGATATATTATAGATATCTATTCTAAATACATATAGATGATTTCAAACGGAATTGCGTGCAGTACGCGGTATCTCCAATATAACTTATTTATCAGATTAATGGAATATTTTGACAATATTCGCCTGAGGCGTGACATTAACACCATTTCCACTTTTTAACCAATTTTTAAACGCGGAACGGAGTTTTTCATTGTAACAAGTAAACGTAGTTATTTATTATTCTCTCTGGTAACAAGTTGGTATTCGTAGTTATAATCTTAAACAAAAAACAACCGACTTTTATTAAGACAATTACGAATATAATGTTAAATGTTACTCGAGAATCGAGAATTACAAGGCCAATTATTATATCAATTGATGGGTTCAACTTGCAAGCAACAGCTTTTATACAAACAAAGAATGATCAAAATCGGATCATGGAGATAAATGTTCTGCGGTAACAAACCAAAAAAATACGTTTTGCTATTTTCTTAAGGTCAGACAAAATCAAAAATGCAAACAAAAATACATCACAAAAAGATCATCGAAATCCGTTCTGAGGCAACAAAACATAAAACAAAAAAAAAACATACGCGTCGAACTTAACTTAACTTGAGAACCTCCGTTTTAAAGTCGGTTAAAAAGTCAAATACTTAAAGTATCAGAATTTATTTTGTAACCTTGCCAAAAATGAAACCTTAAAAAAGTTATTTTCTGTTTTTCTTGCCACTGGTTGTCTAACCACAAGGATAAGGATAAGGAAGGGATAAGGGATTTGAAAATAACCTAAAAATTGCTTCTAAGAAAGTTTAATCCTTGCCCGAACAAACCCGAAAGGCCACCTACTGTAGACATAATGATCAAAGCAATGTTTGATCATCTTACGTCTTGAAAAGCTCTATTTAAATTGACAGTGACAGCGACGTAAGCTTAACTCAATCGATATAAGCCAGAATCTCGAACAGCGTCAAACTTTGCCGACAATGTTAAATGGCTTTGAAGCACTATTGGAGTTCGGGATTTTTAATTGACTTCTTGAATCGATTCTTTCTATACTCATTTTAAAAACTCGATTCCTAGAAATTCTTCTATTTTCTCTATGATTTATAGCCGTAGTCTCTTAATATAGTATTCGTGCGTCACACTTAAGTTTCTTCTTAAGAACTCGCCGTGCTAGAAGCCAAAGTTTGTTCGCTTCCGCTGTTCGGTAAACTTCTTCTCTATCTAAATTCTCTTCTCCTCTCTCTCTATCTCTATATATTAATCATTACCTATCTGAAATCTTTAGTCTTTTTAACTACTTTACAAAATTTTATTTCAGTTTTCAGATACATAGAGTGGTTGTTTAATTTGCACCCGTGTATAGTGGCGGGCGGGTTGTATATAAAAAAATAATTACTTAAATATGTAACTTGTCTAAAATTTGTTATTGTTTTTTATTGGAGAAACTAGAGGCTACAAATATCGAGTATATTTATGGAATTTACTAGTTTTAAAAAATCAAATTATTTTGTGTTATTATATTAATAACATACTATTCACATACTTCATGAATATTGTTCATACAAAATTGTTTTTTTCCTACCTAGGTACCTACCCTACATTGAAATAAATAACAAATTGTTCGGACCCCAGTATGGCGCAGATTACTATAAAAAAAACTTCGTATGTTGCCAAAATTTTCCCGCCCGATCTTTTAATCGTACTCTAAATTTTACCGGTTTTTACATAATTAATTCCCGAAACGACTCTACCATCCTTTTAAAAAGCATTTAATTAATTGGTTAGGTAAAACTTTAAGCTCAGAACACGCATTTTTACGAATTGTATGTAAACATCACATTAAAAGCGAGTACCTATGAGACCGCATTCCTGGCGCTTCGCCAATATGGTTTATGATTTAATCTCGCTAATATAAAAATAAGAGATTTTGCGTATTTGTTGCTGAATATTTTGGGCCCAACGAACAATTTAAGAAACATAGCTCAGACTTGAATCTAAATTCCTCTAAATCTACTAAAAAGCGTTCAGAGTTCGGCTAACTCTGCAATGTATCGTAAACTTTTCATAACAATGTCATAGAATAATAAATTACTACAATGTCATAAGATTGTATATCTACCGTAGAGACTTTACAGTGTCGTATCGTTTATGGAATGAGGAAACGCGTTGAGAACGAATGTGACCAAAATAGATGAATGAAGTAGCAAAGTTACGGCCACACTTAACAGGTGGTAGAAACTAAAAATAAAATCACCGGAAAACTACGAGTTGGCAAACTTAAAAACTTATGCCTATTCTTTTTCAGTCACAAATCTCGGGTTGCCAGGTCTAAACATGTAAGAATAATTAAACATGTAACCTAAAGTTACCATCTATGGGCGTCATACTTTCGTTTGTCAAAAGTCAAACCAGTATATAAATAAATAAAAACATTGTGTTTTAAATTATTGATTAAACATATCCTGGGCTGAAATTTGTTAAGCAACCCATAAGCAACTTTCTCCTTGGTCTGGGTGTTTAATATGTATAATAAAAAATATCTATGTACGTATTTATATTATATTAAGTATATCAGATGTCTAGTACCCGTAACACAAGCTAAGAGCTTACCACGGGGCTAGATGTTGCTGTGTGGATTTTCAGGAAATATTTATTATTTTATTTATTTTATAAGCAATAATATAATTTTTGATATACATATTCTATTTGATATGTTTGAACTATGCATCTCGGTAAAGCTTGCTCTATAGACTCTTAGACTTTATAGAAAGATGAAGTTGCAAAACCTTTTTTTTTCAGCCCTACTGGGCATATTAAAATATTATTTTATTATATTCACACCATCATATTTAAAACCTTCTTTCTCGTAGTACGAGTGTGAACGAAATACCTAATTAAAACAGAAAAAGTATGATTTTAAAGTAAACAGAAGTCTTTAATGGAAAATGCTTCATTTTCCATTAAAGACTTCTGTTTACTTTTTATGTCCTTGCAGCACAGTTATAATAGGGTAGATAACAAATTATAATTACTTAGTCCATTATTTCAATTAGGATTATTTGCTTAAAGTACTTTTTTCTTACTTTTAAACCATGTTTCAACGACAAAAGGAGGTATGTTTTTTTTTCTTTTCTGTTTTTTTTATTTCCTCAGAACTAGGCGCTGTGAACGGATTTCGATGATTGTCGGTCATTTCGGTTGACTTTGTTTTAGTAAATAAAAACTGTTGCGTGGAAGTTGGACCAATTTAATCGTTAAAGTAGTTCTAGAGTCATATTGAAAAATGCTGCATTGTATACCGAACTCGTTTGACCCCGGGGCCCTAGGTGCGGAGGTTCTCAATTCGGCATGTTTTTTAGTATCTTCAACAAATTTATATCGAAAACAGTTAGGATTGGTTACGGAATTTATTTCATATTTTCCAAACTAAAAGTCGGTTGTTTTTTTGTAAAATATCTACCAGTTAATAAATAAATTAGTAGTTTGTCAAATATTAAATAAATTATACTTCATTTTGTCGTTATATAAATTAACGTTATTATCTGTACCAAAAAACCGTGCCGCAACGCCGTTATAAAGCTACAGCTACACTTTGGTAAGCTGCTTAACGAGTTTTCACATTTAACGAAGCTTGTTGCCATAAACTTTGGGATTTTCTTGGGGGAATATTACTTAGCTTCTGTTCTTATTAAGTTACTTCATAGAAATTGTATTTATATTCTATATCTATATAATCTTTGAACATAAAATGTAGATGGTTTTTTATTCTGGTTAAACAAAATATGATTTATGGTTGAGTAGCGTCGCCAACCATCGCACTAAGTCACTTTTTTTTTACTTGTGGTGTGAAGCAGAATGACAACTTTTTGATATTTCCATACGAGTAATCGCAAGCCGGCTCGAGAATTTTGAGTTTCCCGTTTATGAAACTATTTCTTAGAAAAAACTTAAATATCGGGAAACTATATTCTTGTAACTGAATTTATGTATATCCTCAGACCGGACTGAAACGGCTCGGACAATTCCTAAAGATACGAATGCGCCTCAGCTTTCTTTAGCCCTGTAATCCGAGTTAAAATTAATCTTCACAAAAAGTTTCGCAATATCAGCAAAGACCTTTTTACGGAGAGCCCAACTTTGACAGGTGTCAGATAAAATGAACATAGTGGCAGAATATCGATTCTTTACTCTATCGGTGTACATAAGTTCGATAAAACGATTGTGTTTCCACAGTACCAACGGCGACCCATTTGTCTATAAAATCCTTTGATCTCGTTCGGATTAGTATTTATTATCGCCTGAGCGATCATGTTTAACAACTCGATTAATTTTATTTAGAGTAAATATGGTACGGCGATTTTGTCGCAATCTAACTGCAATAGCGCAAACTATATTGTTAGTAAACTAGTATGGTTATCGTATCTTAAATCCCCAACCAATTTATGGTAAAGAAAGAATAAAAAAATCTATCTATCAACTGAATCAACTTTTTTCCACAAATGGAAAAGCTAGGAAAAAAAATTGTACATCGTTGTTATTTTTTTGAGCCTGGTTATAAATAATTGTTGATTAATTCAGGTAGACAAGTTATAATAATGTGATGATATACATTTAATTATCTCTACTCTTGATGTTAAAATGATTTTTTCACAAAAGTGATAAAAAAAACTCGTAGTAAACTTTTGTTTAAACAAAATGCCCCATTAATTTACTTCTCTTCCAATGAATGTGAAAAATTTCAGCTTTTTCTTTATTTTATCGATAAACCACATCACATTCATGTTCCGTATAGCCACAAACAACCTCAAAACGTAGTAATTTATATTTTCTTTGGCCTCAAACATGTTTTTACAAGAAGAATATATAAATTAATAGCGGCGCACCATGTTGGGATATAGCTTCCTCAAATACGCTATGGATACCTACTATGGTGGGATTATTTTTGCGCATTCAAAATTTAATAACTTAAGATTTTTTCTACATTTTCGCAAAAGGCCTCAATGAACGCAAAGTATCAGCTCAGTTCAGTTCAGTTTCTTGTAATTGGACTTTGCACTTGAAGCGACAATTTGCCAGTGTCGAGTTAAATAAAATTCTAAAGTAAAATACTAGATGTTACTCAGTTCAACGCCATGTTGCGTCAAGTATCAGCTCATGTGCCATTGTTCAATTGTGTTTCAGTGTCAATGTCAGTTTAGGCGGCTAACCATAGATACCTCAATAGGTAGAGCTTCACTCAAATTATATTTTTATAAATTATATTTAACCCACGAAACGGACTGGCCTTCGTTCCGCTCATAAAAGAGTCGTCACACGTAATATCTAAAGTGTTTATTTTCATAGAATAATAATTTGCCGTTTCCTACCTTTTTGTGAAGATTTTAAACAGTTTTCAGTATGGCGATTGCCAAGGTCACCATTTCGGATCAAACATTTTTCGAAGATTGGTTGAATCCACAGATATACAAAGTTATTTGTTTTGAGGTTGGATTAGTAATTTTTGGTCTAGTTGGCCATGGTTTTTTTTTAATTAATTTTAAGTTTAGTTTAGAACGTAGTGTAGGTATAATATACCTACACTACGTTCTAAACTAAACTTAAAATTTTATCATGTCTGGTTTTGTTATGAGTTTTAGGGTGACCATGATGAATTTAAAATAAAAAAAAACATATGTCAAAATGGAAAAATAATAAAAAGTCAGAATTTTATAAGTGCCTAAAATTACCTATTGGTGTAGATTTACAAACTCCATATCCTATTATTATCGCTACTTATCTCTCATTTGTGCCCTTGTTGTGCTTGACAGAGCTATTAATTCCCTAATTAATAAAAATAAATGCAGAGCTTGTACTATGGATGTTAGGTGGGTGATATACCACATAAATATTTTTTTTTGTAAATACATAGATACATAGAAAACACCCAGACCAGAAACCAGACATTGTAGGTCGTACAAAATCTGCCCTCGGCGAGATTCGAACCCGTAAACTCTTGCGCCTCAAGCAAACCCTCGCCCACCGGGCCACAGAGGTCGTACATTTTATAGAACACTGTAATTATGAAGGGCGTACAAAAAATACGATAAATTTTACTTAGGTATACATTGTAATTGTAACTTGATACTCCACAATTTGCCACTAATTCATATGAAATAATGAAACCAATAATCTACGTAATTATTACCTGTTTCATACTGGCTTCCGTTGATTTAGGTGAATTTCCACTTTGAAGTGTTAACATTTTTTTTAATAATCTATTGATAGACTTTTTTATCTACATGTTTCTGTATAATCCTACGTAGGTATCCGTTCCTTTCAAGAGGAATCGTCATCTCATCAAAGCATTTTGTTCCTTATACCAACTATTGTTAAGTACCTACTAGTTAGTACTTACAACGCTATTTAATAATTTCTCCATAAATCACTCTAAACTTAAGAAAAACTAGAGTCAAAGAATTATTTTAAATATCAAAATTAATATGATAAAGTAAACCTGACAAGATTATAGCAGAAACCGTGGTTTTAATTAAGATAAGAGAGGTGAACGCTAAAGAAAACAATGCGAGCGCGAAAACAGAAAACAAAAAATGTTAGAGCTGTAGTTTTAAGAATTTAGCAATGCATTTTCTCTACAAAGCCGCCACGAGGATTTTAATATATCTTTGAGTTATACGCGTTATCCTTGTTCATATATATATATATATATATAATAAAATAGAGTGGTATCTTGCTATGATATCATAGCAAAATACCACTCTATTTCAGTTCAATTTGTCAGACAGACAGATTTCATCATTTTCAGATTAGGGTGTCAGAGAATCAAGAGCTTTGTTTCCATAAATCTTAGTGATTACTTGGATAGTTTATTAGTAAAATAAAGCAAAAAATCTATTTCGACCTTATAAATAGCCATTAACGCTCAAAAAAAATTATCTTAAATAAGCATGATTGTCATTCTCGCCAATGGCGGACACGTCAATCAATTAGCGCATTATCATCATCACTATGTATTTCGAAACGATTATTTATTTTCTAGAATAAGAATATATTTTTTGTTAGAACAACAGTTTGCCCAAATTGGACGTATATTTATTTTACTTTAAAAATGACGATAAAACCGCAATTATTACGACGGGAACAAATAGCAGCAGGAGGCCCGACTCTACTGGATCTCACTCAATTGATAAACTGATTATAATCCGATAATAAAAACATGTAATGTAGTGACCGAAATTCACAGACGCAGTTGGTATACGATGATGAATATTAAGACTCATAAAGATGTCTCATCAATTTAAATGAGCGAGAAGATTACATTACTACGCACTTGCCATTGCAAGAATGTAGGTAGACACACTTTAATTCGACGTGCGTGCTTAGATTAACAATGAGTCGTCAACGTTGGTTGGAGCAAATAGAATTGTCCCAATGGTCCTAATATAACTGTCCTGGATGGTTTAAGCATCAGTGACTATTTTGAAGACCCTTTTTTGGTACGATTTAGGTCGTTGTTTGATCGTTGTAGAGTTTCCCATAAAAAGAAAAATGTTTCAAAATAGTTCGATTTGATAGCCAGGTGTAGCGATGATACGAAATGCTTTTCAAAATTTATTTTGACAGAATTGAAATTTTATATAGGGCAGAAATAGTTATTGATATGTCAGATGTTGAAAATTTGACATTAAAAACCACTTATCCGTTCACGCCGTAGAACGATTGACAAGTTATTTATTATTATTTTGCTTTTTTGGAAAACGCCTAACTATGAGTTATTTGGACACACTTTGAGATTTAAGATGCTGGACAAAGAAACAATAAGTAAATTAAATATTCAGTACTAAAATAAACTGGTAGATTCATTGGTTGCTAAAATTATGCCTTTTGGAATGCCTCAGTCCTCATCAGTCTGTTTATTATATTGCATCAAAAACAACCCGATTTTCTACGTAAATATTATAATGAATTATTGCGCTATTGCATCTACAATTTCTAGCTAAAACTAAACAGAGACTATAAATTATTGTTGTGCATGAGTTTTATTACCAGTGCTTTCATCTGGTACCAATTCACTTAATCCTAGATTAACTTCTTACTCTTTTGTAATAGATTTAAAACCTTAACTTGCTATCCACCATATTGTGAATCGCCTATTTCTAAGTTATGGGGTCGAAGTGTGGGGGCGTAGGCCTCGATGCTCTGTGTAGGGTTGCTTATTATCTTAGTAGGTATTTGTACTACTGATTCTTTGCTTTAATTATACTATGTAAATACACTACAAACAACCAGGCAAGGGGGCAACCGATCAAGTTAAGATTTATATAGGTTATAAATATATATCTTATTAGTATTTATTTATAACAAGCATTGTTAAAATATTATTTGTATCCAGAGAAGCTTTCAATGTTTAAATAAAAATTAACAACCGTAAGCCAAACGATTGATTGATTGATAAATGATAATACATAATGGTAAATATGATGAAAACTGTGAGGGCATTGGCAAATAACATTCAATAATGTTGATTGATGTTTACTTTATCGCTTTAACAATAAAGACAAATACGTAGGTACTCGTATCTATATAGTTAGGTACTCATTTATTTTAAGACTGAAGCTCCAAGAAGAAGGGACACGATAAAAGATGATGATGATAAGCCAGACAGCCATCGATCTTATCCCCATCTGAGCGGGAGCTGCAGAAAATATGGGCAGGCAGAACCCGTCAACGTATCGATTTATTTTGACGATTTGCTTATCTCCGTCATAAATAACACGTAAATGTCCATTTCACCGAGAGACTTCTCATCTGGAGAGCACCGAGCGGGTGACCTTCATGCTGCGTCAAGATCCATAGATCCAAAGTACTCACTCCTCGGAATGCTGCGATACATTGTCCTTGTCCTTGTGGGCCTGGCCTGAACTGCAAGAGTTGCCCATCGTCGCTGGGCCTCCGCCCTGAGTCCCCGCTACGTCATACACCCATCACACCACTCAGATAAAAAAAAACACGCTAGGTGTAAGCACCTCTCATTCCCGGCGCCGCGATCGCACGGGCGGCAATTCTATATATAAGTTAGACGCGTGCCCTCACGACGGGCGTTCGGCGGCGAATAATCAATGCTATGGCTCCCCTCCCCTCCGTTCGCGCGCGCGTCGTTATCCACGCTTTTCACGATACATACACACCCGATAGAGCTTTTTCCGAACCATGGAGGTTTATTTCAACATCAAAGCTGTCCTCGTAAACAAAATAAGAAGGTATGGCGTGCGATCGGCACTGGCAGCCAAACGCACACTTCGATATGAAATTCCAAAAATAAAAATGGGATACGATGCTGTCTACTGTCTATTCGCAGCAAGTGCTTCACAAGTATTTGCAAATATTGATGTATTTTATTGTAAAAATAAGTAAATATATGATTTATTTTATAAGTTGAAGTGGTAATAAAATGCCTAGATGTTTTTTGAGGTCTGTACGGCCGCCGGTGTGTAGATTTACTCATGAAACGGGAGAATTTAATGGCGAAAGTAAGTTACCGAAGGCTTACTTTGTAGTGGGTTGAAATAAAATTGTATTTATAGTAGATTAGTCTATTTTGTGATATGGTTTTTGGGTATAATAATAATGCACATTCGTAAAGGTTGTAGATAATAAGGTAGTTGTAATTTTAAATCACTTAAGAACAACATATCCAGTCATCCTCTGTATTACTCGTACTAAACCTGCATACATACATATTTTTTTTATTCATCATCATCACTAAGCAATTTACTTTTAAACGTTAGTATAGTCGAAGACTTCACGAAGTTAGAGAGAATCTAAAAAAGGTAGAGCTATAGAGAGTTTGTTTCAGTTGTATAAATAAATAATAATTAATTCATATCATATGACCTTTATCTCAAATTAAAAAAATGTACACATAATAAAACATGTTTATATGGAATTAATTTATCAACTGGCCATTAATTTATCAGCAGTCGTATTTCTACCGTATAGGTTTTCCGTACTAAATCTTGAGCTTATTAAGGAACTAGCAATGTCGATGTTGATAATGATCGTAAAAAGACACTTAACATATTTTCAAGAATAATTACCCAGATAAATTATGTTCTATCATATTATAATATAAACCCTTTGGTATATATTAGCTAAAAATTTACCAGCGTAGAATTAAATCTGGTATTTTAATTTCTATCCATCATCCTAAGACATTGCGTTGTTATTTTTTTGTTTAGCTGACTACAAACTGTCCATGCCAAGAGGTCCAAAGCTCAACATAAAGCGACAAAAACATCTTCTAAAGAACAACGAAACAATATATCATGACAAAGTTCCTATATCCACCCGATTTTACCTGCAATTACTGAAAAAATCCCAATTCTTATGCCAATTCATAGACACAGAGACCTACGAATACGCGTCCGAGAGCGAAAAAAGCGTTATATTCACGGAAAGCTCTAGAAATAGGAATAAAAAGCTAACAGATAAAACGTACAATTTGCGTTCTACGGAGGGTAAAACCGAACGTAAGTGCTACGGAAGATTCCGAACGCAGAAACCGAAAAGGAACGAAGATGGGCGGAAGAGTGAGAGAGGGCGAATCGTGAAACAGAAGACCGTAGAGAAACGGGGCATAGAGTATGAAAAACATAATGAAAATGTAGAGGATTTCAACTTGGAGAAGTCGGTTGAAAAAACGGCTGATGTTGAGAAAAAAGCCTGCATTTCTGTACCAGAATGTGAGAATGGTAGGTTACCTGTTTGTATCGATAAGTTTCAAACGACCACTTGCTCAGATTTTGCTGATATAATAAGATGATAAATAATCTACGTATTATACATACGTACGTAACAGTTTATGAAGTAGGTACCTACTGTTTAAGGTTCTGTACACGAAGGGACGAGTACCTATTACTTAACTTCGTTGTCTGTCTGTCCGTCTGTCTGTCAATAGTATGTACCTAGGCATCTCAAGGCCACTGTGATATATGAAATAATAAATGTTTAAGGGGGCATCATTCTTCGAATATACACTACATTAAGGGTTATTGTAATTACCCTTAATTTCTCATCTCATAAATCCACCATGTATTAAGATATTTCCGTAGCACATTGCTCTTAAGTTCCAATTGATGACATAGGTACTTTAATCGTGGGTAAATCCAATTAAGTAGGTATAGATATTAATCAAATTAAACATCATTAAAATTTTATGGCGCATTGTGTCAATGAAAAGCTATGAAAAAGTGGTGCTATAAAACCTAGAAGACAATAGGTACTATTTGTTTTATATAATCTATATCTATTTACCTATTTATTAGACTTGCATCCCCCGCATCCGTTTTGAAAAAAAATCAAAGCGTTTGCGCACTTTAAGGCTCTATATCACCAACTCTGAGCAAAATTATACACTGGTTAATTATATAGAGCTATTTCGCTCACATGTCACATGTGTCTAAGCATGATAGCTCAATACTCAATTCATTTATTGCTGTTTACACATTGGTTGACTTAAATATAAGACATAGTTTTTGAATTGTGTATGCATGTTTCACAATGTGGACCCTGTTGGGCGTTACAGCAAGTGGGAGGCAGACCGAGGCTTTTTATAATGTTGTTAATTGGTACCTACATGTCATGATATTAATTAGTTAATTATAATTTAAAAACAAAAATAAAATCATATCTAAAATTAAAAATTAAAGCCACATAAAAAAATTATATAAACAAGTTCAAAATTATTTTTAAAACATAAATGTCGTTTAATGAAATTAAAATAAAGTCCAAATAAAATTTAATTAATATTAATATACATTTAATGAATCTGTCAGTATAAATAATACGTGTCTATAATTATGTCATAAGAAATTCATTTAATTCATAATAACATTTGTCAATAAGAAATCATTTTAATTTGTTGGCGAATAATAAATCCGATTTGATGTTTTTATATTTCGTTTGGTAATTTATTAAATATTTTGATTGACATTTTGTAAGGACCGGAACTGTGTATTACTAGGTCTAAGCTCGTATTTTCTAGGAATTTCGTCAAGTGTTCTGTAAAAACTAGGGTACTTTCGAACGAACTTACACATTTCTAGAATGTAGATTGAAGGCAAGGTCAATATTTTAAACTTCTTAAAGAAAGGTTTGCAGCTGTCTGTTCTTTTTATGTTAGCGAGAATACGCAGCTCGTGCTATCTAGACATAACTAAACCATTCATATAAAGATTTATTAGCCAATAATATGTGTTATTATTGGCATAGCTAGCCATTGCTTAGTTTACTTGGATTTTGTGAAATAAGCACTAAATTTGATAAACTTAAATAAACCTATGATTGACCTCTTCACTAAATAGTCCGATGACTTAGTGAAGGCCGCGGGCTTACGGTGGATGCAGGCCCCTTCAAATTGAAACAACTGGAAATCTTTTAAGAAGGCATCCGTCCACTGTCGTCCCGAATAAAGTCCACAACTAGACTTGAGCATCGGAGACGCATCATCATCATTATAGGGAGGCGTGATATTCGCCATGCTTGTGTGACGGGTTGAATTTTTAGAATCCATTTCTGGCTAATTTTCCTAGGCCGAGTGCTTTGGTCTAGACGGCTTTCACACAATTACAAAGCTTTTGAAGACGATTCAAAGGACTATGGACTATTAGTTCAAAGATTGCCTTAATCGAAACCGGTGTGGAGACTTGTATCATACTTGTATTCTTAGATTGATTTCGTCACTACCAGTGGTAGTGGCGTGGTGAGCTGAGGTCCGCTTGCAGCGCGCGAGGTAGCAAGTTCGATTTTATAATAACACATCTATATAATTATATATAATAAATTTTTATATATATAATTCTTCTGTGAGTGTGTATGTCACTGAACTGGACCGATTTTGATGAAATTTTTTGTGTGTGTTCAAGGGGATCTAGTAATGGTTTAGATTCACAATTTTGGAAAAAAAATTGAATAAAAACCCGTGCGAAGCCGGGGCGGGCCACTAGTATCTATATAATTATATATAGTCTTTTATATAAGAACAGCGTCACGGCGGCGTTCCCGTGTTTTATGGATTTTCTCACAGTAAAAAGCAGTATGCAGCCTTGCTAAAAAAACGGGCTACCCAACTATAAAATAATTATTGAAATCGGACTGGTAGTTCCTGAGATAAGCGCGTTCAAGCAAACAAACAATAACTCTTTAACTTTATAATATAAGTATAGATATCAGATGTCTAGTACCCGTAACACAAGCTTAGAACTTACCACGGGGCTAGACGTTGTTATGTGGATTGTCCGGAAATATTTATTTATATTCAGATAAACCAAAGGAGCCTGCTCGCAAGCCCTTAGCCCCAATCCTGGAGGAGATGCTCCACCGGGGCACTGTCAGACGAGGCCTGGGGATAGACAAGATTGCGGAGAAGCTGAAGAGTTTGGTGAACCTGGACAAGGAACTGTTGGTCTGCAAGGAGTCCTTCGAGGATGTGGAGAAGGAACTTGTTTCGAGTGTTAAAGGTAAATTTAGCCTTTGAGTAACTAATTAGTTGAAAAGTCTTAAAAGATAAGTCAGATAAGTGCGGTTTAAGTTCACTTTATGCTACTTTTTGCCATATTATGGGTAGAAAACATGGCTAGTGAAATTATTATAAGGGTAGGTAATCTATTATCTTATTTCTTTATTGAATTCGTTATGTATTTTATGTATTTATATTTCCTGTATTAAGTGTTTATGCCATATTTAATGTACTTTGTTAACCTCGTCGCACATGCCCTCACTCGCACTCGTTCACCTGCTGACTTCGGCAATACCACCATAGATAGATACACTGACACTCGCACGCGCGGCTTGTAACTGCCAATGCGAGTGTTAGCATGTGCGACGGGGCAACTTATAAAATTATACTATTATAAAGGCGAAAGTTTGTAAGTATGGATGTATGGATGTTTGTTACTCTTTCACGTAAAAACTACTGAATAGATTAGAATGAAACTTTACCACAATATAGCTTATACATCAGAATAACATATAGGCTACTTTTTACCGCGGTAAAATATCAGTTTTCGCGGGAAAATCAATTATTGCGAGTGAAGCCCGATTTAGATTAAATTTGGCACGAACATAGCTGCTTTCCCAGTAAATTACAAAGCTGCTTTTTACCGCGACAAAATCCCTTATTACGCGGTTAAAGCAAGTAATAATATAAACTTAAGATGAATCCTATACTATTATAAATGTGAATGTTAGTTTGTTTGTGACGCTTTCACGCGAAAACTACTCAGCCGATCATCATGAAACTTTGTACACATATTCTTGGAGGTATTAGAAGTAGCATAGGATACTTTTTATCCCGGGAAAATATGTAATTCCGCGGGACAATACATTTAAACGCGGGTAACACCGCGGGGCACTACTAGTAAAATAATATTTTCGTCAATGTCTAACCAGTGGTGGCAAGTTCGGGTGCAGAAGCTGCGTCCCGCCCGCGGCCAGTGCACCGCTGCGCCGAATGCGGCAAGGCGTTCGACCGGCCGTGGGTGCTGAAAGGCCACATGCGCATGCACACCGGGGAGCGGCCATTCCCCTGCCCGCACCCGCCGTGTGGACGGAGCTTCGCTGATCGGTACCTGCATTATTCATCATCATCACCATTATATTAACATTCCCACTGCTGGGACACAGGGACTTCTCTCTTGACGAGAGAGATTAGGCCTTAATTCACCACGCTGGCCAAGTGAGGGTTGGTGAATGTCACATGCCCTTCAAACTCTTTTAAAGAACATGCCGGTTTCCTCACGATGTTTGCCTATGCATAACCTGCATTATTATTCTAGTTATTTATTTAGTTAATATACTATCCGTAAACAATGTCGATATATTTTATAACAACCTGTCGAAAGTATTACAAATTGCACAGGTTGTCATTGAAACTAAATGTACATATTGAATTATTATTATGTTTTGTTTTTTATATTTTTCATGCATTAATAATTTTTATTTGTGAATTGTTTTATGTTAATTTATATCAATTATTATGATTCATTTAATATTGTTCAACGTTGATCTATTATTATTCTTATTTTTTTAGTCCATAGTTAAGACATAGAAGATTCGGAGACCCTCCGAATCTTCTATGTCTTAACTATGTCTAGTTAAGACATAGAAGATTCAGAGGGCCTCAGGTAGCGTTTTACAAATCTCTGTCAAAGTCTGATCTGACCCTAATACGCCAAATCCAGTGCAGTAGGAGCGAAGTCGAAGTTGAAATGTTGGTCCTATTTGAAAGATATTAAGCCCCTCGCCCACGGCGACTTATTGTAGCGATGCGACAGACGCTTTGTACTGTTACTGAATCGCGTTTGCATCGCGTCTGAATCTGAGCCCGTGGGTGGTGGACACGATACGGACACGCGACAGCATGGCTATAAAAAGTCGCTATAGACGAGGAGCCTAACATAAATAAATTAAAATATGCTACGCCGGAGCATTAATTAGAGTAAAGTTTTAAAACATTATGACTTGTAGCAGGATATACATAGTTAGCAAGCTATTCCATAGAAGTTATAGTATCTACATAGCAGATTTAAATTACCTACAACGTAGTCTTCGGCGTAGGCGATAATGGCTACGTCGTAGCCGATTTTAGTCACCTACATGCACTGTAGACATAATATGCTACGTCGTAGATGATTTTAGTTACCTACATGCACTGTAGACATATGCTACGTCGTAGCCGATTAAGTATAGTTACCTGCAAGAAGATTATGGCTACACCGTAGCTACCCCTAAAATACTGTCTACGCGCCGTAGACATTATTCGCCGTTGTCGCGCTTTAATTCTCCGTGATAATTTTCAAAGATGATTGTTGCGTAAGAAATCATTGCTACATAGCGAATAACAGTAAGAATAATACATTATAAGGGCTTCATGCTATGTTTTCTCTAAATATATAACTCCGGCAGTATACAATTATATTTTATCTTTTGTCCATTAATTTCCCATTAGAGGACACACTGTGCGATGTTTAATACAAAAACACTTTATTGTAGGTACACACAGGAAAATAAAATACAACAATACGTAAAAAACAGGGGGTTTATAGCTAAAAGCTATTTCTCCATGCAAATGGATGGATTGTTTGTCTTTTCTCGTGTAATGTGTTATTCTGCTCAATACAATAAATATATTCTATCGACCGCTTTGCTAGTTGCTTAGGACAGCGCATTTCGCAGTGCGGAAACATCGTTGAGCTTACCCATAATTTAACGCGACTACCCTAAATTAAAATAATGTTTTGTTGGCTTTAAGTTTTGTCTTTGTTTCATTTATTTTATTTATTAGACACACAAAACACATTACAACATTTACGACTAAACTATTTATATCTAAACCTAAGATCTATGTTGCAATATGTGTGCACTGCAAACATTTATGTGAACAATGGTTAGCAAATATAATGATTAAAGCAAAAAAAGAAGAAATTTTAATATATTAATATGTCGGATGGAAAGATCATTGAAGAGGAGAGATGCTTTAATCTTGCATATAAACTGAGATAGTTTAAATAGTTAATTGGTGTATATCAAGTTCGGTATTATTTATGGACAATTCATTGTACTGGCGAGCCATTCTTTTGAGGAGATTGTAGATCGAAATATTGTTCCTGAGTGTTTGCAGTACAACTAAATTGCTTAAGTAAAATACACGAAAAAGTGTAGTACCATAAGTTAGTCTCATTTATATGTAAATTTTCAATTCTTAAATGGGAATAATAAAATAGCCTTTATTTCTGTTTATTTCTTTCAATAATTCTTTTAAATGACTACTTAAATAAAATACTTAAAAACTAACAAAACTTATTTGATTAATTCTAACATATGCTTGAATGATCGGCAACTGGTTGTGATTGTAGCACAGCTTGTCTGTTAACAATGGCCCCGTCTAATGATTTCCACGCATTTAGTCTTAAATGGGAATAAAGTTTATTAAACCAGGTAGATGCTATAGCGAGTATGTGCTCCAGGTCTAACCTGCGAGCCCACCAGCGCACGCGCGGCCACCACGCGTGGCAGTGGCGCTGCCAGCACTGCGGGAAGCCTTTTAGCCAGCGACGGTACCTCGAGAGGCATGCTGGACCCGCCTGCTGGAATTACAAGTGAGAACTAAATAAACTGTGTCTTGGAGGTTTTTTCTGTTCATGTCCGTTAGTGTTTACCATCTGAATCCTTACCCGTGACCTCCGGGTGGTGCTAAGAACAGTCTCTGGTGGTAGGCTTCGGCCGCGGCTTGTCACCACCCTCCGGGCTGGGCCAGTGCGTGAAACGATTTTATTCGTGTTTCGTAATGTGGTCCGGAGAAGCCATCTACCTTCTAGGTCTTCATGTCCCATCTTAGACCACATCGTCACTTTACATCGGGTGAGATTGTGGTCAATTGAAATAAATATCTAACATAACAAACAAAACTATTTTAAATATATTACTTTATCAGACTTAAAAAGCTACTATGAGAATTGGATAAATAGTTAAGTCATAATTACACCCAATCCGGGTACTGTACCTATAATTTTAAGAACTTGTTAAAAACATGTTAACAATACATATTTATGATTTTTAATTTTGACTTGTTCTTTATGTAGGTACTGTCAACTTCAAAGAGATCGATCCACTCGAAGTTACAAAAATATGTTTCCACGTCTTAATGACTCAGTATTAAGGTCGTGGATATTATCTTGCTTGACCAACTTGCAAACAACAGTATTAATAGAATCATCGAAATCTGTTACCTGAGATAAATTATATAAGTAGGTAACCAACTGAGGTTCATAATAATATAGTTTTTTTTTTGTGTTTATTATTATTTCATAGCTGAAACCGATTCTAATCAAATTTAAATTTGAATATCATATCCAGTTGGTACAATTGATTGCGCCAATTAATAATAAAATAATACGTCATTATCTTGCCCTTATCCCACATTACGTGGGGTAGCACCAGTTTTTTTTTTCATTTTCCTCTGTCACCCATCATTTCAACAGTCACTCCAGTAGATATTAGTGGCAATTCACAGCATGCTTAAACTTAACTAAAGAAGACGTCATACATATGAGTAAACCGATTATAAATGTATGGTTCTAATGTCATTTTAATCTTTGTTTTAAGTTTAAGCAAGTCGTGAATGGTTACTATTAAGGCATTATTGCCACTATTATGGCTAGATGTTGTTGGGTGGATAGTCTAGCAATATTAAAATTTATTTAATTTTACTTTATCAGGGTGAGGAAAAGCCTAGAACCGACGAATGAGCCGGCTCCAGCCAACGTGCCTCTCTACGGTATGATATGTCGTAATCCGAAAAAAGGCAAAGAACGAAGCCAAAACATGAACAGAAGGGTCGATGAAATATGCCAGAATCTCCCCAAACTACAAAACAAAACATTTCGCCAAAATTCACCGAGATATCTACAAATTCGCAAAGACTTGATGCGTTCTGATAGCTACCGTTCGCCGACTATCCTCCAGAATTCTGTAGATGTTAAGATTTCCCAGAATTTGCCAGTTTGTGGCATGATATTGGGTCGAACCTCGCCGAAATTGGAGTTAGATGAGAATGTTTACTATGACCAAGATGTTCCTATGGATCTGTCTATTGCTAAGAGAGATTGAGACTGAAGTTGTGATACTAGAATAAAGTTTCGTTTTAGAATTGCCGTTTTATTTACAGGTTTCAACAATGTACATTAAATCAATATGAGGTAGATTATACTTAAAAGAAAATTTATGTAACTGTTTAGAGTAGTGATTTTTATATTCTCTATGATAACCTCGCGTAAACATAAATAAATAAATAAATATTGACGAACAATTCACATCGCGTGTGAATACAATTTTTTTGTTGGCAGTTTTATTAGGTACAGTTTAGGTACAGTTTATTGATATATGTTCCAGAGCATAGTTCCCACACGTTGGGGAGATACACGATTATGCGCGCCAACCTGACGTCAGAATGGCGTGTCCATATCACAATTTATTTTATATCTAATTGCTTGAGGTACAGTTTTTTTCATATAGGTACAGTTATTTGGTGCATAACCTGTGACTATTCAGACATGAGACAAGCCATCCTGACACACACCACTTTAACCCTCATGATTTTAACGGATTTTCATCAAACATGCCTAAGAACACTCGCGCGAAACTCACCTTCATACAAAAAAAACTAAATTGCAATCACTTCATCCGTTTGGGAGCTATCATGTCCCAGACAGACAGACAGACCCACAGACACTCACGTCAAACTTATAATACTCCTCTTTTTTGTCGGGTGTATTAATTTTTTTATTCGTTTCGGCAAAACATTATCTCACTATTATCCATATTGCATATAGTCAATAGATCTACTGAGATTAAATGATAGGTATGTAAGGTATATTAAAACAAAACTTATAAAATATTTAAAACATTTATTCACAAAAGATAAGCACAACAGGTACGACTTTGTCGCCAGCGGCACTGTATAAGGTCGTAAATACATATTTCTTTATTTTCAATATATTGTTGACTTAATCTGTAATGATGAGTAATGTAATGACTAGTCGTGATATAGCTGA
This sequence comes from Gymnoscelis rufifasciata, assembly GCA_929108375.1. Classification (NCBI taxonomy): domain Eukaryota; kingdom Metazoa; phylum Arthropoda; class Insecta; order Lepidoptera; family Geometridae; genus Gymnoscelis; species Gymnoscelis rufifasciata. Next base: position 2,629,916 of record OV815326.1, read on the forward strand.
AAAGTTCTCACACGGTTTTCATACGTGCTCCTATTTGTGAAACTTTATTAGACAGATTTGATATAAGCCTCATAATAATCTCCCTATTATATATTTTACGGATCGCTAAGCGCAGCGAAGGACGTCCAACGCTGTCATCCGAAATTGCTGGAAAACTTTGAGGGAGACTTGTCCAGGAGTGGTTGAAATGATGAATATATTTGCCTAAAAGTGGTAGGTACCTATATGGTCCTACGGTTGAAATCTATATATATAAAAATGAATCCCTATTTCCCTTGGTCACGGCATCACGCCTAAACGGCTGGACCGATTTCGCTAATTCTTTTTTTTTTCTGTTCGTTATTATCAGAAGGTTCTTATGCAAGAAAAAATTAAGGAAATTGCGCGGAAAATTAGAATATTTAAAATTACTTAACCACCATATAAAATTATTAAACTTTTTAAATGTGGGTTACATTTAGGACATTTGACATAGAATTGACTGAATGCGTGCTGAAAATATAGTCAAAGAGGATAAAAAAATCAAAAACGTTTAAAACGGATTCTCGTAGTGATTATATACTCTCTGGATTCTTCTGTCAATCTTATTTTATTGATAAACAATACATTTAAATAATTAATTTAAAGGATCTAAGAAACCTGATTAATAAAATCGAAAATCTGCTCATTTATGGTGTCCTAGGCGGAACAAAGTTCGCCGGGTCACCTAGTGATGAATATATTTGCCTAAAAGTAGTACCTATATGGGCTTTCAAATCGAAAAATCCTAGAACAAATATACTCGCCATGATCTCATATTTCGAACCCTTTCCGGTTTTTTTACGAGTATACCAATTTAGAAAAATAAACAATTTGGTTACTTATTAATAATATTTTCCAGGATAAGAATACAGACGGGTTCTGATTGTATTAAATCAGAGAGAGATAGGTATATGTGCGAATGAGCTCAGATATAAAATAGGAGTAGGATAGCATATGTTGTATGAGCTGAAGGCTATGTTTTTTTGAACGCGCAAATTTCAGAAACCACCAGTCCGACTTGAAAAAAATATTTCAGTTTCAGATAGGTAATTTATTAAGGAAGGCAATTGGCTATTTTACCGCGGTTAAATCCGTAAAACACGGTTACCCGTGACGTGTAAATCTAGCCTCATTATAAAGCTTCAAATCTGTCTTTTAAAGTACTTGTAGTACATTTAAAAAATCGTCTGAAAATGTTAAAAACGTGCTTATTACTCGTAAAATTATTGAAATTAGGACTCATAATGGAACACATGACATTATATAAACTTATATAAATTCTTACGAAAGTTAAAAGACAGATCAATTATAATTAATCACAGAACATAAAACCACATCTAAAATTTTCGTTTAAATCTCACAACTATGTTTATTTATAAAAATATAGGAAAATAGGAATGCAACTACATTTGTACAAACTATGGCGGTCTTAATACGAAAGGATATGACTACATTATTGGCACTGAAATGTTGACATTTCATTTAATATCTAGAGAAAACCAGTTAATAATGTTATAATTTTGCAATTATTAAAAAAAATATGAAATTAATCAATTTGTTACAATTGAGCTATGATAGTGATTATGAAAAATATGAAACTAAAATAATTTGACGTAATTTGTTCTATATGTATTTAATAATATAGCATCAAAATATTGTACATGAAGTCGGTATATTATGTACAAATAAAATCATGACAAACTATGTATTTAAGTTTGTCTATAATTCTGCCATTGGACAGAAACATATAACACGTTAACGTAGGGTGGAACAAGCTTCGGTCAAACCTGCGCGACCAAAGCGACTGCGAAGCGTCTGCCGCGCGGTGGAAGCTATCCATACTTTACCCCCCCCCCCCCCTTTGCACACCTACGCTACAAAGTGGGAAGTTTTCAGCCAAAAAAGGTGCCGCGTTACAGACGCTCTCGTGTCGCTTCTCGCTTCCCGCGTTGCGCGACAAGTAGGTATGGCTGGAGCCTCAAAAACAAAAGCATAAATCAGTGATATTATAATTGAACAAAAAATTATACAAAAATGATAGTCAACATTGTGTTCAAAGATATTTAAACATGATTACATTTTTGAGACCATCAAAAAGCTTCAATATTGTTTGTGTGTGAATTTGTGTGACCAAAAAAAATCTTCAGAAATTACATTTATTTCTTGTAGTTCACATATAAATTGACATTATACAAGTCCATTTAAAAGTATTAGAAAATACATAAAAAAGTACTTTAAGATTAAATACAGAAAATTAAATAAATGAACTATCTATCTAAGATATACTTTCAATTAAGAGCTACATTATAGTAAATATATTAGGTTCTGTTTCCTACCACTTTCGGGTGAAATGTGCGCTCAAGACATTTTTCATAAGGCTCGGAATAGATGAATTAAAATAACACATTTCAATCTATTACCATAAAATAACTTAAAAAATAATCCGTCATTTATATTATTGAAAAATATTGTACAAGTATGTTTTCTTGCAAACGAAAAATTGCAGTGCATTGAAATGTTGCGTGACGGAACGCTTTCGTGCGATATGTTACTAAGTTTCACAATCACAAGCCCCCACCCCGAAACTTCGATATCTTTGCCCTTTCTTATTAAATTGGTAAAGCAAATGTGTCCAATGTTTTTGGACGAGCTTGTATATTTTTTATGGAGTCAGCATGCCTATCATATCATAATATAACCTTCAAATATAAAGAATTAAGATTAGAAATTATGAACGATCTCATAACACAAAAAAAAACACTATTTATGTATGACTATTATATTAAGTACTTATATCAGATATCTAGAACCCGTAACACAAGCTTATAGCTTACCACGGGGCTATATGTTGTTGTGTGAACTGTCTGGGAATATTTATTTTTTATTTATTTATCACCTAACTCAGATCACACTAATAAGGAGAAAGTTTAATAACGCTAAACAACAGATAAATATGTTTTGGTAAAATAGTTTAACCTAAGAAGTGAGTTTTATCACATGTCATACTAAAGATCAATAACATTGAAATATTGTCAAAATCATATTATTTCGTTCTCGACGTGGTAATGTTAAAATATACATCTTTAAAAATGTGAAACATATATATTAAAACTAGGCATAAGAAGATATGAGACCACCATTACCAACCCAATCTTTAATATTTCAGGTTATACCCATTTGTATGAATAAGCAAGCATAGTAACTGAACTATATAACTTTTAATACGAGCCTTTTACATAAAACATTGACAGATAAAGGCACCTTCACATCAAATGCACTTGTGGATGAAAAAGCTTTTAGGGTCCCATTAGACTACGACACCGGACACTGTTTTTCAACCAGAAAACAAGAAAGACAAAATTCGTGTTTAAACAGGGACACCTCGACTGTTACACCGACTGTTATCAGAGAAACTCGTCTTATACAATGTGTTTTGGATATGGATTCATCAAAAGGGTCCAAAAAAATTTGATGCCGGGTGCGTCCCATTCACACCGCTTCTCAACTCAGTGTAAGAAATTTAAGCGAACTGTCAAGAGAATGTTATTTCCTTGATTATTCTTAGTTTTTATTTAAATTAGCTTTAAGTTGACCTGTTCATGTAAGCATATGCTTCTAAGGAAATAAACGTTTTGACTTTGAATTTGACCCATTCTCGCCCTATATATCATATCCAAAACACCTTATACACATATCACTGGAAATTAATAAAACCTAAAATGATTGATGATTTCACGCGACGTCGTAAATTGTTCAATTTCCTAGAACCAATTCGTGAAATCATACATTTCGACAGCCGTTGATACCGGTTTGTACTACTTTCCGGTGGAATATATGTACACCAAGTGTTCTGTGTCCGGTGTCTTGGTCTAAAACACCTTTGCGGCGCCGGGGTCGAGACGACTGGACACTGGTAGCTTCGCGGCTCGTGCGCCCGCGTTTGCCTGTAAATTATCATGATACAGTCATCATCATCATCATCATCATCCTGCCTTGTCCCACACTATGTGGGGTCGGCACAACATGTGTTTTTCTTCCATTTCCCTCTATCACCCGTCATCTCAGCACTCACTCCTTTCTTACACATATCTTCTTTCACACAGTCCATCCATCTTTTCTTTGGCCTCCCTCTTCCCACATATTCATGGTACAGTCATAATTCATAAATTAACTTCATTCCACAATATTATTTGAAAATTACAATAAATGAGTCCACTTTCAATTGAAGAATTAAATTAAGTAACAATAACACAAAGCAAAAGTATAGATCAAAAATATAAAAAAAATTGGGCTGAAATAATATTACAATAACAAATAAAATTAAATCAAAATTTCAACGTCGAAACTAGTTTTACCGTTAGAACGCGTTTTCAAGAATTCTAGTTCGGAACTTTTCAAACTGGAAAATTTTTCGAACTAGAATTCTTGCTCGAAATTGGCGTCAGTTCTAGCTTGAGCAGGCACTTTCTTGAAAGATATCAGTTAAAACTTAATAATATAAATAGTAAATAATAAAAAAAATCCCCTGATTTTCTTGTATCCTTAGTTCCCTTATTCTTCCCCACATTGAAACATCTTCATGCGTTCGGGACTATGGTGCCACAGACATACAGACACGTCAAACTTATGACACCCCTCTTTTTTTCAACTAGCAATTATACGGAAATTTTAACCCTGCCGGCCGTTGTCCAACTATCGACGAACAAAAAACACAAATTTATCAATTCTTATATTGTTGAAACAAACTGACAGTGTTTAAGTTTAAAATTATATTATATTAAGAATTAAAAAAAATATATAAAAAAGCGTTTATTTTTAGCTGCTGTTTCCTGCCAACCGCAATCTAAGTGTCTCAAGACAAGAGTAAATAGTTATTTACTAAATATTTTCAAAGGTCTATTCGTAAAATAAAATCGATAAGTATGAGATGGACTCATACACCAAGGGTTCAGAGTAATTTAACATAAATAAAAATTAAGCGCAAGACAAAGATTTGAAAGAAAGCAGTCAGCGGCCTCCCACCCAAGTACAAGTACTGACCGTGCACAACATTGTTTAACTTCATAAAATTACGTTTGTTGAATGAAAGCCCCTTAAAAAATTATTTATATTATGTGTTTTAAGTATTTTCTGTTATAGCGGCAACTGAAATACATATAAGTGTATTGTATTGTCATATTGTCAAAAAAGAAAAGTCTACCATCATCAACGGTGCTGCCAGCTGGCGGCATTAGACTGCGTCAGTGGCGCGGTGGGCGAGGGTCCGCTTGCGGCGCAAGAGGTAGCGGGTTCGATTCCCGCCGTGGGTGAAAGTGTTTGTATGTTCTGCAAACACTTTCTCCTTGGTTTGGGTGTTTAATATCTATATAAATAAAAATGAATTGTTGTTCGTTAGTCTGATTAAAACACGAGAACGGCTGGGCCGATTGAGCTGATTTTGGTTTTAAAATGTTTGTCGTAGTCCAGGGTAGGTCTAAACGGTGAGCAAATAAGGAAAAATTGCCGGGAACTTTTTTTTCCCGTGCGACGCCGGGACGGGCCGCTAGTTAATAATAAAAATATCTATATGTGTATGACTATTATATTAAGTATATCAGAGGACCCGTAACACAAGCTTAGAGCTTACCACACGGCTAGATGTTGTTGTGTGAATTGTCAGAAAATATTTATTCATTTATTAAATTGCATGTTTTACCCTACTTAGTTACTGAAAATATTTGACATTCTGACCGTCGTATAAGTGCTGCCACCTAGTTTCTGCACGTTCCCTATACTCGTATACTTAACTATACTTACCATGAAGATAGATATATCGTTACATGCTTACCTATGCTGCGTCAGTTAACCTTTCACCGCCTATAAGTTCTCGGGATCTCTCAACCCCTCGCTGTGACGGGTCTTCCCGGCCAGCTCCAAGATGGCGTGGGCTTGCGGGTCCTTGTCTAAGATACTGTAGTCGCGTTCATCCTGCAAATATCATAAATAATAATAAACAATTATTTATTGTACACATAAACACAGTAATACAAACGGAAATCAAAAGAGTTTTCTGACTTTCTGACAGCATTATTGTTTTAGCTAATAACAATAATGCTGTATAATATATATTCTATACAAAGAAAAACAATGCGATAAGAAACTAAATCTAGAATGCGTGATGGGCTGTCTTATTGTTTATGAAATAAAAAATATCTATGTGTCTATTACCTATATTATGTATATCAGATGTCTTGTACCAATAACACAAGCTTAAAGCTTATCACGGGACTCTCTTATCGGGAATCTGTATGTTGTTGTGTGGAATGTCCGGAAATTGTTATTTATTTGTACAAATTACAAAATGATTTTACTCAAGAGTTGTGTGGAATGTCCGGAAATTGTTATTTATTTGTACAAATTACAAAATGATTTTACTCAAGAGTGAAACTATCAAAATTACATTACGTATCTACTAATGTAACTTATGTTTACATAACGGTGGAGGACATACAGTGACATTAAGGGCTTATTTCACAATACCCGAGTAAACTAAGCAATGGTTATTTTTGTCAATAATACGCGTCAATGGTTAGTTATAATGGTGTCAAGAGCTATCTCGCTTTGTCACATAATTATGACCGAGCGAAATAGCTCTATATTTTATCAATTGACCGATTTTACTCTGAGATGGTAAAAGCAAAGAAAAGATGGATGGACTGTGTGAAGGATGATATGTGTAAGAAAGGAGTGAGTGTTGAGATGACGAGTGACAGAGGAAAATGGAAGGAAAAAACATGTGCCGACCCCACATAATGTGGGATAAGGGCAAGAGAATGTTGATGGTAAAACAGGCTCTAAGACTACTATTGTAGAGATAAAATAGCGGTAAAGATAGGCTAACGACTAGTTGTCCCTGTAGCCCCCGCTTATCATGGGCTTGCCGACGAGCTGCAGGAACTGCCTGTCCGACTTGCGCGTGTCCAGCACGCTGCTGCGGCGCCCGACCGACATCGTCTGCGCGGATACACATTATTATATTCAGCTAAAAGTTTTCAAAACTCTGGCTATAGGCACCGAGGCTGGAGAAAGGTCTTCCCAAAATATAAGGGGTTTAGACCGGCCGGCGTCGTCTAATATGGGCAATACGCGAAACTGGTCACAGATAGCGCCACCAGTATAAGTCTTACTGTCGTACTTGCGCGTGTCACGCTGACTGCTAGCTAGAGCTAGACCATATGGTTTGTCACAAACTGTCACTGTCAAAAAGTTATCAGCTGTCATGTAGATCCAACGCTGCATGCCACAAAGCCATTGGCCAGCAGAAGAGTTGCCACTTCGTCGTCTAAGGCGAGAGAGGAAGATTTCACTGGGTTCTTGTATCACCAATGTGTGTGAAAAGCATTTACTCATCGAATTCTTGGTAGTGAGGGGCTTATCCCCAACGGCCCAGACCTCGATGCCCTTATACTTATAGAAGGCCTCATGGCTGAGTCGCTAGTAGCCACTATAGATGGTAGAACAATACTAACAGATTCTTCTACGCCATCTAAGTAATTCAGTAATTCATTTATTCATCCACCTTAGGAACTAATTGTACACTTGGTTTCGTTAGAGGTCGTACATGTGATTTCTTAGTAGCGGCTTATCAGGTGTCTTGTCAAATCTAAGTCAAAGGCATTTACTCACAGAGTCCTTGGTAGATCCCCAACGTTAAAGACCCCGACGAAGTCGGCCTCCTTGCTGAGCCAGTTACTATGAATGGCTATTACTCACCGAGTCCTTCATAGTGACAGGCTTATCTCCAACGCCCCAGACCTCGATGCTCTTGATCTTGAAGGTGGCCTCCTTGCTGAGCCGCTTGTACCCGCGGAAGGTGGTGCAGGAGTCCGCGGATGCGCCCGTTCCGAAGGGATCCGCCGATATCCATATACCGCCGAAGTTAAACTGACCCCCCATTAACTATGAATGAGGAATTTTATATTACAATACAATACAAAAACACTTCATTGTACACCAAAACAAAAGTTACAAAAATCACATACGAGGCAATAGGCATGATGACTAGCTGAGCTAGTCTAGTCCAAAAATACTGGATACCAAGTTTTTGCTCAGCACGTATGAGTAACGTCACGCAAAACTTCAATAACCTGTAAGGTCTGAAAAGTCAGACAGAGTCAGTTTCGCAAAAAGAGTGAAACTAGATTTTTGTGGACCCCGTGAAATATAGTCCAATATTCAACGGGGTCACTCACCATCCCATCGGGCAGGGTCTTGGTATGATTGTTCATGTACTGGTAGTGATTGATAAGGCCGGTGGTGGGGTAGGCGCGCATCTTGGTCGCGACGGAGAAGAGGAAGGACTCCTCGCTGCCACTAAAGTTAGGCCCTAACGCCGTATAAAGTCGTGTTCTTGTACAATAGCTCTCTGATAATTGCATCTCCCCTGTTAAATGGGTGCTAGTGCCATGATATATAGCTGAGCTGGTCTAAGCTTTTGGAGGTTTTGTCTGTTCACGTCCGTAAGTGGTAACCCTCTGAATCCTTACACGTGACCTCCGGGTGGTGCTAAGAACAGTCTCTGGTGGTAGGCTTCGGCCGCGGCTTGTCACCACCCTCCGGGCTAGGCCAGTGCGTGAAGCGAATTTTTCGTGTTTCGTAATGTGGCCCGGAGAAGCTATCTACCTTCTAGGTCTTCATGTCCCATCTTAGACCACATCGTCACTTTACATCAGGTGAGATTTTGGTCAAATGAAGACTTATCGAGAATAAAAAATAAATAAAAAAAGAAGCTGATTAACCTCGATTTCTAGTTAGATTTGTCTATATTCAACGTGGTCACTCACCATCCCATTGGGCAGGGTCTTGGTATGATTGTTCATGTACTGGTAGTGGTTGTTGAAGCCGGTGGTGGGGTAGGCGCGCATCTTGGGCGCGGCGGAGAAGAGGAAGGACTCCTCGCCGCCGGTGAAGCTGGGCCCGAGCGACCAGTCCGCGGTGGCGTAGCCCCCGAAGATGTAGCCGTGCTGGTCTTGGATTATCACTACTGACGGGCCCTGGTCCATGATGCGACCTGTGAAGACATAAATGATCTAAAGAAAGAGGGAAAAATTGTTTGTATGTTCTGCAAGCACTTTTCTCCTTGGTCTGGGTGTTTAATATGTATAATAAAAATATCTATATATGTATGTATATTATATTAAGTATATGAGAATCTAGTGCCCGTAACACAAGCTTAGAGCTTACCACGGGGCTAGATGTTGTTGTGTGGATTGTCCGGCAATATTTATTTATTTATTACATAGATATAGGCCTCACCTGCCATAGTAGCGAAGCTCTCCCCGTGGATGTGTGAGGAGAAGAGGAACCGCCACTTGTGCTGCAGCTTCCGCGGGAGGTGGCTGTTGATCCACACGACGTGCGCCAGGTCGATGAAGGCCGGGTAGTCGGGCATCGCTTCTAAACCTGGGAAATATATGCATGCACTAGACTGGGGGATAAGCCAAAATGTGCCATGTGTCATCGATTTAAGAAACCATGTGTCCACAATGAACACACCACTGGCTCTACAGAATGTCCAGCAAAAATATTGGCCGAAAGTAGATACATAAATTCTTCTAGCCTGAGATACAGGATTACCCTAGTTCGGCTCACCTATTTAAAACGTTTGATACATAGTGTTATAAGTGATTTTTGTTACTATTTTGAATAAAATGTATTTCTTTATTTATTTTTTATAATCACGCCAATTGACGTTCGCATTGCTGGGACACAGGAACTATCCTTAACGAGAGAGAATATGCCTTTGGTAGGTGAATATCACATGACCTTCAATCTCTGGAAAGTTCTCAGAACATGCCCGTTTCCTCACGATGTTGCAATACTTGATGCGGGCCGGTCTATCTGAAGAGTGCGTCTTAACATTCGTTGCATTCTTTCGATTATCTTCATTATATCGTTCATACCCTGAATTATCTGGCAGCAAGCTCTGTCTTTTATTTAATAAGACGTTTAACATTCACTCCATTCATACCTTCACTCATTCGGTCATACCTTCAATCTTTGGCAGCAGGATAGGCAGTAGTGACTTCACGGGCGCCGGCCTGTCCTCTATTGAAGAGTACGTCTTAACATTCACTCCATATAGAATGACGAACACCGTTTCAGCTAGTTGTTGGAGAAGGGTGTTTGATTGCAACCTGAATTATACAACACACAATACAAAACACTCCAGTAAAAGAAAAAAAATCTTTATTTGACATAAAATGAGGTGCAGTATCAAAGCTAAGGTCTAGGCTTCCGAAATAGTTAAAAACTGTATTTCAGGAGCCAGTGGCTTCTCCTATATTGACTTATTGAAAATATACAAATTATGTCAACAACTAAAAGTAACATAAACAAAACCAAATTTTTAATGCAAATAAGAAAGAAAATTTTGTTCTAATTATTAATTTAATATAGTTCAACAGTATACCAAAACAAAACAATAGTTACATGTTCAGTTACCATTTAGCAATCTGTGTGCTATCGCAGTTGATCTGCGGCACGTCGGGGTCACCTACAGACGCTACCAGCCCTTCGCCCAGGGCTTGCACGTGCGTCGGCAGCCCCTGCGACACACAACCGCTTGTTGAAGTGAAACTTCTTAGGATCGTTGTTATTTCAAACCGGACGCAACAGAAATACGGCAGGTAAGCCAATCTTAAACGCTAACATGGTTAAGCAACTCTGCGCGACGCCAGTACTTGGATGGGTGACCGCCCGAACAAAAACTTTTAGCACAGGTTTTTTGAAGTGAAACTTCTATAGAATCGTAGTGATTTCAAACCGGATGCAAAAAGATGAAACGGAAATGGTAAGAGACAAATACAATGCTTTATTTAAATTTCTTTGCGCGATACTTCGTAGTCTCAACTACGGTATTGCTGTATTTTATTTATATTATTTTGTAACATAAGTACTTTATGTAATAGGTACGCTTTATTGAAGTAATATAAATAATCCGAATAATTACAGATATATGTTTGTTTCTCTTATCATTTTAGCAGATGCGTTCATTTACCCTTTTTTTCTATTCGATATTATATCATAATTATAGTTCGTAAGTAGTAGACTCCAATCGTGCGTCGTAGCTGACACACACACACTTTTTTTTTATTCATCTTATTCTTTCGTCGATTTACTGAAGTTTCACTTCTATCGTGTGTGAATCGAACACACACCTTTTTTTTTTTTTATACATCTCATTATTTTGTCTATTTACTGAAGTTTCACATCTATCGTGTGTGAATCGCACACACACCTTTTTTCTTTCCATCATCGCCGCCCTATTAAAGTCCCCACTGCTGGGACACAGGGACTTCTCTCTTGGCGAGAGAGATTAGGCCTAAATTCACCACGCTGCTGGCCGTGTGCGGGTTGTGAATGTCAATTGACCTTCAATGTGTTAATCCGTAAGTGGTTTATAAACTCTTTGTTCTTTTAACAAAAAAAACGGGCCACTTGACCACAAATACTTGGCCGCACGGCGCGAATCGAATCCGCTGAGGAATATTAGTATCTTATTAGGAAATGATGTATAATTAATTATTTGTCTGCTTTAATTGCTCACTTGTTACAATCTAGTTATGTGTGCATGTTTTGTAACTCAATCTAGGATTAGCCTAGATTGAGTTACAGAGTGAGTAAGTGACAAAAGAACTCATATGTTAATAATGTTTTTGATTGATTCCTGTTTTGCATTATATTTATTAATAAACTTCCTTCCAATAGATTTGAAATCTTATACATTTAAATGACATTTGTATACAGCTTACGTCTAAGCATACCTTGAAGCCTAGTTTGATCCAATCCTGCGCATGGTCGTGCGACAAACTCGGCGACTTCAATATCTTTATGTACGTCGACGCTATGCTTTCGCAGTACTAAAACAGTAAACAAACAAGTAGATTTATTAACTTAAAACAACCGATTTAGTTTGGATACATTTTTTTTTTGTGTATTCTTGCATATAAACAATTTCATTTCATTTCAAATACATAGAGCTGTTTCATTACAGGTTTCACTGAATTCAATAGAGTCCATTAATTGGCACGATAGAATAAATTAAAATAAGGCTTAAATTATATAAGGAATTATTGAGTATAACTTGAGCCGCGGCCATTGGTATAACAATGTTGCCCCCATCTCTTCCTGTGAGGACCACCAATTCCGAACATTTTCGATATTAATTATTAAAGATAACTCGAGAACTAAAAATAAACGCCGAATTCAGACCCTCCTCCTTTTTTATAGTCAATAAAAATAAAAATGCCCAAAACCTACGCGAACACCAAAAAATAGTGAACAATTTTTCCTTGGCATAGAAAACTAGTATTAAGTTGCAATGCTACGTTCAAATTCAAGATATTATAATATTGTTTACCTCTTTAAGCAGCTGGTAAGCTAATTCCGTTGTCTCGTTGAAGTTTGTCCCCAAACACGTGTAATACGTCACTACCTTTTCATCTAGCGTTCCTGAAACAACATTTAGCTATTATTTTATCTGTTCCGCGTAAAGAAGAAATCAATAATAATAACGTGACCTCCGGGTGGTGCTAAGAACAGTCTCTGGTAAGAGGCTTCGGCCGCGGCTTGTCACCACCCTCCGGGCTGGTCCAGTTCGTGGAGCGATATTTTCGTGTTTCGTAATGTGGCCCGGAGAAGCCATCTACCTTCTAGGTCTTCATGTCCGATCTTAGACCACATCGTCCCTTACATCAGGTGAGATTGTGGTCAAATGAAGGCTTATACAGCATAAAAAAAATAAAAAAATAAGACTTTGTCAGCCCCAGGGAACTGCCTCACCCAGCCCGCCGGTAGCTACTCCGCTGCACACAGCTTCATTCACCCACCTCTGACATTATACACATAGAGTTCTGCTACTCCACTGCACACAGCTTCATTCACTCACCTCTGACATTATACACATAGAGTTCTGCTACTCCACTGCACACAGCTTCATTCACTCACCTCTGACATAATACACATAGAGTTCTGCTACTCCACTGCACACAGCTTCGTTCACTCACCTCTGACATTATACACATAGAGTTCTGCGAAGTGGTTGAAGTCCACAGCCGGCTCCTTCCCCTCCCCGAAGCCGAAGAGGAAGTTAGAGAGGTACTGCGCGAGCCGCGGGTCTATCTGAGGACCCCAGAATTTCTGCAAACGCGAATATAGTAGCTTTATATATATTTAAAGATGTATCTACATATTATTTAGATTTATAACGGGATATTTAACATGATTGATTGTGATCATGTCGCATGTAACTGTGTCGAAATATCGGGAAACTCGAAAGACAATCAATCATGGTAAATATCCCGTTATAAATCTAAATGTATCTACATATAATAATAATTAACTTATCAGGAAATATTTCACAGACAAATCACATTTGTGACCAAATGCATTGTGCCCTCTGAAATTTGCACGCCAGGATTGGCAAAACATGTAGAACACTTTTTTTTTTAAAACTTTCTACCATACACTCATGTTTTATGCAAATAAATTATTCTTATTCTTATACTCGGCCGGCATCAGTTGACAATTGAATACGGCGGCGGAATGGCGCTGCGGCATAATGCGTTATCGACTTGTTTGCGCTTGGGAAGCGAAATAGAAATATTTTAATAATGTTGTAATAAATATAATAAATGTAATAAATATTTTTCTACTACTAGGTTCCTGAGTTAAGCGCGACTTTACAACTTTATAATATTAATAAAGATTTCCGTTTCCGTTAATTGAGTACAATATTTCACAAAATCAAACGCGTACAGAGCCGTATCAAGCCATATTGGTATATAGTAGGTACGCAATAAGCTAAGCTACTCAGCTAAACAATTGGTCATCTTTAAGGAAGACCTATATCCGGTGAACGTTCTACGGTGGAAATCACGACGATGATGTATAAGATACTTAAAATGTCATTGTGCGTATATAGTTTCATTTATAAATCTAAATTTAAGAAAATCCCCCGATTCCTATGCTTTAATTTCCTTAAAAGTAAAAGACCATAATATGCGCGATGCGCTTTCATTTGATAATACAGTCGAGTATATTTGCAGATTTTCGGTTTTCCTTCCCCACTCTCACCCCCATAACTCTTAAACGGCACAACCGATTTTCATGAAGCATGTCTAAGAACACCCGCGCCAGACTCACCATTCATACAAAAAAAACTAAATTGAAATCGCTCCATCTGTTCGGGAGGTAGGATCTCCAGACAGACAGACAGACACGTGAAACTTATAACACCCCTCTTTTTGGTCGGGGGTTAAAAAGCTTCAATAATAAATCTGTTAAAACGGTCCGAAACGTTGAAATAACAATGACGCTGCGACGTTTTAATATACATACATACATTAAGCAAGTTGATGAAAATACGGTTATTTACGGATTTAGGGAGCGAATGTATTTACAGGAATTTTACAGCCGATACATTGTGTTAATGTTTAAACAAACACTAGTACTGGAGCTTGCCAGATGCAAAACCGGACAAAGAAGATAACGTAAAATAGTAATAATAGTTAAAAACTCTTATGGCAAAATTTAATATAAAATTGTATCTGCATAGTAAATAAAAATCTAAATTTAAAATTTAAGAAAAACACCCGATTTCAATGCCAATTGTTTCTTTAAATGTAAAACAACATAATATTATGTACCTAATGTGGACGCGATGCGCTTTTTTTTTGATACCCCACACTAGTATATTTGCAGATTTTCGGTTTTCCTTCCCCACTCTCACCCCCACAACTTTTGAACGGCTCAACCGATTTTCATACATGTCTAAGAACACCCGGGCCAAACTCACCTTTCATACAAAAAAAACTAAATTGAAATCGCTCCATCCGATCGGGAGCTATGATGCCACAGACAGACAGACAGATAGACAGACACGTCAAACTTATAACACCCCTTTTTTTGGTCGGGGGTAAAAAATTAAGTCGCTTCCGCCGTCTGTTCGCTTTGATCTTTTAAGTACAGTACCTGGATGACCAAGCTTTACTCGCCATTGTAAAGTTACTGTAGCCAAATACTCACGTATGTGTATCAAAAATTATATTGAGGTTTCTTATATTTTTAAACAGATATTTGAATATGATTTTGAAGTTTTTAATAGTTTGCGCGAGAGACTTCCAAAGTAAATCGATGATCGAAAGATTTTTCATTAAGATTATTACGATACTATCCATGAAATTAAATTAAACATAACGTAGTCGAAACCGACTGTAGTCCGCTAAAGCTAGTAAAATTAAAATGTTACATTTTCACATTTAACGTATATTTTATTGGCGATAACGCAGACGTTAACCTGAAAATATCCAGGCGTTACAGAATATTAACTAGTTATGAATCATAGTTTAGTCTTACATTATAAATATCTAGGGGCTAAAAGAACCAAAAAGGAGATGGCCTAAATCAGTTTAATTTCTAGGAGATTGATAGAAAGTGACTCAGAATTATTATATGATGGACTTCCTCGATGTATAAATCTAACAGCAAAATACTTTTTAAACTCGGACCCTAAAAAAATTGTTTCTAGGCATTTCGTACTTTAAAATATAGTAGGAGGTTCTAAATAATATCCGTGTATTGAAATTTTCGTATCTCATATTATTGGTTATTAGGAGGCAAGTATGAAAAACTACAAATTAACACATATTGTTAAGCCGGCGCCAGACATAGTAAAAACATTTGATTTTATTATTGATAAGCCTTCATTTGACCACAATCTCACCTGATGTAAAGTGACGATGTGGTCTAAGATGGAGCATGAAGGCCTAGAAGATGGCCTATTGAGATGCTTTTTAGACAGAATATTTTACAATTAATTGATTTATAGCTAAATATAACTTTAACCTCGTTAAACTCAATAGTTTACTTAAAAGATGATGTTTAACACATTGACATTTAGGAAGAGGTGTCCCTTACACATAGATATTTTGAAGAGGTGTCCATTACGACATTAATTTTTTTTTTATAACCTTTACTAGTGAAAATCATTTTGTCGTAACTACCCGAGCCGCCTTGTTCATGATGCATTTTATGTTGTACAGTTAAGAAATGTGTAGGAAATAAATGACATATTTTGAGCAAAATGTTGTAACGGATTCGTAATTTTGTGTATGCGTGTTACGCCGTATGAAACAAACAGTTACTTAGATTTACGACGTTGCTAAAAGCTACATAAACAAAACTTAAAATTTTACTACAATTTCACTTACGACAAAACAATTTGACTTCATACTTCTTTATTTGAAGAGATATCAAAATTTTAAATATACAGATCGATAGAGGACAAAATTTTCAGTTAAGTAAATAAATAAATATAAATAAATATTTCCGGACTACTCACACAGCATCACCTAACCCCAAATTAAGCAGAGCTTGTACTATGGGTGTTATGTGACTGATATACAACATAGATACATTTTTTTTTTGTAAATACATACATAATATGATACATAGAAAACACCCAGACCCGAAACCAGGACTTGTAGATCGTACAAAATCTGGTCCTCCGGCGGGAATCGAACCCGCAACCTCTTGCGCCTCAAGCGGACGTTCGCCCACCGAGCCACAGAGGTCGTCAAATCACTCCATATTTAATCAACACCTACGCTTTACCGAAAAAAAACCTCACAAAATTGTAAAGTGAAGGGTTTTTGTTAGTTTGTGTCAAAACAAAATCGAATTTGAAATATATATGTTGACGACCTCTGTGGCTCGGTGGGCGAAATTCCGCTTTAGGCGCAGGAGGTAGCGGGTTCAATTCCTTCCGCGGGGCCAGATTTGTACGATCTACAATTTCTAGGTTCGGGTCTGAGTGTTTTCTATGTATAATATGTATGTATTTACAAAAAAAATGTATCTATGTAGTATATCAGTCACCCATAGTACAAGCTCCGCTTAGTTTGGGGTTAGGTGATACTGTGTGACTATGATAAGTCCGGAAATATTCATTTATTTATTTGTGTAAGTTCGTCTTCAACTTCTTATTTTAACCCCCGATGCCAAACGTGGTTTTATAAGTTGTGATTAGTGTTTATAGGGTGAGTACAGGTCTGTGTCATCGTAGCTCCCAAACGGATGAACCGATTCCTATTCTGTTTCTTTTGTTTGAAATAAATGTTACCTGAGCGTGTTCTATATTAGCTATGCTGTAGCTAAGTTTCAAAAATCTCGGGAAGATCGATTCCTTAGTCCGGCCAGTATCAACAAAGACATGACGTCATTGAAAATTCAATATAACAACTAGTGGACGCCATATTGTAAAAAAATAAGGTCAACAAACTTTGTCAGGTAGGGTATCGTTGAATAGGTATTAAATCATTTTTATCTTTCTGCCAAAAATGTTCGATCCGGCTGATCGTTTACGATCTATAACTAATAAAAGCAGCGTAACAACCTCAAGTCCATCCTGGTTATATTTTTACTTCTTCTAAATTTCAGTTTGTCTTTTGCTAAGTGGCAAACTACCAGTCACCCAAAATCACGAGTTAACTAAGCGTCTTAAGAATACTTTTCGCACTCCACCTCTGATTGGATATGAAAACAAGAAAAACATTCAGATTGCTTAACTCGCTTTAATCTTCTATTGTTTGTGGATGTTACACTGATATTGTAATCATCGTAACTATTTGGGTGATAATGATAACAGTTGAGTTTAATTACGTGAATGTCTTTAATAGTTCCTATGGCTTTCGTGGGTACAATGATAATTTCATTTGTATTCATATTAAGGTATCAATAAATTTGATTGTATGAGATGGATTCATACTACTACTAGCGTTCCGTGTACAGTTTAAACACATTTTGCAATAAAAAATCTAATTTTAAAATTCAAGAATAGCCCCCGATTCCAATACCCTAATTTCCTTCAAAGTACCACCATAATATTTTGTAATGTGCACGCGATGCGCTTTCATTTGATACCCTACTCGAGTATATTTGCAGAATTTCGACACTTCGGATTTACTTTTAAACGGCACAACCGATGAAACATGTATCAGAACACTCGCGCCTAACTACATTGAACTAAATTCAAAATCGCCCATCCGTTCAAGATCTGTGATGTCCCAGACAGACAGACATGTCAAACTTTTAACATACCTCTTTTTTTTGGTCGGGGGTTAAAAATAAGGGGAAAAATGTTTAAAATGCAAAAAGATGCAGTTAGAGCGCACAACCACCCATCCATATACTGGCCTCGAGCAATGTAGCTTAAACTGAAGTAGCTTTAATAACGTTTGTTGTATGGGCGCCCCCTTAAATTTTTTTTTTTACTAGTAGTGACCCGCGGTATATTCAATTTGCCCGCGAAATTTCAATTTCTCGCGGTTCTAGCCGGTATGAGTAGCCTGGCTCTTGAGAATTTGTACACCAACTATCATTTAAGTCGGTTCATTTGTTTTGCGTGAAAGAGAAGCAGCACACAGAGCTACTCTCGCGTTTATAATATGAGTACGGATATGTTTTTAGTATTTGATGTTCTAGCGGCAACAGAAATACAGCATCCTTCAAAATTTCAACTCTCTATCTATCACGGTTCTAGAGATACAGCCTGGTGACTGACAGACGGACAGAAGACGAAGTCTCAGTAATAGGATCTTGTTTTACTTTTTGGGTACCGACGGAAACTTAAAAAGGATACACTATGGGTCATTGTAACTTCATTATAAATGGGATTGATGAGATGACCTGTCCCCATCTTAATTATGTGGCAATACAATGAGTTGACATTAAAGATAAAGAAAGTTTTATTCATGAAACATCTGCATTACAAAACTATGTTAAAAATACTAAATAAAAAAATAAAAAAACACAGATGAACACTAATGGGTCGTCGACTCAGCATTTGCTGCGACGATTAATGGCATTAGTCTCATTAAGAGCGTAATAATCTCAGTGAAGGAGTTCTAATATTTGGCATACCTACTCGTCTTCTATTTGTACAAAACCCAAATGGTTACCGCTCTACACCATGTTTTGAATTTCATCTATTTTAATGAAAATTTCGACATTTTCTCACATTCAATATAATACTTCTCACGATCAATAAATAAACTGAACAAGGTACTTTTGTTTGTTGATGTTCTTTGAAAACACCTTATTTATTCAATTAGATAAAAAGACTTTACGGCCCCCGAGGCACTGCCTAGCCCGCCGGTAGTTACGCCACTGATGAGAATATTAAAGAATTATCAAGAAGTTGAAGCGACACTATCTTAACAGTCAAAGTAGGTTACAATCTTCGATAAACATTAGTTTGAATGAGACTCTACCCAATTGAAATAACTTTCTCTGACTCATTTAAAGCTATCGAAATTATACGTTACAAACGTCGTTTAATTGGGAGTTTGGGAGCAGGAGGTTGAGAGATTTTAAGATTATGTTACTTTCCATCTGTCAACGTCAAAGCCGTAATTAAGACGAAATTACTCCTAATACGTTTATCTCACATTTTATTAAGGTGTATGTATTTTTTATTTTTCGTTTATTTAGGACATCAAATACACTATTAAAGTTATACAACTAATATTAACTTTAGTCTATTATATATTATAAGTGTAATCAGCACCATTGTCCGCGTATTAAATTATAATTAAGTTATAGGGCAACCAGTTTTACTAATCCTAAGTATGCTATTAGTTTTCAGTGACAAATTATCAACTAAGTTAATTCATTTAGATTTTTCATTGTTGGAATATAAGTTTTTTTTATTGTTGATAACTTGACTCCCATTGTTTTATGGTTGAAAACCATATCGAACCAACAATTCATTCCAAAATATTGGCTGTTGACGGCGATATAGCCAGTCTAATAAAATGTATTTATTTTAAGCATATTACTAATAGAATATAGTCGAATTAGAAGAATAAAAAGACGAAATTACGATTACGATATATCGAAAAATCCCTCTTGATAATGATATTCTTGATCATTTCATCATATCGTTCGTTAAAAGCGTAGACCTATAAACGTGCTGTAAACACGATATCAATCATTTCCATTTTAAAACGCACCGCAATAAGGTGTTTACACTCGACTGGTTTCCGTCAATCTTGAATTGTGTTTTGCTTTTCGGTAATATACGATTTTGTGGCGCTGGTCGACCTGCGAGAGCAGTAGCGAACTTCTACAACAAGATGATTGTTTTTAAATCAAACGCTCAGTTTTTCGAGCTTTTTCGCCCAATCTTGCTTAGTATTGTTACAAATAATAACTTGTATGTACACTGCATCTCTACCTACACTTATTTTGTTTACAACACAGGTTTGCTGTAAGAAAACTCTTAGGGTTAAGCTCGTGCTTTGTACATGACCATTGTTACTAAACCTTAATGTATCCTATTTGTATACAATTAAAGTATTTATTACTTTTTTGAAATTAATAATTTCATGGAGGTTTCAAATCAAAGATATGATGCTATTGATCGAATAGTTCTTCTTCTTCTCTTTTTTCTGAGTTCCACGAAGAAATCGATGTCTTATTTATTCAAACTGAAGTTCTGACATAATTATTTCTTTGTTAATTTTAAGTTGTGGTGTGCTAACCCTCACGAGCCCTGTCTGAAAACCAGCGCTCTGTCATAGTGCTCCTACGGGTTCTATGGCTGAAGCATAATGCTGAGCCAGGGATCCTTAAACACACACACACTTGCACATTATAAATTTTCACGTAGGTTTAAGGTTGATTTAATTAATAGTTTTAGTTATTGTTTATTAAAAATGTATTTAATTGTAAGCTAAATATTTTTCTTTCTTCATAATAACAATCAATCACCTTAAAAGTCTAGACCAGAACAAGGTAACACCCAATGACGGCATAGACAAATTAATAGGCCCAGTGACTCATCCAGCACTAAAGGTGGGGCACACTTAGCGGCAATTGGTTTGTACAGCCCCAATACTGCGAAGTGAAATGTGCTTGCCCAGTCCATTTTATGTGCCCGAATGTTTGTACTAATAAATGTTTGTAGACCAATAAGTAAGTATATCCGGACAACAACATAATTATATCCCCGTGGTAAGCTCTAAGCTTGTGATACGGGTACTACATATAATAAACATACTTAATATAATGGAAATACGTATATCATTTTTTTTATTGTACATGATGAAGATAATATTTCACTCGCCATTTTTTTTTTCACGATAAATAAATAAATACAAAAATAAATACTTGTTGTTTGAACGCGCTAGTCTCAGCAACTGCTGGTCCGATAGAAAGAAACTTTCGAGGTTAAGAGTAAGGTTATAGGCTTTTACTGTGAGATAGGTAATACTTTGTTCCCACGGGTAAATCCAAACAAAACACGGACAGGACAACGCCGCGTATAAAGCTAGTATATGATACATCTCAAGAACCGTGATAGATAGAGAGGGGATGATATATTTACGATTACGACATACTGAATATTTGAAGTGTATATTATTATTGTTTAGCTGTAATCTGATACTTCTCTGTTATGTTCTGTGCTTTTTTTTATTGGAGTTTACTCCTTAAGAAACGATTTGAGTTATAAGGCCCGGTACGGAAATTTTATGAGGAGTAAAATCAAAAAGTGTAACACGAAAGTTGAGGCGTTACGTAGAAAGAGACAAACATATATATCTGTAGGATTGAACGTGTAAAAGAATGAGATGGAATACATTACATTGCGCGATACTTCGTAGTTGAGACTACGAAGTATCGCGCAAAGAGGTATTGCTGTATTTTATTTATATTATTTTGTTACATACTTTATGTAATACGCTTTATTGAAGTAATATAAATAATCCGAATAATTACAGATATATGTTTGTTTCTCTTATCATTTTAGCAGATGCGTTCATTTACCCTTTTTTCTATTCGATATATGTATATCATAATTATAGTTCGTAAGGAGTAAACTCCAATCGTGCGTCGTAGCTGACACACACACACTTTTTGAATATTCTTTTCTGTTTTTCCTGTGTCTATTGTACTTATAACTGAGTCTGACTGAATAAATATTTTTCTATTCTATTCTATATTTCTCTTGACACTGTAACAGTAAAATAATAATAAATAGGCATATAATAATGGGGCATACAACAAACCTGATTTTCATAGGGCTTAGCGACGTTGCTTGAGGCCAGTGCTTGGATGGGTGCATCGTAACTACATCATTTTGCACTTAAAAAATGTGTGTTTACCTATTTCTGTTTGAAATAGTTGACGAATGTTCATTTTGTTATTGCAAAATGTGTATAAACTGTACAAGGAACCCTAGGTGTATTAGTATGAGATATCTGATAAGAATTTCATCAAATAAACCTAAATTTAAAATCTAAGAAAAACCCCCGATTCCAATGCATAGTTTCCAAGTAAAACACCAAAATATTTTGTAATGTGCACGAGATGCGTCTTCATTTGATACCCCACTCGAGTATATTTGCAGATTATCGGTTTTCCCTCCCCACTCTCGTCCTTTAAAACGCCACAACCGATTTTCATGAAACATATCTAGAGGTAAGAACACTCATTTTTCATACATAAAAACTTAATTAAAATCGCTCCATCCGTTCGGGAGCCATGATGTCCCAGACAGACAGACAGACAGACCCACAGACAGACACACAGACAGATAGACACGTCAAACTTATAACACCCCTCTTTTTTGGTCGGGGGTTTAAAAGCATGTTAAACGAAAGCACAGTGTGTCAGTTTGAATAGCACGCTGGTTACTCGAACGCATGCTAATAATGAACATGTTTATGTGTACCCACGTGAACGTAGAACTATGTACTCATCACCTACACATCGTAAATAACAATGTAAAAGAGGAAACTGTATATTTGCATCTGTGTTTACATCTAATCGACAGTTAAGCGCTATAAAGCGAATATACCATGGTAAGGTTAACCTACTGATATACAATCTGAATTCTAAGGAAAGTTGTAATAAAGTTGCTCTGTTTAGAAAAGCATTTTATTTTATTTCTATCGCACACAAGAATATTCTTATTCTATTCATTTCTATATCCGATAGAAATAAATTAAAATGTTTTTCTAAACAGAGCAACTTTATTACAACTTTCCTTAGAATAAGGAACGATTATTACATTGGTGTACAAAAGGCATCCTTTTTGTACACCAATGTAATACTTGTTTTCAGTGTGTAATGTCTGTATTTTTCTAGTAGTGTTATTATATAAATATAAAAATGAATCGCAAAATGTGTAGCTAAGCGCATAACTCAACAACGCCTGCACCAATTTAGCCAATTCTTTTTTAATATTTGTTGGAGTGCAAGGATGCTTTTTACGGCGTGAAAAAAATATATTTAACGGGAAAACAATTTTTAATTCCTTATTACCCGAGCGAAGCCGGGGCGGGCCGCTAGTTATATATATATTAAAGAGTTATCAATCTAACTAACTAATGATCAAACCCGGCATAGTTTTAAGCAAAGTTTGTGAGGAAATACATATGTAAAAGTATATTTGTTGCTTACTCACGCAAAAACTACTGAATGGATTAAACGAAACTTCACAATAATATAGCTAACTCTATAGCTAACCTATCAGAATAACACTAGGCTAGTTAAAACCGCGGTAAAATGGAACAAATCCGCGGGCGGACAGCTAGTATAATATTATCTACTACGTTGCGCCTTCTGTCTTAACTTCAGTGGTACCGATTACTTAAAATTGCAATCAATCAATTGTTTCCGTTCCCAGCCCACATCTTATCCATATACGTGCAGCTGTAAGTTATTGGAACATGGAATCAACATTATTTTGACAGGTCGCCAAAGCGTGCGAGCCGATTGAATTGTAGTTCCGGGCTAAATTTAACGCTTGCGCTTGTTACTTGGTAAATATAGGTGTTTAGAATGGCGTACGAGGTATTCCACACTCTAAGCTAGATTTTAAGGCTTTTTATGATATCACGATTCTAAATTTGAAACGAAAAAATCCAAATATACTTTATCTACAGTACAGTGCTTTAGGAAAATTAATGATAGAAATATAACTCTGCAACTTGCAATAACAGGACACATCAAAGTTACACAAAAGCTTAATTGTTCGGTTCCCTTCCTCCTTCGCTTGGTGTTTGTGGAACTCAACATGGAGTTAAAAGCAACAAACAACAACACAATTGTAAAAAAAGATAGTGATGATTTACTTTTTAAAACGACTACTAACATAAATGAAAAAAAAAGAACAACACTAACACAACTGGAAAGAAAACGAACAAATGAATTCTTACATGAAACAAATAATAAAACTAAAAACAATACACGAAAATAAAATAAATAAATAAAAAATATAAACATACCAGCTATCATAACATACATATTATCTTTTTAAATTGTGAAAATAAAAGCTGGTATATTTAGAATATTGAGTCAGTGACACTTCTCATATGTTTTTGCCTCAGTTAATTAATTATCTCAATACTGGGGACATGGATGTAGCCCCAGTAAAAGACAAAAGCTACTTTAACTGCGGGTAAATCTATTACTACGCGGGAAATGCCGCGGGCAGGAAGATAGTATGGAAATAAATTAGTTTTTTTTTTCATAAGAAATTCTGTCGTTTAGCTCACTATGATCTTCAATTAAATTTTGCAATTACATTGGACAATGCTTTTTACAATGTTTTTTACTTTGTAATAGCATGCCTTAACCGGCAAAATTATAACTGTGCATATGGAGAAATTAACATTTATTTAATAGCCGTAAATTTAACTAACCATGGTAATAATTAAGAATATGCTAAGTCAAACCTAAAAGGATGTCTAAAACTAGCAGATTTAGTCAATAGCCAAAACTATGTTTAAATTACAAAACTAATGCAAGTTTTGAACACAAGTTTTGTAATTTGAAAACAACCCTATGATATATTATGAACTCATCACTAACTCAATAATTAAAAATAATAATGATGAAAATAAAATGAACACACTTCTAATAATTCTGCCTCTAATTTTGCTTTGCCACTCACGATGAGGTCCTCCTCACGGATCTTCTCTGAGTTCTTCGAAGCCGCTTTGAATGTGGCCGCTATGTACTTCTGTTCTTCTTTTGTTAGAAGCATACATTTCGCAGCTAGTTTCCGGCTAGTGTTGCCCATACTAAAAAATTAAGAAAAGTAAGAGTTTTTTATAAAAAAAATATTTCTTATTTAAAATATGTAAATGGGCATGAGTTGTATACTTTTCTCTAGGGAAATGTTAACTGAACATAAACCATTCTGATGGAAACCGGAATTGAAATTTAATGTTTTTTTTTTTATTTTAAGCGGTAAATCAAACTTATAAAATATCAGAATAAGTTTACTTTGATGACTCAATCATTGCATTATTTTCATATAGAATTTGACATTTTGTGCAAACTCAGATTCAACAAACCAACCACCTTTATTATAATCACCTTTATTATATTATTCTTAAGCTGAAGAGTTTTTTGTTTAAATTCGCAAATCACAGGATTTGCAAAACTATTTAACTTTTTAATTTACTGATCTTAAGCTAGGAAATGAAATGAAATGATAGGGATCCTCTGGCTAAGTTAACATTTAAAACATGATTTAAAGTAGGTGTAAAAAAAATAATAGATAATAAATAATGTTTATTATATCTAGGAAGGTTTTTTTCCATAGGAAATTAGGTTAATCTTACGGGAAAATCGCCGTGGCGAACAAAGCTAATATTTTAGAAAACTTGACAATAAAATTATAAATTGGAGATTTGCAAATATTGCGCTTTTTGGCCAGCTATGTAAATATAGCCACACTATCATGACAAATGCTAAATTCATCCGAAACCTACCTGAGTAAAACTAAATCGCAATATCTATCTAAAATTTAGTTAGTATTATCTCAAGTTTATATTTCATTGAGTTTATTAATTGTAAATTACTAATTCTATGTATGTATGTTTACACTGCTTCTTCCTTATCACAAGACTTAAACAAATGCCTCAATGTCGTGGTCATGCCTGAATCATCAATCAAAAGGCTTCATGAATGGAAAATATGTAAAATAAACAAACCTTTAAAAACAATAATCCGTAACCACCAAAAACTATAAAGGATAAGTTTTCAGACCGAATCTCGAGTGCCATCACATTAGTACCACAAATAGATATACGTGAACATTGTTGCTTTCAAAGGATAACAAGTAAAATAAATAAAAATCAATAATTTCAGTAAAAATTACAATTCTGCGAAACTCCCTTTCCTTGCCAAACAAAATCAAAAATACAAGATTACCTTCTGTCAGTTCAGGTGTCAATGTCAATATTTTAGCAAATAAGTTTCTTTTTGTTATCGACAAATTGGCGGTTCTACTTGATTTACACGCGTAATAAAAAAATAAACAAGAGAGCACACGTCTAACGGCTAACTCGCTGTTCATTAACTGGCTTGCCTTGCTTGCCTGTACTGTACTGGCCTTGCATTGCAGTCAGCTGTTTATGGTGTATGTGTTTGCTACCTTGAACGTGTTCATACCTAGCGACCCGCCGGGGCGCCGCGGCTTCGCACGGGTGTAATACTGTTATGATAATAAATATACATACAACAGAAAGTCTATGAACGTAACGTTTTAATTTTTTTTAAACAACAAAGATTTTTTAGGAGAATAGAAAGATACACCTTTAAAGGGCCATATTGATCTATAGTATTTAAATTATTTTTTTTATTTTTATTTGGTAATAATTTAGATTTAGGTTATGATGGGACTGTCATAATTTTAAGGTAAAAGTCCTTAAAAATAAATAAGATTAAAAAAAAAAATCTATAGTAAATGCACAATTCATCTAAAGGTTTAGATTGATAAGAATGAATGCTGTATTGCTTACAATCGCTTCGTAAAATAAGGCTCTGTTTATCACAAAAAGTAAACGATTAAAACGGATTCTAAAGAGTTATTTAAATACCATC
This sequence comes from Gymnoscelis rufifasciata, assembly GCA_929108375.1. Classification (NCBI taxonomy): domain Eukaryota; kingdom Metazoa; phylum Arthropoda; class Insecta; order Lepidoptera; family Geometridae; genus Gymnoscelis; species Gymnoscelis rufifasciata. Next base: position 2,656,877 of record OV815326.1, read on the forward strand.
GGTGATTTTGATGTAGATCTTTTTAAAATAGCTAAACTTCATTGCAACGCAGGTTGCGTTGCGTTAGCATAAGAAATTAACGAGAGATGTGTATGAAGAACGATGGATAAAATGTGTAATTATAATTAAATGCGTAAATTTCATATAGCAATATTGCACGGTACTGGAAGGGGGCCAGTTTCTGGCCGTAGCGTAGGTAGGTAAAAATATAAGCTAAATTTTTTTCTTACATCGAAAATATTAAAATACAATACTGCTTTGAGTATTTGTTTATTGCCCAAGAACCCTAATCATAGTCTTGTTAAATTAATGAAATAATAGTATATATCGTAGATATTATTGTTAACAGAGCATACGTTCTGGCTACCTTATGAAAACTTCCATTAGATTCGCAAAGTCTGATAATTAGATACAACATATGTAGTTGTGGCGGTATACACAACGCGGTAGTTAAAACTTTTAACTTAGGGGACACCGCCGCAGGAATAACAGATGTCACCATTATTACACAAAATAGAAAAATGCTGAAAACCAGTCTTTTATCCGAATTTTCTGAAAATATTGTTCTACCGACGAGGTAGCTCCAGTGAGAAATGGTTAGCGTTCTTATTATCCATAAAATGAGACCAAGCATTATGCAGTTTATATAAAACAATCACCATGTATCTTCCTAGAACAATAAATGTAGATCGAAGGGTTTTTTATTTTAGCTCCACGTAGAAATTATAAATATAAAATCATATTTTTATGAAATTGTACCTATGCGGCATCTTGTTTATTTAATTTATTTAATACAAACATAAATTTGTTACTAGGTTGTTACAATTATTGTAGGACCAGAGTATGATTAAAAAACAAATATACCTGACAACAATAAAAGTAGAAATCAGAGAGTATATAATCACTACGTAGAAATAAAATAATTGTAACAAATTTGATTAGATACGTCATGAAACGACCGACGCGACGTAGTGATTATATTGTCTTTGATGAAAAGTAGTGATAGTAAAATAAATACTCTCTGGTCATTAAAACCCACTCCGCTCTATTTAAAACGGGCTACTTAAAACCGTAAAATCAATAGCGTTAATAATATCGGCTTAGAGAATCCCATAGGAGAAGTACCTATTGGAAGTTATCTTCACGTCTCTTAAGCTACATTTTAACAAATAGTTAGAAAATAAATAGCACAACAGAATTATTGCAAGAAGCATGCGTGCACTATCATTCGCATTCATTTTTCACTTCCTGATGGTGATGAATCTTCGTCGGAGATTTGTGGACACCCCGCACGCTCGTACATTTCGGTTTTGATTGATCTAAGTCAAAAAAATCAACAGAAGGCTTATGAGGCCGGCCCTCAATATGTCTGCCGATGTACCTAAACCTACCACAGCTGATCATCACAAAGCGTACCAATCCGCGTATGAGAAGTGGGGGACAGCAGACTTTACAAATCAATGGCATCAAATAATTATGAATGCATTTTAAAATATATAAAGAATTTCCTGAATGCACTTTAATTTTATGAGAGTTGCCATGCTTAAAGTTCTACCATTTCATTGGTAAAACTTTTTGGCATTATTTTCATGTTAGTGCCACTTTTAGTGTTATATTTTTATCACAGATAAATCTTACAGCACTATATATTCATTAGTTTTAGATAAAAATAAATAAATATGTGAAAATAACATTAACATTTTTTTAGGTTACATACTATTTGGTAAATTATTTTTTTATATGGCACTCATCACCGTGACTCGGAAAAATATTGTTGGCTGATCTGATTGAAGCAAATTTTCTGAAAATTACAAAGAAAGTAATAGTTATTTGGCTAAATTGAATGATCGTGACTTAACAAAATGACGCTCACCAAAATGGACGTGGATTCGGCGAAAGGAGAGGGTTTCCGGCCGTACTACATCACAAAGATCGAAGAGCTTGAACTAATCGTTGCCGAGAAGTCTCAAAACCTTCGTCGTCTGCAAGCGCAGCGAAATGAGCTTAACGCAAAGGTCCGTATGCTGCGCGAGGAGCTCCAACTTCTGCAAGAGCAGGGCTCCTACGTCGGCGAGGTCGTCAAGCCCATGGACAAGAAGAAAGTTCTCGTGAAGGTCCACCCTGAAGGTAAATTTGTCGTAGATCTCGACAAAAATGTAGATATCAACGACGTGACCGCTAACTGCCGTGTGGCTCTTCGTAATGAGAGTTACACACTTCACAAAATCCTTCCTAACAAAGTCGATCCCCTTGTGTCTCTCATGATGGTCGAAAAGGTCCCCGACTCCACCTATGAGATGGTTGGAGGTTTGGACAAGCAAATTAAGGAAATCAAAGAGGTAATTGAGCTGCCTGTGAAGCACCCTGAACTTTTCGACGCACTTGGTATTGCTCAACCCAAAGGAGTGTTGTTGTATGGCCCTCCTGGTACTGGAAAGACACTGCTGGCTCGAGCCGTTGCCCACCACACAGAATGTACGTTCATCCGCGTGTCTGGTTCTGAACTGGTGCAAAAGTTCATCGGTGAGGGAAGTAGGATGGTCAGAGAACTGTTTGTCATGGCGAGGGAACATGCACCATCAATCATTTTCATGGACGAAATTGACTCCATTGGGTCGTCTCGTATTGAATCAGGCAGTGGAGGTGATTCAGAAGTACAAAGAACTATGTTGGAATTGCTAAATCAGCTTGATGGTTTTGAAGCAACAAAGAACATCAAAGTCATCATGGCTACCAACAGAATTGATATCCTTGACCCTGCGCTGTTGAGACCTGGTCGTATTGACAGGAAGATTGAGTTCCCCCCACCAAATGAAGAAGCTCGCTTGGATATTCTGAAGATTCATTCTCGTAAAATGAATCTTACCAGAGGGATCAACTTAAGGAAGATAGCCGAGCTTATGCCTGGTGCATCTGGTGCTGAGGTGAAGGGTGTTTGTACTGAAGCTGGTATGTATGCCCTCCGTGAGCGTAGAGTTCATGTCACCCAGGAAGACTTTGAGATGGCCGTTGCTAAGGTTATGCAGAAGGATTCCGAAAAGAACATGTCTATCAAGAAACTTTGGAAGTAAATGGCTGGATAGAATCTTGTTTGTGTTAGGATTTAATATTAAATGTATTTTATAATGAAAATATGCTGTGTCACTTCTCTAATTCAATTTACCACTACCCAAGATATATTATTAATATTATTTTAACATAATCAAGTGGTTTAGTATTATATCATTGGTGCCTGAAGTTAAATAAACACAAAACAAATTTCAATACACTTTATTTTAAAATTGATAAAATCATACAAGTAACATTAACATACAATCAATAAAATACACTGCAGTAAATTATGAACAATCATAATAACTAAATTACAAAGAAATTATTGAAAGGTTTTCTTATACCTTAATTAATAATATTATATAATTATTTGAGGTAATTTCACTTATTATAAAAATAATAACCAATACATAAAAATTCATAAAAGATAACAATACATTTCAAAAGAGCAACCAGCACTTAAAATAAATCACAACCATTAAAAAGCATGCAGATCCAAAAAATTAATATTTGATTATTCCATAAATCATTTTATTTTCTTCTAATAAAAATCTAAATTTAAAATTTAAGAAAAACCCCCGATTCCAATGCCTTAATTTCCTTCAATGTAAAACAACATAATATTATGTAATGTGGACGCGATGCGTTTTCATTTGATACCCCACACTAGTATATTTGCAGTTTTTCGGTTTTGCTTCCCCACTCTCACCCCCATAACTTTTAAACGGCCCAACCGATTTTCATGAAATATGTCTAAGAACACTCGCGCAAGACTCACCTTTCATACAAAAAAAACTAAATTGAAATCGCTCCATCCGTTCGGGAGCTATGGTGACACAGACAGACAGACAGACAGACAGACAGACAGACAGACAGACAGACAGACAGACAGACAGACAGACACGTCAAACTTATAACACCCCTCTTTTTTGGTCGGGGGTTAATAAGCTGCCTGTCATCGAATTCTGATTCTGTATCGGAGCAGTCCAACGCTGGTGGTGATTGAGGCAAATCAATGGTCAGGCTTGCAGTGCCCTGAAAAACATGGTTATTTAGTTACACAAATAATGTCCTTCTTTAAATAACAAGCTAAACTTTGCGCAATTTAGCTCATAAGCCAAAAAAAGGTTTTTACTTTGAATTTAATAAGACAATTTGTTATAATGATTAATTCATTATGAAGCATTTCGCATTTTTTATCGAGAATCAAGTCTATCAATCCTAGAATCTTGAACTTTGCCATGAAGCAACAACGTCTTAGCACTCATCAGGAATCATTGCGTAAACATATACCTATTTTAGTTTTTTTTTTTTTTTTTTGTGATCGATATGCCTTCATTTGACCACAATCTCACCTGATGTAAAGTGACGATGTGGTCTAAGATGGGACATGAAGACCTAGAAGGTGGCTTCTCCGGGCCACACTACGAAACACGAAAAAATCGCTTCACGCACTGGCCCAGCCCGGAGGGTGGTGACAAGCCGCGGCCGAAGCCACCAGAGATTTTTGAGTGGTGAACTTTTACATAGTAGTGACTTGCAGTTGGCAGGTTTAATTTTTCCTTTTTGAGTGGCCCATTTAATTGTATGATGTCGGTAACTTGTGAGGGTGCACTGCTCTAGTTGAGTATTGTACTTTGTTGGTCTTCAAAAATAAATAGAGAATCTTACCACCGGCTTCGGCCTCCTGAATGCTGGCTGCCAGATGTTCCTCACATACTGCAGCGGATTCACAAACTCGTGAGACACGCCCCTGTCAACGAGAACGCACTACTTACTCCGTTACATCTATTCTGGCAATTGGAATCTTAGGAGTATCTAGGTATATAATTTATAATATCTTAAATGACACACAACTGGCAATCCCCGTCAATATAATTAGAAATCAAGTCTATGTGATTATATATCTATCGGTGGGATCAATTGATGATGATGATACAAGCCAACCCTCCGCGACTTTGTTAGGGTGCCAATTTAATAAAGATAACTCTTGAGACTTGAATCATAAGTAAACGAATATCCGTTCAAATATTTCCGTACTCTTACTCAGAAACCGTATGAGTTAGAAATTTGAATCCTTTTCCTTAGCACTTTGAACATTTACTCTAACGATTGACGTGAGTTACATCATTGGCCGTAAAATTACAAATTATGAAAATGGACAGAAACGATTCTTTGGACCTAAATATCTCAGAAACCGTGCATTTACCTACTCTATCAAATGACATGCGTTCATCAATGGAAACCACTGAAGTTTTTTTCAAAATGGCGGAGGAGAAGTTATGCCACCCTATACAGAAATGTGGGAACCCCATTACCTACTTCTAGCATGAAAGACTGGATTATTGAATAAAATTCTGAAAGTACAGAACGTTTTTTTCATTACATAGCAACACATTAGTTTAATATTATTTTAATCAAATTTGCAAGTAAAAGTTTTCATAAGAAAAAATAATCATCGAAATTCGCTCTTGGAGGATTGATACCTCCTAGTGCGGATCAAATGCAGAGGATTTCCAAGAAAGACATTCACACAGACGTGATGCGACACAGAAACAGAAAAAAATCTTTTCATGTTTCTTCAAACATTAAATCGGTATTTAGCACTGAAAACCCGATTTCCAACCTTTAAGTTCCTGTGAAGATTAACCTTCCAAAATACATAAAATTAACCAGTGAACTTACGCATCAACCGTCATGTCCACTGCAGGATACGACAAAGCTGTGGCACCTTCCACATTCGTTTGATAACGCACTCTGTAATGAAAAACGAATAACTTTATTAAACCACAAGTTTTAATTATTATTATTATGAGCCGGTATCCTCCCACTGCTGGGCAAAGGCCTCAGTTTTAATAACAAAACTTTTATTTCCTTGTCAAAATTCATGATGCATATTTTGCTGTACCCAATCTGGGGTCATGTTTGATTTATCTTGTAAGAAACATGGTTGCAAATAAAAACATTGAACATTAATTTTACTGTTACCTTCGGGTGTTTTAAGAAATAATCATGATCAATAAAGAAAACAAATCCGCCGAGGGGTCAAGTGTATGTTGTGCAAGCACTTTCTCATTGATCTGGATGTTTCATATGTACTTATAATAAAAGAAATATCTATGTTTGTGTATAATATTAAGTATATCAGATGTCTATTACCCGTAACACAAGCTTAGAGCTTACCACGGGTCTGTCGTTGTGTGGATTGTCCAGATATATAGATTTTTATTTATTAGATAATTAATGTAACAGGTTTAGTTTCATATTACTATAAATTATAACAAGGCTTTTGCCTTGCAGTGGATGGAGTTATAGACTAATAAAAAAAACCTAACAACTTACTCAGAATAAGCAGACTTGCGGTTCTTCCTCGGCTTATATACAAAGTGGTAGTACATAAACAGGCCTATATACAGCGTCAGTAACAGCAGCACTGCGATTACGATCGTGAGAGACGCGTGGTGGGCGCGCTGGTAGTCTGTGTATGTCCAGCCGTTGAAGAGAGGCAGCTGAAAAAAAAGACCATAATACTTCTGATATTTATTTATTTATTTAATAGGACCACCAACTAGAAAATACACTTATATTATACACTAAATTATATACTAGTGCTTCCTAAATTACAGGTAGTCACAGCAAGCGCAATATTTATTTATACAACTCAACTGTATTTGGGTGTTACACAATATTTTAACAATGACATAAAAACCTAAGAACCAAAAATTAAATAACACAAAATGAAATATATATATATATACATATATAAACATATTAGAAACAATAACAAAAATTACATTAAATCTAATCTTATATTAATATTACCGATATACATTAGTTATAAATAGGTATATAATATGACTAGCTTTTCAGGCCACGGCGTTACCGGTGTTTTAGGGATTTTTCTGCGGGCACAACGTATTTTCCATCGTTAAATATGAATAAATAAGTGTTTAAATATGTATAATTTAGAAATATATATGTATGTCTATTATATAAGTATATCAGATGTCTTGTACCCGTAACACAAGCTTAGAGCTTACCACATGTCTAGATGTTGTGTGGATTGTCAGGTTTTTTTTAATAATACTAATATAGGGATATGACTTGAGTATCTTCAAGAAAAGAGTGAGTAGGCGTGAGACAAGTATCTTTGTATCTTGTTAAATTCCTTATATCGGGGAGCTATTCTAAATCCGTCTACAAGGAGTGATAAGATGTTGATAATACTAATAGATAATGGGTCTTAGAACACCTATGCTAATTATGCAATCAACTTATAGTAACGGGTCTTAAAACACGGTTTTCGTTTTGGGCGACCTGCAAAGCGAGTTTCATTTTACGATAGTTTTATTAATCCCCCGTCACACAATCCCGCACAAGATCCGCAGATCGAGTTGGCGTCAACGCTACTACCTACTAGTTGTAACTATACTCCTCTCCTTGACTTGAACCTCGCAGTGCAAGCTCCTTCCAGTCCAAGTTATTATATACTATACTTATATAACTTTTGAAACTATCATGGTTATCAATACTATTAAATACGATTTAGGTTTATAACGGGATATTTACCATGATTGATTGTCTTTCGAGTTTCCCGATATTTCGGCACAGTTACATGCGTCATGATCACGGTTGAACTGAAGCTGCAGCGATCGAAGTAAGTTTTATTGGCAGACAAATCGATCTACCCCCTTTCTCACTCTTTTATTACGAGTTGATGCATCACTAGAGTTGGGACATGCTTCACACCCCACTATCGCGACACACAATACTGACGGTGTCCGTTTGGACCTCCGAATCCTGCGATGCAGGCTATTTAGATAGATAGATAACACTTTATTGCCCACCACACAAAACACACAAAAAAAAAAAACAAACATAGACTTAGCATAATCATAATGTTGGAGTACAATGGGCGGCCTTATCGCTATGAGCGATCTCTTCCAGGCAACCTTTGGATGGACAGGATCAATAGTAAGAAAAAAGACAGTGGTGTAATAGGAAGGAAACATATAACTATATAACACACATAAATATATATATACATATAGTAATACTGTTTTATAAATATACAATACCTACTTGAGAAAGGGACAAATGGTATTGAAAGTAAATTTATGATAATGCTATTTATGATTTCAACTGACCTGTTCTTTCTTCTCGAGCTTGCACTCTCCCCCGTCCTCCGCGCCTTCACACAGGCATGCCCCTTGCGGGCCCACGCACAATCCCGCACAGGCGCCGCAGACCGCCGCCACGTCGTTCCTCTGCACGCTGGGGTGGCGGATCACGAAGGAGTTGGCGTCGAACACGCGGTACATGTAGGTCTCGCAGCGCGGCGCGTTGAGGAGGCAGCGCGCGAGCCGGTACGAGCTACCGACGAGGTAGTACACGTGCTCCTCGAACAGGGCGAGGCTGTGCGGCGCTTGGAGGGCGGCGTGATCCGACACCACCGTTTTACTGAAAAAAAAAGTGTGTGTGTGTCGGCTACGGCGCACGATTGGAGCTTACTCCTTACGAACTATAATTATGATATATATCGAATAGAAAAAAGGGTAAATGAACGCAACTGCTAAAATGATAAGAGAAACAAACATATATCTGTAATTATTCGGATTATTTATATTACTTCAATAAAGCGTATTACATAAAGTATGTTACAAAATAATATAAATAAAATACAGCAATACCTCTTTGCGCGATACTTCGTAGTTGAGACTACGAAGTATCGCGCAAAGAGGATATCCCGAGAATGAGATACGCTGTATAAAAAAAAAAATATATGTTTGTCTCTTTCTACGTAACGCCTCAACTTTTAGTATTACACTTTTTGATTTTACTCCTCATAAAATTTCTGTACCGGGCCTTAGAACTCAAATCGTTTCTTAAGGAGTAAACTCCAAAACAGCAACACATACAAATATTCTAAATGCGTAGCTCAATCGAATACGGGGGAGTATTCATCATTTAACATTTTAAATCAGACTTTATTATTAGGAATTCTTTATTGCACAAGTAAAATACAGAGTTGTACAAAAGGTGGGCTTAATGCAAAGGCATTTTCTACCTGCCAACCTCAAGCAGGTTTAAGATAATTAGTTGGCGCGCAAGAATGTACAAAACTATAAATATTACCCAGCTGTATTAGCCAATAACAGATTTATGAATACGGGGGCAAGGCTTTAGATCGGTTATGGTACTGCTTAACTTCTTATGGGCTTCCGATTCTATCGACATTACACTAATACTTTCAAAAATGTTCTACCTAAATGCGAAACGTGTAGTATCTTAGAAAATATGCATCATCTCCCAATGAAATGCATTAAGTACAATGATCAAAGAAAGGCTATACTAAAAAAATGTGAAATAGATTTGATTGAGGTACATTTATAAATATTTTAACAGATCCAACGTCGGAAGCAGCCATCTTGTTTAATGTATTCATTGCTGAGTGAGTGGGGAAATTATCTATATTTATATAATGTATTGCAAAGTTGAGGCGCCTTCAGTTAAATGGTTTAAGGGTTACTTGAGTGTTCGATCACAGTTCGTACAGTTTATACGAAAAGACCACCTCTGGATTTTTCTTCTTGAGAAATTTATGTGCGCTTTAAACACGTGCTTTAACGGTGAAGGAAAACATCGTGAGGAAACCGGCATGTTCTGAGAACTTTAAACAGTTTGAAGGACATGTACATTCACCAACCCGCAGTTGGCCAGCGTGGTGAATTAAGGCATAATCTCTCTCGTCAAGAGAGAAGTCCCTGTGTCCCAGCAGTGGGAACGTTGATAGGGTGATGATGATGATGATGATACGAAAAGATGGATTTTATTGTAAATTAACTACGAACCAGGTAAATCATTGCTTGCCACAGGGGTTCGTTTTGGAACCATTTCTTATTACAATATATAGTGCTGATCTCTGTTCCAGTAGCAAGACAAAAATCTTCTATTCCATAAAAAAAAACCAAAAATACTTTTCAACCTTACCGTTTACCTTGTATAGCAACCATTATTTACTTACTGGTTAAGTCCGTCATAGTCCATGCGCACGATATGATGCGGCGCGCTCTCGGCCACATAGAGCCTCTTGGAGAAGGAGTCCGCAGCTAGCCCGGTGCAGGCCGACATGGCGCTGAGGTCCCGGGGGCGAAGCCCTGCGAGTGTGGCGGACCAGACCACGGACTCCATGGCTCGCGTGATGCAGTAGAACATTAGGTCGTTCTTTGGATCCACTATTAGTGATGTTACCTGGCAATGGGAAAGCTTTTTAGCAAAGAACACAAGTTCAATCGACATATTATCCTACTTATATTATTACATAACGCGAAAGCTAGTGACTTAAATATGTAACGATGTTTGTTGCTCTTTACGATTATTAAGCCATTCAAATTAGGGTTTCCATATCGGAATAAAAGATAAAAAGATGTAAATTGGTATAATATAAACCTTACTTTTGTCGTTTTAAATGTTGTCTCAAAAGCCACAAGTACTACAGTATCCGCGTCTTAAGATATTGATGGGTAATTAAAATCAGTTTTATCCAAATATCTCACTTTCTATTCTTAAATGCCATTCGCTCTTATATAAAAGTTGTTGTGTATAAAATTATCTACAACTCTTGTTTGCACTGTTTTTATACAAGGTGTTTTGGAATTGGTATATAAAGTGGAAAGGTTGTGAATATCACGCACCAGGGGAACATATTTTGCTGTAACAAGTTGTATTGTTGAACTTTCTCTTGACACTTTATTTCTCCACTGGGATTTGGCTGTACTGTCAAAAAATCACCTATCTTAACCTAAAACGCAACATAGACAGACTTACTTTAGCATCGTGGGGCAGTTTCAGCAGCTTGGCGCATCTCTTCTTGCCGACGTTGCAGACCTTTATAGCGCCGTCGCCGGGAGTACTGTCCACGAAATACACGTTCCCCGTAACCCAGTCCACAGCCACCTGGGAATGACGAACGATTCAAAATCAAAATCAAATCATTTATTGCATTCATGTGTGTACAATTGGTCTTAAAATTCATATGTGCTAATCACATGAGCCCAGACAGGGCATGGCAATATAAGAATCTTATATTTAGATATCTTTATACATATTATTTGAATCTTAGTCTTTTTATTGTTTACATTTATGAATATCTTATTATGTAGGTAGGTACTTCAAATTCAAATGTAAAAATTGAATACAAATATTTATAAAACAATAAATTTACAAAACTATATAGGTAGGTAAAATATATTATAAAATTACAATACATTACTAACTTGAACATAATTTAAATGAAAATGATTAAGTATCTGATCATTTCATTTAACAATCTATACCCCGTCAAAAGGTACCACTGAAAATCAGCGCTGTCGCTACTCCCTGAGCAACTTCAGCACATGCTGAGTGGCAACCATTTTGTTTCTGTAGTGTTTTATTATTTTTAACTAAAATTATGTATGTTGTTATATGTTGAAGAAACAAATAAAGATTTTCTACTCTATTCTATATAATTTAAATATTCATCATAATCATTTCAGCAGTAGGACGTCCTGAACATAAGCGACCTTCTAAGATTTCCTGTAATGCTGGTAGCGGCCTGCATCCACCGTGAACACGCAGCCTTCACTGTCCGTCCATCTAGTTGGTACTCATATTATTAAGTAAAGTTTGTGAGATTTTGTGGTTTGTAACGTTGTATGGTTAGGTAATTCCATAATCTAATGAACCGATTTAAAAAAAAATTGTACACAGATTCTCGAAGGCCCAAGAAGAGACTTTTTACTTTCTCCCGCGGGATAAATTGTCATTATAAGATTACACAGCGGGGCACTACTAGTCTCTGACCAAATTTTTTTTTTTAATTTTCGTCGCGTAGTTATTCCTAAAATGTTGGAATCCCTTTAACTAGCGAAATTTGATTGACGGCTGAAATTATAAATATAATGATGATTTCAAAACCCAAATGATAATGAATAATATTCACCTTTGTGGGTCGTCCAATATTAGTGACAACTACGGTGCTATGCGTTCCGTTAACTTCTATAAGCTTGCCCGACTCTGCGGAGGTCACATATAGCTTGTTTTGCCTGTAAAAATCACAATTATTAACGGATAGAACGAAATCTACAATGGGGGATCAGATTTTGTACGATCTACAATTTCTGGTTTCTGGTCTGGGTGATTTCCATGTATCATATGTATGTATTTACAAAAAAAAAGGTGTGTGTGCGATTTACACACGATAGAAGTGAAACTTCAGTAATCCAACAAAAGAATAAGAAGAATAAAAAAAAAACAAAAAAAAAATACGATGCAAAAAGATTTTGTTCGGGCGGTCACCCATCCAAGTACTGGCGTCGCGCTAAGTTGCATAACCTTGTTAGCGTTTAAGATTGGCTTACCCGACAGGTAAGCCAATCTTATTTCCACTTCCGTTGCATCCGGTTTCAAATCACAACGATTCTAAAGAAGGTTCACTTAAAAAAAAAATGTATCTATGTAGTATATCAGTCACCTAACACCCATAGTACAAGCTCTGCTTAGTTTGGGTTAGGTTTGGCTGTGTGAGTAGTCCGGAAATATTTAAATATTTATTTATTTTCTGATGCAATGTCAACTTAACTCACCGGACATTATAGTCGAGTCCGGATATAGTGGCGATGCTGGGGTCGCTGAACTCGATAGCGCCGACGCCGTCCGCGGCCAGCGAGCGCACGGTGTTGCCGGACACGTACAGGATTGACATGTTGCCTGATATCGCTTTGCAAGAACGTCGGTCGGATCTGTTGAACATAATATATAAATATATACTAGTCGACCCGACAGACGTTATCCTGTCCCACGTCAAAAAAAACAATATCCAGTTGACCGTATTGTGAATCTAAACCATTCTCGAACCCACTTAAACACACACAACAAATTTCATCAAAATCCAGATCCCCTTGAACACACACAAAAAATTTCATCAAAATCGTTTCTGTCGTTTGAGAGAAGTTCAGTGACATACACACTCACAGAAGAATTATATATATAAAGATCAGCAGTCAGCAGTGACTGCTGATTTGACTGCTTCGGTGGCGCAGTGGGCGAGGGTCCGCTTGCGGCGCAAGAGGTAGCGGGTTCGATTCCCGCCGAGGGTGAAAGTGTTTGCATGTTCTGCAAGCACTTTCTCCTTGGTCTGGGTGTTTAAATATTTATAATAAAAATATCTATATATGTATGACTATTATATTAAGTATATCAGATATCTAGTACCCGTAACACAAGCTTAGAGCTTATCACGGGGCTAGATGTTGTTGTGTGAATTGTCTGGAAATATTTATTTATTATTATTTTTTTATATGTAGTATATCAGTCACCCATAGTACAAGCTCTGCTTTGTTTGGGGTTAGGAGATGCTGTGTGATTACTTGATTAGTCCGGAAATATTTTATTTAAATTTATATAAAATAGGTGACTGTATATTATATGCGTTTGGGGTGAGAGGTTGTTTGTTTGTGCGAACCAATGTTGCCATTTTCCCAAAACTGCTAGTCCGATTTTGATGCAGTTATCTGTTGTGGGTCGGGTTTGATTGATGCATGTTCTTCGATAGGTGTTTCTGTTGCAACTCACTAGGGGGCGTTCGGGTAAACATTCGTAGTGATAACCAGTGTTGCCTTTTATCTCCACTAATCTCATTATACGCGGTTTACAGTGATGGGTTTGAGTTTGATTGGTGCAAGTTTTTAAGTTGGGTGTAACAGAGACAACTCACCAGGGGGCGATACTATAAAAAAGCAAATAAAGGTTTCGCTATTTTCCTGTTTTTAACCCCCGACCAAAAAGAGGAGTGTTATAAGTTTGATGTGTCTGTCTGTCTGTCTGGGAAAATAGCTCCTTAGTCTAGTCTAGTCCTTAGCTAATTTAGTTTTCTTTGTATGAAAGGTGAGTCTGGCGCGAGTTTTCTTAGACATGTTTCATGAAAAACGGTTGTGCCGTTTAAAAATTATGGTGTTTAGAGTGGGGAAGGAAAACCGAAAATCTGCAAATATAATCGAGTGGGCTATCAAATGAAAGCGCATCGCGTTCACATTACAAAATATTATGGTGTTTTACTTTTAAGGAAATTAAGGCATTGGAATTTTTCTTTAATTTTAAATTTAGATTTATTAGCTAAATACTCGTAATAATTAATAAACTTAGCTAAGCGTATAACGACGATTAGCATACGAGCGTATGTTCGAAGGTTTGTTTAGCTTTACAAATTTGAATACTCTCCTTTTATACATTTTAAGCTTAATAACTAAAGTCTATAACAATACCATATGAAATTAAAACTAAACCTAGAATGCGTAATGGGCGGTCTTATTCATACCTCAGCGCATATCCATGATGACAGGAGCAGATGAAAGATCCAGGGATGTTGACACAATTGTGAGAGCAGAGATCCAGGGCGCACTCGTCTATGTCCTGGCAGAGGTTGGGGCCAGCTTGGTGGAACCCTGGGGGACATAAGCAGCGGGGCCCCTGGGGGGTCTTCTGGCATGAGTAGTGACATCTGTGGTTCTCGCAGGGGACCGCTGGAAAGTTCGTTATTTACATTCATAAATTCTTTAGAAAATATTGGCTGTAGGGGACGACTGATTGGTGAAGGATACAACACAAACCAAGTCAAAAGACCAAAACCAGTTCGTCGGTCCCATATTGACTGCCTCAGTGGCGCGGTGGACGAAGGTTCGCTTGCGGCGCAAAAGGTATAGGGTTAGATTCCCATCGTGGGATCAAGTGTTTTGCAAGCATTTTATCCTTGGTCTGGGTGGTTTATATGGATTATAAAAAAATCTATATATTAGTAGCTATATACCCCAGCAAACGTTGGCCGATTCTCAGACCTACTCAATATGCTCACAAAATTTCATGAGAATCGGTCAAGCCGTTTCGGAGGTGTATGGGAACGAAAACTGTGACACGAGTATTTTATATATAAGACGTATGTCTATTATATAAAGTACATAACATAATCTAGTACCCGTAACACAAGCCATGGGACTAGATGTTGTTTTGTGGAATGTCCGGAAATATTTATTAATGATCTGTAAGATTGCTGGGAACAACTGGATGGGTCTTGTGAGTGATTGAAAATATTATCGAACTATGTACCATGCCAATTAAATTAATAAATATAACTAAGTATATAAACCACACATAAACTCTAAGGAACCCTCCCTTAGAGTTTAAGTGCGGTTTAGATATTGTCTAGATATTGATATACTATTTACGTCAGGTGTGATTATGGATAAAATAAGCTTATCTTTATATATATATAATTCTTCTGTGAGTGTGTATGTCACTGAACTTCTCTCAAACGACTGGACTGATTTTGATGAAATTTTTTGCGTGTGTTCAAGGGGATCTGGGAATGGTTTAGATTCACAATACGGTCAACTGGATATTGTTTTTTGAGACGTGGGACAGGACAACGTCTGTCGAGTCGACTAGTCTTATTATAAAATTCTCGTGTCACAATGTTCGTTAACGTACTCCTCCGAAACGGCTTGACCGATTCTCATGAAATTTTGTGAGCATATTAAGAAGTTCTGAGAATCGGCTATTTTTCATTTTGCAAAACAACGTTTGCTGGGGTCAGCTAGTATAACAATATGAGCCACACTAAACTATAACAGAAATTGATATACCACTTCACACCAGGTGTGATAGTGGTTAAAATAGAGCTTATTTTGTATAAATAATTGTGTTGGCGGTGCCATAATAATGAATAAATAAATAAATAAAAAGCTATGGTATTTACAGCAATGTTGGCCCTCATCGGCGCCTTGCTCGCAGTCAGCCTTGCCATCGCACACCTAGGGAGGAAGCAAATATAATGAGTATTATTTATGACTAGCTTTTACGCCACGGCGCGGCATTGCCGGTGTTTTATGGATTATACCGCGGGAATGTATTTTCCCGTAAAGCAGTCTTTTGCCTTCCTCGATAAATATGCTATCTAACAGTGAAATAATTATCAAAAAGACCAGTAGTTCTTAAAATTTGCGGGTTCAAACAAACTCTTAAAAAAAACAAAAACAAGCTTTATAATATAAGTATAGATAGTATCATCATCACCCTATTAAGGTTCCCACTGCACCGTGTCCCAGCAGTAGGAACGTTCATAGGAATAGTTAATAGGACTTCTCTCTTGACGAAAGAGATGAGACCTTAGATTAGTATAGATTGCAAAATATTTCGGGGGCTTATAACATATCCCGATAACAAATAACATTGTAACAAAGATCGTAATATGATCTTTGTTATGAAACATGGGGTTTGTGTCCACCGATCCCGGGATCAGAATTTATTGTCCACTAATACCGCCAAGTTTTCTCCACCGATACCGGGATCGGTTTCCAATGAAAAAATCATTAAATATTTTTATCCACTGATCCCGGTACCCGTGGCTACAAAAAATTACTTCAAACAGTTTTGGAAACGGATCCCGCGTGTAGTGTTTAGAAGTTTAAATTAAAACAAAAGTATATTATTGAATATGTTAAATTGATCAATAGTAAATTATTTTAATAAAATCTAAAATCACAGGAATCATCACATAATTATATTAGATACTCTTAGTAATCGAGAATAGTTTTATTATAACTTTGTATTGATAGCATAAATAATTATTTTCTCTTATAATTTAAAACTAAGACATTTATTTTTAATGAAATCTAAAATCACAGGAATCATCACACAATTATTATTGCTCTTACTAATCGAGAATTGTTTTATTATAACTTTGTATTGCTAGCACTATTTATGCTAGCAATACAAAGTTATAATAAAACAAGAGAAAATAACTATTTATTATTTACTCTTATAATTCAAAACTAAGACATTTTCTACAGCTTCACTTAAAATAATATAATGTAAGTCTATATTATTAATCAGTAATTATCACAGAAATCAACACATTCCAAACACATCGCTTTTTTAATAAATCAAAAACCAAAAATAAATTAAATGGTACATGTATTTTTGGTTTTTGAGACAGTACTCTAATATGTATCAGTGGACAATAAATTCTGATCCCGGGATCGGTGGACACAAACCCGAAACAAGATGTCTTAAATAAATTAATGTTTTGTTTTAATTTACTCAATTTAGTCCGGTGCTAAATTATGTGTTTAGAAAGACGAAAAATCAAGATACAGTACAACATTGAAATTTCGCGTGGCGTAACACTCCCCACTAGAACATATTGGATTTACTTATTAAATTTATTATGCGGCATACTGGTGTCCCGTATTTTTGGACAGGCTTACAGGTGGACTAAACAAAACACCGATATTTTTATGAAGTCATCTTGCTTATTGAGCGAGAGCCGCAGAATGACTGCCTCGGTGGCGCGGTGGGCGAATGTCCGCTTGCAGAGCAAGAGGTAGCGGGTTCGATTCCCGCCGAGGGTAGTCATAATGTAACAGAGCTTCCTATAAGAAAATTTAAATCATTTATTAAGAGAAGTCTAATAAAAAAAGCGTATTATTCTATAAATTATTATATAAAGGATGATGCAGCTTGGATAGATGTTGCTTAGTTCCACATTAACAGGCTCTAATAATTCTGGTTGACCAGGACTGATATGCTCATGTTATAATAGCTTCCTTATATGACAAACATTTTTTTATTGTAAATGTTAAACTTATAATAGTTACCTATAAATAAGAACTCCAAAATTGTAATAACTACAAATTGTAATAACTGATAAAGCTGTGTTGTTCTATTCGCTTCTCAACTCAGTATAAAACATTGAAGCGAACTGTCAAGACAATGTTATTTCCTTGATATTTGTTATTTAAGCAATTTAGTTTTATTAATTTTAAGTTGACCTGTCCATGTAGGCTATGTGCTTCTAAGGAAATAAACGTTTTGACTTTGACTTGACTTTGGTAAAATTGTTTGTATGTTCTGCAAGAACTTTTCTCCTTGGTCTGGATGTATCATAAAAATATCTATATATGTATGTATATTATATTAAGTATATCAGATATCAAGTGCCCGTAACACAAGCTTAGAGCTTACCACGGGGCTAGATGTTGTTGTGTAGATTGTCCGGAAATATTTATTTATTTAAAAAATATTTATTCAAATGTTACACTCGTAGTACTACTTCAATTATAAAAAAAACATCAGGGTATATTGTCTTACAGTTACTCCACTCCTAGGTGACTAAATACCTAAGTATTGTGTAACCCACACGTCCATTGTGGTGTGGACGCAATTTTTCGTTCAACTGACCTGTCGCCATTCAATGCACTGGCCGCTGGGACATAAGAAGCCGTGGTAGCATTCCTCTGCTGGCAACACCAGCGGCGCGTATAGATGAGACGTTTTGTTTACTGTGAAACAATTCACATAGTGGCATAAACAAAATATTCATAAAGGGTTACTTATATGGAGCCGAGAGAATAAGAATAGATTTGAGTAACCCCCGTTGAAATTTTAATGACCAATCTATTTTATAATAATAGTAATGCTATTCAACTGTTGGGCCATAAAGCTAGGTTTTTTCATTTCTATTTACTGCTTTTTCTGGCCAAGATTATAGAGCTTTGCGTATAAGTTTCGAGTGCTGATAAGTTGCCAGAGCAACATATAATTTCATTAATTTTTCATATAATTTCATTCATTTATACATATTATAACAAGACATAATAAGTACTTATATCAACTGTTTTTTGCGACAACTATTATTTTTATTATCATTTTCATATATTTTATTAAATAATAATTTTTGACAAGGTTACATGTTTTCAAAAAATTAACTATGAGCTATCAACATTATATCTCATCATTAGCACCCTATTACGTTCCCACTGTTGGGACACAGGGACTACTCTCTTGACGAGAGAGATTTGGCTTCAATGCATCACGCTGACCAAGTGCGGGTTAGTGAATGTTACATGTCCTCCAAACTCTTAAAGTTGTCAGAGCATGACGGTTTCCTTACAATGTTTTCCTTTACCGATAAAGCACGTGTTGTTAAGTCGCAGTCGTGTCGTCCGTCACACAGCTTGCTTGTGCAGAGAAGCTGCTGTTTGCAGAACATGGAGCAGTACCAACTCCATCCTGCAGGTTGTGGGCAGCAAGTTTGCCTCGCCCATCATGCAGACATTCAACAGAGTCCTCACTCACTAGACTCCATGGGTTGGGTGGGAGTCTGTTGAATGACTGCTCACACAAAGACTGCATATTTACAAAAATATTAACGGACTTGCTTCGTGCGGGGACCGCTGTTAAGTGAAATTGTAACGTGTGTGTTGATAAATAAATATTATTGTATATATTTTTTTTGTACATTTACCTAGCATACAGGCGTCGGGCGTCTCGTCGGAGCCGTCGTCGCAGTCGTGCCGTCCGTCGCACAGCTTACTTGGGCAGAGAAGCTGCTGTTTGCAGGCGAATAGTCCTATAGAACACAAAGACTGCACATTTACCTAGCATACAGGCGTCGGGCGTCTCGTCGGAGCCGTCGTCGCAGTCGTGCCGTCCGTCGCACAGCTTACTTGGGCAGAGAAGCTGCTGTTTGCAGGCGAATAGTCCTATAGAACACACAGACTGCCTATTTACCTAGCATACAGGCGTCGGGCGTCTCGTCGGAGCCGTCGTCGCAGTCGTGCCGCCCGTCGCACAGCTTACTTGGGCAGAGAAGCTGCTGTTTGCAGGCGAATAGTCCTATAGAACACACAGACTGCCTATTTACCTAGCATACAGGCGTCGGGCGTCTCGTCGGAGCCGTCGTCGCAGTCGTGCCGCCCGTCGCACAGCTTACTTGGGCAGAGAAGCTGCTGTTTGCAGGCGAATAGTCCTATAGAACACAAAGACTGCACATTTACCTAGCATACAGGCGTCGGGCGTCTCGTCGGAGCCGTCGTCGCAGTCGTGCCGTCCGTCGCACAGCTTACTTGGGCAGAGAAGCTGCTGTTTGCAGGCGAATAGTCCTATAGAACACACAGACTGCCTATTTACCTAGCATACAGGCGTCGGGCGTCTCGTCGGAGCCGTCGTCGCAGTCGTGCCGCCCGTCGCACAGCTTACTTGGGCAGAGAAGCTGCTGTTTGCAGGCGAATAGTCCTATAGAACACACAGACTGCCTATTTACCTAGCATACAGGCGTCGGGCGTCTCGTCGGAGCCGTCGTCGCAGTCGTGCCGTCCGTCGCACAGCTTACTTGGGCAGAGAAGCTGCTGTTTGCAGGCGAATAGTCCTATAGAACACACAGACTGCCTATTTACCTAGCATACAGGCGTCGGGCGTCTCGTCGGAGCCGTCGTCGCAGTCGTGCCGCCCGTCGCACAGCTTACTTGGGCAGAGAAGCTGCTGTTTGCAGGCGAATAGTCCTATAGAACACACAGACTGCCTATTTACCTAGCATACAGGCGTCGGGCGTCTCGTCGGAGCCGTCGTCGCAGTCGTGCCGCCCGTCGCACAGCTTACTTGGGCAGAGAAGCTGCTGTTTGCAGGCGAATAGTCCTATAGAACACACAGACTGCCTATTTACCTAGCATACAGGCGTCGGGCGTCTCGTCGGAGCCGTC